>OY728143.1:994311144-996811144 GCA_963277665.1 Viscum album | reverse complement strand
GAATTTAACAATTTCCACATCATCTATTAAAGAAATGAAGTTGAATTTGTTGTTCATTAAGTGTTAGCAGATCATGTGATAGAATGATGTGTCATTCCATCTATATCAAACAAAAGGTTATCAAATGTTACCAAATATAAAAAAGTCCATCTATGGTGTGATTAATCATATACGATTCCAAAAATGAACTTATACTTCATATATCATACAGCTTAATAAAATAAAACTAGTTTCTACTAAACAGGGACTTCCTGTAGGCCAGTGGTGTGCGATAAAGGCATGTCGCACTTCGGTTGTGGGTTCGATTCCCACAGCCTTGTCCGACGCGATGGGCTGTCGCACGTCCTGCAGGTTTTCCATTTTCTAAAAGTACATTACTATAACATCCCATCAATAATATCAAAAAAAATTCAATCCTTAAACAATACTAACTTACGTCCAACATAATCATTCGAATCCTTAGGCTTATCTAAAATACTTCGGTCCAAGCTCTTAGTATAAAGAAAATGATTACTTGAAATGTCACATAACAATCACGTGAATTCCATCATTTATCCCCCATATATCATAAGATATATCTTTTTCGTAAAATTACAAACATGTGAAGACAATAATCATGTATTCTCTTGAAAAATGAATACCCATTGAACCTTAGTGAAAACATGAATGAAGTTAAAAGATAACACATTCCATATACCAAAATCCCCAAAATTCTATATACTCAAACCAAGATATCAATTAGTCCTTATATCAATCATGAGCTCATGAATATAATCAAACATCTCATTATCTTCTTATCCCTTCATTATGCGCATATCATCCGCTTTCCAAAATATTTGAATAACTTTTCCTGGTTACCGGCACCATATAATTGTCGAAAATCACAATAAACCATTATATAGATATTCCAATGTTCCACAATACTATAAATGTGATTCACGACATTATTTTGGAATCCCTTTACATAAACACATAATCATTCTATCACATCATTTTCATACTCAACATTGCTGATAGTGATCGCATGTGACTTCGCTTTGTCCTTTGCCTTAAGAGGTTGCTCACGTTGATCATCATTAGTACATGGATTCGGGAATTGATTAGCATAATGACAAATTTCCTTGCACTTGAAGCATTGAAGTGTTGGAGGAGCGTTTTCTGAAGTCTTTTCTCTATTCACGTCATTTGAAACCTTTTTCCCATTACTTTGGCTCTCAGCTGCTCGATGACCTTCTTTTCCACACTTGAAACATTTTTTAGTACCTTTTAGACAATCTCTACCATGATTCTTTCCACACTTTGTGCATAAAGAAACATTCACTTTCTTTTCACCATTGTTTTGAGATTTTTCCTTGAACTCCATCTTTCGTTTCTTGTCAAAACCATGAGATGGATGTGTAACACCAACTTCCAGTTCTACCTTGATAGCGCAACACACAATTTCTTCTTAGCTACTGATGTCTCTTATATCCAATTCCCTTCAAAGACTTTGTTTTATGACATTGAAAAATCGATCAACTTTACTTTCAGGTTGGATAATAATGCCAGATGCATACCTTGCAATTCTTGTAAAATTTGCTTCATATATACCAACAGATTCATCATCCTTCTTCTTAAGCTCAAGAAACTCCTTTTCCATATTTTTTCAAAGAATACAATGGAAGTACATACTGAAAAACAAGTTCTTGAACTCATCCCATTCCATGGACTCAATTTCATCTCTTTGCCTCTTATTCATGTTAAGATTTTACCATTGATCAGCATCACCTTCCAAATGATATAATGTTAAGATGAATTTATCATGCTCAGAACATTATAAAACTGAATATATCTTTTCAGTAGTACTGATCCACTGTTCAGCCATTAAGGGATCATAAGACCCGCTGAGTGAAGGTGGATGCTGCATTATGAAGGATTCAACAGAATGTCGCTCCTTTCTCTGCTCATTTTGATGTTCAGAATGATTTATAGCTTGAGTAAGTATAGAAATAATTTTGTGCACTCCATCTCCCATGACATTGGTTTGGTCATGAGGACAATCATTTAGTTCTCCATTACATTGATCAACACAGTTCCTTCAGGTTCCAGCCATCGTCTAAAACCCAAAAATAATAGTGTGAGAAGCAAATATCATGCTAGGGAAAACAACAATATAAAGGGGATTCGCCTTCAATATCTAACATCTTATGTTAAATTCTAATATCATTACCGTAGTTCTAGGAATATATCCTATATGTATACTTATCCTTAATGAAATCCATAAATATACCACAGAAATATCTCTAGGGATCTCACTAACGTTTTCACATCCTAGTTTCCAAAGGTTGACTAAACCTTTCCTCTGAAACCAACTATAGTGAACCGAAGCATGACGTACATGGACAACACATTACATTTGCGGAATACTTAACACATAACAAAATTCAAAACTCAAGGACCGTAATAGTTTAGTGTCTTTGAAAACTCGGAACATAATCTTCTAATCGTGGTGAAAGATATTCAAAATCTCCCATAATGATCTTCCCCTTATGTTTTCTTACCTAAAACCTTTCTTTATATCCTAGGGAATAGATAAAATATAAAGGGTGAGCTCAAATGTTCTTCAAGGGTAAGCATGGATAAAATAAAACAAACCATATACATTTGATCTTAAAAACATGAACAGAATGTTTAAACATCAAGATCTTGAGCAATGAAATAAAACATGGTAATACGTAAGGAATAGAATATAAAGAAACATTATTCCTGATAAAATATCATGGGAATAAACCTTTTAATTGTGTAAACCATTAAGCACATGATATGATTTCTATAGTAGCCAAGGCATTGCTTCCAAGACCATCTTAGTGGACAAAGTCACTTTCTGAATCGAGTTCACTCCTCGTTCCAGTCCTGTATTACTGAACTGATTTAACATTACATTACATCCATGTCAATCTCATTATATGTAAATCTTTACCCAATGCATTGTAGGGAGATATAGGTCCCACCCATCTCATAATGAAATCATTCTTACTTGTGCCACAAAATAAATGTGAAACATTCATCATAACCCAAAGAATAAAATGGGTTCCATAAACATCATCCCTTAATCACATAATCCATATAAAACAAATGGATATATCAACATAAGAAAATTGAAACCATACAAATATAAAATAATTTCATCTTAGATGGAAAAATGGTTTTGATAAAACACTTGAAATGAATTATTGAGGAAAATATCCTTTCTTCATCAAAATAAATTTCTTTTCACAAAAAATCATGAAATTTTAAAAGAAATATATTTTTTTGAAAATAGTCATGAAATATTTTGGAGGAATATTCTTGAAAATAAGGCTTTATAAAACCACAAAAATCCTTTCCTGCCGTATACGTTAAAAAAACATTCTTCTCGTACTTTTGTCGGAAAAGTAAAAAAGTACCTCGTAACATTAAAAAAAGATTCCATTCATATCATGTAGTAAATGAAAAAATGGGTAAAAAGGACATTAGACATACATAAAAAACTTTTAGAAAACATGGACTTGGATGATAACAATAACCCCAGTAATTACTTACGAATAAACAATCTCGGATATGAACGAGATTGGAGATGTTATCCCTTACTGTACGTCTGATATGGTTTGTATGTATCCGAAACTCCTGTATAATGATTTAAATAATGTCATTAAATTATTATAGAATCATATTCATTGTTATGATATCATATATGGTTCACTTATGACTTTATATTACCGGTTCTTTTGTAAATTAATGTTAAAGTAGCGTTTTGGTTAAAATCATCTTATTTATCGTACGAGTTTGGACTTGTTATTATTGATTTTATTATTACTTATATCATTATTTACTTACTTCCAAAATTTAAATCATGATTTATATATCATATAAATTAATTATATATCTAGAATATACAGGAATTTATAATAGTACATAACATATTGAGGTACGAAATGAAACGCACCGTTCATGGAGACGGTAAGCCATACGTACGCATGAACGCGACTTTCATTTCTATTTCTTATTTTAATGAAATTAAAACATAATGATACATAGGTATATTATAATTACTGTATAATATCATATATAATATCATTAACCACATCCTTTATACATCACACATAAGGTATTAATGAATCACATCACTTTGAGGGGGCGGTAGTCCGCACTTCCTCAAATGAGATTATGGTATTTACCGACTATAGAAATATTAAAGGCTTGATATAATTGTGAATTAAAGAAGCATAAAGAAATAATAAAAATAATATATATTTTATATAAATACAGTTCCATCATAATGGCCACCATGAGAGGTGGTAGGAGAAAATCGAACAATCGTCGTTTTGTGAGGCGTTCCTTTTCCATCACAGAAACATTGTGTTTTTCATCCCTCAGATTGAGGTGTGTGTAAGTATAATTCTAATCCTTCTCATAAAAACATCCTAGTATATTTAGGATATTGTTTTTTATTACAAAAAATGTATTAAAAAGAGTTTAGTGGTTGGAGAAGTAGAATAAAAGAAAACAACTTAAGAGAAACGGTTACCATTAATTTTGGTAACTTCCTTTGGTTTGAACCAAAAGGACTTCTTGGAGAGTCATCTGCCTAATGTAAGGATTCAAGGGGAAGGAGAGGGATGTATGGAGATTATTTGGCAGAGTTTGGATGATCCAAAAGACTTGAGAGGTGTGAGTAATTGCATAGAAGTGGTCTTGTTTTATAAGGGAGCGGAGGGGCTCTTTATGAAAGTGTGAAAACATTATTTTATTATAACCTTATCCTCGGTTTTAAGAGGTCCAAAACACATTAATGTCGAAGATAAGATGACTCATATTCTAAATAAAATCATCCAGTTGGAATTGGATAGGTTTTGGATGATTTTTTAATTATTAAAATTTTATTTATTTAAATTATTTGTTAATGAGGTAAACACTACATCATTATTGTGCCATAAATAATTTAATTCATTTTATGTCTAAAAATTATGAACAAAATACCAGGATGTAGGAAATCATTTTATATTTCCAAATTATATTTATTGTCGAAAATATAACTTATATTTCCCTTATAAAAATTAATTACTAAAAGATTTTTGTTAAAGTCAATTTTGTCATTACATTAAATTAATTAATCCAAATTGTCATTTTCACTACCACGTTGCTCATTGGGGTCCCGAAATAGTCCCAAGGAAGGCCATGGTCATCCAATACTCATACAATAATCTTAAGACAAGTGTAAAGGAAATTTTGAATTATTATAATATTTTTTTAACCTTGAATTACCCTATTTACCTTTCACCGCAGGAAATAAAAATTATCGTAGTTACTAAAAAAATAAAAGTAACCTATTAACATAATTTGGACCCACTGATTCCAGATATGGAATCCATTTTTCAAAATTTAAAACACCAAAGTTGTAGTAATTAATTTAAATTTAATCATGTTGTTATGCGAATAGGTTTTAAAAGTTAAAACATTGCCAAAGATTGAAATGATTTAACCTATGAATTCAATGTAAAATCAATGATAATGATATACATTATATTAAACGGTAAAAATATATTCTATTTATACTTTTAAACCATTCAATATTATTATTTCACCATATAAATTATTACGATGAAAAAAGTTGTTTTTAATTAAAATATATTGTGCTTTTACTATTCATTAAAATATGAAAGTTATCAGAATAATATCATAACTTTATCCAATGTAAATTTTTATATCATTATTCAAAAGAAGAAGATTATTTTTTAAAATTTAACTTATCAACTTCTCAAAATGTATATTTAAAATGGGTGTTCCATCAAAAGGTGGCAAAAGTGCATTTTCTGAAAAATACTTATTTTACTCGAAAAAAAATTATTTTGTTCTCATACCATGTTCTAGAAAATGTGTAAGATGAATAATAATGTTATAATATCCAAAATGTGATTAAAACTATTAATAACGGCTAGTTTATAAAAATATTATAACCATATATCATTGTTTCGTGAAACTCGGTACTGCGTACAACACACGCTATCGAAGAAGGTCACGATTGCGTATAATGAAAGCCAAGTTAGGGTTGCGTATAGTGCAAGACTCATTTGTTGTTGCGTATAACAAAATAAAACCATATATATTTTATAAATAATATATATATATATATATATATACACTCAATGTTGCGTAGAATAACTAATATCAAACATACTAGAAATTGTGTGTAACATGATCCAAGATTAGTGTTGTGTATACTGCAAGCTGATACGGTGTTGCGTATAGCACAATATAATCTTGGTGTATCGTACAATAGAAGATATTAATGAAATTAAAAATAATTTATCTTATAAAATCTTGGTTTTTTACAATCCTCTTTAAAAAATCCTTATTTCTCTCTTTATATTTATCAGTTTAGAAATCACTAACACCCTTCAGATTTATCATGGATTGTTGGATTAAAAATCAAGAATTAATTTTTTGAAATGAGTATTTATATGCAAATAATCCCGATAAACTATGGATTTACATCATAGAAGTTGGTCTCATACATATTTTAATTTCATATATTTTTTAAGGATGAATATATGCCTAATTTTAATGATAACATGACCTAAGAATGTTAAAGTCTCTATCCAGAACTCACTCTTAATGAAATTTTCAAATTAATTTTCCCATTATAAAATTTCTTATCATATAATTAAAAATATATCCATGTTTCAAATTATTTTAGAGTTAACGTGAATAATATCTATAAGTACTATAAATAAATCAGGGTAATCCCTGGTTATTATATTCATCAAGTCCATAATGATTTTAGGAGTGTTAGTGAGTCTTAATGGAATCAATATGAACTCATAGTGAGGATTAATTGTAAAATGAGCATTCTTGTGGATATCCACCATCTTTAAATTTATATGATAAAATTCCAACTGAAAATGCACCCATGAGATGTATTTTGATCCATATAGTTGATCAAGAAATTCCTCAATCCATGGAATTGGATACATTTTGTTTATCATGATATTATTGAGCTCAAATTAATGATTTATCTATTGAGTTGATTGAAACTAATTAATTAAAAAATATGAGTAATTAAAAACATGGTAAAACACATGGGCATATAAAACATTTATTCAGATTCTCTTATAGCTACTTCTTTAGCTCCACCAGTTAAAAAAGAAACATTCTATATAGAGGATTAGAAAATGGAAAATATATAGGAATGATACTAATTGAGAACTCAACCTCTAGTATATGGAAAAAATATAGAAATTATTTGGGAAATATGTTAGTGAATTCCCTCATAATTGGAATATATTAATAAATTACCTTTTCCTTAGTCTCAATCATTTGAGAATGGAATTATTTCTAATTAAGTTATAATATAAATGCGTGATATAGTGATTCTTTGGAGGTTGTTCCTCCTTCAACTTAAATATAATTTGAGGAAAATCATCAAACAGAATGTGACTTAATTCCCTAGTAATTTCATGAATGATTGATATAGGGAAATACAATCCACAACAAGAAGTTATTAAAATTATTATGAAGGGATTATCATGAGGTTCACTAGAAAATTCATCCCACAAATTTGGAATGTGGCTGAGTTATATGATTTGGATGAAACTATTGAACAATTTTTCATCTCCACCGATAACTCGACTTCAATTTTATATGTGTTGTTTAAATAGTTCTACTAAATATTAATGATATAAAGGAATTCATAAAATTAGAATCAAATAGTGTTTTCATAATCATAGAATGAATAATTATTGTACATATCACCACTTTATTATTTGTATCCACCTCTACAGATGTGATTTCATATGATCACCCTTTTTCTCTATGGTGGGAATATGTTGTCATTGGTTGGAATCGATAACACTATGATTATGGAATGGATTGTCATAGTTTCATCGTTTATTTCAATTGGCATATTGGATCAAAATTATATGGTTTATTAGGGAATTCCTTTCTTCAATAAAATTTATTTTTTTATCAAATTTTAAATAACTATTTAGGAGTGCTTCTTTACTACACCAAAATCATTTCCTTGGACCCTTGAAATTTTATTTGGGATTATTCTTCCACCACATTTGATAATTGAGGTTCGGTAATTTCATGCCTCGATGATATTTATCCATCATGCCAACAGAATTAAATTCCACTCTCTTCTTCCTACCGCCGGTCTCATTAGACCCTTAAGATTTACTAAACTCCATATCATCATTGAGGGAAATTTTAACAAGTACCTCATATATTTAAATGTTCTTAATTAATAAGGATACTCATTGACTCAAATTTAGCACCAAAAATAACTGTTCAAAATTAGATTGATGGGCATTGCAGAATATATAGATATATCAAGAATGTATTTTAATTATTTGTTCATCCACCCACGTGGATTAAATATCAATTTTTATGAAGCTAAAAAAATCCCTATCCACTTTCATATGGTGTGTGTGAGTAAAATATTTATAAAAAATATTTCTATAATACCTTACACTCTATCGCTATTATATCCTCCATGAGCTTTATATTTTTTCTGAAAATCCACCATTGATCAATTTATCTATTAAGATGATAAATAACTACCATGATGATCTATTAACCATATAATATATGGTGGAAAAGACCTTCTCAATGAAATTGTAACATTATTCCATCATCAAAGGATCTGAATACCCATGGTAACATAGAAATTCCTTCTTATGAAGTAATCAATTGTATCATTTGGTTTCATTGTGGGTTTTGGTAAATCTAATTGATTCAAGATTATGTTCAAAACCAGATTTAATTGAAAATATATTACCATGATTTTCTTTATTCATTCTTCTATTAGGTTGTCTATCTCATTTTTTAATTCATCACATTTCCAATCACATTGGTTGTTGATTCATTCCTTCTACTTCGAGCTTTTGACTTGAATAAATGGAAAATTAAGGATGATTATTTTAACACTATTAAGTAATGAAATTGGATATAAGTAAAATTATAAAGAACTCATAAATTATATATTTCCATTTTCAAGTATTCAATATATGTTATTTCATGACCAATTTCATAACAAAAAATACTTTTGGAATTCTTTCTCTTAATAATATATCATAAAGGGATATTGAATTTACCAAATCACATCCCCCCTAGAGTGTCGAACTAGGTATGAAAAAAATTCTTGTTTTAATAAAAAAAATGTTCTGATAAAATCAAACTCAATGAAAGATTTTATGTGTTATTACCATAATATAAATTTATGACAGAGTGGAATCCACTTGTGGTGTCTAAATAGTAATTTATTTTCATGAAAAACACTTAAACATTAAATTAACAAAATTTGTGTATATTAACCCATATATAGTATTATTGTAATTTTTTTCATATGATAATTATTATCCTAATCCCAATAGTTACTAGAAATATTTTTAATACCAATTATTAAGATTGGTTCCTTTAATAGACTTTATATCATGATTTTTTACATAAATGTACACATAATAAAAAACCAAAATATCTTGAATCCTATATTATTTTTGAAATTAGGTTCATAGTATAAAAAACATGAAATATAGATACATTGAAATTATCAAAATAAAGAATCATCTTTATTATGTTCCTAAAATTCCTTTATTCTTCAAAAACTCCATGGTATAACCTAGATATGTACATAAGTATGGGGTGAGCTAGAAAAGATCATAAGGGAATAATGAAATTAAAAATGGTAAATATATACATGTGTCAAAATATTCATATCACGGTAAAATAATATATGTTAGAATCATACTCTTAACCAATGAGGTGTTATTTTACCAGATAGCATAAAGGATCTCTGGGAACTTACAAAATACATAAAACAAGATATTATAATCTTAATTGGAGGAAAACTTCCAGGAAAAAAAATATTGTTATCAGGATGACCACTTATGAATTATACATGTAATACCATGAGATAATATCATTAACCAATGAATTTGAGGACAATATAATTAATGTACTGCCTATCGCATTCAAATCATGTGCATGAATTAGTGTGAGTCATAGATCATACAAAAAAATGATGTCATTCCTCAATTTTAACCACATGATTAATAAGTCAATGTTAAATAAATTTAAATACCAAATAAAGTATGTATATGTATAATTGGTTGAATAACACTAATTTGAAACGAAGAAGGGTGTTCCCTACACAGATGTTTGGAATGGGAAATCCTTGAATAATTTTGGTAGCATAGTGTGTGTATACAAATATTCATAGAATGGTTAAATGAGTTTGAAGGGGGTATATCACCACTGTTAAATCTCATGTATAATAATAGGGCTTTTTGATTTTATATCCCATCCATAACCATTGGAAGTATAAGGCATACTATAAATATGGTTCTTGAATAAATAGTAGAAGGAGATGATCCCTTACCATGAGAGGGGTCTTTATAAAGAATTTCATGAACTTATTAAGAGCCTAAGATAACCATGCTATGGCTATAAAAAGGTAAAGACGGTATAATATCATGATCCATGGATTTTTAAGTAATACAGATATGTGTCTGGCTGGGTTTATATATCCAATGATATGGGACATCTTTATTAATTTTGAATACTTTCTTAGACTCAATTTGAAAATGTAATGAAACCAAAACCATTACCAAAATATTACCATTAAAAAAAAGATATTTTTACAATATTTTATAAGAATATTAACTATAAAATCACAATATAACATCTATGGTGATATGTAATTGATTCATGTCTATATATAATTTATTTTAAAGCCTTAATATTTTTAATGTTTAAATTAGGATATATAAAAAACTAATAAAACATCAAAAAAACATTTTTTGAAATAGAAAATATGTATTTTCACATAGATACAATTTATATAATATAATACATTACTTTTTACTAGCCAATTAAACATCCAAAATAACCAAATTAGTTCCTGTGTTTTCTATAACATAAATTTTTAATAAATAATTCATTATTTTAAATATGGAATTTCATTGATATGTATTCAATCCATTACATAGAGTCCAAAAAAGTTTTTACAAATGAAAAAATTGATGAGATTTTATATTGAATGTGAAAATAAAAATAGTGAAAGTTGTTTTAGATTTAAACCAACCACAATAAGGGCATTCATAAACACTCAAAAAGTAAATATATAAAGAAATATTCACAATACCATATTTAATCAACTAATATATTATGAAATATTATATACAATAATGCATCACCTTATCCAAGAAAAACTTCACTCTAAATTATATATGTGGATTGCTCCAAAAAATTGATAATTCAGAGGTGGCCCATTTTTCATTATTTTTTTACAATAAACATATTTATTCTTTTATTTTTATGTACTCGTGTTAGTTGTATTATCTATGTTATCATTCATATGTTTAATTACAGTGAATTGAAACAATATTTCTAATTTAATTATATTACATCCATGGTAATATTTCTAATTTAATTATATAATAAAATTTATGTTATTGAAATGTTTCATTATTTATTTAATTATTAAAATTGTGAATATATTTTATGAATTTTTTATTTTCACGTGGTATGTAAATATATTATAAATTGAACACAATTAATCCATAGAGATCATACACTCATTTAATATATAATATTAATTAATTTTTTTACAAAAATCTACACACTATTTAAATAAATTCGAATTAATAGTGTAATATACCCCATACCATCAAATTGATAATGTCATATATGTAGACATAAAAATGAAATTTATATTAATTTACACTATCTATAGTCAATAATGAAATATATACTAAAATTTATTTTTATTAATATATGTGATGATAAGTGAAATGTAAAAATTTAAAATGATAGAGTATCATTGGAGAATATTCAATAGAAATTTCATTTTTCAGTACAAGTATTCTTATTTATATTAATTAAATAACTCTTCTATTTGTATTCTGTTATACTGAAATTGTATTTTATATTTACTAATCATGTAATTTATCTTTCTTAATATATATGTAGCATATTATTATAAATAAAATCTCTATTATAAATTATTCATATCAATATCATCAAATACAGCTCCATATGACGGGAAATATTAAATAACATTTATATTGTATATTCATGTCTCGAACCACAATTCAATTTACAAAATATCCACATTCATGGCCTGAAATAAATATATAATAAACTATTTTAATTTAATATAAAATAAAAATGATTTTTTTATGTGAAATATCCATATTCATTATATTGAATATGTCTATAATTCTATATGATATAAACAAAAAAATAATATCCAATATGGGAATAGAGATTTTGTGTATTGGGAATAGATATTTGGTTTTATTTAAAATATATATTATCCAACATCATCCACTTTTGACAAGAATAGGAAAATGAATTCAGTTATTGAACTACCATCCTAGATATTATCACATAATGAACCTTAAATAGGATTATAATTGTGGAAGTTAGACTCCAAATTATGGAAAATGTAACCCTTCTAAATAGTTAGTTTTATTATTGTTCCCTATTAAGGATGATATAAATTTTATATATTTTTAATTTTATAAATATAATAAATAATATGTTGATCAAACATAATACCCTTCTTATGAAGTGAGTATTTTTATTTTTCTATTATATTCAATATAATATTTTTATTACAAAGCATATGTTTCTTTTGGTATCAGAAAAAATTTCATGATTTCATTGTATAGGCTTGTTTTAGAAAATTTATTATATACTGTGTGGGATTGTTTAGGGTAAAAAAGTATTATATTTACTTATACATGATTTTTCATTTTCATGACAGAAATAATATAATGTTGGGTTTGGTATAAGAAAAATATTCTTCTTTTTATTTTCTAAATAAAATTATCAAAAAAAATTATTGGAAAATATTTTAAATTTTTGGGGAAACCAATTATGTGATTTATCAATTATTTCATTTTTTTTAAAAAAACATACATTTCTTTCTATAAATTCTATAATTTGTCTTTTAAATTATTAAAAAATAAAATACATAATTTATTATACATTATTTTATAATATTTGAATATGAATCTACAAATTGTCTTCCATAATAACATGCTACATGATTTTTTATGAAGAATATAAATTTGTTTTTTTGATTATTGTAAAATATATTTTTTTTTAAATACTTATGTACTATTTTTTCAAACTAAATCAAATTTATTTAAATCCATAATTTTTTTCTTGTTTGTACATATATGAGTTATTTTTATATGGAATTATTATTCCATACAATTGATATATGTCTCTCTTTATCCCTGAAATTTATCACTATCCTTATTTATAAAAAATTTGTTTTCGCCATGCAATAAAAATCTTATAATAGAAAAAATTTCAAATTAAATATAACCAATTACTATTCTACCTTCCTAATGATGTAGGTATAATTTTTAATTTATATGCTTATTTGTAGATGGTTTCTCAAATTTCCATCAAATATATCATCCTTCTAATGTATGAAAATTCAAAAAAATTATCCATTAATTTTTCTTTAAAATATTCATTTCAGAATACAAGACTCATTATGTTCCTTAAATTACTTTTTGATGTAATTATTTTCATAAACACAGTGGTGAATATGATAATGCACTTACATAGGTGAAGTGATTTTTTTTAATTTTGATTTTATTAAACAATATATATATATATATATTTTGGTCAACATATTATTAAAATAAAATTTAATGTTTTTATGTGTACAAAAAAATACTAACAAACATATGATGAATAATAATATTTAGGAAATGTTGAATAGAATTGTTTTTATATAAAATTATATTTTTTCTATAGAATAAATGTTTTCCTTTATATATTTTTATTTCATATAGTAGTAAAATTTCAATTATTAAGAGGTTTAATTTAATTAAATATAATTCAAGTTTCAATAGTCAATTGAAAATCTGTAAGAATTATTATATTTAATTGTTTATTAATTTTTTTAAAATAAAAAAGTCATGTATAAGAAATAAATTCCTGCAAAAAGGATATGATCAATGGTTTAATGCTTAAATTAATAATAAATTAACCAAAGATATATTTTCTATATGTTAGAGATAATACTAATTTTATATATAAATATATTTCATTACCTTACTCAATTATTTTCTTTTTGATTTCATTTTTAGTTTTGATGTATCTTGTGTTTTCAAGAAAATAACTCTTATTTTCCTCAATAAAAGGACTTCTACACCACCCACATAAAACTCATAGGTGGTTTTATGTTCTATAGCCTTAACATACCACATATTATTTTAAAATAATACACTAATTATTTTTTATGTTATTTTAAAGGAGGAAACCCAAAATTATTCAATAATAAGAATGACTGGAAGAGATCATACGATATATTCATTCTACGTAACCAAATAGTAACAATTGAAATATTTTAAATTATTCATATATTTATTCATAATAAATATGTTCACTTTATAAAAATTTATATAATATCATAATGGTTCTATCAAAATGATATTATGATGATATAAATTAAAATTGTTACTCATCTAATTTCTATAACGTATTTTTATTTTGATTACTTTTACTAATTTCAATAATTATTTGAAAATTTTTATATATTAAATGATTAAGAAAAAATAAATACTTTTAATATGATGATATAATTTTGTTTTTAAAATAAATTAATAATTTTTTAATTTCATGATTTATTTCTTTCCTCAATAAAAATCATTTCTTTTAACAACTCAAAATATTCAAAAAATATTATCTGAAATAGTTCATTACAAATCACCACCAAAAATAAAATAGAATATAAATGGGTCATTTAAATTATTGATTTAATTTATATTTTATGCTTTATAATATTATAGTGGTGATGAACACTTGAGAATGGGGAAATTATTAAACCGCCATCCTAAAGATTGTATATAATGAAACGTACAATTAACACTAAAATATTAATATTAAAAATTATTTATTAATAAATGTTGAATATTTAAATTATGAAACCATGTTATTACTCAATATGAAATTAAATTTTCATTATATATATTTATTATTTTTTACCCTAAATTTTTTATTAATGGTTTTTGAGAATGTCCATCCTAGTGGAAATCCAAGGTAATGATTTTTTTGGTTCGATCCCCATTCATTGATTCAAAATCATTATTCTTTTAATATAAATTTTTATTTTTTATTACTTCTTTATTATTTTATTATATTATATTTCCTATTTAATTTAATTATATTTTGGACTCCTCAAAATAACAACTTTTTTATTTATTCATTACATCCTTAAATATTACTTTTCAATGAATTATTTCTCCCCTAAATTGAAGCATAATTTATATTATTATCCGAATTTAAAATTTTTAGTCTATAAACTACCCCATTAACATAATATTTTCATGAATAAATAATAATTAATTTATTTAAAAACTTATTTCTTATTATCTCTTCTATTTTCTTTTAATTCATTCATTATTAATGTTTTAAGGGATTTTGTTTACACAATATCCTTTAATTGAGTATTGCACATTTTTAATTGACTATATTATTAAAGAGTTTTTATATTCTTAAATTTCATTATCCTATGTGTCATTTTCACCTTATTTCTATATAGAATAGATTTAATTAATAATATAGTATTTTTTTATCAATTTTAAACATTATTTGTATTCATTTTCATAAAGGTGGATCGTTCACGTTATATTTTGTTTATTTTTCCACTATATCCATATACTTTATTAGAATGAAGTTATTATATTATTATTTTTAAATATTTATATATTTCTTCTATTTAGTTTCCTTTATTGTCTTTACCACTATACAAAAATAGATATTAACATTATTTTCTCAAATTCAGGTTTCTCTAAAAATGAAAAATATCATAAAAAGATACATTTTCTATATATAGGGATTTTTAAAATTTAAATCCCCATCATCCTTACATTATCCATTTATGTTTTTTAATATATAATAATATAGGATTTTTTAAAAAAAATTGACTAGATATATTCATTTGGACAAGTTTAAATGGTTTTGAATATCATATTAAATATTTTTATTACAATGTTCGTAAAAGAATTTTGAAATTAATTTTTTATAAATATTATTCTATATTACTCTCATTATAATAAGGGTAAAATTTTTATTAAACTACAAATTTTAGGGAACTAATCTTATAATTATTTCAATTTATGAAAGATTATTTTAATCTATTGATTTTGACATTTGTAATTGATTCATCATTTACTAATAGGTAATAATTTTTTGGCATAAATATTTTTCAATTTCATTCCATTTTATGAAGAACTTTTAAATACATCATTACATTTTCAAATTCAATAATCGAATATTAATCGTTGTAAATTTCACATCAATATAATTTTTTCTCAAGAAAAACTTTCCAAAATAATCGTTTCATTCATGATCATAATTCCAATTAATTAATTGTGATATAGAATTGAAATATTTATGATAATATTGATCTATAATTTTATTTTCATTCTATATTAAAATAATGAGTGTAGATAACCATTATTCCAATTCCTTTATAATTTTATTACCTTATTTATTCCATTAATATTAAATGGTATTCACCTACATTGTCTATAATTTTGATTAACAATAGAAAATATTGGAAAACACCTTATATTCATGATTTCTAAAAGGACATATTTTCAATACATTTATTTGTGGGTATGCTAGATATGAATATATTTATGGTATCATACACTATATTTCATTAGATTTTTTATTCCCTATTAATAATTTTAGCATACTCAAATAATTTATATGGGTTAATAATTTATTGATATATGATTATTTTTATATAGTATAGATATGTATGGTTTATCATTATGGGAATGTTTTTCCCAAAATTAAAAATTCCCATAATGCATTGGTTAATGATTTATATCAAATTTTATGTTATGTTATAGGTTGTGGGTGGTTATATAATTCAATAATGTTATAGGATATTAGATGTTATCATATTCCACTATGTTATGCAGAGTCAATATGTGGTTAGTTATGATCACCATGTTACAAAAACACATAATATAGGTATTTATGTTCACCATGTTATTCATGGATATAATTTTTTTTTTCAATTAATTTCTTATGAATGCCTTGGTAGGAAAACATCATATATATTATGATTTTCATAGATTAATTCTATTAAAATTGAGATGATGGTCTTGGAATAAGATGATGAAAACTGTTATGATTTTGTATTATTATTCCACCTTAATAGTTTATGTCTCCATTACTCAAGATTTATGGCCAATTATTTTGTATTCTTATTTAAATGAAAATTTATTATTAGATTGTTAATACATATTTATTCAATGATCCAATATTATTTTCATAAATCTTGATCATTTCTTTTGAATCGATTCTCTTATTCTATTAATCATTTCAGTTTAACTATGTACTTGACACTCATATTTTCATGATATAATTTTAAAGCATTCTTGTTTTATTTTTATTACTATTTGTCTTTAATTTTTTCTTGATCACACTCCATTATTACAATTTATTATTTCTCTATGAATATATCCATAGGAATATGTCAAAAAATAAATTTAATTTGTAAAAGTTATTATGAGAAGTTAATGATTTATTATATAATAAATTATTTATATTACTAATATAGTCAAAAAAAATTGAGATGTTCTTGTGTGCTTTATTTTGAGTTGTAATAGATAATCGTGAAAAATGATGCTGGGTTTTTTGGTTAATATAAGTTGGTAATTGAGAATGTGGATATTGTTTTTGTTTCCATAATGATATCCATGAGTGTGGGTCAATGGTTCTTTAATTAGTATAAAAGTGAGAATTAGTTACTTTTAGAGATTAGTTTAAATAGACTAATAAAATATAACATAATGAAATATTGGATGAACTGAATTAGTTATAAGTTCAACTAATAGTGACAAAAGATAAAATTAATGTGGCATAGAGTGAGATAAAATTTATTAGTTGTATATTCATATTATCATTTACTCAAATATCATTCTTATTTACACTAACACTTTTATTTCTTGTTGATGTCTAGAAATTTTATTCATATCATATCATTCAATTTTTCATTCAATTATGACTACAAAAACATGGTGGATCTATTAATAAAATATTAGATCAAAACTAATCATCCTAAAAGAAAATAAATTTTTTCATGATCTATTTAAAAAAACATCATCATTCGCACCTACCATTTGGATGGTGATGTGTTTATATTTGTAACATTATTATTTATATAAAAATTCATACATAGTGTACCATTGGAAACTCATTCACATGACTTTGTAATATATAATCTAATAAATAATATTGGACACAATTATAATAGATAGATATAAATATCAATGTATTCCTATTATAATAATAGGAAGAAGATACATATTCTAATTCTATATTGTGAGGTTGATATCACATTTGAAATATTATCTTGAGATATATCTATATAATGGGTATTATCATCTGTTTTCATCAGTGTCTAACATTATGAGGAATTAATTATATTAAGGGGGAAATTATAGTGAGAAAAAAAATTGTATATATATATTAATAAATTATTTGTTTTGTTAATTATTTCAAATTAATTTTCACCAAATGTATTCAAAATAATTATTTAGTATTTCAATTTAAAAAATTAGTATGAATAAAATATTAGATAACATGTCTTATACATAAAGATTTATGGGGAAATAAATTTTTCCATTATGTAACAACATTAAAAAGAAACATTCATTAAAATATTGTTAAATGAATAAAATTAGTGAATTAATAATGGAATTCAACTGAATGTAAATAAAAATTCCATAATATTGAATTATTCAATATTTTAATCTATTATAAAATCCATATTATCAGAGGTAATTATAAAATGAATAATATATATTATACATATTATAAGCATATTGTGAAAATTAATAGGAGGATAAGATAATATATTTTCATGTTTCGTGTAGTATTATGTATCGAAACATAATATGACCAATATATATAAAATTAATCATTATATTTCCATTATTATATAGTAGTAAGATATATTTTCATTCAGCAAACTGGTATCCTATAAGTACACTGGATATGTTAGAATATGAAAATAGATGCATCGAATTTGAAATAAATATAATTCTTTTATTTTGTAAACATAATGATATACTTAATAATTGGTGAAAATATCGGATAAAGAAATTAATTTTAAAAAATATATATCTTTTAATGAATTATTATAATTAAATAAATTTATAAAATAAAATAATTTATTTTAATATGACATAGTTGATAAAATTAAATGAATATTTAATTTTAATTAATTATGTGTAAAATTATTCAATTTAAAAATATATATTTTGAGATTGATTTTATTTCATTATATTATATATTAATTAATTAATTAATTAAATTTACCAATATTAAGGAATATTTTTAAAGAAATTTATTTTTACATATAAAATATAATATATTGATATATATGTAATGATAATAAATTAGTATAAAATAAGAATAAAAAAATTTGTATGCATATAATAATTGTGTCGATTTTTTTAACTTTTTGAATTTTAATTTTAAAAAAATATATATTTCGTGGATAACTAATGATTTAAATAAAATGTACTTTTTATATTTATAAGTATGTTAATTAAAACTTATGTTATAATTATTAATTTGTAAAAAATATTGATAAATGTAGTTGTGTGTAAAGTGAAACATTTCTATAAAAAAATCCTATAACTATATTATTTTGTATTGAATTATATGTTCAATTTTTCTTATTTAATATTCTAATATGATTAAATGGAGTAAAAAATTTTAATCATAGTGTATAAAATAGGTAACATGTCATATTCCTTTCTTTTAAACAATATTGTTGTTGTAAAAAATTAAAATACTGTGAAAATAGTAAAAAATGGGAAAATATAATGGATTTATTTTTAATGATACAAAATATATACACCATATTTAAATAATTTGTTTTGTGTGGGACTCATTCTTAATAATCATATTAATATTTCATTTATTAAATATATGCCCTCAACCTTAAACATTACATTATCAAATGTTTTATTCGTGAAGTGAATTTCTTTCACATTGGAGACCTTTTAAGGTATAAAGATTTAATGAATTGGACCCTAAATTATACACAAAAAAACCTTAACATACAATGTGGACAATACCATATAATCCCTATTTTTCACATCAACTATAACTTTTAAAAAATTTCATGATCTCTTGTATAAATACTCATTGCGAGTTTCCACATATCTTCTTCCAATCCCTTACCCATTTTGATATCCTGTGAAAAAACATTTAAAAACATGGGATGTGCATGAAAATATGATTCAGACATATAAAATTAAGGAAACCGTTAGTCCATTTATATGCATCAAAAATCATGAAAAAAACACCTTTCTTGAAAACATAACATTTTACCCCGTAAATAAAAATATTATTATTTAATAGGTATCATTTACTTTACATTTTTTAAAAATTATTTCCATGAAAACTCATTACAAATAATAAAACATTCACGTATGTATGTTTGGAAATCATCACATTTAATCATTGAAGAACCCTTACAAAACCCTTAGAGATGGGAATCACCATACAACCAACATCTAATATAATTATCCGGAGAATACATTCATCACCCAATTCATTGGAGTGTTATCTTGAAACAACCATCAATTAAGCCATAACAGGCTCACTCGATACTATCTGGGGGTACCCATCATTCATAATGTCCAAAACCCAACACGTGGAATATAACATTTCATCATTTGGAAAACTCTATCAAACTCATATTGAAATCATGTTAATATATTATAATATAATTCTCATTCAAAATTACAATTTTCCATAAAAGATACAACTTGTTTTTGAAAATCAATTTTTAATAACGGAATAAACACTAAAAAAATAATTTGTTTTTTAATTAGTAGAGATGATATTTTTAAAAAGAATTCAAAAATTAAATAGTGGACACAGTGAAAAAAATTCCTTGTCATCGTGTACGTTAATAATATAACCTTTATTTGTCTTTGTCAAAATATTCTATTTAAAACACATAAACGGATTCCATTTTCTAAAAAAAATAGTGAAATTTAGAATAGACCCAATATTTAATTTATAACATTTATATCCATGAAAATAGATATGTAAAATAATATCATGAATATTGAATCTGAGAATAAATTTTGAAATTAAATATTTAAAAATTTTAATCATCCTAAAAAAAATTAGAACATCCAAAAAATAAACCCCATTAAAGATTAATATTTTAAAAAAATTAAATAAAATGACAATAGATAAAATATGGTTATATAATGTCAAAGGAAAATCATATACACCATATATAGAATAAATGTTTATTTTCTCTTAAAATGCTCAAATGAAAGGAGATTGAGATTAATATCCTTACCTTGACTCTTAATTATCACACGTGTCTTTATATTCTCGAATAATAATCCTATGTGTCACAACACGACTCAACGGGGATTGAGCTGTGACTCTTCAAGCCTTCATCCATAGGCCAGGTAATGGAAACTAGTGTTTATTAGGCTATCATGCATAATGATGACTTAGCCTAAAGTACATATACGCATGCACTCACAAACACCTGCATGTAACAATGTAGAGGTATAAACAAAAACTGAAAACTAAAATGCATGTATGCATCTAACCCAATCTAGAGCACAGTAGAATTAAAAAAAGTGAAAATACATGTCCCACCAAATGAATATTGTAAAAGCACCCATCTTACTCCGAATAATGGGAACACTCTAAAACACCTGTCAGAATGCTCCTCTTCCAAGCTCCGGTGAAAAAAAAATTCTGTCCAGCTACTCTAAACTGCCTACTCTAGGACCAACTAGGACTCCATCAGAGGGCCTGTGGTCAACACAATAAACATGTCATGTGCAGGAAAAGCCCATGAAATAGTGAGTATAATAATACTCAATAGGCGCCATGAAAACCCATTCTAAAAGGGGAGAAACTTTTATGCATCAGTTAACTCAATCTAGCATGATGGAACAAAAATGAGAGTGAAAATCCATCACAAGACCATCCTCAGCTATAAACGACTAGTTAGATCGTCATCCCTAGAATTTCAATGAATTAAACAAAGCATGGGGAATCCCATAACACACCCATATATACTCTTCCACAGGCCCATGGTCCCGACCATAGATTTTCCCCCGTAAACGACTCGAGGCTTCAATGAAATGGTCGCACCAGTATGATGATATAAAATCTTCATATATAGAAAATATATATGACATGATGAGAATATATAAACTTACATTGAATAACAAACTACAAGAGAAAAACCTGTTAAGTCAAAAGTCTTCTTTTGACTTCTTTATCATGTTTTGGAAATCACAAATGTATTCTATCATATGTTTGTAAATTACAATTGTCTTTTATCATGATTATCGTATCGTACGATATTGATCGTACCGACCAAATCAAATAGTACTGACTCTGTATCGTACTGACTCTGTCAATCGTATCGTGCTGACTTTGTCAACCGTATCGTACTGACTCTGTCAATCGTATCGTACTGACTCTGCTATTCAGATGATCATTATTTGTTTTGATACTTTTTCAAAAACTCTCTCTGCATATGAATCGTACTCATGTTTTTCATTTCTATATATCTCTTGTCCTAACAAAACGATGTCGTTGAGTTAGTTACAAACTAATCAAAACGATGTCGTACTTTCTGTTTCAATATGACCGTTGGAGGCAATATGACCGTTGGAACCCAAGGCCTATAAATAGGAGGTCATTTGAAGCTGAGAGAACAACGATGAATGAAGAGAACGAATGAAGAGACTCTGTGAACTACAAAGATTCTAGAGAGAGACACTGTGACTTCTCTCATCAGCCTTGTGCGTCCGATCATCGTATCGAGGGATTTCAAGTAATTGAAAGACAGAGGTGCCGATTACCTGCAAAATCGAGGGCTGCCGGGGATAGGCAGACAGACGTGCCGATCATCGTATCGAGGACTGCCGGGGATAGGCAGACAGACGTGCCGATCATCGTATCAAGGGCTGCCAGGGATAGGCAGACAGACGTGCCGATCATCGTATCAAGGGCTCACCAAGGTGTTGGTGAGACAGACCTTTTATCCTAGGTGAAAGGATAACCCTTCTCTTTGGGTTAAAAGAATTGTATTACTTTTACATTTCCGCTGTCAACTTGTATTAGAAAGGGATTTGTATTGTTTCCTTTCTTCTTTACATACTCTATTGTAATTGTTTCAATTACAATCATTCTATTACATTTTGTATTGATTGATTCTATACGCTTTAAGGTAGAATCATTCATCTTTGTATTTCTCTGATTATTGTGTTCACCTTGAATACAATTGTATTACATTACATTAGTATTACAATACATCATACCTTTTACTTTCAGTACAATTGTGGGTGTTTGTATTTGTATTAGTTTAAGATCATTTAAACTAATATCTTTGTTGCTAAAACTCAAAGTTTTTAAACCTACAATTCACCCCCCTCTTGTATTGTTCCATCTAATAGACATACATATATCTACTATTCAATCCAACAATTGGTATCAGAGGAGGTTTTCCACTGATTTGTATTTCTAGCTTTAATTCTTTCTTATTTTTATACTTACTATACTAACGTGTGGAGTGGAAAAGTTTTTTTTGTATTAGATGGCAGGTATGAATATTGGATCAATAGATAATCTGAATCCTTCTAGACCACCAATCTTTGATGGGAATGATTATGAGTATTGGAGAGATCGTATGAAGACTTTTGTTATCAATACCGGTGTAGACAATTTTATTATGCTTACTGGGGGTTAAAAAATTCATGACAAAGAAGTTAGTACTTTTAACAACCAAGAGAAGCAAGAATATCAACTAAATTACAAGGTACGAAATACTTTATTATGCTCTATGACCAGGAATATATATAGTCAGATATCTTCATGTGAAGCAGCCAACTGTATTTGGAAGAAATTAGAAGTCACTCATTTTGGTACATCCAAAGTTATAGAAACAAGGAGAGCAATGCTTCGAGCAGAGTATCATGGATTTTTTTTTCCTTATGGAGAACCTGTATGTAAAGTGCAACAAAGGTTTATGACAATTGTCAACAGCTTACAATCTATGGGAGAAAAAGGACTTGATGATGAAGCTCTAGTTGATAAGATTATAGATATTATGCCAAATGAATGGGAGTCGAAAAGGACAGCTATTGATGAAAATAGAAAAGTTTCCCAGATTACTCTTGATGAACTCTTTGGAAATCTTCTACAGCATGAGACAAGAATGAAGAGAGATGCTGATTTTAATAAGAAGAAGAATGGGAATGGAAGTGTAGCTTTTGAATCTAAAGATAAAACACCTGAAAGGGTTACAAGGTCTAAATCCAAGAAAGTTGTTGTATCTGATTCAAGTGATTGTAATCTTTCAGACAATGAGTTAGCCAATCTTTCTCGGAGGATGAACAAGATTGTGGGAAAGAAAGATTTTCAATATAGATTCAAAAAGAAAGACAGGAAAGATAAGAAAGATTCAGAGGTAACTTGTTATGAATGCAAGAAATCAGGACATATAAGGCCTGGTTGTCCTTTACTAAAGAGGAAAGATAGAAAATAGAAACACTCTGAAAGAAACAAGAAAAGGTTTTATAAGACAATGAAAGGCTTGAAAGCAAATGATACGTGGAGTGCAAGTGGTGGTGATTCCTCAGATGATTCTTCAGAATATGAGACATCAGGACAAAGAAATATTGGACTTCTAGCCAGACTACCAATTGAAGATCATTGTCTCATGGCTAAGGTACATAATGCTGAAGCTATTAAAAATGTCTCTTTAAATGAAAATTGTGTTGATAATAGATATTATGAATCTTCAAATGATGAACCCTCATCATCAGAAGATGATACATTACCTTCTTTTGAAGAAGTTTCTAGATTTTCTAAGTTACTTGAAAATGAAAATTCTAAACTCAAAAAGAGATTTGAAAATGAAAATTTTAGAATTTATATTTTGACTAAAGAAGTATCAGATCTTTCTAAAGATCTTGATGGGAAAACTTCTGATTTTGAAAGTATTTTAAAAACCCTTGAGAAAGTCAAATTTGATAAGGATAAACTTTCTAAGGATCTTGAAACTGTAATTTCAAAGAAAAATAATTTAGAGTCTAACTCTAGTTCTAATTCAAATGTTTTAGAAAACAAGAATTTGGTGTTAAAACTAAAGTTAGAGATTTTATCCTTGAAAAATTGTTTGTCAAACTTTACTCATGGAAAAGAAAACTTTGATAAGATGTATTCTCAAATTAGACCTTTGAGAAATCGTTCTGGTCTTGGTTATACTTATTCCAAACCTGTTTTTAGTAATAACTATTTTGTTCCTCAAAAAACCATTTTCTGTTCCAAGTGTCAATGTGGTGGACATTGGAGAAGAGATTGTTCTCTTAACAAAACTCAATCCTTAGGATTTCATAAAGCTCATTTTTCAAAACAAATGTGGATTCCTAAAATTCTTTTATCTAATCCTTCTGGATCCAAACAAGTTTGGATTCCGAAAATCTAATTGTTTCTTTTTCAAGAAAACGAGAAGTGTATCAATAAGAACATTTGGTACGTGGATAGTGGTTGTTCTCGACATATGACTGGAAACAAAGATTTCTTTGAAAAGGTTATCAAAACAAAAGGTGGAAAAGTTACCTTCGGAGATAATGCTCAAGGAAAGATTGTTGGTATAGGTAATATCGTTTTTCTTGGAAAAGTTCTTATTTCAAATGTTTTGTTTGTTAAAGGTCTTAGGCACAATCTCATCAGCATAAGTAAATTATGTGATGAAGGTTACCTTGTGAATTTTATAAATGATAAGTGTCTAGTTCACAATTCCAAGGATGAATTCATTCTATCTGCCCATAGGCAAGAGAATGTTTACACTATTAACTTCGAAGATCTTAGGAACCAAAACTTACCTTTTTTAAGTGTGATAGAAGACCAGTCGTGGCTATGGCATAGGAGACTAGGACACTGTAATTTGAGAAACCTAAGAAAACTCTCAAAGAAAGGACTTGTAAAAGGGCTACCGGACCTTAGATATGATTCTTCAAAAGTCTGTGATCCTTGTCAATTTGGAAAGCAACATAAAACTAGCTTCAAACCAATTAATGAAGTTTCAACTTCTAATGCATTACAGCTTGTGCCCATGGATCTGTATGGTCCTTCACAATCTGGAAGCATTGGAAGCAAATACTATGTATTTTTTTTAGTTGATGACTTTACTAGATTTAAAAGGGTCTATTTTCTTACAAAGAAATCTGAAGCTTTTTTCTATTTCAAAACTTTTAGAGCCCAAGTTAAAAATGAGAAAAACCTACCATTGATAACTATTCATAGTGATCATGGTGGTGAATTTCAAAACTCATATTTTGAAACTTTTTGTAGTAAGAAAGGTATTACTCACAATTTCTCAGCACCAAGAACTCCTCAGAAAAATGGGGTTGTTGAAAGAAGAAATCGTATTCTTCGGGAAATGACTCGAACCATGTTGAGTGAATACTCAATTGCTAAGCATTTTTGGGCTGAAGCTGTTAGTACTACCTGTTATACTATAAATTGTGTTTTAACTAGACCATTTCTTAATAAAACCCCTTATGAGTTATGGACTGGCCGAAAACCTAAAGTTTCATACTTCAAAGTTTTTGGTTGCAAAGTATTCATTCTGAATAAAAAAGACAATCTACACAAATTTGCACCAAAATCTGATGAAGGAATCTTTCTAGGGTATTCTACAACCTCTAAGGCTTATAGATTTTTCAATAAAAACACTTGTACTGTAGAAGAAACAGTACATGTAAAATTTGATGAAACTAACCCTTTTGTTTTCAACCAACCCAATCCTACATCCTCGGATGTGTTTTCCAAAAATGTTTATCAACCTTTATTAGAAGACCATTCTGATAAGGAAAATGTTCAAGAAAGTATTCCTGAAACATTTACCACAGAAGATTTTCTACCATATGTTGATGAACAGGTTTTTCAAAACCCAAATCAATTGTTTCTTAGGAATCATCCAAGTGATAACATCATTGGTGATATAAATCAACCTGTAAGGACCAGAAATTCCTTAAGAAATGAAATAGAAGATCTTGCTTTTCTTTCCCAATTTGAACCTAAAAGTCCAAGTGAGGCCTTAGGTGATGATGATTGGATCAAAGCAATGCAGGATGAACTAAATGAATTTGAAAGGAATCAAGTCTGGACTTTAGTTGAAAGACCTAAAGAAACAACTGTGATTGGTGTAAAATGGGTTTTCAGAAACAAATGTGATGAAAATGGAATCATTGTAAGAAATAAAGCAAGACTTTTTGCTAAAGGCTATAATCAACAAGAGGGAATAGACTATGAAGAAACATATGCTCTTGTAGCTAGACTTGAATCTATTCGTATTCTATTATCCTTCGCAGCATATTTCAATTTCAAACTATTTCAAATGGATGTCAAATGTGCTTTTCTAAATGGTTTTGTTCAAGAAGAAGTTTTTGTCGAACAACCTCCTGGTTTTCAAGACCCAAAACATCTTGATCATGTTTCTAAACTTACCAAGGCTCTATATGGTCTTAAACAAGCCCCTAGAGCATGGTATGGTAGACTCACAGGATTTCTTTTACAAAACAATTATACAAAAGGTACAGCAGATCCAACTCTTTTTATCAAAATGGAAAACAAAAATGTTTTGATTGTCCAAATCTATGTTGATGACATCATATTTGGATCAACTCAGAAATCTTTAACCGATTCTTTTGCAAACTTAATGAAATCTGAGTTTGAAATGAGTATGATGGGTGAGTTAACATTCTTTCTAGGTTTTCAAATTTCTCAAAAACCAGAAGGAACTTATATATCTCAACATAAGTATATTAAAGACTTACTCAAAAAGTATGGATTTGACAAAACTAAAAGTATTAGCACTCCAATTGGTACCTCAAATACTCTTGATCTCGATGAAACTGGGAAACTAGTAGATCAAACAATTTTTAGAGGTATGATAGGGAGTTTTCTATACTTGACAGCTAGTCGACCCGACTTAATGTTTTCTGTATGCTTATGTGCAAGATATCAATCTAATCCAAAAGAGTCTCACTTAAAAGTCGTAAAGAGAATCATTCGGTATTTAAAAGACACTATGGATTTGGGACTGTTCTACTCTTCTGGAAATGATTTTGTTTTAAAAAGCTTTTCAGATGCTGACTTTGGTGGTTGTAGAATGGATAGAAAAAGTACATCTGGAACATGTCATTTCTAAGGAGACTCTTTGGTTTCTTGGTCCTGCAAGAAACAACACTCAGTAGCACTCTCCACTGCTGAAGCTGATTATGTAGCAGCTGGAAGTTGATGTGCTCAAGTATTGTGGATGCAGCACACACTCACTGACTATGGTTTGAGTTTCTCCAAAAATCAAATTCTTTGTGATAATACAAGTGCCATAGCTCTTAGTAAAAACCCAGCACATCACTCTCGTGCAAAACACATAGATATTAGGCATCACTTTCTTAGGGATCACACACAAAAAGGAGATATTATTTTACAATTCATCGGAACGCAAGAACAACTTGCTGACATTTTTACAAAACCCTTACCTTCCGATAGATTTGAATTTATAAAACAGAAGCTAGGAATGATTACATTAAAATAATCATTCATATCTACTTCCTGTTTTAAATCTCTCCTAATAGTAAGAAACTCCTCGTAGAAAGGGGGAGGACATTTCTTTCTGTCTTTATGTTTCTTTTTAACTTATGTTCTTTAACTATTTACTCTTTGGATTGTTTATTTTTTCCATGTTTATCGTATTGACAATTTTAGTTTTCGTATTGACAATTTTAGTTTTCTGTTTATCGTATTGACAGTTTTATAGTATCATCGACCGATGATGGTATTGAATTTCTTTTCCATCGTATCATTCAATTTTGTTTGAATCGACCGATGATAGTATTGAAATTCTTTTCCATCATATCATTCAATTTTGTTTGAATCGACCGATGATAGTATTGAAATTCTTTTCCATCGTATCATTCAATATTGTTTGAATCAACCGATGATAGTATTGAAATTCTTTTCCATCGTATCATTCAATTTTGTTTGAATCAACCGATGATAGTATTGAAATTCTTTTCCATCGTATCATTCAGTTTTGTTTGAATCGACCGATGATAGTATTGAAATTCTTTTCCATCGTATCATTCAATTTTTCGACCGATGATAGTATTGAAATTATTTTCCATCGTATCATTAAATTTTTTTTGTATCGACTGATGATGGTATTGAGATTGTTTTCCATCGTACTGTCAGCTCATGGTAACAAAATTATTTTCCATCGTACGGTCCGATCATAGTAATAACTTTGTTTTCCATCAGCATGATTTTTTTTCCTCTTTCCTTACGTTTTTTTTTCTTCCCAAAACCAACAATCATCTTATGGTCTCCGACAGGTATCTTTTTCATTTTTTTTAATTTTTTCTTTGTTTTAATCCTAACCATTGATCTGGTTTTCTCTAATCCTGACCGTAGAATATCAACGGCCACCGTCTTTCGACCGTAGAAGATCAACGATCATCTCTTTATCACCTATAAATACCCCCTCCCCTCCCCATACCCACATTGGGTTTTCAGGATTTCAGGCGAAGCTCTGCTCCACCAGCTATAAATCATCGTACGATCTTCTCATCGGTAGAACCTTTATGTCTCAATCCTCTGCTAATACTCTCACCTAAATGTCTTCAAAGACTTTCACAGAGAAAGATTTTAACAGAGAAAGGTTAGTTTCTCGGGACTTTTTCGATACGTACGATTCTACAATCAGGAGGATAATTTTGTTTCAAGGATGGGAACATCTGTGTGTTGAAAAGCCTGATATTCAAGATCCAGTTCTTTTTGATGAAGTTTGCCAGTTTTACAAAACTGTTTCTTTCGACAAAGATTTGACTATAAACTTCGATGTGTACGATAGAAAATTATCTATGTCTGTGAAACAAGCGGCACACTTTCTGAATGTTTCAATAGAAGGGGATTCATTCTGTCCTTTTCACAAACTACCATAGGAAGTTGGTACGTTTAATAGAGAAAGTGCTGAAAAATCATTGTTTGTTATTAATGAGGAGAAGAGGAAAGTGTCTCATCTTTCACCGGACAATCGTTTTGTCACCTTATGGATGCAAGGTTTTCTTATTCCAAGGAAAGGGGATAGAGAAACTCTTAAGGTTTCTGATATCTTCATGCTCGACTATCTTGTAAATATGAGAAAGGTAAATCTCATGGGGTATATTTTTGAAACAATCAAGAATGTCAAGACAGGAGGGATCAAGTCCCAGATGATTATGTATCCGGCCATCCTTACGAAGTTCATTTTTGAATGTATGAAGTTTTGTAACATTCCTTTGAAAGGAAAACCCATGGATTTGAGGCCGTCATGGATTAATAAGAGTACGATGAAAAAGCTGAATGTTTGTTTTGATCCGAATTCAAAACTTTTTGTCAGAGATGTAGAAGCTGAATTGGCTCAGAATCAATCGACACCTATGCCAGCCAAGGACATTCAATCCACCGGTGTTACTCAAAAGTCTGATCCGCAAACCAGTTCGAAGCCGAAGAAGAAGCCAAGGTACAGTAAGGAAGTTGTAGCAAAATGGAGAAAGGACAAAGAACAAAGAAAAGAAGGTGATCCGAAGTTCGGTCTTGACCCTACTGAGGCTTTTGCAGAACGAGTAAGGGTAGAAGAAACCCTTCAGGCTGAAAAAAAAGAAGGTTCTTTTGAAAAGGAAGGCCCAGGACTTTGATGTCTCCAAAGTCTTGAAAGCAGTTGAAGATGCTAGTGCTCAAATAACTGAAGAAGTGAACCAAGATCCCATCGTATAGAGTATTTCCGAGAAAGAAAAAGGAAAACAAGTAATGGAAGAAATAGAAGAAGAAGAAGGAGGAGACATTCTTTTAGAATTTCATCAAAGTTCAAAGAAAAGTAGAGAGGAATCGGTTCAAAAGCTGAGTGAAGATGTTCAACAAACTCCTCATGCCGATCAAGCACAATCACCGGACAGAATGTCATCTCAAGAAAAGCAAGGTGCTCAATCTTCTCATTCTGATAAAGTAATTGTCATTAGTGACAAAGTGGAAGAAGAAAGAAAGCAGAAAGAAAAATCGAAAGGGAAACATCCAGTTGTTGATTCAAGCAGATCGTATGAACTAGCATCGTACGATGAAGATACCGATTCAGAGCATACAATCTCTCTCAAGAAGAGTGATTACATTGTTCATGTTTTGAGAAGGATGGAGAAAACCATTCCTTATTTCCCGAGGCTGGAAGGGAAGATTGATTTTATTACTGAAAATCAAAGGAAGAAGTTTGGCTCTGTAAAAGAATTGAGGAAAAAAGTTTTATCAGTAGAAGCCGATTTGAAAGTTCTTTCAGAAAGCTCGGTTGCTCATAAGAAGGCTTGCAATAAGATGACCTAGTGGTCCTACAAAACAGAGAGCTCAATCAATGATCATGAAATAGCTATTGAAGATATAAGGAGGTTATCAAATGAGCTAGAAATTGCTTTCAACAAGCTTGATAGAGAAACGGTTGAAAGGCTGAACCTTTTGTCTTCTCAAAGAGCCGATGTTCCTTCAGTGAAAGATTTTCAAGAGAGGATGAATGTTTTCCAATCTGAATTCTCGAAGGTTTCATCTTTCAAAGATGAAATGGTTTTACTGAAGAATCAAAATTCTGTGTTATCCAAAGACAATAAGAATTTGCAAAACAGGATTGATACCCTTGAAGAAGTAATCCGAGTTCAGGAGGAGACCATCAGAAATCAAGATCACATTTTTTCGGATCAACAAGAGCTTCTCAAAACTCAGGGTGAATCAATTTCTGAAGACATGAAGGAGATCAAGAAGATAAAAGATGTTCTTCATGAGCTTATAAAGAAGGAAAAGGAAAGAGAAAACAAATGATTGTTGTATTTGTTTCTTTTGGAACTTGTCTTTGTTTTGTAATAACTCTTATGATCTTTTCTTTTATCGGTTGTTTTGTATTGCTTCACTAACTCTTTCAGACAATTCAACATTACTCCTTTCTTTTTGTAAATCACAAAGGGGGAGAATGTTTATAAAGGGGGACAATGTTTATAAAGGGGGAGAATGCTTTACAATGCTCTTAAAGGAAAAATCTTCGAATACAATCCTTAGGAAAGTCAATACCTAAGGGGGAGTTAGTTGTATTCAATTTCTTTTTCAGAAGAGTTTTCAATAACTCAGGGGGAGATAAGTATTTCGTGTTTTATATACTTTGTGTGTTGTGCTTTCCAAAAAGGGGGAGATTGTTAAGTCAAAAGTCTTCTTTTGACTTCTTTATCATGTTTTGGAAATCACAAATGTATTCTATCATATGTTTGTAAATTACAATTGTCTTTTATCATGATTATCGTATCGTACGATGTTGATCGTACCGACCAAATCAAATAGTACTGACTCTGTATCGTACTGACTCTGTCAATCGTATCGTACTGACTTTGTCAACCGTATCGTACTGACTCTGTCAATCGTATCGTACTGACTCTGCTATTCAGATGATCATTATTTGTTTTGATACTTTTTCAAAAACTCTCTCTGCATATGAATCGTACTCATGTTTTTCATTTCTATATATCTCTTGTCCTAACAAAACGATGTCGTTGAGTTAGTTACAAACTAATCAAAACGATGTCGTACTTTCTGTTTCAATATGACCGTTGGAGGCAATATGACCGTTGGAACCCGAGGCCTATAAATAGGAGGTCATTTGAAGCTGAGAGAACAACGATGAATGAAGAGAACGAATGAAGAGACTCTGTGAACTACAAAGATTCTAGAGAGAGACACTGTGACTTCTCTCATCAGCCTTGTGCGTCCGATCATCGTATCGAGGGCTTTCAAGTAATTGAAAGACAGAGGTTCCGATTACCTGCAAAATCGAGGGCTGCCGGGGATAGGCAGACAGACGTGCCGATCATCGTATCGAGGGCTGCCGGGGATAGGCAGAGAGACGTGCCGATCATCGTATCGAGGGCTGCCGGGGATAGGCAGACAGACGTGCCGATCATCGTATCGAGGGCTCACCAAGGTGTTGGTGAGACAGACTTTTTATCCTAGGTGAAAGGATAACCCTTCTCTTTGGGTTAAAAGAATTGTATTACTTTTACATTTCCACTGTCAACATGTATTAGAAAGGGATTTGTATTGTTTCCTTTCTTCTTTACATACTCTATTGTAATTGTTTCAATTACAATCATTCTATTACATTTTGTATTGATTGATTCTATACGCTTTAAGGTAAAATCATTCATCTTTGAATTGCTCTGATTATTGTGTTCACCTAGAATACAATTGTATTACATTACATTAGTATTACAATACATCATACCTTTTACTTTCAGTACAATTGTGGGTGTTTGTATTTGTATTAGTTTAAGATCATTTAAACTAATATCTTTGTTGCTAAAACTCAAAGTTTTTAAACCTACAATTCACCCCCCCTCTTGTATTGTTCCATCTAATAGACATACATATATCTACTATTCGATCCAACAAAACCATCCTTGATTTCACTCAACTTAGGGATTCTACTCCATCGGTTTATGAACTAACAAAACAACCCAACCAACCATTGTGGTGCATGTCTGTGAGGACATACTCAACAAAAAGTTACAAAAAATAAGTCACCCAATAACTGATGTTGATCCCACTACATTGATAAGGGATATAACATAGGATCCAATATGATACACTAAAAAATCTAACTGTAATACTTAACTCAAAAAGGGTATCACGCAACAATCTAAATTAATCATATCATGTCTCAGAGGATCAGTGTCCGAGTAGTGTTTGTCATGTTGATACCAAGAAATATACCAAGAAAAATTTCATGATATTTATCCAACACTGTGAAGATCATATCTCTCTGATAAGGGACTATCGCTTGTGTACTAACAGTCATGATGATACCACAACCCGCACCATGAAACTCACCAAATGCACTGCAAGAATCCAAAGATAATATATATCGATACACATCTACTGTGTTATCTCCTAGGTTTCACTGGGGCTCAGTCCCCTACTACAACATCATGTGTAAATTATTGATTCCCACATAAATATTGGTACATTGATTCCATGAAATCCATCAGGGAAACATGAATGAATGTGAGGGTCATAACAGGCCTCTTGCAGAAACACATGCTCCAAATCTAATGAGTCTTGTATCGAAGCAGATTGAGACAATTAAATCAATAAAATAGGAATGCACCCACACATATTGAATGAAATGTAGTTGAGGATGGGTGATAGTCTTGTGAATTGGATTGATATGAAAACCCTCATTGTAGCTGAAGTAGGGTTATAGTCAAGTGATGGGGATGTAATTATGAGGACCAAGAAGCTAAAAGACTAGTGGACCAACTCAACCTAGCTATTCTTGAAGATGTCATCCAAAATATGGGGTTAAATCTTAACCCATCTACTAGTAATATTTCCAGAGTGACTAGGGGTACCCACTCAATCTTGATAGTCAGGGTCCCTAATCTATGTTATCCACAAAATATCACTTACAGACCACATATCCTAGTCCCAAACCATGGACACCATTGTGTAATACATGAAAAAACATGCAGAATAGGCTATTCACTCACCCAAACAGACAACTAGTGAAAAGGGTACTATTCACCCGAACGGGTCCTCAAGGGACCAACTACTTGATCCCAAAAAACGTTGAATGGATTGTGTCATTGTAATTATCTCAAAAAATACTTGGTATCGAATACTAACTCATCAAAAATGAACACCCAAAGAAAAAGGTTCATTTTTCCACAAAAACACAGAACATGCCTCGTGGTGCCCACACCCCAATTTCGGATTAAGCACCAAAAGATTATTTTGAAATTTATACTCTAATATCATGGTCACAAAACCGCTAATGTCACTTCAATGAAACTCTCCATGAAGATGTTATAGTAGGTCAAAGATTAATAATAATAAAATATTATTTGTATTTCAATGTTTCATGGGCTTGGGCCACAAACCCATCTCATAAAAATCCCAATCCATGCTCAAAGAGGTTTTTCTTGAAGCAAGGGTCATGTTTCTATATACAAAATGCCAAAAAGACCATTGAATTGACATTCACAATGGTTAAATGAACCCCCGTGTCATACCGATCTGAACTATCCCAGATCAACTAGACCGGCTCAGCCGTGCCGGTCCCCTCAGGCACCCGTAGGCCTTCTAGCCTGCAATCCCACTGGCTCCCGGCTTCTCCACCACCTTGGTTCTTAGTTTCACCGACCTATCGCCCTGCGCTACCCCCAGTGGACACTGCCCCCATCCAGGCTCTGATATGCTACCTTGTTCCCAACTAGACTATGCCTCACCCATCGCTCCCCACCGACCACTATAGTTCCACCACTAGATTCCACCATTGGCACCACTAGAATCTCCCTGTGCTTTTGTAAAACCTTATGTATATCATTGACAACAATATGATAGTAAATAAAATTAATCTGAGACCTATTCTATGACCCTTGGGACCAGATCTATACATACCCGATGCCCAATAAAATAAAATGGTGCATATAAAGTGGTGTATGGGATCAAAGCTCAAACCCCCTACCATTTGGAGAAACAATGATTATTCTATGCCAGATTCGATCTCAAGAGCTACTGGACACAAACCGAGAGCATTCCCAGTCAACTCTGAGGTCGACGACACATGGTTTTTTATCCATCATTCAACATCAAGGAGGAGAGAGGAGACCTATTACATATGTTGTGGGGTGGGGAATGATAAAATGATATTATTTATTTATTTTTTTTAAAAATATCTGTTTACCATCCCAGACCGACTTTCCTTCAACCCAAAACCCTACACGAACAATGTTTGTGTAATGACCCAATATTTATCATCGTCTAAATAATAAAATGAATCATTATATCGCTTTAAGAGACATCCCAAAGACTTGAAAGGCTAGAAATAAATACATAAGTGTTTCAAAAACTATTGGGGGATGATTTACAAATTAATAATTAACCATTAACCAAATATCTAACTAAATTATGCATGGACGAAAGAAATGAATCCTGTCAACTTAATATATCACAAAACCACATCAATGTGTGAAATAGTGGAATAAACGATGAACTACATATTAAGAAGTGGAAAAAAACTAATGACTCTCATAAGGCCACAAGACTCCATACTCTAAAATATCTAAGCTCCCAAATCACCAAACAACCCATGTATCATGAAGTTGTGCTATAAATGTGTGATACATTACCGTTTCCTCTGTCCTAGAAGATATCATCATCAAAATCACCAAAGTACCAAATAAGTGGTGAGTATAAACCATAGTAGGTAATCTCCAAGGACTTCCCTACTCATGCCATTATGATAGAAGATTTAGCACCAATTATATATAATAATTTATATAAAACAATTTCTCAAAAACAGTTTATAACTAAAAATAATTTCTAAAACCATTTATAACAAAAATAATTTTAGTGAAATTGAAAGCAATTTTCCAGTAAGTTATGTTTCTCTAAAATTACCTAAAAATGTTTAAAACCATTTCTAATTATATTTTGCATACCCAATCCATTCAACACATCCACAAAACTAACCATGCATGCTACACAATGACATTTTTGTACTAATGAGTGTTTTCTTATCGATTTACCCTATCTTCACTATGTAATTGTATCCCATGTTCCATTAACCATTTGGAACTAAGAAAAACATCATATTTCAACAAAACACCCTATATGAAACATGAACACACACACCATACATGGGGAAGATCATTCCAAAACACCCCTTTTAATAAAATAACCTTTGTATTGAAAAAAGGATTTCATTAAAACCATTAGAATCAAAACTCATTTAAAAAACGTCTTTTTATTGAAACCCCTTCTCAATTAAACCATTTAGAAATTATATAAAATCCTAAATTTAAAATCATCATTTTAAATTTAAGAAACTAAAACACCATTCACAACAATTTATTAATATTACACAAATCTACCAAAAATGATAAATCATTACTAAAGAGATTTATTCCATGTAACCAAAAATGAATTTACAATAAATTTTATCCAATTTACTCAATTTTAAACTTTGAATATCAATTCTAGTAATAGGATATCAGAGTGAAGAAACCCACCTCAAAATATTCGAAAAAACATGATTGTGGTCATAGAAAGCACAAGAAAACCGGGTCGGTTATTCACAGAACTACCATAGAACTCTTCCACTAGAATGATCAAGAAAAAAAGCATCATATTGGGAATACACAGTCATTGATATACCCATAATAGTTATAGATCTGAAAATCCAAGAATATAGGAGAAGTAGAGCTAATTAGATCTAAGATATCAATAAAGAACGTTGAATAACAATCACATACCTCAAGAATCGGGGTACGGAACACCACGAGAATCCTTCCTATTAACTCCTAATATCTCGGGAGAGGCTCTTTGAAATTAATTGAAGAGAAATATCGAGTTAGGTCCTCTTATTAGAAAAATGATTATCTTATAGGTAAATACATGTGAGATCCACATTTTCAAGATCTCACTTCAACCACACGCACTATTAGTTCTCATGGTCAAACAAATTATACACAAACCGTGCATTAGATACTCTCTTGAAAGACACTTTCACGACCACATAGAATGGTCTCTATACCCATGTTCACAACTTTTCCAATCTATCTGCCTAATACCTACTATTGTGCATGGTTTCAACTAGGATTTATAAATGGTTGGGCTAAACCCTGCGCAGCCTGTGTGCCTATACATTATCCCCCAAAACATATTGAATGTTCACCAAACTCTCCTAATATTTCCCCTTAATATAAAACCAAAAAATTGAATCAAAGTGTTACATACCAGAAAACCTGGGTACTATATTCTCCCAACAATCTCTGTTTTCATCCCCAAAAAGTGGAAAACCATCACTACACTAAAAGAGTTCTTGCCATTACTCTTTCAATTCCTCCTCATGAACCTAAGTCTATTACTAAATCTGACCATTCTATCGTAGAACCTAGACTTGACCAATGATTTTTTCAAGAATGAATTTCTATTGTCTATAAAAAATCCACACTGATATATGTACCGACAAAGCATCAGGCTTTAGGTCAACATGATCCCATCTAATCAAATGTTTTGGATTATCCTGATTCTTTTCCAACTGAGATATGTTGAAAAGATTATAACCAAACTGAACCGTGGTGGTAATTCCAACTAATATTCCACCTCTCAAATATATTTCATTATCTCTGTATTTCTAATGTATCTAGAAGATAACAATCCTTGTTTCTAGAAACTATGATTTCCAAGTAATGAATAGATACTTAAGAACACATGATCACCCATAGAAAATGACGATTGCGATCGATGATGATACACATAAGATTTTTGAAGACTCTTATCCATCTACATAGTCTTTTAGAATAAATAAAAATTATTTATTATTTTTTGGAAAACCCTCTCCCCAACTAGTGATGTTTCACATGTTTCCACCCAAAACTGTAGACAACGACAAGGAAACCCCATCAATGTTTAAAACAGAGCCATATGTATTGAGGTCTAATAGCTTCTATTATATGAGAACTCTTCTTAGGGTATGTTCTCTTCACATGAGCCACCACAATCCATTAAACAAGCCCACAACAAGTCTTCCAACTTCTATATCATCTGTTTAGATTTCACATCCATCTGAGGATGATATTCTATGGTCATATTCAGCTGAGTGCCAAAGGATTTATATAAAGATTTCTTGAAACAAGATGTGAACCTCAAATATATGTCTGATTCTATTAACATTGGTACACCATGAATCATTATCACTTCATTAATATATATTTGAGAAATATCATCAATATTATTAGATTCACATAATGGAATGACATGGGTTGAATTGGTAAGACGATCCACTATCACCCATATGGCATCATGTTTACTAAAAATTATTTGGAGACGTGTAACAAAATTTACATCTGCTAGCTCCAATTTCTACACTTAAATCTATAAATACAGAAACATACCCTCTGATCTCTATTTCTTGGCATTAAACTATTGACATCCACCTTCTTTTTCATGCCTCTCTACAAACAATTCACCTTCCATACCTTATACATCTTCTATGTTCCCAGATGTGTGTCCCATCTAGAATGGTGGTGAGAATTAATGAGTAATTCATGGAAAGACATAAGTACAACTATTTGTTCTTTGAAACACCCAATTGAACTCCCATCATGTTTAAACCCTCAATGGTCTCCCAACCATTGAGTTATTAACTCATAACCAGGTGTTCTGCATCACATGTTTGTGTATAATTGACCATCTTTACATAATAAAGAAAAGGTATAGATATAAATAAAACCACAATATCACCTGGGTCTTCATTTTATACATGAATTTCGGCTAGGACCGACATCAACTGACATTCATCATAAGCTTGTTTCACTAACTAAACATTTGACTTTCTACTCAATGTATCTACACCAAATTCCATTTTCCCGGTGTATGCAACAAGTCAAAGTCTAACATTTGGAGATAATCCACCAATTTCTATTGTCTCAAATTCAAATAAAATTGTGAGAAAATGAGTTTCATAATTTTTTTCTCTATGAAATCAATAAATATATTATCATAAAGATAATGACACCAAATCATCAAGGCATGAATGACAGCTAGAAATTCCAAGTCATGTGTTGGGTACTTCTCATGAGATCTCAACATCCTTGAACCATATACCACAATATGATCTCCTTGAATAAGAACACATCCCAACCCTAAACCTGAAGCATTATTGGATACCAAATATCCCTCCATTATTTTTGAAAAATTAATATTGGTGTAGAAGTAAGATGAATATTCAGTTCATGGAACGATTTATGTCATTCATCTATCCATTGGAATGGAGTATTAATCCTCTTTAATGTTGTCATTTATGATGCTATCTATGATAATTCACACAAAAACCATTTGTAATTACAACCTAGACTAATAAAACAACATATCTAAAAGTATTTTTTGTGGTTTCCATGATATCACTGCTTCTATCTTTCTCAGATCCACTGAAATATGTTTTTTGGAAATAACATGGCTAAGAAAGCATATCTTCTATATCAAAAAATTACACATATATAGTCTAAAATTATAATGGTGATCCCTCATGATTTTTGATAATGCCTAAAAGTGTTCATTAGGATCATCCCTTTTCTTTTAATACTCTAATATGTTGTTTACAAACACCACAATAAATGATTACAAATATTGATGATATATCAGATTCATCACATCAATGAATATTGTGAGTGTATTCGTGAGACCGAAAGGCATAACTACATATTCTTAGTGGACATTTATACTTTTGAATGTTGTCTTTAGAATACCTTCCATCAAAAATCACAATGGATGATATCATCATCCCATGTCAATATTTGAGAACCACTCAGCTCCCCTCAATTTTTCAAATAGATCATCAATGCATGGAAGTGGATACCGATTCTTTATCGTAAAATTTTTAAGCTTACAATAATCTACTCTCAAATGAAGAGTTCAATATTCTATATTCCTAAAAAATATCTGCCCTACCAACATAGATGTACTTGGGTGAGTGAAACCCTTTCTTTTCAGATCCTCCAACTGCACTTCATATTCCATTAACTCATTCGGTGACATCCTATAAGACAAAAGGAAAATAGGAATGGTCCTCGTAAAGAGATCAATCATAAAATCCATTTCCCAACTATGTAGTAAAACATATGATGTTTTCAAGAATGACATCTAGAAATTCGTCCAACACTATATAAAAACTGATATCCTGTATTTCTTCCCTTGATGCCAAATTCCACGCCTCTAACTATTAAGATATTTTTTCCACCACTGGTTCCAACAATCTCATTTCACCCTTCTTTACAAACCTATCTCTTTTAAATAGATGCCCAACATCATCCTATGTTATGAAACTAATTTTCCCCCTGTATCAACCTATGTGAGATGCCAAAATTGTTAGCATATCCATTCCAACGATTACATCATAGACATCCATATCCCACATTAAGAAGTCCTATTTTAGCTCATCTCCATCAACCATTATTGAAAATGATCTATAAAAAAAGAATTAACATACTCATTCACCAATATGAGTTTTCATTTTTATCAAAGAGGTAATCATTAAATGATTTAAACATATTAGTTCAATCACATGAGAATCAATGAAGGAATATGATGAACCTGTATCAAATAGTACAACCATGAAGGTATAATTCAAAATAAGCATAACTCTCACTGTAGATGGCCCATCATGATCATCCATAATCATATGCTCAGCTTCATATAATTTCTTTTGTTGCTTCATCTTGACCTTTATTTCATTGTTAAGGATTCATGGTATTCTGAGAATCACCATGAATAGATTTTCTCTACTGATGATATTGATTCCATTGGCTTCATCCTATCGATGAATTTGATGCTTGAGACACATGATAAGTGTCTAGAGAACTTGTACTCAGAGCATTTTGACAAAAGCACTTAAGGTGTCCTAGGTTGTTACAGTAATGAAATTCTCTTGGTGGTTTTTTACACTCCCTCTTTATGTGGTCAAAGAAACCTCATTGGTAGCATCTTGGTTGGCTCTTTGGTCATGGAGGAATATTTTCAAAATACCACTCCCTCCTTGTAAATAGGTATCTCTATTTCACATTATCGTAGCAATAAAGTTACCACCATTTCCAGTAGGGTCATAATACTTCCTCCTCTCATAGATCCTAAAATGTCTCTCTTATCCATTAATTCATTGTTTACTATCTCTCTAATCATCGATGGAGTTTCCTAACTTGTCCCTAATTCGAAGATGTCTTCCATTAGGGACATACTCGCAATAACTTCTAGTAAAAACCTTACTAAATTCAAGAATTTATCAACATTCTCTATGACATATATATTCTCCTCCTTCAAGAAAAAGAAGTATATCGTCATTTTGATTTTGAACATGTGAGGATAGAATTGATTATTAAACAATTCTTGAAACCCGCATGTAAATCCTTGATCCCCTATAGCATGTAATTATAGTTCCCAAAAATAGAGTTTAGGATCCTCAAGCATATATGTTTCCTTCTTCACCTTTAACTACTTTGATGTGGTGATAATCTCAAAGATACGATTCATCCTACTGAGCCACACCTCTGCCTTCTCATGTTCACAATCACCCTAGAATATGCGTGAATTATGTTTCATGAAATAGATGGAATGATCTACATGCTTTGGTACATCCCTTTAGATCCATGTGACCAAAACCTGGAATTCTTGGATGATTCTCTAAACTATCTCTTGGTTCACCTGTGGCTCAGGTGCAACCAAAATCTCTGTAGCTTTTTCTGGTTGGTTTCTATGATGCCTACCGGGTACCATTCTCTAAAAAAATAACAAATTATGTAATCCTCACTCTCTAAAAACTGATGGATTAGTATTTCAAGTCCTATCACATTTACTATCGCAACATTTAAAAAAAAATTCACATTAAAAAATTTATAGAAAATTTAATTCTCTCTTTATAAAATAAATCCATATTCAAAATACACCAAATATCCCCTTTTAAAAAATATCCTTTTAAAACAAATTTAACATTTTTCTAAAATTTACACCATATTAAAAGAACATATATCATTACACCAAATGAAATAGGAATTCCTGGAGGGAATTCATTACTCTAATGCATGGCATACTCACCTCATTGGCTAAAACCATGAAAATGAGATTTGGGTATCCAATAAATTCCTCCAAAATACTTATGTACCTGAAACCCTAGTAAAAGAATGTTCACCAAAAATGGGTTAGCTATGTTCTTTTACTCTTTACATTTCATGTCCTAATAATACTAATAATTTCTATGATAACAACCCAAGGAAGGGTCAAGGATGAATCAACTCCAAGACGAAGAAAGCAGAACCTACTTGTTAGGAAAGGACCAAACAAGTTGATACCATTTGTTATAACCCGCTAATTCACATTTTCTTGAGAATACAATGAATACTTACTTGGCCTTAAGAGATATTCTCAACATTCCAGATGATAGAAATAAAGGCCGAAGGGTTTGAAACACAAGTGGGGGACGATTTTCACTTTATGAACAAAATCATTAACCAAACATCTCACTAAAAAAATGCATGAACAAAAAAAAAGAAAATCAACAAATTAATATAACTCAAAACTACATCAAAGTGTGAAACCGTGGAAGACCCATCATACAAAAAGTTAAAAATAGGAAATACAATTATATACCCTTAAAATATCAAAATATTCCATGCTCTATAACCTCTAATCTCCCATATCAATAAACAACCCATGTATTATGATGTGGTTCTAAAAACATCTGACACGTTACCCTTGCCCTTGTCCCGTAAGATAGAAAATGCAAAAGAACCGATGGGTAGAAGCATGGGTGACTATAAAACTCAGTAGGTTTTTTCCAATGACTTCCCTACTCACACTACTAGGATATAATAGTTGGAAACAATTATATAAAACAGTTTATATAAACAATTACTAAAAAAAATTATAAATAAATAAATATAAGTTTCCAAACCGATTTATAACCAAAAGAATACAAGTGAAATTGAAAAAAAAAATTCAACAAGTTATTTTTCAAGATTAATGACTAAGAAAATGTTTAAAACCATTTCTTATTATTCCTTTGGCATACCCAAACCATCCACACATGAACACAACCAAACATGCATGCTATGTGATGATCATTCCATAATCATGACTAGTTTCTCATCGATCTACCAAGTAGTAAAAAGGTAATTTTATCACATGTTCTATTAAACTTATGGCATCAATAACATGGTTATATTTCTACCAATCCCTTTATATGAAATGTCAACCCACACCGCATATACCAAAAGTTCATCCCCATACAACACTTTCAATAAAGTCACATTTTTATTCAAAAACATTTTTCATTAAAATGCCATAATATGCAATATTATTTCAATAAAAAAACTTTTAATTGAATCCCCCTAATCCTTAAATCCATTTACATGTTTCAAAAAATCCACCAATTAAAATCGGCATTTTAAAATCATGATACTAAAACTATTTGCACAATAATTTCTCAAGATTTAAAAAATCTACAAAAAATTAGAAATCATAAAAAAATAGATTTATTCCTTGTATAAAACCATGATTTCAAAATCAATATTATCCAATTTACACATTTTTAAACTAATACAATAAATTATAGCAAGAATAGATGATAGGGAATCCGCCTAACTTAATGTTTTGACGAAACATGGCCATGGATGAAGAACGCTCAAGAAAACCTTGTTGAATCTTCATGGAACCACCTTATATATATAATAATATAAAGATCAAGACCAAAACACAAATTATTTTTCATAAAAACAATTTGATATATCCATAAGAGGTGTATATCTGAGAATTCAAGAATAGAGGAGATGTAGATCTATGTAGATATATGAAAACGATCAATAATGATGAAGAATGATCTCTTACTTTAAGAATTCGGGTTCAAAACACCAAGGGAAGCCTTAGGATTGACTCCAAATTACCTAGGAGAGGTTCCAAAACCTTCAAGGAAGTGAAATCCAGATTCCGGGCCTCTTATGAGGAAAAATGTTCAACATAGAGGCAAAAATGTGTGATATCCACTTTTTTAGGAACTCACTTTAACCATGAACATGGTTAGCACACATAGTTAATAAACCCATGTGGTAACCATGCATTAGTAACTATCTAGATAGTCCCTAGCATGAAATCCTTTCACAGTCTCCTTAACTATGTGCACGCTGTGCTGATGCTCTCTGCCTCAACCCCACTATTGTGAACTGTTTCTATTATGATTTTTTCATAGTTTGGATAAACCGTGTGTAGCCTGTTTGTCTCTCCTTTACCCCCAAAACATTTTGAAATATCTCCAAACTCTACCTACATTTCCAATAACATTATATTCATAAAAATAACGTGAAATTGTTACATACCAGAAATTGGGGGTAATATAGTTTATGTCGCTTTTATGGTAAACATGATATTCCAGTCTCAACCGAAGTCTCAAAAATTTAATATGGTACTCCATTCAAAGTTTATACGAGTTGATGCCCATAAATAAATTAAATATTTATAGAAAAAATCCCTCGATATTGTTTTCCATATTAGGATCATGGCGATAAAAATTATACCCCACCTAGGGTAAGAAGAATACTACTAATGCAATAGTATCCTTGAATTTCTTATCTCATCTACCATTTGAGAGGGAATACATTTCTTCTACATGTATATTATAAAAAAAATTAATATTTTTTAAAAATTTATTCAAGACACACCAGGCCTCAGATTCACATTCCATCTCCACACCTAAATCTTGAATTATTTGTACGAGTATTCCAATATCTTACATGCCAAACACATGTCGCTATATCAACCCAACCATAAGGATATTCCTCCTCAAAAAGAAGAGGCCTAGGAATATGGGAAATGGCCTAAGATCTCAATTGGGAATCTAATGACTAAAAGATCACCATAGGTTCCTATGTTGTAACAAACACCCACTAGGAAGTAATACGACACCAATACACCACCAAGGAAACACCTCCTTGGAACCCAATCTCAACACATGATTTGTGCCACCTCCAACACATAAAAGGTTGACGTAATCCCCAACAGAAGAAAACTCAGTCTCCGACTAGATATCCTACAATGTGAGACATCTCAATAAATCCACAACCCCATAATAAAAAATCACCACTTGGAGAACAAAAGGGGTTACTAAACTGTAAACACTAGGTCTTACAAACCCTTACGAAACAACCACCAAAGAATGAATCCAACCTGAAACTCACTAGTCTAAGAAACCCATCCACCGCACCTCACCATTATCTTAATTATATGGAACTAACCTTATAGAATATTTTTGGATTAGGCCACAAGGACAAGAATAAGTCGGGGAAGTGTTGATCCTATTTTGAATTCAAATACACAATGAACTGCACCACAACCTCATCGATTATATCGCTTACTAGCTGACGTTGAGCACTCAAGGGAACCAATGAAAAAAATATTCCTACCCATACACTAAAACTAGGTCTTATCGAGCCATCATCTACAACCAATTCCAATCTTCATGTATACAAGTCAAAGGGTCTCAACTACTATAGCTCGAAATTGTCTGCTTGAGGATGCACTGACTCACACGTGCGATTTTTATCACATTACATATACCATTATTTATGGGGGAAGGATTTATCTTCTTTGTATTTTAATATATACATAAAACAACACAAAACGTGAGTTTTTCCAACATGTCTCTCCCACTACTGACCAAAAAGAAAAATGTGGAAACATTGATGTATGTCTTTATGGAAACATATTGAACAAATTCATGTTTCACCAGGGTCAAAGAGTATATTTGGGGTGCTGAATAAAAAAGGACATGAGAATCAAATAATTGAGTCAATATGTTGCATATACCATTTATTCCCCTATGACCAGTTTCCTGATCTACCTAGTTGAAAGGAGGGTTATCAAAGTCCTCGTGTATGGTTACGCCATCCACAAATACAAACACTGTGGTCCCTGGTCTAAAAACCGAATATGAAACATTCATACAATGATGAAATGAAACAAAAAAACAATATCATGGAATGATAAAATACACACTATGGTCCCAATTAGGGAACCACTTTTGATTTCACTATGTTATGACCCAAAAAAATGGGTCATGAGTGTCGACTCTCCAAGACTGCCTCCATAGGCCAGAGCCTAGAGACCAGCACCAAGTAGGCTATCACATACAAGGAGACCTTATCCTAAAGAATCTATATGCATACACCCTAAAATACCTCCATGAAACAATGTAGATATAAAAAAAATTAAAACTAATGTATATGAGTACATATAACCTAAACTATATTACATCTGATTTAAAAAAAGGAAAATTATAGGTCCCACAAAAATATAACTATAAAAGCATCCTGCATGCTCTGAATTAGGAATCACATTCAATCACCCATTGGATTTATTCTCATCCAAGCTCCAGTAAAAAACCTAGTCATTCCAGCTACTCTGATCTACCTACTTTGTTCCCAACTTGGGATCTATCGAAGGACGTGTGGTTTGCACATGGCATAAGACATGTGCGGGAAAAGCCCATGCATAGTTGAGTATAAGAATACTTATTAGGCACCCCAATAACCCAAAACAAAAAATATAGAAACTGATAAGAATTATCTAAATCAACATAGCCTAAGGGAACCCAAAAAAGAGAGAAACTCCATCTCAAGACTGTCCTCGACTATACCTGTGTAGTCAGCTCAACATCCCTTGCATTTCAACAAACGACACCTTCCACGGGGACAGAAAAAACACACATATATATACATATCTCCAATTATAATAGTACTAACGATAGTCTGTCTACTGTAAATGAATCGAGGTTCAAAATCAATGCTCGTCCTATTCACATGAGGTTCTGACCACATAGACAGAAAATGGCTCCAACTTGAGGTGAAGTTAGAAAACTTCCTTAGCAGCCAAAGAGGGGTCACTTTTCGGTGAATGATATGTGATACCAAAACACTCATAGTGGACTACGAGGGTTCACAATCCATTAAAGGGGGCATGATACCAATACCCTTGTCGCTAAAGGACCAATGGGACCCACTCATCCCCTATAGTTGTAACGCCATCTGAAACATCAAGGAACCACTCAACCAAACATGTAGTAACAATTACATTATGACTAGGTGGTACCACTAAACCTAGCTAGTCAGCATCCATATCCTATGAGACCAACACAATTTCCCTTACATGCCATGTATCCTAGGAAAAAACTGTGGCCACTGTCGTGTTCTACGCAGAAAAACAAGCACGATATGCTATTCACTCACCCAAAATGGACAGCCTGTAAAAAAACTAATATTCAATATAATGGGTCCTCATGGGTCCAAAACCTCAATCCTATAACAAATTGAATAGATCTCACTGCTATGATGCTCTTGGAAAAACAGACAAGATCAACTACGCACTCCTCCAAAAAGAACACTCAGTGAAAAAGGGGAATTTCACCGCAAATTCCTAGAACGGGACTCATGGTGCCCACACCCTGACTTCTAATTAATCACTTTATGGTTATCTAGAAATGATGTACCTACAATTAGGGTCACACTACCACTAACGGTGCATCAATCAGATGATCTGTGTAGATACTATGGAGGGTCAAAGTTGAATAATAATAAAATATTAGTATTATATCGATGTTTCATGGCCCAGTCCACGAAACAAACTGATAAAAATATAGAGTCACAATCAGAGGGGTATATATCAATGCAAGTTTTATGTATCCAGAGGAATATTGAGAATCATACCCCTAGATTATTAATTGTGGGGATTTAAAGAACACCCAACTCAAAACCATCTGGTCCGGCTCGCTCAGCCGGCCCGCTGGCTCACTGCGCCGACCCGCTCTAGCACTGGCTAGCTGCTAGCTATGCTGCCATCCTGGCACCCTATGCTACCACAAATGTCCACTGCCTAGCAGTCGGGCTCCTCCATGCCCTAACATTACACCACCTCTCTCCCCGACAGACTCCCCCACCTCCAAGGTTGTACCACCACCGGGTTCCACTATCTCTGCCACCAAAATCCCCCCTAACTGCCATAAAACCTTCTTCAGACCACTGGGACCTCTCTGGTGGTCCAAAGAACAAACCAAGTCCTGTTCTGAGACCCTTGAGGCCATATCTACATAACATCGATGAAAAATCAATGAAAATGGTGCATAAACAGAGGGGGAAAGGGTCAAAGCTCAAACTGATAACCTTTGGGTGAAATTCCAATGCTTCAATATTATATCCATGCTACGAAGCTAATGCTACACGATTTGGTAGCATATTATGTCATGATCTGAGACTAATGGTGCTTTGTTTTCTTGATCGTATATTGGTCGTCAATGGGGAGGATGGAGGATACCTCCTGCGTACATTGAGTAGTGTGGGATGAGAAGAAGAATATTTTTTTTATTTATTTATTTAAATAATTATATGTTTAACATCTCGAACCAACTTTCCTTCGACCCAGCACCATGTATGAAAATATTTTATGTGGATCCTAGGGTGAACATTTCATTTTTGTCTCAAATTTGGTCTTAGAAATTCAACCCAAGAATTTTTTTAGATGTTATTCATGACTAAAACAATAAATAAATAAAATTATTTATTTATGGCAATTCCCTTGATAAACTTTTATTTAGAAGGAATGAGCTGATTATACCTATACCCCACCTAGGTAAATGGAATTCTATGGTTGTAACTGTGACCTTAAATTTTAGATCTGAGCTACTATATGAGAGATTACCCATTTCCACCGTATATATAGTATAGAAACACCTAATATTTATATAACATTTATTTTGGGCACACTGGGCATCTGAATCGCACACTGTATCTGCACCTAACTTTGGAATTATTCTTATTAATATTACAATGTTTGAAATGTAAAAACCTTAGTTGTTACCTTATGTTAATTATTTACCTTCTTTAAAATATTTCTCTAGTTTAATACAATAACACCCTAGTACAGATTCCCCACGTCAGTGCCCCACTCAGGTCGGTCCCATGACCTCAAGTGTGCCTCCCTGTATGCCAAAGGCTTATGACTAGAATAGAGGGTCTAATAACAATCATGAAGAGACTATTACCACTTTTTATCATATTAATAAAATAGAAAAGATATTTTAAATAACCAGCAGTTATGAAAAGAGGAAAAAATATCAATATATCATGATAACCAAAGAGGAAATTATAATATTAATACATAAAAATAAATATGTCACGTAAAATAATGTGCCAAGTGATGAAATGAAAAACCAATTTTAATGACACTAAAGTCTCCCAAGAGGGCCCGTAACCACATCTGGTTCTATCATCCATCATCCATCTTAATCGTCTTTCTAACAAGGGGCCTTTCACCCCAAACTGTCTTCTAACAATGAAATCTATTCAGGAACCAATCTGGCAGCTTAAGTAGGGTGTGACTACAATAGAGTATTACAGCACCAATTGTGTCAAAAACAATATGTAGTCATACAGTGGATATAGTTGTATAAGTAATAAATACTGTCATTATTGTAAAAAATATTCATTTATTCTATTACACTATACATAACCACATAAATCGTAATGTATCTTAGGAAAATCAAACCTCAGTACTTTCTTTATCCCATTCAACATTGTGAACTATCCCAAAAAGAGATTATAAAATAGAATTCCATTACTACCATTCATCATCTCAATTTATATCACTACCAATCAGAACAATGTTCTAATGCCAACTAATGGGAATAGAAAAATGTTTCTAACAACCTCTACAGTATTTGGAGCCTTTTCCACATCCCACACAATAATGTCACATAGGTATTTGGATCCTCAATCCATGTCCCATAGATAATGTCTCATATGGGTATTTCGAGCCTCAACCCTTATCTCGCACATGTTATCTCATATAATGGTAATTGGATCCATATTACCTTATCCACACACATTTATTAATCATATGGGTATCTGGAGTCTCAGTCTAAATCCCACACACATTTATCATGAATGTAGAAAAATAAAATTTTCATATGTGTCACAATATAACAAAAAAAATACATCAATTAATTAATCAAACTAAAAAATTTCATAATCACATCTTTCCATAAATTAATGAAATAATTAATTAGCCACATTAATTTTTTACTAATTCAGCAATTATTTTTCCCAATCAATTTTATAAAAATTCATCAGTTATTTTATCATTTTAATCATGGAAAATCAACATTATCCATCTTATCACATTTTACAATCAAACAATAAATTAATTATTTCTATAATTAATTAAATCATTCAATCTAATTGTACAATCCCATAAATTACATTAATTAAACCAAAATTAATTGATCAATTATCAATTCAAATATCCAAAAATTAATATATCAATTAAGTATTCAATTGGTAATATTTTAATATCATAATTAATTCATCAATTAATTATTCTATTTATTATCCTAACAATCCAACTAATTCTTCAATTAATTTATCAATATAAATCAATTAAAAAATTCTAATAATTTACTAAGAAATTAAATATTATATATATACCATAATTAAAATATTCTGATATCTAATTCAATAATTAATTATCTCTAATTATATTGTCATTTAACTAATTAATTCACCAAATTAATTAATTCAATTAATAAATTAAATATCTATGAATACAATATAAATTTTATAATTGCATACACATAATTGAATTCAAGATAATGGGATTTGTATAATAGAAAACCTACCTAGATTTCATGATGAGTGATCACCCAATGAGAGTCCCCAATTTCAGTGGAGTGATAACAAAATATGTGATCTAGATCAAAAACCTAAATCCAAGATAAAATAAATCAAGTTCATTAATATATATATATATAATCATTTATCTAAGTCAAAAAAAATAATATCTATGTCTAATAAAAATATGATGAACAATCATTTTATAAAATTGTAATTAAAGGGAGGGGAAAAGGAAACCAATTGGGTAGGATTCGCTTATTGGGAGAGATGCAGGTCTTCAATTTGGGCTTTGAATCATGAAGAATAGAGGAAATAATGGATTGGAATCCCTCAATGAGGCTATAAAAATTAGATAAAATGGTTGTGCATTTAACTATTGAATTTTGGGTCATTAAACAGGGTTTAAGAATATTTTTAATAAAAATAATTGGATTAATATACTATAAGTATATCTTGTTTCTCAGGACACACATTTTCCCCAAACCATGCACCATAACCATACTCCTCTTATAGGGGTAGTGCATGATTTCTCTAAAGAGTATGTATAGTTTGATTTACCATTCCCCAACCATGAGAACCTCATATGTCTAGGGTTTCACAGTTTTTTGGGGTTTGGGCACACAGTTATGGAAACCATATGCCAACTATACAGTACAAAATTCCATCAATTTCTCTCATTTTTCAGCAAGTCAAACCCAAATATGAACCCAGATGAATAATACATAATAAATGTAAAACATTTACCTATAAAAGAACCTGGAATATATCAGGAAAACACCGAGGTTTTACAAAATCCCCAACCTATAATAGACTATATTTGAGCAGTACTCCCATGTGTCTTTAAATTATATATAAAAAATATTGGTCCATTAAGCCCTCATGTTTGTTTCTCTCTCCCATGTTACATCATGTTGATGCCCATATTTCCACAATACAAGAAAGAGTGGAAGAGTCTTCCCCCAAAAAAATTTCTCATTGTGATATAACTCACATATCAGTTGCTACTCAAAGGATTCATCTATCTCAATGATAACCATCATCCACTTTGATTGCATTGGAAGGTTTGGGGTGATTCCGTAAACAAAGTGACACATGATATATATCATTCATATAATAGTATCTCTATAGAATATATAATCTATAATCCATCGACATGATTCTCTCCATAACCTCAAATGTTCCAACTAATATAGGATCCAAAATTCATTCTCTGTGTACCCTATGATGGCCGAATCTAGGAAAAACCAAAGAAATTCATGATATCCCTCTATAAACTATAGGTGCATTCATTGTCTATCAGCATACAAATTTTATTTACTAAGATATGTAGCCATACACTTATAAATTAGTTATACCTACTCTGATGTCTCCAGAATGAGACTTAGTCCTAGTTACTATGACTGACCCGCCTCCATCTTCTGTAGATTTGATCGACATAACCTACTATAATGTGCATCATATGGTTTCATCTATTTTGTAGCCTGATAATTTTTTATAATTTAATTCACCAAAGCTAGGTGCATCACCCAAGACCCAGAAAAGTCAACTACACCTTCTCACAACATATCCTTGAGAACATGGATAGTATGTTCTGATTACCCATTTGTCTATGGTGTGAATTCCGAACTCCCTGTGAATTTTGTACCACATTCATTTTGAAATAATTTACAAAATAATGAAGTAAAGCATGAATCATGGTTTGAAATAATATTCCATTGAACCACATGCATAGGGAAAATCTCCTAATCTAACATTTCTTATAATTGCTCCAATGAGAATGTATCTTCCATAGGTATGAAATGTGTTGCCTTTTTCTAAAAGACCATAATCACCCAAATAGAATAATTCATCTATAAAATCTTTATTAAAGCCACCAAATAATCCATAGAAATGTCATCCCAATTCCATTATAGAATGTTTAAAGGCCATAGAATACCACATGTTCATTGATTCTTAGAATTCAGTTACTGAAAGGTGTATCAATGTTTAACAAACCCTTTTATCCCATTTTTAATTCATATACACCGAAGTTATTATCGTATGTCATGGTTCATTTGATCACACATGGATATACCTCCCACATTAAGGCTTCAAAATTTATACATCAAATCCTCCTACATACTTGTAGGCACCACAATATGATTCCTGAAATAGATGATATCATATTTATCTATGCTCTAATATGATGTTTTCTCCCTCCCATCAAGGATTTACCTCAAGGTCAATAATTCCATATCCTTATAATGTTTATCCCTGATTCATCTCAAAATTTTAGAGTCCATTGAAATGGATAAAAATTTCATTCTCTCATGATATTCATTTACCACAACAAGCCATTTCCCTAATCCCTACCACATAGTCAAAACTAGGAGTCTATCACACCCTCAACCATCCTACCCCAAGTAGTAGGTTAATAAGGGTGAAAACGTCCACATTATTCATGATTCCCACTTATAAACCCATTTATTCTAAATTTTCATCATTGTAAAATCTTTCCCAGTTTCATGTTGGGAATTTCCTCAATTCAATTTTCTATGAATGGGAAAATTGTTCAATTTAAATAACTTATCAATGCACCACTTTCATTTTCTTTCATAATATGATACATGTCACATAATAATCCTAAGTGGCTATAATGATGAATGGAAAAAAATTATCCTTCCATAAAAGGAAACAAGTAATGTCCTAGTAAAACATAGAAATAATAATCATGTCACACAATAATTTCATTAGCTAATGTGAAACAAAATCAAACTCTAGGAAGAAACAATAATAACCGCAATCCCAACATGGGTACTTATGATCTCCCATATACATGGTATATATTATGTAATGAAAAATCTCATAACAAAGGACCATATCATTTTAGTCTCCTATATACATTTCATAATGTGTCAAAGAATACTATAAAATAAAACTTTTCTCATACCACTTTGTAACATCCTAGCACGGGTGCCACACATTGGTTTCCTGAACTGGAACTCATATAATGACTCATTATTGACATAAATAGACTTTAAATTACATTTTCAAAATATATTAAAAATTAAAAACATATACATCCAAAGACAATAATAGTTTAGTAACATAAAAACATAGATCTAAAATCTTCTAACTCAGTGAAATATGTTCATTTTTTCCCACAAAGATCTCTCCCCTTATTATTTCAAATTAAAACCAATTATATCTAACATGGTGAAGGGAAGAAAATGATATGGATGAGATTAATTTCTCATTAATGGTAAATAAAGGATATGTATAAGAATATCATGGACATAAGTGTATGAGAATATGATCATGATCATTAGAATATTATAACCTGAATATCAAAAAACATAACATGATTCATTGAATAAATTCATAAATATCATAATACATGAATAATAATAAAAGAACATATTAAATGAAATAATAATATAACAATAATATTTGAAATTTAAGTAAGACACAAAATCATATAAAACTCTTAAGTTTTTGAATCCTATATTGTCCATGGTAACATTTCTGGATTGGGTTAATAACTTGTGTTCCAGTTTCATGGTTGGGATGCCATCTTATGCACCCTTCTATTTTGGGCTTCGAATGTCCTCCCATGTACCCATTGTTTTGGGCTTTGAATTTCCTCCAATTTACCCTACTGTTTTTTACATGGAATGTACTCTCATATACCCTATTATTTTGGTCTTCATATTCCCTCTTCTGTACCCATTGATATCACAAAAAATTTATCAGTACCCAATCCATTGATCGGAGATATAGGTTCCACACATCTCTAAATGAAATCTTACATACATTATCCAAAATATTATTAAATGTAATATCATATCCTAGAAAAATAAATGGGTTTCATAAACATATAGTCATATAATAATCAATGGATAATGATAGTTTATATAATCATTTCATTATAAAAATAACCTGTGAAAGGAAGTGGGTTTCAAAAGTATACATCTCAAGAAAGATAAATAAGTTTCATAAACATCATATCATAAAAACAAAATCCATTAGAAGAAATAAAATGAATGTAATGATTGAATAATTTCACCATAATGGATGGAGTAACATCAATGGATTTTTTCTTATAAGGGAAATAAATTTAAATTATCTTTTAAAAACATATTTTGAGGAATATATATCCTTTCTACATTGATTTTTTTTTGTAAATCATAAAACGTTTTGGAATACATTTTTCATTGAAAATATCATTTAAAATATATAAATAAATCATTAAAACACATACAAAAATTTTAAAAACATTTTTCCTTCAAAATGATCTTCATGGATCATAAAAAACAATTTCGAAAACATGGTTTCTAAATAAAATAGTTTTTCTACTAAATAGATAAATATAGTTAGAATTTAATAAAAAAATTTTGTTTAATATATTAACTACCAAAGAGTGGAAAGTGTTAATAAAATATAAAGATATCATAATAGTCCTAGGATATTAAAATTCATCAGATTTCTTGAGATATGGTTCATAATATTTAATTGAATAAAGCCTAAACAAAAAAATTCATGAAAATGGATGATATTGTTTCATTAAATACTTATAACATAAAAAATGGATGTCTAATTTTTGAATAATTTCTATAAAATAGGTTTTATAAAGTTTATAGGTCATTTTGGGTCTTAAATTTGATTAATAATATATTGTCAACATAATTGTTCTTTTAATCATTATAATTATCTTTAATCACGTTCACTAATTATTTTTGGAAAAGAAATATTTTATTATAAATTATAATTTATGATAATAACAAATATTTAATTCAATTTTCAAAATTAAATTATCAAAAAAGTTGTATAAATTTATTTAAAAATTATCTAGCTAATTGGACGCCACTACGGTTATTAGAGTTAAACCATCAAAATGTTTGCAATGTTTTTATACCCAATTTCAAAGATAAATTAATAATAATTACCTATATGGGATGAATTTAAAAAAATATTATCTAATTATACTTTTTAGTCAATTTAATATATGATTTAACCACATATATGAATTTGATGAACAAACTATTTTGAATTAAAAATCTGTATTTTTAACAATTTATTAAAAAAGAATAACCTTACAGAAAAATGAAAAAATAAACATCCTTGACTAATTTTTATATTTATAAATAAAATAATAATTTTATTTTCAAATATTAAATCTATAAAACTACCTAAAATAGTATTTAAAATTGTTTTTCCATTAAAAGGTTGTCAAAATACCTTTAAAAAATATAGGTTTATAAGCAAATAATCATTTCTATTTTCATCATATATATAATATATATTGGATTATTATAAATAATAATTTTATTAATATATAAAATATAAATTTACTTAATATATTTCACTATTTGGAATTAATTTAACTTGATCATATAAATCTTTTTTTTCACCTAAAAATTGATTTTTATAAAATCAGTCACTCTATAATATTTGGGTTTTATATTATTTTATAATTAATAGGTAACCATTGAATTTAAATATATATATATATATATTCATAACATATAAAATCCTATAATATTCAATTTAATGGTTAGTTAATATCCTATAATAATATTTTAATAATGAATTATTTTTCGGTGATAATCCTTCTTGTGTGTTACAAAAGCCATCGAGGGAAGTCAGTATTGTGTGTAATATAAGATAACCATGATGTTCCATGTTCAGAAAGTTAAAATTTATATTGTGTATATTTAAATATGAACCTTTTACTATATATAAAATAATCCATACATATTAGTATCAAATAAACTATTTTTATTGTGGTGTGAATTGAAAATTTTCAAAGAGATTAAATTAATTCAAAAAAATAGTTCAAAAAATCTCATGGTGTTATGTTATAACCCCCATAAAATTAATTTATCTCTCTAAATTCAACTGGTTTACCAATGGTTTAATAATTTAATGTTTTATTCATAGAAACCCATTTTGTAAAAATTAATTCTAAAACTTCCCTTAAATCGTAATGTTGGAACCATAAAATTTACCCAAAGTAACATATAATTGGGTTTTCAGATAAGAAAACATACGTTGGGAGTGATGAATGGAAATGGAGAAAAGTCATAGATATCTATACTTAGTGATTGAGTTCATCAATAGAAAACAATTAATTGATCTAGAAAAGTTGAGGGACTCAACCTTAAAAATCAATGAGGATTTAAAAGGCCATTGATTCAACAAAAAATAAGGGATTTGGGAAAAATATTTTTTAACATTATCCAAACATTTAGTACTTATTTTATTTACCAAGAATATACTAGAATATACATACATGATATATTTCTATAAAACAATTTGTGCTTTAATATATTTCTAATTCATCCATTAGGTAAGGAAATGGATGTCCAGAAATTAACTTTGATGCCTAGTGTGCAAAAATACACTTTTAGCATATCGTAAGTCCCATCAAATAATGAAAATTATAACTATTTTTCTCCAAATATAAATAAATATGGTTAATTAATTAATCTAGAAAAATAAAATGTAACTATACTCTTTAATAATTAATAATTATTCAAATATATAATTATGTATTGGTATGGACATTGCAAAGGCTAGTGGTAAGTGTAAAACACTTATTATCCTTTGGTCATTGGTTAAAGACCACTGAACAAGCTAGAATTGATTATTTTTCACCTAATGTAAATGATATAATTTTCTAAAATAACACTAATTTAATTTGAAAAATATATAATATGTACATCCTTAAAATAATTTTAATCAATTTATATCCTTTTACCTAATGATTATAAAACAAACTATGTACATATATACTTTTTCAGAAGAATAACATAAAACGTTCATAAATGGTTAACCATGTAACCCATACAAAATATAATTCACCATTTATTATTTATATAATATCTTACCTTAGACCAAAAACATGTTCATTAGAAAAATGGGTTCATCCATTTACATAATGAAAATAAAATTTGATTTTATTATTCGACAATCCATGTAGGGAAAGATAATCACATGAAATCTCACTGAATGATGAAAAATAATACTTTCTTAATAATTATTCATAACAAATCAACCATAAAATTCCCATATATGTAGTTAAGGATAAATATTTCATAATTTTCATGGTGCACTACATCCTTTATGATCGCATAAGCTTTCCCTTTTTTCCTTTTTCTTTAGAGGTTTTTGTGGATTATCATCACGTAGTCCTGGGATAGGGACACTTGTACGCGTAAGGGCCAAACATCATGAAATCGAAACACTTAAGTGTTGAGGTGAATTATGTGGGGATATATCATTATTTTCACAAATTTATAACTACTTCACATCACTTTTCATTCATACACTCGATGAACATCCCTTCAACACATAAAAAATTTAGTAGTCCCCTTAAGACAATACCCTACAAATTTCTTCTGATAATTTTCTAATAATAGAAGGATCATTTTCATTTCTCCATGGTTGTTAGATTTTCTTTTTAACTCTATCTTCCTTTTCTTCTCAAAACCACGTGTTTGATACACAACTCCAATCTCCATTTTCCTATTTATAGAACATGTAACCACCTATTAATAACTTTTAAATTCTATTATATCCATATTATTTCGAATACTAGGTCTTATACCACTAAAGAATCATTCCATTTATCTTTTTGGTTGAATGATAATACCCAAAGAGTAATATGAAAGCCTTGTAAAATTTTCATTATAATCATAAATAGATTAATCATTCTTCTTATTAATCTCAAGGAATTCCTCTTCCATTTTTGTATGAATAATTCTTGGGAAGAACCTATAAAAACATAAAATCCTGAACTCATCCCAATCCATTAAGTTTATATATTCAGGCTTCCTTATATTCTAGATTAGTGTCCACCATTAATATGAATCAATTTTTAACCAATAATCAAAAAGATTGAATTTACCTTGTTCCACGCATTGGATAAAAGAAAATATCATTTCAGTGATACTAATACATTGATCATAAACAAGTACATTGGAATACATGTTGTAAGAATGTTGGTTTTTCCTCATGAAGGAATCAACAAAATGTTTTTTCCTCCTTTTCATATTTGAGAGTCCATCATGGTCCACCACATGAGAAATTTCAATGAGTGTTTCAAAATTAATTTTCATTTATGAAACCACATAATTTGGTGTATTATAAAGAAAACTCACTGCATTTTCATTTCCAATCAGCATTAACACAGTTAATTTGGGTTCCATCAATTAAATAAAATCAAAAGAAAAGAGTAAGAAACAATTAATATTGTGAGGAACCAAAAAAACTATGAAAACCATTTATATGATTTCAAAATTATTTCACCTTAAACTATGAAACCATAGGTTTATCTTAAGAAGTTAATAGGAAACATATATTCAAATCCTTCATGATGGGTCATGGAGAGTTCGTGAATTCTTAAAAAAATATCCCCCAGCAGTGTCAAAATAGGTGTGTGGAAATGCCCATTGTCATGTTCTATATAACCCAATGTCTGTCATGGGACATGATGTGACATGTGTAAACCCTAGGAATATGTGATATAAATCCATATCCACTTCTATTTATTAAAAATAATGTATTTAATTTATCTTTTACCAAAAAACAAATAAATATTCGTAAATGTTAACTCATCCATATACTTATCTATAGATACACCCCTAGATATATCAATAGAAATATACCTTGGTATATTCATAAATTTTTCACATACTAGTTTCCAATGGTTAACTAAAACTTCCCTCTGATACCAACTATAATAACCTAGCCTTAGTGTGAATATACATTACATAAATTTGGTAGAATACATAAAACATTACAAAAATTGGCACAAAAAGGCCATATTTGTTTATTTCATTTAGAAACATGAAACAAAAATAATATAAATCATTGAAATATCTTCAATTTTTCCCACAAATATCGTCCCACATTTTATATTTACATAAAACCCTTTCCTCATAACTATGAGAAGGAAAGCATATAAAAGGGGTTTGATAAGGTGCTCTGTAAGGGTAAATAAAGGAAACACTTAAAAATATAATGAACCAAACTGTATGATAACATGATTATTATCATTAGAAGATTACACCATACATGAAAATATTTATAAACATGAATCATAGAAGAAATACATGTAGATCAAACAACATGAGTCGTAAGAGAAAAATGAACATGAGTAATGAGTGTATAATATAATAATAATTCTTTTAATTTTTTGCACATATGTAATCTTATAAAATCCTTATACCAATACAGCCTACCTTGGCTATTGTAACATGTTCGTATTGGTATAATCCCTCATGTACATGCATTGGGATTGGGATGCCCTCTTGTATTCCCTATTATTTTTGTCTTGGTATTGTTGGAACCACTTTGTGTATAGGTTTGTATTTGTTGTCAATAGTTGTCAATGGAATATCAAAATGAAAGAGATCAAGAAGTACTCCAATATAATGGAGGAATAGAAGCTCACAATGAAGGAGATCATGAAGTACTCTGATGAAGTAGATTATTAGTGATTCAGACGATTGTTGTACTGATCGGAAGTTCAAAGAACATGTGTCAGAGGTTATACATTGTTTACAGAAATGCAGAATGTGAGGTATAATCCATCCAAGGATGATTAAAGAAGAATGAGGCTTTTGAATGAAGTCCATGCAATTCCTCCTTATTGCATGAGAACCTTGGGCTTTGATGAATACCATGGAATTCCTCATTATTGCATGAGACCCATGGGTTTGATTAAGACCATGCAATTATTCATGATTGCATGAGAACCATGCAAGAGAATTCTGGACAAATTGAATCGGTTTGCATGAAGTATATCATGACGGTTGATGAAGAAGACAATGTGCCAATGATTGGAATTCTATGATTGTCGTGCAAGGATTGGAATTCTGCGATAGCCATGCACATCACATTGTCATTGAAGATGATGATGCTAAAGTTGTTACTTCAAAGACTACATATCACAATAGTGGAGGTTGTGATAAAAGCAGAAGAGTTGCTGATGTATACAGATCACCAAGAAGAAGCGTTGTTGAGGTGATCGTCCTTGTCGACAAATCAAACAGACGACATACAAATTTGTTGGCAAAAGAGATTATATGGAGGCAGGTTGAGTTTGAGGACTGTGGATAATGATCTATGTTTTATTCCCAAAACATCGGAATAGATGATCTGGAGGCGGACTAAAATAGCAGATACAAGGTGGCGCCGTTTCCCAGTGTTTGCCAAATTTTGGGGGTCGAAAATCTGGACATTGCTGAGCATCGTGAAAAGTGGATTTCCAGGAAGATCATCATTTAATATGGAAAAGGCATGAATTTGGTGAAGATATGATGCATGGTTTGGAAATCGCGAAGACCAGAATGATGGAGGCGGTGGTGCTTCACGATTACGTAAAGCTTCGCGAACGACAGAGGCTGAAGTGCATCGCGGCGGTGAAGGGCATTACGAGGAAGCATCGCAGCGAAGGCGCGAAGGAATGTTGGGCTTCACGAGGGAGCTTCGTGGCGAACCACAAAGGTAAGTTGACAGTGATTCTTCGCGACTACGTCAAGCTCCGCGAACGGAAAATTGTCGTGGAGCTTCGCGATTTGGACAGAATTCCGGCAGAAACTTTGGAGCTTCGCGATAGGTGCTGACGTGGCGTTGACTTCGCACGGAAAGTTCGAGGGTCGGTGGAATCGCCTATAAATAGAGGCCGACCACCTCAAGAGAAATAGAGAGAGAATTTCAGATAAAATACTTTCTCTCGGTTCGCAAAGGTATCTCGCGAAGACAGTGTGCTTCGCGAAAGACGAGCTTCACGGAGGCTTTCCTAGCTTCGCAAAAAGTCGTGCACCCCGTATTGGCTCATTGAGCTTCGTGAAGAGGCAGTAGCTTCGCGGCAACTTTCCCAGCTCCGCGAAAAGAGTTCACCACGAGTTGGCTCAGTGAGCTTCGCGTAGTGGCAGGAGCTTCGCGATATCCAAGCATTGCGAAGGCTGGAGCTTCGCGAGAGTGCTTCGCGATTGAGCTTCACGAAAAGGCAGGGGCTCTGCTAAGAATTGCTTGATCTTTCAAAAATTGGGAGCCATGAAATGTAGGGTACTTTGTGAGGGCCCTTTCAGAGGTTGTTAGCCCAGTGGACAGGGGAAAAAGGAGTATTCATCAGTGGATGAAATCTGGACTTTGATAGAGCATCATTCATTGAGCAATCACACAAGTGATTGTGATTCAGGCAAACAAGGACATGGGATCTAGTGCATTCAGTCATTGCACTAAAGGAAGATTGAACTGAAAATAGCATCAACTCTGAACTCTGATGCAGGCAAAGTCTCATGCTGAACAGGAGACAGAGAACTTCATGTCTATCCATTGAAGAGACCTTCACGTCTATCTACTAAGTGAGACTTCACCCAATGGCAGTGAGCCAGGGGTAGTCAACGGGAGTGACCCGAGGGAGGTAGTGAGCTATCCCTGAATCTTTGTAAAGGCAGTGAGCCTGAGCCAGACTGACTGTGCCCGAACAATTGTATCCACATCTAGTGAAGCATATTAGATTTAGGTACGTCCGGCAACCTGTCGGCGTATGCTCCTTGGACGTATCCCTTTGTGGTGAACCAAGTAAAAATAGTTATGTCACCACTCTGCATGTGAATGTTGCATCGCTGATCATATCCATCATACAGGTTTGAGTAGTTCCTACCATCATAGGAACAAGATCCACAACTTTAAGAAGAAAAATTTGACACCCTGATTCACCCCTCCCCTCTCAGGGTGTCCCGGGGTCCTACAGGTATATCCTCCTATATACCCTCTAATTTTAGGAATCAAATTTGTTCCCATGTACCTTGTTTTTTCATTATTCTGATTCCCTCTTGTGTACCCTTTGATCTCAAAAAAAATTCATTACCTAATGCATTGGAGTCCAATATAGGTCCTACCCATAATATAATTTAATCATGCATACATGTGCCACAATATCATTAAAAATCATATCATAACCCATGAAATGAAAGGGGTATTATAAACATGTAATCATATCATAACATTTTTAAAAAAAGATAGGTTTCATATAAATTTTATCAAAAAAAGTAACTCATTAAAAGAATCAGGTTTCAAAAGAATATAACCTGTGAGAGAGTAATTGGGTTCATAAATATCATGAAATCAAAATATTATATATTAAGTGATATAATATTAATATAAATACTGAATAATTTTCCCTTAAAGTCATGAGTAACACTAATGGAAGTTATCTTATATGGGGTGTATTTTTTTAAATATCGTATAAAAACATTTCCTGAGGAAAATATCATATCTTCGTTGAAAAAAGAGTTTTAAAACATAAAACATTTTGAAATTTTTTTAAAAAAATATATATTAGAATACTTATAAAAAATATATGAAAAAATGAAACCTTTAAAATAATATTTTACCTAAAAATTGTATTCCATGATAATTTGAAAACATTTTTTATTCATTTATTAAAATATGGTTTTTGAATAAAATATTTTCCTGACTAAGGGAAAAAATACAGTAATATTTTAATAAAAACATTTATTAAATATCATAAGAAACAAAGAGTGTATAAATTATATTAAAACATAGAGATATCATGAATAAATATTGGAGAATAAAATTAATGAGTTTCATGGTAGGTTGAACATATGTTTTTATCAATGTAAGAAATAACAAAAACAATCTCCAATGATGTGATTGTTTCAATAAATACATATAAGCTAGTAAATTTGGATCGTACACTCTATATAAGATACTTAAATTAAATGATGCTTAAAATATCATGAAAATAATAATATTCTTGATATTACATGTAAAATCGAAGGATACACACCTTGAAAAATAATGTTGTTGCATAATAAAACAAGTGTCTCAACGAAAGAAAATTGAGACAAAACTATCTTACTGGGTTCGTTACTTTTAAAACATTATCCCGATGATATAAATATCAAAAAAAGGATATATAAGTACCCATAAATTTATTCATATGAATAATTTAATATATATATGGTATGTAAACACACAACACAAATGAAAATGGGTGGTAAAAAAAGATTTTATCTCATGGTAATAAGAAGTGAGATGAAATATCATTATCTTATGTCTTGACTCTCTTCATTCTCATAAAAAATCCATTATAATAAATATAATATTATTATAAATCTATAAAAAACAATATTCTTATATATAATACCTTATCTGGTTTTATTATTTCTTTGTATTACCAACTTGTTAACAATCCTATGTCAAGGTTTCACTTCAGGTAATATTCGCTTTATTCATTTCATGTGGCTTAATATGTTATATATTTGGTCCTAATAAATATATAATTATATGAAAAATTTAAATAATTATATAAATATCATTTATATGTATTATATTTTTTTATAATAATCTATATAAAATATAAGCATGAAATGAAATACACCTTTCATGGAAATGGTAAGTCATACATACATGTGATCCATGTTTCAATTTTTATTATTATATTAAATGAAAGAAGGTAAATTAAATAAGTGTATGTATATTTATATCATCATTATATTATAATGATTATAACATATATATATATATATATAACATAGAATTTATCTATACCCATCCTTAAGAAATTTTATGTAGCGTGTCAACGAATCACAATGCTTTGAGGGGTCGTATTGCACACTTCCTCAAACAAAATAAGCATGATGGCAGTAAAGGGAATATAAAAATATATGTGTTTTGAAAGTATTAATGCTAATTAAATTCATAATAAATATAATATATAACGTATAAAAAAATAATTTTAATAATAATATCCATCATGATAGGTGGTAATGAAAAATGAACAATCATCATTCATACACATAAATTGTATGTTAGTTACCCATTAGATGGAGTTTCATGTTATTTTAGGTAAATAAATTTAAAAAAAATATCTTATTATATTGAATATACTTGTGTTTTAATAAAATAATGAAATAATGTGAGTTGAGGGGGTTTATAGTGAACATAAAAGAAAGGATCTTGAGATATGTTGAATCCTCTTAATAGGGTAACTCCTTTTGGTTTGTTCCAAATGGATTATTGGGATTTCTTTATTAAATATGGTGACATCTTGGACAATGTGTGTTATCATGGGAATTTTATTTGGTATATTTTTTCCTAACATAATTATTTTGAGATGTGTGAAGAAGATGTAGAGGTGGTGGACTTTTATAGTGAAGGGAAATGACAAAAATGGATTTTTTTAAAAACATGTTAGGTATACCCACATTTTTACATAACTAAATTCATAAAAAAACAAAATTATAGAATTTACATGGGTGATACATTGAAATATAATCTGTGTTGTAGAATTTTCATGGTCATTTTTTGTCATATGTTTATGTTTTAGTAATTTGTTAAATAAATATTCTATTAATCACTCTAACTAATTATAATCGCATTCAATAAAATTTTTTTCTCAAAAAAATTGAACTTATTATAAAATATAGATGATTATTACTCAAAATATGGAATCCAATTTTAAAAATTCAATTTATTTAAAAAAAAATTAGTTAAAAATAATCAAGCTGATATGAATACACAACATGTTTTCGAATGAAAAACATCGAAAAGTTATGTTGGTTTTTATACCAAATTTAAAAATAAAATTCATTACAATGAACTAAATTTTAATAACAAATATATTTATTACCATATTATAATTTTCAATAAATTTTAAATATAATTTAATCTTGTAAATTAATAAGATAAAAATTCAGTTTTGAATTAAAATTCAGTAATTTTAATGATTAATGGAAAAATTGAAACCATATAGAAAAAAATTATAATAAACTTATTATTATGCTTAAATTTAAAATAAAAATTCTATTTTTCCATATTAAATCTATAAATATTCCAAAAATTTATTGACAATTGTTTTCCATTAAAATGTTGTAAAACTACCTTTACAAAAACATAGTTTTTTTTACAAAAAATCATGTTTATTCGTTTATTATATCTATGAAATATATTGGATGATTATCAAGAATATTTTTTTGAATATATAAAATATGATTTAAATTAACATGTTTTATTATTATTAATTAATTTAATATTTTAATATAAATGACCTTTTTCAAATAAAAATAGTATTTTATTAATACAAACTATTTATATTCATGTGGACTCTGTTTTCTTTTATAAATAATATGTAACCAATGAATTCCAATATATATATATATATATATTCATAATACAGTTAATCCTATAATATTCAATTTATTGGTAATGTCATATCCTATAATTATATATTAATATTTAATTATTGTTTAGTAATAATAAGTCTTGCATCAGGTAAGACACCTAGAAAACTTCCTCTCGCATATAATGCAAGCTAACCTCGTTGTTCCATGTAGAGTAATCTCAAATATAGGATTCATGTTGTGATTTATTAACTTGTTATTTTTATAACTCAAGTAAGACATAGGGTTATAAAATAAACTATTTTATTTGTGGTGTTAAATGAAAAATTTAAAGGTTATTAAATTAATTCAAAAATAGTATTTCAAAAAATCTCCAAATGTTAAAAGTCACATAACCACAACTGAACCTCCCCATGTGCTAGAGGATTCTTACATGAAACGAGTGCCTAATATCTATCAAAAAAAATACAATAACCTATTTTTATCAAAGTAATACACCAGAATGAATAATAAAAGAAAAAAATATATGACACAACAAAAAAAACAATATCTCATGATAACCAATGATGGAAAAGTATTTAAAAACATAAAAATAAATATTCCATGTCAAATTATTTTCAAAGTAACAAAATTAAATCAAAAATTTAAAAGACATACAAGGTTCCCAAGTGGATCTCGAACCCCTTCTAGTTCCTTCATCTGTGATACATCATAACTAGCCATCTAAAACAGTGAATTTTCCCATAACCATTACTCAAATCATGAAATATATTCTAGTGCTGATCATGCAGCTTGAGTATAGTGTTAGTATAAAATAGAATTACACCCCCAGTTTTGTCTAAATAAAATCTTTTCAAATTCTCTATGCATTAGTATAATAAATTATCACCAGAAATAATGTTTGGGAAATTTTCTTGGGTACTGGTGCATGTTGACTGAAGCGTGTTCTCAATTAACCATATAGTGATGTTATCATTGAATGATTATATCCCTCTTAAGGTTTAATAAGAAAGACATTGTTATTGTTTTTGTGTCATGTCAAAAAATTGGGATTGTCAAAAAGAAATGTCATAAATATTTCAATTTATCTTTTAGTTCTATAGAAGGGAATCACAAAACATATTACAGGAAGAAATAGAAGGTTTGGATCAGGTAAATAATGGTGGTGGTAGTTCACTTACCTTTGGTTCTCAAAATAACGAGAAACCATCTAGTACTATATGGGATGACAAAATGTAAGTGGTTGAAGATGTTTATAATGATATATATCCGATTTATTTTTAATAGGACATTCCTACACATTATCATTTAGAAAAATTATACATGCAGCTAGAGGCTTATAACCTTCTAACCATCAAGGATGATGACATCAATAAAATTAATACTTAGTAGCATGTTGATTTTTAGAAGGAATTTCCAAAAAATTCTTACATGATTTCTAAGAATTATAGAAATGTATTTTTTGGTGAGGGTGTGAGTCGTACACTCTTGAAATAATTGGGTTGTGGTGGTCATGCCTTTCTCAATGATGCATTTTTTTATAGTTAGGAAAATGTGACTGATAGTGAGGATTTCACTCTATCACCTTCGAAGAAAAGGCTACATAAGGACTATTCTAGCTTAACAAGAATTGTGTCAAATAGATCATCATCTAATATGTCAAAGCTGGTCAATTCCGATATCATGAAGATCCCCAATCATGGATAATATTAATCAGAATGGGAAATAGTTGATGATTCTAGTTATATAAATGATATGAATTATTATGATATTAAACTTGTTTAGTTGTCTATTTTGGTTGAGGAAAAATCCCTTAGATTAAACCCGCCTATCTTTTTCTTGTCTGGTAAATAGTTTAAATTATCTCTATTCCTCTTCATTTGACCTCATAATTCCGCAGGTTCCCTAGAAAACCCGAACCTCAATACCTACTTTGGCCCATGATGTACTCTAAACAATCCACATGGGAGTTCATAAAAAAATTCTATTTTATTATACATCATCTCAATTCAAATCACGGATAATTGAAACCATAGATAGTGAAAACTCAAGGATGTAAAACGTCATGTATAATATCTTCATGGGTATTGGGAACCTCTTTCGCCCACCCACACCATAATATCACATGGGTATTTAGAAGCTCAGTCACTATCCAACACTTACTATCTCATATGGGTATTTTTATTCTAAGGCCCCATCATTTAAATGCTATCTCATAAATGTTTATTTGGAGGCACATTCTCTATACCACACACATTTCTCACACATATGGGTATTTTGTGCCTCATTCACAATCCCACATACTTTTATCACACATATGGAAAGTCACAATTTCACATGCCTCAAAATATCACAATAATTAATAAATTAATTAATTATAAAAACTATAAAACTTCATAATCACATCATTTTAAAAATTAATTCAACAATTATTTAGCCACATTAGTTTGGTACTAATTCAAATAGAAGTAAGACACAAAAATTTCACACTAATTATGAAATTATTTTATCAACTTAATCAAGAATAATAAAAAATATCCTTCTTATCACATTTAATAATCAAACATCCAATTAGATAATCTATAAATAAATTCATTCATTTCAATCAAATGTTAAATCAGAAAAATTACATTAATTAATCTAACAATTTTTTAGTCAATTCACAATCCCAATATACCATAATTAATTTAACAATTAATTATTCAATTTTAAATTTTTATATCACATAATTAATTCATCAATTAATTATAAAATATACAAAATAAAAAAATCCCAATTAATTAACTAATTAATTATTCCTGATAAATAAATTAAATATTACAATATTTTATTCAACAATTAATTATTCCCCAAATCCCACAATTTCAATATTCCAATAATTCTTTGAACAATTAATTATCCCCAATTACACAATCTGTTAATGAATTAATTCAATAATATGTTAATAAAATTAGAAAATAAAAATTATAAGAAAGTCATAGATGTTATAAAATTTTATTAATGTAATTGAAATCATGAATATTTAATTTTAATAATAGTCCATCTAACATGATTCATTGATGAAAAATCACCTAATGAAAATCACCAATTTCTGAAGAGTAATTACATCAAATGAGATCCAGATCTAAAACCTAAATCCCATATCGAATAAATCATGATCCTCTAAATGTATATAATGATCCACAATTCTATTTATAGATTTAATAAACCATATTTAGATATAATAAAAACAAGATGAATATGCACTTTCGAGAGTTCTATAATTAAGGAAGATGAAATTTAAACCAAATGGAATAGAAATAACTTTTATGATGGGGGTGGAGATATTAAATCTGGCCTTTTAATCATTAATAACTAAAGTTGGAAAGGCATGGAATCTCTCTAAGAGTCTTTTTAATTGATATAATATAGTCTAGGGTTGGGATAGTGATTTAAGGGGTGTTAGGTGCAGGTTTTGGAATTTTTTTAATAAAAATTGAGAGGTTAATATTTTTTATACAGAGTTTACTAATTAGGAAAAAATGTTCCCCCTAACTGTTCCCCTCTCCTTGGGGTGCATGGTTTCTATTAAGAGGTTGATCATATATAAAAACTCTTCACTATCTATTAAAATACCCTCTAACTAGGGATTCATGGATTACTGGGACAAGACTCATGTTTAGAGAAAACCATGACCCAACCATGCAGTACCCTCTTCCATCTATTTCTCAATCAAATTTCAGCAAAACATACCCCATTTTAAAACTCAAATGAAAACTACTCCACACGTATAAATATATTAATTATAAACCAGCCAAATTATATCCATAAAATTATTTTTTTATAATATTTAATTTTATTTAACTTATTAAAATATTTTAAGCAACTAATTAGACAATTAGGTATACATTAGTTGTTTTTGCCATATTTTATTTATGTGTAAAAAACGAATTTGGTAGGTAAACTATGGTCCATGGGTTAATTAAATAAACATTTTGATAATAATAATTATTCCATAAATATCATATTTATTAAAAATTACACTTTTGAATCCAATCATGAAATATTGTTATGAAAAATTTACCAACAATGTAATCTTGGAGATGGTAGGTCATACGTACGAATGCATAACATTCCAAGTTTTCAATGACCATAATTAAAATAAGGTAAACTATATTTATCCATAAAATAATAAACATTATATCATAGATACCATATTATTTATTCATGTATAAATTTAATAATATTTCTTGTGACGTAAAAGGAATCACATCGTGATGAAGAGTTGGTAGTTCACACATCCACAAACAATGCTATAATATTATCAGGGTGTGAAAGGGTAATAATGAAAATGAAATAATATATTTAAATAAAGGAAATTAGTTAATAATTATCATGTATATTTTATATATGTCACATTTTTTAAATCCGCCATTAATTCAATCCTTGTAATTTGTAAACATATCACATCCCTTTGAAGAGGTAGTTATAAGGACCCAGCCTTAAACATTACATAATATTGGATTATGTCAAGAATTCACATTGAGGATATTTTCAATTTTAGAGTTATAGAGAATTAGGCCATTGCTATTACATAACCACTTGAATATTAAATGTAGAAATTACTACCCAGTATCCATTTTTTTATAAAATAAAAACACTTGAAAAAAGAACATGTCTAGTCCCATGTTTTAGACATCATGACTTTTCCTTGATCGCATTCTTGACCATACTCATATTTATGTCCTATGAAAAACATTTTAAAACATTCTATGAGAATAAACAACATAGTGAGGGTTATAAAATAAGGAAGGAAAACATTATCCTGTCAATAAATACATATCAATGAAATCATAAATTTCAGTCATAACATACCTCATAAAATCATAATATTTATGAATAACATGCAAAAATCATAAATTATAAAGGTAAATTATGGAATTCAATAAATACATACAATGTATTTATCACAAATACATATGGAGTCACATTTGGAATACCCATCACAATATATTACCTAAATCTCTTAGGACAAACACTAATGATTAAATATGTCAAGTTACCCAATGCATTGGAGTGCTATCTCGGGCTCACTCACCCAAGGTTTATCATGGGACAACCATTATACAAAACAATTATTAATAACCATAACAAATCCATAACAAATAAAATAGGCATAAAGTAATGATAACATTTCCAAATTGCATTCACAATATATAATTTCATGATATTGACATAATCAATGCTTTATCAAACCATTTTCAAAACCATTTATAACATTTAATAAAGATATTTTTAATCAAAATTCACCCTATCAATTTGAAGAATTTAAAATAATTAACATGTTATATCCATAATTGCCATATAAATAAATCATAAAAAACATATTTAAAACATGGACATTAATGACAATTATTTAGAATAATAAATCCTTAAAACACTTAAAACAATATTTTAGTAAAATAGTTTTTAACAAAATGTGAGACACTTGAATACAAATAATTGGGGAATAAAATTAATAAAAACATTATAATATCACGAGAATAATGTTATTCATAATATAATATGTCAAATTATAGTATAAACACCATCTTAAAGTGAAATGGTGAATAAAAATAATTAAGTCTCAATGGAATGTAAAATGAGACGAAATCCCTTAGAAAACTATTTCCTTAGATTAAGGATATATCTATTACAAAATAATGTGTGAAAAATAATAATAAACTCAATATAAGTGGAAATTAAGTTTGAAACAATCAGAGGTTATTCACACATACTCATAGCATGCCGTAATCAAGAAGTAGAAGTTTATCCAAAAGAATTCAAATTGGGAAAAAAAGTTCTATTACGAAAATTTGACAGCCTAACGGCGTCACATTAAAATTAAAAAATTTAATTCATGAGAATAAAGGTTATCTCATCACATGGACATAAAATTTAGTAATATAAATATATATAATAACATATCCCAATATTAGAAGATGTAAATTTAAAACAAAACAAAAAGATGTCTTTTAAAAAGGGGAGGGTGAAAGGTTCCATTACTGGTTTGGTAACATATGAAACACACACCCCATAAAATATGAATCATACAATGACACTGTAAATGACCATAAATTTATATATATTATATAATGAAAAAAATCATGGGTATGACATAAACAACAAAAGGAATATAGTTCCAATATAGCATGAATCTCACAAGAATAAAAAGTGAGTTGAAAACACCTTATCACGTTGTAATCAATCGAGTCGTATGACAAAAAGTTAATAATCAAAAAATGATTCATATAATACCATGAATATAAATATAATCATGATAATATATATCCAATTTCAGTACGCAATACACCATATTCAAAAAATTAAGTGGCAAAAAATGGATTTCTCAGGGAATTAAAGGTGAGATAATAAATCGCTTACCTAGTGTCTGACATGGCTCGTTTGTTACTTTTTCTTCATGAATCATAAAAATAAGTTAATTTATACTTGATTAATAACATTTTTAAAATTTATTATTTCCTTTATATCACTTGTTACCATGTTTTAAACATTATTTAATCATTTAAGTTAATTAATGTTGTTTTTTTAATATTTGATACTTGAGTAAAAACAGACTTCTTATAATTAAAAGTTGTTCACATGGTCAAAATTTAACTTTATCCATAATTATATTCATGATTTATATATCATATATTTCTAGTATATTCATGTATTTAAAATATTACACAGCATTTGGAGGAAATAAATGAAATGCACCATCCATAGAGACGGTAAGTCGTACGTACGCATAAATGCTAATTTCATTTATATTTCTTATTTTAATGAAATTAAAACATAATGATACATAGGTATATTATAATTTCAGTATAATATCATATATAATATTATTAACTCCATCATTTATACATCCCAAATATGGAATTAATGAGTCATATCACTTCAAGGGGGCGGTAGTCCGCACATCCTGAAATGAAATTATCACATTTACCCATTATGGAAACCATAATGGTAGGCTATAAATGTAAAACAAAGAAGAATAATTAAAAAATAAAAATAATATAAATCATATATAAATATAGTTCCATCTAAATGGCCACCATGGGAGGTGGTGGGAGATAATCGAGCAATCATTATTTCGTGAGGCGTTAGATTTCCATTCACAGAAACAATGTGACCATCACCCATTAGATAGAGGTGTGTGTAAGTGTAGTTCGAAATTGTTTTTAAAAAATATACTTGTATATTTGTGATACTATTTTTTTATAAAATAAAAGAATTTAAATAGTTTTGGGTTGTAGATGTAAAATAAACGAAAAGAAGTTAAGAGAAATTATTGTCTTTAATTCGGGTAACTCCCTTTGGTTTGAACCAAAAGGACATTTTTGATGTTCCTTCTCCTTAAGGTAAGGCTTCTAGGTGGAATAGAAGAATATTGGGAGCTTATTTTGGTAGGGGTGTATGAGCCAAGGGGCTTGAGAGGAGTGAGTAATGGGTTATAAGTGAAGGCATTTTATAAGAGGGAGGAGGGGTTCTTTAGGAAAGTGTGAAAATATTATTTTATTATATAATTATTTTCAGTTGATAAAGGTCCAAAACTAATTAAGTTTGAAGATAAGATGAATTATGGTAGATATAAATTAATCCAATAATAATTTTATAGGTTTTTGATGTTATTATAATATTTATAATGTTATTTATTTTAATCATTTATTAATGAGGTAAATACTGCATCATTTTTGTATGATAAATAATTTTATTTATTTGATGTCTAATTTTTTTTAAAAATTACCATGATGTAGGAAATATTTTTATCATTCCAATAAATATTTATAGTCTAAAACATAACCTAAATTACACCATTTAACAATTTATTTACTAAAATATATTTGATTATGTCATTTTTGTCCATACATAATGTTAATAAATTTAAAGTGTCATTATCACTCCCAAGAGGATCCATGGGGACCCCAAATCAACCTGAAAATGAACATGGACGTAAATGACTCAAAAAATTAGGTTTGAATATGTGTTAAGGTAGTTTTTTATTTTTATAATATTCTGTTTACCTTGAATTATCCTATTATCATTTGACCACGTTAAATAAAAGTCAAAATTAACTATTTACCAAAAATTATATTCAACCTATTGAACAAAATTTTACTTACTAATAAAAACCATTTCTATTGGATTTTCGAAATATGATTCACAGAAGTTATATAATTTCATTTAGATGAAAATGTTTCTTTTTTAACTACTACTTAGTGGTTTCACAATTCATCAAAATTTAATGTTTTCCAGAAAAATACCAAAAATTCCGCCTAAGCTATATTTGATATTTGAAATTAAAAAATGATGTATATTTTACCAAATTAAAAACATATAAGTTGAATTAATTAATTTAAAATTAATTTTCATTGTCAAAACAATTAGCTTGTTTTTAGGAAACAATAACTATCAAAAGATTGACACTTGTTTCAGTCCAATTTCAAATTGAAATAAATTTAAATGACCAACAATGGATTTAATGGTAAAAACATAATAAAATTAAACATTAAAACTAATTAAAAAATAATATAACCATATAAATATATTATATTAAAATCCACTTTTTCATTAAAATACAATATTTTTCACTCTTTATGAAAAATGAATTTTATCAGAAAAATAACAAAAATTTACCAAATGTAAATTTTGATGATCCGATTCTAATGATGAATTTTATTCTGTCAAATTGAACACATAAAAGTGAAAAAACCATGATTTAAAGAGGGTTCACCATCAATAGGCTGTAAATAAACCATTTAAACAATAATAGAGTATTTATACTTAAAATCAGATTCTTTTATATTTTAAGCCTCTAAAATTCATTGGATAAATGTAAAAACATTTAAAAACAAGTATATTTTTATTGTAGTTATTTCAGTCCATTCCCACCAATAGAACGGATATGAGCTACTAAAATTTAAAATAATATTATATTATAATTTTTTAATATGACTCAGCATTGTGTGCAACATAATATTTAAAAGAAACCCATTGTTGTCTATCGGGAATGCCATCAAACATAGTATCCCCTTTAAAGTAAAATTATTAATTAATTTAAAAATATTAATTAAAAAGAAAATTTCATATTCTTTATTTACCTAGGAAGCTACCTTATTCCCCCGTTTTGGAAATTGTTTCCTCACAATTTAAAAAATTGGGCACAGAAAATTCATTAAAAGTTCCACATTAGAAAAAGATTCAATAAAAATATCACTTCAAAATAAATAATGACAAGTACAAAGGTAACCCAAGATAACGAATACTAGGATTCCATCTAAGAAAACTTTGATATGGAAGAGAAAAGCATCCATCAAGTTCTGAAGGAGGGTGATAGAAAACATGATTAGGAGAATGTTAACCACCAGAAAGTCACAAACTTAGGATGTGTTAAATGGTCTTTTATTTCCCTATAATAAATGTAAACCCAAAAGATTTTTGTTTTATGATCCTTTTCATAATTTTTATGAATTCATTTAATACATAAAATAAGAACATAAATAAATACACTTACCTTTATCTAGAGTTTCATCTTTTAATATACTTATAAAAAAAACTAACCTTCTGTCTAATAAATGATCATTCAAAAAGACTTGGTCACATCAAAAGCACAAGAATCATATTTTAGAGAATCACATAATCCATAAAAGAAAAACTATATATTTACCTTGTCTAAGACATCAAATAAAACTAAAATGGTTAGTTTAAGATAATATATTCCATAAAAAGGATAATACTTTATAAAAAGAAATACTACTATTAAACTCCAAAATTCAAAAAAAGTACCCAAAGTTCAAGAAAGACCATTCAGTACACAATTGTCTTAAAAATTATTCAAAATAATCCAAACTAAGATTGAAACCGAAAACATAGAAGGATTTAATCACATATTCATCCACATTAAATCTCGCGATTTAACTCAAAAAACATAGACTACTCATAAAGTATCATACTGAAGCATAATTAACCAAATCACCTATTCTATATTATAGGTTAATAATTTCAATAAATAACCAAAATATCTATTTGTCCACAGTAAAAATAGATATTCTTCCAAAAAAAAATTCCACCATTACTCCACAAATGTAATCCCATAGTATTCTATTTTTCGTAAGCATATAGTGTTCCCAAATGAGAGAATGTCATCCAAATTCACTTTTATCACATAATCACCAAATCATTTTTTATTATAATGATATCCATTTGATAAAACATAAGATTCCAAATCAACTTATTCATGACCAGTAAAATCATTTAACTAAAAATAAAAATTCATACTAAACAGGGACTTCACGTAGTCTAGTGTTAGGTGATAAATCCCAATCACACATTGGTAGTGGGTTCGATTGCCACAGATTTGTTTGACCAGACGGGTTGTCCCTTGGTATGCATGTTATCATTTTTATAAAACTCAAAAATAACCCCACCATGTTTTAACCATAATGGTTTCCTTATACCACTCATTTCCATACCAATTCTTAATGATATCAGCATTTTAATTCTCGAAGTATTATATATATTTTCATTTTTTTTATTTCACCCCCATATAATAAAATAGAATGATTCGCAAAATAAAGAACATCATACCTTGATCATGGTCTCCACATGGTTTCATCGTCATCTAGTTCACATAGGTAGAAAGTCCATGCATTGCAACAATGATTTAGATATCCTTCAAAATCATTTGCTTCCTCCATCTAAATACACCTTGTACAAAATGGGTCATATGGGTGTTCAAAGAATAAATGTTTTGGAAAATAATTATGTATGAAATATAATTTTAAAACATATTATAAAACGTGATTTATATAATACAGTCGGACCAAATTTGAGTTGAAACATTCAACTAATGGTCCATTTAAAATACCATACGTATGTGCTGAGAGACTATGTTGTAAAGGAAAATATATATAGGGTCTTCAAGGGTATCCTTCATCATCTCCTTTTTCAAAATCATAATATTCTTCAAAATCTAGTGATATGGTAAAATATTTGAAAATTCCTTTATAATATGTACCTTTCATTAAAATATGAGAATATTGTGAAAATATGATTTTTCTGAATACAACCCATGTTCCAAATTGATAACGAGGTATTGTGGAGGTGTTTGATATGTCAAACAACTTCATTCTAGAAAAAGTTTCACAATCACTTGAACATGACTTTGAAATAATTATTGTAATCAAGTAATCATGACGAGATAGGAATATTGTTTGAGATCCTCCACCTTCGATTTGTAACTAACAGTCATTGATCTGAAAAATTTATAAAACAAGGATTTAACTAAAATAATATACATAAGGACTAACCATGTGTCTAATAAAAACACATAATCCCTAAAGTTATCGAAACTGACCTCTGATACCGACTATAAGGACCCATCCATAAACATTACATAATCTTGAATTATGTCAAGAATTCACATTGAGGATCTTTTTAGGTTTATATTTTTTGAGAAATAGGCCATAACTATTACATAATATCATGAATATTACATGTTGACATTACTACCCAATATCCATTTTTTCATAAAATAAAAACTCTTGAAAAAAAGAGACATGTCTAGTCCCATGTTTTAGACACCATAAATTTTCCTTGATCTCATCCTTGACCCTATTAATCTTTGTGTCTTATAAAAAACATTTTAGAACATGGGATTAGCATAAAAGGCACAGTAATGGTTATAAAACATGGAATGAAAACATTATCCTATCAATAAATATAAATCAATGAAATCATACTTTTCAATCATAACAAACCTCGTGGAATCATAAGATTTACGAATAACATGAAAAAATAATAAATCTTAAAGGTAACTTATGGAATTTATAAAATACATACATTGTAGCTATCACAGATAGATAGGGAGTCACATTTGGAATACTCATCATAGTGTATTCCCTAAATCTCTTAGGAGAAACATTAGTGTTTACCTATGTCATGTTAACCAATACATTGCAGAGTTATATCGGGATCATCCGCCCTAGGTTTATCATAAAACCACCCATATATGAAAAAATTCCCAATAAACATAACACATCCATAACACATAAAACAATAATAAAGGAAAGATAACATTTCATTGTTGTAATCACAATATATCATTTCAAGATATTTTCATAATCAATGCTTTATCAAACCATTTTCAAAACTATTTAAAACATTTAATAAATAGATTTTTGAATCAAAGTGCACCATACCAATATAAATCTTTTAAAGGAATTAACATTTCATAAGATTAATGTCTATATAAAAAATTGTAAAACCATTTTTAAAACAAGGAAATTAATGAGAATGATTTAGAATTACAAATCCTTAAAACATTTAAAATGATATTTTAGTTACAGAGTTTTAAAAAAATAAGTGACGCCTAAATACAAATAATTGAGGAATAAAATTAATAAAAACCTTATAATATCTCTAAAATAAATTTATTCATGATATAATATTCTATAGGACATTATATACACCATATAAAAGTGAATTTGTGCATAAAAATAATGAAGTCTCAATGGAATGTAAATTGAGACGAAATCCCTTAAAACTGTATCCTTAGATTAATGATAAATCATTTTCATAATAATTTGTAAAAATTAATATCACAAAAAATATAAGTGCATATTAAGTGTGAAATAATAATAGGTTATTCACACATATTCATAGCATGACATAATCAAGAAGTTGAATTTTGACCCAAAGAATTTAAATTGGGTAATGAAGTTCCCTTATATAAATTTGGAAGCCTAACGATGTCACATTAAAAATCATAAAATGAATTTATCATAGAAAAAACGGAATATTATCACATGGACATTTACTATAATAAAATATAGAAGAACATTTCCCAACATAAGAATATGTAAATTAGAAGACATAACAAAAAGAAGTCCTTTAAAAAGAGGTGGGTGAAATGGTCCCACACAGATTTGGTAATCTTACGAAACATACAACCCATGAAAGATGGATCATATAATGTAGATGAAAATAGCCATAAATTAAAGTATATTACACAATTAATACAATAAAGGGATGTACATAAACCACACAAAAAGAAATTAGCGGCAGTATAGCATGAATCTCACGGGAATAAAAAGTGAGATGAAAAACTCTTACCACGTTGTAATCAATCGATTCGAATGAAAAAAAGTTAATAATAAACAAATTAATAATAGAATACCATTAATATAAATAAAATCATGATAATATATATCAAATTTCCATACACAATACACCAAATTCAAGTAATATTTTGTGAACAATGGAATTCTCGTGGAATTAAAAGTGAGATAAGAAATCCCTTACCTTGTGTCTAACTTGACTCGTTTATTCCTTGTTATTCTTTAATAATAAACATAAGTTAATTAATACATTGATTAAGAAAATTTTTAAATTTTATTATTCCTGTTATATCACTTTTTACTATTTTATAAGCTTTTTGTAAACATTTATGTTAATAATGGTTCTTTTGTCGAAATTTGGTACATGAGTAAAAATGGACTTCATATAATTACAAGTTGATCACATGGTCAAAAGATAATTATATACAGAATCATATTCATTATTTAGATATCATATATATCATATATATCCATTATATAAATTTATTTATAATATTACAAAACATTTGGAGGTAAGAAATGATATACAACGATCGTGGAGACGGTAGTTTGTACGTACGCATGAACACTACATTCATTTTTATTTCAGATTTTAATGGAAATAAAACATAATGATACAAAGGTATATTATAATACCAGTATAAAATAATATATAATATTTTTAACTCCATCCTTTATACATCCCACATATGGCATTAACGAGTCATATCACTTTGAGGGGGCAGTAGTCCGCACATCGTCAAATGAAATTATCGCATTTATCCATTATTGAAACCATAAAGGTAGGCTATAAATGTAAAACATAAAAAAATTGTGAAAACATAAACATAATATATATCATTTATAAATATATTTCCCTATTAATGGCCACCAATATAGGCAGTAAAATATAGCGACCTGGCCTTTTCATTGATTACTATTATATCATTTTAGAGATAAACAACACAATAGTATTACAAATGGAGGATCCAAAGGTTTAGTGTCTTGGGAAAATTAGGACCTTACATAACAAATACAACATCAACCATAAACATTTAATTTCATCTTCTCTAGATTCTTATTGGAACTTGTCCTCTCTTTAGTACATGTATCCACCTAAGGATATACATCAAAAGGGGTGAGCTAAAAGCCCAGTAAGAGGATAGATAAGAACAATACATCACGGGGTGAGCATAATCATGACATAGGAAAAAGATCATAAACATGAGAGGAGCATAAGTAAAAGACTTGAATTGTGGCAATGCATAAAAATGAAACATCATATCTTAGTGGATAACTACCACACATATTTGTGAACAAAGCTAGCATCATGTTCATGCATAATTTCACATTTACTCACGAGACTTATCACTTTACCTAATGCATTGGAGCGCTATATAATTCTGGGCGCACCCGTCACATTTAAATATTCATATTGAGCTATATAATTCCGGGTGCACCCGTCACATAATAAGATTATAATTATCATGCTTGCCACATAGAACACATATAAAAATGTACATAAATAACCCATGAAAAGTAATGGGTTTTATCTCATAATAACACATTCATAAGCTTTGGTTTCCAAAAATAAAGAGGGAACAACATACTTGATATATGAACCATCAACCTTGAATGAGAGGTAAAAGGTGAGATCTTGAAAGAAGAGTTCTTTTGTAAAACATTTCAATGGACATAAAAACCAGTGAAAACATGTATATCCTAGAAAAGTAAATGAAAAGATGATCAAATGATCTTTGAGGAGTAACCATATCAAAAATGGAGTGAAAGAGGGAGAACCCGAAGGAAGAAAATTGGGTTCGAGATTTCCCCATACCTTGTACTCGAATGCCCCCTTCTATTTAATGTCTTCTATAATGACATTATATTTATTAATTAGAAATTCCAGAACCTTCTATACATTAATAGGGTTCATTCTGGTTTCATTATTTCATATTATGTTCCTTTTGATGACTTATAGAGTTTAAAAACATTGATCGGGGATGTCCGTTTTCATGGTTTTCTTGAGCGGTCCAATTGTATTCTTAATTTGATGTTTGGGTAGATCATGGGTAAACATCCAGAACTGATATTACATGTAATTAATGATATTACAGAATCTTGAATGATTTTATAATGAGTTATATTAGATCCATGTGGCCGAATCATTAGATAAGAATTAAATGAAGATTATTTGGGCTAATTTGAGCGATTTTTGGATCACAACCAACTCATTTTAACTTTTCACATAGTAGTATGGCCATAGGTTATTTCCATAAATTAAAATAGAACATAATACATATAAAATATTCTGGTTCAACCATAAAAATGGTTTCATGGCCAGATTTAAGGTAGAAATGGAAAGAGAGCATGTCGTTTTTGAAGGTGATAAATTATCACCACATGAACAACGTTCTCTTTAATAAAATAAAAGGAAGAGGGAAAGGGTGTGGGGTGATATAATATACCATTAGAATCATAAGATTAAATTATATGTATAATACTGGAGTTACCAAACTATTTGGATGAAGATAGGTAGGGAGAGATCAAGAAAGGAACATGAACTTGAAAGGAAAATTAAAGGAGAAGAGGGAGAGAAATTACCTTTAGAATCCTCCTCTTAAGAATCTCCTTAAAGGCCTAATCTTGGTCTTTTGATGAGACCACAAGCTCTTAGGGATGGGGGACGAGCGAGGGAAGGTTTTTGGGCAGAATTTAGAGAAGGCTTGGAGCTTGAGAGGTGTGAGGAAAAGAGGGAGTGAAGGGTGGCTTTTATAGTGGAGGGGAGAGGGGTTTCCTTAATAAAAAATTGATTAGTTTATTAATTTCACCTAAGACAAGAAATAGTGAGTCTTGGATGACTAATAATAGTAAATAAGACTTTTGAATTCGGGATTTGGGTGCTTACATCACTTGTGATGTCAGGAATAGTGGGTTTTAATTAAAATGTGTTTATATAATAAATTAATGTATTCTAATATTCATAAAAAATTCATGTATCTCAGAAAAATCCCAAAATTTTACCCCAACCATTTTTCGCCATGTAGAATCCAAAAATGAAGTCAATTTTTCAAAAATAATTTTCTAAATATTATTAATTTAATATTTAATTAAATTCATAATTTACTTAAAAAACAGTTTTTAAAATTAAAACTGATTTTGCTGTTTTTTCAAAAATTACATAGGGTCTTATAAAATTATCTAAAAACTATTAGACATTGATTCAATAATTTATGAATATATTTCAGGAAAATAAATATTCATTTAAATTAATTAATTAATTATATTTAATTATTTATGACTTATAAAATACCAAAAATGTTTACTAAGGTCAAATTGTCACTTTCTAAGATGTCTAAATTTTATTTTGTTATTCATAAGTAATGTTACTCTTATTTACTATTCATAAGGTTCATATTACTATTAATAAGGGTCATATTACTATTCATAAGGGGAATATTACTATTCCTAAGGGTAGGTTACTATTCACCAAAAATTATTTTTGTCTCATTGGACTCTAAAAACTATCTTGAACACAACCGTGTATGTCGGATTTAAAATTACAAACATAGGGGTGACTAAATTATGTTTAAAGGTCACTTACCACTTAGTAGTTCATTATTTTGTGTTTTTATGACATAGATATAAGAAGGGAATTTTCTATTGAAAAACTTTGGGTCGTTACATTCTTCCCCCCTTAAGAAATTTTGCCCCTGAAATTTCACTTTACACAAACAGGTGAGGGTACTTCTCCTTCATTGCCTCTTCAGGTTCCCAAGTTGCTTCCTCAAACTTTTGGTTCCTCCACAACACTTTGACAAGGCGGGTTGTCTTGTTGTGCAGAACCTTATTACTTCAGTCCAAAATTTTTATCAGCTGCTCATCATAGGAGAGATCATCATCCAACTGTACCACCTCTGAGTTTAGTACATGTGAGGGGTCTCAAATGTACTTCCTTAGTAGTGATACGTGAAACACATCATGAACTTGAGCCATATTCGATGGAAGTGCCAAACGATAGGCCACGGCTCCTATACGATCAAGGATCTCAAAGGGGCCAATGTACCTTGGGATTAACTTCCCTTTCTTCCCAAATCTCATGACTCTCTTCCATGGAGATATTCGAAGGAAGACTTTTTCTCCAACGTCGAACTCCAAGTCCCTTCGACGATTGTCAGCATAGCTCTTTTACCGACTTTGAGAAGCTTTAATGTGTTTCTGAATGACATGAACCTTCTCTATCATCTCATGAACAAGATTGAGACCAAGTAGCTTTCGTTCTCCAACTTCATCCCAACAGGTTGGAGTTCTACATCGCTTCCCATAAAGAGCTTCATACGGAGCCATCTGAATACTCGAGTGGAAGCTATTGTTGTATGAGAACTCAACCAATGGAAGGTGCTGATCCCATCCACCTTTGAATTCAAGAGAGCAGGATATTAGCATATCTTCATGTGTCTGAATAGTCCTTTCAGACTGGCCATCAGTTTGGGGGTGATAGGTCGTGCTGAAATTTAATTCAGTACTCAAAGCATGTTGAAAGCTCCTCAAGAATTTAGAAGTGAACCTTGGATCACGATCAGAGACAATCGATAGTGGAACACCGTGCAATCTCACTACTTCCTTCACATATATCCTTGCAAGTTGTTCAAGTGAGAGGTCTTCCCGAATAGTGATAAAATGGGCAGTCTTGGTGAGTCGGTCAACCACAACCTATATCGCATTTTTTCCTCTTGATGTTTTCGGGAGACCCATGACAAAGTCCATAGTCACACTTTCAAATTTCCACATGGGTATAGGCAATGGATACATCATTCCTTTGGACTTTTGCCGCTCAGATTTAACTTACTGACATACCAAGCACCTTGATATATATTCCGCAATCTCCTTCTTCATGTTATCCCACCAGAAGTGTTCTCGGAGATCACGATACATCTTGGTACTTCCAGGATGAATAGAGAATGTTGAGCTATGTGCATTATCCAATAGCTCCTTCTTTATCTCGGGTGATGAAGGCACACAAAGCCACTTTCCAAACCGAATCACATCATCATCATCGATACGGAACTCTTGCAGCTTCCCTTCATTTACTGCATTCACCCTCTTTGGTATCTCCACATCATCCCTTTGTGATTCCTTAATACTCTGTTGGATGGATGGTTCCGCAATCATTTGGGCAAGGTAGGATGTATCCCCTTTTCTTACGATTCCAAAATCCATCCTTTGCATATCCAAGAAGATATGGTCTTTCTCAATACTCAACATGGATAGAGTAGCAGGTTCTTTCCTGCTTAGAGCATCATCTACCTTGTTCGCCTTTCCAGGATGATAGTGAATAGAGCAATCGTAATCCTTGATTAGCTCTAACAATCTCCTTAGATGCATGTTATGCTCCTTTTGTGTGAATATATACTTTAGACTCTTGTGGTCGGTGTATATGTCACACTTCTCGCCATAAAGGTAGTGCCGCCAGATTTTCAAGGCAAAAATCATGGCTGCCAGCTCTAGATCATGCGTCGGGTAGTTCTGCTCATGGATCTTCAACTTTCGTGAGGCGTAGGCTATCACATTATCATTTTTCATGAGTACACAACCCAAGACGTTTTTTTATGCATCACTGTATATCAAAAAACTTTCTCCACTTTTCGGTAGTGTGACTACAGGTGCAGTGATCTGCCTTCTTTTTAGCTCCTTGAAGCTTCCCTCACATTCATCCGTCCATACATACTTTAACCCTTTCCTTGTTAACATAATTAGCGGGCTTGACAATCGTGAGAAGTTTCTCACAAAACGTCGGTAGTACCTATATAATCCAAGAAAACTATGGATTTCTGTGACACTAGAGGGTCTGGGCCATTCTTCAATTGCCTTTGTCTTTGAAGGGTCCACAAAAATTCCCTCGCTTGTGATCACATGTCCCAAGAACGTGACTTGATTCATCCAAAAGTCACACTTGCTGAAATTGGCGTACAACTTCTCCTTTCTCAATGTCGCCAACACAAGTCTTAGATATTCTTCATGTTCCTCCTTTCTCTTGGAGTAGATGAGAATGTCATCGATAAACACTACCACAAATTTGTCGAGGTAATGTCTAAAGACTCTATTCATCAAATCCATGAATATTGTTGGGGCATTAGTAAGTCCGAAGTGCATCACCAAAAACTCATAGTTCCCATACCTTGTACGGAAGGCAGTCTTCTGAATATCTTCCTTCTTCCCCTTTACTTAATGATATCCAAAACAAAGATCCACCTTTGAGAAGTATTGATCTCCTCTAACCTGGTCGAACAAGTCATCAATCCTTGGGAGAGGATACTTGTTCTTTATGGTGATCTTGTTGAGTTCCTGATAATCAATACAAAACCGCATGGTACCATCTTTCTTCTTTACAAAGAGCACTGGCACACCCCAAGGTGATGCACTAGGGCATATGAACCCTTTGTCCAGATTCTCTTGCAGCTGCTTCTTTAACTCCTCTAGTTCGATAGGAGCCATCCTATAGGGGCACTTTGATATAGGAGTAGCTCCGGGTATGAGTTTAATTGAGAACTCTACCTCACGATCCGGGGGAATTCCAGGTAACTCTTCGGGAAATACATCACCGTATTCCCTTACGATGGGAATTTCCTCAAGGATGGATCTTTCCTTTGACTCAAACATTTGGGCGAGGTATGCTTCTTCATAGGGAATCATCACCCACACCATCGAAGGATATTTCAAAGGATATTAATGATCTTCCTTGCATTTGTAGAGGAGCATGGTATGGTTCGGAATATGAAAATATATTTCCTTTTCCCGACAGTTGATATGCGATCTATATAAAGAGAGCCAATCCATTCCAATTATAGTGTCGAATTCCACCAAGGGAAGTATTACGAGATTTGCCAGAAGAAACTTCCCACATACGTCAACAGGAGAAGAATCAAACACTTGGGTTGCAATGATTTCACCACATGGTGTTTTTACAAATATCTCTACTTCAAGGTTTCGGGGCTTCGATTCTATAGTTCTAGAAAACTTGCATGATATAAAGGAATGCGTAGAATAAGAATCAAATAAGACTTTTGTCATTCTTGAGTGAATAGGAAGTGTACCTTGTATGACTTCATTATCATGTTCCACCTCCGCAGTAGTGATGGCATAAGCCTTCCCTTGTTTCTTTGGCTTTGGTGGTTGTTGGCGCAGATTACCCTTGAGAGCTCGTGGTTTAGTGCACTGGTTTGAATAGTACCCTAGCTCCCTACAGTTGTAGCATTGAACAACGAGTGGTTCTCTCCTTTCATCGACTACATTATCCTTCCTTTTCATGTCTCTTCGACACTCATGAGCTAGGTGTCCTTCTCTCCCACACTTGAAGCATTTCCCTGTCCCTTTGAGGCAGTTCCCATTGTGCAACTTCCCACATTTTTGTTATGTGGGTCGTTGTGTTTTCTTCCCACCTTTGTCATTAGATCCACCAGCTTGAAACTCCATCTTTCTGATCTTATCACCATAGCCATGGGAGAATTCTCCAAACTCCATCTCTACTTTGAGAGCACAGCGATCAACTTCTTCATAACTCCCAAAGTCTCGAATTTCAAGATCCTTTTGAAGATGTGGTTTTAATCCACTAAAGAATCTATCAATTTTTCTATCATTGTTGATAACAAAACCTGAAGAATACCTTGTGAGCCTTGTGAAATTTTCATCATAGGTTGTGATAGATTCTCCTTCTTTTTTCTTGAGCTCTATGAATTCTCTCTCCATCTTCGTGCGAAGAGTTCGTGGGAAGTACTTATTAAGAAACATTATCTTAAAGTCTCCCCATTCCATATCTTCAATTTCATCCCTTGGCTTGGTGTTCTTAATCAAAGCCCACCATTGATCAGCTTCTCCATCTAGATGATAAACGGCTAGAGTCACCTTCTCCGTCTCGGAATAGTGAGGAACAGAAAAGATCTTCTCCATGGAGTTGACCCACTATTCCGCAACTAGTGGATCGGGAGATCCACAAAACGTCGGTGGTCGTTGCCGCATAAAACATTCGATAGCTAGTTGCTCCCTCATTAGTGAAGGAGGATGTTCCCCATTATTATGGTTATTATCCATAACCCGAGATAATTGGGTAAGCATCGCCATGAAGTTTCGAACTCCACCTCCAAAATCATTGGAGATGTCGTTCGGGCAATCGTTGCATTGGCCCTCGCAAGAGTTGTTGGCTGATTTCTCCTAGTTCCCACCATTTTCTAAAATTGAAAAGGTTAGAACAAAACATAAGTAAACAATTCATGAATAACTTATTCATTTAAACAATTATACCAATAACATAACATATGGGATCCCTAGGTAAATATTCTTGTGTACATATTTGTACTTAGTCTCATGTTATAGGTTTTCTTTAGGGTTCACTAATCCTAATTCCCAAATTAACTAAACCTTTCCATTGATACCAACTATAGCGAACCGGCCTTTTCATTCATTACTATTACGTCATTTTAGAGATAAACAACACAATAGTATTACACATGGAGGATCCAGAGGATTAGTGTTTTGGGAAAATTAGGACCTTACATAACAAATACAATATCAACCATAAAAATTTAATTTCATCTTCTCTAGATTCTTATTGGAACTTGTCCTCTCATTAGTACATGTATCTACCTAAGGATATACACCAAAAGGTGTGAGCTAAAATCCCAGTAAGAGGATAGATAAGAACAATACATCATGGGGTGAGCATAATCATGACATAGGAAAAAGATCATAAACATGAGAGGAGCATAAGTAAAAGACTTGAAATGTGGCAATGCATAAAAATGAAACATCATGTCTTAGTGGTTAACTACCACACATATTTGTGAACAAAGATAGAATCATTTTCATGCATCATTTCACATTACTCATGAGATTCATCACTTTACCCAATGCATTGGAGCGCTATATAATTACGGGTGCACCCATCACATTTAAACATTCATATTACGCTATATAATTCTGGGCGCACCCGTCACATCATAACATTATCATTATCATGATTTCCACATAGAACACATATCAAACATGTACATAAATAACCTATGAAAATTAATGGGTTTAATCTCATAATAACACATTCATAAGCTTTGGTTTCCCAAAATAAAGTGGGAACAACATACATGATATAAGAACCATCAACCTTGAATGAGAGGTAAAATGTGAGATCTTGAAAGAAGAGTTCTTTTGTAAAACATTTCGATGGATATAAAAACCAGTGACAAACATGTATATCCCAGAAAAGTAAAGGAAAAGATGAACAAATAATATTTGAGGAGTAACCATATCAAAAATGGAGTGAAAGAGGGAGAACCCGAAGGAAAAAAATTGGGTTCGAGATTTCCCCTTACCTTGTACTCGAATGCCTCCTTCTATTTAATGTCCTATATAATGACATTATATTCATTAATTAGAAATTCCAGAACCTTTTATACATTAATAGGGTTCATTCTGGTTTCATTATTTCATATTATGTTCCTTTGTATGACTTATAGTGTTTAAAAACATTGACCGGGGATGTTCGTTTTCATGGTTTTCTTGAGCGATCCACTTGTATTCTTAATTTGATGTTTGGGTAGATCATGGGTAAACATACAGAACTGATATAACATGTAATTAATGATATTACAGAAGCTTTAATGATTTTATAATGAGTTATATTAGATCCATGTGGCCGAATCATTAGATAATAATTAAATGAAGATTATTTGGGCTAATTTGAGCGGTTTTTGGATCACAACCAACTCATTTTAACTTTTCACTTAGTAGTATGGCCATAGGTTATTTCCATAACTTAAAATAGAACATAATACATATAAAAGATTCTGGTTCAACCATAAAAATGGTTTCATGACCAAATTTAATGTAGAAATGGAAAGATAGCATGTCATTTTTGAAGGTGATAAATTATCACCACATGAACAACGTTCTCTTTAATAAAATAAAAGGAAGCGGGAAAGGGTGTGGTGTGATATAATATACCATTAGAATCATAAGATTAAATTATATGTATAATACTGGAGTTAAAAAACAATTTGGATGATGATAGGTAGAGAGATATCAAGAAAGGAACTTGAACTTGAAAGGAAAATTAAAGGAGAAGAGGGAGAGAAATTACCTTTAGAATCCTCCTCTTAAGAATCTCCTTAAAGGCCTAAGCTTTGTCTTTTGATGAGACCAGAAGCTCTTGGACGTTGGGGATGAGCTAGGGAAGGTTTTTGGGAAGAATTTAGAGAAGTATTGGAGCTTGAGAGGTGTGAGGAAAAGAGGGGGTGAAGGGTGGCTTTTATAGTGGAGGGGAGAGGGGTTTCCTTAATATAAAATTGATTAGTTTATTAATTTCACCTAAGACAAGGAATAGTGAGTATTGGATGACTAATAATAATAAATAAGACTTTTGAATTCGGGATTGTTGTGCTTACATCACTTGTGATGTCAGAAATAGTGGGTTTTAATTAAAATGTGTTTATATGATAAATTAATGTATTCTACTATTCATCAAAAATTCATGTATTTTAGAAATATCCCAAAATTTTACCCCAACCATTTTTCGACGTGTAGAATCAAAAAATGAATTCCATTTTTCAAAAATAATTTTCTAAATATTATTAATTTAATATTTAATTAAAATCATAATTTACTTAAAAAAACAGTTTTTAAAATTAAAACTGATTTTGCAGTTCTTTCAAAAATTAATTAGGGTCTTATAAAATTATCTAAAAATTATTAGAAATTGATTCAATAATTTATGAATATATTTCAGGAAAATAAATATTCTTTTAAATTAATTAATTAATTATAATTAATTATTTATGACTTATAAAATACCAAAAATGTTTACTAAGGTCAAATTGTAACTTTCTAAGAAGTCTAAATTTTATTTTATTATTCATTAGTAATGTTACTCTTATTTACTATTCATAAGGGTCATATTACTATTCATAAGGGTAATATTACTATTCATAAGGGTCATATTACTATTCATAAGGGTAGGTTACTATTCACCAAAAATTATTTTTGTTTCATTAGACTCCAAAAACTATCTTGAACACAACCGTGTATGTCGGATTTAAAATTCCAAACATTGGGGTGACAAAATTATGTTTAAAGGTCACTTATCACTTAGTAGTTCATTATTTTGTGTTTTTATGACATAGATATAAGAAGGGAATTTTCTATTGAAAAACATTGGGTCGTTACATAAAAGATAATTAAACAATCACCGTTTCATGAGGCGTTAGTTTTCTATTCACAGAAATAGTATGTTCTTCACCCATTAGATAGAAGTGTGTGTAAGTTAAGTTAGAAACGTTCTCAAAACAACATCCTATTATATTTATGATACTTTCTCTATTATAAAAGAAATGAATAAAAAAAATATAGTGGTTGTAGATGTAAAATAAAAGAAAAAAGTTAAGAGAAATTGTTACGTTTAATTTGGGTAACTCCATTTGCTTTGAATCAAAAATACTTATTGATGTGCCTTATTCATAACGTATGGCTCTTATGAGGAATAGGGGAATCTTTAGAGATTTTTTGGGTAGGGATTGGACGAACCATGGGGTTGTAAAGGTGTGAGGAATGGGATAGAAGTGAGGTCTTTTTATAAGAGGGGGGAGGGTTTCTTTAAGAAAGTGTAAAAATATTATTTTATTCTATAATGATTATCAGTTTATAGAGGTCACAAATAATTACGGTAGGAGATAAGATGACTCATATTATTAATAAATTAATCCAATAAAAATTGAATAGGTTTTGGACGTTATTTTATTATTTATAATCTTATTTTTTAAAATCATATAATAATGAGGTAAATACTGTATCATTTTGCTATCATAAATAATTTTACTTATATGATGTATAAAAATTATAAACAAAAAACCATGATGTAGGAAATAATTTTATCATTAAAATAAATATTTATAGTCAAAAATATAACATATAAACCCCCATGCAAAAAATAATTTACTAAAAGATATTTGATTATGTCATTTCTGTCATTATTTTAAGTTAATTCATCTAAAGTGTCATTATCACTCCCAAGTTGTTCCATGGGGTCCCAAAATAGATCCAAAGATTCCCATGATCGTAAATGACTCAACTAATAATATTAGTACAAGTGTTATGGTAATTATGTATTGTTATAATATTCTATTATCCTTGAATTATCTTATTTACCTTTAATTCTGGTAAATAAAATTCAAAAGTTACTATTCACCAAAAATTATTTTCATCTTATTGAACCACATTATACTTAATAATGAAAACCATGTATGTCATTTTTTTGAAGTCCAATTCACAGATGTAGTAAATTTTCATTTAAATAAATAACTTAGTTTTTTTATCTACTACTTAGTGGTAACACTATTCATAAAAAATTAATTTTTTTAGAAAAATACCAAAAATTCATCCTAAGATATATTCAATAACCCTAATTAAAAAATAGTGTCTATTTTACCTAATTAAAAATATATTAGTCGAATTAATTTATTTAAAATTATTTCCTATTGTCAAAACAAATAGCTTGTTTTTTAGGAACAATAAATATCCAAAGATTTACACTTGTTTATGTCCAATTTCAAAGTAAAATTAATTGAAATGACCAACATTGAATTAAATGGAAAAAACATAATATAATTAAACTTTAACAACAATTATAAATATAACATAACCATATAAATAAATTATATTAAAAGGCACCTTTGGAATAAAATACATTATTTTTCACTATTCATAAAAAATGAATTTTATCAGAAAAATACCATAAATTTACCCAAAGTAAATTTTGTTGTCATGATTATAAATAAGAATTTTATTTTTTAAATATAAAATATAAAAGTTACAAAAATTAGATTTAAATATGGTTCGCCATCAAAAAGCGGTTAATGGACCTTTGAAAAAATAATAGAGTATTTATGCTTAAAATAAGATTATTTCATATTGTAAGCCTCTAAAATGATTTGGATAAATGTAAAAACATTTGAGAAATATGTATTTTCATATTGTAGTTAGTTCTATCCATTCCCCCCAATACAATGGCTAGGCATTAACTACCATTTATAATAATATATTATTATTATTTTTTCGTATGGATCAGTATTGTGTGCAACATAAGATTTCAATGAAACTCGTTATTGTGTATTGGGTATGCAATCGAACATATTATCCCCTTTGAAGTAAAATTAATAATTAATTTACAAATATTAATAAATAAGATAAGGTCATATTCTTTATTTACCAGGGATGTAACAGCTGTATCCCCCACACCCTCAAACGATGTTGTCATATTTACACAAAATGGAATGCATGAGGTCATTTTTATAAAAAAAATTATATAAGAATTAATATATCATATATATAATATATTTATATAATTAATAAATATTTATTATTAATAGATGGTTTTAGATAATGTCAAAACAATATGGAATCGTATGTGAGGATTTTTTTCAGATCAACTATCATTGAATGAGTTACAGACATCATTAATTAAATATTTTGACAAAATATTGGTTTTTTAAACATAATTATATCTTTATATTTTATTTACCAATTATTTTTTTATTTACATTTTTTGTAAATAACCCCTTTTTAATTGACTCATTCTTCATAAAATATATTGTAGTATGGGGTTTTGCATCAATTTCCATTCAGTGAGGTAAGATTCATTTTATTAACCTCTTTTAATTTATATGATATATATATTAAAATATTTAAATAAAAATTTATGTGAAAAAAATTGTGTCATCATAATTAAAAATAAATTTCATCATCTCAATTTAATTTTTTAAAATTCATGTATTACCCGAGTTGTATGGGTTTTTGTTGACTTGATATCCTCTCACATATTCATTTCCCTTATTAATTTAATTAATTATATATATATTATTAATTTTTATAATTCTATATGCTATTTTCCCTTTATTTATGGGTAAAATACAATTGGTCAGATAAATACACTTTTTATTGATTTTTTACTTCAAAATGATGTGTCATTATAATGGAATAAATTTATATTTATATTGTTGGTATATTTAATATATATCTATAATCATTATCATTAAAAATAATTCTATTTTAAATTTTAATGGAATATATAAGCACATGATTAAATGGTTAGTTTTTTACATACATATATTTTTATGTATTTCACTATCTATTACTCCTACTTTTATTTTTTATATTTCTATTCGTTTTATAGTTAAAGAGTAATTTTATTTGCTTTTTAATGTTTTTCATCAAACCAATTTTATAATTATTTTTAGTGTAATAAGAAATATTCTTATGATAAAATTCCCAAAACAATCAAAAATTATATTTATTTTATTCCTTCAATTTTACTATCATCCAAATAATGGAAAATTTTTAATGAAATTATTATGTCCATTAAAAAAACAATAAAAATTGTAAAATTTATTCATTTAATTGAAATAATTTTTAATCCATTAATTTAAATATTTTTAATTTTATCATCATTCAATAAAATTTAAACAGGATAATTGATATAAAAATTGTTTTCTAATATTCATTGTAGATAATTTATATCTATTTTAATAATTTTTTGTATTCCATCCACTGAATATTCTTCGGGGTATATTTCCTCTCATTGGTCCTTTTTCAAAAGAGTTATAAATTTTAAAATACTCCAATGATTCATGATAAAAAAATTGTGTGTATCAAGGGTGATGAGGAAATGAATTTTTTTTAGAGGATTGATCCATCACTACTATGTCTTACCTTATCAACATTACTTTTTTTTAGATATACATTCTTCCAATTAATTTTATTTTTGAGAATCATATTTTTTTCTATTCTTATTGAATAGTATAGACCTCGGTAAATAAATTTATTGGGTGACTTTAGAATATAATTTCACCTGACCAACTATCCTTTAAATATATTTTTGAATATTTTTAAGCCAAAAATATATTTTTAAGAAAGATATTATTATATTTGTTGTATTATACCATTTCTTTCACTACATGTGTAACAAAATTATAAAATATTTTAGGTGACATATATAATTTAATTTTGTCAGTAAATTTTTAATATATGACTAATTTCATGTTGTACACTTATTCATGGTTTATCATTATGTGATGGGTGAGACTATAATTATACATCACCTTAATGTATTTTGTATGTCATAATATTAAATTAGATGTTATCTAATTGTATATGGGGAATATCATACTCCATGATGTTTGGGTGCATGGGATTTTATCTTAATCCATTATGTTATGCATGAACATGATGTGGTAAGATATTATCATTATGTTATTAATTTACATGATATTGTTGGTTAAGTTCACTCAATTATGCATAAAATGATATTTTTATCTTTTTTAAATATGTAATGATTCTATTGATAGGGTGCCCAGACAAATTTAAAGATGTACTAAGAAAATTTAATTAAAAAATAAAATGATGGTAAGCATAGAGATCCTTGAAAATTTATATAATATAATTTGTTTTCACCACGTTTCTAATTTTTGTGTCTATTGAACATATATTGTTCTATGATTTAATACATTTATTACCATTGTATTTTTAATGTATTTAGGATCACCCTTAAGGATTATGAATCACTATCCATGGTTATATTTTGATTCCACTTAATCACTTAAATTGATTCCATGATTTTTTTTACTTTGATCATGTCATTTATTTTATGTTCACATCTCCATATTTTTCATAATCTAATAGAAAATCACTTATATATCACTGATATTTTTATTCCACTTTACTATGAATATCAAATCAATCCTTTATTATGTTCCCCATTCGTAAAGGAATTTAAATATATGATAATGTCTATAAATAAATCTTGTTTAGAGAATTATTGGCAGATCTTAACTCTTTATTATATGAGAACTAATTTATTTATTAAAAATAAAATTATATAAAATATTTTGTTATTAGGGACATGATTTATTAAGTGTTTATCTAGATAATTATAATTCCCCACCACATAGACCACTAGTAAACGTTCCAATCGATGGTCTCTATATGCCTTCAGGGGATCCTCCCTGTTTTATAGAGGATATCAACTAACAGTGATGTTAAGGGTATTATCATGAAGATATTTTACCCACATATTTGACTAAAAATATGATAAAGAATTTAACATCATAATTGAAAATAATCAACTATGTACAAAAAAATTATTAAACATAAACATGTTATAAAAATATAATAATGAAGAATACAGTCATATAGACACATGATAATAGATTCAAACACTAAATGATTTCTCACATGGTCAATAAATTGATAAATATAAAAATAAATAATAATATTTTGGGGCATTACTACAATCCATGAGACTCATAATATCTTCATCTCCTCATCATAGCTATTTTATCCCTATCAATCATGAATCATTGGGCCTTTACCCTACCAAAACCGTTGATTAGTGAGCTCTTCTTGTGTATTCATTTTTCATGGACACCTAATATGGGTGTGAGTATATCTCGTTAGGCCACCACCAACGGTTTCCCAAACATCTAGTAAACTAGTTTATTCACATGTAATATTCGTAGTTAAATAAATTAATATATTATCATAGAATAAATAAATAACCATCATTGGTCCCTATGTTCTTAGTTTTTAGTGGGATTCACTATACATACTTAGGCTACTTTTAGATTGTCTCTAAGAACATGGATGTATCATCTCTAATAATACCTAGTTAAATTACCAAATCCAAGGACATATCTTATTCATTCCATATAGTCATGATGTATGAATCCTTAGTTTTATCTTCAGACTTCCATGTCATTAAGAATATGATATATCCTTAGGAGTAATCTTATCTATTCTATCGTATGAGGTGTAAAGATACAATTCTTGGTTAATCTTCCATGTAGTTGACTATCTAATTTATAAGGAGAACAACCATGGTAAATATTCTCCACATTTCAAATTTTAATTTAGAAATATTAAAATCTCAAGCCACATAGGCCTTCCATTTATTAAGAATTAAAATAAGTGTTATCCATTCTTGAAAAGTTTTCACTATCATGTATAACCAAGTTCTTTTGAGGTAATCCAATATATTTTAGGTAATCCCAATGTCAATGACCTAGGATAAATTTGGGGAGTTTAATTATAATTTCTCCATGGAATTTTATCATTATCATAATACCTCTCATAATTGTTTTATCTCCATCATCTAACAATGATAAAGTTTGCATCTTATGGAGACACTGATGTTGAAAACACATACTCTCTAAGATTAACCCTCACTACATTCAAGATATCTTTATGGTATCAACAATGGTCCCCCAGGTCACATAATTATTGAAACACTAAAAATGAACTTATTTATCTCATTATCATATCTAGGGACCATCTAATAACTCAAGGTATATTTATTCCCTTCGTATAATCCTGACTACATTTCAAATTCACTATTCCCATTGGATAATCCTGACTCTCACCACTATGAGAAGATGGAATAATTCTTATTTCATACCACATATCATTATATGTTATTCCATTCACTCAAAAAATCATCAATATACCCCGGTTATACCAATTCCCTTACCTGTTTACCCAATGGATTTATGTCATCTCACAGTTTATGCATACCCAATATTGGGAAATCATCAATAACCATCACACATCAACACTCATAAGGTCCAAGTGGGCCTATACCACTGTTCTCATTATTTAAATATTTAATTTTATTTATTACCCTTAGCATGTCCAAGTATCTAATAACAATACATTATAGTGAATCCCTCATCCATCACCTATTGAGGTATATAGCCAATTCTCAATTTAACTAAGGGATACTATATATTTACACTATGATTACATCACTCATTAGGTTAACACACATCCAATTTCAAAAATATAACCACAAAAATATTTAATAAGTGTAACATATATAAATGTTTGAGGAACTAATATAGTGATCAAGGGTCTATAGGGTCCCTTGAAACATATATCCACCCATAGTACTTTAACTTTATTTAAAACATTCATTTATTTCAAAATGGTCATTCTCCAATAGTTGAAAGACCACATATCACATGCTATATAAATAGAACTCATATAGAAAATGGGTATTTACATGGGATAAAATAACATATACATTTAATTAACAACCTTTATAATATAATTCAAACCTTTGACAAGATCATACAAATATCAAACCACCATCCTCTAAATATATGAGTGCAATCCTGATTTAAAAATAATTAATTACTCAAAAGATTATTTATAATGAATCAAAAAATTAATTCCACAATTTATTAATAAATAATATTATAATAATAATAAATATATTGCACAGTATTATTTTTCCATGGAATAAATATTTTATAAAAATGGTGTGCACCACCCCTAGTTTCCATCTCGACCATTAACAAAAAAAATTAATAATATTTCATTTAAATAAATACTCTCTTTTCAACCATAATTATAATTGGACTAAATAAAATAATTTAATTTATACACCTATTTTATTATTTTATAAATATAGTGTGATCATCTTTTGGGTATCTCCTTACACATGTTCAGTGAAATCCCTTTAGTTTCATAATGGCTCTACCATGCACAAATCCAATCTTCACAGAATCCATTTCATAGGTTTCTTAACGTAGAAGCAGAAAATATGGAAATAATCATAATAAAAATAGTTCTCTACTTATACATTTATGTCAAGATTTCCTTAAATAAAAAATAAGTCAATTTTTAAATGAAATTAGGGAGATACACCCTTTCAATAGGAGTGGGTAAAATTACCACTTATGTGAGCTTGTTGTGTGTTGTCTATCAAAACACCCAAAATCCTTCAAATAGACTTTTTTAGTATTTTTTATAATATTTCAGAGAAATTGGAAAAAAATTCAGGTATGGTTAACCTTGTATGGTTCATTATTTTTATCGATTATGGTGTAAAGTTCATCTATGCAAGTAAGACACTATAATGGTTATCAATGTCTGGGTGACCCATTATGTAAAATCAATTTAAGGATTAACACATAAATTTCATCCCTATATGTCTGATCCCATAAGGTTTTTCCATTTAAAATTTCACCGATAAGGATCATCCACATATGGTTGATTTTGTATGGGTCATCCACATAAGGATGATCTTGTATGTGTCATCCGTATATGGATAACCCCTTAAGGGTAATCTATAGTCGGATAACCCCATAAGGTTCATCCATACAAAGATTGACCCATATATATGATATGAATATGGTTGAGCCACATCAATGTCACCACATCAAGTTCAAGCATTTCTCCTTGACTAGTGATGAACTGTGTAATGTTTTAGAAGTGTTCTAGTTGTGTAATGATATTCTAATTAAACCCTTTTAGACTATAAAATAACCTAAAATTCCACTCCCAATCTGATGAATCATCATCATATTGAGAACCCATGCCAATGAAAACTATTCAAAACTGTTTATGTTCTCTTATACATGATCTAAAATATAGTTCTCAAAATTACCTATTTCCTACAGTTAATGATTCAATTTACCACACCCAATTTTCCTAACTAGTATGATTTTTTGTGTCCCCAACCTCCCTAACAGAAGGATTTTCCTCCCAAAAAATATTTTTCTATTATCCAACCATCATTCTTGAAAAATATCTATTGTTAATTCCCCACATATTCACTATGTTCATTTTCAAAACAATATAAATATTTTTTTCATGAAACTCTAAATACATGGTTCACAATTCATTAGAATCTGTACTATCACCCATTTATATTTCTAAATTAGTGATATAGATATCGGAACAAAATATCAATCGTTGAACACTCATTATTTCATAAAAAAATCATCTCTAGTACTATTTTCCATTCCAATATATATCTTTTCTTAGAATGGACGATTTTGAGCCATATTCCACCCTACCATCATAATATATTACCAAACCACACTTCCAATGATTAATCAACACACATAGTGCAATTTCCATTTCAAAATATCCAATTACACACAAAATCATCAGTTGTACCACCACTATATATGCATTATAAAAACACTTAGCCACATCTACTGACATAGTATCTAAACAGCAAATCATGATGCATAATGTTAGTCTTTCTCTTTACCATTTTAAAGATAAAGTTGATCAGTGGTGGTCAATGGTTAAAAATATTATGGACAGTGGGGATATTTATACTCTTGATTGGGATGATTTCAATGGTATGTTTCTTAAGAAATATTTTCCTAAGGCAGTTCATCCTAGGATGGAAAAAAATTCTTGGAATTGATGTGGGGGGATGGCTCAGTGGATTATTATGAAGTCAAATTCACTTGACTAGAAATGTATTCTCTGAAATTCATATGAGATATTGATAGTAAAATCAACCATTTTTACTCAGTATTACAAACAATGTATTGAAGGGTGTTATCTTCTCATGAGACCAAATGTTATGAAAATCTTGTTGGATTTGTGGAGTTGGTGGAAATGCAGTTTTATTATGATCAGGTGTTCTTTAACAAACAACAGAATATAAGGTAGAGGTGGTAGGTGAAAGGGAAGAACTCTTCAAAAAAGTATGATGGTAAGAAACATAAGTATACAGTTTATGAAAATTGTGGGAAAAAGCATGCTGTGGAATGTCTTGAATTCATGGTAAGTGCTACCGATGAGGTAAAATGGTACATAAGGCATGTAATTGCACTGAAAAATATCAGGTTAATGGAATTAAAAAAATATTATTTATATTCAGTAAAATGTTTTATGTGAAATAGAATGTGTCAGTATTCATATGAGTTTCCAACAAAGAACTCAATAGTGGGAAACCAGCCAGACTACAAGTAGAAAGTGGTAGTGAAATCCATTACAACTACTTTAGTAGATATTGGGCTATTAAATAATGTAGTATTGGGTACACTATTTTTTTTTCAGATTATACCAATGTGTTTTTTTAGGGCTACAGATTTGTTCATTTCTAAGATGTTTGCTAGTAAATTTGGAATTTCATCTCTGAATATGAATCCTGCAAATATGGTAAAAACACCTGGGGAAATGTTGATGCAAAAAGAAATTATAAAAACATTCTTATCCTTGTGTGCAGAAAGAATCTACATACAAAAATTATAGTTTTTTATCTAGTAGAGTTTGTTGTTAATTTGGGTATGGATTGGATTTTTGTTTATCATTATAAGACTTACTGTAGAGCTAAAGAGGTTTCTTTTGAGAAATATTTTCAATTTGTGTACAAGAATGAACCCATAATTTTGATACCATACCTGGAAGCTAAAAAACTATTAAAAGATCGAAATTAATGTTACCATGTAAATATTGTTGAAAACAAATGAACTGTTCATTTTAATGTTGTTCCAGTGGTAAATGAGTATCTTGATTTTTTTATGATGAGTTACCTAGTATAATACCTGATCGATATGTTGAATTTACTATTGGTATAGTTCCTGATGAAATCCTATTTCAAAACCCCCTTTTCAAATGGATCAAATTGAACTTTTAAAGGTAAAGAATCAATTACATGAGTTATTAAATAAAGGTTTCATTCAACATAGAGTATCAAAATGGGGTGCCCCTGTCTTGTTTGTTAAAAGGAAATATGGTTCAATGAGACTTTTCATCTATTATAGAGTATTGAACAACATCACTGTTAAGAGTAAGTATCATTTTCTTCATTTCAATGATTTTTTAGATCAGCTCTAGGTAGCTCAGTATTTATTAAAAATTAACATATGATTGGGGTACATCATTTTAATGTAAAGGAATAAGACATTTATAAGACCAAGTTTCTGACTAGATATGGCCATTATGAATATGTAGTTATGCCTTTTGGGTTAACAAATGCACATCCTATTTTCATGGATCTTATGAATATATTTTTTTGACTTCTTTGATAAGTTTGTAGTTGTTTTCATTGATGATATTTTGGTTTATTCCAAAAGTAAAGAGAATCATGAATTTCATTTAACAGTTTTCATTAAAACTATAAAATAAAATAAACTGGGTGAGAAATTTAGCAACTGTGAGTTTTGTATACAACAAATTTCATTCCTTTGACACATTATTTCAAAACATGGCATAACTATTGATCCTAGTAAAATAGAAGTTATTGAAGAATGGCCAAGACCCACAAATATATCCATGATCCATAGTTATATTTGTTTGTCAGGTTATTACCAGAGTTTTTTTGAAAATTATTCACTGTTATCTAGCCTACTGAATAAGATAACTTGAAAATGTGTTATGTTCATTTGAAAAAAATAATGTCATTAATTTTTTTAGGAATTGAAAAGAATATTGTCAAATGATCCCATTTTAGAACTGAATTCTAGAAATGGTGATTTTGTTATCCATAATGATTCTTCATCGAAAGGACTTGGTTGTGAACTAATGTAGAATGATCAGGTAATTGTTTATTCTTCACATCAATTAAAACCTCATGAGTTAAATTACCCTACACATGATTTGGAATTACCTGTTATTGTTTTTGCCTTAAAAATTTGGAGGCATCATTTGTAAGTAGTAATGTGTGAAATATATACTGATCAAAAAATTTTGAAGTTTATATTCACTAAGAAGAATTGAACATGAGATAAATGAGATGGATAGAATTAATCATTGATTATGATTGCATGATCCCTTAACATCCATGAAAATAAAAAAAGTGGCTGATTCTTTGAGTCGAAAGAGTAATTCTACATTAACCATGTTGCATTCAGAACAAGATCCTTTTAATAACGATTTGATGAACATTTTTATAGATTTTTTTGGTGCATGAAATACCTATGTTTTGTTTTAGGTGTCAATAAAATCATCTTTATCAAACAAAATTAAAAATGAGAAGAAGGAAGACAGTGAGTAGCAGGAAAATGTAGAGTTGGTTCAGAAGGGAAAGCTGGTAGATTTTAACATTGATAAGGATTGTCTTTTGAGAATTTGGAAGAGATTATGAATGCCTTGTGATTCAAAGTTGAAGAATGAGTTTTATCTGAATCTCATAGTTCTCTATTATCTGTTTATCTTGGCAGTACTAAGATGAACTGAGATCTTAGGGAGTATTACTAGTTGGATAGAATGAAAAGAGATATTTCATAGTTTACTGTGAAGTGTTTGACTCATCAACATGTTAAAGTAGAGTGGAAGTTCGCTAAAGGGATGATTCAGCCTTTATTGGTGCTAGATTGGAAATTTGAATGTATATCTATGGACTTCATTGTAGGAATACTGAATACATCCTGAGGTAATAATATAATCTATTTTATTGTTGATTGATTGACTAAATCCACTCATTTCCCTCATATTCGAGATAATCTATGTCCTGATCAACTTTCTTCTTGTTATGTTAATGAGATAGTCATGTTGAATGGATTTCCCCTCTCAATTTTATCTGATCGTGATCTGATGTTCACTTCTAACTTTGGGAAAGGACTTCCCATGTCGTTGAGTACTGAATTAAATATTATTACTTATTTTCTTCCAAAATTTTATGGGCAATCAGAATGAATAATTCATACTATGCTGGATATTCTACGTGCTTGTTCACTTTATAATCAGGGGAGTTGGGACCAACATATTTCATTAGTTGAATTTTATTATAATAACAGTTTTCATTACAGTATATAGATGGATCTGTTTGAGGCGTTATATGAGAAAAAGTGTCTAACTCAATATTTTTTGGATGAAGTAGGTGAATCAATGTTGATAGGAATATAATTGGTAGAAGGGATAGAAGAAAAAGTTTTGATAGTTCAGAAGAACTTGAGAACAACTCATAGCATGAAAAAAAATTATGTGGATAACTGGAGGAAGGATATTTCATTCAAGTTAGGTGATCATGTCTTTCTCAATGTTTCTCTATGGAAAATTGTTGTGTGTTTTTGTGTGAAGGAAGAATTGAGTCCAAGGTTTATTGGACTTTATGAAATCCTACAAATAGGTGGATCAGTTGCGTATAGAGTAGATTTAATTCCATGTTTATCACGGCTAAATAATTTTTTTCATGTTTCTATGATGAGAACATATTTTCCAGATCCATCTCATGTTTTGAGCTTAGAGGTCGTTCAGTTGGAAGAGAATATCTCTTATGAGGAACAACCAGTCCAGATTATTGACCAAATAGAGCATGTATTGAGAATCCATCAGGTAAATTATTTGTGGAAAAAACCATATCATTGAAGAGGAAACATGGGAATCTAAAAATTTTATGAGGGATAAATACCCCCATTTATTTGATAAGTGATTAAAATTGTGAGGATGCAATTTCCAAAAAGGATGGAAGGATGTAACATCCCATGAAAATAAAAAAAAATACATTGTCATATTAATTAATATTTTCGAATAAAATATTAAATTTTACTTTAAAGGGTATGCTATGTTAGATGGCATACATGATACGCAACAACAGGTTTCTTTGAAATCTTACGCTGCACACAACATTTAGTTATAGTGAAAAATAATAATATAATATTATTATTTTAAATGGTTGTTAACACCTAGTCATTTTATTAGTGGAAATGAAAAGAACTAACTAAAATATGATTATACAGGTTATTTAAATGTTTTTATATTTATCCAATAAATGTTAGAGGCTAAAAATTTGAATGAATATAATTTTAATAATAATTACTATAATATCATTTAAAAGGTTGATTTACAACCTTATTATGGCGAAACCTTTTGAAATATAGTTTTGGTCACTTTTATATATTCAATTTTAAAAAATAAAATATTATTTAGAATCGGGAAATCAAAAAAATGGAAAATTTGTGGTATTATTCTGATAAAATTCATTTTTATAATGAATAGTGAAAAATATTGTATTTTAATTCAAAACTACCTTTTAATATAATTTATTTATATTGTTATATTATCTTTTTAGTTAATTTTAAAGTGTAATTAGATTGTGTTTTTACCATTTAATCCAATATTGGTAATTGGAAGTAATTTCAATTTGATATTAGATATAAACAAGTTTCAATCTTTTGATAGTTATTACTTCTTAAAACGTGCTTTTTGTTTTGACTACAGGAATTAATTTCTATTTAATTTATGCCACTTATTTGTTTTGAATTTGGAAAAATTTATTCCATATTTGGAATAATGGGGTCCAAATTTTTTTAATATGTGACTTTTATTTTTAAACAATATGATTATTCAATTCAGTTAATAATTTTTTGCCATGGTTAAAGGGTAAATATTGTAAATAATGGTAAAAAAATATTATAATAATATTAAATTACCCTTAAATGTGTCTTAATCCAATTTTCTAATAATGTTTTTTCCATTTTCATCTCTGGGTCAATTTGGGGACCCCATGGAGCCACTTAAAAGTGATAATGACCCATTAAATTAATTAACTTAAATTAAAGACAAAAATTACTTAAACATATATCTTTTAGTAAATAAATTTTTTACATGGGTTATATAAGTTATCTCCTTGAATATAAATATTAATTAGAAATATAAAATGATTTCCTGCATCATGGTAGTTTTATAATTTTCTGACATCAAATAGTGAAAAATATTTTTGACATAATAATTATGCAGTGTTTACCTCATTAAAAAATGATTTAAATAATAAATATTATAATGATTAAAAAAATATCCAAAACCTATCCAATTCTTATTGGATGATTTTATTTCGAACAAAAGTCATCTTATATTTTACTTTAATTATCATTGGCCCTTTAGAAACCAAAAATCATTATATAATAAAATAATGTTTTCAAACATTCCTAAAGAGCCCCTCCTCCCCCTCATAAAAATTGATCATATATAACCCATTACTCACACCTCTAAAGCCTCATGGATCATCCATCCTCTACCAAAATAAGCTTTTATAATCCCTCTCTTCCACCTATAAGCCTTACATAAGGCATAAGGCACTTCAATAAATCTTTTTGGTTCAAACTAAAGGGAGTGACCCTATATAAAGGTAACATCTTCTCTTAAATTCTTTCCATTTATTTTACTTCTCCAACCCCTTAAAAACTTTTTATTCCTTTATTTTATAACAACAAAAGTGTCCTAAATATACAAGGTTATTTTTATGATAAGTATTGTAACTAAACTAACACACACCTCTACTTAATGGGTAATGAACATACTATTTCTGGGGACGATGAACTACTGCCACACGAAATGATGATTGTTCATACTTCTCCTACCACCTATGATGGAGGCCATTATGATGGAAATATATTTATATGTGATATATATTATATTTATATTACTTATATGCTTCTTTATTTTTCTTATAAATCAAACCTTTATGGTTTCAATAATGGGTAAACGTAATAATTTCATTTTAGGAAGTGTGGAATACTACCCCATCAATTAGATATGACCCATTCATGTCATACATGGAACATATAAGAGATTGAGTTACTATAATTATATGTTATATTATATTGGAATTATATTATACCTATGTATCATTAATTTTTCATTACATTAAATACAAAATAGAAATCAAAGTATCATTTATTGGTACGTACGGCTTGTCGTCTCCAAGAAAGGTTCATTTCATTTCTTACCTATAAATGTTATATAATGTTATAAATACATATATATATACTATATATATATTATATATATAATATCTAAATCATTAATATCATTCTCGAGTTAATTAAATATTGACAACATGTACAACTTGTAAATATAAGAACTTCGTTTTTGACTCAAGTACCAAATATCGACAAAATGACGATTATTAAGATAAATGATTACTTAATGATTATAACATGGTAATAATTGATAAAAAAGTAATAATTAATTTGAAAAATGTTCTTAATCAAGTAGAAATTAAATTTCGTTTATTATTCAAGAGATTAGAAAATGGACGTGTTAAGTGAGAAACATGGTAAGGAACCTCGTCTCAATCTCTTTTCATTGAGGCATATTTTGTTTTATACATGTCTTTATTTTATATGGTGTATAAAAAACTTTGAATTTTTCATTTCATCCAAAGGAAATCATTTTATATGAAGTTTTTTACTAAACACCAAAAATAATGTTTCTTTTTATTGTATTCAGTGACACCGACCTTTTCGCTACCGCAAGCGTTATTTGATATTTGGTTTCTTTAACAAGCGCAAATGTTTTTAAAAGAAAAATAAATACCATATAATCATTTTACATACTTTGGTATTGAAAATGGTTTTAATATTATATTTATTGTGTCAATATATTGAATTTTATATTATGATTTCAATGTGGAATTTTTTTAATGCATGATCATGTGTTATGATTATGTTTTGGTTCATAGTAATTGTTTATGTATATGGGTTGTTCCATGATAATCCTATGGTGGGTGATCCTGAGATAGCTCTCCAATTAATTGGATAACATGACAAAGGTAAACGGGAATGTTTCTCCTAATAGATTTAGGGAATATACTATGATGGGTATTCCAAAGGTAACTCCCTACGTAGCTGTGAAACCTACACCGTATTCATGTTATAGATGCCACAAGATTCCTTTATGATTTTTGATTACAATGTGTTATTCATAAATATTATGATTTCATAAGGTATGTTAAATATATTATGTTATGTTTGTATTGATGAACTAATATTATATTTCATTGTTTTGTAACCCATACTGAGCTTTTTAGGCACATCGTATGTTTGGAAATGTTATTCACATGACATAAAGATAAATATGGTTAAGTATGTGATCAAGGAATAGTCATGCAGTCTAAAACATTGGACTAGGCATGGCTCTTTTTTTCAAGAGTTTTTATTTTATGAAAAAATTAGATACAATGTAGATGTTTCTACATGTATTATTCATGTTGTTATCTATATGTAATGACCTAATTCTATTAACTATTAAACTTAAAAAGATTCTTGATGTGAATAATTAACATAATTAAAGATTAGGTAATTTTTAAGGTCGAGCCTTTATGTTTGGTTTCAGAGGTTGGTTTAGACAACATTAGGATTTAGATTATTGTTCAATTTATGTCCACAAATTAATTTATGGTAATATTGAAAGGATATATAATTTACAGATTACTAGGTTGCTTCTCCTAAGATATATCTTTGTTTAGAATGGATTCCTACAAAGGAAGTTGGGAAGATTTGATTGGAAGACATCAAGAGGAATACAACCATCCAAATGAAAATCTTGAGATGGTCTGAATCGGAACTGAACAGTTTTTCAGTAGTGATGGAATAGTTGACTAAGGCTATAAATGGTGTTGGTATCCATGAATGAGATCATCTAGATTGACCACAGAGGAACGTTTTAGTGGTGGATCATATCATGAGGCAAAATCCCCCATCATTTTGAGTGTTATCTTACCTTGTTCTAGCTGAAGGGCGGATTAAAGAACTAGAAATGATTTTTGATGTCCTGGAGTGTTTAGAACATCAAAAGGTTAGTCTTACTGTTTATCGTTTTGATGGTGATGTCGATTAGTGGTGGTCGATGGTGAAAATTATTAGGGATAGTGAGGAGATTTATTTTTTTTATTTGGATGATTTCAAAGGTATGTTTCTTGAGAAATATTTTCTTATGGTGGTTCGTCATAGGATGGAAAACAATTCCTGAAATTGTGGTAGGAGGATAACATAGTGGCTGCTTATAAAGACAAATTCACTCGAATAGCATGGTATGCTCCAAATTTCATATGAGATCTTGATATTAAAATAAACCATTTTTACTCAGGATTAAATCAAAAGTATCAAAGGTATTTAGATTCATATGAGTTCTAAATTTATGAAAAAACTTGTTCAATGTGAGGAGAAGGTGGAAATGGATTTTTCTGATGATGATGTGTTCTTCGACAAAAAACATAATAAGTGGTCGAGGTGGCTGATCAAAGGGAAGAACTCTTCAAAAAATACTGATGGTAAGAAACATAAGTTTACAGTTTGTGAAAAAATTAATAAAAACATGTTGGGGGATGTCTTTTGAAATCTGGAAAGTTATACTGATGTGTTAAAATGATTCTTAAGGATCTTAATTTCACTGAAAAAGACCAGGGTAATGGTATGAAAAAATATGATTTACAGTCATTCAAATGTTTTAAGTGTAATTATATTGGTCACTATGAAAATGAGTATCCAATTAAGAACTCAACGTACGGAATGAATCCAGACTACAAGTAGAAAAGGGTGGTGAAATCCATGGCAACTATTTCAGTAGATGATGGGTCATCCAATGAAGTAGTATCAGGTACACTGCTTATTTGTTTAGATTATGCCTATGTGTTGTTTGATTCTGGGTCTACACATTCATTCATTTCATAAATTATTTCTTGTAAATTATGAATTTCATCTCATGATATGAATTCGTAACTTATGGTAAAAACAACGTGGGAATTTTTGAGACAAAAAGAAACTATAAGAACATTCTTGCCCTTGTGTGTGGAAAGAGTCTACCTGCAACAATTATAGTTTTTCCTCTAGTAGAGTATAATGTTATTTTATATATAGATTCTCATTGTAATTATATTGATAATATTGATTGTATAGCTAAAGAGGATTCAATTTAGTATTATTTTTCAGTTTTTGTACAAGAATGAAACCATACTTTTTGATAACATATCAAGAAGTTGAGAAACTAGTAAAATATGTAAATGAATGTTACCTTTCACATATTGTTGAAAAAAAGAATCTTTTCAGATTAATTATGTTCCAGTGGTAATGAGTATGTTGATGCTTTTCATTATTAGTTTCCTAGTATAATACATGATCGGGAAGTTTCATTTACTGTTGACATAGTTCATGATGCAATGAAAATTTCAGAACCACCTTATAGAATGACTCAAATTGAACATTTAGAGTTAAACAATCAATTTCAAGAGTTATTAGATAAAGGTTTTAGTAGACCTAGCACATCACGATGGGGTTCTCCTATCATTATTTTTAAAAATAAATATTTTTCAATGAGACTTGGCATGGATTATAGAGAATTTAACAACAACACTATTTAGAACAAGTATCATTTTCCTCATATCTATGAATTGTTTTATCAGCTCTAGGGATCTCATTATTTCTCAAAGATTGACTTGAGATCAGGGAACCATTAGTTGAAAGTAAAGGAAGTAGTCATTTTGAAGACGGTGTTTCATATTAGATATAGACATTATGAATTCGTAGTTATTCTTTTTGGGATAACTAATGCACATGATGTATTCATGAAACTTATGAATAGATTTTTTTTGAGTTATTGGAGAAGATTGTGGTTTTGTTCATTGTTGATATTTTGTTTTATCCCAAATGTAATGAAGAACATGAATGTAATTTATGTGTATTATTTCAAACCATAAACAAAATGAAACAGTATGGGAAATTCATCAAGTGTGAGTTGTGGTTAAAAAAATTTCATTACTTGGTCACATTGTTTCAAAAAATATCATATTGGTTGATCTTTATAAAACAAAGGTTGTTGAAGAATGCCCAAGACACACAAATATAACCTAGATTCGTTGTTTTTATGGTTTGGCAGCTTATTACGGGCAGTTTGTTGAATATTTTACAATGTTATCTAGCTCATTGAATAAGTTAACTTGAAAAGGTGTAAATCTTATTTGGATAAAAAGAATGTGATTATTTTTTCATGAAATGAAAATGATATGCAGATGCTCTAGTTTTGGAATTGATTTCTAGAAATGGAATGTTTTTTATCTACATTGATGCTTTGTTGAAAGGACGTGGTTGTTTCCTAATGCAGAATGATTAGGTAATTGCTTCTGCTTCATGTCAGCTGAAACCTCATGAGTTGAATTACCCTACATATGATTTGGAATTAGATAATGTTTTTTTATATAAATATATGGAAACCTCCTTTGTATGGAGTAATGTGTTAATTATATACTGATCACAGAAGTTTGAAGAATATATTCACTCAGACATAATTGTACTTGAGTCAGTGGAGATGGTTGGAATTAATCAAGGATTATGATTTCACAATACATTACCATCCAGAAAATGAAAATAAAGTGGACGATGCTTTGATTAAAAAGAGTAATGCTACATTAACTATTTTGTGATTGGAAGAAGATCTTTTGATTAATGATTTCATTAACTTTAGAATAGAAATTGTTCATGAAGAAAAATCCTCTCTTTTTTCAGGTGTTATTAAAATCATCTCTATTAGACAGAATAAAGCAAGAGTAAAAGGTAGAGAGTGAGTTGCAGAAAAAGGTAGAGTTGGTTCAAAAGGCTATATTTCATTATTTTAACATTGATAATGATTGTATTTTGAGTTTAAGGAAGATATTATGCATTCCTTGTGATATATTGTTGATGAATGAGTTATTATGTGAGGTTCATACCTCACCGTTTTCAGTTCATCTAGGCAGTACTATTATGTAAAGAGATCATTGAGAGTATTACAAGTGTGATGGAATGAAAATACATATGGTTGGATTTACTATGATGTTTTTGACATGTCAACTGGTTAATGTAGAGTGTTAGTTACCAAATGGGATTCTTCCAAATTTACAAATTCCAGAGTGGAAATGCGAAAATATATCCATGGACTTCATTGTGGGATTACCTAAGACATCTCAAGGTAACAATGCAATATGTGTAATTGTTGATAGATTGACTAAATATGCTCATTTTTTTCCTTTTCGATATACTCTATCTCTAGATCAAATTTCTCTGTTTTATATTAAAGAGATAGTGAGGATGTATGGAGTTCCCCTCTCAAATTTATCTGATTATGACATGAGGTTCTTTTCTAACATTTGGAAAGGCATTCAGAAGACAATGGATACTGAATTAAAATTTCGTATAGCTTTTCTACCTCAATATGATGGGTAGTCAGAATGAGAAATTTAGACATTGGATGATATGCTACATTCTTGCTCACTAGATTATAGGGGAAGTTGGAACCAACATCTTTCATTGGTAGAATTTTCTTATAATAATAGTTTTCATTCCATTATACAGATGGATCCATTTGAGGCGTTATATGGGAAGCACTGTCGAACTCTTGATTTTTTGGATGAAGTAGGTGAAAGGATGTTGATGGAACATTAATTGGTATAAGATATTGTAGAAAAAGTTCAGTTGATTCAGAGGAACATGAGAACAGCTCTATGCAGACAGTAATGTTATGAAGATAACCATAGATAGGATCCTTCTTTCAATTTAGGTGATCATGTCTTTCTCAAAGTTTCTCCATCGAAAATAGTGATGCATTTTGGTAAGAAGGGAATGTTGAGTCTGTGGTTTATTGGAACTTATGGAATCCTAGGGAAAGTAGGATTTGTTTCATACAAAGTAGATTTACCTCAATATGTATCCCAGACACAAAAGTTTTTTCATGTTTCAATGTTGAAAAAGTATATTCCAGATCTATCTCATGTTTTGAGTGCAGATATATTGTAGTTGGAAGAGAATCTCTCTTATGAGAATGAACAATCTAGATTCTTGTCCAGAGAGAGAAAGTGTTGTGGAATAATTTAATCCATCAGGTAAAAGTTTTGTGGAAAATTCCATATGGTTGAAGAGGGAACGTGTGAGTCTAAAACTTTACTCGGCATAAATACCACTATTTATTTGATAAGTGAGTAAAATTGTGAGGACGCAATTTCTAAAAATGGTGGAATTATGTAACATCCTAAGTAAATAAAGAATAATACATTTTCATATTTATTAATATTTGTGAATTAAATATTATGTCTTAATTTAATGGGGAAGTTATGTTTTAGGGCGTACCCGATACGCAACAATGTGTTTCTTTGAATTCTTATGTTGCACACAACATTGAGTTATACAGAAAAATAATAATATACTCTTATTTTTTTAAATGGTAGTTAAAGCATAGACATTTAATATGAGGTAATGATATTAATTAACTATAATTTGATTATACATGTTTGTTAATTTTTTTACACTAATCCGATAATAGATAGTGGCATAAACGTGAATGAAGCTAATTTTAAGCATAAACACTCTAATATTATTTATAAGGTTGATTTAATGCCTTTTGATGGAGAAAGCTCTTTAAAACTATATTTTCTCAATTTTATATGTTCTATTTGATAAAATAAAATTATTCTTTAAAATAAATACATTAAAAGTTAATATGGAAAAAATTTTGTATTTCTCCAAAATAATGCATTTTTATTGAATAGTTAAAAAAATTTATATTTTAATTAAACACTTCCTTTTAATCTAATTTTGTTATCCGGTTTGGTGAATTTTTAATTGGTTTTAAATATTAATTAGATTATTATTTACTAATTAATTCAATTTTGGTCATTAGAAGTAATTTCACTTTGATATTTGACATAAACAAGTGTCAATATTTTGATAGTTATTATTTCTTAAAAACGTTGTTTTTGTTTTGACAACAGAAATTTATTTTAAATAAATTTCTGCCACTTCAGTGTTATGAATTTGGAAAAATGGATTCCATATTTGGAATCAGGTAGTCTTTATTGTTTAAATAGGTAACTTTTATTTTTAGACAATTTTAATATTTACTTCAATAAATATTTTATTTACCATGGTTAAAGAGTAAATCATGTAAATAAGTGTTAAAAAATAATAGTATAATATTTTAAAATTAACCTAAAACGTTTCTAAATCCTATTGACTGATACATGTCCGACTATGGGCATCCTTGGGTCGATTTTGGGACCCCATGGAGCCTCTAAGGAGTGATAATGACACGTTATAATAATTAATTTCAAGTAAAGTAAAAAAATTTCTTCAACATATATCTTATTTTAAATAAATTATTAAATGTGGTTATATATGTTATCTCTTTGGATATAAATTTTTTTATTAATATTAAAAGATTTCCTACATCATTGTATTTGGTTGTATAATTTTTAGACATAAAATAAAAAAATTATTAATGACACAATAATGATTCAGTGTTTACCTCATTACTAAATGATTTAAATAAATAAGATTATAAATATTAACAAAACATCCAATACCAGTCAAATTATTATAATATGATTTTATTTAGAACAATAGTCATCTTATCTTCCACTTTAATGGGTTTTGGACTTTTATAAACCAAAAATCATTACATAATAAAATAATATTTTAAACAATTCCTAAAGAGCCAATCCTCCCCCTTATAAAAACCCTTCACCTATAACCCATTACTCACAAATCTCAAGCATCTTGGATCATCCAACATCTAACCAAATAATCACACAAGATCCCTATATTCCTCTATAATCCTTACCATAGGCATAAGGGAAATCAAAAAATTCCTTTTAGTTCAAACCAATGGGAATTACCGGATTTAATGGTAGCATCTTCTCTTAAATTTGTTTCTTTTATTTTAATTATCCAAACCCCTAAAATCTATTTATTCTTTTATGTTATAACAACACTAGTATCCTCAATATACAAGGTTTTTTTATGATAACTATTAAAACAAAACTTAGACACACCTCTATCTAATGGGTAATGAACAAACTGTTTCGGTAGATGGCGAACTACTATCTCACGAAATGAAGATTGTTAAAACTTATCCTACCACATCTTATGGTGGCTATTATGATGGAAAAATATTTATATATGATACATAATATATTTATATTTCCTTTATGCTTCTTTATTATTCATTGAACTCATAAATTTATGGCTTTCATAATGGGTAAACGCGATAATTTCATTTGAGGAAATGCAGACTACCGTCCCCTCAAAGTGATATGACTCGTTCATGCCATAGGTGAAACATATAAAGGATGGAGTTACTGAAATTATATATGATATTATAATATAATTATAGTATACGTATATATCATTAATTTTTCATTCCATTGAATACGGAATAGAAATGAAAGTAGCGTTAATGCGTACGTACGACTTATAGTCTCCATGAAAGGTGCATTTCATTTCTTACCTCCAAATGTTAAGTACTATTATAAATAAATTTATATATTGAATATATTTGATATATAAGATTTCTAAATCATGAAAATAATTTTTGAGATAATGTAATTTTTACCACATGAACAAATTTTAATTATAAGAAGTTTATTTTTGACACAATTACCAAATATCAACAAAATGACTGTTATTAACTTATGTGTTTACATAATGTTTATAAAATGGTAATAAATGATATAAAATGAAAAATAAACATTAAAAGGCTTCTTATGAAAGTATAAATTTACTTTTTTTTATTCAAAACATTAATTAATGGACGGGTCAAGTCGGACACAAGGTAAGGGACTTCATCTAAATCTCCTTTCATTGAGGCATATTTTGTTTTATACGAGAGCATTATTTTATATTTGGATTCCTTAAAAAGATGAAATGTTTTTAAATGAAAAATAAATACCATATACTATTTTTAAGTATTTTGGTTTTGAAATTTGTTTTAATATTGGAATTATAGTATCAATATATGGAATGTTATAGTGTGATTTCAATGTAGAAGTTTTATTTTTTCCTTTACGTGTATTCATGTGTAATGAAAATCATATGGTTCTTGGGCATTGTTTACGTATATGGGTGGTTCGATGATAAACCTAATGTAGGTGAGCCCTAGATATCTCTCTAATGCATTGGGTAATTTGACAGACGTAAACATGAATGTTTCTCCTAAAATATTTAGGGAATATACTGTGATGGCTATTCAAAATGTAACTACCTATGTAACTGTGAAATCTACAACATAAGAAAGTTATGGATTCCACCGGTTACAATTATTATTTGTGATTATTATGTTTTATTGATAAATCATATAATTTTATGAGGTATGTTAAAAATATTATGTTATGTATGCATTAATGAACTAATGTTTTCATTCTCTGTTTTGTAACCCTTACTATGCTTTTTATGATCATCCCATGTTTTAAAATGTTTTTCATAGGACAAAAATAAAAATAGGGCCATGTATGGGATCAAGGAAAAGTAATGATGTCTAAAAATGGAACTAGATATGGATCTATTTTTCAAGAGTTTTTATTTAATAAAAAAATGGATACTGTGTAGAAGAGTCTATATGTAATATTCAGGTTGTTATGTATATGTTATGACCTAATTTTAAAAAGCTCTAATCGTGAAATGATCCTTGATATGAATGATTAACATAATTAAATATTATGTAATGTTTAAGGATGAGTCCTAATAGTTGGTATTAGAGGTCCGTATAGACAACTTTAGGAGTTATAATATTGTTAAATTAATGTCCATAAATTAATTTATGGAACTATAGAAATGATATAGAATTTATAGATTACTTTGTTCCTTTGCCTAAGATATTTTTGTGTTCAGAATAGTTTTTCATATAGGAAACATGGAAGCTATGATGGGACGACATTAGGAGAAATACAACCATCCCAATACACAATATGAGATTGTCAATGTTGGAACTGAATAGTTTGTTGTAGTGACACCACCATTGACTCAGGATAAAAATGGCGATGTAATCCATACACGAGATCATCTTGATTAGTCACATAGGAACATGTCAGTAGTGTAGAATTTGATGAGAAAAATCCCCCATAATTTATAGGATCATCTGATCCTATGATAGTAGAAGGGTGGATTAACGCATTAGAGGAGATTTTTGATGTCATGGTGTGTTCAGAACATCAATGGTTAGTCTTTTTATATAAAATTTTGAAGGCGAAGCTGATCAGTGGGGGTCGATGGTAAAAAATATCAAGGATAGTGAGGAAATTGATGCTCTTTATTGGGAAGAATTAAAAGGTGTGTTTCTTGAGAATTGTTTTCCTATAGTGGTTTATCTTAGGATTAAAAACAATTCCTAGAATTGAGGCAGTAGGATGACTCAGTGGGTACTTATGAAGAAAAACTCACTCGACTGGCAAGGTATGCTTCAAATTCCGTACGAGATCTTGAGAGTATAATCAACCATTTTTACTCAGGATCAGAGCCAAAGTATCGAAGGGCTTTACTTTTTCATGAGTTTAAATGATATGAAAAACATGTTCGATTTTCAGAGAAGTTGGAAATTGAGTTTTCTGATGATCAGTTGTTCATTAGAAAACAATAAAATAAGAAGTCTATGTGGAAGAAAGAAGGGATGAACTCTTATATAAATTTTAATGGTAAGAAACGTAAGTTTACATTTTGTGAACATTGTGGTAAAAATCATGATGGGGAATGACTTTTTATTCTAGTAAGTGATACTGATGAGGTAAAATGGGATATAAGGCTCGTAATTGCATTGAAAAATATCGGTTTAATGGTATGAAAAAATATGATTTACTTTCTGTAAAATGATTTCTATGTAATGAAATGTGTCATTTTGAAATTGAGTGTCCATCTAAGAACTCAACTGAGGGAAAGAAGCCAAACTACAAGAAAAAAGGGGTGTTGAAACTCTTGGAACTACTTCAGCAGATGTTGGGCCTTCCAATCAAGTATTATCAGCTATATTATTTATTTGTATAGATTATTCCAATGTTTTGTTTGATTCAGGGTCTACACATTCATTCATTTATGATATGTTTTATAGTAAATCAGGAATTACATATAAAGATATGAATCTTGAACTTATGGTAAAAAAACCGTGTAGAATTGTTGAGGTAAAAAAAATTATAAGAACCTTTATGTCCTTGTGTGCAGAAAGAATCTACATACAAACCTTATTGATTTTCCTCTAGTAGAGTTTAATGTTATTTTGGGTATGGATTGGATTTTTTTTATTATGATATGATTAAATGTAGATCTAAAAAGGTTATTTTGAATTATTTTCAATTTTTTTACAACAAGGAACACTTAATTTCGATATGTGAAAAACTAGTAAAGGTGGGAAAATGAATGTTACCAGGCACATAGTGTTGAAAAAAAGGAACTGTTCAGATTAATGATGTTCCAGTTCTAAATGATTAACTTGATGTTTTTTTCTAATAAGTTCTATATTATAATACCTCATTGCGAAGTTAAATTTATTAATGACTTATTTCATGATGCTAAGAAAATATTAAAACCACCTTATCTAATGGCTCGAAATGATCTTTTAAGGTTTACGAATCAATTGCATGAGTTATTATATAAATGTTTCATTTGACCTAGAACGTCACCATGGGGTGCTCCTATCATGTTTGTTATAAAGAAAGATGGTTCAATGAGACTTTTCATTTATTATAGAGCATTGAACAACATCACTATTAAGAACAATTATCCTTTTCCACATATAAAGGAATATTTTATCAACTTCAGGAAGCTTAGTATTTTTTGACGATTGACTTGATATCAGGGTACAATTTTTGGAAACTAATGTAACTATACATTTTCGATACAACATTTAATACTAGATATGGCCATTATAAAATTTAGTAATGCCTTTTTGGTTAACCAATTAACATGTTGTATTCATCGATCTTATGAATCGAATTTTCTCTGAGTTTTGGGATATGTTTATGGTTGTGTTCATTGATGATATTTTTGTTTATTAAAAATTTAAAGAGGAATATGATAGAAATTGAAGTTTTTTCATTAAAACATTAAAAGAAAATAATATATATATAGGAAACTCAGCATGTTTGAGTTTTGGATACAACAAATTTCAGTTCATGGTCACATTGTTTCAAAAAATTTCAAAACATTTGATCATGCTAAAATAAAAGTTTTTGAAGAATGTACAAGACACACAAATAAAATGGAGATCCATAGTTTTCTTATATTGGTATGTTATTTTGAGAGACATGTTAAAATTTTTTCACAGTTATCTAGAACACAGACTAGATTAACAAGAAAATGTGTTATGTTCATTTTGAAAAAATATTGTCAGGATTGTTTTCAAGAATTGAAAATAAGATTGGTAAATGCTCTAGTTTTTCACTATCTTATAGAAATGGTGAGTTTGTTCTCTACAGTGATGCTTCATTGAACATAATTGATTATGTCCTGATGAAAATGATTAGGTAATTTCCCATCCTTCACATTAGTTGAATACTCATGAGTTAAATTACACTACACATGATTTGGAATTAGCTGTTGTGGTTTTTTGATTAAAAATGTGGAGGCATAATATGAATTGTTTAAAGTGTGAAATATATACTAATCTCAAAATTTTTAGTTATATATTCACTCAAGAAGAACTGAACATGAGATAGAGGAGATGGCTAGAATTAATCAAGGATTATGACTGGCCAATCCATTACCATCTAGGAAAAGCAAATAAATTGGTTGATGCTTTGAGTCGAAAGAGTAATGCTACATTAACTGTGATATATTTTGAACAAGGTCCTTTGAATATGGATTTGATTAACATAGGTGTAGAAGTTGTTGGTACAATAAATTACACTATTTTGTTGCAGGTGTCAATAAAATCATCTCTATCCGACATAATTAAGCAAGCGGAGAAGCAAGACAATGAGTTTCATAAAAAGGTAGTGTTGGTTCAGAAGGGTATGTTTACTGATTTTAACATTGATAATGATTATGTTTTGAGGTTTGGGAAGAGACTATGAATTCCTTGTGATTAACAGTGGATGAATCAGTTGTTTTGTGAATCTAATAGTTCTCTGTTTTCAGTTAATCCTGGCAGTATAAATATGTATAGAAATTTTCAGGAGTATTAATGGTGGGATGGAATGAAAATATATATTGCTGACTTTACTATATTGTGTTTGAATTGTCTACAAGTTAATGTAGAGTGACAGGTACCAAAAGGTATTCTTCAGCCTTTACCAGCACCAAATTGGAAATGGTAAAATATATTCATGTACATAGTTGTGGGATTACAAAAGACATCTTGAGGTAATAATAGAATTTATGTAATTGTTGATCGATTTACTAAATCATTTAATTTCTCTCCTATTCATGATACTCAATATCGAGATCAACTTTATCAGTCATACAGTATTGTGATAGTCAGATAAAATTTATTTTTTAATGAAAAGTTAAAAATACTTTATTTATATTCAAAATGACTTTTTAATCTAATTTATTTATATGGATAGATTATATTTTTAATTGGTTTAAAAGTGTAATTTGATTATTATTATTTTTCAATTTATTCCAATTTGAGTCATTTAATGTTAATCTAACTTTGATATTGGACATAAACAAGTGTCAATCGTTTTATAGTTATTATTTCCTTAAAATAATCTTTTTGTTTTGACAATAGAAATTAATTTTAAATTCATTTCTTACACTTTTGTATTTTGTATTCTGAAAAATGGATTCCATATTTTGAATCATGATTTCCTAATTTTTTAAATAGGTAACTTTTTTTTACACAATCTGAATCTTTACATCATTAAATATTTTACTTACCATGGTTAAAGGGTAAATCTGGTAAATAAGGGTAACAAATAATATTATAATAATAATAAATAACCTTAAAACATGCCTAATCCCATTGTCTAATTCATGTCCAACAATGTTCATCCTTGGGTCAATTTTGGGACCCCGTGAAGCCACATATGAGTGATAATTACACTTTATATTAATAATTTAAAGTAAAGACAAAAATTACGTAAACATATATATTTTTTAAATCCATTTTACATGGGGATATATATGTTTTTTTTCTATAAGTATTCATTAGAATTTCAAATAAATTTCCCTGTTCATGGTATTTTTTTTAATTTTTAGATACCAAATAAATAAAAATATATTTGACACAACAAAGATGCAGTGTTTAACTCATTAATGAATAATTTAAATAAAAAAGATTGTAAAGATAAAAAAATATCCAAAACCTTCCAATTCTTTTTGAATAATTTTATTTTGAACAAGAGAAATATTATATTTGGCTTTAATGTGTTTTGGACCAGTAGAACTTGAATATAATTATATAATTTAAAAAAAATTCAAACATTCCTAAAGAACCCATCTTCCCCCTTATAAAAATCCATCACCTATAACACATTACTCACACCTCTCAAGCCCCTTGTCTCATCTAACCTCTGCCCAAATAAGCTCCCAAGTTCCCTCTCTTCCACCTATAATCCTTACCTTAATCAGAAAGAGATTCAATAAATTATTTTGGTTCAATCTAAATGGAGTTACCCGATTTAAAGTTAATGTTTTATCTTATATTCATTTATTTTATTTTACTTATCCTCCCAAGAAAACTCTTTTAATTCCATTATTTTATAAAAAACTATTATCATCAATATTATTGGTTGTTTTTATGATAATTATTTTAACTAAACATACACACACCTCCATCTAATGGGTAATGAACAAACTGTTTCTCCAGATGGTGAACTACTGTCTCACGAAACGATGATTGTTAAAACTTCACCTACCACATATTATGGTAGACATTATGTTGGAACTATATTTATATTTGAGATATATTATATTTATATTTTCTCTATGCTTCTATATTTTTCATTTAAATTGTACCTGTATGGTTTCCATAGTAGATAAACGTGGTAATTTCATTTGAGGAAGTGCAGACTACCACCCCCTCAAAGTGATATGACTCGTTAATTCCATGCGTGGAATGTATATAAATGGAATAATTGAAATAATATATGATATTTTACTGTAATTATATTATTCCAATGTATAATTAATTTTTCATTCCATTAAATACAAATTATAAATCAAATTTGTGTTCACGCGTACGTATGACTTACCGTCTTCATGAACAGTGCATTTGATTTCCCTCCAAAAAATGTTATGTACTATTATATATACATATATATACAGGATATATATGATATATATAATATCTAAATTATAAATATCAATATGGTGATAATGGAATTCTGACCACATGAACAAATTGTAATTATAAGAAGTTCATTTTTTACTCCTATACCAAATATAGAAAAAATGACCGTTATTAACTTCAATTGTTACATAATGTTTATAACATGGAAATAAGTTATATAAATGGTATAATAAACTTGAAAAATTTTATTAATCAATTAAAAATTATCTTTACTTTATTATTGATGATATTAAAGAACGAACGGGTCAAGTCGGACACGTGGTAACGAACTTCATCTCAATCTCCTTTCATTGAGGCACATTTCGTTTTATACACGACATTATTTTATACAGTGTATAAACACCGTTTAATTTTCATTTCATCCCATGGGAATCTCTTTATATGAAGCATTTTACTAAATAAAAAAATGAATGATTCTTTCTAACATACGTGGTGACAACAACATTTCTGCCATCGTGAGTGTTATTTGACATTTGGCTACCTTAACAAGATGAAATGTTTTTAAAAGGAAAATAAATACCATATACTAATTTTACGTTTCACATTTTAATAATTTATTTAATAATGGATTTATTGTATCAATATATGGAATTTTACAGTGTGATTTCAATGTGGATGTTTTGTTTTTCTTTATACATGTTCATGTGTAATGATTATGTTATGGTTCTTGGGAATTTTTTATGTATATGGGTGGTTCCATGATAAACATAAGCTAGGTGAGCCCAAGATAGCTCTCAAATGCATTGTGTAATGTGACAGAGGTATACATGAATTTTCTGATAAAAATATTTAGGGAATATACTGTGATGGGTATTACAACTGTATCTACCTATGTAACAGTGAATACTATAACGTAAACATGTTATGGATTCGACCGGCTACCTTTATGATTTATTATTATTATATGTTACTCATAAATCTAATGATTTAATGTTGTATGATAAAGATATTATGTAATGTACGTATTAATGAACTAATGTTTTCTTTCGTTATTTTATAACCCTTAATGAGTTTTGTATGCTCATCCCCTATTTTGAAATGTTTTTCACAGAACAAAAAGATGAATAGGGTCAAGGATGAGATCAAGGAAATATCACGATGTCTAAAACATGGAACTAGACATGGCACTTTTTTCAAAATTATTTATTTTATGAAAAAATGGATACATTTTTTAATTTTATACATGTAATATATATGTTATTACGTATATGTTATGACATAATTATCTAAATCTCTAAACATGAAAATATCCTCATTGTTAATAGTTATCTTAATTCAATATTGTGTATTGTTTAAGGCCGAGTACTTATAATAAGTATCAACAAGACCCAAATTTGACACACCCTCAAATCACATTAAAAATAATGTTTTTCCTAGTGCAAACACCATATCTATATCGAAAATATATTATCATCCATAGAACCTGATAAAATCAAATCTATCTTACTATCAACATTGAAATTACACCTCAACCATCCAAATACAAGTCTCATCATGGCTCTAACACTTCAAGAAATGGTTCATGCTTCTACTTATTATTCTCTATCCATTATGGAATGTAATGTCTAGGCGTAGATATCCCACTCAGGATAAGCATCCAAAAGAAACTTTTATCACTACCCATTTAGAAATCACTACGAACGTCACCCTCAGGAACCACCAAAATTCCCTCTAATGATGGTCACTCTCTACATGACCAATAGTTCCCTCCACGCTATATGTCCTCCCACATACCAATAAATTTTCACAACCATAACGTGTTGATAAAACATTCCTTATTATAAATATATTTCGATGCACACACATATGTGAAACATACCATGGATCCCTATTACAACTCTGATGTCACTTTTCAAAGTGGAGAAACATATCCCATTTTATAAAAAACGCACAGTAGGAATTCCAATAATACCCTTTTTGAATCCATTAGTCATCCTCTCTAATTCATCTTCTCATCCATTTATTAATAAATGAAAAATTTACATATTAAGGAGTTCTATAATGGAATCATCTAAAACCAATTGGTTTACTTGTCCCTACACCTATTAATAAGACCCAAATCATTCTCTTATGAGTATTATACCACCAACTGAGGCTTAAAACACATTCTAAATGAGTAATTTCATGTGAAACCAAACTATAACTCATTTACACATTTCCATGTACACCTATAAGATTCATCGTTTATAATAGAACTCAAGATATCCTATTAAAAAAAATATTTTATTACCAAGAAGGTGTGATCCTTTGTTATATCCCTTTCGTGCCATCTTACTCAGACAATCTCGATTAATTTACCATAAATCTTATTGTCATTTTTAAAATCCAAAATCTAGGCTCCACAATTTTTTAATCACATTTTAACAGATAAAACCTAGGGATTATATTCGAACAAGCATAAAATATCACTTTTACAAGGTTCATCACATGATCACTCTTCAATAAAAATATTTAAAAAATAAAAGTGTCAACTCACACTTTAACCATCATAGATCCCAACATATATGATAAACATATATAACCACATTAGTTATGAATCTTTAAAATAATGGGGGTAGGATTACGATTGATCCCACCCAGAAATATATCCTATGTAACAAAACAACTACATGTTAGAGTTATTTCATCCTGTATATATCCAATGAATCTATATGCCTATGGTTTATATTCAATATCATATCCCATGTATCAATATCTTGATAAAATATCTACCCATGAGTTCCACCACTAAAGGCACTCAAATTATTGATTTATTCCCTCACTTAGGATACCCACATATATCACGACTCATATAAACAAAAATAAATGGACAAAAAATATACTGATCAGTATATTTAAGCATCTGGGCTCTCCCACCTATAATAACAAGCATGTCTCACAAAATGCTCAACATATATAATGACATCCATTCAGTAGTCTCAAATAATAAAAGTAAACACAATTTCCTAAACCCCATTTTTAGAGATATCATACAGATACACACACACACATATAATAGGAATCAGCTTCTTAGTTATCAACCTACTAGAGAAATGAACCTCACCAACCATCCACTCATCTATATATTTGAAATTTAATTGTAGCACGATGATCAATAATGAGGAATAAATAGTCTCATGGTTAATATTTGAATCATTATAGCAAAAATTAATGTGGGAATATAACATATAAGTTATTATTGAATCTTTAAATAAATCCATTCATCTATTTTGAATACCTATTAGTAGAGAATTAAGTACTTATATTGACCCACTCAGTGTCACTATACATTCATTATAAAAATGGAGTATATTGAAACAATCATATTGGATCCATTTATATAACCTACAATAATTTAGTCGTAGAAAATATATTTTTGTCCAATAAAGTAGGATTCCATAAACATATTTTATTGGCCAACCATATGTTTGATTTTATCACCACATTAAACAATTTATTCATTTTACTTATATTATAAAAATCACTCAACAGAATTTGTATGTCCTGAGACTGTTGAATTCCAAAAACTATTCTTGTACACTATACCATTTATAAGGGTCCAAAATAAAAAATAGATAAATAATCAAGCCAAAAACTTATGTGCATCACATATCGTGAAATCATACAACCATATAGAAAAAAATCTAGTGCAATAATTCCATATCCCTAGTAACATATATATTCAATCTAAAAAATATTCATCAAATACATGTTCAATGTCCATATAAATATATGATAAATTTATATATCACTATTTTATAATCACCTCAAATTTTAAGGGAAAATAAAATGATGCACCAATAGCACATTATAAATCCCCATCACATTGGACCACTAATCAGTATCAAGACCACTGTTCTTCATATATACTCAGGTTAAACTATGCATATATTAGAGGGTGAAAACTAGAATTGATGGTCTAATGTGTTATCATGGGATGTTTATACCTTTATATGAGAGTAAAAAAATGAAAAAAAAACTAAAAAACAACAAAAAAATAATCAACAAACATTATAAAAGGAATAAAAATACAAATTATATTCCAAAATTTAATTTATAAGCATTAATTAATAAAAAACATAATCATATCAGCATATATCAATTGATCTCTAAATAAAAAAATAAAATGCGTAGGGAAAAATAAATGAATAAAATATAGGATCTCAACTACAATAAAAAATTTAAATTACATCCTATATTCTAACTCCAGTTGAGTTATCACAAAAAATCATGAAATCCACTTGAGTTATCCCAATAAATCATGAAATATCATAACTCTTCCCTACCTAACCTTATAATCATCAATGCATTCTCAAGAACCCATGTTTCATGGCATCTCATGTAGTGTGTTAGTGCATGTCAATATATCCCCATAAATGGGGTTCCATAAATAATAAATAAGTTTATGTATAACCATGTGACAATCTCATCAAATTATTTTATATAATATGGAATCCAAAATTAAGAGTCATCATTCATCATTAGGTAAAATGTTGACACTTAGGATAAACTATACCTACTTTTCCCTATGTTAGAGTTTCTTTTAGAGCAGAAACTAATCATATCAGATTGTATTAGGCAAAACATCCAAATACCAAAAAAGTATTATAATATACCCCATCCAACACTCCTAGATCTATTTCTAACAAAATACATTATCATATTTGATTCCAATGAAGGGGGAACAGTTTTTTTCATCAAAAATATACAACATAAAAAGGAATTATTTTATTACTTACATTCACAATGACCTTTTTCATTTATTGTTTTATAGAATTAGTTATATATCATACACAGATAATTCCAATTTCTTTATATTAAAATTTCTACCACTTAATTAAATTTTTATTAAATTAAATTACATCATCATCATCATCCATATGAATAAAATTTATACATAATTTATTCATCATCTTTTTTGATAACTGAAGGAAAAAAACAAAATAATGGTGAGATCAAATGCTCAGTATGGGTAAACATGTGCATTAAGAATTAAATGGTTTTAGTGGGAATATGAAGAAAATAAGGTTATTATGACATTAAAAATGTTTATGAGAATTAAATATTAATATTTATACACATTAATATGTGGATCATCAAACATGAAGTCATAAAATATTTCTTAAAAAATAAAAAAAGTCATCTAAATCAACAATCCTAAGCCATGTCATATCAATCTTGAATAGAGGGAACAATTATAACCATATAAATCATAATGAAAACATATTTTTATCTTATGAAATTATTTTCATATCATAACTTATAAGTGTAACAACTAATATGGTCAAATTCAATATCTCAATAACCCAATTCATTGTAGGGATGTCATGTACTAACCTATCCATAAATTTTCAATGATCCATACATCCTTGGTTTATTATTGAACCAACCTTCCTTGGTTAATAATATTACCATCGATCATTGATTTCCATCATAAACACCCCAAAATGGTTTATAATGGAACCAAATATCATCATAAATAATTTCAAATAACTAAAACATAAATAAAGTACACAAAGAATTCATTTCAATAGAAACTAACTAAAGAACGTTTATTATTTTCTCAACATAGTTATACCATAAAGAAAAAATAGGTTATATAATGTTCTTTTTGGAAGAAATCATAATATATTAACAAATATATAAATTATTGTCTCATTAAAGAATATAAACATTTGAACATACGTAACGATAAGGGTTTTTGATGTTGATGATTGTAAAAACAATTAAAATATCATTAATTTACATTTTAGGAAAATAAACTTTTAATTTTTAGAATTGTTTTTAAAAACATATAAATCAAAAAATAGTGAAAATTAGTCTTTAAAAACATTCATGGAATAATATAATGTAAAAAATCAAATAATATAATGTAAATCGTGATAGTAAAATATAGCCATGTCATAAGTGTTAAAAATAGATATTCTTTTTAATGAATTTTGAAAAATGGAGTAAAAAGTGACCCATTTGGAAATCATTAAGACTTTTCATTTAAAAAAAAATTATAATAAAGAGAAAGACCACAAAAAATATCTTTAGGATATTGTTTTGTATTTTAATAGTATAATTTTATAAAAAAAATAAAATATGGATATGTTATAGAAACATAGACAATTCAAATGAAATTACAAGAGCAGTAATACTTATATACAACATTTTAGATGTTTATTCAATAAATTGGAGAGGATATTATATAAAAATTTTTAATCACAATAATATATATTTGAGGAGAAATTGGTGTGGTTTAATAAAATAATTTCATATTATTTCATTAAATTAACAATGAACATAAAAATTCTCGAAATAAATATGATTGTCCTATAATGCATTTGATACTCTAGTACTCTACAGTTATAATCCCCATGAATGAATGACATCAAATGAAACATTAAATATTATGAAAATAATAATATTCATGGATTTAAATATCATGAAAATAATTTTATTCATATAATTAAATTTCAAAGGGTTGGTATATCCACCTCATAATGTAATTTATGTTCATAACATCTATGTATGTCCTAATGAAAGATAATTTGATACCTCTTACCCTTACATGGATCATATAATTGAGTTGGGAATTATTTAGTGGAGTGATTATTTTTTATATATACAAATAAAAAATAAAACAAGTTTAAATAATTGATAAAAATTTATACATACATTCCAACATAATCATATCATAAAATTTTTAATGAATAAACTTTATGACCCAATGAAACAAAATTAAGTTAAGAAACACATTACAACTTTGTATCTTTCAAAGAATATCCCTATAGATGGGATAATTAAAATTAAATCATAAAATATAATGATTTATTATGTATTAATTCTATTAAATATAAAAAAGATTATATATATATACCGTATATGATAAATTATACTCATAGCATTAAAATATTCTTTAATGAAAGAATTTTGATATGAAGCCCCTTAATGCTTTAGTAATTATTTTGTCAAAATATCCTAGTAGTTAAAAAAAATATGGTTTTTAATTAAAAAAATCCTGAAAATATTAATGAACTAAAATCATTCTCAGTATATACAAAACACAATAAAAATAAGCGGTGAATATCGTTTATGTCTTACCGAAGTAAAAGTGATATGAGAACCCCTTACCTCTAGTCCAAGCTTCCCATGTGTGTCCTTTTACTATAGTATAATCTGATTATATAAATTCTTCTATTAGTAAAGAAAAATTTAATGTTTTATTTACATATACCTATATAAATTATTTTATTTATTTTAATAACATATTTAAATACATAATCCGTTAAATCCACATTGGGTGATTGGAGGATGTTCAGTTCATTATTTTAAAATGAATTCATTGTGTTGATTGTGTTAAAATAGTTCATTATACAAAAATATAAATAAATACTATCATGAAATATTTATAATATATATACATTAAGTAATTTTTTTTATTAATTCATGAATCATGGTTTCAAAAAAAACTAATTTTGATATGACTATTGAGATTGTAGGTTGTATGTATTCATTAGTAACATTTCCTTTTTTTAACAATAATTATAGAAACAAGTTAAGAATTTTATATTAATATAATTGTAAATTTTTCATAAATATAATATATTTTTTCATTAAATATACTTATATATATCATTTATGTAATGTGGTGGTGTAAAAATATTTTTATCAATTAATGGAGGTGGTAGTCCACCTATACACACGAATGATGTTTTCATATGTCAATAAAAGAAAGAAAGTGATTATTTATCTATAAATAATGATATATATTTCCTTAATATCAAACTTATTTCAGTTATATCGTATATATTTATTAAATATGTTATTATTACTTTCCCTATAACGCATTATGTAAAAAATAATCACATTACATCGTGAGGCACTAGTCTATCATAAATATGAGTGACCTTATCATATCCCACATACGAATGGACATTAATAATTAATAGGTGATATCCTAAATAAAAAATTATAAATATGTTATGAATTTTGTAATGACCCAGACCCGACCAGCCCCCCGAACAGTGCCTAACGGGTCGGGTGTCACTACCTTAGGCGAACCTCCCCTGAACGCCAAAGGCTGCCTACTAGCAGTGAGGGTATGAATAAGTATAGTGGGGAGGCTATACCCAAACAAAGCAAATAAAGGAAATGGGTCGAGTATAACGTCTATAGGTAGCGGAAATTTAATGACTCAGCAGAATCAAACTAGTCCTGCAATGTGGAAGTATATCAAATATCAAATAAATAGTGGACACAATGCAGAACAATGGCATTGAAAATTAAACAGAACAACATACTGAATATCAAAAGCAACTACAGCTATAAACAAACAAACATGAATCCATATAAGGTCATATATATAAACATAAAATATCGCCAATGGCTAACCAATAGTTTCTACATAATAAAGTAATCATGCTAATATAAAAAGAGAACTAAGAAAAATGACTCCAGCAAGGCACTAATTCAAGGTCCATGCCAGTCTCCATGCCAACAGCACTATGGTCTAGCTCATGAGGCTGACCCTCTACCTGAACACAATATCATAAATTCTATACGCGTCTTGAAGGGCCCGTGTAGGGTGTGAGATGAGTCTCAGTATGATACCACCTAATAGTGAGTACCTAATATAAGTGTTTTGGAAGACATGCTTGTATAAGAAAAAAAATAAATAGTACAATGACCAAAAGTAAAAACAAACATCATTGGTGCTCAGAATCCACCAGGAAGTGTCACCTACTTCAGACAACGCCAGAATCTCTGGTCTGTAACCCGGCACCACGTGCCACCTGACTCCATGTGTCTCAAGTACTGATGTCCCGAAGGTACGCCCAATAATCGTAACCCAGCTCAAAAGCTCAACCTTCCCATTGCACAAAAACCGGAGGAACACTGATACCTGTCTTCAAATAATAACCTGAGGGACAGTGATGGTTGCCCTCAAATAATACCCGGAGGGACAATGATATCTACGCTCAAATCGCAGAGAGCCTTGGCCCCCAACCTGACAGCCTCAACGCTATCTCTCGAAGGCTCCTCAACTCCCATGTGGCTTCCTATGGAAAGCACCCCCAACCAATAACACCTAACTGCATCTATCAAGGCGTCTACACAGCTACTGGTCATACCACCTCATCACAGAGTCTATCTATGTGCACACTACTCAAAAGTACCCAGTGAGCGGTAATCACCTCAATAAGTTTCCAAGCCACAACACATCTGACACCTCATGCCCCTGCGAACCAGTTGCTCAAGTCTGATGGCCTTTCCATCCAAGTAACTCGGGCCATGCCAAACCTGACAATCCAACTATCTCAACCAACGTCCATGATGCCCAATCCCAAGGTAGAAACCACCCAAGTAACCTGGGAAAAGCCCCAACCTGTGATCAACATCACTCAAAAAAAATATTTGGGCCATTCCCAACATAACTAAATAGTTCAACGAAGGCAATCTCACACATTGCATATTTATACTGGAAATCATCACTTTGAATAGGCAATTACTAAATAGTAAAGTTGTACCAGACGTGTGTCGTCCCATACTAGCACCTAAGGTCAAGAATTCATTAAGAAAATTCAATCATGCTTTACCAAATTGAACTTAGTAGTTTAAACTAAGCAGTTTAATTTATACCCATTTCGGCACCCCCGGCCGAAAAGTCCCAAATGAGAAATGACCTATAACCCAGCCTCACACGATCACAACTAGGTTAGGGAAGGGAAAGAGGAATCCCATATTGCAGATAAATAATTAAAAACAATTAAACATGGTTTTTCTCAATACCCAATGTCGCGCACGAAGGTCGCAACCCCCCCCCCCCCCCCACCCCCAGAAGTCTACGAAAACACGAAAAAAGGTATCCACCTCCCACCACCTACTCGTATGATGAAAATACATCGATATCAGCCTCTGAATTGGTCTAAATCATATCAGATTTGCGTTTCCATGAATTTTTTGCAATTCTACTAAGATGGAAATTTAAAAGAATAGGATATAAGATCCTGAACGAAATAGGGTGAGCGGGGTAAGCCTTTCCGATGTGGTCCCGCAGCCACCGACGTATTGAAGAACGTAGGTCGTATGAAGAATCTAAAGGGGTTTGTGTTCATCAGAGGTTTTTAGACGAATGGTTCATCCAACGAATAAAAAGATGAGTGTTATCAAAATAAGACGCAACGGTGTCTCAGATGCTCAAAAGAAAAGTACACGGTGTGTATTTCAAGACTACATGCCGTGTAACTGTATTTTTTGTACCCTGGCTTATGCAAAGTCCAGTGAATGGCTTGGACCGTGTACATGGTCAACACAAGGCCAGGGACTTGGCCATTTACTTGGAATGAGGTACACGGTGTATCAAGGAAGACTACATGCCATGTAGATGGAAATTCACACATGGGAACCACATGACATGTACTTGGTCTCACACGGGTTGTCACCTGCCTAACCGATACATGGCGTATACTTTCAAGTGCACGACGTGTAGTCTGGAAAATTTCCAAAAACATCCAAGATTTTGCAAACTTCACAAAATCATCCAAAATCTTACAAAAGGGAAAAACATTTCAAATAGGGTCATAAATTTAACCTGTTTCAAAAACCCAGGTTCATACAAACTCCCCACCGTAACGTATCTCGTCCACGAGCTACCGAACGAAACCTGGATATGGCACCGAACACTCCCATCCCGGTTAAACAACCTGGACTACCCTAGTCCCAAGGTTCTAGCTAAATTCATCAAGGGGCTCCACACCTTAGGAATTGCCTACTCATTCTTAGCCAACAAAGCTCAAATCAAACTAGTAAACAAACAAGGCCAAGCGACCTATTTCTTGGACCCATGGTCCTCCCGTGATGCATCATCACTCTTGCACCTCCTCGGTGCCCACGTGTTACCTCCAACACCCAATGTAACCCTCACCACATCGGTGTCCGCCTCCAAGAGGTCCTGCATCTCATAGATGCTACAATCAAAACCTGGTTCCATGCACCTCAAGTAACATGAATCCACGATGCCATGATGCCCATGGAACCTCATGAAACATGCATCCACGCTAACCCAAATCCCATGGCACCCCACGTAACCCACATCCTTGAATTCTCCTGTTGCTACTCATCTCAAAAATATATATATAACATATATAATGCACTTGATATGATGCCAATCCCACTAACTAGCATCTAGTCAGTCCCCAAGTATCATGTGCAACTCACGCACTCAACCAGACATGCCTCAAGAGGACATGACAAAAGAAGGAAAAGAAAATCACAGCCACACTCGCAGTGTACCTACCACCGTTGTTAGCTCACCAACATTCTCAGTATTTGACAGCTCTATAGTGTGCACCTGGCTTGATGTACGACTGCCTGATGCCTGACCTCCCTACGGTGATGCTCCAGTCACCGTCCACCGACCCCTCAGCTGGGTCCCACCATCTCAATCATGTCCTCAACGCACGGATGAACTTCGACTACCCTCTCCTAGTACCGAACCTAAACCATAACCTGACGCCATAGTCTTTCATGGTCCCTACCTTCCAGTTATCTTAGAAGGCTTCCTGCAAAACCTCTCCAGATGCACGACCTATCTAAACGCACAGAACTCCTTCGGATGCCTATCTCACTGAGCCCGAACATGACCTGACTGCCCACACTAATATAAAACCACCGCTAAACTAATACGAGGTGGCCTATAAGAGTCATTGGCATGCTCGCCCTGCTAGAACTCATCTCTACCTCACTTCCTATTGTCCGAACCATCACCTGAAGCTGTTGCCCTTCCAATCTGGGTTCTATCCCTCTGGTATCCATCTGCTATAAGCACTTGGATCACCTCCATGGAAGAGGAACCCAGTCTGAAGATGTTCACCTCGACCAGAATGGCATGTCATAAGCCATCCTCGATGCACCTCACCCTAGCTGCGTCATCGCTTACCATACCAGGTGTAAAGCGAGACTATTCTGTGAAGGTATCTGCATACTCCATGACAGTTATATCTCTCTACTGAAGACTCATGAACTCCCGAGATATCTATTCCCTCAGTGTCTCTGGATAGAATTTCTCAATGAACTTGTACTCGAAGTCCTTCCAAGATAGTCCCCCATGCCTACGAGGCTTTACCTGTACATCCCAGCAACTCTTCATCATTCCTCTCAGCATGTACGTCGCCAGCTTAACCCTCTGCCCTGGAGGAGTCTTGAGCTACTCGAAGATCATCTGTATGATTTCTATCTAGTTCTCTATCGCATGTGGACCACCCTCACCCTTTAAAAGCAGCGAGTGCTACGACTGGAACTCCCATGTCAGATATTCCATAGAAGGATTTGTACCTTGCGTGCCTCTATCAATCCCATGTAAGACAGTTACTAGGCTAGATTGGAGCTACTCATCAAGACATGGTCTGAACACTGCCAAACCTGTCTGCTACCCTACCTGCACTGGATCCTAAACCCGATCTTGTCCATGAGCATGTACCTAGGGCTCATGATCTAGCTGCACTGGATTTTGAACCCGATCCTACGACAGTGTATCTTCTCCTACTTAACTCTCCATCGAGTCGTGAAGTAGAAACCCGCTGAATATCACAAATGGTCAGACATCCCATATCTATATATAACAAAGTATTCTACGCAGATAAGGAAAGTAGTAAAGAGGCAGCATATAACAACTACCTTTACTCTCCCTTATCGCAACCAATTCACTCAGTATCCAGACCTCACAGCCACCTTACCCGCCCTCAACAGAGCCACGTATCAATGGTACATTAGGCCATGCCCATCCAGACAACCAACATTGCCTCTAACCCGACGACCGAGTCACCCAATCCTAACAGTTATACTGCCTCAGTCATAATACATGTCTACTCTCAAAAGATCCAGACCCAAGTATCCTGCAACATGCAATTCTAAAAATACACCAAGCATGACATACATATTGCAATAAACAAGCAATTCTATCTACAGTTTCATCTATTCACTTTTCAAAGAATACAAATCATGGAAATTGATTTTTATTCACATGGTATTATCACTTCACAAATCATAAATACAGTTATGAAATTTAAATACCCTAAAATCATCCTACCAAAAGCCACGAAAAATAGCCTTTACATACCAGGACATGGTCCAATTCTCCCTTACCGCACTGGGTCAAGGGTCACATATAAAAATCAATAGCATCACACAACAAGTGAGACACCGAGTTGGAAATCATATAAAATATAATCTGAGAAAAAGAAAACAGAAATTCCCACCCATGGAAACTTGGTCCATCCCTCGTAACTGGGGCTGCAGGCACCCAAGAACAATATTAGAACCTAGTTCAAGTAACAACCTATCCCCAGTCTACCATATCCAAAATAGTAACACCCGCAAAAAATAAAAAGAGAAGCGTCAATCTCATTAGTAGTCAGCAATGAAATGCTACTAAATTCTTGTCAATGACCCCTTTGATACCACTTTGTAATGACCTCGTGATGGCCAGCCACCCGAACAGTTCCAAACGGGTCGAGTGTCACTACCTTAGACGTACCTCCCCTGAACGCCAAAGGCTACCGACTAGCAGCGAGTGTCTGAATAGATATAGTGGGGAGGATATACCCTCACACAAGAAAAAAAGGTACTGGTCCGAGTTTAACATCTATAGGCAGCGGAAATTTAATGACTCAGAAGACTCAAACCAGTACCACAGAGCGGAAGCATATCAAATATCACATAAACAATGGAAGCAATGTAGAACAATGGCAATTAAAATTATATAGAACAACATCATGAATATTAAAAGAAACTACGGCTGTAAAAAACAAACATACATCCATATAATGTCATACATATCAACATAAAATAGTGCCAATGGCTAACCAGCAATTGCTACCAAATAAAGTAATCATGTTAATACAAAATGGGAATTAAGAAAAATGACTCCAACAAGGCACGACCTTAAGGTTCATGCCAGTCTCCATGCCAACAGCACTAAGATCTAGCTACTGAGGTTGACCACCTACCTGCACGCAATTTCTTAAATTCTACATGTGTCCAGAAGGGTTCGTGTAGGGTTTGAGACAAATCTTGGTAGGATACCAACCAACGGTTCATACCTAAAACAAGTGTTTCGACTGACATTCTTGTATAAGAAAAACAATAAACCTTACAATTCCGAAAAGTAAACACAAACTTCACTGGTGCTCAGCAGCCACCAGGATGTGTCACATACTTCGGCCAATGCCGGAAACTCTGTTATGTAACCCGGGACCATGTGCCACCTGACACCGTGTGACTCAAGTACCGACATCCTAAAGGTATGCCCAATAATCATAAGCCATCTCCAAATCTCAACATTCAAATTGCACAACATCCGGAGGAACAAGGATACATGTCCTCAAATAATAACCAGAGGGACATTGATGTCTATCCTCAAATAATACATGGAGGTATAGAGATATCTACCCTCATATCACGACGTTCCTCAGCCCCTAACCTGACAGCCTCAAAACTATCAATCGAAGTCTCCTCACCTCCCACGTGGCTTCATATGGCATCCACACCCCCAACCAAAAACACCTAACTGCATCTATCAGGGCCTCTACCCATGGAGTGGCCATTCCACCTCGTCATAGAGTCTATCTGTGTGCACACTACTCAAAAAGTCCCAGTGAGCAGTAATCACCTAAATATGTTCCCAAGACACAATAACTTTGACACCTCATGCCCCTGAGAACCAGTCGCTCATGTCTGATGGCCTTGCCATCCAAGTAACTCGGGCCAAACCCAACCTGATAGTCCAACTGTCTCAATAGAAGTCCTTGACGCCCAATCCTATGGTAGAAACCACCCAATTAACTTGGGAGAATCCCCAATCTATGATCAACATCACTAAACCAAACATCCGGGCCACACCCAACATAACTAAATAGTTCAACACAGGAAATATCACACATTACATATTTATACTAGAAAGCATCACTTTGAACAAGAAATTACTAAACAGTCAAGTTGTACCACACGTGTGACATCTCATACTAGAACCTAAGTTCTATAATCCCTTAAGCAAATTCAATCATGATTTAAAAAATTATACTCAACCGTTTAATATAAGTAGTTCAATTTATACCCATTTTGGCACCCCGAAAAAAATTCCCCAAATGAGCAATGACCTCTAACCTAGCCTCGCTCGATCACAACTAGGTAATGGAATGCCTAGAGGCATCCCACATTGCAGATAAATAATTAAAAACAATTAAACAGGGTTTCTCTCAATACCTGAAATCGCGCCAGAAGGTCCCAACCCCCAGAAGTCTACGAGAACATGAAAGAATGTGGGCACCACCCACCTCGTACTCGTACGATGACAATCCTTTGATATTAGCCTCTGAATCAGTCTAAATAGAGGTAGATCTATATTTCCGTCAATTTTTGGCAATTCATCTTGGATGGATATTGTAGAGAAACAGATAAGGGATATTGAACGAAATAGGGTGTGCGAGGATAGCCTTTCCTATGCAGTCCTGCAGCCACCGACAGATTGAAGAAAGAAGGTCATATGAATAATCGTTCATGGTTTTGTTCTTCAGAGGTTTTCGGATGAAGGGTTTGTCCAACAAAGAAGAAGAAGAGTGTTCCAGAAATAAGATGCGACGACGTCTCGGATGATCATATAAAAATAAACGTACATGACGTGTATTTCATGACTACATGCCCTGTAGATGGATTTTCCATCCCATGATATAAACAGATTCCATTGCATGGCTTTGATCGTGTACATGGTCAACACACAGCTAGTGACTCGACACTTTACATGGAAATAGGTACACGACATATCAAGGAAGAAAACATGTCGTGTCGATGGAAATTCACACAAGGTCACCAAAAGGCATGTACTTGGTCTCACATGAGTTGTCACCTACCTAACAAATACACAGAGTGTACTTGGGAGGACACGGGGTGTAGTCTAGAAATTTCCAGAAACATCCCAGATTTTCCAGACTTTAAAAAATCATTCAAATCTTTCAAAAGAGTAGAAAATTTTAAACATGGTCAAAAAAGATAACCCGTTTCAAAAACCCAGGTTCATACAAATTTAATATATATATATATATATATTAAATACATCATTATAACATGCAGTGAGATGTGATGGTGGAAAATGAATGTCATCTGTTTGTGAGGTGGTAATCCTCTATAAACATGAATTATGATTTTGTATTCCATTTTGTGGAAGAAGAGATGTATTGATGTTATTAAATTAAAAATATATAATCTAATTATTTGGGATATTTTTTTTGTATTATATTAAATTTATAATATATTTAGATGGTGGAAGATAAAATGAAAAAAATGCTCGGTTAGGCATGGTACATATATTTTGGTAAAACTCTGTATGTATGTACAAAAATCCATCAAAGGATGGAATTATGATCAATATAATTGATAAATTATATCGGTATGTAAAAATTTAATACAATTGGGTGGGTATTTTTGGATACAAATGAATTTATGGTGTGAAGTGGTGAGGATAGTGGGTGACCCTTTATAGGTGTGGTGACTAGAGCACTTGTTATTTTTTAAAAGTAATAGGTTACACGCATTTTTAAAATGATAAATGGTTCCAAAATGATGAATTAATAATGATTATACCTTATAATATATATATGATCTATTAATGGATTTTAGATATATAGTTACATCATTTTAAACCTTATTATTTTAGTTTAACATCTAATAATCTCGTTTTCACCTGAACTGTAGTAATTAATTCTTACTACATTCACTTTTTATTTTACCATAAAATTAAGTCGAAATTTTTAGATAATATATATAATTATGATATAAAATATTCAATCCATTTTATCATATTCAATTCCTATATTTTTAAAATTTAAATATAAAATTAAAGCTGTAGATGTGATGATTTTTTTTTCAAGATGTGTATTTTTCACAAAAAATAAATCGTTATTTTTTCTCTATATCTAATTAAAACATTGAATGAATAAAAAATAATATTTATTGATATATAATCTATAATTTTCATTTAAATCATTCCTCATTGGGGTTTTTAATAAAATAAAAATGGGATTCATTTTTCAGTTTAAAATTGTGTTCAGAAAAATAAAATTTCTAATGACAAAAAAATAATTATAATAAAATTAAATATCAATATGATTAAAATATAAATAAATGGATTAAATATAACTGAATAATAATTATTTCACTTGACTTCATATTAAAAAGCTAATCTTTCTTTTAAATTATTTAATTCATTGAAAATAAAATATAGTTTAATGAAAAAGAAATATTTTTCGCTATTCAATTAAAAGTCAATATATTACAAAAAAATTTAAAATATCACCCCATGATAAAATTTGTTTGATTATTTTAAAAACAAATTACTTGATAATGTTTTAAAATATTGAAAAATATTTATAATATGTTTTAACAAAAACATTCAAATAATATTTAACAAAACATAGTTTTTAAGTATACATTTACTTTATAAAACATTGAATAATTATTTAATTAGATGATAGGAATAATTTATATTTTGTAAACCATATATATATCATAAATTATTAAATAATATTCATACTCACCAATTTAAAATATCGATCCTAATGGTTATATATTTCACATGTCATTTACGCTCAGTGTTGCATGATGAATAATATATATAAAATAGTGATCTTATTTTAATTCTCTTGGTGTACTTCCGCAACTATAATAACATTTATCCTTAAAATTTTAACATTTACATGTTCTCATATAATTTCACATCTGAAAAATGAATATCTATATTCGAAACCCTCATCATAAAAAGGGTTTATAAAAATACCTCTCTATATGATGGAAGGGATGTATGAGGGTCATCAGGAATAATACATACTATGTTTCCAAATTGGATAACATGGGTGGGAAATCATTATTTTTACATGGGAGTGTATATTTATAGAGTTAATTGATCATATAAAATTTAATGATCATGATAACATAAACAACCCCCAAACCATAAACCAAATAGGTGTGAAAAAAGTTATTGATTTAAAAAAAATAATGTAATAAGAATGTATTTGGTTTCAAGATCCTTTTAATATATACAAGAAAATAAATTACCATATAGATTAGAAAAATAATCAAATATACTGACTTTATTGTTATAATTTCATCCTTTTATCAATTTCTTCCATAATATAATTTTTCCTCTAAATGAATAGAATTCAAGATTATTTTTTTATTCTTAAAGATCTAAGAACAACTTAAAAAGGATTTCATAATAATAAGAGGGTTAAAACTATATTTCTTATTTCATTATACCTTATCCAAAAGAAAATGGTTATAACAAGGTATAAGAATTCTCAAAATTAATAATACATCATATGATGAAATATTATACTTATCACTAAAATTCAATAGTATTACGCAATGTTAAACCAAAATGATTCCATAAATATATATCCTTTTATTGAAAATTACTTCAATAACCTCAAAATAAAATATTTTTTGACATCAAATGATATATCCAACCTTACATAATTTAATCCCAAAAATATAGTGTAATTTTTTACTACATCACATAGGCTAGTGGTAAGCACTGCACCCATGTCACCATTAGAATGCGGTCTTAAGCCCTATGGAATTTTCCAGATGATATGGGTTATAACCAAGCCTTTGGGATTCCAATTTTCATAACAATTCATTATAAATTGTCTAATAATTTGATTAACATTATTAAAAATAAAATTATTCATCAAATATCACATAAAACTATGACTTTATCATTACCTTTAAATATATGAAAACATAATTCCTCCTTAAAAAATAATTCATGTGGAACTTAAGGGTTACACAAACCAAAACCCAAAAAATTAATTCCCAAAACATCATTAATATGATCTAATATTTGTTACATAAAACCTAAAATTGGAGTCTATGAATTGAATATATAATAAACCATAAACTTCTAAACATGTTATGTAATCCATAACTCATATGATAAACTCACATGAAAAAATAATAATATCAAAATTTATCTAAACCCTCCTCTGATACCAACTGTAATAGCATCGAACCCACAATCTTGAATCTAGAGCTGAAAACATAAACATTACATTTTTAGTTTTGATACTGATGAATTTAACCCAATTTTTACCTTCTGAAACATTCAAATTCTAATAAAAATATGGGATCACTTACATTCCCAATGTCCTTTTATGTTTAGTGTTTTTAAAAATTTGATAAAATTATTATATAAAAAATACATAGGTCATTAAATGAGAACTTCTCTTACATAACCGAAATTTTAGAATTTCACATTATGTCATCATCATCTTCCATATGAACCCTTCTAGACATAATTCATTCAATGGAAGGAATGGAAAAAAATGGTAAAGGGAATATATTAAGTGTTAACTCAAATCGTTATTAAGGGTAAAAATATGCATTTACAATTGAATGTCATCAGTGATCATAGGAATAGAATAAAGGTATGAAAACATAATCAAAGTGCTTGATCATAACATGAGAATGTTCATACACATTAATACATGTATCATCAAGAATTAAAACATCATATAAGGCTTTCTCAATGTTAATAGTAGTAATTATAAATAATAATTAACCAGGTGATATCAATCCTGATCAAAAGAATAATTTATAACTATATAAAGAATAGTGAAAATATATTGGAATTTCTTGAAGTTATCATTGTATCACATTTAATGAATATAATAGAAAATATGGTCAACATGCATCTCTAGAGAACTCAATGAATTAGGGGGATATCAATGACACACCCATCCTTGGTTTACCACTTATCAATCCATCCTTGGTTAATAACGTAACCACTCATCCTTGGTTTATAATGGAACCACCCATCATTGGTTTATAATTTGACCAATAATCCATGTATTATAAATGAACCACCCATCATAATAATAAATATCCAATAACATGATCAATTATAAATTATATACAATAGAAATTTAACAATTAACTGATTAAAACAACCTTTATTATTTTTCTTACTTGATTAACATATGGAAAAGAAATAGGTTCTATAATAATGTCTTTCGAAGCAATAATGATCAATAATAATAAGTAATGAGGATTCCATCATATAAAAATAACCACATTTTAGAATAATTAACAACAATGTTTGTTGATGTTGATGAATGAAAATACCATTAAATAATTATTAAAAAAATTAATCAGGAGAATAATCCATTGATTTTGGAAATAACATTTGAAATTTAATAAAATTACAAAATATTTAAAAATTAATTTTATGTTAAACAAATAAGTATATATATATTAGATATTGAAAATAAAATAATTTAAATGATGGTAGGAAAATATATTCATGTAAAAAATTGTGAAAAATAATAATTTTTTCAAAAGATTTTGATAAAAAGTGCCAAAAGTGACCAATTTGAATATTTTATGAAAATTATGTTTACAATATTTCATGATAATATCAAATTACATTTATAATATCTTTAATAAATATATTTGTTTTAATAAATATAATTTTTGAAATCGTTTTATAAAATAGAGATATGTAATAGAAAGAGTGTCAATATAAAAGATTATACACAATAATTATCACTTAAAAATGATTTACCTGGTGATTAATAAAAAATTATTGGAAGAAATGGAATAGTAATTTATAAACACATTAAAAAGTATTAGAGTATAGTGACATTTGGTTCCAAAAAAAATACACTATTGTTTCTTCTAATGGAATCTTGATCATAAACAATCCCGAATGAAAGATTATTGTAACATAAATCATTTTACACTTTAGTACTCTTCATTCAAAATACCCATGAAATAATTACATCAAATAAGACATTATATATAAATAATATAATATTTTACATGATATTAAATGTCATATGTCACAACCCGTCCCCCGGGCGAATGCTGTGACTACCCCAAGCCCGCCTTCTATAGGCCTGGGGATGGCGACCAGCACTAGAAAGGCATATCCCTATCATCAGGAAGGCATTGCTGTTAAATCTGTAATCCCACAAAAACCAAGCACACAATAAGATACAAACCCAAGGTAAACTATATAGTAAACAGGGGGTTTATATTAAATAAAGGGCCATAATACAATCCCCATAGGAAAGTATATGTAAAACTGAGAGTAGCTCCTACGAACACCCGCCAAGGATCCTACCTAAAGGGTATGTACAACTCTCGAACATTCATCTCTGTGGATTTTCTCATCTAATTACCACCTCCGAGTATCCTCTAGTCCTGGTACCCTCATCCTCAAACTGCATTTTCCATCGTCTACACATAACACAACAAGGTGCAGTTGTAGCCTATTCATGGTGAGTATAACGATACTCAATAGGGAACCCGAGACCCCCGAAGGACTCCTAGAATCCACAAAGGATAATCCACAAAGTGAATCCATAATCACAAAGCACAAATCATCAGTCAATTCTACTTAGTTATATGCCCATACATATACCAATGTTATCAAGTATACCCATCTCATTCAAGAGAAAACACAAGATCCAACTTTTTATCTAAAAGAAAAATTGTTCAACGAAGGAAAGAATATCATGAATGTAACAGCACAATGGTATGTACCACAAAGGTAACACAATGGAAAATAATACCATGAATGTATGTTCCACAACTATATGCCACACAGAAGAATACCAAAAAGGTATTACCATGAAGGTAAGTACCACAAATGTATGCCACATAGAAGAATACCACAAAGGTATAACCACGAATGTAGGTACCACAATGGTATGCCACATAGAATAATACCACTAAGGTATCACCACGATGGTAAGTGAAACAAAGGTACGCCACATAGCGGAATTCTACTAAGGTATCATCATGAAGGTAAGGACATTGCTAACACCAGGTATAACTTACGTATGGATGTATAGATGATTAGTTGTATTGCTAGATCATCTTACTTTGTTGAGAAGCTATTTCGTTTACCCACACATGATCGAAGATGACACACACAGGATCTAAAGATGACCCAAACAGTATCTGTAGATGACCTACAGAGGATTGTTATGTGCTAACCCACCCAGGATCTCTGAGCACTGACCCACACATGATCCGAAGATAACCCACACAGGATATGAAGAATCCTCAAGTACAGTCGGCCACAGGGTTCCCGCAATAAGCATGCTTGATTCAGGATATTCTAAACCACAAGAAATCTGCCGATTCTTGAACTACCACGAAGTCCCATGATGAATTATCCAAAGGCATTTCATGTAAATGGGATCCAATGCTACATAAGGTGCGTCAATCGGATGCCCAGTCTGTAAATTTTTAGCGTTTCTATTTCGAGTGCTCAGTTGGAATCGTGTTTTATCCAACACAGTCACAGTCCAAAATTATCAAAAAATAATTTTTATTATATGATAAAGACCATCTCGATCCAACGATTCTTGTTCCACAGACGGTTCATCAAACAGACACCCAGTTCTCAAGATATGGCCAGAAAGGCGTATCTGGGTCCAGATGGATCTGGGTCTCGTCATACCCATCCTAGTTTGGGTCGACCTGAACCAGTCCAGGTCCAGAACGCTGTGCATGAACAGACCCGTGCTCGGCTGGGAACGTCATGTTGTTGTGCGGCTCGGGGTCTGGTGGACCACTGTGGAGGGATTCTCCCTAACTGACATCTGGGGGGAGCCCCCCCTCGGTTTTCCCAAATGGCCCAAGGGTCATTCATCACACTACTGGCATTATGGACCACCGGACCGGTCCCACACAGTGTGACGCGACTGGCCAGTTCTCCACTAAGCGGCGTGTTGACGCCACTGTGATCCCTACTGTTGGGAATGTGTTGACTGCCCTTCAGGGTCCTCCATGGGAAAGCGGCTGTGTTTTCCCGCTCTATCGGCCCAGGTACGTGCTAACGCTTCTCCACGTGGCCGGTCAGATGTCGGCCACTACCATGGTCCATCGTGGTGATGGGCCATGGCCTCTTTCTCAACCGGCGGTGTGCACACGTGCCGCCCTACCTCCATACGTTCAGTCGGCGTTCTGGTCGCCGCCTTGTGCCATGATAACGTCGGTCACCATCCTCTTATACTGTGAAAAACATGTCTACAATGAAGATGGAAAGGGATCGGGCCATGTTCGTTTGGTTTATACCCTCCATGTTAGACTGGTAGCATGTGGGTTGGAGAATAATGTTTCTACATAAAACTATAAAGAACAAACAAGAACACACCCCAACCTTTTTCTTTGGAGAATGCACAAGGAAGGAGATGTTAACGTTGAATATTTCAACATCCATTGTTCCTACAACATAATGCTGATCCGAACATGTGTTTTATCCTTATCGGAGGTTTTCTATTCATTGGAGGATTTTTCTCCAAAGCCTCTGCCCCAAGTTCTCTCCTTTCCAACAAACCCCTACCATGAGTTGAGGAGACACTTAATTATTTTCATTAATTAATTACATCATTATTAAAAGTTGGCACACCAATTGGGGGTAACCCATGAGTTACCCCCCCATTCACCATCATGAATTAAATTGGTAGTTTTCAAATAAATAAATAGAATATATTTTGATTTTTTTATTTTATAATTTTTTAACTCTCCCAAGAAATTATAAAAAACTAACATCCACACTCGACCTACTGAAGTGGAGGTGAATGTCTCCTTATGTGAATATTGGCACTGTGAGTTCAATGGTGTCCTCAAATTTCAATTTCGATCACCAGTTCAAAATTTACAAAATGTCGCTCATGTGTTTACTATATGTACCGAGAAAAATCTATGAAATTCATTCTAGGAAATCCGGGACTAATAATCACATATTGTCAATTTTCATGGACTCATAATATTTCTATATAATTAAAAAAAATAAATGGAAAAATTCGGGTCGTTACATTCTCACCATCTCAAGGATTTGCGCCCCCGAAAGCTACAACACAAACAAGGTAAAAAAATGGGGTTACTGAGCATGAATCTGAGCCTCCTACTTCCATGTGCTCTACTGGAGGTTAAATGCTTATAACGAATGAAAACCAGAGCTATCAACCACCCACAAAGGAGTCTCTCCTATCGATCCTCAATATACACTGGAACCACCGAAAACGTCACCCCATCGTCTATGTCCAGATCACCATGGTCAATGACATGAGATGGGTCTGGCACGTATCTTCTCAACTAGGATACATGGAAAATGTCATGAACCTGGTGCAACTGAGGGGGGAGTTCTAGAAGTTATGCCACCTCACCAACTCTACTAAGAACCTGGAATGGTCTAATGAACCTCGTAGATAACATGCCACCCCAGAAAAATCTCCAAAAACCACGTCAAGGTCAAACCCATACGAAAACATGGTCACCATCCTCGAACTCAAGAGGTCCATGTATCCTATCAGCATAAGTCTTATTCCTGATCTATGAAGTTTTCATCCACTCATGGATGATCTGCACATTCTTCCTGGTAGCCTGTACCATTTCTAGTCCCGTGAGTGTTGACTCCCCAGGGTCAGTCCAGCACATAGATGATCTCCAAGGTCACTGGTACAATTCCTCACATGGTGCCATACCGAAGGTGGAGTGATATTTGTTTTTGTACACGAACTCCACTAGTGGAACGTGATCCTCCCAGCAATCACCATAATTACGGATGTAAACACACAAAATGTCCTTAAGGATCGGAATGGTGTGAACTGTCTGACCATCCATTTGAGGATGAATGGCAATACTCAACCGAAGCTGCGTCCCAAACCCCTAATCGAGAAGTAAAATTTTCATCACGATCGGAGAAAATCGTAGATGTAACCCCATGATTCTATAAAATCTCTTGCATGTAGAGGCATCCCAGGACCTCGATTTTTCCTTACTTTCTAATATGTAGGAATTGGGATGACTTGGTGAGTCATTCAACGATCACCCAGATAGAATCATGCCACTTGGATGTGTGTTGAAGTCATGTCCCGATGTCCATGGAAATTCCATCCCGATGACACTCTGTCACCTCAAGTGGCTGAACTAAGCCTTCTGGAACATGATGCTCTACCTTCAAATGTAGAGAAGTGAGGCACTGTGAGAAAAAAATCTGCCACTCCATTCTTCATTCCTGGCCACTAGTGTGGACGCCGAATGTCCTGGTACATCTTCACCACTCTTTGATTTACCGCTAGTGGGGACATATGGAACACACTCAATTCATCCTCTCATAGAGCCACCGGTCCAATAGTATGCCCTCTAAAGAAGATGATGTGCACCCCACCATTAGAAATTCCCTCAGGTGTATGTATGATGGATATATGAGAACATCGAGCTTCGCAGTTAGTGTCCCCAAGTTGTGCCTCCCTGAGTCACTGATGAAGTGGGGAAGAGACTATTAGAGTCTGAGGATAAGCTTCTCTATCATGATCCATGTAGGATATCTAAAAAACAACTAGTTTCTCTATTGCCTCACTAAGAAATTGTATACCAGATCTCCTGCTGAGTGCATCAGCGATGACATTCCCCTTCCCAAGAGTATAGACTATCTCGTAGTCATAGTCCTAGAATAACTCAAGCCAATGTCGATGTCTCAGGTTTAGGTCCTTCTAGGGGAGGATATACCCGAGACACTTGTGATCAGAGTAGACTGTAAAACATTCACCCATCATGTAATATCACCACATCTTCAAGGCAAAGACCATTACTTCTAACTTCTGGTCGTTGGTAGAATAGTTCGGCTCATGTTGTCTCAGCAGTCGAGACCATATGTGATCTCGACTCGCTCCTTTATTAGGACAAATCCAATACCGGTCCCTGATGTGTCACAGTAGACTACATACCCAACACCCTCCTCCTATAACCTCATGATGGGGGCACTCTTCAGTCTCTTCCATAGCTCCTGGAAACTCTGTTTTTATCTCTTCGACCACACAAAGTGTTTCCACTTCTTCCTCAACCCTGATAAGGGTGCCGCGACTCTGGAAACCATGGGCACAAATCTCTGGTAATAATCGTCCAAACCTAGTTTACCCCACACATCAATCACACTACTGGGTTTCTCCCAAGCAAGAACAACCTCAATCTTCACAGGATCCACCACAACTTCAGCCTCTGAGATGAAATTTCCAAGAATGTGAACCTCTCAGATCCAAAACTGGAACCTCGAGAGATTACCATAAAGGTGGGGCTCTCATACTGTGTCCAGATCTATTTATAGATGATATGCATGCGCCTCCTCTGTTGCTAACTATATCAGGAAGTCATCGATGAAGATTACTACAAAGCAATTGAGGTGTGGCTGGAATTTCATGTTCATGAGTTCAATGAACACTTCTGGAGCGTTGGACACGCCGAATGGAATAACCTAGAACTCATAATGGTCATACGGACATCTGAAGGTCGTCTTCTGCACATCCTCATCTCATACCCTAAGCTAGTGATATCCTGATCTGAGGCTTATCTTTGAAATACCATTATTCTCCCTTCAATTGATCAAAAAGATCATCAATCCTTAGGAGTGGGTAATAGTTCTTCACAGTCACCTGGTTCAGGCGCCAGTATTCCTCATAGAGTCTCAAACTCCTATACACCTTCTTGGTGATAAAAACTAGGGTGAAACAAGGAGAAAAACTGGGGTGAATGAACCCCTTGATCTGGAAGTACAATAGATGTACTCTCAACTCTTTTAGCTTCATGAGAGCCATTCAATATGATGGTGTAGATATCAGTTCCTTCCCAAGATACAATTTTATGTAAAATTACACCTCTCGATGAGGAGATAGACCTAAAATATCATCAGGGAAAACATCAGTGTACTGGTCCACCACTATAGGATAGCTCGGACTCTCATCATCAACTGCTTCGAGGGTAAGGCTATCCAACTGATGTGTGATTTGCTGTACCCTCCTCCGGGTAAGTCCATCTTGTGCTGCCAAGGTTTCCTTCTCATCGGTGAAGGAAAAACCAGTCCCATCCTCATGGATACAATGCACTTTGTGCCTAACACAGTCAATTTGAGCATGGACTATAGATAACCAATCCATACCCAAGATGATTTCCTAAGGCATCAACGCTGCTATTAGAAGATCCCAGCTAAACTCTCACCTCCTTGTGTAAACTCACACTTCTGACACCAGTGTGTAATCATCGAATCCTCTCCCACATGAGTCTCTAGACATAAGGATCGATCCAACAGCTCCACCAGAATATCCAAGCTCTGAACAAGGGTTGTGACAATAAAATAGTGACTGGAACCTGTATCTATAAGTACTACATATAAGGTGTCGTATACACATATTGTACCAATACTCATCTCTGAAGCACTGTCATCATAGGCCTCAGCTTACTGGAGCTAAGGTCGTCCATTTCCACATACTACCTATGGTTGGGGTGGACCATCTAAAGGTTGAAGCGGTTGATCCCCGAATCGCATCCCACCACCTACTGGAAGACCAGATCCTTTTCCATGTCTGCCTTCTGCATATAGACCTCCTTGATTGAACAATTAAATCTTCTTAGATGGTCCTTTGACCATCTTCTGGTTGCCTATATGGTGAGTCGGGCAGTCGCAAGCCATGTGACCATGCCCACCGCACGAGTAACATTTCCCACTCTTCGCCTACCATGCTCTATCTTGAGAGCCTCTCACAACCGACCATGAATCGTGTGGTTGTCCACTGTTAGGTGTGTCCCTTTTGGACCTCTGTGTCATCATTCTACTAACATATACAGATGAATCCTCTATGAGACATCTGATGGTGGGTCTCGTTGCCGGTGACTGCTTAGTAAGGAAAATCTCTACTAATAGTGCCCACTCTAACACCCCCACCTGTGTTGGGATGCGGAGAGAAATCATTGAAGCTCTAATATCCCGTATGAGAACCTACTCGAAGGTTCGTGCCCTGAAGAAAAGATCACACACCATGTTATTGGAGCATCGCGATTGGTCGGTGAAATTTTCTGAATACTGATCCATGGTCAAGCTACCCTGATGCAAGTGGAGAAGCTCTTGTATACGCACTAAGTGTAAGGTCACTGGGATGAACTCTTCCTGGAGAAGCCTCTTGAAGTCCGCCCAGATGAGAGTGACCTTATCGTAAACCAAGATTATCTAGTTATACCATCATCTCACTACTGTCTGAAGAAGACCGACGACAAAGATCACCATAAGATCACCTGGTGTCCCTACCAGTCGGAAAACTCTAACGACGTCCTCAAGACGATCTTCAACTGCTTTTGGATGTATCTCACTCTGGAACTTTGGTGGCCTCTGGTGATAAAAATCATGCAACATGCTCAAGCGGCATGCACCCTCTGCTACTAGGGCTAGTGGAAACGTCTGCCCAATGGGTAGTGGTGGTGCTGGTACACCACCCGATGTTACAACTATCGTAAGGGGGCCCTGCACCGAAGCCGCATCCCTCGATGGGCTATCATCACGTACTCTACATGGAACCCTTGATAGCATCTACGTGAATGTATCCTGAAAAGAAACAGGTTCACCACAATCATTAAGTTATGCGTGGTGAGCTGACTCAAAGTGATCACAAAGAAAACATTTCAATAACACACACAATCAGTGTTTTCGTGCACTAAGTCAGAAATCATAATTCATTGTTATAGTGTATGGATACATCGGACACTGCACCAACACTGGATTCCCCAAACTGATAATAACACTCATAACACATAACATTATTTCCAATTAAAAGATAAGATTCCTAGTTCTTCAGTAGAACCGACTCCTTTGATACCAATTTGTAATGACTCATCCCTCTGGGCTCATGTCGTGACTACCCCAAGCCCGCCTTCCATAGGCCAGGGGCTGGAAACTATCACCAGAAAAACCTCTCCCTAAAACTGATTAGGCATTTCCTTTAAATTTGTAGTCCCTCACATAACAAGAACACAACAAGATACAAACAGAAGGTAAAATATATATTAAACAGGGTTTTTACATAATGTAATGGACCAGAATTCACGTACAATAGGAAAGTACAAGTAAAACTGAGATCAGATCCTGTAACACATGCCATGGATCCTACCTGAAGCATAGGTACATCTCTCTAATTTCTGTCTTATCAGAACGTGTCTTCTATTGACCACCACCAATTAGTATCCAGTCATGGTACCATCAAAATCTATCAGCGCAGCCCGTCATCTACAGATGACAACACCAGGTGCGGGAATAGCCTGTGTAGGGGGGAGTATAAAGATACTCAGTTGGGACCCCAAGACCCCCGAAGGACTCCTAGAATCTAAAAAGGATAAACCACAAAGAAAAAAATTAATCACACAGCACGAATAGATAGTCAACTCTACATAGGTATATTCCCATACATATACCTATGTTTTCCTTTATACCCATCTCATTAAAGAGGAAACACATTGCCCAACTCTATAGGCAAAAGCACAACTGTTCCACAAAGTAAAGAATACCATGAAAGTCACACCGCAAAGGTATGTACCAAAAAGGTAACACCACACAAAATAATACCACAATGGTATCACCAAGAAGGAAAGTACTTCAAAGGTAAGCCACACAGAAGAATACCACGAAGGGGTTTAACACAATGGTATGCCACACAGAATAATACCACTAAGGTATTAACACGAAGGTATGTACCGAAAAGGTAAACCATATAGAAGAATACCACTAAATTATCACCATAATGGTATGTATCACAATGATATGCCACACAGAAGAATAACACTAAGGTATCACTAAAAAGGTACGGACTCGGCTTACACCAGGTATAACTTACGTACATAAGTATACATGATTTTCTGTATTTCTTGATCATCTTACTTCATTAAGAATGTATTTTGTTGACCCACATATGATAGAAAATGATGCAGACAGGATCTGAAGATGACCCACACAGTATCTGGAGATGACCCACAAAAGATCAGTAGGCACTAACCCATACAAGATCGTTGAGTGTTGACCCAAACAAAATTTGAAGATGACCGACACAATAACTGATGAATCCTCAAGTACAATCAACCATAGGGTTCCCGCACTAAGCATGCTTTATTCGGGAGTATCTTATTTTCAAACCACCGTTCGATACATCATCTTCCATGAAGTCCCACAAAGATGTATCTGAATTGTCCATCACGTAAAAGGGACCCAACGTGAGAGGAACCATTTCAATCAGACGCCCATTCTATATGTTATTAGCCTTTTCGTTCCAAGAGCCCGGTTGGATTCAGGTTCGATCCAAACTAGACATACTCCAAAATTATCTAAAACTCAATTGGATTATACCAGAAGGACCATCTCTATCCAAAGATTCTAGTGTTATAAACGGTTCTCCAAATAGATGCTCGGTTCTCAAGATATGGCCCCAAAGGCATATTTGGGTCCAGATGGGTCTGGGTCTGGTCCGACACGATTAGATCGGCCCGGCCCAACCCATCCTAGTTCGGGTTGAACCGTCCCTATCCAGGTCCGACCAACTGGGCCATGGTCTGGCCCAAACCGTGAAGTGTACGACCTGACTCGTTGGGCACGATCCAGCCTGCGATGGGCGCGACCCGCGGTAGGGTGGCCCGCCGTGGCAGGATCCACCATAGTCAAAACCTAGATGGAGCCTCCAACCCTCCCTCAGTTTTCCCACACAACCAAAGGCTTGTTTGATCGCCCTGCTGGCACATGGGAATGACAGAGTGGTCCCGCTCGGTGTGACGCGGCTGGCCGGTTCTCCTCCCAGCGGTGCGACGGTGCTGTTGTCCTCTCTGCGGTCGTCTAGACTCTGGCCTCTACTGAGGCCAAGCAGTTGAGGTCTCTAGCTCCAGCGGCATAGATGTGCGCTGCCGCTTCGCCACGTGGGTGGCCGGATTATGACCACCACTCTGCTCCACCACGACATACGTCTCACGATCTCCTACTCAACCGGCGACGCGGATGCATGCCGCCCAACCACCATGCGGCCTACTAGCATGCTGGCCACCATTCTCCTCCGTCACGGCCAATGGGATATTACCTCCTCCATGGGTGCAGTTTTTCTGCCATTGCTATTGCAGTCGTCTGAAGTGCGGGCTCCCATATTGTGCCCTGCCATCGTCAGTCTTCGTCCTCCTCCACAGCAAAAAAACGCATCAACAATGAAGATACAGATGGATCAGTCTGTTTTCGTATGGGTCATACTGTCTATGTTAGATCAGTATCATTTGGAATTGAGAAGAATGATTCATCAAAAAACCACGAAGAACAAACATAAACACACCCCTACCTCATTCGTTGGAGACACTTCGAGGAAGGAGATGTAAACGTTAATGATGTCGACCTCTATTGCTCCCTCAACACACTCTCTATGTGAGCTCGAGCATCACCCTAGACGAAGGTTCATTCTTCATTGGAGGATCTTTCTCCAAAGGCTCTCCGCTATGTTCTATCCTTTCCAACCATCCCCAACCAAGAGGTGAGGATCCAATTAATTAATTTCAATAATTAATTACAAGATTAATTAAAATTTGGCGCATCAATTGGGGAAAACCAAAGAGTTAACCTCCCCCCATTAAAGGAGGAGTTCATGTGGTCCCCACCACCAAGAATTCATTGGAAGGATTCAAATATGTAAATAAAATAAAAGTAGACTGTTTATTTTTTTTAATATTTTTAACTCTCCCATGAAATACCGAAAAACTAACTTCCACTCTCGACCAACTGCAGGCGGGGTGAAGGCCTCCTTAATTGAATATCGGTGCTGTGAGTGCAATGGTGTCCTTGAATTTCAATTTCATGAATTGGTTCAAAAGTTACAAAACTTCGCTCACCCATTTACTGAATGTAGCTAAAAAATGTTTATAAATTCATTCCGGGCACTCCAGGCCTCAGAATCACATGTTGACAATTTTCGTGGACTTGTAATATTTCCATATATATAAAAATATTATATGTAAAAATAAGTGTATTTACACAACATGGTTAGAATATACACCTAATAATATATTTTATGTGCATAACATCAATATATGTTCTAATAAGAGATAATTTGTGAACAATAACCCTTATAATGATTAAATTATTGAATTGAAAATTAATGTGTGGAGTGACTATGTATATAAAATTTAAATGAACTTAAAAAAGATTAAATACATAATAAAACAATTTATACATAACATTACACATAATCATAACCTCACAATGTCAATGAAGAAGAGTAATTACATAATGAAATCAAATTGAGTTAACAGACCCTTTACATCTTGGAAAAATTAATCTTAAATACACTTGAATAAAATAATCCAAATCAAAACATTAAATACCATGATTTATAATGGTTTCATTATTTTACATTTAAATGGGTCGACACATACACCATATAATATAACATAACTATGTATCAAAAAATATAACTCATTGAAGGAAATTTGAGATGAAGTCCCTTACTGGTTTCGTAATCGGTAGATTAAAAAAATTAAAGATAGAACATCATATGTTTTTTAAAAATAAAAAATCATACTAGAAAATAATTAATAAAAATTAATTCATGGTTATAATATTCACTAAATGAAAAAAGGTGTTCAATATGAAATATGACTCACCGATGTAAAAGAGAGATGATAAACCCTTACCTCGAGTCCAGACATTTCATGTGTGTCATATAACTCCTGTATAATATGATTATATCAATTATTTTATTTGTTTATAAATGTTTCTTGTTTTAATATATTATAAATATAAAAAAATTTTAATTTATTTTAATGTAATATTTAAATACTTATTAAGTTAAAATCACAGAGTGTTTTGAGGATGTTAGGTTCTTTATTTCAAAAAATCTTTTGTGTGTTGATCATGGAAAAGAGGTCACTATTTAATCCCCAAAAAATTAATTATCACGAAATATGAATCCTACAAATACATAAATTATAATTTTATGAACAATCAGGAAATATGGTTATGAAAAATGAACCATGACATGGTAATGGAGATGGTAGGTCCTAAGTATTCCAGAGTAACATTTTCATTTTTAAATAATAAATATGTAAATAATGTAAATTTTTTTAAAGAGATGTGTCTAGAAAGAGGAATCTCAAAAAATCAAGAATATATTCCTCCCTGCCATTGCAGAGCGTCTTCATGTGATCCGGTACAATAGAAAGAATATGATTCATAATAATTCTTCACCAAATCTTAATGCAGTTAAATCCTAGATCCTCTTTGCAACACGTGAGGAGACCTCAATTCATAAGGCTCACTGCAATAATACTATTAGGGACTTTTATATTCTTTAGAGAATTCACATTGAAGGCATCTTCAGACAACCCAAACGCACCATTGAAGTATTCTGGTAGGTCCCGCTTCCAGGATGGATCAAGGTGAACGTTGATGGTGCCTCCAAAGGAATCCCAGGCCCTGCTGGTTACAGAGTGATCTTCAGAGACCATCGTGGTATATTCCATAGATGTCGTTTCACTGGATGTGGCTCTGTCTCATCACTAGAATCTGAAATGATGAGTGTGATCCACGCTGTCAACTATAAACTTCAAAAAGAATGGAGGATGATTTGGAATGAAAGTGATTCAACCACCATCGTACAATCAATATAGAATGGGATGACTCATCTAGCATGGCCACTCACTAATCGTTGGATGAAGTGCCTCGACACTCTTCTGTAGATCAAATTTATCACCACTCAGGCTTTAGGAGATTCAAACAAGCTTGCTGATGCGCTTGAAAATATGGGAGTTAACCAGGAGATGACCTGGCATGATCCACTCCCTCTTGATATTATTCTGCTTTATGACAATGACTGTAGGAAACTCCCATCTTTTCGACTCTTGTAATTTCTTCTTTTATCTTAAATAAATTTTTCCTCGGTCTTTGAACAATGCACTACCTTTTAAAAAAATTTAAATATTATTTAATCAGAAAATAATAATATTATTATTATAAAAATAATATTATTTAATTAAATTCACTAATATATATCCCATTGAAATGATGTGGAATTGAAAAATGAATCACAACGCTTCGTGGATATGGTGGTCCAAACGTACTAAAAAACAATGTTATCAGCTTTGAGTAAAAGAAATAAAATGAGATATTATATATTGATGACAATAAATAATCCATTTATATCATATTTATGTCATATATAAATCATTTATTTTTAAAATTTAACATATTTTATAAGGAACTAGCTTTAAAAATTACATTATCTTAAGTTAGGTCAATAATTCACATTGAAGATATTTTCATGTTTATAGTTTTAGATAATTATGCCAAAACTATTACATTACATCTCAAATATTAAAACGTATAAACTTCTACTCTAACAAATGTTTTCACAAAAATAAAGCTCATTAAATAAATCAACAATTATTTTGATGATAGAAATATTATTGAATTCTTCATTTCTCTTACCCTTCCTTATACCCTATGAAAAACATTTCAAAAACATGAGATGAGAATAAAAAGTACAGTAAGGGATATAAAATAAGCTAAGAATACATTAGTCCATTAATACATACAAAGTAAGAAATAATATATTTCAATCATAAAACACATGCATGTTAACATACATCATGAAATCAAATGATATATGAATTATACATAAAAATCATAAATAATAAATGTAAATTGTGGCATCCATAACATACTTTCATTTTATTTTTCATAGCAACATAGGGATTTATGTTTGGAATTCCCATCACAATATATTCCCATAAATCTACTAGTAGAAACATTAATGTTTACCTCTGTCACGTTACACAATGCATTGGAGAGCTATCATGAGCTCACTCACCCTTGTTTTATCACGAAACAATCCATATATGGAAATAATTCCCAATAACCAGAACATAATCATAAACCATAAAATACATAAAATAGAGATAACATTTCAACCTTGAAATCACAATATATCATTTCAAGGTATTAACATAAGCATTGATTTATAAAAACAATTTACAATACCTTAATTTTTAAAATTATTATATTGTATTTATATTCCATTTAAAAACATTAAGGATTATTATGGAATCCAAATATCAAATAATACTCATGGCAGTGGAAATGTTGATGTCACCACTTATGTTAAAAAGAAATATTCTCTTTGCTGTTTAGAAAAAAATTTCACAAAACAGAACATTCTTATTGAAAACCATGGAATTAAATTAAAATATAAAGGGTGTAATTATACACTATATAATATAAGGTCGTGTATAAACCCAAATACGACTCAATGGAAGGAGATTGAGATGATTTCCCTTACAACGATCACATCATTTGATTGAGGATAAATCAATGACATAATTATGTGCGGAAAATATAAATACAACCAATATAAGTTGATATTATGTGTAAAACAATCATAGGCCATTCATAGATATTCATGGAAAACCCCAATAACATTGATATTTAACTCAATAAATGGGGATTGATCTATGATTTCCCTTACAATGTTTGTATAAATGATGTAAGAATTTATCAATGGGTGTGCTAACATGTTGAAAAAGTATATCCATAGAAAGGGAAGTGAAAATTACAAACAAAAATATACAATGAATACAGACATAATATTTCTTTAATATAATCATCTAAGTATGTGTAAAACCCGATGAGTGGAAAATGAGTTTAGAAATTCCATTATGAAAATTTGACAGACTAACAACGTCACTTAATATTTCAAAAATGGGTTGATGAGAGTGAAAATGGTCTATAATCACATGGAAATAAAATGGATAGTAAAAAGTTTATATATGAACATATACCCACATAAAAAATTGAAATTAAAACACATAATATAAAATATGTCTTTGACTAAAAGAGGAGGGTGAATGGTTTCCCTACCATGAGTCCATATTGTCTCATTCGCACTTTATATTCCTGAATAATAAAATTAGAATAATCTATAATTACTTCACAAATTTATTAAATTTTATTTTTTTATATTACTTATTATCATGTTATAAAAATTACATCATTATTTAAATTCATATTGGTTGTTTAGTCGATATTCGAAACATCAGTCAAAAATGAACTTGTGTTGATACAAATTGTACATGTAGTCAAAAGTAAATCATCTAAAAAATAGTATTAATGATTTAAATATCATATATATCAAGTATTTATGTATTTATATTTGTCTATAACTTTCTGAGATAATAAATGAAATGCACCGTTCAAGGAGACAATAGGTCATACGTACGTATGAACGCTATATTCACTTATTTGTCATGCTAAATGAGTGAAAACTAAATGAAACAATGGTACATTATAATTATAGTATAATATATTTGTTATATAAGTTACATATTTTCATTAATTCAATCCTTTATATGTTCCATTTATGGCACGAATGAATCATATCACATTTATGGGGCGGTAGTCCACACGTCCTTAAATGAAAATACCGTATTTACACGTCATGGAAAGCATAAATGTATGTTGTAATGAAAATTATCGAATCATAGATACAATATAAATATAAAATATATCACATAAAAATAAAATTCCTTCATAATGTCCCCATGAGATGGGATAGAGGAAAATTGAACCATCATCATTTCATGAGGCAACAGTTCTTCGTACACAGAAATATTATATTCGTATTTGAGGTGTGTTTAAGTTTAGTTAGAATCCTTATCATAACAAAGTAATTGTATATTTAGGATAATTTTTTTTCTATTTAATAAAATAATAATAATATCATTTGGAGTGGAGAATTAAAATAAAGGAAAGGAACATGAGAGAAGACTTTACCTCTAAATCGTGTAACTTTTTTTTGATTTTAGCCAAAAGGATTTCTTAAAATGCCTTATTCCCGAGGTAAGTCTTATAGGAAGAATAAAGGGATGTTGGAAACTTATTTGGGCAGAATTGTGACAAGGCAAGGGGCCTGAGATGTGAGAGTAAGATGGTATAGGTGATTTCATTTCATAAGAGTTGTGAGGGAAACTTTAGGAAGGTATAGAAATATTATTATATTATAAAGAATTTTCGGTTTTCAATGGTCCAAAGATCATTTATTTCAAAGATAAAATGATTTTGGGTCGAAATTATCTCAACCAAATGGTTTTATACAAGGATAAGGCACCAAATTAACCTTATCTTTTAGCATTAACCCCTAGTTTAAAACATTATCTCTTACCATGTCTTCATCAATTTTCAAAATATATTGTAACTATATAAACTATAAAATCCAAAGATATCCAGAAGTTGATCCTTAATGACATTTATAATATTATATATGTTATGTTTTGGAATAATATGTTTTTTTACTATTATATCTTTTAATAAAATATTATTTGTTTAAAAACTCATTTATGTCAATTTTTACAGTATTAAGTAATTGATTGTTTTTAAGTCATAAAAAACATGTTCCTTCTAAAATAAGGAATTAACACAAAGATAATATGTCAATATCATCCAAAAAATTCAAAGATGTCATAAAAATGAACAAATTAAATTTATTGTAAAATTTATAGTATCATTTATTTGAATCCATTATTCATGAAGCTATCACTACATTATCATTTTGTCCTTGTTGAATTTATTTATTTAACGTCAAAAATTAAAAATAAAACATAATGATGTAAGGAATTATATTATTTTTTTAATTAAAATTTATAATCAAATATAACAGTTTTATAACATCATATAAAATTTAATTTATTAAAATAAACATGTTTATGTTATATTTCTCTTTAATTTAAATGAATTCTTATAAATTGACATTTTCACTCCCCTAGTGCTCTATAGTGTCCAAAATTTATCCTAGGATTCCCATGGTCAGATATATATAATAAAATAGGATTTTTACATGTGTTAGTGTATTTTATTATTATTATTATAATATTATTTTTTACCCTTTTTAGAAGATTTACCCTTTAACCATGGTAAATATAATATTTAATAAATTTACTATTCATAATGCCAAAAAATTAAAAGGTATCTATTTAGAAAACTTGTACCTCTTGATTCCAAATATAGAATCCATTTTTTCAAATTTTGAACAAAAATGTTTAATTAATTAATTTAAAATTAATTTCCATTGTCAAAACCAAAAAGCGTGTTTTTAAGAAGTAATAGCTACCAAAATATTGACATGTGTTTATGTCCAATTAAAATGTGAAATTAATTAAAATAAATATCATAGGATTAAATGATAAAGAATTAATTAATATGAACTTTAGAAACATTAAATAATATTATTTATCAATATAAATTATCTCGGTGGAAAATGTTTTTTTCAATTAAAATTTGTTTATTTTTACAACCCATCAAACCATTATATTTATCATAAAAATATCAAAAATTCATCGAAAGTAAATTTTGATGTCTATATTCCAAACAAGTATTTTATTTTGTTTAATATAACATATAAATGTATCAAAACTTACTTTAAAAATGGTTCTCCATCAAAAGGTGGTAAAACTATATTTTTGGAGAAATTTTTTTTTTCTAAAAATTGAATTTTTTAATATCATATCTTGAAAACATATAAGATGTATTTAAAACATTATATTAAAAATACAAAAAATATTTTTCATTTAAATTTTTTTAAATGGTTATATGATTTTTTTAAAAACAATAGTCTCGTTTAAATAGCTTTTCTTAAAAACACTTCGTTCATATTCAATTGGTTTTTATTTCCATTTATAATAAATTTGGTAACTAATGAATCATTCTGTAAACATGTGTAAACCATATTTTAAAATTTATTTGATGTTATTAATTGCCCCCATCTTAATGACATGGAATTAAATTCTATCTAAAATAACAATATTATTACTATATTATTTTTCAGTATAAGTAAATGTTGTGTGCAACGTAATATTTTTAAGAAACTCACTGTTTTGTATTAAGTACGCTATAAAAAACCATCTCCATTAACATAAAATTAATATCTTATTAATAATTATTAATATAAAAAAATTATTATTATATAAATACAAGTATTGTTATATATATTTTTCCATATAAAGTGTTAGTAAAAAACGAATCACATCACTGCATGAGGTGATAGTCTATCGTATACACACGTGATATAATTGTACCCACCAAATGAATGGAAATTAATATGTTTTGTGTGATATAAAAAATAAATAATTATAATGTTAAAAATAAAATATATTTATTTAAATATATATATGTGCTTCTAATATATCATTATAAAAAGTTTTGAGAGGGAATAATTGAAAATGAATGACATCAATTCGAATGGCAGTACTCTTCCATACACAGAAATAATGGTTATGAATACCAATTTATGGAAGAGAAGATGGATTAAAGTTATGAACTTTAAATAATAACATATAATTGAAATTATATAATTTTTTTTTATAAAATATTTATTTTATTTTATTTGATTGATGTTGATGAAAAAATATAAAAATGGTCAATTAAGAACAATATCTCTTCTTTAGAAAACCATTTAGGTAAGAACCAAAAGGCATCATAAGATGTATTTATGATCAAATTAATGGTTATATAATATGATGAGGTAAATAAAGAATTAATATTTAAATGTATGTTTTGATAAAAAATAGATTTTATGTTGTGAAGAGGTGAGGATAGGGGGTGGCATTCTATACGGGATGTGAGTGTCAAACACGTATTTTTTAAAAATAAAATGGTGTACCCACATATTTCTCATTCTAAAAGGAACTAAAATAGAAAATTTAAAACAATTATACCTCTATAAGGTATAAATATTTCGAAACAATTGAAATATCTATGCCATTTTTACCCTTATTATTCTAGATTAACCCTTGGTAAACCAGTTTACACCATAACCATTGTAATTAATATTTGTTGTTTTCAATGTTCATTATGGTCAAACAAATTTACTTCATTAGATAATATAAAATATTATTATTAAAATATTTAATTTATTTTAATTAATTTTTAGAATTTAAATTCATATTAAACCCGTAGTGGTGATGAAAAAGTGGGTTTTCAATAAGTGTAATTTTCAAGAAAAAGATGATTTTATATCAACTCTATGACTAATAATAATATTTATATGTGTCCAAATTAATATTTATTGATATATTATATATAAATATATTTTAAATAATTTCTCATTATGTATTTTTTAATTAATTAAAAATTATAATCATTATGCAATTTAAAATTGTTTTTAGAAAAACCCTATTATTTATTAAAACTTAATATAAAATAAAGTATAATAAAAATTAAAATTTCCTTGAGTGGATTAAATATAAATAAATAATACATATTCCAATTGAAAAAAATATAATTAAGATAATTTTAAATTTCAATTTCTTAATTTATTGATTATAAAATATAGTTTTATAAAACTGTATTTATTTTCACTATTCACTAGAAAATCAATATATTAAAAAAAACCAAATTCACACCTTATGTTAATTTTTATAATTTTTATTTCAAAAATGAATTTAATTTCATCAAATATATATTATATAATATAAATAATTTAATTACAATAATTTCTCCCAAAAATAAATTAAGAACATTTTTGAAGAAAAACATAATTTTGAAAAATAAAATTAATTTAAAAAATATTGATTGATATTTAAAGATAATTTATCAATATAATATAATTATCTTCTATTATTTATATATTTCATATTCTATTTAATACTATTAATTCTAACAAATTTGTTGTCTTTGTTAAAACAGTTATATATTTTGTGGGTTTTTTAAGCATGGGGTTGGATGGTGAATATACTATCGAATATAATGCACCTATTTTAAAATACCTAAGAGTTTAAAATATCCTTGGAATTAAACATTTAATAAAAATATAAATAAAATACAGTATCTTAAAAAAATATATATCAATTGGCATAAGAAAATTTCACTATTGTAATAATATGAATTCCATCATACCAAACATAAATAGCTAAATCCTAGTCAATCTCCCAAGAATTCCAGATTATCAAGAATGATCTGTCGAATCATGGGTACCGTCCCAATAATTATATATTATCATGCATTAAAAGAATTATTTCAGGAGTCCCCAAAATTCCCTGAATTTTTTATCAATACAAATCGATGTTGAACTAGGAATATTAATAGTATCGGGTATAATTTGGTTTCAATAATGAAATACTAGGTAATATAGATTAACCCAAATGATGAATACCAAGTGATATATTTGTAATTAATTTGGTTGGAATCAATTGTAGTTCATCCCTCCCATAATATCTCACATAATCACTTTATCCACATTATGCCACACTATTAACCATGGTGTTTTGTGTTTCCATATGAGATTGAAAACACATAATCTCTGATTCTAATCTACACTATGGTCAATATATGTTTCGGGAACCCAATGAGGTACCATTGGTCTCATCATAATATTGAAACCCTACCTTTCATCCTTGATCTTAAACTCATTTATATAGTGAATTATATTAGTCATATTTAATAATTTCCCATTATATCATCATGATTAAATTATAACCGTAATGGTCACACTGGATATTCCCCACATCCACCACTTCATGAAAGTTGGAAGAATTCTCATAACATATACTATGTGACCCTTGATCAGTCTAATCCCCAAAATATCTTCAACATGCAAATTTTTACACCATCATGTGATCATATTGTAGTGGAGTAATAAAACACACACCACTCCATAACCAACATACTCAATATCTCTAACACATCCGATGTTTTTATCATGACAAAACTAGGATAATAATTCCATTACATTAGATAGACCTTCGAAAGTGGTATAACCTAATGTATACAAACTATTTTTATATTCATTAATTCATAAATTTGATATCCCTTATTTGGTCCATATAAAACCTATCATGCCATTAAAATATTTCTCTTGTACATCAACATTGGAGGCCTCTATCCAATGTAGAAGGTACTAAAATTACATATCCAAGATTACTATGATAACATAACTGAATAAGATCTCACCCCAAAGAGTCTGTATTATAATTAATACCATTTATATTTAGAGACATGACAAATAGTGTATGAGATAGTAATAAGTTTCTCAATTATATGTTGTGGCTCTTGGATATTATATCCATAAATTTGAATTTATATTTTTTAAGATAATTTATCTTATTAAAAAAGGGTAATTCACGTGTAGTGGTAAGAATGAATATCACATGTTACATATATAAAATTAATATACAAAAGAAGTATGATCAAGGGTAAACCATTTTGATACATATATCTACCACCCTTATTGATTCCTCAGATGAATATACCACTTTCAAAAAAATAAAAATAACCATTTTTAATCAATATGAGTCCCTTAATCCATTTATTATTATTTAATCAATTATATACCAATTAATATTAATATAAAAAATTATTCTAAAATTAATTCCCAAATTTATATATATGGAATAGAAAATAAATAATCGACCTTAACATATAGTAGTATAAATATTTAGGAAAAGGGATTGGAACCCCCTCCAATATGAATCTAGAAATTTTACACATACAATCCATAAATTACCTTTTCGACAAATATATTCATTCCACATGAATATCCAATAACTCTATGTAAAATAGTTTTAGAGATATACGTGTTTTAATCTTCTTTAAACCTCGGTTGATCTTCTTACAAGGATCACCTTTTCCAACGCATGAATCACCCATTTGGTGTAAAGATAATTCAACCATTTTATGGGGGGAGACAATATAGATTCCATATTCCAGATTACCCAAATTAGCATCTTTAATTTGGGAAAAAAATAGTTGAAAATTTAATGGGGCGTGTTAGATTTACATATGGATATACTTCATGTCTAATGAATCTAAATCATGATAATATTATTTTGAGATACTCCCCTAGAAGATAAGTATTTGGAGAAATCCCCACTCTCATGGCACTACTACTGAAATCCCACAAAACACACCAATATTACGTAAATAATTATTTTCAATATTTTATATAATATTTTATAATAACTAGAATAATTGTTCATAGTGGGGTCATTATGTAAGGGTATTCACATGTATGGATGATTCTATAAGTTTTTTCTACTTAAGGATGCCCAAATAAGTTTCATCAATATAGGGATGAGACTATGTGAGTCTTCCATATAAGTACAACCTCGTAAGGGTTGTCCAAATATGTGTTTCCCAATAAGGTTTATCTACATAAGGATGACTTGATAATGGTCATCCACATACAGGTGACATAGATTGGGTAATACATGTTAGGATTACACTGTAAGGGTCATCCATCTATAAAAGACTGTATACGGTTCATCTTTGTAAGGATTATAGTAACACATGAACAACCAATATAGTAAGTAACCATTTAGTTCTAAAGAAATTATTCAATAATGCAAAATGAAACATTGAATAATGTGAATAAAAATATAAATTCCAAATCCTTATTATTTTAAATTTATGAAATGAATTTTCATTTTCTAATTCATCATTTCAATATTATCATACCATTAAAATTTTCCATTAAAAAAAGATGATTATTAGGTGAGTAGTAAAAATCAATTATTTTACAAATTATTTTGCATTAATGAAATTATCAAAATTTGAGAATGAAATGAATGTTTATGTATCCCTTCTATAGAAAAAATATAATTCTTTTATGTAGAATAAATTAATTCATAATGCATTGTTAAACATATGATTAAATGTTTTTCAATTTGATACTCTATGTAATGAATGTTTCAAAACAAATATTATTTTTTGTTCTTCTCCATTAATAATGTATTTAAAATTTTACTTTAGGTTATGTTTTTGTTTTAAAGTCATATATGTATCACTTGATTTATCATAATCCAATTAATTACATGGGAATCAAAATATACATGATTTTGTTATAAAATCCTTTTTATGGGAAAAAACATTTTTTTTAAAACGGTTTTCATTGATGATTGTGAAAATTTATTAAAATAATTTTTTAAAAATTATATAAATATAATATTATAAAATTTACTCGACATTTTTAATTCATGAGAGATTTTTTATTAAGATAACTATATTGTTTTCTTAATTAAGAGTTAATTTGATAAACTTTGTCACAAAATTTAATGGTAAAATTTGTTAGGATGGTTAAAATACAGGGATATGGCTTCATGATAAAAATTCAATCTTATATATAAATGGTTTTTTATATATGAATATTAATCTTATTCACTTTAAAAATATTAAAGTTTTGAGAATAATTAAAAGAAAAATACATATATTATATATTAATGGTTCAGCTGTTTATAAATTATCGCTCACTTCATTTATAAAAGTTAACCTATTGTCGTCACTTATCCAAATTATATTGCCAATAATCTCCAGTGCTACCACCTCCAACTTCTCTTCTTGAGTCCCTCTCATAATGCACAGGTCCACTCTCTCTGTCCATGGGACCAGTCGACATCAACCACTTGTTATTTTTTTCAACTTCAGCCTTACGTGTGTGCTCTGACGTCCTGTATTGTTGATCTATCAGGGATCCCACTGGCAACGTCGACCCTATTCATTCCCGACAGTATGAATCCAGACGCTGATTTTGGAGACTCTTCCCTGGGGTGGTTTTCCACTGCTAACCATGGCTATCCTTGATCTCACAACCATGAGGCAAACGTCATTGTTACCCCTCTATGTGTGTGTGTGCACGATGTCTTTCATGGATGCGATTTCGCGGGTTACTTTCCATGATCGGTGTTCAGATCCATCCATTTTCGGTCACAGTTGTGATTCGTGCTGCATGTCCCCCTTTTCTAAATCTGTTCAGATCTGGTGTGTTCATTCTCTTCTGCTTTGATGCCTAGTTGGCACTTTTGATGTGGAGGATCATCGCCATGGATTTACGTGGGTTGTTGTGGTGCGGGACGCACACATGTTCTTTCACGGACACCCGCAGTTCAACATGGGACTAGTTTGTAGCTACTACGGATGTCGAGGTGTTTTTCACCTGAATGGTTCTTCATTTCCTTAGTTCACTCTTCTATTACATCATTCTCCATCATGCATGACCCCAATTTTGTTGTTTTTGATGGATTTCATGATTATTTGTATTGTGTAGGTGGTCATGGTGATGATTGAACATTCCAGTGCTCTTTTGTTGGGTGGATCTTGTCTTGGACAAGGTTCTTTATCCATCCCACCAATGACTTGTTTTAGAAAGTTTCTTCTCACATTGCCTTAAGTGATTTTGGTTATTGTTGTTTGGTTTCTCATTTGGGAAGGTTTGGACTTGGATGTGGTTACAAACCCAACCTACCTATAGTTTTCATTTCTTGTTAGGTTCTCACTAGCCCAAAAAAGTGACTTATTTTAAAAAATAAAAAAAACATGTTTATGTTATGTCCAGATAATTTGACATATACCTCAATCTATTATGAAATTGTTATAGTTAATATACATAAATGATGTTATTTTTATGGAAAAATAATTATTAACTTCTCCTTCCATATATAGGAAAACTATAATATTCCACTTGCATACATGTAGATTGCATCCTCCACAGAGTGATGTGATTTATTTTTCATTTCTACATTATATTATTGATCAGAATGATATGATTAATGAACATATATGAAATATATTATTTTTTAATTTTCACTATGTTATAATTTATTTCCACTTTAACCATTCAGTAGATAAAAACACAGGAATTCATCCGTGGGGCTTACTACCTCCATGAATGATTAATTTCATTGTATAATTACCATTGTACCTATTTGTTTTTAAAATTATATAAAAAGAATAAAAATTATATTAATGAAAATATTAACATTCTATATATTAAGAAACCATTTCATAACAAATTTAAACATTAGTGATACACAAAAGTTGTTTGGGGGAAATAGACCCTGCAACCTCAAGTGGTCTATATAAGCAAGAACCATTCAATGAATAGATGTCTATTGATTTTTAAAGGACTATAAAATTCTGTATTTACTCTTTCAATTAAAATATTCTAATTTATTGGTTTTTTATTGAATTTTTATTAATGTTATAATGGATTGTATTATAATATTATAATTATTCAGGATTGTTAAAGTCTAAATTTCAATTAGAATTATTATATTATATTTCAATCTAAACCCACATTTTTTTCTCCTATGGTTATTTTAGAGGCTTCCATATTTTCACCCAAATTTTTCTCTCCTCGATGATCAAAGCAAAAAATATATTGTTCATAATATAAATTAATCTTATTTCTATTTTTTGATTAGTAATCATTAACTTCCATACCCATGTTCATAAAAATCTATAATTAATGTTTTTATATACTTATAAATGATTGGTTATGGTATTTTTATATTATTTTTTGCATATTTTAAATTATTAAAATATATTATACTAATATTTTCAAAAAATTTCATTTTATATTATTTTTAATGATTTAAATTAATTTTTTTAATATATACATTGTGAATTTATTTTTGATCCATTATGACCATTATTCACTGTTTAGATTCCACTATAAGTTTCTATTTTTTCATGAAAACAAACTTCCATTGTCAATGGAGTTTTAAGCTTTAAAATTAATATTAAAATTAATTATTTTCAAAGATATTAAAAATAATTTTGGAAATGATTTATAACCTATTTACTATTAAAAAGCTCTGAAGGCTTTATTGGTAGTTATTTTTAATATTTCACGTCCATTTTCCTCTATATATTTCTCAAAACACATTAATTAGTTTTGAAACATCATTTAAAATGATTTTAATTCTTTTTGTCATCGTATATTTTTTATACATAATAATTTATTTTTTTTTGGTCATTTACATTCATGTGATCCTATTCACTATCCCTCTTTTTTTATTCTATTATATATTATTTATTCTCTATCATGTTAGTATCATTTATATATTTACTATAATGACCTATGTATTAAATTAATAATACATTGTGATTTCTATTAATACTTATGAATACAATATTTATTTTTATCATAATGGGGAACTTCATTCGATATTATAAACAACATGCAACTACCGATTTCTCCGAAATCATACGTTGCACACAACTTTGAGTTATACCAAAAAATATTATAATAATAATATAATTTTAAATTCTAGTTAACATATAGATTTTTCATTTGTGGGAATGAAAATAAATAACCAAAATATGATAATAAATTTTTTTAAATGTCTTTACATTTATCCAATATATTTTAGAGGATTTAAATAAGAAGGAATCCGATTTTAAATACGAAATACTCAAGTATTCATTAAAAGGCCATTTTGCAGCCTTTTGATGGTGAACCCTTTTAAATGTATCTTTTTTAACTATTCTATCTTATATTTGAAAATATAAAAATTTTATTTAGAATCGGAACATCAAAATTTACTTTGGACAAAATCTTTGTACTTTTATGATAATTTTCATTTTATTAAATAAATAGTGAAAAATTGTGTATTTTAATTCAAAAATGCCTTTTAATCTAACTTATTTATATAGATATATTTTACTTTTAATTATTTATAGGTTAGTTGGATTATATTTTTACTATTTAATCCAATTTTTTTAATTTTATGTAATCTCACTATGATATTGGACATAAAAATATGTCAATCTTTTGATAGTTTTTACTTCTAAAAAACCACTTTTTGGTCTTGACAAAGGAAATTAATTTTAAATTAATTAATGAGAATTTTATATATTTAATTTGGAAAATTATATTACATATTTGGAATTATGAGGACTAAATTGTTTAAATATGCACTTTTTATCTTTCGAAATTATGAATAGTAACATTAGTAAATATTTTATTTACCATGGTAAAGGCTAAATATGGTAAATAAAGGAAAAAATAATAATAATATATTAATATTAAATTATCCTAACAAATATATTAATCCTATTTAATGAGATATTTCCTGCCATGGGAATTAATGGGTTTATTTTAGGAACTCATGTAGCCACTTGTGTGTGAAAATCACATTTAATTACTTTTAATTTAATGTTACGGAAAATATAACATAAAGATATACATTTTACTAAGAATTTTTTTTTATAGGGTTATATAATTGATCTCAACATCTATAAATAGTAATTAGAAATATAAAAATATATCCTACATCATGGTGTTTTTTATAATATTTATACATCAATAAATAAATTATTTATGACACAATGTTGATATAGTGATTACCTTATTAATGAATATTTTAAATAAATGATATTATAAAAATAAAAAAAAATATTTTGAATCTTTTTATGGCATACAAAATTTTTTTGGATAATTATGACTAGTTATATTTGAAATATTGAATTTTTTTAATGAATAAAATTTTTATGTATTTTTTAAAATCCATGATATGAATTGTGTATAAATTGACATAAATGGGTCTTTAAAGAAATTACTATTTTATTATATGATATAAAAGTCCTAAAAATCATTTATTTTTCCAATTGACTTATATATGGTTGAAAATTTCATTAATTAAAAACTTTATGTTCTATTAAAAATTTATAGTTACTATATTAACCATATAGTATGAATATACATGAAGACATGGTAAGAGTTAGATAAGTTAATTATGTGTTAAATCTATAAGATGAGGTTAAATTTAAAACCAAATGATGTCTAAAAAATTATTTGAGAGTATGTAGAAAAATAATAATATTTTATTAGAAATAAATGAGTTTTGGATTATTTGGAAATAGATATTTAGTGTATAAGAAAATAATATTTCAATCATTCCTAAAGTACCCCTCCTCCCTCTTATAAAATCCCACCACCTATAACCATTACTCACAAATCTCAAGCCACCATAGATCGTCCAAACTCTACCCAAATAATCTCCACACATTCATATACTTCTCCTAGAATCATTACATTATTCATAAGTCTATTCAAGAATGCATTTTATTTTAAATCAAAAGGAGTTACCTGATTTGAGGTATTGTATTCTCTCAAGAATCATCCATTTATTTTCCATCTCCAAACCCATAAAATATCTTTATTACATTATTATATAACATAATGGTTAGTAACTTATAATATTATGTTATTATTATAATTATTCGACCTACACTCAAACACACCTCCATCTAACGTATTTATAACAAACAGTTTCTGCGGATGGCGAACTACTGCCTCTCGAAATAATTATTGTTCAATTATCTCCTACCGCCTATCATGGTGGAAATTATAATTGAACTGTATTTATAAATTATATATGTTATATTCATATTTTCTCTATTCTTATTAATTTTTCATTTACAAAATACCTTTATTCTTTTCATAATGCGTAAATACGATAACTTAATTTAATGAAGTGCAGACTACCACCCCTTCAAAGAGATATGACACGTTCAAGATATATATGGAATTTATAAATTATGGAATTAATGAAAATATGTAACATATATAACATATTTATTATAATTTAAATAAAATATATTTCTTTATAATTTAGTATTCATTCCATAAAACATAAAAAAATGAAATTATATTTCATGAATATGTTCAGCTTATCGTTTCCATGAAGGGTGCATATAATTTTTTATATCCAAATGTTATGGGCTGTTATAAATCAATATATAATGGATATAAATACCTATATATTGGGTATATATTATATTTAAATCATGAATATCATTCTATAGATAATGGACTTTTGACCACTTGCACAATTTGTAATTATAACATGTTCATTTTTGACTCTTGTACCGAACATCAACAAAACGACAAATATGAACTTGAATAATTATATTATTGTTATATAAAAGTAATAAGTGATATAAAATGAATGATAAAATATAAAAAGGTTCTGATTAAAGTGTAAATTAACTTAATTTGATTATTCATGGAGATAATGAATGAACAAGACATGTCGGACACAAGGATAGGGAACCTTTCACCCGGGTCATTTAGTCAAGGACTTATTTTATGTTATGTCTTTAAATTTAAATTTTATTATATTGGGATATATTATTCAATATGTTTATCATCATCATATGTAACTTTTTATTAAGATAACAAGTGAAAAACAGAAAAAAGAACCCCAAATCACCCCCACCCCTCGCCCTCGCCCCCACCCCGTCCCCACCCCCAGGGATGGGAGCTATGGAGGCCTGAAATAGTGAAGACCGAGGGAATCCCCTATTATCATGTTGACCCCCTCATGATTCAAGATAGAAATAGTATGAAAGCATACTTCATCTGAGCCTGAGATATCCTATGCATTTAGGTGATCAGCAACATTGTTTCCTTCCCTCCACGTGTGAACCACATTAATGTTGTTGCCAAGTAAACGATGGATTTTCCTGATTGCATAGGTGATCGACTAGGGAGGCATGCCCTGATCTAGTAGGGAATTGTGCGTCAGGATAAAATTTTTTATACTTCAGTGATGACCAAGTACTTCTAAGCACAAAGGATGAGACCAAAGAGCATCACTAGGGCCTCTTCCTGTAGGGAGGAACCTTGGCCCAACCTTACTATGAAGGCCATGAACACCAAGCCACGGACGTCGCGCAACACTCTCCCAACCCGCATAAAACCCAGGGTATACGAGCCATCTGCATTATGTTTTAACCCTTTATTTGGAGGATTCTAGTAGACCCAATTTCCTTTAGTCCGACTGGCAAGGGGCACCTCCTGGTCCATTTCTTGAAAACCGATGAGAGATGGAGCTTCCCTCCAGTTGTGGATAGCCCTAGCGAAGTAGCTTAAGAGTTTTTTCATCCTGAAATTAATAACATGAGCTGTCATAGCCTGCCCTTCCTGTCTAACCTTGTTTCTCGCCATCCAGAGGCACCAGAGGCTAGCATGCAACACCACTATTTGAGCCATTCTTTCTGGGCCACTGCCTCCTGAACCGTGGTACCAACATTTCAGGAAAGAAAGCCCTTCCATGCTAGAATTGAAGACCACAGTGAACCCTCCAAAACTGGTCCATACCACGCGCACCCATTCATATTCAAAAAAAATGATCCATGGTTTCCTCATTGTGTATCTTGAAACACAGACATCTTGACACCATGCTAACACCACACCTTATAAAGTTCTCATCAGTCGATATAGCTTTTTAAGGATTCTCCAGTTGAGAGAGTTAAACTTTGTCGGTATATCATTAACCCACAAAATCTCTTTAAAATGTCCTCATTTTCTTGGACCGTCTCCCTAGTGATCCACCGAAATTACTTTGACGTGAAAGACTGAGAGGGGGAAGGGTAGAAGGTTCATATATCGGAATCAAAATTCAGTTCGATAAGCTTGAAGAGAGCTTGTTGATCCCTATCCAGTACTGACCTGATGATGTTCGGGAAGCGGCTGGCCTCCCAAAAGGTTATATTTGTGATAGGGAATCCTAGAAAACCAATTTTGGAACCACACCAGTTCTGGTGCCAAAAAGAAAAATCCCCTCTTCCTAGAAGCCAATGGGATTGCCGATGGATAATAGAAATAAGGGGACTCATCGTCAAGTAGATAGACAAAGCAAGGCCCTCTGCTGAAGCCTGACTGCCCATAGAGTAGCTATGGACGATATTCCACCATAGAGGGTGTTTCTCCAGAACAACCCATGCAAGTCTACCATGCATGTAGAATAAGGGGTCTTCCAGGATGTGGATGTTAGTTCCTCCTTCACTGACTGGCCTCTCCCTCTTTCTCCAGGAGGCCTAGTGCCTTTTACCTATGGAGAATGGATCCCATATGAATATAGCGAGGATCCTGTCAATGTTTATAATGACCCCTTTTAGAACATTAATAGATGAGAGAGAATGCACCAGGGATTCCAGGATTACACTATTTACCAGTATGATCTGTACCCCAAAATAAAGATATTTTTTCCTCCAGTTCAGCACCTGGTCGGTGATCTTGTTGGGAAGATATTTGATTTCACAGATACGAAGTCTAACTGATGAAATGGGGTCTCCCATGTATTCCATGTAGGGAGATCCTCTATGCATGTCTAGTTTGTGGCTCACCGAGGAATCCCATGTAGAGGTTCAGCTGTTCGAAATATATAAGTTTCTCTTGTTGGGGTTGGTTGCCTGCCCACTTCAGTGGCTATACTCCTCCAAAACATTTCCCAGGCCGCACAGGGATCTACTTGAGGCGTTCTTGATAATGATGTTAGTGTCCACAAACATAATGTGAGACACCATAGGGAGGGTCTATTTTCTAAAATAAGAAATAATCTCACTATTGTTGATACTCTGATAGATGAGACAGCTAAGAACATCATGGACTATAATGAACAGACTCGGAGATATCAGATCCACCTGCCATAAGCAACAGGAATCCTGGAAGAAACCATAGGATTTCCCCATGAATGTAACAGATATATAGGAGGAGCTAAAAGATCAAAACAATATATCAATGTTCCAATGATAAAAACCCATACATGTGAGAACCTTATTGATGAAGCTCCACTCAACCCAATCATATGGTTTGTTCATATCATGTTTGATAGCAATATTGGACACCCAAGATTTGAATTTAATATCACAAAAAATTTCTTGAGCCAGAGCAATAACTTCCTGAATTGAGAACACCTTGATAAAGCCATGTTGCTCAAATGAAACCCACCGAGGCAAATGTGTGCTCAACATATAGTTAATGATGCTATCCAATATTTTATATGGAATGTTACACAGGCATATCGGTCTATAATGCATAATAGAATAGGGGTTCATGGATTTAGGGAGAGGCACCATTTTGGTGGTGCTGGAAACTCGAGGCAAGCTCCCTCCTCGGAAGAAATCTTGTATGGCCTTCAACACATCCTTCTTCACTATGCCCTAAGAAGATATGTATAAAGAACCTGGAAATCCTTTTAGGCCTGCCACACACTCAGGGTTCAAATTCATCATGGCGGCCCGAGTCTGTTCCTACACAAGGATTGAATCCAGGCCTTCATTATCCCTGGATGAGACTACAGAAATAATGACGTCGAACGGATCAATATCCTTTGTAGGGTTGCCGTTTGGCCTGCAGTCATTTGGGCCAGCGAGTAGATTGGTGAAAAAGGAGCTGGCCAGGCCTCCAACCACATCCATGTCATCAGTATATGAGTCATCCTCCGTGAGATTATTTGGTTTAATTAACCATATTATTTCCTTGATACAAGCATGAAAGAAGGGAGTATTTTTATCCCCCTCATTGAGACATTTAATCCTCGCCCCCTCCTTGGCCAACCTTTCTTGTTTCAGAATAATGGCCACTAGAATGTCCTTTTCCCACATGATCTTCTCAAAGACACAGTCATCCCACACATCATCTAGACCACATTCCATGACTTCAAATGCCCTTGAGATGGACTCCAATTCACAATACAAAGGATGAATATATTTTGACCATGTTTAAAGACTCGATTTTAACCTCCTCAGTTTATTGTGAAACGTTGTCCATATGTGCCCCTGGACGGGAATATTCCAAGTGTTGCAAACTAGGTCCTGGAATCCCTATGTATTGGACCATATTTGGCTAAAGAAGAATTGTTCATTACAGATTTTCACATGATCCATAGAGATCAATAGAGGGGAGTGATCTGAAATTCCACGTAATAATGCTCCAGCTTTGAGCTGGAGAAGGTGGAGATGGCCTGCAAGTTTCCCAAGCCTCTATCCAGAAGGCTCCTTGAGCGATGGTTCCCCCTTTGGTTGTTATGCCAGGTGAAACGGTCCCCCATGTAGCCAAGGTCTGAGAGGCCCTTTCCTTCCATGAAGAGGTTAAATTCGAGGCTGGCCTTTTTGTGAAATAGACCCCTACTATACCGCTCTGTGGGATCCACAACTATTTTAAAATCACCTTTTATAACCTATGCATCCAACCCAGGATCGAAATTGATGAGATCATTCCACATTTTCTCTCTTTTAAGATGGTCATAACTCCCGAAAACAAAGGAAACAATTAATGAGTACTGGTTTCAAGACACCTTGGTAGTGATTAGATGGTCTCAGGCCTGGATCAAGTCCACCTGATAGTTCATGTGCCATAAAATCAATATACGGTGATTAATAGGGTCATCATGCATGTACCCATGCATCCTAAGCTTCCATTAGAACTCCTCGATCCTTTGAGGATGCTTCTTGTGTTCAGGAATGGAGACTATAGTGACTTTGTGCTTAGAGATTGATGACGCTAAGAAGTTTGACTTTACCTGTGTGCCTACCACCTTCGCATTCCATATAAGGGTGTGAATCATTTATGGAAGAGTGTCTTGGGTTTGGCTACATGAATAATGGCTTTGACAAAGTGTGATGAATATCTATCTTATGATTCATTGATTTGGATCTTGTGCACACTCCAGAAGCATTAGCCGAACAACTTGCTAGAGAAGATGGACTCTTAAGTTTTAAGTTGATGCATACCCTCCGAATGCCTGGGTTGGATAATCCACGTTTCCTACTAGAGGGCACCTCACATGGTGGATGGGTAACCGTCCCCATGGGAGGGATCGAGGTAGGGGAAGGGGGAGGATGACTACGGGGAGAGCCTGATGGTCTAGAAGCTGTCACTAGAGCCCTCTCATTGGTGTCAGGATTGCTACTAGGGAGCACTGCAGAAGGGAATGATAAAGCTAGGGGACCTAAGGAATGAGAGTCAAAAGATTTCACCACTATCTATTGGCCTGCATTAGGGGATAGCATGAAGAGAAAGACAAACTGCCGGAGAGAAAAAACCTGGGTAGGGGAAAACACCATGGAACACAAGGGCTTAAGACCCGAAAAACCAATGGTTCATCCCTAACCGGAGGGCCTGGGGTGAATAATGGTTCTATCACCAGAGGAGGTGGCCCAGGGATAGCACTACAGGGTTGTTCCACCTCATGGACCCCTACAGTAGGAAGAGACGATGAGGGCAGACTAGATACCTGAACCCTCTCTACCATCGATGACCCACTCCTCCCACCTTGCCTCCAACGGTGACAAATCTGCATTGAGTGACACTGTAGATGGTAATACTGAAAGTAACTAGGTAATACTGTGTAATAGATGTCCTGGAGTCAACTGGGCAAGTCAACCACTTTGAGTTCAAGCTGGTCGGGTACTGGGTGAGAATGGTCCAGTTCCATGCAGAGTCGAGCCACCGACTTAGACGAGCTACTCCTTGTATTCGAATCCGAATAGAGGTATACCCTAAGAGACTCCCCAATAGCCTTTAGGATGCCTTCATTATGAAAGTGCAGGGGAAACTCAGGGAGGCAGACACAGACTATAGTGCCTGGACTCTCTTTACCTTTGTGGGCCTCCATAGACCATCGGGATAAACTGAAGATCCAACACCCAATGGAACGTGGGGCCTTACACCATTCATGGATGAAAGCCTCCTGAAAATGGACCACCATGCTGAAGAAGTTATTGTGAAGCTAAAAAATATGTATCTGAGTAATAATCCCCTAGGAATGTACAAAGCGCTGGAAGACAGCCGGTAGTGGCTTAGGGTCACCAAACCAAACTACCAAAGTCCAGCACAAACAATCCTTCGCCTCCTCGAAATCCATTGCATGGAATTATATACATACCCACCGGCCCCCCCAAGATGACTGAGGCTGCACCGAAACCACCATTAAACAAGGGGGAGTGTAGGGTGAACCGTAGAGGATAGCCTTGAACAAAGGGCAGGGAGGGAAAAGTGGAAGAGAAGGACTGTCAGGATCGGTTGCTATTGGAAAGGTCGACTTGAAAGCAGGGAGTAGTAGTGAATCAGAGGAAATGCACCCTGGGAGAGCTGTAGTTGGAACTGACTTGGGTTTTGGATCCCCTGATTTGAGAGGAGGTACCTACGAGGAAGAGGCGAGCAGCGAAGATGGGGCAGCATCCACTAAGTCCAGAAGGAACGACAATGACCCGATAGAGGAGGATGTAACGGTCGGATGATTTTGAAAACGAGGTCGTGCATGCAACGCGTTCTCTAGGACAGGCTGTGAAGAAATTCTTCTATATCTATATTATTTTAAATTTTACTTCCATGTGACGAGAGACCATTTTCACTCTCATCAACTCATTTTCTTAATATTAATGTGATGTTGGTATAATGTCAAATTTTCATAAAGGACTTTGTCTCAATCTCATTTCATTAAGGCATATTTTGACTTATACAAGACATTTATTTTATACTGTGTATAACTCCCTTTTAATTTTCATTTCATTCAATGGGAATAGTTTTCAATGATTCATTTTACTAAACGACAAATGAAATGTTTCTTTTTAACGTATGCGACGATAATGACTTTTCCTCCACCACAATAATAATTTGATATGTAGGTTCCTTAAGAAGTTGTAATGTTATTAAATAGAAAATAAATTACATGTACCCGTTTTATGTATTTTTTTATTGAAAATGGGTTTGATAAAGCATTGACTAAGTCAATATCATGAAATTATATATTTTGATTACAATGTGTAAATTTAATCTTTCCTTTATGCTTATTTTAGGTGTTATGATTATATTATGGTCGTTAATAATTGATTACATATAAGGGTTGTTCCATGATAAACCTAGGTCAAGTGAGACCAAAATAGATTTCTACTGCCTTCAGTAACATGATGGAGGTAATATTTAATGTGTCCTTAAAGATATTTTTGTAATATATTGTGATTGTCATTCCAAACATAACACCCTATGTAGCTATGAAATCTATATTCAAAGTGTGTTATGGATGCCACAAGTTACCTTTATGATTTATGATTTCTATTTTTTATTCATAAATCTTATTATTTCATTATGTATGTTAAAGAGAATATGTTTTAAGATTGGGAAGTATGATTCAATTTATTTGTACATATTGATGGACTAATGTTTCCTTTCATTATTTTATACCCTTACTGGGCTTTTTGTACCCATCAAATGTTTTTGAAATTTTTTTCACATGGTATATGGAAGGGTAAACCAATGTAATTATTCATAAATATTTATATCAAGAAAATAATTCTTATTTTTCATAACTATTTTAATTATTGTGAAAACAATTGGATACAGTATAAGTGTCTACATTGTAATTGTTGAGATGTAATGTAATAATTATGGCCTAATTATCTAAAACTCTAAAACTGAAAAAATCTTCATTGTGAATTCATGATATAACACATTATTATGTAATCTTTAAGGGTGAGGCATTATATTTGGTATCAAAGGAAATTTTTAGAGAACTTTAGGTATTGGGATTTTTGATTAAATAAATGAATACTCCCTATTTCTATTCATTCAATTAAATCCTTGTTTTTTAACTGTTTCAGATTATAGAAATTCGTTTATAAATAGAACAAGGGATCTCAAACAACATTTATATCTCTTCCTGATGATATTATTGAAATAATTATTTCAATTTCATGTTCGGATGACTATGAAACGATTTCAAGAATACAACTTAGTTGAAAGCAGTTTGTTGAGATATCAAACACCTCAATTATACCTCGATACAGTCATGGTTCATGGGTTGTATTTAATCAAATCCTATTTTCTAAATATTCTCATATATTCAAGAAAGGTAAATATTATCAAGTAATTTTCAAATATTTTACCTTATCTCATGATTTTGAGGAATATTTAGATTTTTAAAAAGGTGTTGTAGAGGGAGACCCTTGAGCAACCTATTTATATTTTCATTTATAATATTGTATCTTAGCACATACATATAGTATTTCAAAAGGACCATTGATTGAATATTTCAACTCAAACTTGGTCCGACCGTTTTATAAAAGTAATGATTTATCAGTTGTTTTCAAATTATATGTCATATATAATTATTTTCCAAAACCATTTTTCTACAAACACCCCTATGTCCCATGTTGTACATTGTGTATTTTGGTGAAGGAATCAAATGATTTTCAAGGATCCTTAAATAATTTTTGCAATGATTGGAAATTATACCTATGTGGACAAGATTTTAATGACACCTTTATGACACTATGATCAATGTATGTGGTTCATCCTTTGGTTAATTATTTTTTTTATCATATGGAGATGAAAAAATGATAAAATATATAAGACTTCAGGAATTTATATGTTGAGGTCTTAATGAGTTGTGATGAAAATGATAGGTACAAGAAAAACATTGTGGGTAAAACGTGTTAGGGTTCATTTTGAGTTTTATAAAAAGGAAAACCGGTAAAATGGGCAACAACCCATCGCGTTTGGAAAATTCGTCAGATCAAACCCACAATTGAAGGGTGATAAAAGAGAATCTCCCACCTCCAGCCTACGTGATGTCCCTAGTTAGTATGACTTATTAATTTTAGTTAAATTATTTTACGAATCAAATATGAGTTTATTTTAGTAAATTATGTTTTATCAACATTATATTCTTAGTATAGGAAAATTATTTGGGGATTAAGTGATAAAGGCTATTTTACAATAATTTTTATTTTTTGGGAAACTATATGATTATAGAAAATATAAAAACATGGGATTTAATTTTTGGATTAATGGATGAATTTTATTTTTTTAATAAATCATGTTTTTTTGTGGACTTATAGTAATTTGAGTTATTTATGAAAATGATTAACCAATCATGGTGAGTATGTTATTAGGGTAATTACTTTTATGTATGATAAGTCAAGAGTAGTCGATCTTAACTGGAGATAAATGTTATGATTTATTGTAGAAGACTATGTGATCAAATTCTTCTAAGATTTGGGTTAAAATATTAGTTTGAATTATATTGATGGATTTTAAGGATAATTGTTTATTGAATGGTATTTTATGACCTTTGGGTATTGTATGTTGAATTTTAGAGATAAAGATTAGTATTTGTTTTTATAATGGATTTTACTTTTAGGGGATTATATGATCTTCTACTAACCATTTTGTTGTTGATTAATATCTAAATAGGGGGGAAATTTATATAGTTTATCTTTTGTGGATTATGTGATTCTCTAGAAGTTGATTCTAGAACTTCACATCTGACCAGGTCATCTTGAATACTCCGCGTTTGGATAAAATATGAGGTTGTCCTATATATTTATTAAAGGATAAAAGTCTACTTGAAAGGTTAGTATATTTCCTTATGTTCTTATTCAAATTAATAAATGAATTCCTCAACATTATGAAAAGGAAATTAAAACAAAAAAGTTTTATGTTTATATTATCAACTAGGGAATCAAATACCATTTAACTCATCCCAATATTGTGGTTTTATTATTGTTAAATTTTTCCAAATCATGTTTTCAATCACTCTCCATCAAAACATTATGGTTATATTTATCTTCCATATCTAGGTTTTCATGAAATCATAGTGTGTGTCATCATGGTGACCATTTTATTTCTCTTTCTTTCACTTATATTTAATGTTTTATTGACTTTTTTTTCAATGTGGGGCATTTAATGATGTTTCGATGGCCAATATTAAAATTGTGATGATGCAATTTCCTAATGGGGGAAGGATGTAACGACTGAGGAATTTAAAGAATAATACATTTTTATTTATTTTAATACTTATTAATATGATAAAAATTTCATTTCAAAAGGGACACTTCTTTAGATAGCTCACTAGAAACACAAAAACTGGTTTCTCCGAAATCTTTCATTGCACGCAGCGTTGATTTATTCCAAAAAAAATTATTATTATTTTAAATTTTAGTTAACACATAGTAATTATACAATGGGAATGAACATAACTAACTAAAATGTGATTATAAATATTTTTGAAATGTCATTACATTTATTCAATAAATTTTAGGGGCTTCAAATAAGAGTGAATCTGATTTTAAATATTAAATACTATTATATTCTTTAAAATGTCATTTTACAGCCTTTTGATGGGGAACCATTTTAAATCTAGTTTTTTCCACTTTTATATGTTGTATCTGAGAAAATAAATTTTTTATTAGGAATTGGAAAATTAAAATTTAGTTTGGATGAAATTTTGTTATGTTTCTAATAATGTTCATTTTCAATGAATAGTTAAAAATGTTGCATTTTAATTCAAACCCGCCTTTTAATCTAAATTATTTATATAGATATATTGTACTTTTAATTGGTTTTAATGATTTATTTGATTATATTTTTATCTTTTAAAACTATTTTTCTAATTATAATTAATCTCACTTTGAAATTGGACATAAACACTTGTCAATCATTTGATGTTTTTTACTTTTTAAAAAGACACTTTTCAGTTTTGGCAAAGGGAATTACTTTTAAATAATTTAATTCAACTTATTTGTTTTTAATTTGGAAAAATTAAGTCCATATTTGGAATAAATATGTCCAAATTGTGTAAATAGATACCTTTTAATTTTATATATTATGAATAGTAACTTATGTAAATATATTTTTTATTATGGTCAAAAGGTAAATCTGGTAAATAAGGGTGAAAAAAATATAATAATATAAAATTACACTAAAAAATGTCCTAATCTCATTGTATGAGATATTTATGACCATGGGAATGTATGGGTCGATTTTACGACCCCATGGAGCCACTTGTGTGTGAAAATGACATTTAATTACTTTTCATTTAAATTTCACGAAAATATAACATAAACATATATCTTTTAAAAAAAATTATATGGGGTAATATAAGTGATATATTCAACTATAAATAGTCATTATAAATATAAAAAATTTCCTACAACATGTTGTTTTATTTATAATTTTCATACATCATATAGATAAATTTATTTATCATGCAATGATGATGTAGTGATTACCTTATTAATGTATCTTTTAAATAAATGACATTATAAAAATTAATATAAATTTATTTTGAAACTTTTTATTCCATGAAAGAATTTTAGGGATAATTATGACTCTTAATATTTGAATTAATTAAGGTTTTTCATGAATTTAAACTTGTCATGTATTTTTTTAAAAGTCGTGATATGAATTGTGTATAAATTGACATAAATGAGTTTTTTTGTAAAATAATTCTTTTTTATTATATGATATAATTTTCCTAAAAATATATATGAATATTAAAAATGACATAGATATGGTTTATAATTTCTTTAATGAACCACTTCAGGTTCTATTTTCATTTTATATTAACTCTATTAACCATATAGGATGAATATAAAATGAGACATGCTAAGAGTCAAACAAGTTAACTAAGTGTTAAAGCTAAATGATAAGGTTAAATTTGAGAATGAATCATGTATAAAAACAATTTTTTGAGATTATATAGAACAATAATCATCCTATATTTGAAATTAATTAGTTACAGACATTTTTAAAATCTAAATTCTCTTTATAATAAAATACGCTTTCAAACATTCTCAAGGTACCCTTCCTTCGTTTTATAAAAGGCCACAAAATCTAATCCTTACTCACACCTCTCAAGAACCATTGGGACATCCACAATATACCCAAAAAATATCCCAACACCCATATATTCCACATATAAACCTTAATTACTCCTTAAAGAAGTTCAAGAAGTCCTCTTATCATAAATCAAATGGAGTTACCTGATTTGAGGTAAAGTCTTCTCTCAAGTTTCTTCCATTTATTATCCTTCTCCAACCCCTAATGACTCTTTATCCTATTATTTTATAACATTAAAATTATCTACAGTATACTAGGATATTTTAATGATATTAAATTTACCTAAACTCACAAACACCTCCATCTAATGTATTTAGAACATACTGTTTCTGTGGACGGTGAACTACTGCCTTAAGAAACGATGATTGCTCTGTTTATCTCCTACTGCCTATAATGGTGGCCATTATGATGGAACTATATTTATATATTATATATAATATATTTATATTGTCTCTATTCTTCTCTATTTTTCTTTTACACCATACCTTTATGCTTTCCATAATGCATAAATACGATAATTTCATTTGAGGAAATGCGGACTGCTTCTCCCTCAAAGTGATATGACTCATTCATTCTATATATAGAATGTATGAAGGATAGATTTAATAAACTTATGTTACATATATAACATAAATAGTTATACATTAATTATAATATACATATGTATAATTTAGTTTTAATTCCTTTAAATACAAAAAAGAAATGAAAGTAGCATTCATGTGTACGTACGACTTACCGTCTCCAAGAACGATTCAATTCATTTTTTATATCCAAATGCTATAGAAAATATTAAATAAATATATAATGGATCTAAATACATATATAATGTTTATATATGATATTTAAATCATGAATATAATTCTTTTGATAATGGAATTTTGACTATATGGACAACATGTAATTATAACAAGTTCATTTATTGACTCAAGTACCGAACACCGACAAAACAACCGATATGAACTTTAATAAATATATGATTTTTATAACAAGGTAATAAATGATATAAAAGGAGTAATAAAAATTAATTTTTTTTAATGTATAAATAAAATTTACTTAATTATTCAGGGAGATAAAGAATGAATAAGACAAGTCAGACACAATTTAAGGGATGTTTTCACCCTCCTCTTTTAGTTAAAGAATTATTTTATGTTATGTATTTCAATTAAAATTTTATTATGTTGAGATACGATCTTCTATATAATTATTAATATAAATATTATTTCCTATTGATGAGATACCCTTTTCTCTCTCATGAACACATTTTTTGAGTTTTAAAGTAACATCGTTAGGCTGTTGAATTTTCATAAGTGACATCGTCTCAATCTCCTTTCATTGAGACATATTTTTATTTATACAATAATTTATTTTATACAATGTATAATCCCCTTTTAATTTTCATTTCATTAAAATGGAATAGTTTTCTATGATGCATTTTAATAAACGAAAAATGAATGTTTCTTTTTAATGGATGTGATGACAATGAACATTCACCACCAAGAGCATTATTTGATATTTGGATTACTAAACAACATGTAATTTTTTTAAAAGGAAAATAAATACCATGTACCATTTTTACATATTTTGGTATTGAAAATCATTTGGAACAAGAATTTTTTATTTCAATATCTTGAAATGATATATTTTGATTGCAATGTGGAAATATCATCTTTATTTTATGCATGTTTTATGTGTTATGATTTTGTTATGGTTTATTGTAATTTTTTACATATACGTGTTGTTCCATGATAAACATAGGTCAGGTGATCCCACTATAGATCTCCAATGCATTGGGTAATGTTAATGATGTAAACGTTCATCTTTCTTCTATGATTTTTAAGGAATATACTGTTATGGGTATTCAAAATGTTACTCCCCATGTAGTTGGGAAAGGTACAATGTAAGTATGTTATGGATGCCACAAGTTAGCTTAATGATTTTTGATTTAAATGTTTTATTAATAAATATTATGATTTCATTAGGTATGTCAAAAATTTTATGTTTTATTATTGAATAAGTATGATTACATTTATTTGTATGTATTGATGAACTAATTTTTTCTTTATTTTATAACCCATACAGATCTTTTTATGCTCATCCTATATTTTTAAAATGTTTTTTCACAGGGTATAATGAAGGGTAAGAGAAAGGAAGTATTAATGAAGATTTATATCAAGAAAATAAATCTTCTTTTATTTAATGAGTTTTATTATTGTTTAAAAAATTGGATAGAGTATATGTGTCAACTTTATAATTTTTGAGATGTAATGTAATAGTTATGGCCTATTTATTTAACTCTAAAACTGAAAATATACACAATTTTAATTCTCGACATAACTCACGAATATGTAATTTTTAAGGCTGAGGGCTTATATTTAGCATCACTTATAAAACATTGATATTTCATTCTTCATATGTTACATAAATATAGAGTGTTAGTTGACTGAATAGTATTAAGAATGATGTTTCATTTACTAGGGGAATATTGATGTTACGTATTCTCTTGGTAATATGGATATATTTATTAATAAGGAATATTTATTATGTATTATATTATTGATTAAATATATGAGTATTGAATTGGAAATTTCTAAATAATGAGTGAGTCCCTATGTTTAATTGCCTGTATATGCATCATCTGGTCTGATTTGACAAACAATTCGCCAAATTATTTATATATCTTCTACATATCCACCCATTGATTGAAAAATTCATGGAATATTTCTCTAATGTAAACTTCTATGATTTCTTGGATCAATTAATTAATTCTATGATCATTAAATCTATCCAAATTAACACTGAAAATTAATATTCCATTTAAAATTATTAATGTTATTAATATATTAATATTGTCCATTAATCTATTTTGAGTCTCAAATAATTGTCCCAAAAGGCTACAACATTGTTATACACTATTCCATATTATTTATTAATTATCAAATTTTAACAAATACTATCTTCTATAACTTGTACTCTTCATATAATCTCAGTAATTAATTTTTTTCATTCACTAGGATACAAAGAAAGATTTATGGTATGATATTAAATGATGTATGAATATTTTTAGTTTAATGTCTTATTATTCCCATATAATTTGAAAGTCATGTATGTATCTAGTTTCCAAAACTCCATGCTAGTTATGTACCTACCAGTTTCCCACCCATGGATGAGATATTCCATAACTGACACCCCAATACTACCTCTTATAGACCATGGGGTAAAAACTAACACCATGTATAGAATAAAATTTCACAGACATAAATATTACATCATAATAGATTAATATTAATTACATATCACAATGGCCCATGACATAATCATTTAGATATAGTTCATTTGGAAACATGAATACCAAAATAACCAGTTCATAAGTAAACAACATCATCTCCCATTATGTTATTAATAACCATCACACTAATTATAAATATCATAAATAATACATGTATTTATAACGTTGGGAAAAGAAATATGATAATGGGTGATATTTTATGATTAGTTATTATTAAAAAAAATATCAACATAACAATATCTTAATGGTATGAGAATTTTATAATAAATTGTGAGAACTCATACATAGTATGTCATATATCATAAACATGATTTATGTAATAAATCATGGATGTTCATAATACATGAATCTAAATGGAATCAAATAACATAGTCCATGAGAGAATAACTTTAGAATAAGATTTATATTTCTATTTAAAAATAACTATGAAAATATGTATTTCATCGATAGCCTATAACACATTAAAGAAATGTTAGTTTTCTTCTAACCAAACATTTACCTACTTCAGGAATCTGATAATCTCGTGGGTATCATCTTATGGCTTCGGATAACTTCCCATGTACCCTATCAGATCATAGAATGTTAGTCATTAACTGATGAATTAGATGTAGATATAGTTCCCACCTATAACATAATCTATATATATTTTTGTACCAGATCATAAAACATTCATCACATCATAATCCATGAAATGAAATGGGTATCATAATCATTAAATCATATCACAAGCCACTGTAAAAAATGGGATTCATAAAAAATTATCAATAGAGAGATAAAAAATAATGAGAAATACTAATAAAATTAGTGTTAGATCATAAAACCTATAAGTTGTAATTAACATAAAAGGGTGACATCGTAGATGGAAAACTATTTTAAAAATTCAATAAAATCATTTCTTGAGGAAAATAAAAATTATTTTAAAATATATTTTCAAATCTAAAAATTCATAATGCCTTTTGAAAATAATATTAATTAAAAATAAATTAGAAATGTTCTAAATTTTATAATAAAACATTGATAGGTCATACTGGTGGAAAATTTAGTACATGTTAAAATAAATATCTCGTCCACATTTTTTGTAAAATCCAAATGAGTCTTATTTTCAAAACAACATAATGATTACTTTTTAAAAAACAAAAAAATATTAAAAAAATTAAAACTATATTAATAAAATCCTTGGGGAATAGAAAATATATTTTTTTAAATAATATTAGAAGACATTTATATGTATTCAAAAGGTTTTTTTACTGAATAGGGAAATAATGTTTGTTTCATTAAAAATATTCATTTCAAATCATGAATACAAAAAAAGAGTAAAATTATTGGAAAAAAATATATTCTCAAGAAATAACTAAATAATTTTACAGTTACATATTCTCATTAGAGATATTACCTAATATTACAAAATTATAAGCATAACAATAAATAATTTCGATAAAAGATGATATTATATCATAAACCCCCTACCACTTTGGTGACATTAAAATGTAAGAACCCAGAAATAATAATGTTAAATTAGACATAAAATATCTTAATGATTAATAAATTCAAGACATTATAATTAAATCAGATTGTATATAATCCTAATAAAATAAAATATGTTCATGATATAATGTATTTCCCAAGGAATAAGAATTGAGAAAAAAACATTGCTTTAATAATCAAATTCATTTGTACATGTTCAAAACTACCATATAATAAATATAATATTATTATAATTATATTATAGAACCATAATTAGATATATCTTATCATATTTTATTTAATTATTATCTTTTATTACCAATTTATTTACAATACCTTATTAAAATTGTGTTTAATACAATAATCGCTTTGTTTATCGTGTATGATTCGAATTTTTTTTTCAGTCAAATTAATTTAATAAATATTCCATAATATCTATAATATTAACCATGACATTAATATCATATATATTCAGTATATATGTATTCATAGTAATCCATTGATGTTAGAGATATAAAATTAAATACAGTGTTTATGGAGACTGTAGGTTTTATGTACACAAAAGTTTTGATTCAATTTACTCGATCGATGAAATGTAAGAAATGTAAATAGTATATTAATAGTATATAATTACTTTTATATCATATATATATATATATGTATAATATTCACTAAATTAACCATAATTCCCATCCAAGGAAAATATTAATGAAAAAAAAATCACATCGCTTCACTATGTGATAGTTCACCATACACACGAACAACATTATTGTATCCCCTCCAAAAAGGAAATTATGAAGGTATATGTGAATTTATAAATCAATAAGTATGATTATGTTAATAATATAATATATTATATTTTAATAATTTGTTGTTACTGTCATAGTAAAACAGAAATGAAAAACATATCATATCATTTCACACGGTGGTAGTCTCTCATACACATACATGATGTAATTATTTTTCAACGGGTTGATAGGTAAGAAGGAAGGTGTGTTATTGTAATTATATAAGTATAATTATATCATAAATATATTATATAATCATTAATATCCTCATTATATATATCCTTGGGAGGTGGTGAGAGAAAACAAATTACATCTTCTCTTGAGGCAGTACTCTGTTTTACACATGATAAAAGGTTTCATTTCTCATTTGAATGAGTATTATGAAAATATGAATTATTTAAATTTATTTACAAAAGAAAATTATACGGTATATAATTTTTTTGTTATATAAGAATAATTTATGAATATTTTTTGGAGTTAGAAGAGGAAGTAAAAAATTTCATTGTTTAAAACCTCACCTCTTATTCAGACTGCCTCATTGGGTTTAACCAAAATCCTACTTATATTGAATTTATGTCAATAAGTATATATATATAATATGGGGAGGGTTTTATAGAAGATATCTTTGTAGGTATTTCTTATAAAACAGGGTTTCATATGTGTGAATGGAATAGGAAAGTGGTAGGAATTTACAAGGGGGGGGAGAGGTCACACATTGATGTTTTAAAAATAATAACATGTACCCATTATTTCACATGAATCAAATTTAAAAAATGGTCAATTATAGAACATTATTGGTTATAATGAATAAATATTTACATCTAATGTTTTTATATAATTTTCAATGTTATTTAATATCACATCAGTCTAGGTTAACCCGTTGGAAAACTAGTTTTAAAATTAACTATTGTATTTAATTTTTTTATCATTACTATTAATTTAAGAAAATTTTTTGAAATTATTATACAATATAAATTAATAATAATTAAAATATTGAATCCAATTTATTCAAATTACATCAGTAAAATTGAATAATTTTTAATTAAAAAGAAAACTCGTAGATCTGATGAGAAAGCGATTTTCCAAAAATAAAATGTTCAAAAGTTTAAAAGGTTTTAATATCAGAAGTCATTATTAAAATTTTTCCAATGAAATAAATTTCTATAATATATATATATAAAGTAATTTTATATTTAAAAAAATATAAAATCAAAATTAACCATATACATTATTTAAATGAAAATGTCATTTTCAATAAACACTAGTATTTTTCATTATTCATGATGCATTCATATTCTAGAAAAATCCAAAATTTCACCATAAAAATAATATTAACATTTAGATTTTAAAAATTAATTTTAGTTTTTATATCCATTTTATAACATTTCAAGAAATGTTAATTTTATTATTTTTTATTAACAATATTTTTTTGAGAAAATTGTATTTTCAAAAACTATAAAAGAATTATAAAAAATCATGTATGTTTCTCAATATTTTTCATTTATATGACACCATTGTAATTCATATTATAAATTTATTATTCTTATTCATGGATAAATATTTAACTACTAGTTTTGAATAATAATATTTATTGTTTGAAGTGGTTCAGTAAAATTCAGTGTTGCTACTAAAACAATCTATCGAATAACATAAATTTATTTGAAAAAAATACTTCATAATATCTCATAGTGTTAAATTATTATTCTATTAAGATGAATTTTTTCCTCAAAATTCATAACATTAGTATAAACAACTACGGTTACTTTTTTTTCATTACATCCTCATGTTTCCACGTAGTTTACTCAAGTTTCTGGTTTCATCAAAAGAACATTGAACATGTAAGTGGTCTTGTTTTGTAAAACATTCTCATTGTGATATATTATCTCTACTGGTTATTCCTCACAAGAAAAATAACAGTTTTTTACTATGGAATCAATGTTTAGTACATGAAATGGATATGATATTTACTTTTGATGACCTGAACTGTTATAAATAAAATTTCCAATGTGATTTAATAAAATTCCTTTTTGTAATATTATTGTTGAAAAAACATGCACTTATTTTGTTTTATAATATCCATTCTTAATTAAATGATTATTAAGAATCAATATCATTAATAAAATTATTTTACAAAATTGATTACATGATTAGTATAAAAATAAGCTTTTATCAAATCCAATTAACACAGACAAAAGAATTTATGGCTTGAACTAGTAGGTTCGTACACTATGAATCCCATTTATTATAACATATTAGGGAGATAAAATATTTTTTATTTTCCATTTGACAAACTGAACATGATATGCAATAACTTAATGATGAGATAATCCATTTACGGGTGAAGTTCAAGTGCAACGAGATCACCGCCCAAACCATATTCATTGAACGATCCCATGAACGTATCATCATTGAACACCCTGCTCTTTGCGATTTTTACAGTCTCTGAATGTTATATGTATCAGGAAACATGAAATATTATTATTTTCATATTTTTTATGTTCAAATTAATATATTTTCATTATATAATTGTTACATTTAAACTGAGTTCTATTTTGATATTATAAAACATCAATAGCATTTGTTTTTATTAAAATAAAATAAAGGAATTTTTTTATGAATTTGTGTATTTTATAAATAAATAATATTTTCATAAAATATTATTATTAACTAATTTTTATCATGTGTAAATGATGATATATGTTTTATGATGTCATTTGTAATTATTATAAGGGTTGGAAAAATATTATTGTCAAAAAGAACAAAATTTCATAAAAATTGTCAAATCTATTTTAACAGTGAAAATTAAAATATTTAAAAAATTATTAATATGAAATGAATATTATTATTTGGAATCAAAATATTGATATTATATAATGGCCAATTTTTTATAATTTGTTTTGAAAGTCAATTTTTTTTGTGTAAAAATTAAACACCGTATAAATATACATTAATATTATGACATCATAATTAACCAAAAAATATATAATATATATAATAAAAGGTACCCACAAACAAATATAAGTTATTACTTAACAATAATATTTTTTTATGTTTATTTAATTTATTTTATAAACCCATTATAAATCCTCCCTGATGTATAATGTATTTTAAAGATTTAAAATCATTTCTTTAAGAGTTGAACTCACTTCTACATAAGAAAGGGTATTATTTATTCAAGATCAGACCACATACTTATAAAATAATATAAACCACTCTAATTTTGTAGAAAAAACAGGAAACCCATTGTATATTTTGTGGTCTTGGTTATTTTATTATATAGATCTGAAAAACTATGTTTGAGAAATATTAAAGAAATTACCACTCATTTCCTATATAAACCAACCAAAGATCCAATTTATCTTCACTAAAAATCATTTTATCACATTAATAATCTTAAATAACATATCTATATTATTCCAACAGATTCAAAAATCTCTCAATTATCCCCTCCTATGAATTTGGTGTTACACAATGAATTAAGAGATCCTTTCCTTCTCATCATTATTCAGGTTATTTCATTATCAAATTACTCCTTATTTCTAATTACTAATGTTGGGATATGGATTTATGTTTCCCTATTACTATCCATTTTATTTTAAGATAATGAGATTCCCCTTCCTCTCTCATCAACCCATTTTAGGAATTTTTAAGTGACGTAATTATGCTGTAAAAATTTCACCCTGATTTTCCAGGTCAAAACAATTAAGTAGTTGATACCGTATCCATTTACAATCAATAGAGTTCACATTTATACATATATAATTCATTTAAATGGTAATTACATTTATTTATTACACCTTCTTTGATACTATAATAAATTATGATGATGAGTTAATCCATTTGGTATAATATAGGTAGGACATGTAATCATGATAATTAAATGATAGTGATGGGTGTGCGTCGAATTATATACCAATATAATTAATTGGTTAATTTTTAATCTCATAATACATCATGTTTGGAATGCTAGATAAATTTATTTCCTTATGATAATTTTTCCATCATTATTTCAGGGAATTTATCCTTGACCTTTGTTTATGGTGCAGTGTTTTAGGTTGTTGTGACATTTTCCATATTGTATTTATTATTATCATGCTATATCATGTATAATTGTTAATGATTGTGATTCTCGCTCATTTTATTCCCCATTTATATAACTATTTAATATGATTAATTTTCTTTTTCCATGTTTTTTCTCTCACTTTTCATTATAGATCACCCCTTTCTTATGTATGTCCCCAGGTTATCTGATGATGTTTTATGTGTGACCATGTTAAAGATATTTTCAATGAAGATGATGTTTTTCCAGTTTTACCTTTTTATATAATGTAACTATTTCTCAATAACAATATTCATGATGATATTATAAGTTTTATTAATGTTAATATTATTTTATAAATCATGAATTAATATGTAATAAAAAGAAGGGTTGTTATAGTTGGTACTAGAGAGAGGTTTTTTTATTTTTAGGATTATGATTACAAAACGCAACAAAAATACATAAGGATATGACTAAGTATAAGATGACAACACAAAATTAAGGTATGTTTATATTAAGTGTTTTATCACAAAAACACATCCTTGTTTGGACACTACAAGTTGACGTGGTTCAGTAATATATGTACTTTGGGTTAGAAACTTTGAAAAGGTGTGATAATCCTAACTCAATATTTCCTGGTACATGACAATAGGCCATACATCACACCTAGTTTTATGCTCTTGAAGGATATTATTTGTTAAATTCATAATTTCATTATTAATAATTGTAAAAGGAATAAAAAATATCTATAATTTAATGTCCCACCAATTCTAATTGGCATGAGAGTACCACGAGCCATTAATATGCCTTAAGCAACATCCCCAATGTTCCAAAGGCTAGCAATAAATGCCAAATGGTTTCAAGTACAAATGGTGAACGATGTACCCTTTAATGAATAAACCCATAAACTAAACATAACCAAAAATTCACTATATGATGCATGAACAAAATATAGACCAATAAACTCTTCATTTAAATCAAACTACATCAAAATACACAACTGCGGAAGACCAAACTAAGAATCAACGTACACAGCTGATGAACAACTCAAGATTCTCAAAAGATACTACAACTCCATGATACACAAGCACCAAGCCCAACAACATCTACGAAGCATCACTACAAGCCACAAGAAATAATATTCTTTACCTTTACTTGTGTCCCGGGATACGACATCTGGAAAAGCACCAATGTGCCAAAGAAGAGGTGAGTATAAAACACAGTAGTTTTTCCTCCAATGACTTCCCGACCCATGACACTATGATAGAAGAGTTATCCACATTTATATAAAAGAATTTTATATAAAACATTTTCTCAAAAGATGTTTATAACTAAATATAAATAGGTTTCAAAAACCATTCATAGCCAAAGTAATTCCAGGAGAAATTTAAACCAATGTCCCAGCAAGTTATCTTCCAGAAAAATAACCAAACAATATTTAGAAGTCTTTCACAAACATTCCTTTTTGGCATACCAAACCATTCCAAAATCTCATGCAACAAACCATGCATGAAACCTGGAATAGGGGAGAAGCCTTAACCCTTATCCGCCCCAACCGTTATGGGGTAGAATACATACCCTTATCCAACCCAAATTCACATGAATGCTTGACGGGGGAGAGCCCTAACCCTTATCCATCCCAACACTCATGGGGGAGACCCCTAAACCTTATCCACCCAAATACAATATGAATGTTTGGAGGGGGAGATCCCTAACCCTTATCAAAGCCATCATTGATGGGGGGGACCCCTAACCCTCAACTGTCCCATATACCATTCAACACACACAACCATCATGTAAACTACCATGTGTGTTCAACCTATTCAATCCATTTCAGTTAAACATCCTTTTTATTGAAAACCAGTTCCATCAAAGTCATTTAAATATCAAACCATTTTAATAAAACTCCATTTTTATTGAAAACCCATTTTTCATCAAACCATTTAGAATTTCAGAAAATCCAAAATTTAAAATAAAAATTTTAAGTTCAAGAATCCCAACCATGTGCCACAATAATTCAAACAGGTTTCATAATTTCATCAGAACCATAAATCATAACTAATGAAGTCTTATTCCATTCTTTTCACAATCAAATTCATTCAATCAAACCAATTTGAAACGATGCTAATAAATTATAACAAGAGGAGTTGTAACACCCCAAGATTTCATAGTGTGTTATTTCTTCAAAATAATTCAATAACTTGCACTACACGCAACACCGAGTTAAACCACACCATGTCTTACCAAACAAGCCGTTAAAAAGAGGTTATGAATAGTATTAACTAAATTTTAACCTTTATATAATCCGTAACATTTTAGAATCTATATTATGAGTTTCTTATACATAATGTAAGAACAAATTCCTTTTTTTCAGATAAAAGAAGTATTTTTCAAAAATTCACTTTTACCAACTTTAATCGTGAACCCTTTTTAAATCCAATATTTTAAACTTTTATATATTCCATTTGTATAAATAAATTTATTCTTTTGAATGGGAACATATAAAAAATTACAATGTAACACCCCAAGCTTCCACAGTACGCTTCTCTTTGAATAATACAGTAGCGTGTGTTGTACGCAACTTCGAGTTCTAACACACACTACAACCAATCAAACTAGCCGTAATGAATATTAATACCTAATTTTTTAAATTTTAAAAATTTTATCTCTCAAAATGGACTTCATTTTTGGATTCAGAGTATCGAATTTAGCGTAAGGTGAAATTTTGGTACTTTTCGGATAACATTAATATTTTGATGAATATTGAAAATTACTAAATTTTAATTAAAAACAACATTTTTAATCAAAATAATTAATAGTGATAAATTATGAATTTGAGTGGTTTTAGTGTATAAATATGATACATTTTTACCATTTTATCCAATGTTTTTCATTAGAATTAATTTCAATTTTGAAATTGGACATAAAAAATTGTCAATCTTTTGATATATATTGTTTCATAAAAACACGCTAGTTGTTGTGACAGCGGGAATTAATTATAAAATAAATTAATGAAACTTATATGTTTGGAATTTTGTAAAATAGATATCATTTTTGAATTCATAATTTCAATTATAGCTTAGGGTGAAATTTTGGCATTGTTCTGAAAAACTTCAATTTTTGATGAATAGTGAAACTACTAAGTGGAAGTTAAAAAAATGAATTTTTTATAAAACTTAATTTTACATCTTCTATGATCAGAATTTTGAAAATACGAGAGAAACGGTTAATATCAAGGAGTAAAATGTGGTTCAATACGATGATAATAATTTTTGGTGAATAGTAACTTTTTACTTTTATTACCACGGTTAAAAGTAAATAGGGTAATTAAGGGTAAAAATGATAATAATATTACCCTAACACATGTAATAATTCTATTTGAAAAGTTTACCTAGACCAAAAAAACCTTATGAATAAAATATTATCATTTAGATCCACTTAGATTAGATTAGGACATTTATTATTATTTAATTCAAAGAAGAGTTAAAAGAGTTAAAATCAATGTTTATTTACTAAAACATTTTTAATATAGGTTTATACATAAGATAAATTAGATTTTGAATATTCATTAGAATGATAAAATGATTTACTACATAATTATATTTTGTTTATAATTTTTATTCATTAAAAAGTTTAATTTATTTAAGACACAATGATGATGCAGTAATTACAAAATTAATGAAAAATTGGAATAATTGATATTATAAATTCCCAAATAAATGTAATTTTAGACTTTTTATAAATACCAATAATTTTTAGGATAATATGACATGTTAGGATGGATTTAATGAACTTTTTTCGAAGTAATTATTCTATTATGAGTTTTTACAAAAATCAATTATTAAATAGTGTCAAAATTGACATAAAAGTGTTTATAAACAAATATTATATTATTAATTGATATTAAACTCTTAAAAATCTAAGGATCAGCCAAGAGACTTATATCATGATATTTGTATCATTAATGGACCACTTTTGGTCTCTTGGTTGTATATAGTATGTTTATTAACCATATAATATAAAAATACAAAGAGACATTGTAAAAGTGAAACTAATTAACTAAGAGTTAATACTTAAAGATAAGGTTAATATAATGACCCAAACCTGTCTAAATTCCATTAGGTGAGTGGTTTTCGACACATCCCCACCTTAAACTTTAAATAATCCACTTTGGAGCCATTATAAACCGAATATGATTTTATTATAAAATAATATTTCTAGCTTTTCCAAAGGTGCCCCACACACCTCTTATAAAAGGGCACTCTCCCTTCTCATTAACTCAGACCTTCAAAGAATTTTGGTTAGGACAAATTTAGCCCAAATACTCTCTCAACATCCCTAGATTCATCCAAGAGTCATTCCTTTAGTCATAAATCCAACTTAAGGAGCCCTTTTGATCAAATCAAAAGGAAGAACCCGAAGAAGATGTAATGATTTCACCACCCTTTTTCAAGTTCCTTTCTTCATCAACTTCTTCTTTATCTGTTTTTACCATTCTAAAATAATGAATCTAGTATCTCCTATATACTGTAATATTATTATAAATATGGTACAACAATATTCAAAATTCTATCCATCCTTTGAATGGCATGTCACCATAGGTGCGTACGTACGGCTTACCGTCTCCACGTTGTGGTGTATTTGTTATTCAATATATTATTATTTGGATGGGTATAATAATGATTTGAAATTATTTTATATAATAAATATAACATTATAATTATTCTATATATATATGATATACCATCCAATTATATATTATTTTAATATCAAAAGAATGATATTTTCGCTCGTGCGTACGTACGGATTACCGTCTCCACGACGTGATGAGATTCATTTCCAAGTTCACCATTCATCGACGATTATAAAAATATATATTACTAATAAGTATGTAATATATGACATAATGATTCTATAGGATAAATATATAGATATATAAGGATTTATGTACTTACATATATCTTATTCATTTACTTCCGTTCAATACTATATGAAAACAGAAACAACGTTTATGCGTACATACGGACTACCGTCTCCATAAACGGTGTTTTCCATTACATATATATATCTATTATAAATATTTATATTATAAATAATATGATATATTTATCATGTTTTATATATTGTAAGTATCTAAATCATGATCTAAGTGATACAACCTAGAGTGACAAGTTAAAACACATACAATAAAAAAAGTGATTATTACCCAAAATGTTAACATAACCTAGAAATTATTATTAAATGGGTAATATAAAGTCATAAATGAATCAGGTATGATTTCATAAATATTAATATGGTTCTGGTATAATTTAATAACATACCACGATCTTCGTACAGGAGGTTAAACGTACCCTCGAATAAAGAAAAGTGCAAGGTAAGGGGTTTTCATCTCACTCCTTATTCCCATGAGATTCATGCCATATTGCCACTATTAACTTTTGTGTGGTGTATGTACTGCCCATAATTATATTATTTGTGTAATACACTTTAATTTATCTGTATTTACATATTCATTGTATGATACCTCTTTCATGGGTTGTATGTTTCGTAAGATACCAAACTGGTAAGGGTTAATTTCACAATCTATTTATTATCTGAGGATGTTTTTACATAAGTATCTATTAGGACATATTTATTATCCATGTACATGATTTATGAAATAGTTTTCAAAGATATTATTTTAAGGTACTTTTTACTAAAACATTATTTCAAATGTTTTAAATATTTATTCTTCAAAATCATTCTCATTAATTTCCATGCCTTCAAAATGGTTTCTAAGGATTTATTTATATGGACATGAATGTTTTTTAAAATATTAATTCCTTTGAAAAGTTTCAAAGTGGTATGGGACACTTTGATTAAAAAATGTCTTTATATGACTTCTTTTATAAATCGTGTGACTTTTAAATGTTTTCATGAAAAAGGGGTATTTCTCTCAAATAGTTTTACAAATCAATCTCATCTATGTCAAAATCCTTTAATGGATTTTAAACTTGTTTTGAAGTTGATTTATCATGATACAAATCTTCCATATTGTGTTGAAGGTTTTGTGATATATTTGATTGTGGATGTGTTACTTTTATACAATTCATGGTTTATGGGTAAATTATTTACATTTCTCAGGCTTTTTTTAATACAAATTTTTATGATATATTTCATCCTCTTCTTAAGATGAATGTGTTGGACTAGTATGTTCTGGGTTGGGGACCGATAAAAGTAAGCCCTCTCGGTTGGTGTCCAGTTATTAGAGGCACTTTGGGTTGGTGTCAGGTTATTAGAGGCACTTCGGGTTGGTGTCCGGTTATTAGTGGCACTCCGGGTTGGTGTCCGGTTAATAGATGCACTCCGGGTTGGTGTCCGGTAATTAGAGGCACTCCGGGTTGGTTTCCGTTTATTAGAGGCACTCCGGGTTGGTGTCTGGTTATTAGATGCACCCCGGGTTGGTTTCCGGTTATAGTTAGCCTCTAGGCCTTGGCACGAGGCCTTGATAAAGAAATTAAAGTTCAACATTATGCATTCCATCATTATAAAAGTGGTTAGTGATATTGGATGTGATTATTCGATTAGGGGAATATCCATGTGAATAAGTAAATGGCATTAATTAATTTTATTTCTACCACATTATGTTGAAGTTCAAGTTTAAAAGGATTTTGTTTTAGTTTTATACATTTCCTTAATTGTTTATGGTTATTTTTGAATGTTTCCGTTGTATTGCTTACCCTTAATGAGCATTTGAGCTCACCCCTGTCTATGTTTTATTTTTCCTAGGATTCCAAGAAGTGTAATGTGATTGATATATTGGGTTATGACAAGGCAATAATGGCATTCATAAAGGATAATTTATGTTGTATTGTATGTAATTAAGAGTAATGTAACATTCATGTATGTAATCTATTTTCCAAGACTGCTAAACTGATCGGTTCTTTGGGACTTGGTTCCTTGTAATCATGCCAATGTATTAAAATAATGCACCGACTATGGGTCATTGGGGTCGGGGCGTTATAGATGGTATCAGAGGAATTTTAGCAATAACCTTGGAAACTAGATTTAGATAAACTCTGATTAGAGCAGATAGCCCTAAGATAGACTTTGAAGATTAGTATAGAAGAACTTCCTAAAATTTATGTATTGTAGAGATTTTGTGAGTTTTCTGAGCAATACATCCCTGTCTGGATACGAGAAGGTAGAGGTGGCTCTGGCATAGATAAACGTAGGGGTAAAACCCGAAAACACATCTTTGAGCTAGACTCAAACGGGAACTGGTGCACAACAACGGGCCTTGCTGCACTCTTGGTTACGACACTCCCGGGAGATATGCTTAGGATAATTCTCATTTTATTTACAAACCATTATGAAGGGCTCTTGAATATATACTTACTCAAAGAAAACAGTTTTTATGATTATGGATTATAGGCAAAAATTGTTCAATTTGCATTAGGAATTATTTATTTCAATTCATAAACTGACCTAGTTTATGCTATTATATAGAAATGGTGCCCAGTAGAAGAAATGTGAACTCCAGTAATACGTATGATCCAAAGAGTAAGAAGGATAGCATCTTTAATGGTATTAAGACATCATTTAGAAGGGAAATAGTCTCCCACGTATTATCATCATATGAAGACATAGTATCATGTGTGGATAAGATAACTAAATAGTTTACTGAGTCCAATGGCTTTGAAGGGAAGCAAGAGAAGAAAATTATGGAAGAGAGAAAGATAGATAAAGGGAAGAGGGAAAAGAAGAATTTATCCATATGTGATAACTGTGGGAAGAAACACCCTGGAACATGCCTGAAAGGAATGGGAGCTTGTTATAAGTGTGGAGGAAAAGGGCACAAGGTACATGACTACAAGGGTATGAAAATGGTTTCAAATGTACAATTCTTCATTTGCAAGGACTTTGGACACTATGCGAACCTATGTCCCAGTCATCAGACTATGCCGCAAATGACGCTATTGGATAATAATAAAGTGTTGATACTACCACAGATGAAGAGGAATGATTAGTGTTCTTATGTTTATTATGTCATTTGAGTGTTGTATCAACAATGTACTTGTTATAATAATTATGGAGTATATAATGATTTTACTGCAGTACTATTTCATTAGGGACTTGAGATTGTGTGGAACAATGAAAAGTGACTCAATAGCAGGATAAATTTTTGGAAAATATATGGTTAAGAGAATGATAAACCATAATATAGTTCTGATACCGAGGTAGTGATTTTAGAATAATACATGATTGATTTGGAAAAATTATATTGGATATTCTGGACTAACTTGAAACTAATTAATGATTTGTATATACCATCATTGTTGGACTTTACAACATTTTTGGATTGAAGGAGTATATCCGTTATTATTTAAGGAATAAGGGATCATGAATGTAATCAATAACGTTTTATGGTAATGAAGGATGTTGTAGTGTTTTAAAAGAATAAATGATGAAGGTGTTCACATGTTATTATGCCGCAAAAAGGATATTCATTTTTGGACTAAAGCATTTTGGATAGTTCTAGTTTGGATTGTTTTTGGATTTCCATAAAAGGACAACCCGAAGGTTGGGTGACAACATGTCACGTCTGGCAAGGCCGCGAGACTTGAACCCACAACCAAAGTGTGACAAGGGTGTATCACCTACCACTATCCCATGTAATGTCCGGGATTAAATAATGTGGTTTTTTTAAGATCTGGTAGATGAATTATAAATTCGTTTTTTTAACCATATACGAATAGGATAAATAAAATATTTTATTTAAGTTCTATTATCTTTTAGAGTGAAAGATGAGTTTGTGGTAGAAATTAGTTAAAGTATGGAACTCTACTTGTTAAGAATATATTTTTCTTCTTTTTTTATTCTATACTTTATTTAAGGAATCCTAAAACCAAAAATGTGTTGTCCTAATACCCTATGTTTTTTTGAACCGGTGGTATTTCAAATCATCATAGATTGATGAATTTAAGGACCTCAATTTTACACTTATTTTTGATTGATGACCTCAATCACTAACTATAAATCTTTATGTTTTTCCTCCAATTATATGTCTCTAATTTCCACCAATGTTCTCCTAATTGAGATCATAATTTGGTGGTGACCCTTTCATTTCTTTTTTCCTCATATTAAGACTAAATTTTAGTAACACAATTTCCTATGTGGGTTTTCCCACAAAGATATTTTCTATTTTCAACCGTTTATTTGGGAAGAACAATTTAAATTACGAGGATGAAATTTATTGAAGGAGGGTAGAATGTAAAACCCCAAGATTTCATAGTGTGTTATTTCTTCAAAATATTTCAATAACTTGCACTACACGCAACACCGAGTTAAAACGCACCATGACTTACCAAACAAGCCGTTCAAAAGAGGTTATGAATAGTATTAACTAAAATTTAAACCTTATATAATCCTTATAATTTTAGAATCCATATAATGTGTTTCTTATACATAATGTAAGAACAAATTCTTTTTTTTCAGATAAAAGAAGTATTTTTCAAAAATGCACTTTTACCAACTTTAATAGTGAACCCTTTTTAAATCCAATATTTTAAACTTTTATATATTCAATTTGACTAAATAAATTTATTCTCTAGAATGGGAACTTAAAAAAATTTACAATGTAACACCCCAAGCTTCCACGATACGCTTCTTTTTGAATAATGCAGTAGTGTGTGTTGTACGCAACATCGAGTTCTAAGACACACTACAACCAATCAAACTAGCCGTAATGAATATTAATACATAATTTTTTAAATTTTTTAAATTTTATCTCTTAAAATTGACTTCATTTTTCGATTTTTAGTATCGAATTTAGCCTATGGTGAAATTTTGGTACTTTTCGGATAACTTTAATATTTTGATGAATAGTGAAAATTACTACATTTTAAATAAAAACAACATTTTTAATCAAAATAATTAATAGTGATAAATTATGAATTTGAGTGGTTTTAATGAATAATTAGAATATACTTTTACCATTTTATCCAATGGTGTTCATTTGAATTAATTTCACTTTGAAATTAGACATAAACAATTGTCAATCTTTTGATATATATTGTTTCTTAAAAACACACTATTTGTTGTGAAAGCGGGAATTAATTATAAAATAAATTAATGAAACTTATATGTTTGGAATTTTGTTAAATAGACATCATTTTTGAATTCGGAATATCAATTATAGCTTATGGTGAAATTTTGGCATTGTTCTAAAAAACTTCAATTTTTGATGAATAGTGAAACTACTAAGTGGTAGTTAAAAAACTGAATTTTCCATAAAACATAATTTTACCACTTCTGTGATTTGAATTTCAAAAATCCGAGAGACACAGTTAAAATCATGGTGTAAAATTTGGTTCAATTAGATGATAATAATTTTTGGTGAATAGTAACTTTTAACTTTTATTTACCACGGTTAAAACTAACTAGGGTAATTAAGGGTAAAAATGATATTAATATTACCCTAACACACGTCCTAATTCTATTGGAAAAGTTTATCTCGGCCAAAACAACCTTAGGAATAAAATATTATCATTTAGGTCCACTTGGATTTGATTAGGACATTTATTATTATTTAATTCAAAGAAGAGTTAAAAGATTTAAAATCAAAGTTTATTTAGTAAAACATTTTTAATATAGGGTTATACATAATATAAATTAGATTGTAAATATTCATTAGAAATCTCAAAATATTTCCTACATAATGATATTTTATTTATAATTTTTAGACATTAAAAAATATAATTTATTTATGACACAATGATGATGCAGTAATTACCTAATAAATGAAAAATTGGAATAATTGATATTATAAATACCCAAATAAATGTAATTTGAGACTTTTTATAAATACCAATAATTTTATATGATAATATGAAATGTTAGGATTGATTTAATTAACTTTTTTCGAAGTAATCATTCTGATAAGATTTTTTACAAAAATCAATTATTGAATAGTGCCAAAATTGACAAAAAGGAGTTTTTAAAACAAATATTATATTATTAATTGATATTAAATTCCTAAAAATCTAATGATCGGCCAAGAGACTTATATCATGATATTTGTATCATTAATTGACCTCTTGGGTGTCTTTTGGATGTATATAGTAAGTTTATTAACCATATAATATAAAAATACAAAGAGACATTGTAAAAGTGAAACTAATTAACTAAGAGTTAATACTTAAATAGAAGGTTAATATAACGACCCAAACCAGTCTAAATTATATTGGTTGAGTGGTTTTCGACCCATCCCCACCTTAATCTTTAAATAATCCACTTTTGAGAAATTAGAAACCTAATATAAATTTATTATAAAATAATATTTCTAGCTTTTCCAAAGGTGCCCCTCACCCCTCTTATAAAAGGTCACTCTCCCTTCTCATTTACTCACACCTTCAAAGCCTTTTGGTTCGGCCAACCTCTACCCAAATACTGTCTCAACTTCTCTAACTCCATCCTAGAGGCCTTCCTTTAGTCAGAAAGCCAACTTAAGGATCCCTTTTGATCAAATCAAAAGGAAGAACCTGAAGAAGAGGTAATGATTTCACCACCCTTTTTCAAGTTCCTTTCTTCATCCACTTCTTCTTTCTTTGTTATTACCATTCTAAAATAATGAATCCAGTATCTACTATATACTGTAATATTATTATCAATATGTTACAACCATATTCAGTATTCTATCCATCCATTGAATGACATGTCACCATACCTGCGTACGTACGGCTTACCGTCTTCACGTTGTGGTGTAATTGTTATTCAATATATTATTATTTGGATGGGTATAATAATGATTTTTAATTATTGTAAATAACAAATAAAACATGATAATTATTCTATATATATGATAGACCATCCAATTATATATTATTTTAATATCAATAAAATGATATTTTTGCTCGTGCGTACGTACGAATTACCGTCTCCACGACATGATGAGATTAATTTCCAAGTTCACCCTTCATCGACGATTATAAAAATAGATACTACTAATAAGTATGTAATATATGACATAATAATGCTACTGGAGATATATATATATATATATATATAAGGATTTATGTACTTACATATATCATATTCATTTACTACCGTTCAATATTATATGGAAACAGAAACAACATTTATGCGTACGTACGGACTACCGTCTCCATAAACAGTGTTTTCCATTTCATATATATGTCTATTATACATATTTATATTCTAAATATATATGATATATTTATCATTTTTTATATTCTTGAAGTATTTAAAACATGATCTAAGTGATACATCCAAGAGTGACAAGTTAAAACACGTACAATAAAGAAAGTGATTATTACTCAAAATGTTAACTTAAATGGAAATTATTATTAAGTGGGTAATATAAAGTCATAAATGAATCAGGTATGATATAATAAATATTAATATGGTTCTAATATATTTTAATAACATACTAATATCTTCGTACATGAGGTTAAATGTACCCCCGACTAAAGGAAAGTGCAAGGTAAGGGGATTTCATCTCTTTCTTTATTCCTGTGAGATTCATGCCATATTGACACTATTACCTTTTGTGTGATGTATGTACTGCCCATAATTATATACTTTGTGTAATACACATTAATTTATGTGTATTTACATATTCATTGTATGATACCTCTTTCATGTTTTGTATGTTTCGTAAGTTACCAAACTGGTAAGGGTTAATTTCACAATCTCTTTATTATCCGAGGTTGTTTTTACATATGTATCTAATAGGACAAATTTATTATCCTTGTACATGTTTTATGAAAGAGTTGTCAAAGGGAATATTTTAAGATACTTTTTACTAAAACATCATTTCAAATGTTTTAAATATTTATTCTTCTAAACCTTTCTCATTAATGTCCATGTCATAAAAATGGTTTTTAAGGATTTATTTATATAGACTTGAATAGTTTTTTAAAATTTTAATTCCTTTCAAAAGTTTCAATGTGGTATGGGACACTTTGATTCAAAAATGTCTTTAAATGACTTCTTTTATAAATTTTGTGGCTTTTAAATGTTTTCATGAAAAAGGGTTATTTCTCTCAATGATTTTTACAAATCAATCTTCTCTATGTCAAAATCCTTTAATGGATTTTAAACTTGTTTTCAAGTTGATTTATCATTATACAAATCTTTCATATTGTGTTGATGCTTTTGTGATATATTTGACTGTGGATGTGTTTTTTTATACCATTCATGGTTTATGGGTAAGGTATTGACAATTCTCATGCTAGTTTTAATACAAATTTTTATGTTATATTTCATTATCTTCTTAAGATGAATGTGTTGGACTAGTATGTTCCGGGTTGGGAACCGGTAAAAGTAAGCCCTCCGGGTTGGTGTCTGGTTATTAGAGTCACTCCGGGTTGGTGTCTTGTTATTAGAGGCACTCCAGGTTGGTGTCTGGTTATTAGAGGAACTCCGGGTTGGTGTCTGATTATTAGAGGCACTCTGGGTTGGTGTTCGGTTATTAGAGGCACTCCGGGTTGGTGCCCAATTATTAGATGCACTTCGGGTTGGTTTCCGGTTATAGTTATCCCCTAGGACTTGGCACGAGGCCTTGATAAAGAAATTAAAGTTCATCATTATGCATTCCATCATTATGAAAGTGGTTAGTGATATTGGATGTGATTATTCGATTAGTAGAATATCAATGTGAATAAGTAAATGGAATTATTTCATTTTATTTTTTCCATATTATGCTGAAGATCAAGTTTAAAAGGATTTTGTTTTAGTTTTATACATTGACTAAAATATTTATGCTTATTTTTGAATGTTTGCGTTGTATTGCTTACCCTTACTAAGGATTTGAGCTCACCCCTTTATATGTTTTATTTTTCCCAGGATTCTAAGAAGTGTAATGTGATTGATATGCGGGGTTAAGAAAAGGGAATAATGGCATTCATAAAGGATTATTTATGTTGTTTTGTATGTTATGAAGTGTAATGTAACAATCATGTATGTAATCTATTTTCCAAGACATCTAAACTGATCGGTTCTTCGGGACATGGTTCCTTGTAATCATACCAATGTATTAATATAATGCACGGACTCTGGTTCACTGGGGTTGGGGCATTACAGGAGTTGAGATTGAAGCCACCTACCTCAAAGGTTTTGAAGAAAACCACAACAGTCAAAGAATGCTTAATAAACCCAGGTCGATTCTCTAAAAACCGACCATAGATTTCTTCTCCTAGTAAGATCAATACCAAATATCATCATATTTGGCATCCAAACACATAGATCTACTCATAACAGGAGTAAATTTATGAAACTGATAGAATATGAGTATTATATCTATGTAGATCTAAGAAACTGATCATGAACAAAGAAGAATGATCACATACCTCAAGAATCTGGCTTTGACTTGCCAAGAGAAGCCTTTGGATAGCCTCCAGAATGATGGCAGAACCCTCTTTGATCTAAGTAGAAACAAAATCCCGAGTTATGGCTACTTAATAGATTAAACATGTCACTTAGTGTAAAAAAAGAGTGAGATCCACTTTTATAAGATCTCATTTATGTGGCCGCACGGTTTTCTCGCATGGTTAGACAAACCATGTGCTAATTGTGCATTATCCACTACCTCATTAGACCCTCCTTACATGGTTTGGCCTCATGGTTAGAAAAAATGTGCACCGACCATGTAAAAGCCACTGCCTCCAAGACCAACTACGCACGGTTTTACCACACGGTTTCGAAAAATGTTGTGCTATCCGTGAAACTTCTCATTTTCCTCAAATCATCATTTAAAGTTCTCCCAACTCTCCCATTAACTACCCTTAACATTAAAATCAATAAAATCATCAATATAAGTTTACATACCAGAAAACAGGGGTACTACATTCTCCCCATCATTGGTCTCTCAGTCCTCAAAAAGTAGAAAACTTTCAACCAACTGAAAGAGTTCCTGCCACTGCTCATTCATTTCCTTTTCACATTCCCAAGTCTCTCACGGAATCTGACAATGCTTCCATAATACCCATACTGGACTGATGATTTTTATACATAAGACTTTCTATTGTCTATCCACAATCCATACCAGGATATGTATCAACGAAGAATCTAGATCTAGGACAACGTGATCCCATATGATCACATGGTTATGATCAGGCCGATATTTTTTCAACTTAGATACATGGAACCAATTATGCACCCAACTGGACCATGGTGATAATGAAAACCTATATGCCACCTCTCCAACCCGTTCATGTATCTGAAAAGGTCTAATTTATCTAAAAGATAACTTGCCATGCTTCCTAAAACGACGATGTCTACGCCTTGTAGAGATCCTCAAGAAGTCATGATCACCCACAACAAACGACAACGGTATTTGACGGTGATCTGCATAAGATTTCTGACAACTCTGAGCCATCTCTATCCTCTTTCTAATCAACTGTAACTTCTATTTTGTTTAATGGACAAGGATTAGTTCGACTAGTGATGTTTCACCAATTTCCACCAAGTATAGTGGAGAACGACAAGGACGCCCAAACAATGCTTCAAATGGAGCCATGCGTATCGAGGCATGATAACTGTTATTGTATGTGAACACCAATTAGAAAATATACTCTTCCCATGAGCCATAAAAATTTTTTACACAAGCCTGCAACATATATTCCAATGTTTGTATCATCCACTTAGATTGCCCATCCGTCTAGGGATGATACGCCATGCTCATAGTCAACTGACTTCCAAATGCCTTCAGTAACGATTTCCAGAAACGAGATGTGAACCTCAGATCTCTATCTGAGACTATAGAAACTATTAAACCATGCCTCTTGACCACTACTCAGATATATATTTCTGAAAGATCATCCACCTTATGGGTTTCATAAATAAGGTTGAAATTTGTCGACATGGTTAGACGATCCACTATCACCCAAATGGCATTGTGTTTCCAGACCGTTCTTGGAACACCTGTAACAAAATCCATCGCTATGTGATCCCATTTCCACACTGGGATAGGTAAATATTGTAACATACCATCTGGTCTCTGATTCTCTACTTTGACCAGCTAACATGTTAAGCACCGCTAGACGAACTCATCCACCTTTCTTTTCATGCTGCTCCACCAAAACTGCACCTTCGACGTCTTATACATCTTTAGTGTACCAAGATGTAAATTCCATTTTGAATGGTGGTAATCATGAAGGATTTTTTCATGAAAAACCATAGGTACAATCATCCGATCTCTGAATCACAAAATTAAACCCCCATCAAGTGTACAACCCTCAATGGTATCCCCACCATTGAGTTTTGAACTTATAACTAGTCATTCTCCATCAGATGTTTGTTCCACTTTGATCTTTTTTACTAAATCAGTAACAAGAGTAGATGAAAGGAAAACAACAACGTCACTTCGGTCTTCACACTCCAAATGCAAGTCAGCTAAGACCGACACCAACATCCTTTCGTCTGAAGCTTCATTCGCTAACTAACCATATCACTTTCTACTCAATGCATCTGCCACCGAATTCCCTTTTCCTAGTGTGTACATTATTTCAATTTCAAATATCTGGAGATAATCCATCCATCTCCTTTTCCACAGATTCAAATTTCACTATGAGAAAATGTGTTTCAAGCTTTTGTGATCCGTAAACACAGTAAATTTCTCACCAATGAAATAATGTCTTTATGTTTTCAAAGCATGGACGACTATAGATATCGTCAAATCATGTGTTGGATAATTTTTCACATTCACCCTCTACTCTGTTGAACCATAAGAAACCACATCATCTCTTTTCATGAGAACACAACCCAACCCTGATCCCGAATCATCACAATACAACACTTAAACCTGTCATGATTCTGGAAAGATCAAGATAGGTGCAGATGTAAGATGAACCTTCAGTTCCTGTAAAGACTTCTGACATTCTTTTGTCCATTGGAATGGAACATTCTTCTTTGTCAGAGCTATCATTTGTGAAGCTAGTCGTGAGAAATCCCGGAAAAAGCATTGGTAGTAACCAAGTAGACTAAGAAAACTGTTTATCTCAAACACATTTTTCAGTTGTTTCCAAGAGATAACGACTTCCATCTTTTCAAGATCAACAAAAATGCCTTTATCAGAAATGACATAGACAAGGAAAGGTACATCTTGTATCCAATAATTACACATTGATAATTTTTCATAAAATGATGATCTCTCATGATTTGTAACATTGTTTCCAGGTGAACCTCATGCTCAACACTTTCCATTGAATACACCAAGATATCATAAACAAACACTACAACAAAAGAAGCTAAATATAGTTGAAATATCCAATTCATCAAAGTCATGAACACTACTAGTGCAATCGTTAGACCGAAGGCATGACTACATATTCATAGTGGCCATATCTACTACCAAAAGTCGTCTTTGGAATATCTTCCTTCTAAACTCGCAATTGGTGATATCCCGGTCAGAAGTCAATCTTAGAGAACCATCGAGATCCCCATAATTGATCGAACAAATCATCAATTCATGGAATTTTATGTCTATTCTTTATCGTAACTTGGTTAAATTTACAATAATCAACACATAGATGAAGTGTTCCATATTCCTACTTCACAAAAAACTTCAATGCTACCCTTGGAGATGTACTTGGTCAAATGGAACACTTTCTTTCTAGCTCCTCTAACTGCACTTTTAATTCTTGTAACGCTGTTGGTGCCATCCTATAAGATGAAAGGGAAATAGGACTGGTCCCTATAAGTAGATCAATCATAAAATCCACTTCCCTTAGAGGTCGTAACCCTGAGATGTTATTGGTAAAGACATCTATAAATTGATCCACAACTGTTAGAAAACGGTTTTCCTCAATCTATTCCATTGATTCCAAAGTCAATGCTACCAATTTTTAAGAGAACGTTCCCTTCATTGGTGGAAAAATGTTCTTTGTACCTTTATTTACCATCCTCTCTCCTCTGAAAAGATAGTCGATGTCGTCCACAGTCGTAAAACTAACTATTCTCCTATAACAGTTGATTTGAGCCTTAAACAATGAAAACCTATCCATACCTATGATTACATTATAGAAATACATCTCAAACATCGAGAAGTACCATTTTAACTCAGCTCCATCAACAGTTATAGCACATGCTCTACAAACATAGGCTTGACATTCTCTTTCTCCAAGAGGAGTTTTCAGTTTTAAAAAAGAAGGCATCATTTCCAGTTTTAAACATAGAATGTCAACAACATGAGAGGAAATGATGGAATGTGATGCACCAGTATGAAACAACCCTTGAACAAGGGTACAATTCAAAACAATCGGACCTCTCACTGTAGATGGTATATCCTGATCATCATCAATCATCTGGTCATCTGCATACAGTTTCTTCATCAATGCACTGTTATCCTTGTTTCCTTTCTGAGATTTCACTAGTTGATGAGTCATGGTATTTCAAGAATCACCATGGCTAGCACTGTGATGCTGACGAGACTGACTCTATTTTCCTTGTCCTGTCGAAGAATAAGATACATGTGATGTTTGGAAAGTGTCACATGGGCCCGACCTCAGAGCATTTCTACAATAGCGCTGTAGATTCCCCATTTTCTTGAAATTTTGTTCTCTAGGTTGCGCATTACAATATCACCTGTTTTGGTCAAGTGAACTACATTGAAAACAACCTCATTTTTTCTCGGGTCATTGAGTGTGGTTAACTACTCCTGTTTTGTGATATTTATTTCCACTTTCACTGTGGAAATATGTGACCATTTTCCTCTTGTTTTCAAAGGTTTAGTTCGGTCCGTTTCTTGTAGGTATCATCATACCTCCTCCCATTGATCCCAAGATATCAGGTTCAGCAACATTTTCTCTGCTCTGTATAATTAGTAATACAGAGAACTGAAATCTTTGATCGAATCTCTTTCCTTAGCCCCGATTCGAAGAAGCATTCCTTCAACGTCTCACTTGCCGCAACCTCTCGTGCCAAACAGACTATGATCGTGAACTTAGCCGCATAACCTGTGACATAGAGGATTGTATTCTTCAATATAAAGAAGTCCATTATTTTCTAGATCTTGAACGTGTGAGGGTCAAATTCTTTTTCAAACAATTCATCAAAGTCCTACCATGTTAGGGCTTCATCCAATTTATCATGCACTGATAAATCCCACCATTTTCTTGCAAGATCATCAAGAATATACATCGCCAACTTGAACTTGAGCTCTAATAGTGTTCCAATGGAATCGAAGATACGATTCATCCTACATAGCCACACATCGGCCTTCTCAAGATCAGAATCACCCCAAATGTTTGGTTGATTTTGCTTCATGAACTGGATGGTATGATCCACATGCCTTGGTACATTCCTCAGGTTCCCCGTATCCACAGCTCGAAAATCATAGATGATACTCTGAACCAGCTCTTGGTTCACACCTGGTTCATGTGAAACCTCATTCTCCACAACATCTTCAACTTGGTTCCGATGACGCCTACTAGGTGCCATTTTGAAAACCAATAATGAACTCTATCAATCTCACTCTCTAGCAACTGATGGATTAGTATTTCAAATTCTATCACATCATCTATCAAAAAATTGATTTCCAATAAAACCTTTTTCCCATGTTCAACTATTTTTGAAAACATTCTGCATGCTTTTTGAAAATCAAACCTTTTTCAAAACATACCAAATATCGTCCTTTCAAAATCTTCAATTTGAAAATAATATCTTCATTTTTCAAAAATTCACACCTTGCAAAAAATAAAAAATCATTCCTCACAATGAGATATGAAATCCTAGTGGAAATTCAATCCTCTATATTTCATTTCATGCTCATCTTATTAGACAACCTATGATAATGAGATTTCCCACGATTCTAGAAGTGTATACAAAAACTTATGTACCCAACACCCGGGTAACATGAATTTCAGCAAAAACGAGTTAGATACATCCTTTTATGTTATACATTTCATGTTCCGACAATCCTACTCTTATCTGAGAATTCGACTCTAGGAATAGAGAAGAATGAATTTCAACTCCAAGACCAATAAAATTGAGGAAAAATTGTTATGCAAGGACCGAACAAACTGATACCATTTGTAATGACCTGCCAATTATCATTGGCTTGAGAGTACCATGAGTCATTAATAGGCCTTAAGTGACATCCCCAAGTCACCAAAGGCTGGAAATAAATGCCGAAGGGTTTCAAGTATATGTGGGAGACAATTTACCCTTCATGAAAAAACCCATAATTCATCCATAACAAAAAATTCACTATATGATGCATGAACAAATGAATGACCAATAAACACTTAATTTATATCAAACTACATCAAAGTATAGAATAGAAAATGATTAAACTAAGCATCAAAATACGCAGTAGATGAACAACACAAGATTCTCAAAAGACACTACAACTCCAAGCTCCATAGGCTCCAAGCTCCACAACATATCCCAAGCATAACCACAAGCCACTAGCCACAAGATGCTTTACCATTACCTATGTAATAAGAAATGAAATCTGCGAAAGCACTAACATGCCAATGTAGGGGTGAGTATAAAACTCTATAGGTTTTCTGCAATGACTTCTCTACCCATGCCACTAGGATAGAAGAGTTAGCCACATTTATATAAAAGCAGTTTATATAATACATTTTCTCAAAAGCAGTTTATAACTAAATATAAAAATCTTTCCAAAACCATTTATAACCAAAGGCATTCCATGAGAAATTTAAATGAATTTTCTAGCAAGTTATTTTCTAGAAAAATTACCAAACAAGCTTTAGAACCATTTCACAAACATTCCTTTTTGGCATACCCAACTATTCCTCAAACCCATGAAACCAACCATGCATGGTACCTGGAAGAAGGGAGAAGCCCTAACTCTTATACATCCCAACCATGATGTGGGAGACATCTTACCCTTATCCAACCCAAATGAACATGAATTCTTGACAGGGGAGATCCCTAACCCTTATCCATCCCAACACTGATGGGGGAGACCACTAACCCTTATCCGTCCTGAATGCAATATGAATGTTTGATGGGGAAGAGCCCTAACCCTTATCCATCCCAACATTGATGGGGGAGAACCCTAACCCTCATACGTCCCACATACCCTTCAACGCACACAACCAACATGTCAACTACCAAGTTATTTCAACCAATTCAAACCATTTCAGTAAAACTGCAATTTTATTGAAAACCAATTACATCAAATTCATTTTAATCTCAAAATATTTTAATAAAACTTTATTTTTATTGAAAACCAATTTTTCATCAAACCATTTATGATTTCAGAAAATCCATTATTAAAATATATATTTTAAATTCAAGAATCCAAACCACTTTTCACAACAATTCACCATGATTTCACAAATTCGTCAAACCCATATATCATCACTAAATAAGATTTATTCAATGCTTTTCAAAATAAAATCCATTCAAACAAAACAATTAGTGTCTAATACAATCAATTATAACAATATGAGTAATGATTGAATCCACCTACCTCAAAGGTTTTGACGAAAACCACAACGGTCGAAGACCACTCAAGAAACCCAGGTCTATTCTCCAAAAAGCCGCCTTAGATCTCTTGTCCTAGTAAGATCAAGACCAAATCTTATCATATTTGGAATACACACACTTATATATACCCATAACGGGTGTAGATCTATGAAACCTAGAGAAGAGGATATGTATATCTATGTAGATCGAAGAAACCAATCAAGCACGAAGAAGAATGATCACGTACCACAAGAATCCGACTTCGGTTCGCCAAGAGAAGCCTTCGGATCGCCTTCGGAATGATGAGAGAACCCTCTTTGACCATATGAGAAACAAAATATCATGTTATGTCTACTTATAAGCTTAAAAAAGGCACTTAGGGGGAAAATCTAGTGAGATCCACTTTTATAGGATCTCATTTAAGTGGCCGTAAGGTTTTCTCGCATTGTTAGACATACCGTACACTAACTGTGCATTAGCCACTGCCTCGTCATACCCTCCATGAATGGTTTTCCCACATGGTTAGACAAACCATGTGCCACCCATGAAGAAACCACTGCCTCCATGATGAACTACGAATGGTTATACCGCACAGTTTAGACAAATCGTGCCTCGTCCGTGTGACTTCCCCTTTGCCTCAAAACATCATTTAATGATCTCTTGACTCTCCCATTCATCACCCTTAACTTTAAAACCACCAAAATAATAAATAAAGGGATACATACTAGAAACCAGGGGTACTACATATAATAATAGTTATTATGAAATCGATCATATATATCATTGATTGAATCCATGAAATTCATAACATAAGGAAATCAAGGTCACTTATCTGTTATCTAATTAATGTCATTGTACTCCCTTTCATGTGATTAATAGTTTAAAAATAATCATATCTAATTTTCAATTAATTCTAGTCAATGTTCATAAATATATGTAATTGGGTAAATAATCAATGTGACCAGAAATGTTTTAACTACCCCAATGAGATTCCAAAAAAATGGGTGGGGAAAATGACTTTTTTTTATACTCTCTTAGTTCACTCAGCATATGAAAAATAACCATTATTATTAGGAACAAGAAAATCACCCTAATAAAGAAAAATCATTAATTGAGTCCTTTATATGAAAAATGACTATGAATTTTAACTGATCATCTGATCCCTTAATAATAGAACAACGGGTAAACTCCATTTAAAAGATTTTATCCATCATTAAATGTTCATTAAAAGATAAGGTTCTAATTGTAGTTTATCATATACAAGGTGAATCTGATTCTTGGTGTATATTGATATAAAAATATTAAGCCTATTTAAGATAATGAAATAATTGGGTGGAAGTAATTGAAAAAAATAATTGATAAATATTTTCATCTCACATGACAAATTAAAATGGAATTTTATTTCCATTCCCTCCAGAAAAATTAATAAAAGTCAATCAGGGTATATGATGAAAACATCAAAATACATGGACGATATGCCTTTGTATTTTTCATTAACCTAGAATGTAATGTTGAATGATTCTTTAGTGGGCTATAAACTAATAGATGAAAAGATATAGTGATCAATGAAATTGATATCTATTAGTAATTTGTCTGATGTTCTCTCAAAGACAAAATGAAGATTGGATAATCATAAGGGTATCATGGGGATAATAAATGGAATGTGGAGATTATTCCTGGAAGTTCTATGGAGGAATATAAGAGTGCTAGGAAATTTGAACATACCACTTGTCTAAGGTGAAAAAGGATGCACCCCGTATATTTCCAAAGGGGGGAGGATATCCATTATTTTTGGGAAGTAATGGAACCTAACTATAGATTTTTGATATGAGAAACCCACTAATTCATTGGTTTAATGTAATGATCTATTCAAACATAATTTCATTGTTCATTTATTCATCTACAAGGAACAGTGGAACTTTCAAACCAATTCACTATGTGATGGGTTTTCAGAGACAACCAAAACCCTCCATGGTAGAATGGAAGTTAATTTTTCATCATAACAACTAAGGTTGATCCTAAAAACAATGTGGTGATATGATCATGATTTATTCATAAAATAATAGAGAATGTACATTTATATTTTTTCTGTTCATTCTATAATAAAACGTTATTTTAGTATAATTATTCAATCACCACAACAATGAATGGAAATAGAGATATAGGTGAAAATGGAAAATGAGGAAATTATTCAATCCCAAGTATATAATTTCTCCCCTATCAAAATTTTGTGGGATGAAATTCCCATAAAACATTTTCATTGCAGATTTTTTGTAATTTGATGAAATTACGGATATGGGTTGTCTTTCCCAATAAAGATCTAACTCTAATTTCCATAAGATGGAAATCACTCTCTATATCATGGATCACCCCCCCCCCCCTCAATTCGATACAACTTCACGATGGAAGATGACTCCTTTTCAGAACCACCATTTCATGCGTGGATATTATGGACCTATGATAACGTTTATCTAGATCAAATGATTGATTCTATAGAAAAAATCATCCTTAAAGACATGCCCGCTGTGATGGAATAGACTGATGTGTTTATCAAGGAACAACATGGTCTTCCTGTTATCTATGATTTTGAATTTACAATTGAGATTACTCATGGGGAATTATTATTATCCAAAAATTCATATAGAAGTTATGTAATGGAATATAATAGTTGAAGCAACAACATCATTATAATTTGGATAAAGGGTTTGTATGGCTATGCGATTCACCATAGGGTGTACAAATCCTCTTCTTCAAGAAGAAGGGTGGGTTAATGCACCTTTACTTGATTGTCGCGATCGCAACAAGATCAAAATAAATAATAACTATACTCTAAATTTAATTAATAAAATATTAAATATATTATGTGGAGAACAATACTTCTTTAAGGTGGATCTTTGAGTGCAATTTTATTAAATTTTGAGGAATAATGTGGATGTGACCAAGACTTTTTTTACAAGGTACAAGCATTAGGAGTTCATATTAACTATATTCAGACTCACTAATGATCCAAAAAATATTCATGGACATGATAAATAGTTTCATTAGATATTACCTCGACATATTTTCATTAGGATTTCTATATTACATTCAAATATTCTTTAATCCATAGGATGAGCATAAGGAGAATCTGACCATTATTCTAAAGACCCTGTCAGATGAGATGATTTATGTCAAACATAGAAAATGTGAGTTATGGTAAAATTAATTCTCTTTAATGGGTAATATCATCAAATCAAATGGGATATATGTGGACACTTCAATCATAGATTACATTTATGGATGGTTGAGTCCAACATATCTAACACATATATAGAGTTTCCATGTATTGGCGGGGTATTATCATCAATTTTTCAGAAATTTATCATGATTTTCAAACCCATTAACCAATATAATTGGGTAGGGGGACATGCTTTATTATAATGATTAATGCAAAGATATTATCAAATAGATGAAAAAGAGTCGTATCGTTAACAAACTATGAAAACTTCCCTCAAGTAGAGAAATTTTCATGGTATTCAATAATGCTTCAAAGAAGGTATTGGGGTTTTTATTAAAGAAAAATGAAATGTTCATAGCCTATTAATCAAGGTAGTGGAAACATCATGAAAATAAATACCCAATGCATGATATAGAGTTAGATACAGTGACAATTTCGTTCAAAATATTTCTAAATAATCTATTTGGGTATAGGGGTGAAATATAATCAGATCACAAAATTCTCAAGTATATATTCACACATAATGATTTGAATATGTCCCAATAAATATGGTTAGCAATGTCTACGTCTATGTCTACTCAATACACAACCATCCTAATAAAGTGAATAATGTGGTTGATTCATAATGTAGAAAAGATATTAAAATTATATCATTGATGTGAATTGATATGAATCCGATCTTTTATTTGAAAATTATTGACATGGGAATCATAAAAGATGGAACATCATATATCCCTTCACAAATGATCTCTCAACCACCCATTGTAGAATCGAAAAATGATAATTAGAGAAATGATGTGGGGATTCAGATGAAATTGGAATCCATAATAAATCATAATTCCACATATTTATATGTTAATGAAGAAGGTGTCGTAATATTTGGGTCAAGACTATTTGGACCATCATATCCAAAGTTAATAAAGTAGCTGTTGGATAATGTGCATATCGTAACATCATCTATCCATCCATGACACACAAAGATATATTGAGATCTCTGGGCGAACTAATTGATGGAAAATATGAAAAATTATGTCACACAGTATACATCAAGATTTCTGCAATGATATCAACTGAATGTGGAAAAGAAAAATACACAGGGGATGATTCAACCATTACACATACCAACATTAAAATTGGAAAACATAACCATTGTATTTTCACTCTTCGTATGAATACATAAATAGGGAAATGATATCATGGTTGTGGTTGATCATCTCACAAATACTGCACACTTCATTACAATTTTTGATGACTTCTCACTTGATTAACTTACAGGGATATACATCAAAGAAGTAGTGTGTCTGTATAGAGTACCACTATCTGTTGTATCTGATACAGATTTGAGATTCACATCCATGATCTGAAAATAATTAAAACATTATATAATTAATGATTTGAACATTAACACATCTTATCACTCCCATATTAATGGCCAATATGATTGGACTATCCATACACTTCGAGACATGTTGAGATCACGGTCAATTGACTTTAACTGAGGATGGGACCGACCTCTTCCTCTAGTCAAGTTCTCATACCATAGTAGTTTCTAGTCAAGAATTTAAATATCCCAATATATATCTATTTATGATAAAAGGTTTTGAATAGATGCATGATGGGATGCTATTTGTTAAAAAACTACAAGGACCAAAACAATTTGAGGAAATTAGGGAAAATGTTAAGACTATTAAGTAGTATATCAAATCTTATGAGAGTTGATAGAAGAAATTTGATGAAAATTGTCGATGAGACTTAGATTTTTATGTTCAGCACATGGTATTCCTATACATATATATATATGGAATAAAGAGATAAGTTTTTGAATGAAGGGAAACCATAGTCCAAGATACATCAATACTTTTTGGACTGTTGATCACATTAGAGTGGTGGCATGTCGAGTAGAACTCCCACATAATATATTTCAAGTACATGATGTGTATCATGTATCTCTTTTGAGTAAGTACATAACATACCTATTACAAGTACTCAATCAATATTTGGTTCCATTTTATAATGTTATTTAATATTAATAGCATCTCGTGAAGATCATAGATCATAGAGATAGAAACTATAAAATAAGATTACATCCCTAGTCAAAGTGTTGCGAAGAAACATATGTTCAAACAATTAACATGGTAAACTGAGGAACTGATGAAATAGAGTTAGTCTTTTCTATTTTAGTTTGGTGAATGAAAATTTCCGGTGAAAAATTTCTTATGTGGGGAGATTATAATGTCAGAAATAGTTATAAATATTATTTCCCTTGTGATCTAATAAAATATCTTATTGTGTAATATGCTTAATGAAAACACATGAAATTATTTGATTTTGTTGTAGCCTATCATATTTATATGACTATTACGAATCATTATCATAGCTAATATATTTTTTGAAAAGTGATCATATTATTTGAATCAATGAAGGGTTTTATGAAATCCAATTGACACAATAAATGAAAGTGATGGCCTCAAACAGTAAGATCGTACCTTATGAATCTCGTATATTAGAACATATGATGGAGATAGAATCTCTAGAATACTCCCCTTACTGATCCTAATATAATATCTAATAACATAAGCATGTGTAAATCCATGTACATGAGAAGTTTAAGAGAATCGAGATCACAGCCCATACAATGTTCGTCGAACCACCCCATAAAAACTCATCATTTCCCACCTTACTCTTGGTTTATTTTATAGTTTATTAAATGGATAGTTAGAAATACCAAAGAAATATTATTGTGTACATTATTTTTTATATTATAATTAATATAGTTTCATCCTATTATTTTCACTTTAATAATGATTTTTATTTTCATACTATAAAACATGAAAAGTATTTGATATAATAAAATTCAATTAAGGAAAATATATTGATGAATTAGTAGATTATTTAATAATTAATATTTTTTAAAAAATATTATTAATAAATATTGTTTTATCAAATTTAAATTATTATATTATTTTTATGAGTTCAAATTTAATTTTTATAAGGGTTTGAAAATAGTTATTGTCAAAAAACACCACATTTTTTAACATATGTAATAATTATTTTAAATGTAAAAAATTAAAATATTTATAAAATTATCTATATAAAATTAATATTATCTTTGGAATCATAATGTCAAAATTATCCCACAGTGAAGTTTTCATAATTTTTTGATGTAGTCAACTTTTTTGGGTAAAAATAAAATATCGTATGAATACACTTTGAGTATAAAGACATCATAATGACCCAAAAGTGTTTTAATAAATACAATAAAAATATCCAATATCAAATATTTGTTTTCTTCTCAAAAATTGGATTTATGTTAATTTTATTAATTTTTTCAAATCCATTTTGAATCCTCCCAATCTTCTATTATATTTTTGGGTTCTAAAATCATTCTGTTATGACTTTAAGTCACTTACACATATGAAAGGATATTATTTATTAATTTTAATCCATTTACCTTATAAAATATTTAAATCCACTCCCATTTAAATGAAATCATGAGAAAAAACATGATAATGCTTGTGGGTTTTTTAATTTTATTATATAGAGTAAAAAACATATGGTTGAGAAATATTAAGGAAATACCAAATCATTACCAATATAAACAAAACAAATAACATATTTTTTCACTAAAAATAATTTGATGATGTAATTTATCTTCCGTCCCCTTTCTATAGTACTTATAAGGATCCTCCACACTCTCATGAATACCGTCCCAGTCATTTGGAGTCAAGCAATAAAGTGTGGTATCCTCTCCTTCTCTTCATTATGCAAATATCTTTATTATCTTATGATTTATATTTCCAATTCCTAATGTTTGGATATATATTTCAATGTCCATATTACTTCCCATTTTTTTAAAAATAAATTTATAAAACATTTTCTCTCATAAACCCATTTTATGAATTTTTATGCAACGTCGTTATGCTGTGGAAATTTTACCATGATTTTCATTGCCAAAAACATTGGGTGTTGAATATCATAATTTATTACTATCAACGGTGTTCACATTAATAAATATATAAATATTTGTCTTTGGACTTAAATATATGTATTATGCATTACCTGATCTTATAATAAATTATGATGATGAATGATTGCATTTTGTGTGATTTATGTCACATATAAAAACATGAGAATGAAATAAAAGTGATGGGTGAACCAGAATTTATATGGTGATCCAATGCATTCGTTAAGGTATATTATCATAAGAGGTCATGTTGGGATATGGATTTAACTTTATTCCTTTCTTATACAATTTCAAGCAGAATGTATTGGTAGATATCCTTGCCCTATGTTTAGGGTGCAGTGTTTTATATTGTTTCGACATTTCCATTGTTGAATTTGTAATTATTATTCTATATCACATATCATATTTCATGTTTATAATTCTAAAAACATTTATTTATCTTTAATATTCTTATTTTCTATCATTTATAATCTTATTCCATGATTATTACCTTACTTGGATTTATACCTCACCCCTTTCTTCTATAAGTCCCCAGGTTATCCTGTGTATTTTTAAGTTGAGCATGTTAATGATGCCTTCGATGAAGATGTTGTGTTTTCCCATTTTCTGTTGTTAGGGAATATACCTAATTACCAAATAAACTATAATTATCAATATTATTTGATATATTCAGTGTAATATTATTTAATAAATCATGTATTAATGTGTAATAAAGGGAAGGGTTGTTGTAATACTTCATCTGGTGATATACATGGATCACATCATGAACCTGAGATACAATCGATGGAAATGATATGTGATAATGTATTATTCCAATACAATCAATTATATAAAATATAATGATACACATAGTGCAGAGTTTTCCCTTTTTTATGAATATAATTGGATACATCCATGTAAAAATTCATTGGAAAACCTTCACACAAACATTAAATTCTAGATCATGTTAAAGATTATTTGTAAAACTTTTCTGTCAACATTTTTATAATGTTATGTTCTACTAATATATATTACCTTACCTATAATTTCATTATCTATATCTTTTCCTTATGGCATAAATTTTCTAAATATAACCCAAAATATTTTTTTTCCACTTGTTTACAAGTTTTTGCAACGCCCTCTCTCCAAAGATTCCCCTCTTAAGCTATAAATGGAGAGAGAGATACATAATTACCCCCGAGTCCCACCTTCAGTTGGCCCCTGGGTGGCGACCAAAGACATGGGTATACAAATCACAAAAAAAAAATTGGTGGAATCACCCTTTTCTATAATTACCATGTCCGGGAGATAAGATGTATCAACCATTAAATAACTCCCAGAGGCTATATATATATATAAATTAACAACAAAATCAATCCCACATTAATGATTTAAATTTAACATAGACAAAAGAAAGAGTCTCCAAGGGAAATAGCAAAGGAAATTCTAAGCAGTGACACAATGGATATCCCCAACATCAGAGCTAGTACTTCTCCAAAACAGTCCATGTATCTTCCCATGAAACCTGAAAAATATTTTATATACATAGAGTGATTGTACATGTATAATATCTAGGGAAAAACAAATGAATCTCATGCACAATGGGAGAAGCATAGTAACACCCCATGATAAAACAATAATAACCAACAACACATAACAATGTATACAGTCCATCCTAACCTCACCAATGGAACACTCACCAAATAACACAAGTCATGTAAATTAATATAGACAAAACGAATATAGGGTATCCCTCACCACTTTTCCACTGATTAGCCTATCTCAAATCCTAATGGAAAATGTCCTAGTGCTCCCACCTTTTCTGAAAAAATCAGACCACATCTCCCCCGCACACACCTAGGCCTCACAAACACAATAAATCCTACCCGTAGACATTTGGGCCACATACCACATCAAATCCTACCCGCAAAAACCTAGGCCACAAACCATAACTGCATCCAAAATACACATAGGAAAGCACAACACATCACATCCCAAAGACACTCGGGTAGCATAACTCACCCATATACACATGGCCCGCACAAACGATAACCAGCCCGAAGGATCTTGGGATTACACCACCTAGAAAAGGGAGAAGGGAAGTGTGGGTGGACATCAATCCATCCTCCCATCATGATATTCGGTAAAGACACCATTCTCCCTAAAAATGGTTTTGTTCGACACATAGTGCTCAACAAGGGTGGGGTGCATATATAAAACATAAGGAAAACACAGGTATGTATAAATAGTATCAAACACTTGAGCCCAATCAATGGGTTATCAAAAAACCCAATCACCATATGATACTTACAACTCCTCTTGTACATCTAAATTCATTATGTAACACCATTAGCAACCACATTAGAAGTTGATAAATGAATGTCATCCACAATTATACCAACTAAAAAACACCCCCATCCAACACATTTAACCAATTTTAATTCTGTACAGAAGAATTCATTTATTAATTGCATCCCTACCTGGGAAACTATGAACCATAGAAGGTATTAATTAACATATCATAAACCATCCTAACCAATACCAACATAATTCTTCAAACTCAGGCCTCCTTGTCATTCCTCTCAATAAAAAACCCCCCAACTTACTATCAAACCCCACAACATACCTCTTCAGAAACAACTTGATAGCCCTGTTATATAACAACACCACACCTAGAAGCATAAACATAATCCCAACCTGAATATTCCACCCAAATTATCAACGACTACCCTCCATTTCACAATCAATCAATCTCTCAACCTAAGATTCCAATACACCACCCGTATCACCCCATCAATATCCTTTCCCTTAACCCAGCACCATAGAACCAGACAAGGCACAATATAGAACAAAGACACAAAAAAGACATATCCACACAAATAAAGAAATGTGTTCTCATTTTTAGAAAATACTTGTTCTTTAATTCCTAATTTTTTAGGGTTTATCACAAAGAAAATTTGATCATTAGGCATCCATTTATTTTAACAAATTTATGTGGCTAAGAAAGTTCATATTCATATGGTCATTCATAGAGTATCAAAAACAAGAATTCAAAATCCATCATAGGTGACCCAACAATGTCCACCAATGGACATGATTTTTAGTAGGATACAATACATAATACAAATGAAATAATAGATAAGACAATAGCAACATCATCAACATCTTTGGATCCCTTCATTTATTAATTATTATTGAAATCATTAAATTTTTATTAAAATATATTTAGAGGGGTACATAAGTACACCCATCACACATGATACACAATAAATAGGGATGAATGGATACCTACCTCGAGAAAAAGGCCATCAACAAATCCTCCTTGCACCTACAAGAAGGGGTGCACAAGGCACCATGGAAAATGTGATCTATGGGTTCAACACCAACTCATGGCTCATCAAGGAAGAAATTTTCTTAGTTCCTGGGTATCAATAGAAAGGTAAGAAAAAAATGGAAGGGTATCGTCTTTAGAAATCCCATACCCTAAATGTATGGGGAAAATGGTTTCAAAGTCCATTTATGTTAGATCACGGCCAAGACCACATGTACTCACTATTAAAGATCGAGGGGCATTAAGAAAAAAATTAAATACATACTTTATATCAATTTAATTTTCTTAAAAACACGAAAACATTGTTTTAATCTCATTTTACTTCAAATAAGATGTTAAAGGGGGAATTGGAAAAATTGGAGAAACTATAATTTGGACAAACTGTTGGAAATGACTCACTATTGTGTGAGTTAATGATGACAACTACTGATGGAGAGTCACCGATGCAACTCATCGATTGAGATTAACTGATGATGCTCACTGATGGGGTGTCATCGATGTTACTCACCAAAGGATATTTCCCAAAACGACTCATAGATGGCGAGTCCCTGACCAACTCACCGTTGGCGAGTCGCAAACATGAATCTCCAATGGTGAGTCACCGAAGGGACTCATTGATTACACCTACAAATTCTACCTACCGAGGCCACCCACTTATACTACCTACCGACACCACCTAATAACTCCAAAAACCGACTCCACATATTTACTTCACCTACAGACGCCACCTTTTAATGCCACCTACTGTTTGAAAATAGGATTTTTTGAAAACTCTTGAAATAAGTCATCGTTTCCACCCAGAACACCTCAAACACTATATTTTAAAAATGTAATGGACCAATGAGGTTTGGTCCATTACATCTGATACCTCTAAAACTATTCTCATAAAAATGAATCCAAAAACCGACCTAGAATTAAAAGAGGGGTCCAAACAGTCACCCCATGATAAGCCTCTCAAGGTTTCAACATTACTTAAAGCACTTCTAAGACCTAAACGTTCAATGATAAATTACCATTAGATTTTCAAAAGTCATGTTAAAACCTAAACATCCAATTATAACTCATCTAATATCTATTACACTAGCTGACCACAAGACATAACACATAAGAACAACAACCATGCCCACCCGAATACTAGAATCAGGGAATTACTTCATCCTTATCAATATAATATCCACTTTGGGTGAAACTAACTCCTCGAAAGGGTTTAATAGAATCGTAATTAATCTATCTAGATTAGAAATCACTCCCCAATGCTTCATATGTTAAAATTTTATCGCATATTATGGAACAAGGAAACATCATTTCTCATAGAAAACATGGTTTAATCATCACATAATAAAGAAGTACATAACATGGTGGAACTCAAAAAAAAATTGTACTAGGAACCCATATACAATTCTCGCTCCCATGTACTCTCCTTGAGGTCACCATGCCTCCAAAACATATGAACCAATGGAATTGTTTTTCCACACCACACTTTCTCCCCATGATCCTAGATCTCCAGTGGTCATTCCAAAAATTTCACTTCATCCTTGATATCCAACTCTCCCTACTAAATAACATGGGAGTAATCATGTAGATACTGACAAAGTGGAGAGATGTCAGAGAAATCGTAGACTTTCTCCAACTTTGGTGGCAATGACAACTAATATGGAACATTTCAAACTTTCCCCAACCCCTTGAAATGTATGATGAACTTCCAAGAATGATTTCTCCCTCTACTGAACCTCTACTGCCCATGTCAACGGATAATCTCCAAGAACACATGGTCCCCAAACACAAACCGAAGGGCCTTCTCCTTCGATAAGTTTATGAATTATGTCGATCAGGTTCTACCATCATCCACCAATGAAAAAGTTTCACCTTCTCGGTTTTACTTTCCACCATGTCCGGACCTAGAATAGTTGCCTCCCCAACCTGTGACCAGAACCATGGTGAAAAAAATGGTATCCCATACATTGACCAATTGAAAAAACGTTTATTAATTATTTATAGATATTTTTGAATGTGTAATCCACCAAGGTAAAGTTTCCTACCCATTATCTACGGAATTTCAATATGAAATCGCACAACATTTCATTCAATGTATGGATGGTCTTCTCTATATTCACATTTTTCTAGTGGTGGAAGGTAGTCCTGAGGCACAAATGAGTGCAAAAAGAATGTTTAAATTTCATATAAACCCATGAGGTAAAACATGTATTCCCATCAAAGACAATGGATCTCAGAACACCATGAATCCTCAAATTTTGTCCACATAAATATTTTCAAATTCATACACAATGCATGACCCCATAATAACTATGAAGTGATCTTATTTTGTCAGTATGTCCACCACTTCCTAGATTTAATCATAACATCCTTGAGACCTGGGTAATTCCATGAATAAATCCATAGAGATTCCCCTCTCTTCAACTCAGGGACTTCTAGGGGTTTCAAAAAACCTCTGGGAACATAGTGCTCATCATTCTCCTACTCTTAGAGTTTGTATTTTGCCACAAACTTTTCTACCTCATGTTTCAGACTAGGACACTAAAACTACCCTTTCAAGACACAGTACATCATTGAAACTCCTAGGTGAAATGATATGGTTGATCAATGAAAACCATGGAGAACTCTCTTGTTCAAATCCACTTGAACAAACCACCTTCTATAAATCAAAATTATATTCTGACCATGCCTCTAAAGAATCACCTAGGTCATTACGACCACACATCACCTCTGCCTCCGAGTCTCCCCACTGAGTCTACCCCACTTGCTGAATCATAGTAGACTGCAACATCATCTAAAATAGCCATCCTATTTATACATCCATTAATTCATCCATGTGCAAGGATGATAACTCATCCATCACCTTCCAAGCATATGTAGATTCCCAAACTACTTCCTTCTGTTTCTTTTTATTCAATGAATAAGCCACAACATTTACATTTCTTAACATGTAAGAGATTTCGATGTTGTAGTTTAAGAGAAACTCTATCAACCTCTATTTTCACAATTCCACATATCACTGGGAAAATATATACCATGAGCTGTTGTGATCTATGAATACCACAAATCACTCCCTAATGATGTAATTCTATGAATACTTTATCATTAGAATGACTGATGATAGATCATGCTCTTCCATGGAATAGTTTGGTTAAGGGGGGCATAACTACCTTGATCCATAAGAGATCACTCTCTTCTGTTGCCTCAACATGCATCCCAATTCCAGGTGGGAAGAATCACGAAACACAAAAAACATCACTCTTTCCATTGGAAAACACATTACTGGAGCACTGAACATGTTCTCCTTAATATATCCTAATGGTGCCTCATGCTTCTAACTCTACAAAAAGACTGGTTCTTCCGAGTCAAATCCATCAACAGGTTGCATCTCGAGATAAATCGAGTAAGAATCTCTGGTAATAGACAACATGACCAAGAAAATAGTGAACATCTATAACATTCATGGTTTCTACCCAAGAAAAAACATCCTCTACCTTCAATGAGTTTACCACAACACTATACTAAGACACAACATGCCTAAGGAAATTTACCTATATTATCCATAAATTGAACTTGGACAACATTTTATATAGCTGGTGGTGTCAAAGAACCTGCAACATTGTCCTGATATGCTAAAAATGTTCCACCTATGAATTTGAGTAGAACAGGATGTAATCAATGAATATGACAACAATCCAATCCACAAACTCATGGAAGAGAGATTTTATTTATCCCATGAACATGACTATTGAATTCGTTACACTGAATGGAATGACCATGAACTCAGAGTTCCTATATCTAAATCTGAATGAATTATTTAGGATATCACCTTCGTTCACCCTCAGCTAGAGATAACAAAATAACATATCGATCTTAGAGAACCAAATTTATCCCATCATCTGGTTGATAAGATCTTCTATCGTCAATAGAGGGTAACAGTTCTTGACTATTATGTGATTCAACTATTGGTTGTTTATGAAAATCCTCATACCACCATTGACCTTTTTTGAAAACAAAAATGGAATGCCCCATGGTGACACACTACACTAGATATATCTCTTCCTCATCATATCATATATTTGTATCTTCATCTATCAAATCTCTGAAGGTTCCATCTAATAAGGATCCATCGAAATCTGAGAAGCACCAGGATACACTTATATCCCAAACATAACATCACGTTGAAGGGGAAGAGTAAAAAACATTTTCGAGAAGTCATCCAATAACTCCCAAAAAACACTAGGAACCACCACCAACATAGAATCCAACAATTCCACTGACATCTCATCCAATAAATAATGAAGTGGCTCTACATGCTGACTACCCATATGACTACACTGCACGCCAATGAAAGACACATGTTGTCCATCCACATTTGAAAACCAGACTGTCCTCATAATGCAATCCATAACAACATAACTAAGTATAACTATTAGATTCCAAGGATTAAATTGAATGGTTTCATTGGTAATAAGAAAAAATCCAATGGGACTGATAAGGGTCCATTATCATTCTACATCTTTAGCATAAATCAAACAATCTGATCTAACCTTCAACTGGTGTACTCAACACCAGAGACACAAAAAGTCTTTATGTTCCTAGTCCCTAAGCATGGTATATACAAGGTAAATGAGTGAAAATATCCCCAATCAAAAAAAAGTACAAGCAAGAGTACTAAACAACCTGATCATACCTCAAACGATATTCAGATCTACTCGAACTACTTCCACTTTGGCATGTAACATGACATGACCCTCTTCTATACCCCTCCTATAGAGACCATATCCTTGACCAATCATGGGTTGAGGTCCCTAAAGAAAGTCCTCAGTCAGTATCTACCTACTCTATCTTCTCTCGGTAGAGCATGAGGCTTCTACCGCTACTTCTGGAACATCCCTTCCTGCAACTATTGTTGATGAAGGAATTAGGAGTTCCCACATCCACAATAATGACCTCAAACCGTCATTTTTCACTATCTCTAATGATTTCCATATACTCCACACATAGAAAACAGTGTCCCAGGCACATAGGATAGGCATGAGGACAAGAAAGTCAAAATAGAACCTATTGGGGACATGTCCCAACCAGTCAGAACCCCAAAGGCCCTGGAACATAAGAACTACTACTAAAAACACTTCCCTTTGAATAGCATGGATGATTATACTCTTGGGGTAGACCTAATTAGAAGTTCATCCTCTAAACTACCACATCCTACTTTTTAACATCCATGAATATTGGAAAGGTAAAGGGAGTAACCACATATATGTGAGAATGATGATGTGCCTCTTCTAGGAGTCCCAAACAATACTCCTTATCATGAAATTGATCCAGAGAAAATTTAAGGATATCCCTGATTTCGATCCCCAATCCCCATAAAAAATACTCCACTATTGGAGGGAGAGTAACTCTTTACCTCTTCCTAACCTTCATGGTGGATGAAAGGAATATTTCCAAGAACTCCTTCTCATAGTCATTGCACAAAACATCATCTTCCTTCTTATATCCTAGGAATAGAGTCCACCACTGACACACAAATCCCCACATCATGATTACTACAAAAGGAACCATGTAGTTTATTGGAGACCGAATCAAGCTGAAGCTAATCAGAAGCTCCTTAAGCCAACTTTCGGTCTCTATGTCTGAAAATATACCCTCATACATCACCAAATAATATCACTGGAAATAATGTAACATTTTGCGCTATTTTGCGTCGTCTTCTACTAGGTAAACCCTTCATCACTCAACTAGTTCGTTCTGATGAATCTAAACTACATGAGCCTCCCATGGATGAGGATCAGGTTCTGTAGTTGAAAGGTAAATAGGGAACTCCTAAGCTGAAGTAGTATGGAATATTATTCAAGATTTGTTTTAGCTCATTTATCTAATTTTTTATACATTTTAAATTCCCTAAAATAGTCTCATTAAAAAAGTAACACAAGTTGATATGATGCATGTACCTTCCCTAGGATCTATACCCTACAAACAGTGCAACATCACTTGGTTGTTCGGTGGGATCCAAATCCTTCTGTCAGATCACAAGGTCCCCTAAAATCCCATGTCCTAGTCGGTCTTCCCAGGCCTATGTCAAACACAAATATCACCAAACACTTTTTTCCCTTACAACCCCTAAAATCATAACTATTCGTAACTCTAATATACATGCTATATCTCAACCATCACCTCTGATACCATTATTTCAGGACCCCATCCCTCCAATGACTCCCATCATGAGATGGAAATGGAGAAAGAGAGAGAATAACTCATGAATACCACCACCAATAAGCCCGAGGGTGTTAACCACCACCAAGGGTATTTTAATCTCAAAAAATGGGAGGCAATAACTTTTTTAATAATAAACAATATCTGTGGATATGATGTATCAACCATAGAAAAAAAATAAGATAATTTATATATATAAATTAAATAAAAAATATATCCTCCAAGCATGTTTAATATATAACCGATTAAAAACTAAGAGTCTCCAAAGTAAATACCAAAACCAAGGCTAAGAAGTAACACAACAGCAGTCCTGAACGTTTGAGCTAGTACAACCCTATAGGTCAATGTAGCCCTGTGGAAACCTGAAAATTATTTTATATACGTAGGGTGAGAATACATGAATAATCAATTTGAAAAATCAAAAGTCTTTCATGAAAAATTTGAGATTCATATTAATGCCCCCATAAGAAAATAGTAGGAACCAACAAAAAATAACAACATCTAATAGCCACCATAACCTCCCCAATGGCATTATCAACAAATAAAATAAGTCATATAAAGTAATTTAGAACACATAGATGATAGGGTGTCCCTAAACACATTCCCATATATTGTCTTCTCTCACATCCTGACGGTAAACTATCTAGAACTCACACCTTTTCCAAAAAATCAAACCACATCCCACATACACACACATATGCCCCAAATCCGCAACATATACCTCCCGAAAATAACACATACCACATCACTTCTGGACCACATACATGTGGTCCACTAACAACAACCTCATGGTGAAGACACATAGGAAAGAAAAACACATCTCATCCCAATGAAACCTTGGATGCGAAACTCTCACACACACACATGGTCCTCACAAAGCACAATATGCCTGAAGGATCATGTGCTAAAACAACCTGAAATAGGGAGAAAGAAAGAGCAGGGGGATATCCATATGTCCTCCAACATAGAATTTTGGTAATGACACCATTACCTAAGAAAATGGGGGTGTTCAAAAAATAGATCTCAACTAGAGTGGGATGCGTATGGAAAACATAAAAATATGCAGGAATGTATATATGGTATCAAACATTCAATCCAAACCTATGGGTTCTCAAAAAAACAACCAATCACCCTATGATACTACCAAATCTACTTCTACCTCTAAATGCATTATTTAACATCTGAAAAAGCCACATCAGATGTTGATAAATGAAATCCATACAAAAAAACAACTCCAAAGCACCCCAGGAAACTCATTTAACAAACTATAAATCATTATTAAAGAAATCCTTTATTCATTCTATCCCTACAGAGGAATCTACTAACCGTAGTACACATCGTGACACCCATCATAAAACATGGTAACCATGACAAACATCATTCTTCAATTTCATGTCACATTGTATGTCATCTCCAAAATAAAACACCCCAACTTACTATCAAACCTCGCAATGCATCTCATTACGACCAACCTAATAGACCCACTATAAAACAACACCACACCCAATGACATAAACATATTCACAACCAAAACCTATAGCCCCACTACTCAACCAATTCCCATCCATTTCATAATCAATAAATCTATCAAACTGGAATTCTATTACACAATCCACATAACCCTATCAACAGTCATTCTCTCAACCCTAACACCACATATCAACAAAAGGAACAATACAAAACAATTCCTCACACAGAATAAAGTGACACCAATAATGAAAGGTGTATACAAATTTAGCAAACACTAATTATCTAATTCCACTTTGACAATTCTTGGGTTATCACAGAGCATGTTCGATCATGAGGAATACATTTATTAAACTGAATTTTCATGGTTATCCAATTTCATATTCATATGATCATTCATAGAGGAATAATAATAAATATTCAAAAGTCATGATTGGTGTTCAAAAAAGGCCCCCAATGGCCATGATTTTCGGTGGGATCTAATACAAATTATGTATCAAATAATAGATAAGACAACACAATCATCATCATCATCATCTTCTTATCCCCTCATTTATCTTTTCTTATTATATTCATTAAATTTGGATATAAAATTATTCATAAAGAGACATGAGTACACCGGCCCCACATGATACACAATAATGAGGGATGAAGGGATCCCTAACTTGAAAAATAGACGATCAACTAATCCTCCTTGCGCCCTGAACAATGGGTGCACAAGGATCTAGGGAAAAAAGCAATATAGGGGTGAAACCGTGACCCATGTCCCATCAAGGAAGAACATTTATGGGAACCTCAATATCAAGAGAATTGTAAGGTAATATAAATGGAAGTTTTTCAACATTATTGAGGTTGGATTCTAAATATACATGGAAAATAGTTTCAAATGCCATTAATGTTAGATCAAGACCAATATTATGTAGTTTGACATTTAAAGCCACCGGGAATTGGGAAACAACTAAATATATACATTGTATCCTATCAAATGGACTCAAAAATACTCAAACATTATTTTAATCACATTTTAATTAAAATAATATGTTAAAGGGGATAAAATATAAAAAAGTATAATAAAGGAATTTTGAAAAAATATTGGAAATGACTCTCCATTGGGTGAGTCATTGATGTGAGATGCCGATGGGGATTCAGCATGACAAATCACCAATGAAGATTCACCAAAAAGACTTACTAATGGTGAGTCACCGACATGACTCATCGACACCACCTTCTGATGCTACCTACCAACTCCACCGACCATTACAAAATTTGATTTTGGGAAAAATCATGAAATCAGTAACCATTTCCTCATAGAACAACTCAAACACAAGATTATTATAAAGTAATAGACCATGGAGGACCGGGACATTACAAACATATTTCATCATAGTGATTCATTTGAATTCATGAGAGAAATATGTTTTTATAATAATATTAAACTAGAGGAATCTATTGATCCGAACCATCTTTCAAATCCATAAAACATGATATCAACATATCATCTAGGGTGTGATTTTTTCTCTCAGAATGGATATCTATCTATGGATGATACACAGATCTAAAACATAAATTTGTATCAATATATTGTTAAAATATTATTCAAAAGTTTATGATAAACCTCAAATCCCTATTACATACAATAGAATGTGATACACCGTGAAACCCTAACACATCTTTATTGTAATACCTATAAATATGATCAAGAGAGAAGTCTTCGATGATTGTGATGTAGTGTGATGAATGTTTAAGGTGATTAACATTGAACCATATAGAATATTGTCTTGTAGACATTTTTTAGAGTCCATTGAAAATATCCATAGTGTTTTTTCTGATTCCAATTCTGGTATGGGTACTGGTTGTGACATCCCCTTTGTCATCTGTCTGACATCCATGAAATTTTGGCATACCATGATCTAATAACCAAATTCTATGATATATCACTTCATTACATCCTCACCTAAATAATCTTTCAGATCACTATTCACATTTATAATTCTAGGATGAATAGATAATGTGTAATGATGATCTTCTTATAAAAACTCCCTTAAATATAGTTTAGATAGAAAACATATATGTTCTTTAACCATTATCAATATATCACAATCAAAGTTTAACTAAATTTTTTTTAATGATCTTCAACAACATTTTATCTTCCTTGTTGGCCACATTAATCATCACATGGTTAGATTGTAGAACACTCATTAGGGAAAGATAATATTTATACCCCTCCTTCTATATTTTTAAATACATACATTCGTTATCTATAAATTTCAAATCTTTTGTTATCCTCATTCTATATATGCTAGAATGATCATTTTTTACTTAGAGTATCAGCCACCTTGTTTGAATTTACATGGTGGTAATTTATTTAGTAGTCATAATATTTAAATAGAACTAACCATATTCCCTACAACATGTTTAAATCCTTCTTTTTGAATATAAACATTAATTTTTTTTTTCAGAATTTACATCACAAATTTCAAAATAATGATAGTACCATAGTATATTCAGAGTAAAATTACCTTTTCTAACTCCAAATAGTGAGTTTGGTAATTCTGATCATCAACTGAAACTAATTTTTATGTATTGTTTTAAAATATGTTTTGTATTATTTTCTTAATCTAGGTGCGGATATTGTGGTAAATTATGAGGTGCAGTTTTCTTGGATTTTTTTTATATGCAGTAAATATATTATTTAACATGAATTCATAATTTTTTTAAAAATTCAATAAACCTTAAATGGGGAGACATAATTAAAATATGAACCTATAATTGAGTTAAATCATGATTTTTTACCATAGGAGTGACGTCATATATGTCATCGTATTGTGTTGGCCTTGAGTGGCTTCGTGAGATAGTAATTAAATAAATAAAATAATTTTAATTTAATAATATTTTAGAAGCATCACCTAAGATATTATTTATAAATGACAATATGTCTAATTATCAGGTTTATCCAAATGGCCCTATAATTTTGTAGGATTCATTTGAGAGAAACGGAGGAGTTATTGAAAGAAGACACCATATCATATTGTTGATCATTAATCGATGTGAAACGAGAATCAAGGTTCTCACCAATGACAATAAAAAGGAATCATTATATACTAGTGATCAATCCATATCATGGTAGGATGTTTTCCATTTTTATATTTATCTCTATTATATTATCAAATGAAAATAAAAAATTAATATACCAATATATTAGTTCGTGATTCAATTGTATTCCTAGTGATATTATATGTTTCATCAAATTTTGGGAGGATTTGTTTATTTTTTACGGTCTTCATTAATTGTTCAAATGTAGAAGAATAAAGTAGAAACCAAACACAATTGATGTTCATTAATCTCTGGTGTTTCATGATTTTATTCTTCATATTTCCATGAGATCATCACATTAATTTGTTTGGATGGTGGTTCAGCAAATACCAGATAATCAATCATTGCACACCCAATTCATAGAATAAAGGGTTGATGTCTTAGATTTGGGTTCAAAAATATAGTGAGATCAAGTTATCATAGCATATCTATCTCTTATCAGTGTTCCTTAAAAGGTTTTTAATGTGCAGTGACCAGGTGACATGACGATGGAATTCTCCTGAAATTTTAGGGATGGATTTTGGTGACTAGTGATGATGATCTTGACAAGACCAAATCCACACTCTCTAGAATGATTCATTGTTAGATCGAAGTCTGTAATATTGGATAATGAGGTGTTGGGAAGAAATTTGAGATTATATAAATTATATGATAGATTGTGTGTAATCGGTAATCACTAATGATGTGAGACATTATGTGTGGCGGTAGGGGTTCTACATAGTATAAAAGAATCAAATTTTGTGTGAAACATGTCAACTGTCATGTAACCCTTACATGGAGTCTTGGTGTGCACCAAATTAGTTAAACAAATATAGAAAGGGGTAGTTAGAATCAAATAAGTCTTTATGGACATGGAAATTTCTATCTATACATGAATAAATTCAAGAGAAAAGGATCTTGGACGCACCATGTACTCAGGCAGAAACATGAAAATTGGAATGTGTAGTAATACATGGGTCGTACCTAGTTCCAATGGGACATGCCATGTATTACAAGTAAACACCTTGTACTCCATCGATTATTTCTTGGAACCCTTGTTATATTCATCTTAAATAAGCTTTATTAGGGATCTTCCCTTATTTCATTCCTTAAGGTTTTGGTATGGAATCACATGCTATACATTGGATGGTAATAAATTCATTGGATCTTTTGTCTAGGATAGTGTTTTTGGGATCCTTCCCTGAGTCCCAGAGTGAGATCCACTATCATCTTATTTTATTTACATTGGTTTCTTGGTATTTTAATGAAAAACATTGCATGGGAATCAATCCCTTTCTTAGCGGGATAATATGAATTTCATTATTGGTATACCCCCATGTTATTTCTTATAATCCCCATATATTTATTATTCTCAACATAATTCTATCATGTATTTCATATATAATGACCTGATAATCCTGAAATCACAAAAAAATATCACCCATGATATCTTGACTCATGAAGTGTGTCCTCTATGATGATTTCTATGTGGAAACATCGACCAAGAATCCTAGCTAGGAATTACAGTTTTGGATTTTACAAGATATTAATTATCTATGTTGAGTACATCTACATTTTTTTATTTGATGTGTCGAGAAGTATGCATGTTATGTGATGAATATTATTTTTGATTTTATTTTCTTAGTGATTTTGGGGTGTCCTACTGGGTATTGTTATTCACGCCAACTATTGGTATTTACCATTATGTGTTGTGTCTTTTTTAAGAAATTGTCTTTTTGATGGAGTTCTTGATTGACCCAGACTAGTAATAGCTTTTTGAGCTGGACTGATTGAGTTGTGTTTCTACGGTTTCATTAACAACAATCCTCACTCACTTACATGTTGTAAATGATTTTAGTTTCTTTTTTCTAGGCTTGTATTTGAACTTTTTTCGTTCTAATACTCGTTTTATTACTCTTATGTAGGTATTTTATATGTCTTTTTTCATGGTTTATCATTTTATTTAAATATCGGAAACACATTCTAGTATATGTGTCTGTGTGTTTGTGAATGGGTACATTCGGTTAATGTCTCCATTGTTAGTTATTTTCCTTCTTGACACAGGTCACCAGGCCTTGGCCTTTTGGAGGCATTCATTGGGTAGTCATGGTTTGGGTTTTTTTGGTTCAGTACACGATGGAGTGTTTTTTGAAGAATATAGTATATCTTAGGACTAGATTCTATGGTATATGTTTGGGGAAACAATTTTATTTATTTTTAGTTTTCATCTCAAGACAAGGACTCTAGTGTTAGTGTGGTAGTATAAATTTCCACAAACAATACTCTGATAACCTTCATGCTGACTTGGTACTTGTAGACTCTTGTTGAATGGATAACATTCATAAATGCATCAAATATTAATGAGTTGGGTTTTCCATGTTCTTATAGAGATATCTCTCCATATATACTCATTTGTCATGGTACATATACTCTATTTCAGGATGCCTCCATGATGTGTTCCCACTAGGATTTAGAATTTCAATAAAGATTATGATCCCCTAGGAAATGAAGCTGCGATACAAATACTTGTTCATGAGGTTTTTCCCATATGTGGTGCACCAGTCATACCACCACCTATTCGGTATTGGATAGTATTGGATGTACCCGTGGATAAGGTGTGTAGGAGGATCATGCTTCATTTGATTTAGTAAAATAGATCCATCAGGTTATGAGGTGAGTCTAGAACACAGGCGGCTATAGACTATAATGGGTTTGTGATGTGAGTATTATTTAATTTTAGGACACCTATAGAATAGATGGTAGTCTAGGTGGTGAGAATTCTCAATGGTTTTTTTGGACAATAGTGGGACTTAGTTACATTTTAGTATAATGAGGAGACTCTTGCATGGTAAGGATTTGAGTTCATTTTCCAAGACGAGTTCCAACTTGATAAATTGACTGATCTATATACATGGGAGGTTCAATAAATTTACTGGGGAAATAATAATTTACAATATTATTCATCATGTTTCACCAACCTTTCTGATTAGATGATGTTTATGGTGCATTATCAATTCTTTCAAGTTCATACTTTTGTGTGAGGACTACAAATAGAAATCTTATCCATTATGATACCTCTAAAAATTTCATCATATGTTTACGTGATAGAGTGTTCTTGGATGGTCAAGTGTATACAAGATGAGTAGATGAAGCCAGTTGGTGATGCTAGCGGCTACGTGAAATTTGAGTCTTCAGTAGTGGGTATCTAACAAAAGACATAGGGGCTTGGATGTGTGATACGTTTCATGAGAAAATTCATGATTGAGGGTCTATGTTGCCTTCTTAAAAAAATGTATCTAGTCATCCTAGAGATAGGTAGTTAAACTCTTAAAATTTTAGGGAACATCTAATAAAAAAATTTCTAACCCGCCATATGGATGATGGATATATAGTGGATGTGCTTCCTTGGTTTAGGAAGTGGTAAGAGCATGCATGTTCGTAGGGTGGAATATGTGAAATATGACCCATGATATAATATACATATGGTATATATTATTACATGTTTCCATGACCATCCATAGGTTATACATGCTTGGGTCATGGAGCTGGTGGTTAGAAAGGATGGGAACTTTAGGCAGCTAAGGCTTAAGATCCAGAAAATCCAGTGATGATTGGAGGTATGATATGTGTCTTTTCAAACATTATTGTAGTATTCAAATAAAAATGTGTAATACATTACATTATTACTCTTATGTAGTGTGATACCTATAAATTCTAGTTGTAACATTGGATCAACCATTGCGTTTAGAGACTCATACCATGGGTGACTCGGTGATCACCCACTTATGCTAATGGTATGACCTAACTCTTGCAGGTAGGTGTTTTATTTGGTATATATTTATATAATTGAAGATTCCATAGAATTCCATACAAGGTATTAATGTTTTATAAACATTCCATTCCTATATATACTATTTCAAAGGTAAGATTCTGAGTTCCGACGTTGATGGTATGAGGTTTTCCTTTATAGTTGAAAACGAAACCTAGTATGAATGGAATTAAAAAATATGTCTGATCTTGTAGTTTATTTTACATTAGTTTGAAAAAAAGACACATAGTGTAATTAATTCAATGATTTTATAGTATCATAAAGCACTAGAGGAGTATTAGGATGTCTCTTCTTAGGATGTTTTGCAGTTTACCACTCCACTGATAGATAGAATTCTCAATTGATCTAACCCTAATGAAAACGCAGATATCTATAATAGTTTATCTGATTTCTCTTATAGAGCTTCAAATATTGAGGGTGTAGTTGGAGGACCTAGAGATAAATGGTGTTACAAGACCCAGTGTTTCTCCATATCTTTTCTTGAGTGTTGTTCACTAGTAATGTGAATGGGATATTGGGGTTTTTTGTTGATTATCATTATATTATCTATGTGTCTATAGAGAAAAAGTATCCACTGTCGAGAATAGTTTCACTTCATTATTAGTTGATAGGGTAGGTATGGATCAAGAAGATTGAACTTATATCAGGCTATCACCATATTTGATTGTGGGATGAGGATATAGTGATGATTAATTTCATATGTCTCTATTGTTTTTATGATTACTTGGTTATTTTATTTGGCATGATGAATTACCAAAAAATGTTCAAGGGACTCATTACCCAAATCATTCATCCCCTTACAGACATGTTTGTGGTCGCCTTCATCGATTATATCCTATTGTAATTGTCATTTGAGTAGGATCACACAAAACAATTGAGGATGGTTCTAAAAATAATTTATGTGCAGCATGATTACAAAAGGCTCTCAAATTACATGTTCTAGATTTTTGAGGTCCACTTTTAATGAAATGTTTTCTCATTAGATAGTGTTGCAGTGGACCTAGTAGATATCAAGGAATTGATAGATTGGGATTTATAGAATAGCTTGAAAAAGGTGTGTAACCTCATTGATTTTTCAGGAAACTACTGCATGTTCGTACCTTATTTATCAGGTATATAATCTCCCTTTATATATTTAACTAAGAGGGGAAGCCAATCACGTAGATAAAAAGGTGTCGGTATGCTTTCCATGTGTTGAGAAATAGAATTATGGGTTCTCCAATATTGACTAAGGGGTGTTATGTGATGAATTTGGGACAAGGCATGGTTTTTTTTAATATAGTGGTAGGTGGTGGCTATCTTTGTTTGATGTCATTTTAGGAAACATGTGTATAATTATGAATCCCATGACCATGAGTTAGAAATGGTTTCATTCAAATTGAATATATACAAAAACTACATTATGGGGGAGTGGTATATCATCTATTTTAACCAAAAGTGTCCATGTATATATTCTTTTAAAAGGATCATTATTTGATATATAGGTGAGGGAAAGATATCCACTAGGATTGTAACATTGAAATTTTCTATAATACTAAGTAGGGAAACACGGTAGTAGATGTTCTCAGTAGTAGATGATGTTTGTTGCTATTGAGTGAGGCATCTGAGAAATTTTCCTCATTATAGATATCTATAATGGTTTGGGATGGATCATATTAAATATATTTAATTGTTTTCAACACTCATCTTTTATAGTGTGTCTGGGAGGAATAACGTGGGGATACCTATTGTGGGGACAATACTACTCAGATATCCACTTGACATGCACCTGATTGATTTTATAAAGCTGGGGAGCATGTTGTTATTTTTAGAGGATATAAAATGGTAGTAGAGATACTTCACGAGAATGATATGATGGATTTCCATATATCTTAATTAGAGTAACATCCATGTTTGGTTAATATGCACCATGACCTCTGACGTTAGTTTTGGTGGCCAAAGAAAAATGAGGGAGTTGTAGGTTTTTTCTTAATGCCTTACATGCCATCAAGTGAAGGATACACACATGGATTTGGTGGGATTAGATCAACCCATTGTGGTTCCAATGTGAATGTTGAATGTGTTATCCATGGACTTCATGATGGGTTTACTAGATTAATCTAGGGGACACTGTTCCATATATTTAATCTTAGACTAACTAAACAACTCAACATACTTCCAAACAATTTTATAGTAGAGTTTTGTAGAGGGCTTGAGATAAATCTACATTAATGAAATATTAAGACTCCATGGAGTTAACATTAAAATTTTATCTAACCATCAATATCACTTCACATATAGGATATGGATGAGATTTTAGGAGGCCATTGGGGCTCAATTGTATCTGAGCATGCCTTTTCACCTCCCAGAATGACAACTACACTAAATAGTAAATTAAATTCATGGAGTACATTCATCAGTATTGTAGGTTAGAATTATTATATTATATGGAGGATCACCTAAAATTGTTAGAGTTTTAGTACAAAAATAGTTACCATTCAACAATTGTTATGTAAAAAATTTGAGGCCTTTGCATGGTGGACCCTCTAAGACACCACTTTGTTGGGATGGCCCAGTTTTTTCAGCACTTGTGGGACTGGAGTTAGAATGAGACACTCATAATAAGTTAAATATGATATGTGAATGGAAGAGGCTATATAGTTCCATCAGGATACCAATACGAATCAATGATGCAATCCTTCGGTGTTCAAGGAGGGAGACCTTGGGTTCTTGAGGGCCTATCCTCGAAATGGATTTATGATATTTTTTGAGTTATCATGTAATCTCAAATATTCAATGGACCCTTCTAGATACTATGTGAATATCATAAGGGGGATTAAAAATTAGTTCTACCACCATGGTTAGACCAGATACACAATGTCTTCCATGTTTCTCAATTGCGGATGTATGTTCTTGGCCAGTCGCATGTTATCATCTAGGGAGAGATGGAAATCGAGTATAGAACTTATTTTTTGTTGATTACTATATACATATTGAGGATATGTATGAGATAATACTCTATGGGAAATCAATTCCTTTTTTCATTTATAGTGGATGAATAAGAATCTTTTGGAGAGTACATTGGAGTGGGCGACCTAGATTTGTTCTAAGTACCCACATCTCTTTCCATAGCCCTTTTTTTCTCTCCAGTACATAGAGACCCATGGTTGGGAGAATTTTAAGACTCCAATTTTTCAGTTAATGTTTTGGTATATTGTGTGGATTATTTTTATAACTAGGTGATGAGAAGGTGTGGTATTCTAGCTCAGTGTGCCCAGATTTAATTTTTTAAATATATTAATTATATTAATTATTATGTGTATTAATTTTTAAAAAAATATAAATAACTCATAAAAAGGATTCATATAATATGTTTTAGTTTTTTATTGAGTTTATAGGATGGTTTTTCTTTATGTATGACATAATCAATGTCTATGTCGATCATTTATCTTCAGTGCCTTCATGAGAGGTTAATAAATAAAATGTAATAATATTTATCTAATTATTTTAATTAGAAGTGTAACCTTTGATCTATTATATATATTATGATATGGATAATATATAGGTTTATCTATGTAACACTACATATTTAGTGGTGCTATTGGAGAGAATTGGAGGAGATCTTGAGAGACAACACCAAACAGGACTATTGTTCATCATCCAGTGATCAATGTGATTCAATGATCGTTCCAATGAGAATAACACATATTTTTTCTTCTTCAAGGACCAATCTATATTGAGGCATGAATTTTTTATTATGAGGATTTATCCCCCATTTTATTTTCCAATAATGAATTCAAATCAATCATCCAATAGATTTATTCTCGATTTGATGGTATAGAGGATGTAACTTTTATCTCTATGAATTTTTTAAATGAATTTTTTATTTATTTTGGATATTCATTGATAGTCCTAATGAAAAAAATTTATGAGGTCCCAAAAATTTCCAACAAATCATTCCTCTAAGTCATTTCTTGGTTTTATTACACCGTTATCTTTTCAATCATTTTCAGTATTCATTTTCACATGTGGTATGAATAATAAAAGAAAATAAATCATTATGCATATGTTTATTAGTGAACTGAATAAATATCATGTGTCTAGTATTGAAGAGATGATGGTACCAAGATGTGATAATTTATTAGGACTGGATTAGAGTTTCTTATCCTTTTCATGGTGTGTGGAAACTATAGGACTTGAATGTGGTTTGCCCATGAAAATTGGGGACTAGATTCAGGTGAGAGGAAATAATGAGGATCGAACTGACTAGATCCACACTCTGTGGAAGCATTATTGGTTGGATCAGAGGCTATAGTAGGGGATGTTTATGCATGAAGATGATCCTTATGTTTCTGTAAATTTATAATTACACTATGTGTAATCTTTAATAACATGCCAATTGGGACCCCTTATGTAGTGCTTGAGATTCTGTTGAGAATAAAAGTAGCACATTTCATTGGAAGCATGTAAAATACTGTGTGACCCTTATAAGGATGCATAACATATACTTCGATAAATACATAGACATGTACATGGACAACTAAGCACAAACCCAACTAGCTATACACTATCATGACTAGGAGTACACAGTCACGGACATTCTATGTACTTAGGAATAAATGTGGACATGAGAATTTTCCATGAAGCATTGGTAGGACTCATTACTAAAGGTACACACCCTTTCCAACTATTACTTACTATGTACACCCTCAATGATGGTTTTGATCCCTTGTCTTCATCATCGATGACATAGTTTCCTATTTGTTTCTTCCCTTTTATCTTTCCCTGAGGGTTTGGTATTGAAACAAATCCCATATATAATATTTTATACATTATTAGTAATATCATTCTTGGATATAGTTGTTGTAATTATTTCATGATGCTGGGAGTGAGATCCTCTATCATGATATTTTTTCATTCTGGATTTCATTGTATCATCGTAACCAACACTATATGGGAATCGATCCCCTAATTAGAATGTTAATCTATATTGGCTTGTTGGTATTCCCCATGAACATCGGTGTTATCCCCATATATGTATTTTTTTGTTCATACAACCATCATTTTCTAATTTTGACGAGACCCCATGAGATTGAAATTTTTAACATATATCATCAAGGATATCATGACTCATGGATTGTGTCCTCACTGATGAGTGGTATGTGAAACCTTCGAGCTAGAATCTAAGACTTCTATTATGGTTTTGGCTTTACCTTAAGGTTGTGTGTCATTGTTGAGTATGTCTAGATATTCTTATTATATTTTCAAGGACATATACTTGTGATGAGATGATTTTTGTTCTTGATTCTATATACATAGTAATTATATGGTGTCCTACTAGGTATTGTTGTAATCACCCCTACATGGAACTTTCCCACATGTGTGTCATCTTATATAGATTCTCAAACTTCTAATGAAGTCTTAGAAGGACAATGACAAGGTAGATCTAGTAAAACAGATAGACCAAGGTGAGTTCCTATGGTTTCATTGATTGTAGTCCTCACCCACTTACTGGTGGGACTTGATTTTAGTTTTATTATGGTGGAATTTTATTTTCCCCTTTTAATTTATATTTCTTTTTTTTCATACTCTATTTATGGAATTTTAGATGCATTCATGGTTTATTTTAGAATTTTTTCACATTTAATCATTTTATTTTCTTAGTGTTGTGTGCATGTGTATATGTACATTAGGCTAAGGCTTACCACATGATTTAAATGCCATCTCAGTGGTGGTCTACAACCTATGTCCTATTGTAGGTAGGCTTAAGGTAGTTATGGTTCAGGACCTACTGGTTTAGGTCAAGGAATTAGACTGTAATTTTCATTAGGCTTAAGCTATAACAAAAATGTTTTGCGTAATAACACATTTTTAGTCCCATCATGGATGAATCCCTATATTTTAAATATAATTATCCACAATAGGGTGTTCTCAGAATGGGTATGCTGACTAATCTTCTATTTAGATACGTGAAATTATACGAACATTCACATGTCTAGAGAAACATATCTCCCATCCTTGTAATCGTAGTAACATGATTATACAATCATTATAAATTATATAGAAACCATTAATAATATCCATCCATTTAATGTCCCAGAATTCCATGAATTTTTTTTAAAATTAGAATTGATTATTTCGAGACTAGGCAATGTGACCGCATGCTATTACAAGCTTTGGGGTGCCTGAAATGATCCGTCAAAAAATGTTATGTTTTAAATATTGAGAGTGAGCAGTTTTCCTAAAAAAAATGGAATAACTATTAAACGGGTTCCTGGATCAGAAATCTATTGGCACTATTTCATTCATCATCGCAAGTTTACCCTAGTGATGACATAAGTCTAATCATCATGGGCCACCAATGAGAAAACCCAAAAATGGAATCACCATAAATAAAATAGTAAAATAATATTATTTTATTTCTTAAATCCTTTAAACTCGCAAACAGTGACTCAGATTGAAAATATGAGCCTACCATTGAGCTCGTGAGTGTATTTATTCATTAGGAAAATCCTATCATTTGATGGTTCCAAGAAACAGTGGAAAATAGTTTTTGGATGTAAATAAAATTATTTAATAAAGATTTATATTTATTAGAATCTTTATAACACATAAATTGTAACATGGATTGGAAATACGAGAGTAATGATGATTTTGTGGTGGCATTCATCAGTTAGGAAGTGTCTAACATCAACCAATGTGGGATGGATATGAAAGTTGTTTTTTGGTACGTAATAGTAAATAAACTAATTTAAATAAAAACTATTTTATTTTGTAATCCACATAACTCATAAAAGGTAACTCGGTTTAAAAATACAATACCACCATTGAGTTCATAATGAGATGTTATTATTAATATGGGAATAACCATGACTGGCACTGGCCAATGGAAAAAGTAAATTTCATGGAATTTTATGGAAAATTAAAATAAACATAATTATTTTATTTATTAAGAATTGTTTCGTTGCAATGCAGTGATGTGTCAACTATTACAATCCATAAATAAAAACATGCTACAACACAACAACACAAAGTAACAGAAATGATATTTCTTAAATGAAACAGTGTAATGGGAGAGACTCAGTAAAAAACATTGCGACATGATTTTTCCATTTAATGGGATTACAAGAAATGAGGATGAGAGTGGGAACATTAAAAACACTCTGAATCAAAAGAGGTTCATCTTTTATGAATGACGAAGGAAAAATCTAAAATGAAGAATTCTAGAAAATCTTAAAGAGGTTACAACACATTGGAGAGTGGATTCCGAACCGAAGTTTGATAGATGATGAAATATGATCATCCTCAACAAACTTCTATTTTCCCATGTAGGGTTTTAAATCTGTGTAATTGTTGTTCCCTTGTTCTTACCTTGAAAACAAAAGATAGGGGATCAACTCACTGACTAGTTGATCCACTAATGATTTTTGTTTGAAGGATTGGAAATAAATATTACGGGTTGATGTTGGGGATTAAAAATCATAGTGATTAAATTATGCTTTCTAACCTTGCTAATTAGAACAGATTCAGACCAAAACTAAAAAAATGCATGGATTGTTCACTGGGGGATCATTGTGATCCCATATCTCTCCACTATTGTTCCTCGCTGACAAACCCATGAGGTCACGTTTGGTTTTTCCAGAAGGTTCCATGCCCTACTGGACTCCCAGATGATATGAAATGTGGTCTTGTGGCCCTAGAAATAAAGTCGCAGAACCGAGGATTGTAATGGTTAATTCGAAATAAAAATTGAACTACCACACCGATAGTGGAGAACCGTGGATGCAGGGCCGGCAGAGGTGATGCACGGTGGCTACGCGCAGAAGTGTGGCCACCCGAAATCAGAGGTGGCCGACTCAATGGTTGGTGGATATAGTGACCTATGGAGTCATGATCTCTAGTGGAGATGAGGGCCATGAAGAGAATGTGTCGTAATGGAGCAGCGGTGACACAGTGCATCACCATGTAAAAAAGAGGGGCAACACACACTACAGACCGTGTGCAGAGGACCCGACCTGCTGCATGGTGTATGAGGATGTGACATGATGTTGTGGAAGAGAGAGATTCAGATTCATCCTACTATATTGGGAATACAGGATGTGGCACCTGGTGCATCCTAGGTGTATTAGACTAGCTCTTCCAATGGGGATGGCTAGACTAGCAAGCCGAACATGGCATCGGGCCAGGCCAATGGAGCAAATAGGGCCACTAGGTGTATCGGGATGGAAGAGAACATGCACGCCACTCTGGGATGGGCCAAAGAGAAAATCAGGCCGTTGTACAGCCCGGCTGGGAATGAACTATTCTGACTATGTTGGGCTAGGCCATATAATATAGAATGTGTCACTGGTTGACCAATTGGGCTGGACCCATGAATGAACTGCCTAGTTCAAGTAAGGCCCACTGGGATTGGTCACTACACTAGTCTTGACTGGGTTACCCTTGACCCGAAACATGTCGGGTCATCCGGGACCCCCGACCAGGGTTAGATGGGTCGGTCTAACCATGTTGGATGGGGCCCGAATGAAATTTTCCACTATTTACTAAAACACCACTATCATTCAGACCAGTCTTCCGATTGATGTCCCATCCATGGCATTGGGACCCATACAACGAAACAATACTTTGGGTATACTCTAGGTTATTTTTTGTGGAAGATGTGACATGACTGATGGCTTGATGAGTAGATTCTACCAGAATCAAGTGCACTAGAGAGTAGAAATCCTATGGCAAGATGTGACATTAAGGATATGACCAGTGGGACCACGGTGGTCTAGTAGCAGAGCCATACTCGATGGTAAAGTAGTAGATCAGACCTATGTGGTCCAATTGTCAATCGGACCTCAGCGGTCCAGCAACAAAGCATACCTCAGTAGTCCAGTAGCCGATCGGACCTCAATGAACTTGTAGTCGAACTGACCTCCATGGCCCAACACTTGGGCGGACATCAATGGTCTGGTAGCCAAGTGGACCTCCATGGTCTTGTAGCCAAGAAGGCCTTAGTGACTCATCAGGGATGATTCTTTTATAAGTACAAGATAATTCATCTTTACAAGAGATAATATGACTTTCTATACATTGAGTTATTCCTGGTGGGATTTGTCTTTGCATTGTGGTCTTGATTTTTGGTCATTGCTTTGTGGTCTTTCTTTGTGTTATTTTCTTTTTGGTTTGGGGTCCCTATTGATTATTGCATTACTCACCCCTTCACGAACCTCACCCACACATGTTGCGTATCGTGCAAGTGATAGACACATCCATGGATACCTTGGTGGTCTGGGACTAGGTGGTGCTTAGTGAGATGGGACGGAAGAGAATATTTAAATGGATACAGGAAGCTACCCATCAACTGCCCTTTAGGTAGGGTCTCGAGCAGATAGACTGTCGAAGTTTTACATTCCTCTATGTTTATAGGATTATATTCTTACCCATTTTGTACATTCAGTTTGTATTATACTCTAAGTAGTTTTCTAGGTGACAGTTGTGGTTTACATTGTGTTTACATTCAGTAGTTTGAGCTATGTGCATGTGAACAGGTTTTAATGAAATTTATTCCCTTTTGGGGATATGCTAACGTGGTACTAGTCTCCTGCCTCATGCCTATGGAACGTGGGCTTGGGGTAGTCATAGCACAATCCCATGGGGACATGTCAGGAAAAATTGGTATCAATGGGCGGTCGATTCTAATAGAATAACTATGAGTCTTAAAAATTTTATGGTGAAATAGTGTTATGTGTTTCAAGTTCGGATTTTAGGTCAGTGATTCCAGTGTAGGTATGATGGTCGACCTATCCCTACACCAGGACCCTGAATTCTGCTTTCTGACTTTGTACATGAAAAGACTAGTTGCATGTGTCTTTGAATGTTTTATCATTATATTTTTGAGTCAGATTCAGCTCAATAGGTATAATCTATTAATTGATATTCATCTTGATCTCTTTCAAGATTCCTCCACACAGCCATCCATCTAGGATTCCAATGTGCGACTACGTGTATGGTTTATAGAGTGATGAGGCTTCAGTACATGTACTATTTCCTAGGATGGAACCTTCAGGATGTGTCCTAGCATTATGATAACCCATTGGTCAACAGTAACTATCGGTACTACCTGTATATGGCGCATGTACTCTTAGTACCTAAATGAGTTTCAATGAAATTTCCCCCTCGGGATTTGAGGTGAGACTAACCCACATGCAGCTAAGTACTGGTTTGAGGTGGTGGATGAGTTTTTCATCTAGTCAAGGAACCATTATATCAGATGGTGGTTCAGTAAGTGAGCCTTCTATTTGGCTTAGTATGGTGATGGATGGGTTTAGATTACCTGATCAAAATATGAGGTGAATTTTCCGTTGTCATATCTTGAAAACCATTCACAGAGAAGGGGATATTTCCATAAAATCTAATTTTTCTGCATTTGTAATAGCTTCTGCAGCTTCATCAAGATGACATGTTAGTATTTGAGTATTCATCAAGGTGTACTAACCATTCTAGGTACTCAATGAATATGATAAGACCAGTGCTACATGGCTCGGTCCTCCATGCGAGATGAGTTTAGTGACATCCGAGCCAGCCATATTATTCTATGCATTCCTACATATTCTTGGGTTATGAAGAGAACCTTTTTTAGTTGATAGTATATTGGATGAGCAGATACACCCAGTGGATGTCAGCAGTGGGAAAGCAGGAAGCTAACATCAGTCTCAGAGACCTGGATGTCTGATTCATTCCAAGAAGAGGTCCCACGATAGGGGATCTATAGCTAAAGGATCCTAGGCTGAGTCTAGTTTTCCTAGAAAGATGTGATGATTTTCAATAGATGGTAGAGGACATCTCTATAGATATTTTCAAGCCCACCAGGTTGATAGTGAAATAATGGATGGGTCACCGGGGCAGAGACAATGAGTGGAATAGATGAATCTATGGGGATGAATAAAAGGAAAAGGAGTTGTGAGAGCAGCAGAAGGTGGTATACATTTCAGCATGTTACTACCACAACCCCAATATTGGCCACACCAGGTTCTGGGAGCTCGAGGACAACAGAAGGAGTAGTTTCATGCAGCCATCCTTACCCGCATGATAGTGAACGTTTTGAGTATTTTTCCCTCCAGTGGTGGACGAGTATGAGAAGCTCTTTCCAAAGGATGTTCCAGGACTACCTCCTCAAAGATAGGTAGACATATGCATTGATCTATACACTTTGATAGCACCAATATCTATAATTTCATATTAGATAGATCTTGTAGAGATCTGAGAGCATATTCTATAGTTGGAGGACATGAAAAGGAAGGGGTTCGTAAGGCCCATCGTATCACCAAGGGAACCCCTATTGTTATTTGACAATAAAAATAATGGAAGATTGAGGTTATGTGTGGGAATCTATTGCCTGATCTAGGTGATCATGAAGAACATGTATCTTATACCATGTATCTATGAACCCTTCGATTAGCGGAAGGGAGCGAGATGGTTCTCGATGATAGACCTCAGATCAGGCTATCACTAGCTTAAAGTACGAGATGAGGATATCTGGATGAAAAATTTCAGATCTTGATATAGTCACAAAGGGTACATAGTGGTGCTATTCGGTGTGACGAACACCCCAATAGTTTTCAAGGGACTCATGAATATGATCTTACGTCCTTTCTTAGACCAGTTTGTAGTTTTATTCTATGATGACATCTTAGTGTATTCAGTGTCTGAGGAGGCGCACATGATACACCTATGGATAGTTCTTGACACACTCTGAGAGCAACAACATTACGAATATTTTTTAATGTGTGTGTTTTTGTCACGACCCATCCTCAGGGCCCGTGCCGTGACTACCCCAAGCCCACCTTCCATAGGTCAGGGGCTGGCGACTAGTACTAAGGCGTAATTCCCGGTAAAAAGGGAAGACATTGCCTATTTAAAGTAACAAACACCATATAGAAAGCAAGCAGAAGTAAACACTAAGTAAATACTGGGTATAACAGTAAGTACGCAAAAGTAAGTAGGCCAGAATACAATCCCAAACTGAAAGAAAAGAACAAATGAAAAATACAGTACAACAACTAAAAAGTAAAGTTGCATCCTGGATACGTCAACTAGAAGTCCCACCTGAAAGGTGGGCATCAATAGTCTCCACAGCTCCATGGGTCCAGCCGTCCTCTCCGTGTACATCTCGCCTAGTGGTCCACCTCCAGGTATTGTCTCGCTCCACAAGCCTCAAACACGATCAGTGCTGTCCGTTTTTTACAACCAAAACAACGTAGTGCAGGCATAGCCCGTGCAGGGGTGAGTATAAGCTACTCATTAGGGACCCCAAGACCCTCGAAGGTCTCTCAGAATCCACAAAGGATAATCCACAAAGGAAAGATACAATCACAAAGTAACATCTGACAAAAATTAGGAATATGCCCATACATATACCTAAGTAATCAATTCCAGTTCGGCTCCAACATCGAGCCCAAGTTCGATCACATCCACACAGGATAGTACAACTAAATCCACATAGTAAAGTAAAAGAAGATTTATCTCACACAGGTATACTTCTTCGTATGAAGATAGAGATGATCAGATATATCCACTGATTCAATTAAGCTGTCGTACCCACAGAGGATCGATAGATACTAACCCCTGCAATGACCCACAAAGGATAGAAATGTACTAACCCCTGTAATGACCCACAAAGGATCGATAGATACTAACCCCCGCAATGATCTACAAAGGATCGATAGGTACTAACCCCCGCAATGACCCACACATGATCGGACCCACACATGATCTGTAGGCACTAGCCCACACAGGACCGCTGAGCACTGACCCACACAGGATCAGACCCACACAGGATCGGTATCACTGATCCACGTAGGATCGCTGAGTGTTGTAGTCATCATCGTCGAATCCATGGAGGATTTCTGAACAGTCGTCATCGTCGTCGTAGTCGCAGCCAGCTCTAGGGTTCCTGCACACAGCAAGCTCGTCTGGGAGGGTCTGCTCCATGAGACGAGGGGCTGATACATCAACTGACACATAGTCCGGAGTTGATGTATCCAAAAGTTCTGTATCGTCAACAGGAACTCAACGTCACAGGCGGCGCGTCAATCGGACACCCGGTCTGAGAGTTATTTGCTTTTTCGTCCCAGGGGCCCGGTTGGTGTTTAAGACAAAACCAACCCGACCATACTCCAACTACATCAAAACCTCAAGATGAGTAAGCCAAAAGGTCCGTCTCACTAAGAGGAATATAACAAAGTCGGCGACACGTCAATCAGACGTCTGGAGCTCAAGTTATAAGCGTTTCTGCTCCGAGGGCCCGGTTGGTTTCGTGTTCGAACCAAACCGGCCAAACCCAAAGTATTCCAAAACCATGAGTGTAATATCCCAAAATGACCATCTTGATCCAAGGATCTCATCTCCGCTGACGGTGCATCGATCGGAGGTCCGTAGCCCATGTTATGAGCAAAAGACCGAAAGAGGTCCGAAAGTGGGGGTTTCAGGCCCGGACTGATCTGGCCCGAGACCCCCTGGGTCGGCCCGAACCGAGTTGACCCGACCCAGGTCCAGGTCCGGCCCACTTGGGCGTAGCCCGGCCCGGCTGGCGCAGACTGGCATGTCGGTCCGGGCTGGCAGCTCGGCCTGGCGCGCTAGCGCTGGCCAGGTGGCTCGGCCGTTTCGGCCTAGCGGATGGGGGTGCGGGGGCGCTTTTCCCACGCCTATTTGTAACCGCGCCCCCCATGTGGGGGGCCGCTCTTGTCTAGCCAGCCAAGGGTCGTAACCCCCAGCTCCTCCTCTGACCGGCCGGCCCGCTCCGGCCGGCCGGCTGCTGCCGCCACGGGACCAGCATGGGCCGGTCCCACTGCTCTGGCACCGGCGGCCCAGAACCGGCCGTCGGTCCCTGCTTTGCTGTGGCCTCAGCCGCGGCCTTGGTCCGTCCGTTGTGGCGCGACGGCGCCGCGCCCCTCCGTGACGGCCCCGCTTCGGCCGTGGTGCCTTTGTGATTCTCCGGTGTGGCGCGACGGCACCGCGATTTAGTTCGTCTTCAAAGGCGAGGCGTGACGGCACCGCGCTTCTCCGACTTTCCTTTAATATTCTCCCACGTGGTGCTTCGGCACCGCTCTGCCTTAAACGTGACACAACAAAATCAAACCAACACGGGGGAGGAGGGTCAGCCATGTTCGTGCGGTCTGACCACCTCCCGTTATTGCGATATCAAGCATCTCAAATTGAAATGATGAATGGCGATGGAAGTAATCACGAAGAAACAATTAAAATAAACCCATACCTCGTCAAATTCGTTGAGCGAAGGTTCATCGCACAATTTATCATTGTGGAAGAAGGCATCACGGAAGGAGAGGGTCATTGGCATTGCGGTACACGACGTCGAGTAGTCGATCTTCGAGGGTTCAACGTTCTTCGTCAGAGATCGGTGCATTATTCGCATTCTTCACATTATTCACATTCTTAGACGAAGAAGAAGAACTTCTAGAGCTTTTCCCCCAATCCACTCTCAACACAACAAGCTCCAACAATAATAACATAAGTGTTTCACTTATTTTATTACTCATGACTTAAGTTTGAAATTCAAAAATTTAATTAAACCACTTAATTAACTCATGTGTCATTTAATAGGAGGGTTATGGGAGTTTAGGGAAAATGAAGGGGTGGGGTTCGTGTGGGCCACATCACCCTCATAACCCTACTTGGGTGGTTACCCAACCTCCACCCAAAGGTTAACCACTTAGTAAAAACAAAATTTGTAGCTCAGTTTTCTTTTTAACTTCCCCAATTTTTTAACAACTCCACTCGTGTAAACGCAACTCTGGAAAAGTTAATCCTAAGCAATTACTGGCGCTGCGAATCCATCGGTGCCCTCGAAATTTGATTCTGGACACCGGTTCAAAAGTTAGAAAAACCCACTCGTTTGTTCACAGAACGTACCCGAGCTAACCTTCAGAAAAAGATTCCGGGCACACAGGGCCTTGGAATTAGGTGTCGTCAGAAACTGCATTCTTGTAAAATCCCAAGGAAAATTTAGAAAAAAATTCCCTTGAATTTTACAGGTCTTTAAAATACTCCCACCTCAGAGATTTACGTCCCCATAAAGATACATCATAATCTAGGGAAACAAAAGTGGGTATTGCACACGCATCTGAGCCTCCCACTCCCAAGTTCTCTCCTGGAGGTTCAAGTGTTGCCATCTGATGCACACTAGAGTAATCGATCGTCCACGTAGGAACCGCTCCTGTCGATCCTCAATCTCCACCGGGACCTCTGCAAAAGTCACCCCATCATCAATGTCCAGCTCCCCATGATCAATGATATGCGTCGGGTTGTGCATGTATCTCCTCAGCTAAGATACATGGAAGATGTCGTGCAGCCGGTACAACTGAGGTGGTAGAGCCAGGCGATAAGCCACCTAACCGATCCTGCTGAGGACTTGGAATGGTACATTGAAGCATGGAGAAAACTTGGCGCCTCGACCAAATCTCTATAATCCACGTCGAGATGAGACCCGAAAGAAGACATGGTCACCATCCTCGAACTCTAGTGGCCTCCGCCTCCTGTCAGCATAAGACTTTTCCCGGCTCTGAGCTGTCCTCATCCACTCTTGGATGACCGGGACCTTCTCTGTCGTGGCCTGGACCATCTCCGGTCCTACAAGTGCTGACTCTCCAGGGTCTGTCAAGAACATAGATGATCTGCAAGGTCGGACGTACAACGCCTCGTATGGTTCCATATCGATGGTGGAGTTGTAGCTGTTGTTGTCCGCGAACTCCGCCAAGGGTAGGTGGTCCTCCTAGCTGCGACCAAAGTCGAGGACACATGTGCGGAGAATGTCCTTGAGAGTCTAAATGGTCCTCTCCATCTGACTATCTATCTGAGGGTGAAAGGGGGTGCGCAAACGTAGTTGCGTCCCGAACACCTCCTGCAACCCCTTCCAAAGCCGGGAATTAAAGCGAGCATTTCAATCGGAGATGATAGATGATGGAACACCATAAAGCCCTACAATCTCTTGAACGTAGAGGCATCCCAATCTATCCACGTAGGCCTGCTCTCTAATGTGTAAGAAGTGAGCCGACTTGGTGCTTCGGTTGAAAATAACCCAAATAGAGTCATGACCTCTAGATGTGCGTGGAAGTCCAGTCACGAAGTCCATATATATGCCCTCCCACATCCACTCCGGGACCTCTAAGGGATGTACCGGTCTGCTGGTACCTAGTGCTCTGTCTTCACCTGTTGGTAGGTGAGGCATCAAGAAACGAACTCTGACACAGCCTTCTTCATGCCTGGGCACCAGTGCTGTCGTCTGAGATCCTGATACATCATCACCACTCCAGAATGTACCGCCAAAGGGGAATTGTGAAACTCTCTCATCACCTCCTCCCGTAATGAAACCGGTACCAAGGTACGTCCTCTGAAAAGGACGTTGTGCTCTCCCCCTAAAGATAAACCATCATGTTCATGTCCTGTGGATATCTGCACACGTCGCGTCTCATAGTCGGTGTCCCCACGTTGTGACTCTCTGACCCACTATAGTAGAGGAGGAGTGACTGTGAGTGACTGAAGAATGGATGCTCCATTACTATCCATGAAGGATATCTACAATGCAGATAGCTGCTCTGTCGCCTCCCCAAGTAGCTGAATTCCTGACCTCCTACTGAGTGCATCAGATACTATGTTCCCCTTTCAAGAGTAAAGACTATCTCAAAGTCATAGTATTGGAGGAACTCGATCCATTGTCGCTGTCTCAGGTTCAGGTCTTTCAGCGAGAAGATATACCTGAGACACTGGTGGTCAGAATAGACTGTAAAGTTCTTGCCCATCAGATAGTGTCGCCACATCTTCAGAGCGAAGACCACTAATGCTAACTCCAGGTCATGGGTAGCATAGTTCTGCTCATGCTGCCTCAACTGACGTTATCCATAGGCGATCAAGTCCTGCTCCTGCATCAGTACACATCCGAGTCTGGTCCCTGATGCATCACAGTAAGCCACGTACCCAACTCCCTCCTCTGGTAGCCTCAATATAGGTGCGCTGTTCAATCTCTCTCTCAGCTCCTAGAAGCTCTGTTGACATCTGTCTGACCACACAAAGGGTTGCCCCTTCTTGGTCATAGCTGATAGTGGTGCCGCAACTCTGGAGAAGTATGGCATAAATCTCTGGTAGTATCTAGCTAGTCCCAAGAAACTCCGCACCTCCGTCATGCTCCTAGGTGGCTCCCAAGCTAGCACTGCCTCAATCTTCGCAAGATCCACCGAAACTCCCACCTCAGAGATGACGTGTCCTAAGAAGTGGACCACGCGTATCCAAAACTGACACTTCGAGAGATTTCCATAATGTTGTTGCTCTCGGAGTGTGTTTAGTACAACCTGCAAGTGGTAGGCGTGCTCCTCCTCAGTAGTCGAGTATATCAAAATGTCGTCAATGAAGACCACAAAAAATCGATTGAGGTATGGCTGAAAGATCCGGTTCATGAGGCACATGAACACTTCTAGATCATTGGTCACACCAAAAGCCATAACCAAGAACTCCTAGTGGCCATTCCGACATCTAAAGGTCGTCTTCTGCACGTCCTCGTCCCGAACACTGAGATGATGATAGCCTGACCTGAGGTCTATCTTTGAGAACCACCATTCTCCCTTTAGCTAATCGGAGAGGTCATCAATCCTCGGTAGAGGATAATTGTTCCTCATTGACACCTAGTTCAGGCGATGATAGTCGACACAATGTCACAAGCTCCCGTCCGCCTTCTTGGTGAACAATATCCGGGAATCCCAGGGTGAAACACTGGGTCAGATGAATCTCTTGCCCCGAATGTCCTCCAACTGTACCCGTAGCTCACGAAGCTCAGCGGGAGCTATCTGATATGCTGGGGTGGATATCAGGGTTGTCCCAGGGTACAGATCTATATAAAAGTCTACCTCTCTATGAGGAGGTAGTCCTGGAACGTCGTTAGGGAAAACGTCTGCATACTGATCCACCACTACAGGAAAATCAGGACTCTGCATGTCAACTGCTCCTAGGATGAGTCTAGCCAACTGATGAGTGATGGGTTGTCCTCTCCTCTGTGAGAGTCCATCCTATGCTGCGAAGTCTCCCTTCTCGCCGGTGAAGGTGAACCTGCTCCCGTCGGTGCGTACAGACCGCACCTTGCGCCTAATACAGTTGATCTGAGCATGAACTGTAGATAACCAATCCATGCCCAAGATGACGTCGTAAGGCCTCGACGCCGCTATTAGAAGATCCCAGCTGAAGATCTCGCCTCCTAGAGTAAGCACACGCTGCCGGCACCAGTGCGTAATCATCGAGTTAGCTCATGCAGGAGTCTCTAGCCGTAAGGAACGAGCCAACGGCTCAGTCGGAATCTTCGAGATCCGAAGAAGGGCAGCGGCTATTAAAGAATGACTCGTTCATGTGTCTATAAGAACTGCAGCAAGGGTGGAAGAGACACAGATAGTACATCGAATCATCTCTGTCACGTCGTGGTCATAGGCCTCTTCTACCTGAAGCTGTGCATGTCTCTGCCCGCCAGCTCCCTGTGGTCGGGGTTGACATTCTGGGGGTGGTGGTGGTAGAGCCTCAATGCGTCACCCACCACCTGCTACTCGGTCAGCTCCTCTGCCTCATCCGCCTGCTCCCTGCTGACCTACACGGTCGACCCTCTGCCTCTGCCTGGGTGGTCCCTCAACCGTATGCTTCTCCTCATCACTGCAGGTCGGGCAGTCACGAGCCACGTGGCCCGGCCCACCGCATGCATAGCACTGTCTGCCTCTCGAAAGACTGGCTACGCGCTGTGTGCCATCCACTACTGAGCCAGTGTCCTGAGGTCGTCCGCCTGAGGGTCTAGTCTACCTGGACCCATGTGTCATCCATCGATTGCCTACTGCAGAAGACTCTGCTACGTGCCACCCTGTGGTAGGGCTCGCTACTGATGTAGGCTTAGCAAGGAAGCTCTCGATCAGAAGGGCACACTCCAGTACCCCTTCCTGTGTCGGAAAGCTGAAGGAGATCAGCGATGCCCTAATATCATGCCTCAGTCCCTGCTCGAAGGTCTGGGATTGGATGAATTGGTCCCATACCATGTTCGTCTAAGAGCGTGAGAGGTATCTAAATCTCGGCGAGTACTGGCCGACCGTCAAGCTACCCTGCCGCAGCTGTAGAAGCTCCTGGATGCATACCGCACGTAGGGTGGCTGGGATGAACTCCGAGCGGACGAGGCTCTCAAAGTACTTCCAGAGAAGAGATGCCTCGTCATGCAACTAAAGCATCAAGCTCCACCATCTACCTGCTGCCGCGTGTAGTAGGCTCACTGCGAGGATGACCATGAGGTCAGCTGGTGTCCTCACTAACTTGAAAACTCGTACAAATGCCTCCAGCCAATCCTCGGCTTCCTGAGGGTCCGTCTCCCTGTAGAATCTGAGCGGTCACTGACACTGAAACTCATGAAGTGCACTAAGGTGACGTGCACCGTCAATGGCTGGGAATGGTAGCATCAGTGGATCGGTGGGTAGAGGTACCGCCAGTGCCTCTACTGTCAAAGGGCCTTATACTGAGGCCTCGTCGCTCGGTGGGTTGTCGTCCCGCACAACGCTAGGAACCCTAGCTGGCTGCCATCATGGGGTGATCCTGAAAAGAGACAGGTGCGCCACGGTCAGAACTATATACCTGGTGAGCTGACACAATGTAATCACAAGGAAAACCAGAAAGAAACATGCAATCAATGTTTTCATGCATTAAGCCTGAAATTAGAAGTCAGGGTCCTGGTGTACGGATACGTTGGTTGCCGCACCAACACTGGACTCCCTGGACTGATAACCACACCCAATACCCTTAACACTATTGATTCATATAGAATAAATATCAGAGTCCAATGATCTGCGGTAGAACCAAACTCCTCTGATACAAATTTGTCACAACCTGTCCTCGGGGCCCGTGTCGTGACTACCCCAAGCCCGCCTTCCATATGCCAGCGGCTGGTGACTAGCACCAAGGCATAATTCCCTGTAAAAATCCATGCCATTGCCTTTGTAAAGTAAAAAAACACCACAGAGAAAGCAAGCAGAAGTAAACACTAAGTATAAACTGGGTACAACAGTAAGTGCAGAAAAGATTGTGGGCTAGAATACAAACCCAAACTGAATATAAAGTACAACTGAAAAGGGAGTACAACAACTGAAAATTAAAGCCGCAGCCTTGAGCCATTAACTGGATGTCCCATCGGAAGGGTGGGTACAGATAGTCTCCACAGCTCCACGAGTCCAGCCGTCCGCTCCGTGTACGTCCCGCCCAGTGGTCCACCTCCAGGTACCGTCTCGCTCCACAAGCCTCAACCACGATCATCGTTGTCCATCTTCTACAACCAACTCAATGTAGTGTGGGTATAGCCCGTGCAGGGGTGAGTATAAGCTACTAAGTAGGGACCCTGAGACCCCCAAAGGTCTCCCAGAATCCACAATGGATAATCCACAAAATAGAGATACAATCACGAAGTAACATCCGAAACTACTTAGGTATATACCCATACATATACCTATGTTATCAATTCGAGTTCGACTCCAACATCCGAGCCAATGTTCGATCACATCTACACAGGATATCACAACTCAATCCACAAAGGAAAGAAAAAAAAGATTCAGCTCACACAGGTACACTTCTTCGTATGATGATAGAGATGATCAGATGTTACCACTGATTTATCTAAGCTGTCAGACCCACATAGGATCGATAGGTACTAACCCCCGCAATGACCCCCAAAGGATAGAAAGGTACTAACCCCCGAAATGACCCACAATGGATCGATAGGTACTAACCCCTGCAATGACCCACACAGGATCGGACCCACACAGGATCTGTAGGCATTGGCCCACACAAGACCGTTGAGCGCTGACCCACATAGGATCTGACCCACACAAGATCAGTATAACTGATCCACGTAGGATCGCTGAGTGCCGTAGTTGTCGCCGTCGAATCCACGGTGGATTTCTGTACAGTCGTCATCGTCGTTGCAGTCACAATAAGCTCTAGGATTCCCGCACACAGCAAGCTCGTTTAGGAATGCCCGCTCCACGAGCCGAGGGGCTAATAATTCAATTGACACATAGTCCGGAGTTGATGTATCCAAAAGTTCGGTATCGTCAACAGGATCTCAACTTCACAGACGACGCTTCATTCAGACGCTCGGTCTGAGAGTTATTGGCCTTTTCGTCACAGGGGCCCGGTTGGTTTTTAAGTCAAAACCAACCCAACTGTACTCCAAATGTGTCCAAACCTCGAGAGGAGTAAGCCAAAAGATCCATCTCACTAAGAGGAGTCTAGAAAAGTCTACGACACATCAATTTGACGTCTGGAGCAGATGTTATAATTGTTTCCGCTCCGATGGCCCGGTTGGTTTCGTGTTCGAACCAACCCGGCTGAGCCCAAAGTACTCCGAAAACATGAGTGTAATATACCGAAATGACCGTCTGGATCCAGGGATCACATCGCCGCTGACGGTGCGTCGATCGGAGGTCCATATCCCATGTTATGGGAAAAATAATGAAAGAGGTCAGGAAGTGGGGGTTTCGGGCCCGGACTGATCCGGCAAGAGACCCCCTGGGTCAGCCCGAACCGGGTCGACCCGACCCGGGTCCGGGTATGGCTCGATTGGGCGCGGCCCAACCCGGCCTAGGCGTGGCCGAACCTGGCGGCTCAGCCCGGCACCCTGGTCTTCTGGTGATGGCCCAGCGGCTCGGCCGTTTCGGTCGAACGGATGGGGGGGGGGGGGGGGGGGCGCTGCCCCCCAACTGTTCGTAACTGTGGCCCCCATGTGGGGGGCCGCTCTTGTCCAGCCAGCCGGGGGTCATAACCCCTGGCTCATCCTCTTATCGGCCGGCCCACTCCTGCGGGCCTGCTTCTGCCGCCACGGGACCAGCATGGGCCAGTCCCCATGCTCCGATGTCAGCGGCCTGGAACCGGCCGCCGGTCCCTGCTTCGACGGGGCCTCAGCCGCGACCTTAGTCGATCCGGCGCGGCGCGACGGCGTCTCGCCCCTCCGTTGCGGCCTTGCTCCGGTCATGTTGCCTTTTCGATTCTCTAGTGCCACGTGATGGCGCCGTGCTTCTCCGCCTTTCCTTTAATATTTCCCCGCGCGTTGCTTCGGCACCGCACCGCCTTACACGTGCCGCAACAAAATCAAACCAACAAGGGGGAGGAGGTTCGGCCATGTTCGTGTGGTCCGACCTCCTCCTGTTATTGCGGTATCAGGCTGATCAAATTGAAATGAAGAATGGCGGCCAAAGTAATCACGAAAAAACAATAAAAATAAACCCCTACCTAGTCGAATTCATTGAGCAATGGTTCGTCACATAATTTATCATCATGGAAGAAGGCATCGCGGAAGGAGAGGGTCATTGGCATTGCGGTACACAACATCGCGTAGTCGATCTCCGAGGGTCCGACGTTCTTCATCGGAGACTGGTGTGTTCTTTACATTATTCATGTTCTTCACGTTCTTCACGTTCTTTGACAAAGAAGAAGAACTTCTAGAGCTTTTCCCCCAATCCACTCTCAACCCAACAAGCTCCAAAAATAATAAAATAAGTGTTTCACTTATTTTATTACTCATGACTTAAGTTTGAAATTCAAAAATTTAATTAAACCACTTAATTAACTCATCTGTCATTTAATAGGAGGGTTATGGGAGTTTAGAGAAAATGAAGGGGTGGGGGTCGTGTGGGCCCCACCGCCCTAATAACCACACATGGGTGGTTACCCAACTTCCACCCAAAGGTTAACCACTTAGTAAAAATAAAATTTGTAGCCCAATTTTATTTTTAACTTCCGCAATTTTTTAACAACTCCTCTCGTGTAAACACAACTCTGAAAAAGGTTTTATTAAGAAATTTTTGGTGTTGTGAATCCATCGGTGCCCTCAAAATTCGATTCTGGACACCTTTTAAAAAGTTAAAAAAAACCCGCTCGTGTGTTCACTGAATGTACCTGAGCTAATCATCGAAATAATATTTCGAGCACACTGGGCCTCGAAATTAGGTGCCGTCAAAAACTACGTTCTTGTAAAATCACAAAGACAATTAAGAAAAACATTCCATTTAATTTTAAGGGTCCTTACAGTTTTGGATATAAAAGGTCCATTTTTTGGGACATGTCATCTCAGGTTATGGAGTTGTGGTAGATCAAGCTATGATCATGGCAGTGCTTGCATGGGAACCACACAAGTGTTTTATTGAGGTGCGGAGTTTCCATGGGTTGGATGGGTACTTTCAGAGGTTTTTACCTGACTTCTTTATGGTGTAAGAACTCATGACGGGATGGAAAAGGAATGGAAACCCCTTCGTGTGAATAGAATGATTCCAGAAGAATTTTCACAACTGAGACATTGCATGATGAGTGCTCCAATTATGATGGTTCTAGAAGAGGGAACCGACTACGTTGTGTGATAGGACGCATCAGGAACTGAGATTGGTTGTGTCCTGATCCAGTGGAAAGTAGTCATTGCTTATGGCTCATGAAAATTTAGACCGCATGATCCTAAATATGAACCTCATGAAATTTAGTTGGCAGTGGTTGTCTTCGTACTAAACATGTGATGACACTACCATATGGGTAAATGATTCATAGTCTACTCAGACAAAAAAAATCCTCAGTTATATCATTTCTCATAGGGATCTGAATTTTGGATAGAGAAGATGTATAGAGTTCATCCATGATTGTGGATTCAAGATTATCTATAATTCTATGAAGGGGAATGTAGTGGAATATGATCTTAGAAGGATATGGAGTTTAGATCTACTGAATGATTCCTCAGAGTAGTTGGCCTCACTTTATATATACAATGTTGACAAGGATGAGACATATTTTCTTTAGTAGATTGTAGTTGTCCATCCACTATTAGAGTGAGTCAGGTTGGTACAACTCAGAGATGTCGGCTGTGAAACGATATGTGCCTTGATTTCCACTTGGCATGCCCCTAATGAACATTCAAAATGTGGGGAGTATGTTATCTGTTTTTGAAGACAGATCGTAGTACCTGTGGAATTGTAGGAGGTGCTGATGAGACACTTGTATAAAACTATTTTTAATGTCACTATTTTTCACAATGGTTTTTTAGAACCGACGTGAAAATCACTGAAATTTCATTTTTAAGTCAGTTATTATATAATTTATGTGAAAAATCCAATTTCACTATTTTTTCACATCTGTTATATAAGAATGTATGTGAAAATACATTTTCTCTGATTTTCACATCTTTTATATAAAAACCAACATCAAATATCAATTTTCCTAGTATTTTCAAGTATTTTCTAAATAAACGTTGTGAAAAATCAATTTTCATTACATTTTCACATCAGTTATTTAATAATGAATGATAAAAGGTATTTTTTAAATTGGTTTTTAAATAATCGGCAAAAAAATTGTTTACAAAAATGTAGTTTATTTAGAAATATTCGATTTGATAGGTTACAGAGCTCATACAGAGATACATATCAAACGATATGGTCATCAAAAGTTGACTATCTCAAAATGAAGTCTTTGGGATGGAAAACGTATAATTTCCATAACTGTTGGTCTGTAACTATGTTTGAGCTCTTGACCTAACAATCGAAGCATGGGAAATGAACTACATGTTTGTAAATGTAAGGACCCGGCCCCCCGAGTGCCCAGATCTGGTGTCCATGAGACACGAAGTACCATAATTATTATATTACATTTACATTTATCACATCATGTCTCATGCTACAAAGGATCATGAGGTTCAGGTTCAGGGGAAACTAGATGCGTTCTGAAACTTCTTTGAAGATATTACTGAAACCTGAATATTTTTCATTCAAAACAAACGAGGAGCATTGAAATACTCAGTAAGGGGGTTTGAAAAATACTTAATACATCATTTGAAACACTAATTTCGAAAAAATACTTTCTCTTACTCAAAATAATTCCTTTATGGAAAACAACATGACATTTCAATGGTAATTATAATATCATTAAAGCACTTTATACATAAGTAATTGAACATTTAGTTGAATGCCGCTAGGTGAACATAGTAAGAATGCTTGTATAAAAATTCATAAATTCTTACATGTAAGGTAGGCATAACGTGCAAGGTATGCAAGTACTACAGAGCATTGAAATTATCAGAGTTGCGCATAAACAATTTCACTCTAATTTATGAAAATTCACATTGTAACATGAAAAATGTAATGCTAACGTTTTCATTAAAATTATGGAAAGGTAAACTGATCATACATCATCACTGTCTCAACATATTCCATGTTCACTTTCATCTCATACTCATAGGTAATGGTTCTATAACCAAGGATATTCCTCTAGTCGAAATAATCACTTTGTTTGTCATATACTAAAACCTAATGAGAAAAATGTATACAGAAGGACTCATGGTTTCTGTGTCAAGGCCTTATGCCATGGCCTAGGGGTAATAACCCTATCTGACTGTCTAGAGAACTATCGATGCATCTAGGAGCTTACTTTTACTGGTCTCCAACCCAGAGGGCATACTTTTACTAGTCCCTAACCTAGAGGGCTTACTTTAACCAGTCCCCATCCTAGTGGGCTTTCTTTTAACCAGTCCCTAACCCGACTGTCCAATACATTTCTCATATGTCAAATATAGTCTCATATTAAAGGTGTCCCATACCACATTGAGTATTTAATTTTTATTTCTCATTACCCATGGTGTCCTATAACACTTTGGGAAATTTATTTCATAGTTCATTAACATGGTATGTCATATGAATTCATTATGTACAATAATAAATAAAAATGAATAATGAAACAATTATTCATTTAGTCTGAAAATACTTGACATAACATAGAAAATATTGCAATAAATAATCATATGCATACATAGTATGGTAAAAATTTGTGGAACATAAGATAACACATAAAATAATGGATGATTAGGGTTTTTTATATGAGGTTATAATTGATGACTCTTTAGAATTATTATATCATGGAAATGGAATACTTAAAAATACTCAACACTAATAATTCTTATAAACATGACTTTGATATTGCAATTTAATCATAACCATGTTAAACACTAATAATCACGATAGTAGGATTAACATCAAATAATAAATGGTTACTACATGTTAACATAACCCATAAATTTATAGTCCTTTACTTTGAAATAGGCCGAAGAAAATTCTTTTAAAAAATGAATTACATCGAGGGTACGTGTTAGAATAACTTCTATAATTAAGCTAGTTCATTGGTGTATACTAAAACACATACAGGCTTAGAAAACACTAAAACCTAATATGTGTCAAAACATCAAGTAAGTCCTAATTTATACTAGAAAATAGTGTTTTGGAAATTAAACTAATACATACCTTTATACATAACCATATATACACAAAGTGTATATATGGGGTTTACACAAAGTAAACATGGTCCATAAAAATTCCATAAGATTAAAACACCTCTAAACAATAACCATTTATTTTATTGTCACCAAAACCATATAAGATTTATTATACATGTTCTCATATGCACGTATGTATATAAAAACAAATGTATTATACTATAAATAAATTATACTTAAATCCAAACATAGTTTGCATCTAAAATATTTCTTATGGGTTAATATTCAATCTTGAAAATCATAAATGATTGTATTGGGAAACATATATATAATTATATAAATTTACATTTATATATAAACCAAATTTACAAGGAAATTATTTGCTTGCGATAAATAAATTCAAAACACCCTTTATGAGTTTATAATTATTTGTAAAATAAACTGAAATATTTTTTAAATCGTAGAAATAGATTTGAGTTGGGACTATATATATATATATACTTAAACACCCGAAAATTTATATATAAGGTTTATAGTGGTTCTGCTTAAAGAGGAAGTCACTCCCAACTAGTCTTATTTAGAAACATTAGTATGAAAATCATGAACAACCTCCATGGAAGCATTTAAAAATGGAGGGTTGAGGTGTACATATATATACTCATTTTAAAATTATTTGTATATACATATATACAGGTTCTAAAAGAAAACCAAGAGAGAGAAAGATCATATCTTTATGCCATTTAAGAAAAACCAATTCAAATCCCTACACCCTACTTGAAAGTGGGTGATATGAATGATCCAATAATATATATATATATATACAAACATATTGTATATCTGATTATATACAATTTGTGTATAATCGGTTTGCATCATAAAAACTACTGGGAAAGTCCCCTTACAGATCTTATTAATCTCTAAACATGAGGCAAAGGAGAAGGTTAGGGTCTTAATATAGTTGAAGACATCCGTGTATATATATATGTATATATATAACCCGTATTCATACTTATATATATATATAACCGTTTTTTCATAAAAAGAGATGAGAATAAATATGAAAACCCCCTACCTAGACTGTTAGAAGCGGTTGGAGGAGAGGAGGATGAGATGCTCGGGTGACACTGAAAGCTTGAAGGACTTGAGAGATCCCCTTGGGGACGAGTGCAAAGAACCCATAGGTTCTTAGAATATCGCAATTTTTTTTTTAATAAAAAACTAAACCTACGTACAAGTGGAAAGGGATCTGAGGCCACATGCTTTTAAAAAACCGGGCAAAGGGACCCCTATGGAAAATTGTGGGTTAGGAGGGTCTGGTGAGTGATGAAAATGGTGATACATAGGGGAGTAGGCTACTGGTACGGGGCATGCCACAACAAAAGGGGACCCTTGGAAGGTGATGGGTGTGCAGGGGTCGAAGAAGAGCAGTGGAGGTGGGAGCTGGTTACCGTGATGACCATTGGTGTGGCTTACCAAGGATGACGACATCGCGGAGGAGAGCAGACGACCAGGATCATCCGTCACTGGATCAGACAACCGTGGGGAGGTGCTCGTGTGGATGACAGTGATGCGACAAAATGGTGGTGTTTGGGCGGCCGAGGGCATGGAGTTGGTGTGGAATGGAAGGCTGCCGTCGACCTAGGTTGCAGCGCGAGGAGGAAGGCGGACCGGGGGAACGAACAGTGTGCATCATCAATCTTGTAGCCATATACTGGACTATTTGGGAGGCTCGCAACCAGGTAAGGTTGGGTGGTGAGAGTTCCTTGTTGTATCATCATATCCGGATGAAATCCATTATAGTTGAGATGTCCTCCCTTTTTAAAAATGGTGTTCAATCGCTTATGTTGGAGGGTCCGGTTAGTGGACAGGCTGGACAAAGGTTGGATAGAGGACAGTTTGTTAAATGGCAGCCTCCAAAGCATGGGTGGAAGCTTAACGTGGATGGATCATGTGTGGGAGGAATTATGAGGGGCGGTGGCTTGCTTCGAGACTGCTAGGGTATGGTTCTGGTAGCCTTTAGTGCTTATTATGGACCAGGTAACTCTATGGGTGCGGAGTATAGAGCCCTTCTTTCAGGTTTGATGGTATGCAGGAGGAAGGGGCTCCTGATGATAGAAGTGGAATTGGATTCAAAGGTTATGGTCAGATCTCTCCAGGGATATCAAGACATCTCATGGAATTTAACGTATATATATCGCCAGTGTAAGGTGGAGACCAATCAGGGAAGGATGGTTCACCATAGTCTGAGGGAGTCCAACATTACGACTGATGAGCTGGCTCGTTGGAGTCGACCTGAGGAGATGCTGGTGGTTTATGACAGCCATAACTCTCTTCCTTTGGAGTGTGTTAATGTGGTTCAGAAGGACTCTCTTGGCCTTCACTATTTTCGTCCCCCGTGAGGTGTAATTTGGTTTTCTCTTGGTATTAATAAAAAATAACTTTCATTCAAATATATATAAGTATAGACATTTATAAATAAAATATATATTTATAATTCATATTATAAATCTTAAAATATTTTTAATTAAATAATATTCCAATTAATTTTTAATCAAATTAAAAAAATGTGTTTATTAATATTAAGATTCTTTATAAACATATATCTATATGCATGGGGTTTCAAATTTAATAACAAAAATTTATTAGATTTATTTATTTCAAAAAACATAATTATGTCATGTTATTTTATTTTAACAAAATTTTATAAAAAAAAAAAACTAATGTTATAAATGGTTAAATTTAATAGCTATAATTTTTTAACAAAATACATATTATTAATAATTTTATAAAATTATAATCTGAAAACAATAATTATAATTTAATATATATATATATATAACATTTTTTTGAAAATGTAACAAAACATATAATAATTTATCCATTTTCATAAGATAAAATAATGAATATTACTACATAATGTCATATAATAATTTCAAAATGGCATGCATAGTAAAATTATAATTTTATAATAATATTAGTTTTATTAATAATTTGATAAAAAATTCATTTAACCATTATTTCATGATGGTAATTATCCAAAACTATATATATAAAACAATTAAATATATAAAATTCATCGCTAATTATTATACCTAAATATATTTAATTAATTTTAACACGTTGTTGAGTAGTTAATTGTTCTTTAGCTAAAACCTTAATCACTAAAGGCTATAATTATAGCCGTCGAGTTTCCAACAGCTACTTGAGGTAACGGTCAGATTGGTGATCTATAAAACCAAGACATGGGGTTTCTAAACTTACGATGTTTGAAGAAGAATAAAAAGGAGAAGATGGTTCAAGTCACCCCTTTAGTGCTTAGTGTGGCTGCAGTGGCTTAGACCATTCTTATGTTCGTTATGATGGATACTAAGGACCCCTATCGTCTTCTTGGGGTTCTCGTTGTTTTGAGTGGTCTTCCTCTAATTTTAATAGGGGTTTTAATTGGTATCTTTGGTTATCTTAATTTTCTATTTGATCTCAATGTATTTAAATTACTATGGTGTTTCCATTTGAATAAAGAGACTTTCAATCATTTTGTTTGTTTACTCTATTTAATAATAAATTAAAATTTAATTATTTCATTTTCATAAGAAACCAGTTTGTTCGATCAATGGGTCACATAAAATATAAAATATACCATTACATGAAATACAACATCTTGTGGTGTTACATTATTTCCCCCAACAAAGAATTGCATCCTCGCAATTCTACTCATAAACTATTAAAGTAAGTTCCCCAGACAATCATCATCACCAAATTGGGATATTTCTTTCGGTCAACTGGATACCCAGGTTGGTACATAGTTCCTCTGCTTCACTATCCCAGATACACCTCGAGCTGTATGGGTTGAACTCCTGCTCATGCGTTCTGCACGCTAGCTTCCCTAGGAAGGCTTAAGCAGTAATAAATTCCGGGAAGTCCGAATGGACATACTATCTGGTGCTCAAACGGACTACATCATGACTAAGATATTCCATTAGAATGATGCGATTAAAAATACTGAGGTTTAAAATTTGGAACATAATGAATGCTCTGAGGTTCCCATCTTTTCCAGCCACTAGGAAACATGCTCTGGCATAAAAATTTTGTGCCAAAGTGAAACATGAAAACAGACCCTCGAAGTATCTCCCCCTTCGACTATAACAAGGATGTTGGGAAATGATGATGAGATGGAAGACAGGGTCAATCCCTTGACAGGAATAAAGGATTTCAAGGCTGTTAGACAAATCAAACATGTGTTTATATGATCCTCGCTGATGGAGGAATGAATGATAGTCCATAGTGCACGTCCTGATTAAGATATCCTCCAAAATTTCCTCGGGTAAGGATGATATATTTGTTTGTCCATCCATCTGAAAATACATTAATTATAATTAACTTTAAAGTTCAGATAAGCTATAGATAGGAAAGAAAAACAGATAATATTTCAATGACACATAAGTTTATACATCAATTCTTAAGTTTTCCTTAACGACCTACTATACGAACTCCACACAGAGAAGAAAAACTCCCAATCTACCCAAACCAAATACATGCTGAGAATTCGAGGTTAAACTAATGGGGGAACCTGTGACATCTTATGAGTTTAGCATGAGGGGTATGATGTTTGGAAATGTCAAAATAAACATTTTTCCTATAAGACAGTAGGGTGGAATTGTCTTCTAACATCATGAATTCCAAAAACTAGCCCGACAATCCATAGTTCAAAATCTGACAAGGATACGCCACTTGGAGGCATCCAGCACATGCAGCTTCTTAAAATGTGTTGAGGACCATAAATCCAACAACCTCACCTGTCGTGAATACTCGAAAAAGGCCCTCATGGTACCTTCCCCGACCAGCATATGAGTGGAATTGGGTCCTCATCATAAGTAGGTAATTCATTCCTAACCCTCGGTGTATACTAAGCACCTGAGGTGAGTTGGACACATCGTACATGTTCTTACATGACTTGCAGATATGGGCATAATTAAGAAAGTTCTCTCAGTGATCTAGAGACACAATGGCCTCTAGAGCCTCAGTGGGAAGCGACAGAAGATTAGTAGGTACATTTCCATATACCATCTGAAAGTTACAATATAATTACATAGTAATTCTCAGTCATAGCTATATAATTATACTACCTGGTTTTATAGAATTGCCTGATCCTATACTCTGATACCAACTGTAAGGACCAGACCCCCCGAGTGCCCGGATTCGGTGCCCATGAGACACAGTGTACCATAATTATTACATTACATTTACATTTATCACATCATGTGTCATGCTACAGAGGTTCATGAGGTTAATATTTTGGGAAAACCAATTGTGTTCTGATAATTCATTGAAGACATTACTAAAACCTGAAATTTTTTCAGTCAAAATGTAGGGTGAGCCTTGAAATACTCAGTAAGGGGGTTTAAAAAATACTTAATACAGCTTTTGAAAAACTACATTCAAAAAATAATATCTCTGACTCAAAATAATTCCTTTAAGAAAAACATCAAAACATTTCAATGGTTATTATAATATAGTTAAATCACTTTATACATAAGTAATTGATCATATAGCTGAATGCCGCTAGATGAACAAAGTAAGCATTCTTGTGTATAAATGCATAAATTATAACAAGTAAGGTTGGAATAACATGAAAGTATGCAAGTACTACTGAGTATGAAAATTATCAGAGTTGTTTATAAACAATTTCCCTCCAAATAATTAAAATGCACATTATAACATGAAAATTTTAATGCGAACATTTTCATTAAAATTATAGAAAGGTAAAATGATCATGAATCATCACTATCTCAACATATTCCTTTTTAACTTTAATCTCATACTCATAGGTAATGGTTCTATAACCAATGATATTACTCTAGTCAAAATAATCATTTGGATGGTCATATACTAAAACATAATGAGAAAAATGTATACTGAAGGACTCATGGTTTCTGTGTCAAGGCCTTCTTCCATGACCTAGGGGTAATAACCCAATCTGACTATCTCGATAACTATTGATGCATCAAGGAGCATACTTTTATCAGTCTCCAACTCGGAGGGATTACTATTAACAGTCCTAAACCTAGAGGGCTTACTTTAACAAGTCCCCATCTTGGAGGGATTTCTTTTAACCGGTCCCTAAACCAGCAGTACAATACATTTCTCATATGTCAAAATGGTCTAATATTGAAGGTGTACCATAACAGTTTGAATATTTAATTTTTTTTTGTCATTACCCAAGGTGGCCCATACTACTTTGGGTAATTTAGTTCTTAGTTTATTAAGATGGTATGTCATATTCATGCATTATGTACAATAATAAATAAAAATGATTAATGAACCCATTATAAATTTAGTCATAAAATACTTGAAATAACATTGAAAATATGGAAATAATTAATCAAAGGCATACATAGTATGTTAATCATTATTTGGACATAAGATAACACATAAAATGATGGATGATTAGGGTTGGCCACATGAGGTGATAAATGATGAATCATTAAAATAATTATATCATGGAAATGGAATACTTAAAAATACTAGACATTAATTACTATGATAAACATGACATTGAACTTGTAATTTAATCATAACCAAATTATCATCTTATAATCATTGCAGTAGGATTAACATCAAATAATAAATGGTTACTACCTGTTAACATAACCCAAAAATTCGTAGTCCTTTACTTTAAAACAGGCTGAAGCACATTCTTAAAAAAAAGAATTACATCGAGGGTATGTGTTAGAATAAATTCTCTAATTATGAAAGTTCATTGGTTTATACTAAAACACATATAGCCTTGGAAAACACTAAAACCTTATATGTATCAAAACATCAACTAAGCCCTAATTTATACTGGAAAATAGGGTTTTGGAAATTAAACTAATACATACCTTTATACATAACCACATATACACAAAGTGTATATCTGGTCTTACACAATGAAAAAAAGGCCCATTAAAATTCCGTAAGATTAAAACACCACTAAACGATAACCATTTATTTGATTGTCACCAAAACCATATAAGACTTATTATTAATGTACCCATATTCACATAAGTATATAAAAACTATGGTATTATTCTAAAACAAAATTATACTTAAATCCAAACATAGTTCACATCTAAACTATTATTTAAGGGTTAAAATTCAAGTCTTAAAAATAATAAATTATTGTATTGGGAAACATATATATAATTTTATAATTTTACTTATATATATAAACCAAATTTACAAGGAATGTATTTTCTTGCTATAAATAAATTCGAAACACCCTTTATGAGTTTATAATTCTTTGTAAAATATACTGAAATATTTTGGAAATCATAGAAATAGATTTGAGTTGGGACTATAAATATATATAATTAAACACCAGAAAATATATATGTAAGATATATAGTGGTTCTGCTTAAAGACGAAGGCATTCCCAAGGAGTCTTATTTAAAAACATGAGTATAAAAATCACGAACAACCTCCCATGAATCATTTAAAAAGGGAGGGTTGAGCTGTACATATATATATAATTGTTTTAAAATTATATTTATATACATATATACAGGTTATTAAACCAAGCCGAGAGAGAGAGAGAGAGATCAAATCTTTATGCCATTTAAGAAAAACCAATTCAAATCCTTACACCCTGATTGAAAGGGGAATATAGGAACAATCCAATACTGAATATATATATATATATATATATATATATTATATCCGATTATATACAATTTGTGTATAATCATCTTGCATCATAAAAACTAGTGGGAAAGTCCCCTTACATAACTTATTAATCTCTAAACAGAAGGAAAATGAGAAGGTCAGGGTCTTAATATTGTCAAAGACATCAGTATATATATATATATGTGTGTGTGTATATATATAACCCTTATACATAATTATACATATATAACTGGGTTTTCATAAAAAGAGAAGATAAAAAAAGGAAAACCCCCTACCAAGGCTATTTGAAGCGGCTGGAAGAGAGGAGGAGGAGATGCTCGGGAGACTCTGAAAGCTCAGAAAACATGAGAGATCCACTGGAGGCCGAGTGCGATGAACCCAGAGGTTATTTGGACATCACGGTTTTTTCTATAAACAAATAAACCTACATACAAGAGGCAAGGGATCCGAGGCCACTTTCTTTAAAAATGAAACTGGGTAAAGGGACCCTTATGGAAAAACGTGGGTGTGGAGAGTCCGGTGAGTGAAAAAAATGGTGATAAATAGGGGTGTAGGCTACTGGTTCAGGGAACTCCTTGGTAAAAGGGGACTCTTGTATGGTTATAGATGAGAACGGGTCAAAGAGGGGAGTTGGATGAGGGAGCTAGTGACCACGATGGCCACTGGTGTGGCTTACCGAGGAAGATGACGGCGTGGAGGAGAGTGGATGAGCAGGATCATCCGTCACTGGATTGGATAGCCATGGGGAGGTGCTCGTGTGGCTGATAGTGAGGCGATGGCGTGGTGGTGGTTGGGTGGCTGATGGCATGGCGTCGATGCAGAATGGGAGGCTGCCATCAACCTGGGTTACAGAGCGAGGAGGATGACAGCCTCCTCTTTTTTTTTGTTTTTTTAAATCGTTTGTTATTATTATCATTAAAACATTATTATTTTATTTCATATTATTATTCTATCTTCTTCTATTTATACTTTATTAATTATATTATCATTATTAAAATGTTAACCTATCATAATAATACTTAAAAAAAGAAAAGGTTTATAATAATCACTATATTTTTTAAAAGTCAAGCTAATAATATATTATTAAATTTATAAACATATATATATAAATCATAATATAAATGAAACCAAATATATATATGTATATAAATTTATAAATAAAATATAGATTTATAATTAATATTATAAATCTTAATATAATTTTGATAATATAATATTCCAATTAATTTTGAAACATATTAAAAAATGTGTTTATTAATATTACGTTTCTTTATAAACATATATCTATATACATGGATTTTCAAAATTAATAACAAAAATTTATAGATTTATTTATTTTTATAAAACATTATTTTGTCATGTTATTTTAATTTAATAAAATTGTATAAAACAAATATTAATCTAATTATAGAAATGGTTAAATTGAGTATCTATAATTTTTTTTTAAAAAATAATATTATTCTTAATTTTATAAAATTATAATATAAAAACAATTATTATAATTTCATATATATATATATCAATTTTTTGTAAATGAAATAAATCATAAAATTATTCATCCGTTTGCATAAATTAAAATAATGTATATCACTAAATAATGTCATATAATAATTTCATAATGGAATGCATAGTAAAATTATAATTTTATAATAATATTAGTTTTATTAATAATTTTATAGCAAATTAATTTAACCATAATTTCGTGATGATAATAATCCAAAACTATATCTATAAAACAATTACATATATAAAATACATCGATTATTATTATTACTAAATATAGTTAATTAATTTTAACACAACGTTGAGTACTTAATTTTTCTTTAGCTAAAACCTTAAGGACTAATGGCTATAATTATAGCCGTCAAGTTTCCAACGGCTACGTGAGATAACAGTTAGATTGGTGCTCTATAAAACCAAGACATCGTGTGTCTTAAGCTTAGGGTGTTTGAAGAAGAAGAAAAAGGAGAAGATAGTTCAAGTCTCCCCATTAGTGCTTAGTGTGGCTGTTGTGGCTTTGACCATTTTTATGTTTGTTATGATGGATAATAAGGACCCCTATGGTCTTCTCGGAGATCTCGTTGTTTTGAGTGGTCTTCCTGTAATCTTTATAGGGTTTTTTATTAGTATCTTTGGTTATCTTAATTTCATGTTTGATCTCAGTGTATTGTAATTTCTATGGTGTTCCCATTTGAATAAAGATCCTTTTGATTATTTTGTGTGATTACACTATTTCTTAGTAAATTAAAATTAAATTATTGCCTTTGCATAGGAGACCAGATTATTTGATTAATGGGTACCATAAAATATTAAATTTACTATTACATGAAACACAGATTCTTGGGGTATCACATTAAACATTTTTTGCATCAGTTATTTATGCACCGAAGTGAAAATATCATGAAAATTTTTTTCCTCGTCAATTCTTATATAACCGATGTGAAACATCAGCAAAACATATAATATCTTTTCACAAAGGTTATCATAAAATGGACTTGAAAGATAATTTTAATATATTGAAAATGTAGAATTTCAATTTTATACATTGTAGAATCGAAATTTCCAATTACAGATTAAAACTTTAATACCAAATTTTATTTTATTCCTCTCAATTATATATTTTCAATATACACATATCATAATTTAATGATCATTTCTTTCAACCATCATCGTTTCCCCAACTAGACACATTTGATCTTCACCGTGAATCAACTATTTATTCATTTTGCGATCTTATCAAGGTATTTTTAATTATTTATCCATGATTTATGTTTTTTAGTGATTATTTTTCTTAATGGATATAACATTTAATAATCATTTCGTTAAACCATCATCATTCCACCTACTCGGCTTGTTTGATCCTGCACATGAATCCACTATTTCTTCTTTCTGTGATCTAATCAAAGTATTTGTAAATTTTTCTCCATGATCTATATTTTTATATGTATTTTTAATAATTGATATACCATTTAATGAATCTTGTTTTATTATAATGATGAATAATGATTTATATAATGGTAAAACAAAAAAATCCTTCTTAATATTCTAAAAGTCCTTCTAAGATGAGGATATGGTTGGCTCATTTGATATTTCCTTGAAAAAATATATCAATCTTCTGATGGTCACAACTTTTGATCTGTAACTTTGTTTGAGATATAAGACCAATAAAATTGAAGAATATAAAACTATCTAAAAAATTATAAACACGTATTACATCTATTATTTAAAAAATGATTTTAAAAATTACTTTTAACTCTTATTTTAAAAAAACTGATGTTAAAAAGGACTTTTAGCATCGGTTTTTTAAAAACGGATGTAAAAAATATCATTTAACGTCATTTCCATATGGTATTTCATGTTAGTTTTCTAATAAGAGATGTCAAAGAACATAAAATCCATTTTTTACTACAGTTATTAAATAACCTATGTTATAAATCATATTTTTAACATTCCTCACAAAGACGTCACCTCAAAACCGATGATAAAATTATAATAAAAAACTGACGTAAAAAATAAAATTTTGTACTAGTGGGAGTTACATACATCCCTTATGGTGGTACATCTCGGTGGGGAGAATATGTAATAGGACCTCCAATGTCAATACTGGTAGTTGGATATGAAGAAGGTAGTGGTAGAGTTTTTCTTGAGATGCCTCACATGCCTGAAAATGAATGTTAAGCACCAGGTTCGAACAGGTTTGACACTACCGCTCAAGGTACCAGAGTGAAACTGCGATGGGATTCTGATGGACATAGTGAATGGATTAATGTGTACATATATTAGAAATGATACCATATGGGGGATCATTGATTGACTCACCAAGTCAACCCACTTCTTAACTACCAATGAGCCTAGTTTTGTAGAGGGCTTGGGATGCCTCTATGTAATGGAGATTTGAAAATGGGGAAACTTTTGTAGAGTTTCTCATATAGATCAGAGATATAAAATAAAGGACCCTATGTGGGTGATTTATTCCTCTAGTGAATGTTTGGTGGTGGCATTATAATCTCAAAGAGAGAACCTGGGATCGTGTGACTCAGATCCACGCTCAGTACACCCAATTTTTTTGATTAGCCATTGTTTTGTCTTATGAGAACGTAAATCCAAAAGGTTTGGGGTAATTTAATGTCCTATAATTCCATGAAATTTATTTTAAAATTATATGGGATTATTTTGACACCAGGTACTGAGACAGAGTGTGATTCCGACTCCCAGAGTGTTTGGAATGATCTATTGAAAAATGTTATGTTTTAAATAGTGAGCCTGAGTGGTTTTCTTGAAAAGGGGTAATAGCTCTTAAATTGTTGATAATATTAGAAGCCTAAGGGAACATTGGAATTTAGGATGTTGGGATTACCCTAGGCTTGACTTAAGATTAGTCGGCATGGGCATCCTGTGAGAAAACCGGAAAATGGAAGAACCAATAATTAAATAATTAAATAATATTATTTTACATTTCAAATCTATATAACTCATGAATAGTGACTGGGATTGAAAATATGAGACCATCATTAAGGTTGTGAGGGTATTATTTCCTTAGATATATCCTAACATTGGTTAGCACAGGCCAATAGTGGAAAGTAGTTTTTGGCCGTAAATAATATAATCGAATAAAGATTATTTTATCTTCATGTCCTCATAACTCGTAAATGGTATCTCAAATTGGAAATATAAGAGTACTATGGATTTTATGAGGGAGTTCTTCCCTTAGATGAAGCCTAACAATAGTTGGCAGAGGCCAACTGCGAAAGATTGTTTTTGGGATGTAACCATAAATAAAAAAATTTAAAAAAATTTATTTTATTTTTAAATCCACATAACTCATAAACGGTTACTTGGATTAAATATATGAGACCACCATTGAATTCATAATGAGATTTTCTCCATAATAGGGTCATAACCTGAACTAGTGAGGATCGAGGGAAAAATAAAATTTCTAGATGTATTATGGAAAAAAAAATAAACCTAAAAATTTTATTTTATTCAAAACTGTTTCACTACAACACAGCAATGAGCTGGCTACTTCATTCCATAAATGATACCATGCAATGACACATAAATGAAAATTAAAAAAAACATTTTTCCCTAAATTAAATGGCGTAACAGTGGTGACTTAGTGTAACAGAAAAGTTGTGATGTGTTTTCTCCATTTAATGGGATAAATGGAATTGGGGATGATAATGAGATCATAAAAATCACTCCAAATCTCTTGAGGATCACCATTGATGAATGATGAAGAAAACCTTCTCAACAATGAATGTTGGTGAATCAATAAGTGGATATGAGAAATTGATGAGAGGATTCAGTAGTTGAGATTGATCGATGACCATTGATGATCATCCTCGACCAAACTCTATTTTCCTAGGTTGGGGATTAAATCTGTGTGATTATTGTTCACTTTTTATTCCCTTCTAAATGAATAGGACAGATCAAATCACTAACTAGTTGATTTGGGGATGATTTATTCATACAGTATTGGGAATAAATATTACGTTATGATGATGGGGGGATTAAAACTCATAGTGATTGAATTATGCTTCGTGAACCTATTGGAAAAAATTGATCTGGACCAAAATTTAAAAAGGCTCAGATTGTTCATTGTGTGTTCTTTTTTATCCCCTCTATCTCCTATATTGTCCATCACTGAAGGACCCATGAGGTCACATTATGTTTTTTCGGGAGGATCTGAGCATGACTGGAACCCCAGATAAATGGTAATGTTGTCTTCATGCCATAGAGATAAAGGCAGTGGACCGAGGATCTCATCAGTTCTTTCATAACAGAAATAGGCCCACCACTCCAATAGTGGAGACCCGTAGAAGGAGGACAGCAAGAGGCGGCATGGCCACACAGCAGCGAAGGATTTAGTCTCGATGACGAGTAGTGGTAGGGACCCATGACAGCAAGACCATGGGTGGTGATGGGGGTTACATCGGAGCAGGGGTGACGTGACATAGCGTCGACCCACCAGGTGGTGGAACGTGGCCAAGAGTGTGCATTCGGAGGATCCAACCAACCTCATGTTAGCCGCATGGCATAAGAAGCCATGACATGATTTCACAGTATTGGGGGATTGGGCACTATCAAGCTGTGTCATCATAGAAGGGAATTAGCCCCCGCATCATACCGAGTGGATCAGACTAGCCCACCTAGTGTGTCAGGAGAGACCAATAGGCCGGAAACGGCATTGGGCCGGGCCAAGGAAGCGAACCGAGCCACTAGGATGCCTGAGGTAGAATAGAATAGGTTGTCCATTTTGGGTCGGGCTAGATAGGAAACTAGACTGCTATGCATCCCGATTGAAAATAAACGATTCTGACTAAGTCATACCAGGCCAAAAAAATGTGCACTGGGTCACTGGGCGACCTAGCGGGCTCGACCCATGGCCGAACATGGCCAGGTCTAGCAAATACCAATGGGGTGGCCACTAGAATACTCCAGACCAGGTCTTCCCATACGCGTAACGGGTTGGGTCGGTTCGGCCAAAATGTGTTGGGTCATGCGGGTCCCTCATGTTGGGCCGACCAAGTTAGACTGGGCCCAAATGCAATCGGCCCGTTTTTACTAACATGCCAATATCATTCAGAAATCACATCATATTGATGTGTCACCCACAACTTTGGGACCCATCTAATGATACATTCCTTTGGATATAATCTATGTTTGTTTTGTGGCATTGAAGATAAAATCGATGGATTGAGGAGTATATTCTCACGAAATCATGTGTGCTGAAGAGCTGGAATATTATGGATGGATATGGAATGATGGATATGACGAGCTAGGCCTTGGTGGCCTTATAAGAGATGAGGCATCTATGGTCGAGCAGTTGAGTAGACCTCGGTGCTCCACCAGCCGAGAAGACCTTGGTGGTTCAATATCCGAGTGGACCTAAATGCTCCAGCTTCCTTTGAGACCTCAATGGTCTAGTATCCAAGCCAGTCTCGATGGTCCAACAGTGGATCAGACCATAGTGGTCTAGGAAATGAGAAAACTAAAGTGATCCAGTATCCAAGAATACCTCAGTAAGTAATTATGGACGATTCCCTCACTAGTAAAAGATCATTCGGCTTTATGACTGACATTATTACTTTATATACATTGAGTTATAATCGGTGAGATTTTTCATTGATTTATGAGCTTTATTTTTCATCATTTTTTGGATCCCTACTGAGTATTGTGTTACTCACCCCAGCATGGGACTGGCTCGCACGTGTCATGTCTCATGCAGGTGATCAATGCTTTGATGGAGAACTTTTTGGTCTGTTAGTAGTTGGTGCTCCGTGAGATGGGATGGATGGGCATACTTCTATGACTACAGCAAGATACCATTCACCTAACTTTCAGGTATGGTCTCAAGTAGAAAAACCGTGGAATTTTTATTTTCATTTTTGGGTTTGGTCTTGTATTTTGGACCCTTTTTTAGTTTCAGTTTCTACTATTCTCCCAATAGTTTTTTGAGTTACAGTTGTGGTTTACATTGTTTTTAAATTCCGTAGTTTTAGATTTTTGTGTGTTTACATGTTTAAATGAAATTTATACCTTTTTGTAATATTCCTACTCGGCGTCAGTCGCCAGCCCTAGGCATGTGGAAGGATGGCATGGGGTAGTCATGGCATGGGCCCTAGGGGACAGACCGTGACAATCAGAAACATGAAGTATTAAATGACAATAGTATCTCTATGCCCACATTAAAACACATACATATTTCTTGGGACCAGTGATATACCCTCTCTTGAGATTATATAAACGAAAACTGAAACCTTTTGTACACAAAATTCACACCCTGTAAATACTTCATATAGTTTTTAATTCTTTATGAACATTAGTATGATTCACAAGTGATAATCATATTCATCCTTACTATTTGAATGAATAATAATGTCATCTATAAATACTTCCACAAAATGATCACGGTAATCTCCAAATACTCTATTCATTAAATCCATGAAGATTTCAAGGAAATTAGTAAGAAAAAATGGAATTAATATAATGTCATATTTCATATACCTTGAATGAAATGTTTTTGTCGGTATATAATCCTTCTTAGCCCTCAATTTATGATAAAGAGAATAAAGGAAAAGCTTATAAATGTATTTATGTATTCACATTTGATCAAAAAAGTCATTATTTCGGTGTAGATTATAGTTTTTCATGATAATGATCTTGTTAGGTTCGTGATAGTAAATGCAGAGCCAGATCAATCAATCATTCATTAATAAAATTAATAGGTTCTTCTTGCAGTGACATTATTGGATGAATTAACCCATTAGCAATGTTATCTAAGAGTTTCTTCTTCAATTCCTACAACTCAATCAGATCAATTCTATATGGATTATTTGAAATATCCGTAGAACCAAGTTTGAGGTCATTTGAGAAATCAACATCATGATTTGATGGAAACCATGAAAATATTCATGAAATACAATTAAATCTCCCTTCCAATATTCATATCATAAATTTTGATTTTCTCACCAACCATCGAACATTAATGCCCCCTTTGAATAATAATCAAAACCCATGCAATGGTTTTTATTTCTATCATATGTTCATATTTTTCATCAGTCTAATAAATGACCATAGGTCAGTTTCTAATATAAAATGTGACTTCACTTTTTTGAAAACTGATATTTTATTTATGTAGAGGAATTTAATAGATGCCTATGATAACAAAAAATTTATATGTAAGAAGAATGGTAATATTTTCATGAAGCAAATTACCATAAACTTCAATCAGTGGGGAATCAAATAATTACGATGTGATCATTATGCCATTAGGGGTCTCCCTGCTAATTCAACATCAAATCATTGATTGGGTATTTTGATACCCTTATAAAATTATTTTCAAATAAAAGAGTGTGTATATCCATTGTCATATTAGAAATTATAGAGTGGATGGTATGTGTAACTTTCACCATGTCATAATTGCACCACCCATCTAAAGTAGTGATCTCATGAGATTTCCCTTTTTTACTTAGCTAAAATGGTTGCCTACATTGATCATTATCATCAACCCTCAGATTTGTGAAATTATTTTCATAATGGAAAAATTCAATGTATTTAAAAAATATAGGTATATTGGTTCACTCTATGGTGATTTCTTTTTATTTGTATCATTAACTATCTTTTTCACATAACATTGAAATCCATCAACTTGATGATATTCCATCCTAAACATTAAATATTTAATAGTATCTGTATGAATCTTTACACCTTGTTTCATGCGACACATAGAGCATACATGAAATGGTATATTCTTATCTCTACGATTTTTATATTTTCCTTAGATTCCACAATTTCATTCTTATCAAAACGAAGTGATTGATTGGAACTAGAATAACCACTTCCACAATAACTGCATAACAAATGGTTTCATCAATGATACTGAAATCCCTTATAGATAACCCACTTCGAAGTCTATATTTTAAGCTATTGAGAAATCAATAATCCTCACAATAAATTTTTATGATAGTACAATATGAATATATTATATTTCATTTAAAACATTCCTCATAGGAAATAATAGATTCATCATTATTATTTTGTACCTAAAGTAATTCCTTCTCCATTTTGGTACAAATAATATAAGGGAATTATTTTTGAAAAGCAATATCTTTAAATAATCCCACTATTGTGATTCAATTTCATGATGGTAATTTATGTCAAATTTTTAGTTAATATCTAGCTACTTTAAACAATTATTGAATGTTGACACAACGCTTATGTAGGATGAGAACTCAAGGTAAATAATTTTAAAAATATTTAATGTGATGTATTTGGTAATAGTTATGGTTACTAATGAATTTTATTATTTATGATGATGAATTATTTATGTATAATTTGATTATATTATAAATTCATTATTATATCGATGTCTTAAAAGTCAAATTAAACGAATTGTTTAAAATATGAAATTATTGACATTTTATGGTAAATAATATTTCATTAAGTTGTATTGAAAAGCTAAATAACATAAAAGGAAAAAATTATACTAATAAATATTATATAATTTCCTCTAGAATCTATTAATTATCATATAATTATCATAAAACTATAATTATAACCCTTTCAGTTTCAAAATTCTATTAATGTGTTTATGTTAAAAACATGTTTACCTAGTAGTAAAATATAGAGATAAGGGTTGTTTCCAAAATAAAACATGTATAAATCCAATTTTATGGAAATATTAATACCTTATCCAATCCCAAATTATAATCCCTATATATTTTCATGTATTTTAATTTATATTAATCTTATTTCAATTAAATATTTTATAAAATTCCAACAATACCCATCCTCCCACTTATAAAAGAATCCCTCCTTTCCTATTTTAATTAAAACTCAATATCCATTACTTATAGTCATTCCATACAAAAAATTGATTCCTTACTTACACTACCTCATCCTAGAGGCTATTTATTAATTATAAATTTCTCATTGGAAGGCATTTTGTATAATGCTAAAGATATTTTCTGAAGAAGATATAACTATCTTAATCAATAATATTTCTTTCATTTCATCATCCACATCCTTAAAATATTATCCAACAATGAAAATAAAATTAAATTGTTACCTCTTATATTCTTTTTTTAATTTCATACCATATATCCACCACATCTTCCATAAAATTGGAAATGAAACCATTATTCTGGTGTATGGCAGAAAACTTTCACATAAACAAATACAATTCATTTATGATGAACTCCGCTAACATATGAATTTAATAACAGATTCATTATATGTATATATATATGTATATATTTATATATTATATTAGGGAAATTTATAACATTATTTAAATATAATATATCAGATAATTTCTTTTATTTTCTATTCTAAAAAAAATGATAGAGTTGTTAGTGTGTATGTGTGGATTACCTCATATACAGAAATATTAGATTAATTATTCATAACTACATTACATGACAGATATATATAAGTTTATATAAAGAATTAATATAATATTTTTCTTATAATGAAAATTTTTAAAGATAAATTAATATGTATATTATTTCAATCCCAATCATAACGGATACATTACACATTCATATTTATGTCTTATCATCTCAATGATTGTAACATAGTTAATTATTCATAATTTTATTTCAAGATTATTTATAAAATAGTAATTGATTTATAAAATTGTTAAAATATTCAGGTTTTTTCAATATATTTATGTAATTCAAACTATAAATTTCATTTTTTACACGTAAATTGAAAATCATCATAATGACTAACATGAACGTAATTGATTACCTAATTAAATATAACATGGAAATAAAAAAATAAAAGGAACAATGATCCCCAAAAAATTTATAATGTTAAATAATTATCTGATTATTTTATTCCTGAAGTTAGACATATAATGTGATGAGTTTAACCTATGGTAGGTGAGTTTTCCTCAATTTCTGTTAACTAAGGCATATTTTATTATTTTTAAAATTTTCATTTTATATAGTTTATAAACATCCCTTAAATAAGTTATATCATTAATAATTACAGATTAAAATAATTTTTATTCTTAAATTTCAAATCATTTCATCCAAGATTATTTCAGTTGAATGTTACCAAGTGGTAAAGGGTTTCTTAACGAAATTTTTGTTCATTATGTTATATTACATCTTCATTATCATTGATATCCAAATATTACATTTGTAATGAACTATTACTGTATTATTTTATTATTCCACTTATTTTAAATGGATTTATATTTTATACATATAATCACATCATTTATAAATTCTCACTTCAATGTTATGATCATTTTAAGGGTTCTTCATTTAAAATTTTCATTTTTAGTTCATATGTTATGTTATACACATATAATATATTATGAGATGTATCAACTTACCATTTGATATTTTATATCATGAATCTCATTAAATTAATATTATTTAATTTTCTAGTTGATTTTATTCCTTTCATGGGGGTTATGATTCAAAAGATGTCAAACCAGCATGGGTTTGTTTCACAATCTCAATTATATTCACGATTTTTTATATTGAAGTCAGTGATGGGGGAATTACATTATATTGATATCTTAAAACCAATCTATATTATTTTCTGCTATTTATTTATGATATTTTCCAGTAATATTACCTTTCTCCACTCCTTAGTACTTAAAATGATTGCTAAAATATGTTTAGGAAAAGATGACATTATATCTCTCTTAATATGAAAATATTTTTTATTCCACATAAATTTTTTCGAAAGATGTTTTTAATAATCCCCAAAGTAATTTTTAAAGCTATTTTTACCATTAACCTACTTTTTTCAAAATGGCTTAAATAAGAAAATCTTCTCTTTTCTTGATAAAGTTAATTTTTTACTTTTTACCATAAATGTGAAATAAATCATTTTATTAACATACTCTATTTGAACACAATATTACAACCAACATGACTTTTCCTAACATTTAATTTATATTTTTAAGGTTACAAGGTTAATTTAAATGGATTTTCTTTCTGGATATTCTTGAAATTTATAATTGTTTATATTTATTTTAAAATTGAAAAGGGGTTTATCTTCAATAAATTTTTAATAATAATTTAATTAAATATATTAATAAATTTAAAATAACCTATATTATGCATATTCCCCATTGGTTGTATTATAAAATTATAAAATCCTTATTTCTTCTCTAGAGGGTTTATGATCAGTTTCACTAGGGAAGTTATTAACATTCAATTTAAATATTAATTTTTTAGGTGTTAACTTTTACGTACAAAAATCTACTTCCATATTATTTATCATCAATATGATTACTGATTAAACAACTTCCATGTCTATATATGGTTTATTACTATCATTTTTATTTGATTAAATAGGGAACACCTCAACAAATCTATATTCTTCACTTAGTATGTATATTATTTTTATAAGACATGTTATTTATAAAATTAATTAATAATTGAATATATAAATAATTCATTAGAAATATACTAAATAGTTGAGCGTGTTTATTTATATCACCTCAATCCATTGGTTAATATCATGAGACCAATCATTAATCAAGAATTAAATGGGTTTTTTGTGTATACCCAACCATTAATTAAATTTTCATGTTGTAAAGAAATAAAGGTATAGATATCACGGTGTCTATGATTATGAATTCCAATATTAATATTTTATTGCATTGGTAATTTTGTTATTATTATCCTTGGATTCATATGAGTATCAAGTTATTGATTAAAGGGAATTTTTTATGTTATTAAACTTTTTAAATTTATTTTTCTAATTTTATCATGATAGAACCAATTATACATAACCCATACAAACAATTAGTTCTCACCCATAATGTTAAAATCTAAAAGATGCAAAGAACTCATATTTGAATGAGTTATGAAATTCATAATATTTACTTTCACTAGGTTTTGAATTTTATGTTTTCAAATATAATGTTAGATTCAATATTTTATCTAGTTTACCAAGACTACTAAACTATTTAGTCCTCGTATATGATTCCATATATCTAGTTCCATAATAATAAAGTAACCACAAACTATATCCTCTTATGGTTAGTTTATTTATAGTTATTAGTTGATAAAGACCAGCATAATCCTTGGGAACCCGTTTTAGAGAATCAAAGATTATGGAACATAACCATTATATATAATTTGATTAAATAATCCAAAGACACTAACATTATGAAAATTTTAAGGATAGTTTATGATTTTTATGTAACATTAGGGGTTTATAAGTCCATTAATGATATTAATTTTGACGGAACATATACTTCTTCTATGGTTTTAGTGATGGTATTACCTCAAATCCATTGATTGAGGTTTCATTGATGTTTTATGTGTATATAAAACTTGTATATATATATATATATATCTTATTTTTAGTGAGAAAGAAATTTGAGGAATAATGATTTTATATTTTGAAAACATAATTTTAAAATCACTGATAATATCTAGGTTTATTATGATCATTTATGTTAAGGTAATGGTATTCAATTATGTTTATTTAAAAAAAATAATTCACAAAGAAAAATCATTCATTTAAAAGATTTATGATGACTAATGTTATTTTTGATGGCGTTCATTATAATGTGGAGAATTGTTTTTGAATTATATTGATATTATTTAATAAAAAAGGATACATGTATGTCTAATAAAACCCAATCAAATTTGGAAAGGTCATGGGAAATTAACAAACAACCGAAGTGAAAAAATGGTGTTTTACCTACCATTGGATGAGTCATGTCCTTATTTTTATGAATTTGTTTTTATGTAAATATATTTATTTATAAATATAAATATGATTTTTGAAAACAAGTTCTACGTTCAAGTATTTTGTATTTTTATGTGATTAATAGTATATCAGGAGATGGTTTGTTATGTTGAGGTATGTAAAACCATTACGTTTAATATAAATGATTATTAGGGATGAATTAAGTTAATTAATTATTGATGTATGTTTATTGGAATAGAACACATTCTATTTAAAACAATATATTTAATGTTGTGAATATGGATTTTAATTGGGATGTATGGTGTTTTTTTGTAATAATGAATGTTGAATCTATTGTGAATTTTTTTACTTTAAAAATATTATTTCTTCACATGATGTTTTATACATTTTTGTAATTATCATAACTTGTTGTTAAAATTTCATTTTTTTCTAATATTTAAGGATAATGGCATAGATTATTATTCTTATATGTATCTTATGATATGTTGAGATTAACATTTAGTGCTCCATTATTAGTAAATTTATATTGGATATCTATCTCTTTGAGTAAGACTTGAAGTTGAAAATGATCAAAGAAAAATAATGTGATGAAATTGTGAAGAAGAAATTGAAAGATGTCATGAATGTGTATTTCATTATATCCAAGTCCAGATGGTAAAATTATTTTTAAAATATTAGAAAAACATTTAAAAAAAATGGAATCCTATTACAATAATTTTTAATTTATTGATTGTCTTTTCACCACACATAGATTTATGTTTTTTTGGTTGTTATATTTATCCTAACCTTGTTCTCCATAACTCCCTATTAGTATATGTGAGTTAGTTTTATCCTCTATGTATATTATATCAATTTTAATTAATATTATTTTATTTATAAATATATATTTTTGTCATTATTTTTGACCTTTTTATTTTGATTTCCTTTTTTATGAAGTATATTTACTAACCATCTTATGATGTGCCTTTTCGTCAAATAAAGTTTTAATGTTTCAAAAAATTTCGAACCGAAATTCCTCATGATTAAAGAGTGAACAATGTTATCACTGATTCAATGATAATTATCATTGAAAAGGTCCCTAAATCCACTTAATCCATCCCAAAGGTAACATTTTGCAGATACCACTAAATGGTCATCTAACCTTTGCAATTGGAAGCATTCAGGATGGACCCTGTGTGAGTCTAATGGATCCTGATGCCTCCACAGCATCACATGATCTATGTGGCCCACTCTGTGATGGCTACCTCAACAATCATCTCAACTACATGACCGACCATTTATGATTCTGATTAATTTTTTTAGAGCTCTTTCACTCCAGAACATTATTTTTTCTCGACGTCCATCTCTACGATCGTCCCATTGGAGGAACCTCTATGAGTCCGAATGAGTTCAATGCCAACTGTTTGGCTTTGCAGAATCACTACCTCTTTATGTTACCCTAATCTTCTCTATGGTAAGTTATGTGTTCCTTTACAACCTTCATTGCCTATAAATGGAGGGCTCTCCCCCTCTCAATCCATTATTTCTCCACCCTTTCAACTTCTGAGATCCCATATCACAAAGACTTTCCCAAAACCAACAAGTGGATCGCCAATGGTATTTGGCCATTGTGAGTTGTACCTCCACATGTTGTTTATAGTATGATCCTATGGTGGATATTCCATTCTCAAAGGCATATGACCTTCTAAAATGAGGGATCCCCTTCAAGTTACTTGAGGCTTCGCAAAGTACTCTCCAAATAAAGAGATGTCTGATAAAGTGAATATCTGCTCTAATTAAGGATTTCTTTCACAAATACACTTTTCTTGCCAAGATAATTTCCTTCAAGAAGAAAATTCTCATTGAGAAGCACAATGGCTTCATGAATCCCCTCTCTTTGAGGCCTCCTTCTTTGCAAACCCTTCTCCCATATGGCCCTCCATGCTTGTACGGAGTGATTTAATGGTCCTCCGAGTGGTCCTTCTTATTGTGTCACCCTGACTTCTATTTCTTCACAAAGGTAGATTAACGACTATTGCTTCTTTGTATTGCCACACTAATATGGACCCCTCAATGGATCACTACACAACCTCGTTAACCAATGGAATTGATGGTGTAGTCCCTCCACCAATGGTTAAAGTGCACTAGTTATATCAGTCCTAGGGGTGGGGAGTGAATCCTCATCATTTGAGCTTTAGGATGTTAAACTACCAAGAACGCTTGTCCACAACACAAGACATTAAAAATAAAATTTCCATATTATTTAAAAGCCCTGAGAGGTACTAGAAGGTGATGCGAACCAGTGATCTCTCAATCCCCTCTTCCTCGGTGCTTTCACGTCATGTGCACCTTGAGCAGTCTCTATATAATCCCCAACGCAACATTACTGGGTTCTCCACGTACAGTGGCCATATCCCCCTTGTACATCTAAACCCCTACTCAGGCCACCCTCTCAGAGTACGCCATGTTTTCCTCTTTGGGCTTCTTACCATGAATAATCCCAACTCCATTCCTCATGGACATACCTTTTGTGATGTGATCATCATGTCTTTAGTTACCTATTGTTTCTCTCACAGAGCATAACTCTCTTGGGTTTAGAGTTATCATTGACCATGACATTATCATGGGACTCATTATAATGTAAGCCACATGAATCTCTTCACTGAACTATATGGGCATTGATCATTGCCCCTTTTTAGGTAATCTATATAGTAAGCCTCCCTAAGGTTCAATCCCATCACCCATTTGTCCCAACCACTTCATGTCAGTTCACCCTCATCCCACATGTCATTAAACTGTAGGTCCCTTTCAACTTACAATATGTTAAACTCTATGGTATTAAACTATGAGGGTTGTTATCTCTGTCTCCTAGATAGGGTTTGTAAGAAGCCTCTCATGGGTTCAACTAGAAATAATGGAAAACTTTGGTGTCCTCTTTGTTGGGACCCACATCCTTGGTCTTCCACTTTTGTGGTGTCATTAAAGTCCATGGGAATCCAACCTTGTGTAATCCTCAAAATCAACCCATACTCTTCCAACAAAGAGTGTCTCTATTGTGATGGGATTATAACCACATGTATTCCCAAGCATGTCTTCTGGTTTTCTTCCTTTGTGTACACACCAAATTTATGCCCCCACTTCTGAACTATGTGTACTATGATCTTTGACATTTTTGATCATCGTATGTAGGAATCCTCAATAAGGTTCATTACAATATCCTATGTCACAACTTGGTCTCTATCTTGAGTATTTGTTCCTCAAAAATATCATTACATAACACGTTGGTTCCATTTTATTTGGGACCCCATCCACACATCAATTCTCATGAGCCGCCTTACCAGGTGACTCATCTCCCCAATCCAGAACTATGTGGACATTGATTCCCTACCACCGAGATATGTTTGAAATCTCCTTGAGGTTCAATCCCAATACCTCCACCTTCATACGGTTTCCGTGCTCCATCCTTAATCATTCCATTCATTTACAGTTCATCCATATCATTCTAGATTTTACCCGAGCCATCACATCCTGGTGAAATCATTCCATCCATTTTGAAATCTTACCATGTGTAAGCCCAATTAATCTCATCATTGTTTGTATCACTCAAGTTACAAACCACGTCTACGAACCAGCATTTTTGTGGGTTATATATCCTTTGTGTACACCTATACTTCATGCCGCACTCATTCGAACAACATGGGTTTTTACCCTTATCTTCTATATGTGATACATATGAAACCTCCATGTGATTCAATCCTAGACAATGGTAATACTAGGTGTCCAATTTTTGGGACAAACAATCCTGGGAATATCCTTATTGGGCATTCCAATCCATCTATATGGTAAAATTTCTAGGTGATCCCTCCAATAGATACGCCCATCGGATCCACCATTATTAGTGTTCTGATCAGTTTGGTCCATCTCTACTAGATGTTAAACTCGCAAAATTCCCTATGGTTAACATGGGATGCAGATTAAAAACTATGAGACATACATTTGTCCTATAATTCCAAAAATTATATGTTGGATTCCCCAGGCTTTAATGCCCTAGTGAAGCCCTCTGATAAGGGAAAATCCCTATGTACCAGTGTATTTTGTCCAAACATGGCATCAATTCTCAACGTGACTACTCCACTGACCAAAGGTTACTACCTTGACATGACCCCTTGGAATGTCCTGATAGAAGTAGTGTAATTAACTGGAATCCAAAAAGTTACATATGTATGAAGGGTTTAAAAAAACATCTTAATCTGTATGGGAGACCTAGACTAGGAGAAAAATTATACAGAGGATTCTATGGAATGAGATATTGACATCACATCATCCCGTTACGATCAAGGAGAAAACATATTTGAAGAATTTATGAATGTCACCCACCATTGGAATGTGGGAATGTGGGGCTAAAATTATAATGTCACCTTCGAAAGATACAAAAACTAATAGAAAATATTAGAAATATAAATGATGAACCCGACCTAAAATTATTCTCCTAGATATGAGGATTAGTAACATCCACGAAATTAGATGACATGCATGTCACTAGATCCATCAATATGACACCATGTACCACCATTAAAATCATGATCCTGGTGTGATACTCACTGGGATTTGGGGTTGTTAATCATTAAAACCCTCAGTCTGTGATGTTGTTAGTGTAGATTTTTCTATCCATCCATGGAATGTTGAATAACGTTGAGGCACTAGGAATTTATTTCATACTATCTATATCGATGGCTTTACCTTCCCTGTTCCTATGACCCAATCTACAATATCAGAAAACCAATCACCTCCATCCCACAGATAAAGGGGTAGTGTCAATACAAATGCTGAAATACCTCATGGATTCACCTCTTCTACGATGAATCACATGACCAAAGCTACTAGGCGCTCATTCCCAATCTCACCCAAAAAAAATTATTCAATGTAGGGTGATTGATAATCTTGTTCAACGATATAAATAGAAGGGGGTCATCTTTATAAAGGGTTATGGACCATCATGATTCGGCGGCTTTGGTGCCTTTTCATTATGAATTATATAACAACCTGACCTTTTCTTACATTACTATTACATCGTTTCAAAGATAAACAACAAAATAGTATTACACATGGAGGATCCAGAGGTTTAGTGTCTTGGGAAAACTAGGACTACACATAACAAGTACAACATCAAGCGTAAAAATTCATTTAATCTATTCTTCTATAGCTTCTCAGTAGCACTTGTACTCTCCTTAGTACATGTACCCACCTGAGGATATACATCAAAAGGTGTGAGATAAAATCCTAGTAAGAGGATAGATAAGAACAATATAGGATGTGGTGAGCATAATCATGACATAAGAAGAAGATCTTGAACATGAGAGAAGCATAAACAATATACTTGAAATGTGGCAAAGCATAAAAAATGAAACATCATGTCTTAGTGGTTAACTACCACACATAATTGTGAACAAACATAGCATCATGTTCACACATAATTTCACATTTACTCATTAGATTCATCACTTTACCCAATGCATTGGAGTGCTATATAATTCCGGGTGCACTCGTCACATTTAAACATTCATATTGCGCTATATAATTCCGGGTGCACCCGTCACATCATAACATTATAATTATCATGATTGCCACATAGAAAACATATCAAACATGTCAATAAATAACCCATGGAAAGGAATGGGTTTCATCTCATAATAACACATTCATAAGCTTTGGGTTCCCAAAAAAATAGGGAACAACATACTTTATATAAGAACCATCAACATTGAATGAGACGTAAAAGGTGAGATCTTGAAAGAAGAGTTCTTTTGGAAAACATTTTGATGGACATAAAAACCATTGAAAAACATGTATATCCCAGAAAAGTAAAGGAATGATGAACAAAAGACCTTTGAGGAGTAACCATATCAAAATTGGGTGAAAGAGGGAGAACCCGAAGGAAGAAAATTGGGTTCGAGATTTCCCCTTACCTTGTACTCGAATGCCTCCTTCTATTTAATGTCCTATACAATGACATTATATTCATTAATTAGAAATTACAGAACCTTTTATAAATTAATAGGGTTCATTCTGGTTTCATTATTTCATATTATGTTCCCTTGGATGACTTATAGAGTTTAAAAACATTGATCAATGATGTTCGTTTTCATGGTTTTCTTGAGCGGTCCACTTGTATTCTTAATTTGATGTTTGGGTAGATCATTGGTAAACATCCAGAAATAATATTACATGTAATTAATGATATTACAGAAGCTTTAATGATTTTATAATGAGTTATATTAGATCCATGTGGCCGAATCATTAGATAAGAATTAAATGAAGATTATTTGGGCTAATTTGAGAGGTTTTTGGATCATAACCAACTCATTTTAACTTTTCAATTAGTATTATGGACATAGGTTATTTCCAGAACTTAAAATAGAACATAATACATAGAAAACATTCTGGTTCAACCATAAAAATGGTTTCATGACCAGATTGAAGGTATAAATGCAGGAAGAGAGCATGTTGTTTTTGAAGGTGATAAATTATCACCACATGAACAACGTTTTCTTTAATAAAATATAAGGAAGGGGGAAAGGGTATGGGGTGATATAATATAACATTAGAATCATAATATTACAGTATATATATAATACTGGATTTACAGAACAATTTGGATGAAGATAGGTAGGGAGAGATCAAGAAAAGAACTTGAACATGAAAGGAAATTAAAGGACAAGAGAGAGAGAGAAATTACCTTTAGAATCCTCCTCTTAAGAACCTCCTTAAAGGCCTAATCTTGGTATTTTGATGAGAACAGAAGCTCTTGGACGTGGGGGATGAGCTAGGGAAGGTGTTTGGGCAGAATTTAGAGAAGGCTTGGAGCTTGAGAGGTGTGAGGAAAAGAGGGAGTGAATGGTGGCTTTTATAGTGGAGGGGAGATGGGTTTCCTTAATATAAAATTGATTAGTTTATTAATTTCACCTAAGACAAGGAATAGTGAGTATTGGATGACTAAGAATAGTAAATTTGACTTGTGAATTCAGGATTTGGGTGCTTACATCACTTCTGTTGTCAGGAATAGTGGGTTTTAATTAAAATGTATTTATATGATAAATTAATGTATTCTACTATTCATCAAAAATAATTTTGTTTCATTGGACTCCAAAAACTATCTTGAACACAACCGTGAATGTTGGATTTTTAAAATTCCAAACATAGGGGTGACCAAATTATGTTTAAAGGTCAGTTATCACTTAGTAGTTCATTATTTTTTGTTTTTATTACATAGATATAAGAAGGGAATTTTCTATTGAAAAACTTTGGGTCGTTACATTATTCACCCCTTAATAAATTTCACCCCTGAAATTTCACTTCACACAAACAGGTGAGGATACTTCTCCTTCATTGACTTTTCTGGTTCCCAAGTTGCTTCCTCAAACTTTTGGTTCCTCCACAACACTTTGACAAGGTGGGTTGTCTTGTTGCATAGAATCTTTTCAGTTTGGTGCAATATTTTTACCTGCTACTCCTCATAGGAGAGATCATCTTCCAGCTGTACCACCTCTGAGTTTAGTACATGTGAGGGGTCTGGCATGTACTTCCTCAGTAGTGATACATGAAACACATCATGAACTTGAGCCATATTCGGTGGAAGTGCCAAACGATAGGCCACGACTCCTATACGATCAAGGATCTCAAAGGGGCCAATGTACATTCGGCTTAGATTCCCTTTCTTTCCGAATCGCATGACTCTCATCCATGGTAATATTTGAAGGAAGACTTCATCTCTAATGTCGAACTCTAATTCCCTTCAACGATTGTCAGCATAGCTCTTTTGCCGACTTTGAGCAGCTTTGATGTGTTTCTGGATGACTTGAACCTTCTCTGTCATCTCTTGAACAAGATCGGGACCATGTAGCTTTCGTTCTCCAACTTCATCCCAACAGGTTGGAGTTCTACATCGCTTCCCATAAAGTGCTTCCTACGGAGCCATTTGAATACTCGAGTGGAAGCTATTGTTGTATGAGAACTCAACCAATGGAAGGTGCTGATCCCATACACCATTGAATTCAAGAGAGCAGGATCTTAGCATATTTTCAAGTGTCTGAATATTCCTTTCAGACTTGCCATCAGTTTGGGGGTGATAGGCAGTGGTGAAATTTAATTCAGTACTCAAAGCATGTTGAAGGCTCCTCCAGAATTTAGAAGTGAACCTTGGATCATGGTCAGAGACAATCGAGAGCGGAACACCGTGCAATCTCACTACTTCCTTCACATATATCCTTTCAAGTTGTTCAAGTGAGAGGTCTTCCTGAATAGCGATAAAATGGGCAGTCTTGGTGAGTTGGTCAACCACAACCCATATCGCATTATTTCCTCTTGACGTTTCCGGGAGACCCATGACAAAGTACATACTAACATTTTCCCATTTCCACATGGGTATAGGTAATGGCTGCATCATACCTTTGGACTTTTTCTGCTCAACTTTAACTTGCTGACATACCAAGCACCTTGATATATATTCTGCAATCTCCTTCTTCATGTTATCCCACCAGAAGTGTTCTCGGAGATCACGATACATCTTGGTACTTCCAGGGTGAATAGAGAAAGTTGAGCTATGTGCATTATCCGATAGATCCTTCTTTATTTCGGGTGATGAAGGCACACAAATCCGCGTTCCAAACCGAATCACACCATCATCGTCAATATGGAACTCTTACAGCTTCACTTCCTTTACTAAATTCACCCTCTTTTGTATCTCCACATCATCCCTTTGGGCTTCCTTAATCTTCTGTTGGATGGATGGTTACGCAATCATTTGGGCAAGGTAGGATGTATCCCCGACCCTTACAATTCCCAAATCCATCCTTTGCATATCCAAAAAGATAGGGTCTTTCTCAATCCTCAACATGGACAGAGTAGTAGGTTCTTTCCTACTTAGAGCATCACCTACCTTGTTCGCCTTTCCTGGATGATAGTGAATAGAGAAATCGTAATCCTTGATTAGCTCTAACCATCTCCTTTGACGCATGTTGAGCTCCTTTTGTGTGAATATATACTTTAGGCTCTTGTGGTCGGTGGATATGTCACACTTCTCGCCATAAAGGTAGTGCCGCCAGATTTTCAAGCCAAAAATCACGGCTGCCAGCTCTAGATCATGCGTCAGGTAGTTCTGCTCATGGATCTTCAACTGTCGTGAGGCGTAGGCTATCACATTATCATTTTGCATGAGTTCACAACCCAAGCCTTTCTTTGAAGCATCACTGTATATCACAAAACTTTCTCCACTTTTTGGTAGTGTGAGTACAGGTGCAGTGATCAGCCTTCTCTTTAGCTCCTTGAAGCTTCCCTCACATTCTTCCATCCATACATACTTTACCCCTTTCCTTGTTAACTTAGTTAGTGGTCTTGACAATCGTGAGAAGTTTCTCACAAAACATCGGTAGTACCCAGCTAATCAAAGAAAACTACAGATTTTTGTGACACTAGAGGGCCTAGGCCATTATTCAATCGACTTTGTCTTTGAAGGGTCCATATAAATTCCCTCACTTGTGATCACATGTCCCAAGAATGTGACTTGATTCATCCAATAGTCACATTTGCTGAACTTGGTGTACAACTTCTCCTTTCTCAATGTCTCCAACACAAGTCTTAGATGTTCTTCATGTTCCTCCTTACTCTTGGAGTAGATGAGAATATCATCGATAAACACTACCACAAATTTGTCGAGGTAATGTCTAAAGACTCTATTCATCAAATCCATGAATATTGTTGGGGCATTAGTAAGTCCGAAGGGCATCACCAAAAACTCATAGTGCCCATACCTTGTACAGAAGGCAGTCTTCTGAATATCTTCCTTCTTCACGTTTACTTGATGATATCCAGAACAAAGATCCACCTTTGAGAAGTATTGAGCTCCACTTAACTGGTCAAACAAGTCATCAATCCTTGGGAGAGGATACTTGTTCTTTATGGTGAACTTTTTGAGTTCCCGATAATCGATACACAGCCGCATGGTACCATCCTTCTTCTTCACAAAGAGCACCGGCGCACCCCAAGTTGATAAACTAGGGAGTATAAACCCTTTTTCCAGATTCTCTGGTAGCTGCTTCTTTAACTCCTCCAGTTCGATAGGAGCCATCCTATAGGGGATCCTCGAGATAGGTGTAGCTCTGGGTATGAGTTCAATTGAGAACTCTACCTCACGATCCAGGGGAATTCTGGGTAACTCTTCAGGAAATACATCGTCGTATTCCAATACGATGGGCATTTCCTCAAGGTTGGAACTTTCCTTTGACTCAAACATTTGGGCGAGGTATGCTTCTTCATAGGGAATCATCACCCACACCATTGAAGGATTTTTCAAAGGATATTCATGATCTTCCATGCATTTGTAGAGGAGCATGGGATGGTTCGGAATATGAAAATATATATTTTTTTCCCGACAATTGATATGTGCTCTATATAACGAGAGCCAATACATTCCCATTATAGAGTCGAATTCCACCAAGGGAAGTATTACAAGATTTTTCGGAAGAATCTTCCCACATACGTCAACAGGAGAAGAATCAAACACCTTGGTTGCAATGATTTCACCACTTGGTGTTTTTACAGATATCTATACATCAAGGTTTCAGGGCTTCGATTCTATAGTTTTAGCAAACTTGCAAGATATAAAGGAATGCGTAGAACCAGAATCAAATAAGACTTTTTCCATTCTTGAGTGAATATGAAGTGTACCTTGTACGAATTCATTATCATGTTCCACTTCTGCTGTAGTGATGGCATAAGCCTTCCCTTGTTCCTTTGGCTTTGGTGGTTGTTGGCGCTGATTACCCTCGAAAGCTCGAGGTTTAGTGCACTGGTTTGAATAGTGCCCTAGCTCCTTACAGTTGTAGCATTGAACCACGAGTGGTTCTCTCCTTTCATCGGCAACATTATCGTTCCTTTTCATGTTTCTTCGACACTCGTGAGATAGGTGTACTTCTTTCCCACACTTGAAGCATTTCCCCATCCCTTTAAGGCAGTTCCCATTGTGCAACTTCCCACATTTTTGTCAAGTGGGTCGTTGGGTTTTCTTCCTATCTTTATCACTAGATCCACCATCTTGAAACTCCATCTTTATTTTCTTATCACCATTGCCATGGGACCATTCTCCAAACTCCATCTCCACTTTGAGAGCACACCGAACAACTTCTTAATAACTCCCAATGTCTCTAATTGCAAGAGCTTTTCGAAGATGTGGTTTTAAACCACTAAAGATTCTATCAATTTTTCTATCATTGTTGATAACAAAACCCGAAGCATACCTTGCAAGCCTTGTGAAATTTTCTTCATAGGTTGTGACAGATTCTCCTTCTTTATGCTTGAGCTCTATGAATTCTCTCTCCATCTTCGTGCGAAGAGTTCTTGGGAAGTACTTATTAAGAAACATTATCTTAAAGTCTTCCCATTCCATCTCTTCAATTTCCTCCCTTGGCTTGGTGTTCTTAATCAAATCCCACTATTGATCAGCTTCTCCATCTAGACGATAAACAACTAGAGTCACCTTCTCTGTCTCGGAATAGTGTAGAACAGAAAAGATCTTCTCCATGGAGTTGACCCACTGTTCCACAACTAGTGGATCGGAAGATCCACAAAATGTTGGTGGTCATTGCCGCATAAAACATTCGATAGCTAGCTGCTCCCTATTTGGTGAAGCAGGGCGTTACCCATTATTATGGTTATTATTCATAACTAGGGATAATTGGGTATGCATCGCCATGAAGTTTTGAACTCCACCTCCAAATTCATTGGGGATGTCGTTTGGGTAATCGTTGCATTGGACCTCGCAAGAGTTGTTGGCCTGATTTCTCCTAGTTCCCACCATATTCTAAAATAGAAAAGGTTAGAACAAAACATAAGTAAACAAGTCATGAATAACTTATCCTTTTAAACAATTATACAAAAAACATAACATATGGGATCCCTAGGTAAATTTCCTTGTGTGCATATTTTTACTTAGTCTCATGATAGAGGTTTTCTTTAGGGTTCACTAATCCAAATTCCCAAAATAACTTAATCTTTCCTTTGATACCAACTATAATGACCCGGCCTTTTCTTACATTACTATTACATCGTTTCAAAGATAAACAACAAAATAGTATTACACATGGAGGATCCAGAGGTTTAGCGTCTTGGGAAAACTAGGACTACACATAACAAGTACACCATCAAGCGTAAAAATTCATTTAATCTCTTCTTCTATAGATTCATAGTAGCACTTGTCCTATCCTTAGTACATGTAGCCTCCTGAGGATATACGTCAAAAGGGGTGAGCTAAAAGCCCAGTAAGAGGATAGATACGAACAATATAGCATGGGGTGAGCATAATCATGACATAGGAAGAAGATCTTGAACATGAGAGGAGCATAAAAAATAAACGAGAAATGTGGAAAAGCATAAAAAATGAAACATCATGTCTTAGTGGTTAACTACCACACATACTTGTGAACAAAGATAGCATCATGTTCACACATAATTTCACATTTACTCATGGGATTCATCACTTTACCCAATGTATGGGAGAGCTATATAATTCCGGGCACACCCGTCACATTTAAACATTCATATTGCGCTATATAATTCCGGGCGCACCCGTCACATCATAAAATTATCATTATCATGCTTGCCACATGGAACACATATCAAACATTTCAATAAATAACCCATGGAAAGGAATGGGTTTCATCTCATAATAACACATTCATAAGCTTTGGGTTCCCAAAAGAAAGAGGGAACCACATACTTGATATAAGAACCATCAACCTTGAATGAGAGGTAAAAGGTGAGATCTTGAAAGAAGAGTTCTTTTGGAAAACATTTTGATGGACATAAAAACTAGTGACAAACTTGTATATCCCAGAAAAGTAAAGGAATGATCAAAAAAATACCTTTGAGGAGTAACCATATCAAAATTGAGTGAAAGAGGGAGAACCCGAAGGAAGAAAATTGGGTTTGAGATTTCCCCTTACCTTGTACTCAAATGCATCTTTCTCTTTAATGTCCTATATAATGACATTATATTCATTAATTAAAAATTCTAGAACCTTTTATACATTAATAGGGTTAATTCTGGTTTCATTATTTCAAATTATGTTTTTTTGGATGACTTATAGAGTTTAAAAACATTGTTCGGGGATGTTCATTTTCATGCTTTTCTTGAGCGGTCCACTTGTATTCTTAATTTGATGTTTGGGTAGATCATGGGAAAACATCCAGAACTGATATTACATGTAAATAATGATATTACAAAATCATGAATGATTTTATAATGGGTTATATTAGATCCATGTGGCCGAATCATTAGATAATAATTAAATGAAGATTATTAGGGCTAATTTGAGCGGTTTTTGGATCATAACCAACTAATTTTAACTTTTCACTTAGTAGTATGGACATAGGTTATTTCTAGAAATTAAAATAGAACATAATAAATATAAAACATTCTGGTTCAACCATAAAAATAGTTTCATGACCAGATTGAAGGAATAAATGGAAGAAGAGAGCATGTTGTTTTTGAAGGTGATAAATTATCACCACATGAACAACGTTCTCTTTAATAAAATATAAGGAAGGGGGAAAGGGTATTGGGTGATATAATATAACATTAGAATCATAATATTACATTATTTATATAATACTGGATTTATAGATCAATTTGGATGAAGATAGGTAGGGAGAGATCAAGAAAGGAACTTGAACTTGAAAGGAAATTAAAGGAGAAGAGAGAGAGAAATTACCTTTAGAATCCTCCTCTTAAGAATCTTTTTAAAGGCCTAATCTTGGTATTTTGATGAGAACAGAAGGTCTTGGACGTGGGGGATGAGCTAGGGAAGGTGTTTGGGCAGAATTTAGAGAAGGCTTGGAGCTTGAGAGGTGTGACGAAAAGAGGGAGTGAAGGGTGTCTTTTATAGTGGAGGGAAGATAGGTTTCCTTAATATAAAATTGATTAGTTTATTAATTTCACCTAAGACAAGGAATAGTGAGTCTTGGATGAATAAAAATAGTAAATTTGACTTGTGAATTCAGGATTTGGGTTCTTACATCACTTGTGATGTCAGGAATTGTGGGTTTTAATTAAAATGTATTTATATGATAAATTAATGTATTCTACTATTAATCAAAAATTATTTTGTTTCATTGGACTCCAAAAACTATCTTGAACACAACCGTGAATGTTGGATTTTTTAAATTCCAAACATAGGGGTGAAAAAATTTGGTTTAAAGGTCACTTATCACTTAGTAGTTCATTATTTGGTGTTTTTATGACATAGATATAAGAAGGGAATTTTCTATTGAAAAACTTTGGGTCATTACAAATTCCACTAAGGTTTTGCAAGGAGACACTCCTCCCCACTCTGACCATCATCCATCTTAAGAGCCTCTCCCAAGAATCCTATTATGACTTAGTTCCTAATGATAACAAAGTAAATGGTGTCTCAGTTCTCTAGGCTGCGACTGTGGCCATAGGACTACCAAGGATTGACCCTACCAGGCTATATCACCACCATCAGTGGGTCATGAAGACTAATTATTAGGTATTCCATATACATGCACATTCATCCCTAGTTCGGTTGACCGAACGCCGACGTTGGGTGCAAGCTTATGAGGATTCCTGCCATGAGGCATCATATTTTATGGATCTAGTGGTTCAAGCTACCACTGATATGCATTATTTTCTGCCACTTACTATAGATAATGAGAACCACTAGGTCAGACCATGATTGAGATCCTATTTTCCCCCAGGGTTGGCTAGGCTAGCTCTCTCGAATGTCGACACAGGCTGCAGATGTTGTGGTCCAACCCGCAGTGATGGAATTTAGTACAGAGGTCCTCCCCATACTGCTTCCATCTAGAGTGGAGGTCCCCCCGCACACTACTCTGTTCATTGTGGAGGTACTCCCCATTCTACCATCATCAGACTAGGCAGCGACTATCGATGAAAAGGTCCTCTTTGTGTCATCACTAGATCGGGTAGATTTCCTTCCCATGGTATTATCAATTATAGAGGAGGATCAACCCACTCGATCATTCTCTATCAGAGAGGTAATTCCTATGTTTCATTGGACATCTTCTCATGTTCTCCTCATAACCTGTCTTTTCCAAGTGCCGGAGCATCCCATGTCAAATATATACCCTACTCTAAAGAACTCTCCCGGGGATGGAGGTTTGGGGATCACCAAAAAAGAAAGAACCCAAAGAAGCCTCAGATCCCAATCAGACACATCTGCTTCTCACACTCTGAAGCAGAGAAGGATTAAAATAAGGAATAGTCTCCTTGATCCTCTATATTGGGGTCTAGCGTAGGAACTAGGTGAATCGGCATAGTCCTTCCAGCAAGTGAGATGCACTAGATCCCTAAATCCTTCCTTAGATACATACATTAGGAGTAATATTTGGCTCGTTTCTAGGGTCTTGTTGTGAAATCCTCCCTGTCATAACTAGTGTCATTCTATACCTCAACAATATGTCACAGAGATTTGTTCTATGGTCCCTTCATTAATGATCACTAGCCCGATCCATTGTGATTGACTACCCCTCCTATACAGGAAGTATTGGTTAGTATCCCTTCTTACACGGATGTGTAGGTGCAGTCAGAACAGTCCCCAGGAGGCATCCCATTATGAAGTAGTTTGTTGGATTGTGCACCATATTTTCCACCGATGAGTCCACCATCACAACGGACTACATTACTGCCATTAATGGTCCCTCAACTGGCCCTAGTTAATGAGTTGGGAAGCCAAGGACCAGATCTCGAGTATGAGAAATGATGATAGTGGGGCATTACTTCAAATGGTAATTTCCCTGAGATGTTATAGCCAATTACAACTACAGGCATCATTGTTCTAGAATTCCTCACCTAGTACAAGGATATGTTCTTTTGTCGAACCATAGTGAAAATTTAGTTCCATATTCGTTGTTAATGATTAGCTTACCACAAAACCTAGGAACACTACGATGATATCAGCCCACAATTTGTCTTGGTAGAGTATGCCTCAATTCTTTTCGCTCAGCACCTTGCATCACTCGGTTATCATCATACCCTCTAACAATGATTCGTTCAGAGCTTTACAGTGCTCTAAAGAATTATTAATGAGGCTTTCCTGTATGTGTAGATCCATGGATGGGAGAAGTCTGCTACCCTATATTTTGGTCCTATCATTTTCTAGCATGGTTCACCTGGTAATATTGATGATATGCCTTCATGTGTCACCACAGTATTCATGGTCATCCCTAATATATACAAATAAGGGGGCACTGACATAGGATCTTTAGAAGATGAACAGCCTGATGGGATATCACAATAACTGAAAACCCTATAGGTGTTCACACTCACCATTAAATAACGTTTCCTGAAATTCATGCAATTTTACCGTAATTACCACTTGATCTATACCCCAACAATAGTAAAGAGAATGCTGGGATAGTCAAGCCTTTCAATCCATCTAGCTCAATGCATAAGACAGAGGATGATCCTGAAAATCCGCACAATGTCGGTAGCTTGCTGAACAGAAAAATATGGTTGGTTAGCTCTTCGATTAGCATTCCATGTAAGGGAATCTAGATTATGGTAATCCTAGACTAGGGCAGTAGGGGTTAGGGGAAGTGGCATGTACAACTTCTTCCCCATTAGTTTTTTATTGGAGATCTCAAAACCCCTACCAAGCTACACAAGATAGAAGCCAATGTTAATGAAAATTGAATCTAATATGTGTCACAAAATCCACCTGAGATTCCTAAATACCCACCACATGACCCATATTAGGTTTAGACATCCTCTCCACATGTCCCACCGGCTTCTCCACAGGTTATTACCCCAGCTCCTCGTGTAATTATTCCAGTCACTCCACTAGATGTCGGCCCCGCTTACCACATTGAAGAACCTTTCAACGCATTAGTGCACATGGACCCTTTCCAAGATAAAAATCCTTGTCATGATGATCTGATGGATTCCATCATTACCTTACTCGTGGCTCTTGAAATATAACCAGTGGAAATCCCACCTAATGGAAAGAAATATTCAGTATGGGGGGATGATATTCCAGCATCCCAGATTTCAAAAATCCTACCCTATCCACTTTTAATGTGATGATAGATATGTTGCAGCATCTGAACCATTTTATTTCATGGTGTTGACACATGCGGGGAACTTCACCCCAATAAAAAGCTTCTAAGCATCAATGTTCCATACAAAAATTAAAAGGGATCATTTATGTTTGGTACAATGAGTTACCCATTGGGTAAATATCTGGTAGGGAGGATCTTCATAGATACTATCTATACCAGTTCGGTTAAAATCCTAGAATAAAAGTATTAATGACCTATTCAGGTATAAGAAAAGGATTGAGGCGTGCATTTCAAACTTTTTTTCCAGGTGGAAGGGCCTCGCATATTAACTCATTATAACACTAACTCTATAACATGTTCTAATGATGTGAATGGTGAATGTGAAGACTACACTGGTTACGTATCTAATCACAGAGAACATCCCCAATGGGTTCCATGTTTTCTTTATCAAATCACAACATTTAGAAGAATCATTGAACCAAGCCAATAAGGCATGTCTGTTGCCTCCTACAGCTCCCCCAAGAAGATCCTCCAAGGATAATAATGCTGATGTTTCATAGGTAGAGGCCCCTAGAAATATTGAAATGTTACCAATGGAACCACCTCTGCATTCACACTGAGGGCCACCGTGTCAGTCTCATCCACTAAATCATAATCTCTCGTCTCAAAATCGGCATCTTCCACCCCATAATGTACCACCGCCTCCTAGAAGAGATAAACTAATTCCACTACTCATCAGGCTTTTCAAGCCCCTCATTAGTGTTTGGATCCAAAATCCCATTTCACAGGTTGGAGGAACGAGACCAAAAAATTTAATGTCACTCGGGTTCTGAGTTATTTCTGATGCACATTAGAAGAGGGAATCATTCGATTGGAATGATACAATAGGCTCGAAGATCTAGATCTCACTGATCAAGCCAATTATTACCACTCTCATTAGTTTCTTGTAAACAACCTCAAATAGTTTTTTGTGTTTAAATATTGGATCCAAGAATAGATCGATAACAACAGTGAGATTGATTTTGGCCATTGTACAAGTGGTATGTGGTTCTGTAAACCTTGATAGTGGCAGTGTGGTTGATTGAAAAGGGTTTCTAATAATGGGAATAAAAAATATGATGATTGGATATCTCTTAGTGTAGCCTCCCACATCCTTGGTATTATAGATGCAAATTAAATTTGTCCTGATCCTTCAGAAGTAACTACACTACCTTCATCAGATACCTCTATATCTACATCTCATCCTTCGTCCTCTCATTGGAGTATGCACTGATGACGTAGGGGAAAACATACCCCTCCAACAATTCCAAATATGTACATGTACTCTCACCAATTTCATGCCCATGGAGATTGGAATTTCCCCCAAAATCCACCTAACAATTGATGATTCTTCAAGTCACAACATAAGTATGCTTTGGTCAAATACCGTCGAACTAGCAAACCCATACATGGTTCTCAAGGAAGATGAGCACTAGGAAGACCCTGCCAACAACCCTAGTTGACGATAACATCGATGATGAAATGGGTATATGAATCATCAAAATTCATTGTCCAGTGCTTCCAGCCAAGTCATGCATGCCACCAAAACTATACAGTAGGCCCAGTGCAAATCTCAGCACAAGCATCCTTCTCATTCCATTTCATTAGATTCTCCTCCATCACTGTTTGTACTGCATGATCAGGAAGAGCCACCATAACTATTCTAGGATCATCCATGTTTTGTTTTGTATGGACCTCAGTCATAAGGCTATCATCTGATAGTCACTCTATGTTGTTCGACTACTGACTAGTGGGAAATTCACAGTAACATCTAAAATCCTCCAATACGACCAACAGCTCTCGTCATGTCTCCTTCTATTGAGAAACCTCCTATTAGTAAGAATGTGCACCTATAATGAAAATATTATTTCCTCAAGAATCATTCGAGCATTACATCTCATATAATTCTCTTCTACACTCTCTGCCTATCATAAAATTTGGGTGAATCCCCCATAGAATCTTTAATAACCCCCCTCTAGTTTGAAACAGAGGTTGCAGCCATATAAGGATTCCATGTTGAGTCATTAAAACTAGAACATAATCAATCTATCATTTCATTATTAAGAGAAGACTAGGATTATAATATATAGGGGAATATCCACCTATAGTATATCACTGGCGAGTTCAATGGTGTGGAATTACACAATTGCCTTATTGACCAAGGCTCTACAATCAATCTAACCCCAACATAATAATCCGTAAGATAGGACAATCTAAAATATATATGAGTCCCTTTGACCTAGTGACACAGCATTATGACTAGACATAGCAGCAATCGATTGGAAATATACACCTAAAGAACTAGTTTGGTGGCCTAGTAGCCAGCAATGAGTACATGGTTCTCACACAGGACACCTCTTTCAATGCATTAATGGGAAGAACATGGATCCACCGGCATGATGAAATCTTTTCCATAAAACACCAATGCCTTAAGTACTCCTTTTATGGTTGAGTAGGCATACTCTAATGTGATGTGTCTCCCTTGTCCTCTTTTAAAATATGATACCTAGTTTCTGAATACTGAAAGATCAAGTACAAATAGATTCAAGATTATGAGGTTTAGCATACTATCATTATGGTTGACCCATGGGTAGACCTAAATGATGCCTACATTTTCAAAATTTTCCAGTTGGAGGAATATATTCCAAACATGGGTCACTACTTTGTCATCTCTAGGACAAAGTGGAAACTCATCCCCCTATGAAAAGAGAACAAGGAGATCAATTTTTACTCATATATGGACCAATCTTGAGTGATACCAGAACCCAATACTCCTATAAGGTATCAAGAAGTTATCCTCATAGAAATAGCAATACAACATACTTTCTTGTTTCACCGAGATGGGATAAACTATTTCAAGACAATGTTGCACTATTACATTGATATTATAAATTGTAGCCCATTAGGACGAAGGACTGATGGAATCAGATTGATGGCTTTATTCGCCATGGATTTAGTAGTACAGGAGTCTCCCAGTGTCAATTCCATTTTCGGTTAAGCCTTCACTAGTGTCCCTTCATGATTATCTATTTCAAAAGAGTTACCTCAATCTGATGATCCTCTTGTCATAGATGATGAATATGATTTGGAAAATTCATCTTCTATGTTCAAAGATGGATTCCCTACAATGGTCAAAAAGTTGGTATTGGTGAACCTCAGCACTGAGACAGTTCTAAAGACAACGTTGATCATCCCATCCCTGCCTAAAGAATAGCAACAAAAAATGAGGATTTCTTGAAACATCATTGAGATTTATTTTTCTATAGCTATAGGGAGATCCCAGAACAAGATCCTCATGTCGCCATCTGCTATCATGGCCTCCCAATAAACCATCGTGGGTTTCACTAGTCTCATATAATGATGCACCACTCTCATGGTTCCATTGTTGAGGCTGAGGTTGAAAAGATGATCGAATCCAACTTCATCAAAGAATTCAAGTACCATAGATGGTTCGCCAACACTGTTTCCATCATGAAAAAGAATTGATAGGTCAGAGTTTGTATCAAATTCTCGGATCTCAAACATCACTATTTGAAGGAAGATTTTCCCTTTCTTGTGAAAGAGCTGCTGAATAACACCAACAATGGGTTCTAGGCTCTCTCTATCATGAATAGATATTTTAGATATAACAATATCTGAAGGTCCCATGAGGATGAAGAGTCTACCCACATCAAGGAACATCAAGATATGTTTTGTTAAAAAATGTCTACTTTTGGTATAAATAATTATTTTACCACCTATTAGTGTGTCAGGCACTTCATATTCATGCCAATTCTTAATACATTGGTGGAATGATACATGTATCATTTGGTGGTTAAATATTGTTTTCCTCCGGACTAACTCATGGATCTTGGGAAAGTGTTTTACATATCCCATTCACCCCATATATAGAATAACTCTCGCGGTGTGCCTTCGAAGATACCTCTGAGAGGTTCCTCGACTTCATCAGTAGGTATAGAGGTATTGAGATAGTTCTGGAGAAGATCACGACTATCATCTTGATGCCTCTTCTGAGCAACCTCAGAATGCTTTGAGGTTTTCAAGGCCCCTTATCGTATATATGCCGATTCATTATGTATATGGATGGAATGTGTATTCCCTTTTTGGATAATGAAGAATGGGGATGAATACCGGTGGGTTGAAGAGTGCCAAGCCACCCTTGAGTAGATCAATAAGGACCTTCTACAACCGCTAGTTCTAATGTCACCCATTTCCCGAAAGTCGTTAGTCCCCAAAATGACCTCCATAGAATGATATATCAGTTCCATTATTTCCAAAAAGAACAATGAGGTAATAGACAATAGAATATAATATCTATTTCACATTCTCCTAGATACAATGATAAGATGTTCTTTTGTCGAGAAGAGTTTCCTTGCATTGGTATTCGTAGTACATAAATTGAAACATTACTTACATCACCATGAGATACAACTATTTTCTAGTTTGGATCAATTGAAGTACATTATGAACCACCCTATGTTGATAGGATGTCTATTTCGGTGGGAAATGATTCTTCAATAAGTTTACATTAGGTTTGTCACCCATAAGTTCATCAAGATATAGGCATTGTAAGACTTCCATTCCACCCATATGACCCCCAAAGAGCAGTATCTAGATAATTATTTCCTATATTAGGAAATACTATTAGTGGATCAAGATATTTAATATTGTCAGATTCACTTAAATGGCCCCTCATGGAGCCCTACTGGCATGAGTCTCAATGATTTCAGACACAATAGAGTAGGAATAGGTATTGTCTACATCACACCTACACAAGCTATCCTTCTCTATTCATTCTTATTGGTAGAAGGCTGCACCAACAATGAGGTCAAGTATGAATCCCTCATCACTGGTCACAAACTGTACCATGAGATTATTTTCCCCACCTACAAGTGAAAGAAAACTCTTAGCTGGTCATCAATTTGATCAATGGTGATGACATCATCAAGAATCTAGAGCTCGTACCCTTTCTAGAGCACACTCACCAGTTGATGGCCATGTTCCATTCACAGTTAGAAGTTACTCATGTACCCTGATCACTAAATAGTCAAGTTGATTCCTTTCCTATCCTTACCGCATCTCTTGCAAAACCTCATTGGTATTACTTGATTATCCAAATGGCACATCAAAGGTCCATGTCTCTCATCACCTTGGATGATGATGATAACTCAAAGAAAATCTACCTTACCACTGATGCCTCCACCTTGAGACCTCCATGTCCCCCTTCCATAATATTGGAAAATACCCATGACTAGAATAATAAATTTATCATGTATCACTATCATGGTATTCTCGGAACATACTAAGAAGAATGTGACCGAGTCAATCTGCATGCAGTGCAAATCACTCTCAACAGTGGTCCTAGTCTGGAGCAGATCATGTAAATACATGGGATTGATGTGATTTTCCATTAATTAAATGAAGGATAAGAGATTCCCTAGGTTATTTAGAAAAATAATGTCAGTTCCTGTGGATCTCATTAGGCAGGGTCCAAACTCTCTAATTATACTTGAAGATTAGGCTACTTTTGGCCCACCATTGTCCTTGAATGCATCTAGTTTTCAAAGAGGTTTCACTTGTAACAGATCCATGAAAATTTAGTACATTTTCTACCACATCCTATCCATAATAAAGAATACTATTGGACCATTCTGGCCTTGGAACATGATGTTGTGGGACCATATCCACCAGAAACAAATCACTAGTGCAGGTCCATCCTATCTACTATAGATTTCTTCTCTTAGTGGGTAGTGGCAGTCCCTCTCAAGGAAGTCAAGGCCAGTTGAAGATTTGAAGTCTTGATCTATAATATCATCCACCAATTTAGAGTCCCTCATGTTGTCCTCGCTGATAAAAACATTAACCTCTAAGAAACTGAGTTGACGAAATTTTATGCAATGTATGATATTCATTCTAATCCTACCCTTATCTATCATGAACAACCAAATGGGTGTATATAAGTTTTTAACAAAACCCTATCTAATATATTTTATTATATGGTGGGATAGAAAAAAATTATAGTTGGCCAGAAAAATTCAATAATGATCTCTGGGAATACCATATAATGACTCGTAATACCACCCAGGTGACTCTATATTCTATGATGTATAGAGTATATGTTGACCAGCCCAACAAGATTTAGTTACCATCACTATGAACAACATTATATGATCATCAGATGAAATACAGTGTAACCGATGCTTATTAGGATTAACTATATACTATCGATAAGAATAGCCTTGGTTCCTAGAACAATATAGAGAGGCATCAGAACAAGAGACTCAGATCATTTAATAAGAAATTGTGACCTCATTCTATCATTGAAGGTGACACAATATTGGCCCGAAGAACACCAATGATACAGGACAAGAAGCCACCAAAGCTATATCTGAAATGGGATGGACCTTATATCATTCACTAGATTTAGCCCAATAGTGATTACTCTCTAGTAAATTTTGGAATGTTAGAACATTAATCCTCCTGAAAATGATAAATTCCTCATGTATCACTTCTCCTGAGTGGTTCGTTCTCATGTATGATGAAAAAATACAAATGGTCTGAACTCTATGACTATAAAATGTTAACTCCCTCATCCTTATTTTAATATATTAAATTACACGGGTACAATCATTATTCATGAATGCCCTTTATTTAGGACTCATCATCTTTCACACCTAAAAGGACCCCACTTGTGGCCTTGTCTCATTCCATAATGGCTGGCCTACCATTCTGGGCCAATATCTTGAAGGGTCTCAAATGAAAATTTTATATAAGTCCCACGTCACAAATATGGTCAGTAGTCGATGCTTAATTTTTTTCTCTCATTCTTTATCATGTGATATTGATACTGTGTTGTGAATATGGAATGTAGTTATCCTATATAAAAATTGAAATTCCCATGGTGTAAAAAATATCTAGTATGGTGATTCAACTTTCCCTTCCCTTCTGTCCCAAGAACAAGACCTTAAAATAGGCATCTAGTGTCCGAGATCTATGAGATTAAACTAATATCTCTACTTTTTTAATTATGATGTTAAAAGGAATGGGTAGGTCCTTTGGCATGACCATAAACTATGACACCATCTTGCTAATTTGTTGATGAAAAATGGAACCACATTTTCGTTTTATCATTTGACAGGAAAACACCCTAGGCACTGGTCACCACCATGCCATTTTTCAACACCTACACTAGGCTTGATTCCCACAGAAACACCCATACATTATGTACTATGTTGGTTTCTCAGTAAATAAAAGATACAAAATAAAAAACAAGAAATATCTATTGTCTATTATCTGTGTCCACAATTCAGACATGCATGAAAACATTTCCCCTAGCATTGGTACCTACCCTTCCATCTTCAAAACCACATGTGGGTTGAATTGTGCCCTTGTAGGATACGTAGTGATTCCCAGATAATCTATCTTAGGTCCAGCATCCGTATTATTTTCATTCCATATACATCCTTAATAGATGAATTCAAAATAAATGGAATTCAAGAAATACATGTGGAATGATTACCATATTTATAGGATATGAAGGAATTCCCAGATATTTTGTCTTCTGGTCCATACCTAGGTTCCTCAACCATTTCATCCCAATAGACCAAGTATCCTTTTGGAAGCATGTGGTGTGGTGTGGACTTCTTTGATCTCATTCACATAAGGATATTTTCACCACAACATGCTCATTCTACTTTCGATACATTCCCTCCATCTACATCATTACTTCATGAAGTAGAACTTAATGGCCTTTTAGAACTATGTATTGCTAGATTCCTTCCCTTACCAGATATGTATGATTTACCATACATTTCATATTTTGATCCAGCCTCATGTTCCAAATTTTTAGTCTTACGACCTGAGATTACTTTCAAAGCATGTGTTGTGTTGAATACCCCTTTGGTTCTCATTCACATAATTTTTTTAATAGCCGCACAATGTACCTCCCTTGTGATTACTTCCCTTACATTACATTCTTATTGCATGGTGTTAAACTTCATGGAATTTAAGAACTATGTGTTGATTTATTTCTATCCTAATGGGATATGTCGGAATGCGAAGACATTTTTCTATGGGTCCAGCCCCAGGCTCTTCTATTCCTTCTCCAAACCCCCATCCCAGTTTCCCTCCTAGGATCATGAATTCTATGTCATGTGGAATTCTTTCACCCTCATTCACACGGGGTTATCATGCCCATCCATACTCATTTATCTCTTGAGAAACCACCACCCATTCCAACCATACAACATGATGATAAACTTCATAAACTTGTAGAACAACATGTGCTTCGATTCCCGTTCTTAGGAGTGATATAGGAACTCCCAAACAATTTGTATTTGGGTCTGACCACAAGTTCATTGATATATTTTTCCTTTTCCTCAACTCGTATCCTTGATTTTTCTTCTATTATCTATACCCCTCAACATCTATTATGATTCACTAATATGCTTAGATGAATTGTGGTTTAGAAAATTGAGTGTCTGATTCTGCATATACATGATTTCATCCCATTTCCAGGTTCACATGTCCCTTTATATTCATTTTAATCATCTTTCATATTTGAAAGGACCCCAATATGAAACATATGAAAAACCTTATGGCTCACCTACAATCATGGGATAACATACCATAAGATATTTAATGAAATTTGAAATAAATCCCACATCATGAATATGGTTAGCCATCGACCCCCACTTGTTTGTTCCCATCCAATGTCACATGATGTGGGTACTGTGCTTTGAATATGGTCAACAGTTATCTTGTGTCATTAATCCAATCCCATTAAGACCTAAATATTAGTTTTTTTATTCAAATCCATTTCCCTTTCATCATGTTCATACAGAACATCGACACACTCCTTGTTATCCCTCTATGCACCTTTGTGCACTGAGAGGATGGATCAGAGTCATGGGGTCATCTTAGACTTCAAACTTTCGAGCCCTAGCATGTGCCTCTATGAATTATGAAGATATTATCACCCCTTGTTTCCCATTTTGATCATGGATCATGTGGACATAGGTATTTGGGTATTGTTTGTGCTGGCATGGAAGAGTCACACTCTCTTTTGGTCCAAACTCTGTGACCATAATCTAGGAGCTCTGGTCCCCTAGTACAGGCATCACGACTTTAAACTGTTTGTATTACCTTGGAAATTTACGATGTGGTGTCAATAAATTTTTCCTCATTCATGTTGGGATTATTTATATTGCAGTGTCACAAATTTTCTATTTTGTAATATTCCCCTTGTGGTCTGATATCAATTACAAAAAACTAAGATCCCTTTCATCATTATCATACAATTCTAAACTATGTCTTCCTAATCCAAGTTGTGTAAGGGTAAATTACCTAGCCAAACTATGTATTCACTCAAGAAGACGTTTCCCCTTTTCAGTGTTGGATTCTAGAAACACAACTTTTAAGAACTACATGTCGCTTGATTCCCATCATTGTAGGATACTTAGTAACGTTAAGACAGTCTATTTCTTGTCCAGCCGCATCACCATCAATCCTCTTGCACCATTTCTACCTGAGTTTCCTCATGAGTAGGTGCTGTGGTGTTGGATTATATCCTTATTCATGTTGTTTTGAAAGAGCCACAACATGTAATCCCTTAAATATAACTCCATCCTATTTTTCCTTAATGCATGATGATAAACTGAATGGGAATGTCCTATACACATTCCATTAATTTGGGAACCTTACGGTTCAAGCTCTATGACATTAAACTAATATTGTTACCATCTACATTCACACAATGTTAAACTGCAGAACAAATATGTTTTTTTCTCACTTAAGATTACATTTCCCTCTATTGTTATTTGACATCTATCATTCCATTTCCAGTAACTATGATTGGCTATATTTCTTCCCACGTAGGATACGTAGGGACACCCAGACATCCCAACTTGGGCCCAACAAAAAATTCATTTTCTCTTATAGATTGTCACCCCTAATCATGGTAAAAATTATATAACCCTATATTAGATATGCCTAGTCTATGTAACATTACATTGAACTATTATCCAGGGGTAAGATGGTATGAACATAAACTATATGAAAAGTCCTAGTCATATGACGTTAAAATATTTCTTGTATTGTCCTCACCATAGTATGCTAAAATACGTGTCTACCAACCTCATTTTACAATCATAAAAGTCAACAATAGTAGACCATATTAGGTTCTCACCAAAGGGGTTCTATTTCGGTGTAGTTTTGATCAATTTTCAGTCCATTCATTTACCTAATGTGTTTTTTAAGGTGTCATAATCTCAAGAGTGTTGGATTTCATTGAGCAGCACATCAATCCATTTATACACTTCGAGTTCCCCTTATTTGGATCCTCATATTCTTTTAGGTCAAAGGGACCCCCCCCCCAAAAAAAACCCCTGGTACCACCCCATTTTGTATTTCCTACCAGCATGGGATAATGTTACAAAATACATCAGAAGACATTTTGAGATAGGCCCTATGTTTTCAAATTCGGTCAGCGGTCGACCCCTATTAGTTTGTCCCCATTTCATTAAAATGTGATGTGGAAAAAATGATGTGAACATGGTCATCAAAAATAATTCACCATTACACCACTATAACTATGTTCTAAATTTTTGGTATTGTGATTCACATTTTCACATTCCCCTTTGTTCGAGTTGATTCTAACACCCCTGGCTTTATACCTCCTGTACAGTAAAGTGAGTTTGTAAAGGTGTTTTGGATATTTTGAGACCCATGTTATATATTCAAAACATATATCTTATTTTAAATAATCTAAGTGGTCACTCATACCCTGAGTGTTCACTGTTTGAAGTACGCTCTCGTATCATAAGTGGGGAATTGAGTGGACATCCCATGTTTCTTTCACAGGTAATGACCCATGTGAGCTTAGGGACTGATCAATGGTTATTTCATGAGTGTAGTTGATATTTTATTATCATCTCACATATTATCCGTATACATACGTGTAGAGTATATAAATAATAGTATGTTTCAGTATGACCAAATCACGACCCCTATGGGTCTACTCGCTCGATGGAATTCTCTAATTCAGCTATATTCTGGAACATGGCTTCCGGGGTGCCTTTTCATCTCTTTACCTCGTTTTATTCAATAGTAGCCTTAAGGTGAATATTTTCAGATCTTCTTTGCAATCATTCATTCTTAGGTTATATGCACATCACATGGTGGTTATCTATAATCAGTTTTTCTTGCACCTCTTCCAATTCAGCCTTCTAACGCTCGACCAATATTTTTTGCTCAGTGATGAATCTAATGTGCTCAACTATTTTTTCATCAAGGTATTGGATAACTATCTCGGCCTCATAAAACCTATGGATGTTCTTGTATTTATTTCATAAATCACGTTCTTGGCTTCTCTCAATAATATTTTCATCAAGGTAATCTCAAATCATTATGAGTGAATTTCGCGCATCTACCCCTCTTGTGCATAGATTGCAGAACTAGAGGCAGAGTGATCCCATTAGTATAATACAATCAGACATGGAAACCTCTTTGATTAATCGCTTGATCAACTACCTTGTACGACATTGGGTCTTCTCTCTCATCTTGATTGTGTCAGAGTTGGATTCCTCTAGCTCTATGGGGTCAGCATGCTCATATTTTGGGAATGTGTATAAGAGCATGGTAGTAGGATCTAATTCAGAAACAACATCGAAAGAACCAAACTATGAGTCTTCATATTGATCTATTTCTCTTTCCTCCACCTTAATGGTCTCACCCTGACCAGCTCTGGACATTTTCTAGCCAGTGTCATCAATGGCTATATTTGGTTTCCTATAAGAAACTATGGTCTGGTCTGTAAGGGAACTCGATTCCATAGACACTGTCATCCTTCCCTAGAGAGGATCCTTAGGTCATCCTACCATTCCTACCAGCAGCATGGGTACCATCATTAAAACTGTTCATTATGGACCATGTTAGAAAATTTGATTGATTAAGTAATAGTTAGTTATCTAAAAAGGCATCAGACATACCTAGGTCAACCACCTGATCAATCCTCAGGCCTGTCGTCACTATAATTATTGGGTGAGTCCCTTTGTATATAATTGTGAGCACTGAAAATTACTATGATGCCATCACTACTCTTCCAGAACCAATGGATTTTACAACCATTATCTCTTCGGCTGCAGGTCCTAGTGTTTGGTACTCTCGGCCTATCTCACCATCATCCCCACCAGTGGGGGTGCTTGGTTCATGATTATTCTACCCAGATAGGTGTCAGTTGTGAATAAAAAATAATATAATAAGGGAAATGGTACAATGAAGAGGAGTTTTAACTAACTTCCAGAGATACAGTAAACTCACCCGAGGAAGTTACATCTGAGGACACTATTTCACCGTCTTCAGGAGTGGATCCCTTTGAAGTATCCTACTTCATGTTATGATTGAAATATTCATTTTTTAATTGTTCCCCCAAATATTCATTTGCATGACCAGGAATAGGAAAATGTTCTTCTAGTTGAGTTTCCATTTGTTCTGGAGGGGTACTCATGTTCAATAGCACCATTACCTGGGGCGTCATTTGTTGCATGTCACAAAAAGAGTTTATTACATCCTCCAATTCCATCACAAACACTCTTCCCTCATCAAGGGATGTTCTAAAGCCTCCCATCGCATTTTGAAATTCTCCCAGTGTTATCTTGTTTGTATTCAAGTTTATCCATTTTTTGTTGACCCTAGGATACTGTTTTCTCTTAACCTAATCTTTCCAGGCCTCCAGAAATAGAGAATCAGAAGGAATCATTACTGGACATGGTTTCTTCCCCAGATCCTACTAGGGAATCATGTAATAGATTTAGGATGATTCACCTCTCTCTTGGGTCCCCCTAGACGGAGCCATCGGGCCCGACACTATCACCTATTTCTCTTCACCCATAACCAATACCGTTCTGGGGTCTGCTAAATTGTGTCCTACAATCCCTGATACTATGGCCTCATCACCTTGATCTAAATTGGCACATCCTTATTGATGTCCCCCATCATCACATTATGATGTTAAGATGTGGAGACCATTACTTTGGTGACCGGGATAGTATGTCACTTTAGCATCTCACAAGTGTAGGCAACATCCGAACTCTATGTGTAATCATGAACTAATTTAAATGCAGCATTCTGTAGAGGAAAATCATCCCACATATTTCCATATTCCCTTGTAAACCACAACCAATGTTGTCTCATCATGCATTCATGGTTCTTGTGGCACACATTTGATTACACATGTTGGGTCAACCACTGCATGAATCATAATTATCATGTGAACCGGTGTGGGGAATATGGTTCATATATAGTTTCACAGTCTACTCATGCCACCAGCACACCACCATAGAAAAAAAAAACACGACCACTTCTCTATAGTATATGTGTGATCAACACTGTATGCTCTAATTTCCAAATGGAATGGGTGGATGATGAAATTTTCTTCCTAACCAATCATTCCCATCACGGTTACTGTGTACGTCTTCAATGGGGTGCCCCATTCAATAATAAGAATTCATAATTGAGAACGTATCCCAGGAAGAGATATGGGGGTAACATATTCATATCCCACAAGTATGCCGCAATCTAGTGGTATAGATTGTGGAATAGCCTGCAAACCCATAATAGCCTCTTACCCTCATGGATGTGCCAGAGTGGATGGTATTACTTTGGCAGTATAGGTATTCCTAGGTTGATGTGTTATACACTAGCTGATTGAGCTACCTTGATGAATGTACATAGTCTCAACACAATGTGGATTCTTTAATAAGTATCATCAACCCAAAACTACACACTAAAATTAATCCTTTAGCCTAATTATTGGAGGCTTCTCAGTCAAGACATTCTAACCCCACATTTTATACTAGATATCCTACAGTATCTGCAGGTATGAACCTTCTTTTCCCCACTAAGCTCCTCATAGACTCGTGTGATTTAGTACTGGTAGTGTTCCTTCCTCTGGTTGGAAGTTCAAAAAATAGGTGAACCACTGCTTAAAATGGATGTCTTGAATGTTTTTCTTGTCCTTATAGGTTCTACTACAAGCTTCAATAATTCTCTCACCAAAGGCGGAATCTACTCTTCATCCTCCCATAAATTCATTGTGGGGAGGAACTCATCATACATCTTTCCCATGATTGGGATTCCATAAATTTTATGAAAGTTCTAAAAGCTAATGTAAACCTTCCCATGATGCTAGTGGAATGTGTTTTTATCCGATGAACACCACCTTAGTATTTTCGGTATGAATTCCCTTGGTTGAGAAATGATGAATTGGGAGGCCCATGCCACTTCATATAAACCTACCTACCTCAGTACATCATTGAACTCTCTAGATGACACACAATCCTAGTAGGCTCAGGGCTACTCATCAGGGAAGATTCCACCCCATTGTAGATCACAGCTCTTAAAAAACTCCATGTCTGGATTCCCATGCCCTGACTAGATAATCATTATATACTGAGGAGGAAACACCTCCTTTTACAATTCCTTACCATCAATGTTCTTCACATGATTGAAGAGGCAATGTGTCATGACCCGGGTATGGTATTTTCCCATGTGGACATTTGTAGACATATACCGTTGATATTTCTTGGGGGTTCTTCTAATATAGTATGTTGTCTCATCTATTCTGGTGTCTAGGATGGAGACTTCATTCCGCAAACTGAAGTTGCATAATGTAAGGTGCTCGAAAAGTTGGTACTCCTTCTACAACCCTGTTAGTCACTCCATCAATGAATTGTGATCATAAGTTCCCTGGATATACTCTCATATATTTTTTTAATTTTCTCCCTCTAGAATCATCTGAACGAACTTCTCATGCAACATCTTGAGAATCCATCAGCTGGAATACTTAGGGAAATTTTCTGAAAGGGGCAAGATGTTATTCACTATGATCTTGCAGAATGATCTTTCTCAAAGACAAATTGAAAATTAACCACCCTTTGCGAAACAACCTTGACATTGACCATCATCGCAAAAAATGTAGTAGATCATGATATACATGTTCTAAATAAAGTGTTCATGGATCACAAAACCAAAGACCTCTAGTTTGCATAGTCATGTTTACTAAGAGGATTGCTTCACGAAGAGAGAGAAATGAATCAGCCATTAATGGAGATCCAAGTAATGAGAAAAGAAACTTGTTCACCTATTTAATGGTGCAGTCAGCACAAGATTCACGGTAAGTATATCCCACATTCATGATCACGAGTATTCAGGATAGGCCATGTGCATGTTTTATGGATCTTGACAACTCCATGGATTCACAATTTCACCACATCCCGCTCTTCAATGGACGCCTATACGATCTTATCTACGGAGTAATAATCCCTCTGAGAGTCTGATACATTCCAATATAGACCATTCCATCCATGATGTCACGTTTTATCTATGGCTAACTCCGCAATAATCGCTTTGATGGACCCTCCTTGAGTCCGACAGAGTCTGACGCCACCCATTTGGATCCACATTATCTCATCCTCTTCAGGATTCCTGAATTTTCACTTCAGTGAGCTCTACGGTCCCTACCGACCTTCTTTGACTATAAATAGAGAGCTCACCCCCCACTCAATCCACAATTACACTACCCTTTGATCTTCTGAGATCCCATTCTCAAATACCTTACTGAAACCAATCGACAGATCACAAATGGTTTATGGCCTCTATGAGTTATACCTTCTCGTGTTCTAATGGCCTCCATCAATGGGGGGGGGTTCCCTTTTTGAAGTCATATGACCTTCCAAAACGAGAGATCCCCTTCTGGGTACTCATGGTATCATGAAGCACTCTCCAAATAATGAGTAGTTTTCTAAGAAAAATCTATACTCTATTGAAGTCTTCCATTCCCAAATACCCATTCCTTCGTGAACATATCTTTTCGAAATGACAATTCTCTTCACAAGGAACCCGAGCTTCATGAAGAACCTCTCTTAGAGGCCTTAATCATTGTAAGGACCCCTCCCGTATAGCCCTCCATGCATATACAATGTGATTTTATAGTCCATGCTAGTGGTGATTCATGTTGTGTCTCCCTGCATTGTGTTTCTCCAAAGAGGAACACTATAAGATTTTGTTTTTTCACACAACCATGCTAATGTGGACCCCTCAATGGATCACTCCACAACCCCGTTATCCAATGGAATTTATGGTGACTTAACTTCACCCTGGGATATAGTGTGCCAGTTATGTAAGTCTTAGGGGAGAGGAGTGAATCGTTATCATTTATGTTTCAGGGCTTTAAACTTCCAAGCACCCACGTCCACAACACATGATATTAAACTATGATCACCTCATAAGTGATAATTACCAAGAGGACCGTGAAGGGGATGTGCACCTACTCACTCTCACTCCCCTCTACCTATCTGCTTAATCTCCATGTGCACCTCCAAAATTCACTATTAATCCCTGGCCAAACATGATAGGGTACTCCATGTTAGGTGGACATATCCTAATTGTATATCTATACATCTACTCAGAATTCCCTCTTAGAGTAATCCCATGTTTCTTCTTTGGGGCGTGACCGTGTTGTCGGTAAACATAAAATGGGTTATGATTTGATGATAAATTTGTAGTCTATGGAAGAACGTAGGTCGTCTCCCAAGGTGCATTGATAGTTTAAGAGAATGTATTTTTAATAAGAATTATTAAAAGAGGGGGATGTTTTGAAAATATATTTATGTAAATTACATAATTAAATAGATAAATAGTTTATAAATAAATGTGGTGTATTAATAATTATGATATAGGTGGATCATTTCAAGTTCACTACAAATCATGGATAGTTCATTGTTCTAAAAATTTAACCTGGTTTTGATTTATTCTTTGGTCGAAGGTTGTCAAGTTCTTGAATCCCCTCTTGCATCTTCAAATAATGTTTAAAAACCCACCCCTTGACACAATAATAGTGTTTCCATGATTTGGTTGTCAATAATAGAATAAAAGGTTTACAAAATCACACTTCAATCATATATTTGTGTGAGGTAAATAAGATTATTTTATTTTCCAATCAGAATAAACCAAGATTCCCACTTGAAATATCAACTCAATCGGTGTTGAAATAAAATGTGTTCCAATTAATTATATCAAAGGAAATGTAATCAGAGGAGAATCATTTCATTATCAAAAAACAAGTGGAATATTGAACATAAAAATAATACAAAACCATTAGAATATAATGTGTTGGAACTCCCTCACATGTTTTTGTATCTCCCTCGAAATGATCTCCCACCATTTAGCTCACCATCGATAGGAGGACGAGGCTCGGGTGGAACTCATTATTCATCCTTAATCCCCATATGAGGATAGGGGACTCCATAACATTTAGGATATTGAAGAGACTTCAATAGGACTCCAAAATAGAAGAACTTGGCTCCTGGTTCGAACTCCTCAAACGAGGTATCCATGGTTCTCTTTTATGTAAAAAATGGGAGGTTGTTTTTGGCACATTGATTGTGTAAAATCACTTGTCACATTGTTTTTGAATTCATAAAGTAATAAATAACATTTGAAAAAAATATAAAGTTGTTACCCCACATCTTGGATATCACCACTGAATGTTTGGCTTCTTATGGATGCGTAAAAATCTAGATATGGACAGCACACAACACACAATGTTTCACTCTTTGCAGATTTGATGGTCTGGACATATCACTTCGGTTGGGCTCTTAATGGATGAATGGGTCTTGTTTGTCTTAATAAGAGTTCTAGAAAATTTTATTTGGGACTGGCCCACAAAATTCCAGCCCATTTAGATGCACGACGTTTCATACTCTACCTAACAGTGAACAGGTGTTCATGGAACCCATGCAGTTTTGGCCCATTTTCCTTCTAGACCATCCTTGGGGAACCCAAATTACCTCCTCCGGCAATGGAACCATCAAAACAAGTAACATAGTCCCTTAAAATAGATATAAACAGAAAATAAATGATTCAAACATGGAATGAATTTTTTATATATTTATAATTTTCAATATATAACAAATTTTGCATAGTGGTGTAAGGGTGAAAAAAAAACAGTTAATAGCGGTGCAATCACAACCCCACACTTAAAAATTTTAAATCATTTGAAAATTCACATATCTCAAAAAAATAATGATGCCTGTATATATTCCCAACATCATGGAGATTTAACATTTGAGGAAATTTTAATTCATTAATGTAATGTGATCAATGCAAAAACAACACCAAGGAGTTCTTCATAGTGAAAAAGGAAATGGTTATCTCAAAAATCATATCACAATGAAAAACCCAGAGATTCACAACACCAAATTGAGAGAGGAATTCAAAATTCAACCATTCCACTAACTCTCTATGTTCTTGAGTGAATACTATTCCATGCTATTCCTTCCAATTTCTATCTAAAAAATATAGGTTATTTTAAAATTATTCCTCTTTAAATGAATTTTCATTGAACTTTCCCTGCATCCATTTCAATCATATTTCAAGACCCACTCACTTAAGCATTCCCAAAAATAATACCACGATCTACCGACCAAGATATCCCTATATATTGAACATTTCGTCACTCCCCTCAATTATTATTTGTTTAGAAGTTTCATTTTGAACAAATGACACAGTCATCTCTCAACCATTATTTGATTTACTCACTTCACTAATTTAGATAGTTATAACATCATAAAAGGTTAAAAAGGAGTGGTTTTTGACCTGCCCATGACACAACCTAATATTTTTGAGGGTGTACAATAGTCGGGCATTAAGTACACATGCGTAGGTCAATCTAGTAAAGTAATGGAATTGATCGGATAAGGAACGGACGTATGGAAATATCATTTAATGATGAAAAATAGTATCCTGACATATATTTACCTTATATTAAGTATGAAATATTCACACATCATGGTTTGGTGTAAAAATGTGTGGAGATGTTAGTGACACAGTTTTCCCAAAAACTACTCACAAAAGGGGCATCAATCATCTCAAATGTTTCACAGTGATACAAACATTTATATCATTGATAAAAAACCAAATCACTAAAAAAACACTCCATGATGTTAAATTCCTATAAAAATTCAATCCAAAATAGTGAGAGGCTTTTTTCCAAATGGTAAATCAACAAGGGAAAAAAATTCAAAATGCATTTTCAGTAAGTTTCATGATTTTGTGACCATAAGGTGGGGAGTAAAAATACCCTAAAAAGTTGAAAATGAGAAGAATGTAGAAAGACAATGAAAATACTAATGAAAACAACAAGACCAGAAAAAGTGAAAATACCACAAAGAAGGTGAAAAAGAGAAGAAATAAAAATAGCGATGAAAATTCGTATCTAACATAGGAATGTACCAATCCCCCCACACATAGAATGTGCAGTGTCCTCACTGTAATAATTGAGAAGGTGATAAGGAAGGATAAAACCTGGGTTATTCACTAGTATGTTACTTCTTGAACATAGATTTATTCTATTGGGAACTCTTAAAGGGCTTCATGGAAGTGCTTCAACCGCTTCCCATTGATAGTGAAGGCATTCTTGGTTTCTTCGTTTTGAACGTGAACAACACCAAATAAAGATACATTAATAATATTGTATGGGGAAAACCATCTGGAAAAAAGATTACCTAGATTCAACATCATCCTTGCATTATAAAGGAGGACCTTCTGCCTAGTGTAGAATAGAGGATTAAGTATAATATAGTCGTGGTAATCCTTGGTTCTCTCCTTATAAATCTTCGAGTTTTCATATTAATCACTTATCATATCCTCGAACTCCGGAATCTGTAACTTCATTTGATAAACTTCACCAGAAAGATTAGAATTACATTTCATTTATGGCCTAATAAGCAAGGTGCTCAATATCGACCGGCAGGTGACAACTCTTTCCAAACAAAAGATGATATGGTAACATTCCAATTGGAGTTTTTAATGATGTACCATAGGCCCATAATGAATCATCAAGTCGATGACACGAATCTTTTCTATTGGGTTGTACCATTTTTTCAAGAATCTATTTTACCTCTTTATTTGACACCTTTTTTTGAATATTGGTCTATGGGTGATATGAAATAGACACTCTATGACCAAACCCATACTGATTTAAAAGTGATTGCATTTTTTGGTTGCAGAAATGTGAACCCTAGTCACTGATGATGACCCTAGGTAAGTCAAACATACAGAAGATTTGGGTTCTCAAAAATTCTAAAAATACCGTAGAATCACCATTCCTTGTATATCATGCCTCTACTCATTTTGACACGTAATATACTTCCAGAAGAATTTACGTGTATCCAAAGGAATTGGGAAATGGACCCATAAACTTAATGCCCCCAAAAATCAAAAATGTCATGAAAAAGTAACGGTTGTTGTGTCATTTAATTTATGTTGGAGACATTATCCATTATTTTAAAATGACAAAAAGATGTTAAAAAATCATGGGCATCCCAAAAAATGTGTTGACCAAAATAATCCAGAATCAAGGACCATGCAAGTAGTCCATTGGGGACAAAAGTTCCCCCACAGGCAAGAGTGTGACATAATCTAAGGATGGAATGAACTCACAATTTGGAATACAATTCCTAAGGAATTGATCCTTAAATGTGGGTCAGAGGTAGAAGTCATCGAAAATGTACCAATGAGACTCATGTCTTATACAACTGGATTGGTTTTTATTGGAATAAGTATAAATTCAAAATGATACCAAATAATTTACAATTTTATCATACCAAGGAATATCATCTTGCACTCAGTATAATTTCTCATCGGGAATCATATCATTTATAGGAATACAGGGGGATGTGTCAATGTTTAAGGATGGTGGAATCCTACTAATATGGTCATCCACCACATTCTATGATCCTTTTTTATCACTAATTTCTAGATTAAATTCATGAATGAGGAGCATCCAATGAATGAGATGTGGAAAGGATTCCAGTTTCGTATGGATATACTTGAAAGATTCATGGTCTGAGGACACAATGAATTTAGACCCCAAAAGGAATGACCTGAATTTGTCCAAGGAAAATGAAATAAAAGGATTTATTTTTCAGTAGTGTTGTAGTTTTCGTGGGCAGGGTACAAAGTACATGAGACATAGGCAATGACATGTGGACCTCGATCGACCCGTTGTGACAAGACTGCCCCAACTACAAGATAGAGGAATCAAACATGAGATCAAATGGTAAATACCACCTAGGTGGTTGGGTTTCTGGGGGTTACAAGACACTACATTTTAACTTATTAAAAGCTTCCTCACATTATTTATCGAAAAAACTTCCTTTTCTTTTTGGAGAAATCAAGAGAGGGGGAGTGAAATTTTACCAAAGTCACGAATGGAATGATTGTAAAATCCAGCATGACCTAGGAATGATCATGCATCCCATAATTTTTTTTGGAATGTTATGGAATAAATGACATTCAATTTTTATTTATCTACTTGGATACTATGCTTTTAAATGACATGCCCCAAAACAATACCTTGTTTTACCATGAGTGGGAATTTATCATAATTTAATACGAGATTCTTTAGAATAAAATGATGTATGAATGAATCAAGACTACTAAAAAATTAATCAAAATAGGATCCATAAACAGTGAAATCATCCTTGAATAATTCCCTGTAATAATATAGGTAATCCAAAAAAAATACTAACATTGAAACGTTGGAAGGTACACAGAGCAATGTATGGACCCAATGGCATCATACTATAGAAAAATGTACCAAAGGGGAAAGTGAAGGTTTTATTTTTTTGATCCTCGTTTGAAATACGGATTTGAATGTATCCATAATACCATTCAAGGAAATAGTAGCGGGACATACCAGCTATCCTCTCTAGAATTTGGTCAATGAATGTTAAAGGGAATTTTTCTTTCCTAGTGTGTTGTTTTAGTCGAAGACAGTCTATACAAACATGCCAACTATTCTGCACATGAGTCAGAAACAATTCATTATTTTCATTCTTTATTATTGTAAGGACAGTTTATTAAGAACTACTTGAACGGGACTGACCCATTGGCTATTAGGGATAAGGTAAATGATTGTAGCAACCAATAATTTTATTTCCTCTTTTTTTAAAAATTATAGGATGTTTGGGATTAGTCAACATTGTGCCTGCCTCACTAGATTAGCGTCATCATTTACCTAAACATGATTTGTAAAAATTGATGGGCTAATACCAATAATGTTAGCATGTGTTCATCCCAAAGCTTGTTTATACTCCCTCCAATGTTCAAGAAATCTCAATTCATGCTCAGGAGGGAGTGAACTAGAAATTATGACGGGAAACTTTTTTTCACTCTTACGATATGAATATTTTAAATCTTGAGGTAGTAGTTTCAGTCCCAATTAAAGTAAATTTTTGATTTATAGGTGTTTGTGTGAATGTGAGAGGTCATTGATCTCATCTAGATGCTCAATGGTATCATCCTCATATGAGGAATGATCTTTTACAATCTTAACAGTATCATCGATTGTTATTGGATCCTTGGTGTTCAAGAAATAATCATTTAATAAACATGCATGACGCTTTTCTAGACCACTAAAACAATCAATTCATGATTCATAACCTATAATTTCAATCAATGAAGAAAACTCGGAATGTGGATCGGGGGAAAATGTTTTTTTAGGGGATGGAAGTGCATCAATTGAATTAATAGAGAGAGGGGAATGTTCTTCTATGGGGTGCTTCATGGCATGAAGGTTGTTGAAGTGGACAATGCCACCACTAAAATCCATAGAAAATATACCATTATGAAATTTAATTATGGTTTTGGAGGTTTCCAAGATGGTCCTACCCAATATATTCATGTCTTGTCCATTCATCCTATCATCCTCCATTTTAAGCACATAAAAGTCGGTAGGAAAAATTAAATTTTGAACCCCCAAAAGAACATCTTCTAACACACCAAAGCAGTGTACGGTACTCTGTTTGTCCATTTGAACAACAATTCCAGTGGGATTTAGTTCCCCAACCTACATTGTAGAATAAATCGAGTGAGGAATCACATTTACAGAGGAACCTAAATCATTCATAACATTAGAAAAAGAATAAACACCTATGGGGAACGGAATTGGTTTTGTATCAAGATCATTGAACTTGGTTAGAAGTGTTGGATCTATCAAAGCTGTAACATTCCTCCCCAAGCTCACGTTCTCATAACTCAATGTAGCCTTTGGTGTGTACACATATCCTTTAGAAACCTTTTGTACCATGGAATTTGATTCATAGAATAGATCAATCGGTTGTTAACCTACACTCTATTGAAAATTTAAAATATGTCCTTATCCACATGAGTTTCCTTTTGTTTTCACGGTTGTGTGTACCTTTGAAGAAATGGATGTGTAATGGTTGGGATAGGTGAATCATCAATATAAACACTCTTTATTTTATAAGGGAATCTCTAATGACGAGGTTCTTCAACATTTGGAACATTTTTAATGGTTGGGATAGAGGTTTCCTTAGGATGGGGTGACTGTAATGGAGGATTCATTTTACTTTATAATATTCATACTCGTAAGGGTGATGGAACTAACATTTTTTAACCCAAATGTTAAATACTAGTATAGAGGGAATTTTACCTGACCCATAACTTTGAATTTCACCCACTGAGTTAGGTAGTTGTCCTAATTGTGTTTTGAGATCTTTTATGGTGGCCTAAGTGGATTGTTGGAATTGGATATTGTTGGAAGCCATTTGTTTCATCATATCTTCTAGGGTAGGGTCAGGTTTTGGAGGGTTTTTTTGGAATGTCCTTTGGGGTTGCTGAGGATTTTTTGGTTCATGATTGTGGATGAGTAATTTACCTAGGTTGGTTCCATTATTATTGATGTTGGTTTTAATAACCCCATTCCTATAGGCTTGTTTCTCCTTCCACCAAGGGTTTGATGGATGGTGAGGTTATTTCTTAAAGGGTTTGTTATAGAGGAGGACTGGAAATATTGCCTCACAGCACTCAGATGTTTCTCGCAATTGAGGACATTGGTCAGAGTAGTGGGTGTTAGATGACCATATACTATAATGGATGGGAGGAGCATATTGGGATTTCCCATGGGAAAGAGCAAGTTTTAGAAGAAGTTTAATTACCTCTTTGAACTTTTTGTCCACCATCTTTTAAAATTCAGTACTTTGAACCTCATGTACACCTAAAATTGGTATATTAGTCCTTGAACCAAATTGCGGTGAGTTTTGCGCCAGGTTCTCAATCAGGGTTATTACTGCCATTAGGGTCTTATCAACTAGTGCACCACTAGCAGCAGCATTGATCATATTTCTATCAATAAGTATTAAACCTTCATAAAAATATTGAATTAATATTTTATGACTTATTTGGTGGTGTGGGATACATGAATATAACCATTTAAAAATTCCCTACTTTCTTGTAGTGTTTCCCCTTGAGATTGAATTATCCTAAAAATTTCATTTCTTATTGTTTCAGTTCAAGAGGCCGGGAAATATTTTTCATGGAAAAGGTGTTTCATGTCTTCCCAGCCTCATATTTGGGAATTAACATAATATATACAATGTTTTGTTGTATCTTCAATAAAAAGGGGGAATTCTCTAAGCTTTACTTGTTCTTCATCAACATTTTCTGGATTTAATGTATAAAAAAATGTATGAAATTATTTTAAATTCTTGTGTTTATCCTCTCTAGAATGTACATGGAATCTTGTTAATAGATAAATTAATCCATATTTTAGTTCATAATTGGGTGCCTCACCTTATAGTTTAATATAGGTGGGTTGGATATCAAAATTAGGTGAGGTTAGTTCTTTAAGTGTTTGATTAATTTCATCCATGTTATTCATGTTAATTTTGGTTTTAATGTGGGTTCCCAAAGAAGGAGAAGAAGGATCAAGATGAGTGTTGATGTTTAGTGTGTACTTATTCACAGGTTCCACTTGTGTATCTCAGGGTCACTGATATAGGATCCCCTCTGGTTTTGGTTCGAAACGATGTAAGTCTCCCGGAGTAGAATGCGTCATACATAGATCCTACACAAGAAATAAATTAAAAGACAAAATTAAATGTAATGGTAGAAGATAAAACAAAGAAACATTCAAAAAAAATTAACAAAAAATATCAAATACACACACTAAAACAAAATCCCTCCCCGACAACGGTGCCAAAATTTGACTGCATTATCATGGCACATCAAATTGGTTATTATTTGAAGATAGATTTATAGTATAGGAATGAATTTAGGTCATATCTCAAGGATAATTGATTGTTTTGGAGAATATATTTATAATAAGATGTACTAAAAGAGGGTGTGGTTTTTCAAACAGATTTATGTAAATTACTTAATTGTAGAGATAAATAGTTGATAAATAAACATGTTGTATTAATAATTATGAGATAAGAAGATAATTTGATGTTCACTACACATCTTGGATAGTTTTCTGTTCTTAAAATTTAACATGGTTTTGTTTAATTCTTTGGTTGAAGGTTATCATGTTCTAGACTCCCTCTTTCCTCTTCAAATGGTTTTTAAAGAACCACCCCTTGACATAACAATCATGTTTCCAAAAGTTGGTTATCAATGATAGAATAAAAGGTCTAAAAAATAATACTTATATATTATATGTGTGTGATATAAATAAGATTATTTTGTTGTCTAATAAAAAAACCCAGGATTCCCACATGAAATCTCAACCTAATCATTGTCGAAATATTACATGTTCCAATTAATTATATCAAATTAAATGTAATTAGAGGAGATGAATTGAAGAAACAAAATAAGTGAAATATTGAGCACACAAATTATACAAAACCAGTATAATAACATGTGTTGTATATCCCTCTTAAATTTGTATAGCTCCCTTGAAATGATCGTCCACCGTTCAGCTCACCGTCGAGTGGAGGAGGAGGCTCAGAAGGAACCCCTTTTCATCCTTGATCCCCCTATTAGGATATGGGCTGCATAAACTTCTAGGATAATTAAGAGACTCCTCTAGGACTCCAAAATGTGATATATTATCTTATGGTTCGAACTCCCCAAATAAGGTACCCATGGTGCTCTTTTATAGAAAAAATGGGAATTGTTTTTGGGTACACATATTGTGTAAAACCATTTGTCACATTTTGTTCAGCCTCCAGACAGTCTTCAATAGATTTTTAAAAAACTATAAACTTATTACCCTAATTCCTATATATCTTCTACGAAATTTTGAGTCTTTTGGACATGTAAAACTCAAGATATGGACATCACACATCACACAACTTTTGACTTCGTGCATATTTGGTGGCCTTGACAACTCACTTCGGTTGGGCCCATTAATTGTCGAATGTGTTTTGGTTGTCATCATACAGGTTTTAGAAAATTAATATTTGAACTAGACCACAAAATCACAACACTATTGGATGCCCTATGTTTTCATACCCTACCCAACAGTGGAATGGTGTTCATGGAACCCATGCTGTTTTGGCCCATTTTTCTTTTGGATCATCTCTGGGGCCTCCAAATCACCTCCTCCAGCAATGGAATCATAAAAACAAGTAAAATTTACTCTTTCAAAAATGGTAAAAACAAAATAAATTATTCAAACATGGAATGAATTTTTTTATTATTTTTATAATTTTCAATATAAAATAGGGATAACATAGTTGTGTAATGGTGAAAATGAAACAGTGAATCGCGGTGTGATCACACCCCCACACCTAAACACATTCACACTTGGGTAAAGTGACGTATCCAAAAAATAACTAATGATGCGTCTCTATATTCCCAACATCATGAAGAATTAACATTTGTGGAAATTTTAATTCTATAAAGTAATATGATCAATGCAATAACCACACCACGGAGTTCTTCCTAGTGAAAATGGAAAGAGATATATCATAAATCATATCAAAATGAAATTGAAAGAGATTCATGACACTAAATTGAGCAAGGAATTCCAAAGTCAAATGTTCCACTAACTCTTCATGTGTGTGTGCGAAAACCATTCCCTGTTATTCTTTCCACTTTCTATCCAATAAATAAAGGGTATTTTAATATTATTTATATTTAAACGAATTTTCACCAAACATGCCCTATATCCTTTGTAATCATATTTCAAGACCCACTCACTTAAGAATTCCGAGAATTCAAACCAGAATCTCAGGACATAGATATCCTCATATGTTTTACATTTCATCACTTCTTTAGTTTATTATTTTTGTATTTTGATGTTGCATTTAGAAAAAATCTCACACTCATCTATCAACCCATGTTTGATATCCTCACGACACTTATTGAAAGATTTATAACAAGTTCAAAGGTTGAGGATGAGTGTTTTTTGACCTACACAAGACATAACCCAATTTCTCTGAGGGCATACAATAGTCGGACAATAGGTACACATGCATAGGTCAATCTAGTATAGCAATGAAATAAATTAGATAAGTAATGAACGTATTGAAATATCATTTAAATCTTAAAAATATTAGCCTAACATATATTTAACTTATATAAAGTAAGATGTATTCAAACTTCATGGTTTGGTGAAAAAATATGTGGAGATATTAGTGACACGGTTTTCCAAAAAACTACTCACACAAGGGGAATCAATCATCTCAAATGTTTTGCAGTGATACAACCATTTATATCATTAACAGAAATCCCATTCACTAAAAAACAAACTGTAATGATAAATTCATAAAAACATTCAATCCAAAATAGAGAGGGGTATTTTTTCAAATGTTAAATCAATATAGAAAAAAATTCAACATGCATTTTTATTAAGTTTCGTTATTTGGTGACCATAAAGGGGGGAGTAAAAATACCATAAAAAGATGAAAAGGAGAAGAAAGAATAAAGGCAGTGAAAATCCTAATGAACTCAACAAGAAGAGGAAAAGTGAGATACTATAAAGAAGGATAAAAAGAGAAGAATTAAAAAAGAAGATGAAATTTTCTATCTAATCCAAGATTGTGCCTATCCCCCCACACCTAGAATGTGCACCATCCTCGATGTAATAATTGAGAAGGGGAGAAGTAAGGATAAAACCTAATTTGTTTCACTTGTATGTCTCTTATTTAAAATGTAGTTCCTCCATTTGGTAGTCCAGAAGGGTTAATGGAAGTGATTTAGCCACTATCTATTGATAGTGAATTTTTTCATGGTTTCTTCATTTTGAACTTAAACAAAACCAAATGAAGATACATTAAAACATTGTATGGGCCAAACCAGCGATAACGAAGCTTACCTAGATGAAAATTCATCCTTGAATTATAAAGGAGGACCATCTGCCTAGTGTGGAACCGACGATGAAGAATAATATGGTTGTGTGCAGCCTTGGTTTGCTCCTTATAAATCCAGAAGTTTTTATATGAATCAATTCTCATTTCCTCTAGCTACAAAATCCGTAACTTCCATTGAGAACATGCATTAGAAATATTAAAATTTCATTTTTGATGGCCCAATAGGCCCGATGCTCAATCTCAACAGGTAGGTGACAACTCATTCCAAACACAAGATGATATAGTGACATTCTAATGGGATTTTTGAGAGTAATACGGTAGAAGCATAATGAATCATCAAGTTGAAGACTCCAATCATTTCTATTGGGTTGAACCCTTTATTCAAAAATATGTTTTACCTATCTATTTGAAACCTTGTCTTGATCATTGGTATGTGGGAGGTATGCAGTAGAAACTCTCTGACCGACCCCATACGAACCCAAAATTTAATGCAATTTTTGGTTGTAGAAAAGAGAACCCATGTCACTGATGATGAACCTAGCTAAGCCAATCCTTTAAAATATTTGGGTTCTCAAAAATACTACAACTACCTTAGAATCATCAGACCCTGTAGCTCGTGCCTCTACCCATTTTGACACGTTATCAACTTTCATAAGAATGTACATGTTGCCAATGTAATTGGGAAATGGACCCATAAAGTCAATTCCCCAATCAAAAAAAAATTCTGGAAAGTGAAATAGTTGTTATAGAATTTCATTTCATTTAGAGACATTCCCCATTGATTGAAAATAGGGACATGATTTTCAAAAATCACGGGCATCCCAAAAAGTTTTTGGCCAAAAGAGACTAGAATGAAGGACCTTGTTAGAATTCTGTTGGGGACCATAGTGGCCCCCACAAGCAAGAGTGTGACAGAATCCAAGGGCAGATTGAACTCACTATCAGGAATACAATGCCTAAGGACTTGATCATTACAATTGTGCTAGAGGTAGGGGTCATCCCAAATGTACCAATGAGACTCATGTATTAGGAGAATGTCTTGGTTTTTATTGAAATCAGTAGGAATTCAAGATGCTACCAAAAAATTTACTATTTCAGTATACTAGGGAATAACATGTTGAACTCGGTACAATTTCTCATTGGAAAACATAACATTTATTGGAAAACATGGGGATGAGTCAATGTCAGAGGATGGTGGAATCTTACAGATATGGTCCGCAACCACATTCTCTTCTCCTTTTTTATCTCTAATTTCATGATTAAATGTTTGAAGGAGGAGCATCCAGTGAATGAGACATTTATTGGATTAAGGAGATACCCGGGGGCTGCATGGTCTTAGAACACAATGACTTTGGACTCCCAAAGGATTGAACTGATTTTTTCCAAGGAAATTACAATGGAAATGAATCATTATTCAGTTGTGGTGTAGTTTTCTTGGGAAAGGTCCAAAGTACTAGGGGCATAGGTAATTAAATGTGGACCTCGATCGACCCTTTGTGACAAGACTGCCCCAACTGCATAGTTAGAGACATCACACATGAGTTCAAATGGAAAATTCCACTGAGGTAGTTGGATTACCATGGGTGATTTGAGACTCCAATCTAACTTATTAAAATATTTTCCACATTCTTTTTCAAAAACAAATACATTTTATTTTTTGAGTAATCGAGTGGAGGGAGTGTTATTTTTCTAAAGTCACGAATGAAACGATGGTAAAATCCAGCATGACCTAATAATGAATGTACATCCCGTAATTTTTCTTGGGAATGGTAAGGATGAAATGACATCCCCTTTTGATTTATCTACTTCGATACCGTTCCTAGAAATGGCATGACCCAAAAAAATACCTTATCGCACCATAAAATGACATTTTCCATAATTTAGTATGATATTCATTTCAATACAGCAATGTCGGACTGAAGAAAGACTACTCAAACATTCATTAAAATAGGATCCATAAACAGTGAAACCATCCATGAATACTTCCATGAATTTCTCCAGGTAATTTGAAAAAAAAACTAACCAGGAATCATTGGAAAGTACCCAGAGCATTGCACAGACAAAATGAAATCATTTTATAAGAAAATTTACCAAAGGGGAAACTGAAGGTTTCCTTTTCCTGATCCTCAGGGGAAATATAGATCAGAAAGTATTTAGAATACCCTTCAAGGAAACAGTAGTGTGACTTACCCTCTAGCCTCTATAGCATTTGGTCAATTAATAGGAAAGGGAAATGGTCTTTTGTGGTGTGTTCTTTTAGTCGACAATTGTCTATACAAACACGCCATCTATTCTGCACAAGAGTTGGAACAAATTAATTATTTTCATTTTTGATTAATGTAAGGCCAATTTTTTAGGAATTACTTGAATGGGACTAACCGATTGGTTCTCAAATATAGGTTAAATTATTCTATCTGCGTATAATTTTGTTACCTCCTTTTTATCAACTTCTAGGAGGTTTGGGTTTAGTTGACATTATGCATGCCTCATTGGTTTAGCCTAATCATTTAACAAGATATGATATGTAAAAATTGACGGTCTAATACCATGAATTTAAGCAAGTTTCCACACCAATGATTGTTTATACTCCCTCAAAAGTTTAAGCAGTCCCAATTCATGCTTAGGAGGGAGTAAACTAGTAATGATTACAGGAAGCTTCATTCCATTATCAATATATGAATATTTTAAATCTTGAGGCAGTTTTATTAGTTTCAATTTAGTTATTTTTCGGATTTATGGGAGTGTGTGTGAATTTGAGAGGTCACTGATCTCATATTAATGCACAATAGTATCATCCTCATATGAGGAATGAGATTTTACAAGCTTATCAGTATTATAGATGGTTATTTGACCATCAGTGTTCATGAAATTATCTTTTAATAAACACGCATGATACATTTCAAGACCACTAAAATAATCAGTGCATGATTAATTTACTAGAATCAAAATCAATGAATAAAACTCATAAAGGAGATCGGGGAAAAGAAATATTGTTTTTCAGGGGAAGGAAGTACATCAATTGAATTAAGAGATAGAGAGATAAATGTTCTTCTGAGTGGTTCTTCATGGAATAAAGGATGTTGAAGTGGAAAATATCACCACCAAACTCAATTTATAATGTACCATTATGGACATTAATAATGGTTTTGGATGTTTTCATGAAGGGCATACCCAATATAATCGGGGATTTTCGATTCATCCTAGCATTTTCCATTTTAATAATATAAAAGTCAGAAAGAAATATTAAATTTTGAACCCACACAAGAACATCCTCTAACACACCAGAGGGGTTTGCGGTACTTCATTTTTCCAGTTAAACTACAATTTCAGTGGGATTTAGTTCCCCGATCTGTAATGTAGAATTAATGGACAGAGACATCACATTTATAGAGGCTACTAAATCAACCACAACATTAGAAAAAGAAAAGTCTCCTATAGTGCAGAGAATTGAGAATGATACAGTATCGTTGCACATGGTGGGATGTGATTTATCTATCAATGATGAAACATTCCTCCCCAAGTTCACTTTCTTATCACCTCAAAGTCTCCTACGGTGTGTACACATCTCCTTTAGAATCTTGTCATGTCATGGAATTTATTTCACATCATCAATAAACGGGATGTTAAGCTGCAAATTGATAAAAATTTTCAATATTTACTTATCAAGTGTTGTTTCCTTTTGTTTTCATGGTTGGGTGTCCCTATTAGGAAATGGAATATGAATGGTTGGGCTAGGTGACTCATCAATATACACAATCATTGTTTTAGAAGGGATTCTCTCAGGATAATGTTATAAAACATTTGGAACATTTTTAATGGATGGGATGGAGGTTTCCTTTGGAGGGTATGACTCTAATGAACGATTCATTTTACATTATATTTGTTTTCCATTCCTAAGGGTGATGGAACTTCCATTTTCTATGTCCCTATGGTTACCAACCGGTTGAGAGGGATGTTTTCCTGAACCGTGAATTTTAATTTCACCCATAGATTTATCTAGTCTGTCTAATTGGGTTTTGAGGTCTTTTATGGCTTCTAGAGTGATATTTTTGAATTGGATAATTTTGGCATCTATTTGTTTCATCACATCTTCTAGGCTAGGCTTGGGTTTTGGAGGGGTTTGTTGGAAAGGTCTTTGGGGTGGTTGATGATTTATGGGTGGTGGTGGTGGATTATGACTCTTTCTCAGTTGGATCTATTGTTGATGAGGTTGGTTTGAATACCCCCTTTTCCTATAGGATTGGTTATCCTTCCACCTAGGGTTGAATGGATAGTAAGGTTCTTGCCTAACAAGTTGGTTATAGGTGTGGCCTAAAAATAATGCAACACAAATCACAGATGTTTCTCTTAATTGAGGACATTGGTCAGAGTAGTGGGTGTCAGAAGAATATATACCACAATGTATGTGAGGAGGAGATTAGTATTTCCCTTGGGAACGATCTATTTTTAAATGAAGGGTACTTACCTCTTCGAACATTGTGTCCACCTACTTATCGAATTCTATAATTTTCACTTCATGGACACCTCAAATCGGTATATTAGACCATGAACCAAATTGTTGTGTGTTTTTCACCATGTTCTTAATTAGGGTTCTTGCAGCAATTGGGGACTTATCAAATAGTGATCCACCTGCAGTAGCATCGATCATGTTTCAATAAATAGGGATTAATCCTTCGTAAAAACATGAAATTAAAATTTGATCACTTATTTGGTGGTATGGGAAACATGAACATAACCTTTTAACATGTTCCCCATACACATATAATGTATCCCCTAATAGTTTCTTATCCCAAATATTTCATTCCTTATTTTTGATGTTCGAGAGGATGGGAAATATTTTTCATGTAAAATGTGTTTCTTGTATTCCCAGCCTCTTATTGGGGAATTAAAATAATATATCCAATATTTTGTTGCATCTACTAATGAAATGGATAATTATTTAGGCTTTAGTTGTTCTTCATCCACATTTGTAGGTTTTAATTTCAAACACAATGTGTGAAATTCTATTAAATTCTTGTGTGGTTCCTATACAAGAAGTCCACTAAATCTTGGTAATAGATGAATTAAACCATATTTTAGTTCAAAATTGGGGGCCTCACCATGTAATTAAATATAGGTGTGTTTGATATCAAAATTTGTTGTGGTGAGTTCTTTTAGTGTTCCATTGTTTTCATCCATGTTATTCACATTAATTTTCGTTTAAATGTGGGTTCCCAAAAAAGAAGAAGAAGTATAAAGATGAGTGTTGTTGTTTTGTGCATCCTCCGTCACAGGTTCCTCTTGTGTATCTCAAGGTCACTAATGAAGGATTATCTCCTGTTCAAGTTCAAAAGTTTGTAAGTCCCCTAGAGTATAATGTTTCATACACAAAACCTACAAAGTTGATAAATTATAAAACAAAAATAAATGTAAAGGTAGAATATAAAACAAACATACATTCACAAAATTTACAAAACAAATTATTAAAAACAAGAACTATGACAAAGGTGCTCCTTGACAACAGTGCCAAAATTTGAATGCGTTTTAAAGACACACCAAATTGGTTATGATTTGAACATAAATTTATAGTCTATTTAAGAACCTTGGTTGTCTCTCAAAGATCTTTGATTGTTTTAGAGAATTTATTTTTACTAAGATGTACTAAAAGAGGGGGTGGTTTGGAAAACAGATTTAGGTAAATTACATAATTAAAAAGTAAAATAGTTGATAAATAAAGGTGGTGTTTTAATTATTATGGGGGAAGAAGATTATTTCAAGTTCACTACACATCACATATAGTTCATTATTCTGAAAATTTAAAATGGTTTTGTTTAATTCTATGGTTGATGGTTGTCAATATCATGACTCCCCTCTTGCCTCTTCAAATAATGCTTGAAGAACCACCCCATGACAAAACAATCATGTTTCCATGATTTGGTTATCAATAATAGAATGAAAGGTCTACCAAAGAATACATAAATCTTATTTATGTGTGAGATAAATAGGATTATTGTGTTGTCTAATAGGAACAACCCACGATTCCCACTTGAAATCTCAACCCAATCATTGTTGAAATAATGTGTTTCATTTAATTATATGAAATGAAATATAATCATGGAAGAATCGTGTAATGAAATAAAATAAATCAAATTTTCAACACACAAATTACAAAAAACCAATAGAATAAAATATACTGGAACTCCCTCTGAAGTTACTATAGCTCCCTCGAAATGATTGTCAACCATTTAGATCGACATCGATAAGAGGAGGAGGCTCGGTGGAACTTATTATTCATCCATGACCCCCCATATGAATATAGGGGCCACCAGAACATATAGGACTATGAAGAAACTCCTCTTGGACTCCATGATCGTAGATCTTGTCTCCTGGTTTCATCTCCCCAAATGAGGTACCCATGCTGCAGTTTTATAGTCAAAATGGGAAGTGGTTTTGGGCACACAGATTGTGTAAAACCACTTTTCACATAGTTTGCAACCTCCAGACAGTCTTATATCGATTTTGACAAAACTAGAAAGTTTTTACCCCATATCATAGCTATCTCCACGGAAATATTGTCTTCTTTTGACCCATAAAACCCTAGATATGGACATCACACATCACACAACTTTTTACTTTGTGCAGATTCGGTGGCCTAGACCGATCACATCGTTTAGGCCCCTTAATGGCCGAATGGGGCTTGGTTGTCTTTATAAGAGTTATATAAAATTTCATATTGGACCATCCCACTCAATCTAAGCCCATTTATATTTATGGAGACTTTATACTCTACCCAATTGTGGATAGTTGTTCATGGAACCCATGCAGTTTTGGCCCATATTCCTTCTAGATCACCTCTGAGGCTTGCAAATCACCTCCTCCTAAAATGGAATCATCAAAAAAGTATCATTAACCCATTCAACAGTGAAAAATAGAAAATAAATGATTCAAACATGGATTAATTTTTTTTATTGTTTTTATAATTTTCAATAAAAAACAAGTTTAGCATAGTGATGCAAGGGAGAATATGAAACAATAAATTGTGGTGTGATCAAACGCCCACACCTAAACATTTTCAATCCTGGGAAATGTCACATATCAAAAAAATAATAATGATGCATTTATATATTCCCAAAATCATGATGATTTAATATTTTAGGAAATTTAAATTCATTAATGTAATTTTATTAATGCTTGAACCACACTAAGGAGTTCTTCCTTGTGAAAATTGAAAAATATGTCTCAAAAATTATATCACAATGAAATTAAAATAGATTCATGACACCAAATTGATCAGGGAATTAAAAACTCAACCATTCCACTAACTATCCAGGCATGTGACATAAAACTATAACATTCTATTCTTTCCACTTTCTATCCAATAAAAATAGGTAATTTTAAAATTATTCAGCTTTAAATGAATTTTCACTGAACCGTCCCTACAACCATTGTTATCATATTTCAAGACCCACTCAATAATTAATTCCCATAAGTCAAAACATAATCTCCCGACCTAGATATCCCCATATGTTGTACATTTCATCACTCCCCTCATTTATTATTTTTGTTTTTTAGAAGTTTCATTTGGAACCAATCTCACACTCATTTCTGAACCATCTCCTCAAACACTAAATGTAAAAGTTATAACAAGATCAAACGCTTAGGAGCAGTGGGTTCTAACCTACCAAGACACAAACCATAATTTTTTAGGGTGGAAAACAGTCGGATATTAGGTACACATGCATAGGTCTATCTGGTATAGTAATGAAATAGATCGGATAAGGAATAAACTTATAGAAATATCATTTAATGATGAAAAATATTAACGTATCATATATTTACCTTATATTAATTATGAAATATTCATACATTTTGGTTTGGTAAAACAATGTGTAGAGATATTAGTGACACAGTTTTCCTAAAAACTACTCACACAAGGGGAATTAATCATCTCAAATGCTTCACCGTGATATAAACATTTATATCATTGACAGAAAACTAAATCACTAAAAAACACTCCCTGATGTTAAATTTATATAAAATTTCAATCCAAAATAGAGAAATGTTTTTTTTCAAATGTTCAATCAACATGGAAAAAAGTTTCAACATTCATTTTCTATAAGTTCATTGATTTGGTGACCAAAAGGTGGGAGTAAAAATACTATAAAGAAAGTGAAAAGGATAACAAAGAAGAAAGAAAATGAAAATCCGAATGAACCCAACAAGATGGGAAAATGTGAAAATACCATAAAGAAGGAAAAAATATGATTAAAGAAAAAAAGCGGTAAAAATTCATATCTAACGCACGAATGTAACCATCAACCACACATAGAATGTGCAGTGTCCTCACTTTAATAATTTAAAGGTGAGCAGGAAGGATAAATCCTGGTGTGTTTCACTGGTATGTTGCTTCTTAAACATAGTGTTCCTCCATCGTGTAATCAAGAAGGGCTTTGTGGAAGTGTTTCAGTCGCTGCTTATTGATAGTGAAGGTTTGCTTGGTTTCTTCATTTTGAACCTGAACAACACCAAATGAAGATACATTAATAGCATTTTATGGGCCAAACCAGAGAAAATAATTCTTACCTGGATGCAACTTCAGCCTTGCATTATGAAGGAGGACCTTTTTCCCAGTGTGGAACCGACGATGAAGTATAAGATGGTCTTGGGCATCCGTGGTTCACTCTTTATAAATCCAAATGTTTTCATATGCCTCTCTTCTAATTTCCTCTAACTCAAGAATCTATATATTCCTTTGAAAACCTGCACCATAAAGATTAGAATTTCATTTTTATGGCCCAATTGTCCTGGTGCTCAATCTCAATAGGTAGGTTACAAATATATCCAAACACAAGATGATATGGTGACATTCCAATGGGAGTTTTGAAAGGAGTACGGTAGGACCATAATGAATCATCATGTCAATGACTCCAATCTTTTCTATTGGGTTGAACCATTTTTTCATGAATCTATTTTACCTCTCTATTTGACACCTCATCTTGACCATTGTTCTATGCGTGATATGCAATATGCACTCTATGACCAAACCCATACTAATGAAAAAGTGATAGCATTGTTTAGTTGTAAAAATGAGAACATTGTTCACTGATGATGAACCTAGATAAACCTAACCTACAGAACATTTGGGTTATCAAAAATTCTACAACTAATTTAGTATAATCAGTCCTTGTAGCTCGTGCCTCTACCCATTTTGACGCGTAATCATGTTTGAGATGAATGTACATGTTTCCAAAGGAATTTGGAAATGGAACCAAAATCCAATGCCCCCAAAATAAAAATTCTCATAAAAGGGAAACAATTTTTGTGGGATTTCATTTTATTTAGAGTCATTCCCCATTACATGACTATGAGGACATGATTTTCAAAAATCATGGGCATCCTGAAAAAGTGTGGGCCAAAAGAGGACAGAATCAAGGACCTTGCAAGCAGTCCATTGCGGACCAAAGTGGACCCCAAAAATAAGAGTGTGATAGAATCTAAGGACAGACTGAAACTCACTATTGAGAACACAACATCTCAGGACTTGATCACTACATGTGCGCCAGATGTAGGGGTCATCCCAAAAGTACCAATGAGACTCATTTCTTACATAAATCGATTGGTTTTTTTTTGAAATTAGTAGGAATACAAGATACTACCAAATAATTTACAATTTCTACATCCTAGGGAATAACATCTTGCACTCGGTACTATTACTCATCGAGAAAAATATCATTTATAGGAATACAGTGGGATGTGTGAATATCCAAGGATGGTGGAACTCTATTGATATGGTCATCCATCATATTATCAACTCATTTTTATATATATTTTTTAAATTAAATTCATGATGGAGGAGTATCTATCGAGTGAGACATGACATGGTTTTAGGTTTCATAAGGAGATACCTGAGAGCTGCATGGTCTTAGAACAAAATGTCTTTGGACCCTAAAAAGTATGACCTGAATGGTTCTATGGAAAATAAAATTTCAATTATTTATTTTACAGCTATGGTGTAGTTTTCTTGGGTAGGGTCAAAAGTACGTGAGTCATAGGCAATGACATGTAGAGCTTAGTCGACCCCTTGTCACAAGACTACCCTAACTACATAGTTAGAGGAATCACACAAGATTTCAACTAGTAAATCCCACCGAGGTGGTTGAATTTCTAGGGGTGACATGAGACTCCATTTTAACTTATTAAAAGCTTGCTCAATTTATTTGTCAAAAAAATTCCTTTTCTTTTTGGAGTAATCAGGAGAGGGGGAGTGAAATTTTACAAATGTCACGAATGAAATGACGGTAAAATCCATCATGAACAAGGAATGACTGAATATCCCATGAATTTTTGATGGAATGGTAAAAAAGAGATGACATCCACCTTTGATTTATCTACTTGGATACCATCCCTAGAAATGACATTCCCTAAAACTATACATTATCGCACCATGAAATAGATTTTATCATAATTTAATATGATATTATTTTAAATACAGCGATGTAGTACTGAAGCAAGACTACTCAAACATTCATCAAAAGAGGTTATATAAACATTGAAATAATCCAATAATACTTCCTTGCAATTATCCATGTAATCCGAAAAAATACTAACCATGCAGCATTTGTAAGTAAATGGAGTATTGCACCAAACAAATGAAATCCTTCTATAGGAAAATGTGTCGAAGGGGAAAGTGAATGTAGTCTTTTCTTAATCCTCATGTGGAAATATAGATATGAAAGTATCTAGAATACCCATCAAGGAAATAGTAGTGGGACTTACTCGCTAGCCTTTTTTTCATTTTTTTCAATGAACGGAAAAGGGAAATGGTCTTTCCTAGTGTGTTGGTTCAGTTGGCGATAGTCTATACATAAATGCCTACTATTTTACACATGAGTTGGATCCAATTCATTGTTTTCATTTTTGATCACTGTAAGGAATGTTTTTTAAGAACTACATGAATATACATGCCCATTGTGTTTCATAGATGGGGTAAATGATTCTAGTAGCTGATAATTTTGTTACCTCTTTTTCACATCTTCTAGGAGGTTTGGGTTCAGTCGATGTTGTTCCTACCTCAATGGATTAGACTCATTATTTTAAAAAGTATGATTTGTACAAATTTATTGGCTTATACCAGTAATTTAAGAAAGTTACCATCCCAATTCTTTTTTATACTCCATCAAAAGATCTAGCAGTCACAATTCATGCTCAGGAGGGATTGATCTAGAAATAATGAGGGGAAACCTATTTTTATTCTCAAGATATGAATATTTTAAATCTTTAGGTAGTTGTTTTAGTTCCAATTAAGGTGTAATTTTGATTAATGGGAGTGTGTGTGAATGTGAGAGGTCACTAATCTCATATAACTACTAAATGGCATCATACTCATATGTGGAATGAGCTTTTACAAGCATAGTAGTTTCACCGATGGTCATTAGATCCTCGATGTTCAAGAAAGTATCATTTAATAAACATACAAGAACATTTTCTAGACCACTAAAAATATCAATGCATGACTCATTAAATATAATTTCAATCAGTGAAGAAAAATCAAAAAGGGGATCTAGGGAAAGAAATTTTGTTTCATCAGGGGAAGGAAGTACATCAGTTGAATTAACAGAAAGAGAGGAAAGTTATTATGAGGGGTGCTTCATGGCATCAAGGATGTTTAAGTGGAAAATGTAGCCACCAAACTCTATAGATAATGTACCATTATGGACATTAATTATGTTTTTTTAAGATTTCAAGAAGGGCCTCCTCAATATAATCGGGGCATGTTCATTCATCCTATCATCCTCCATTTTAAGCCCACAAAAATCAGCAAGAAAAATTAAATTTTGAACCCTCATGAGAACATTCTCTAACACACCAGAGGGGTGTGCGGTACTTTGTTTGGCTAGTTGAACAGCAATTCTAGGGGTCTTCAGTTCCTTGACCTGCAATGAAGAATAAATGGAGTGAGGAATCACATTTATAGAGGCACATAAATCAAGCCTAGTATTAGAAAAGGAAAACTCTCTTATGGTGCACAGAATTGAGAAAGTTCCATGATCATTGCACAATGGGGGGGAGGGAAGTGATGGATCTATCAATGTGGAAACATTCCTCCTCAAACTATTGTTCTCATCACCTCAAAGTCACCATCGGTGTGTACACATCTCATTTAGAAATGTAATGTATTGGGGAATTTTATTCACAGAATCAATCCATGTGATGTTAACCTACACATTCATGAAAATTTCAAATATTTATTTATCAAGTTTAGATTCCTTTGGTTATCCTGGTTGGGCATCCCTTTGAATAAAGGGATGAGGAATGGTTGGTCTAGGTGACTCATCAATATACACACACTTTCTTTGAGAAGTGTGTCTCTCAGAATAAGGTTCATCAACATTTGGAACATTTTTAATGGTTGGAATGAAGGGTTCCTTTGGAGGGGATGACCATAATAAAGGATTCATTTTACTTTATACTTATTTTCCACTCTTAAGGGTGATAGAACTAACATTTTCTTTATCCCTATGGTTTACTACTGGTTGAGAGGGATGTTTACCTGACTGATGACTTTGACTTTCACCCACTGTGTTAGCTAGTTGGTCTAATTGGGTTTTGAGTTCCTTTATGGCTACGTGAGTGGTTTTTTGGAACCGTATATTATTGTTAGACATTTTTTTCAACATATCTTCTAGGCTAGGATCGGGTTTTGGAGGGGTTTGTTGGAAAGGACTTTGGGTGGTTGAGGATTTATGGGTGGTGGTGGTGGATGAATATTATGCCTCGGTTGGTTCCATTATTGTTGAATTTGGTTTGAATACCCCCCTTTCCTATAAACATTGTTCTCCTTCAACCTAGGGTCGGATGGATAGTAAGGTTCTGGCCTAAATAGATGGTAATAGGGGTGGCCTGGAAATATTTCCTCACAACTCTTAGAAATTTTTCTCAATTGAGGACATTGGTCAGAGTAGTGGGTATCAGATGAACATATACCACAATGTATGGGAAGAGGATATTGGTATTTCCCTTGGAAAAGGGAAATTTATCAAAGAAGGGTACTTACCTCTTTGAACTTTGTGTCTACCTTCTTCTCGAATTCAATAAATTCCACTTTATGGACACATCTAATCGGCATATTAGACCCTAAAAAAATTCCAATGTGTTTTTAATTGTCCTCTCAATTAGGGTTCTTACATAAATTGAGGTCTTATCAACTACTGCACCACCTACAACAGCATCGATCATATTTCGATAAATAGTGATTAAACCTTTATAAAAATATTGAATTAAAAGTTGATCAGTCATTTGGTGGTGTAAGAAACTAGAACATTACATTTTAAAGTGTTCCTCATATTCATGTAATGTTTCCCCTTGAGATTGTCTTATCCCACAAATTTCGTTCCTTATTGTCGAAATTCAAGTGGTTGGGAAATATTTTTCACAGAAAAGGTGTTTCATGTCTACCCAACCTCTTATTGGGGAATTCACATAATATAACCAATATATTTTAGTATCTTATAAATAAAAGGGGAATTCCCAAACTTAACATGTTATTCAACCCATCTTCTGGTTTTAATGTTGAACCGACAGTAATAAATTCTTTTAAATTCCTGTATGTATCCTCTCTAGGAAGTCCATGTAATATTGGTAATAGATGAATTAATCCATATTTTATTTCCAAATTGGATGCCTTGCCTTGTTATTGAGTATAGGTGGATCAGATATCAACATCATGTGAGGTTAGTTTATTTAGTGTTTGATTGTTTCCAGCCATTTTATTCACATTAATTTTAGATTTAGTGTCTATTCTCGAAGGAGAAGAAGGATCAAGATGAGTGTTGATGTTTTGTAAGTCCTCCTTCATAGGTTCCTCTTGTGTATCTCAGGGTCACTAAGGTAGGATCCTCTCTGGTTCGGGTTCGAAAGGTTGTAAGTCTCCCCGAGTAGAACACATCATACATAGAACCTATAGAATAATTAAATTAGAACACAAAAATAAATATAAAGCTAGAAGATAAAACAAACAAACAATTACAAAATTTACAAAAACAATTATAAAAAACATGCATTAAAACCAAAGTGATGTCTAGAAATGGTACCAAAATTTGACCGTGTTGTTGTGACATGTCAAATTGGTAATGATTTGGTGGTAAATATATAGTCTAGGAATGATCCTAGGTCATTTCTCAAGGATCATTGATTGTTTTATAGAATTTATTTTTAATAAGAAGTACTTAAAGTGGGGGTGGTTTTGAAAAAAGATTTAAGTAATTTACTTTATTAAAGAATTAAATAGTTGAAAAAATAATGGTAGTGTAGGAATAATTTTGAGAGAATATGATCATTTAAAGTTCACTACACGTATTGAATAGTTCATTGTTCTTAAAATTTAACTTGGTTTTGTTTAATTCTTCGGTTGAAGGTTGTCAAGATCTTGACTCCCCTCTTGCATCTTCAAATGATGCTTGAAGGACAACCCCTAGAAAAACCATCATGTTACCAAGATTTGATTATCAATCATAGAATAAAAGTTCTACTGAAGCATACTTAATTCTTATGTATGTGAGCGATAAATATGATTATTGTGTTGTCCAATCAGAACAACTCAAGATTCCCACATGAAATCTCCACCACAATGTTGTTAAAATAAAAAGTGTTCCACTTAATTATATCAAATGAAATGTAATCAGGCGATAATCATGCCAAGAAAAAAAAAATAAGTGAAATATTCAACACCAAAATTATAAAAAACCAATAGAAGAACATGTGATTGAACTCCCTCCCTTGTTTTTGCATCTCCCTCTAAATGATCGTCCACCGTTTAGCTCGTATCGAGAGGAGGAGGAGGCTTGGGTGGAACTCATTCTTCATCTGTGATCCCCATATGAGAATAGGGTACTCCATAACATCTAGGATGATGAAGATAATTCTATTGGACTCCAAAATGGAAGATATTGACTTTGTGTTCGATCTCTCCAAATGAGGTACCCATGGTGCTATTTTATAACAAAAACGGAAAGTTGTTTTGGGCACACAGATTGTGTAAAACCACTTGTCACATTGTTTTCGGCCTCCAGATAGTCTTGAATAACTTTCGAAAAAACAATAATGTTGTTAAAACATGTCTAAGCTATCTCCACTGAATGTTTGGATTCTTTTAGATATGTAAAACTCTAGATATGGATAGAAAACATCACACAAATTTTGAATCCTTGCTGATTTAGTTTCCTGGATAGATCACTTCAGTTGGCCCTCTTCATTGCCGAATATAAATTTGTTGTCTTCATATTATTTGTAGAAAATTTAATTTTGGACAAGTGCACAAAATCACAAACTATTTGGATGCACAATGTTTTCATAATTCTCCCAATAGTGGATAGGTGTTCATGGAACCCATGTAGTTTTCGCCCATTTTTCTTTTGGATCATCTCTGGGGCCTACAAATCACCTCCTCCGACAAAGGAATGATCAAAACAAGTAACAATGACACTTTAAGAAGTGATAAAAATAAAATAAATTATTCAAACATGAATTCAAATTTTTTATTATTTTTTTAATTGTCAATATAAAACAAGTGTACCATTGTGGTGTAATTGTGAAAATGAAACAGTGAATCGCGGTGCGATCAGGGCGCTAACCACACAGAAACCCCGCCCCATTCCTCACATACGTACCACTCATTACATGATTTTCATGTCTTTCGTAACATCTTTTTTATCACACAAAGCATGATTAATGTGGTATTAGTGTAAGCATAGACCATGACATTCTCTTGGGCTAGCTTAGTGTGTAATCCCAATTTCTCTCTTCACTGAACTACATGGACATTGATTATTACCCCTTTTTTGGTAAGGTACGTATGAAGTATTCCTGATGTTCAAGCCCATCACCCATAAATTTTGACCACTTCACATACGATCACCATCATCCCACATGACGTTACAATATTTACCCCTTTTTCCCCACATGACGTTAAACTATATGCTTTCAAACTAAGTGGGTTTTGATCCATGTCCCCTACATGGGGTATGTAAGAAGACTCCTTCACGTTCAACGCTGACCGCAGGAAAAATATGGAGTCCAATTACTAGGACCCAAATATGTGGTACGCACCTTTTAGGGTTCCAGACCAGTCCCCAGGTAGTTAACCATGCATAATCCACTCAATCAACAAATACTTTTCCAACAAAGAGTGTCCCTATCGCTATGGGATGATGCCCATTCATAAGACCCGTAATGTATCTGAGTTTCATTACTTTTAATACAGCTTGATTATTTGCCACCACTTATGAACTAAATGGACTTTTAGCTTTTCCCTTTTTAAGAACAGTATGTAGGTAGCATCCTTGTGGTTCAAACCCATCTCCCATGTCCCATCTTTGTCTCTCCCTCGAGTCTTTATGCCCAAGTAAGATCATTCCTTAACCTATTGGTTCCATTTCCGTCAGTTCCCTATCCACACATCTATTCTATTGAGCCACCTCATTAGGAAAATCATTTCCCCATTATAGAAATACATGGAAATTGATTTCCTTCCCCTAGGATATGTAGTAAATCTTTCATAGGTTCAATCCCAATATCGCCACCTCCACATCGGTTCTTAGTTCTATACCTATTCATTCCATTCTTGGACACTTCATCCATATCCATCCAAATTTTACATGGGCAGCCACATCCCAATGAAATTATCCCATCCATTTCAGCATCTTACCATGTGTATGCCCCATTAATGTCATCACACTTTGCACTAATTAGGTTGCTAACCACACCTAATCCACAACATGTCTCCGATTAATATTTTCTTTGTGTACAACTCGACCTCATGCCTTACTCATTCGAACTATATGGGTATTGATACCTATATTCTACACAAGGTACGTATCAATACTTCCTAAGGTCCAACCCTAGCCAATGTTAAACCTTGGTGTCCCCTTTGTGGGACACACCATCCTCGGTCCATTTTTATTTTTGTTCCGACCCATCCATCTAGTAAACATTCTAGTTAATCTCTCCTGTGGATGCACCCATCTGATCCAGCTTCATCAGTGTTTCAATCAGTCTGGTCCATCTCTGCTAGATGTAAAACTCATGGTATACCAAATGTTAAACATGGGATGTCGAGGAAAACCTTATAGACATGCCTCTGGCATATAATTCCTTGCATTTGATGTGGTACGCCTCGAGCTTCCATGCCCTCAAGAATCCCTCTGATATGTAAAAATCCATATGTACTAGTGTAGTAGTGTCCAGACACGCTAGAGAGGCTCAATGTGGCTACTCTACCAACCAAATGTTTCTTCCCTGACTTGACCCCTTGGAATTCCCTCAAAAAAGAAGTTTAATTAACTAGAATTCAAAAGATATAGCATTAAGAAGAGTAACACAAGCAATATATTATTATTTATGGGTGACTCAGACAAGCCTAAAAATCATGTGGAAGAATCCACAAAAAGCGAAACTGACATCGCATCATCCTATTTCGATCAAGGATAAAATATATCTAAATAAGTGATGAATGTCGCATACCTTTTAAAATCAGAAAACTGAGGCTAAAATCAGCATGTCCCCACCGACAGATGCACGCCCCTACAAAAATATTTGAAAAAAAACCTTGACTTCTGAAAAAATGTTCAAATTTAGAGGATAAAATTGAAAAAACTGGGGAGAATTTAATAGACTGATTGTTTAAAAGAATACCATTATGTTTAATGGAATATAAGATATACTAACACAAACCATAAATAGATTGGTATATTATATTGAAATGTTTTGATTATAACCTAGTTAATATTTTTTTCTATTAATAAGAATAATTCTTCTTTTAAAAATTATGTATTAATATTTTAGATGAATAAAATATCATGACAAATCTTGGCTATATTTTTACTAATGCCATTATATTCGTTAAAAATATGTATTTATTAAAAAATGGTTTTTTTCACGTTGTGGGAGATTAATATAATTATTTTCTACTAAATTTCTAAATTTTATTGTACAAAAAAGACATATTTTTTAAAATTATAATCCCAAAATATTATCATTTTTAAAATTTAGGATTTTTCAAATAGCATGATTTTTATTTGCATAATGAAAAATATCGGTTTTTGTAATCCATCTTTTATTTTCAATAAATTTGTTAATTTAAAAGTACTATAAATATTTTAATTTTATTTAAAATTGATATATGTATTAACTAATTATATTTAAGAAAATAAATTTCATTTGAATCATATTTATACCGTATTTTGGTAGAAGATTGTTTTTTGGCCAAAAAAACATTTTTTAAAAAACTGTTTTGAAGTGCATAATGACTCTAAATTTTAATTAATTAAAGAACCCCTAATAAAGAAATATTTAAATTAAAACGTTATATTATATAATAATATATATTAACCAAAATCCATAAAAAGATTTTTACTATTCAAAAACTTAATGTAATATCATCTTATGGTAGAAAAATACAATACTTGAAAAACAATTTTTAAACACATTTTGAAAGTTCATTTTTATATTAAATTATTCAAAATCAGTTAATTGAGTTTTATAAAATGTATTCCTTATTTTTAACCATAATAATTAATATTTGGTGATTATTTCGACGTAATTTTTGGTTATAATGAATAGTAATAAGAGTAAAAGGTTTTCACTATAGTAATAGGGTACATCGGGTTAACTTAGGTTAAAAAATATGATAAGACCTCAATATTTCAGCTTAATTAATATTGGATGACTTTATTTATTCCCTTATATCCATACTCTCCAAAATCAATTATTTATTGGAATCATCTCCTTGAAAGGGAAAAACATAATAATATAATAAAATTATAAAATGTCATTACCTTTCATTTAAATATCTCCCAAATGTTCACATATGGATAAAAATAAGTATTGAATTTTAGAGTATGATTATATTCTTATAATATATTAGTTTATGTTTTTTCTGTTATATAGTTACCTTATACACTTATATAACACTAAAACTGTTGTTTTGTGTACAGTAGAAAAATCATGGTATAATGTATCAAAATTAATGAATGAAATTTATTTGGGATTACTTCAGGATAAAAAATATTTTAAATTTAGTAATTATAATAAATTAATGGTTAAATGGATTAAATTTTATGTAAATTCATTTCTTTATTTCATAAATGTGAAATCAAATAAAGTGTGTAAACAATTACTTTAATGTTATATTATGTTAAATAATATATTGTTAAATAATCTAAAGATACTAAAAATAATGGAAGTGAAAATATATAATGATAAGAGATATAAATTTTAATTACTTTTACATTTATTACCAAATTATAATATTATAATTAAAATTTTAAACTTTTCAATTTAATGTTTATTTTACTACAGTTAATGTTAAAAAATGTTTACGTAGGGGATAAAATAAGAAATAAGAGTTAATTTCTTAATAAATTATTATAAATAATATATTATAGACATATTTAAAACTTATAAAATACAAAATTTCAAACAATTTCCATTTTGAAGTATATTAATTGAATATGTCATTATTATAATTTAGTATGTACCAAAATTCAAAAACTTCCCATCACCTCGCATATAAAAGGGAACATCCCCTTCACTTTTCAGCAAATTTAAACAACAAATATGTTCATCCAATACCTACACCAATACATTATTTAAATATTATCCCACATCCTATATTCAATTTATTTATTATCAAATAACGTTATTAATGATTTTGGTATAAACTTAAAGAGGTTTTCCGAACAAAAGATATCATTCATAAACAATAATTTTTATATCTTCTTAAACCTCCATAAAATCTTATTAAACCACAATAATGAAATTAAATTAGTATATAACGTATATTCATATGTTGTTATGGAAATATAATACCTTGTATATATGTTTTCTTCCATCAAATAGGAAATGGAACCATTGCTCGTCTGTATGGTGGTCAACAACCTCACAGAAAGATATAAAACATTTTCCATCAGCACCTATAATGGTTGGTATGAATATAGTATTTATCATATATATATTATATTAATTAAATATATATGATTTTGAAAAGATAATATATCATGTCATTTCTTACATTTACATTCATTTAAAAATGATAGTATCATTTGGGCATGCGTGTGGATTACCACCATCATGAAGTGATGTGATTTGTTTTTGTAAATAGATACCATGTATAATATATATAATTTTATTTAAATAAATGATATTATATTTAGTTAATTATTCCCTTTTATAAATATTAAATAATACCTATGTTATTTATTTCAAGATTTTTGTTAAATGGAATCATTACCCATGTGTGCTTAGGGCTTATCATCACTATGTTTGTAAAGTAGAGAATTTTTCATAACCATATGTCATGGTTGGTTTCAAAAGTATGCTATATTTAAAAATTAAATTATTAAATTATTGTTATTATTCTGGATATTATGTAAATATGGCCTTTTTACCATATTAAAACTATCGAAGATGTTTTGGACAAATGAACTGAATGTCGTCAAAACATTCGACATAAACATAATTGATTAATTAATTAAATATAAAATATTAATTAATAATTTTAATAATAACCATTGAAACTTTATTAAGAAATTAAATAATTTACCTAATTTTATTATCCATTATGATAAATAGTATACATGACAATATAATCTGGAGGTAAAGGATTTTGTCTAAAGTTCTTTTCATTGAGGAATATTTTATTAGTTGCACTGATTAATTATATATGGTTAATAAAAATAAATGTCTCATGATATATAATTAATTATTCATACATCATGTCATTTTATGGTTCAATTTTAAATTATTTAATCTGTGGGGATTTGACCTCAAAGTTAACTTTTTTAAGGGGTTTCATAACTTTATTTATTTTCATTGGGTTTTATTACTTATTCATTATCATGGATATCAAAATATTATATATGTAATTACCTATGATAGTTTTATATTTTAGTCGACTATTTTTATTTCGATTTACTTTTTATGCCCATAATCACTTCATTTAATAATTATCACCTCAACATTATGATAATTGAAAGGTTTCTTCATATCAAATTTTCTCTTTTTTGACATATGTTATGTTATACACATTACGTATTTTGTATGGTCTATATACATACAGTTTGATATGTTATATAATTAATCACTTTACATTTTTTAATATAATGTCTCTATTTATGTTATTTCGTACATTTCTATTATGATTCAAAAGTTATGAATGTGGTAATATTTTATTTCACAGTTCTATCATTATTCAAGATTGATTATGTTTATGTTTCCCTTAGGGGGGGGGGGTAATTTTATATTTCTTTATTAAAACAAATATATTTATTCAATTCTAGTTACTCATGTATCTTTTAGGTATTACTACTTTAATTATTAATTTGGTACTTAAAATGAGTGGGAAATTTTTTCAAGAAAATGCGACATGGTTTATCTCTTCAGTTGAAAATTCATTCACTTCCATATCCACATTCTCTATTTTTTTGTTAGAAAAAAAAAGGTCATATAAACACTTTTAGGGGGTGTATTAGGTTGTGGATATTATTTTATAAAATCATACTACACCACTAGATCATGACCTCTTTATCACAAGGGTCACTTTTTTTAACTTGTGTGTTTATTGTGATCACTACTTGTCTTCTTTATCTGATTATGATGCTTTGGATGCAATGAATGGAAGCAAGAAGTTAGAATCATATATTTTTACCATGTTCACCCTCAATGGGCTACGTCCAAAGAGCATAAAAAGTCGATGTGTCGATGTACCAAATCCACTAAATCTCACTACAAATAATTTTAACGGTAGATCACTATTATGCCCAGGCTCACTGCCTTTATAATGTTTCGGTTTAGCACAATGCTTCCCAAGGGTCACTCCTGGTTCCTCTCCCTCTGGATCACAACTAGTAGAAAGGATCACCTTCTTCCTCTTCATTTTATCACTTCTCTGTAAATGATCCACTCACAGTTTATATACATTATGGTCTCATCATTATCACTAATGAAAACTTCTTCAGTAATAGTTAAATTCTCAATTTATGTTCCACCTTCATCCATTGATGAATAACACTTTTTCTCTACACAATAGGTAGTCCTTTTTGAAACTATTTCACTAATAATAGTTCCTTCAAAAAGCTCCAATTTTTTTGAGGCATGAACATTCTTTTTCAATGTTTTAAATTCATCAAGAACCTCATTGGTTTGCATATCTCTTGGTAGTGGCCTAATTTATTTCATGTATATTTCTTTATTTTTTTAAGTTATATGGTATTATTACGAGTTTACAAAAATTGAGGGTGTGTGATTGCAAGGACTGGTGTGCCTGAAATAAATTTCCAAACATTCTTATGGTATGCTTAGAAAACGTACTGAGTGCGAAATCTTATCTTTTGAACCGTTGTTCGGAATTGAAATCTGAGGGCACTGTTGAACTCATCGTGCCAGGATTTTAATAAAGGATCATTCACTTCGACTACAGTAGGTCGAGGGGATGATAAGGTTTTTTGGGTTTTTGTGGAGGTTTAAAATAATAAAAATGTTTTATTTTCATTAAACTCCTTCTAAACATTTGAATCCATTGAAGGTGGGGACCACAGGATGGTGGACGGGCATTTAATTCTAGGAATTAAATGTCTAGATACACAATTTTTGTGACCATGAAACCCACCATTTAATGAATTTTCATTAATGACAAGTTAAAGAAATCATTAACATAATTTAATGAGTAAGGCCAATCACCTTCCTCTTGGTCATTAGTTGGTAATGAATTGTATTGGGAGGAGAGAACATTGGAGAACCATGGAGAGCCATTAGATAACCTTTGGAAGAACAATTCCACCATGAAAATAATAGAGGATCGACATTCGAGCAACCGTTGTATCTTGTTGTGGAACGATGAACGCTGACCCGTCATCTTTAACCGCGAGTACTCTCCAATGATTCGAGGTAGGGATTTGAACATATTTAATTTCAAGTATTGATGGTTCAATCTCTTCAAACTATTTATATCAAGAAAATGAAAGGGAACTGGCCAAATTAACAAGGCCTGATCCCTACACTATCTTGATAAATTTTTTGTGTTCTTCCCGGGTGACTCTTCAGGATGGACAGAATCCAATTTTGGATGGGCTAGAAGCGACGGTGATGTCTCGAGATGTTCAATGACACATTAGGAAGAATAAAGTCCCATTGAAGGTCACGTGGTGACCCACATAAGGCCACTAGTATGGTGGTACTAGCGGCTGACGCCGACGGGGACCAAGCCAGTGGCTGGCACTGGATGGCTACGAGGGAGGAGGCGACACACCCAGTCCGCTAGAAGAAACCTCCATGGCTCGTCATTCGTGATGGTTCGAGGAGGCGACCAACACACCATTCATCCACAGATGAGGAGGGTGGCATGAAAAGCATGCCACCAGAAAATGCGGGTCGTGGCACATTAGCCTCAGTACATCGAAGGAGGCGACTGACACAATGGTCGGCCCCAGGTGGCGGAGCGGCGCGCCGATGCACACAGCTAGAGATTGCGGTCGGCACTTGCCGACCTCAATGGGAGGTGGGACCTACTCTAGTGGGTCCCTAATGACACCTGGAAGAGCCACATGGCTCTACCGCTGTGGAGGAGACTGAATGTACCTTGCGGCTATTCAGAAAAAACTGTGGGTCACTCACCCAGGTGGCGGCTAGGGCGGACCCTGCCAAAGCGTGCCGCACCACGCTGTCGTGGGCCGCGTACCCATCGGTCCCCCCTCCCCCGAAGGTTGGGTGGGACCGTGGCCCAGTGGGCTGAGCCAACCGTTGCCCTTCCCAACTGAGTCAGACCCAGACTGGGTTATGTCGACCTTAACCGGGTGGGGTCATACCAGCTCGGGTCGGTCTGACTGGGTCAGACCGCACGCAGAAACACTTAAAGGCCTATATCATTAGAACCGGATTTCTGTTTGAAAAACCATCTATAGAGTTGGGATCCATCAATCGAGAAGGTCCTTTTGGTATACTCCACAAGAGTTTTGGATAATGTTAGACTATAGCCGGGTTGGATCGAACCTGAATCCAACCGGGCCCTCGGCACTAAAATGCTAATATCTTTCAGACCGAGCATCCCATTGATTGGCTGTCTATAGTGTTGGGAACCTTAAAACAAGGTGGTCCTTTGGGTTACAACTTTGGGGAGATTAGTGGTGGTTGAGGAATGACCGATGAAACAAGGATCAGTTTCTACATAACTTGAGTGCACTGGGTATGGAGAACCCTATGGATGGTTGTACATTAAGAACATACACAAATCATGTGTGGGTAAACCTATACGAGTCTTATGTGGGTAAAATTATATGAATCCTTTGTGGGTATGATTATATGGTCACTGTGTGGGTCATATTCTAAGAATCTTTAGTGGGAAAACTTATTTGAATCATGTGTGGGTCAACAACAGAGCATCTCGATGAAGTAAGATGATATAGTGATACATCTAATAAAATGTAATTTTGTACTTATGTTATACCTTGTGTGAGATGAGTTTATACCATTTTGGTACTTTTCATCATGGTATAACCTTTTTGGAGTTTTACATGTGATGTTACCTTTGTGGTACATACCCTTGTGGTGTTACCTTCATGGTGTTCCTTCCATTGTGGAATAGTTGTGCTAATGGTTAAAAGGTTAGAGCCTTTTGTTTTCTCATGAATGACATGAGTATATCTGATTACATACGTATACGTATGGGAATATCCCTATGTATGGTTGAATATTTCATTGTGATTTGTGTTTGTGGTAATGCTTTGGGGTTTATAACTTTTGGATTCTATGAGACCTTTGAGGTCTTGGTATCCCTACTAAGTATTGTTAGACACAATCCCGCATGGGCTATGCCTGCACCTTGATTTGTATTTTGGAGATAACAAACACTGTTGATCAAGGCTAATGTAGCCAGGACTGGAGGGTTCTAGGATGTAGTCTATTTAATGTGACATGCCATGAAGATAACCGATTGTGAGAAATACCAACCCTGCTGGTAGGATCCTTGGCAGATGATCACAGGAGCAGTCTTTCAATTTTACATGTACTTTTATATTGGGATTAAATTCTGGTCCATTTACTAATAGTACTCACTCTTTTTCTTTATAGTTTAGTTTGTGCATGTGTCATGCTATGTTCTTGGACTGTGTTCTTCTATGTATAAATCCAATACCTTCCTATTTATAGGGATATGCTTTTCCTTTGGTAGTCACCATCCCCTAGCCTATCAGAGATGGGAATGGGGTAGTCACAGCGTGGGCCATGGGGGACAGGTTGTGACAAAGTTGTATCACAGGAGTTGGTTATACAAATGAACTAAGACTCTGATATTTTAAATGTAGAAATAATTTTATGTATTATGAGAGTGGTTTTCAGTTTGGGGAATCCAGTGATGGTGTGGTGGCTGATGTATCCATACACAAAGACCCTAACACCTAATTACTGACATAGTGCACAAAAACACTGATTGTGATTGTTTTGAAAAGTTTTTTCTTTGTGATATCTTTTTAGTTAGCTAACCAGGTATAACTTATTGAACATGATACATCTATTATTTTCCATGATTACCCCAAGTAGATATCCATCCAGGGTTCTAGGTAGAGTTTTGGATGACGACCCACTGATTGATGAGGCTTCAGTGTAGGGCCCTATAATGAAAGATGTATCATCGAGTGGCATAACAATGGCACCACTACCAACTGGGTATCCATTGCCACCAGTCCCAGCAGTAGATAGTGAACGATGAATGAGAGCGTTACACAAGTTCCAGCATTAGAGGCCCCAAGGATTCGAGGTGAGACTGATCCTCAGGTGGATGAGGACTGACTGGAGACTATAGCCAGAGTTTTCCACCGGGTTGGGACACTAGCTGACCTTATGTTGATCCTAGAAGCCAATATTTTTCAGGTAGCAGGAGGGAGATAATGGAGCTTGATGATCTAGATACAAGATGAGGTGACCCTCATCTGGGTAGACATCAAGATCCTTTTTAGGGCAGAGATCATCCTAGTGACCATACAATATTTGCGTATATAAGAGCTCTTACACTTGAAACATGGAAACATGACCATGCCCCAGTACACATCAAGGTTCACAGACCTCTCTCACTACTCCAATTTCATGGTACGAAACCCTTTCATTAGGGCCCAGACCTTTACCAGGGTCTCCAATAGGAGATCAGAGCTTTGATGATATCTCTTAGCATCCTGACGCATGCTGGGGTGTTAGAGAGAGAACTCTTGGTGGAGATCTCTATTCCTGAGCAGTCACCATCAGTGTGACCCACCACCAGAGAACATGTATTAGTGTCATCTGCAGTTGGAAGTATGTAGATGACATAAGGGTCTAAGTAGACTAGACCTTCAGTTGAATGACCCCATGATACAGAGTCGGTGGTGTAGCTCTCGCATGACAGAGCATGACAGATGAGGGGTATGCAATGCTACTCGTTTGGTGGGCTTGCTCACATGGCTCTACACTGCCTAACCCACCATATGGACGACCAGTAGACGGTTGAGGGACCACCTAAACTGAGGCCGAGGTTCGATCAGGGAGGTTTTCATGCAATAGGAAGACGTTTCAGAGGTGTTGGTCGTGTAGTAGGCAGTGGTTAGTGATATGAGGTACTAAAGTTACCACCTCTAGGTGGTAAACTACGACCATGAGGATCAGGTGGACAGGGTCAAGCTCAACTCCATGATGCTGAGGCCTATGATCACAACACTTCAGAGCATATTAGAGGTACGATCTGTGTCTACTCCTCCTTAGTTGTAGTACTTATAGACATAGGTTCAAGTAATTCATTTATTTCCATGACCCTCATTTAGATCAAGGATATTCTAGTGGAGCTATTGGATCGATCATTAGAGATAGAGACTCCTACGGGAGATGATTCGATGATTAAAACCTAGTTCCATTAGTGTGAACTTAGTCTAGTTGGCGAGAGCTTTTATTGGGATCTTCTAGTAGCGACGTCTATTCCTTATGACATAATATTGGATATGGACTAGTTATCCATTGTCCACATTCATATTGACTATATTAGGTGCAAGGTTTGGTATGTACATGAGGACAGTACCAGGTTTTCCATTACTAAAGAGAAGGGAAACTTTGCAGCACAGTATGGACATACCTAGAGGAGGGTGTGGCTGATCATTCATCAGCTATCTAGCCTTACTCTCGAAGTAGTTGTCATGAGGAGTCTGATTTATCCTATAGTGGTGGACTATTATGCTTATGTCTTTACTGATGATGTTTCTAGACTACCTCCATGCATAGTGGTAGACTTTAAAATTGACATGTACCCTAGGACAACAAAAACATTCAACACCATCATGTCAGATGGGTCCCGCAAATCATTATGAATTACAGGTATAGTTAGAGGACTTGTAGAGAAAGGGGTTCATATGGCCCTGTGTTTCTCTATTGGAAGCCCTAATTATGTTCACCATGAAGGAAGATGTGAGTTTGAGACTCTATGTGGACTATCTTAACCTGAACCAAGTGACCGTGATGAACAAGTATTCGCTTTTGAGGATTGATGATCTTTTCGATCAGCTGAAGGGAGATCATTACATTTCAAAGATATCTCTCAGATCATGGAACCATCAACTCAGAGTATGAGATGACGATGTGTATAAGATGACATTTAGATATTGGTATGGCCACTATGAGTTCTTTTTTATCCATTTGGTGTGACCAATTCCCCAGATGTTTTCATGGGACTCATGAAGAGGATCTTCCATCCATACCTTGATCACATTGTGGTGGTCTTCATCGATGAAATATTGAGATACTCAGCATCAGAGGAGGATCATTCCTATCATTTGTAGATAGTTATGGATACTCTCTAAGAGTACCATCTTGATGTTAAGCTCTCGAAGTGCTAGTTTTGGATACGAGAGGTTCACATTCTAGGACTCGTTATCTCAAAATCGTGAGTTTTAGTGGATCCTGCGAAGATTGAAGTTGTTCTAGATTGGGAGACACCCAAGAGTGTGACCAATGTGAAGAGTTTCCTAGGGTTGGATGGATATTACTAGAGACTCGTGCTTGAATTTTCTAGAGTTTCGGCATCCTTTTCAACATTGACAAAGAAGGGACATCACTTCATATGTATGGAGTGATTCCAACAGAGTTTTCAAGAGCTGAGGTGATGACTGAAGAGTGCCCCCATCTTGAGGATACTTGAAGAGGGTGTTGGGTATTAGTCTAATATGACGCATCCGGGACAATACTTGGGTGTGTCCTAATGTAGGAGTGAGCAGTGATCACATATGGTTAATAGCACTTGAGATAACATGAGCAGAATAATGCCACCCATGACCGAGAATTAGCTGTAGTGGTCTTAGGATTGATGTTGTGGAGAAATTACTTGATGGGAGAACGATTTTCAATCTACTCTGATCACAGGAGTCCTAGGTATCTCTTCTCTCAGAAGGACCTGAACTTGAGATAAGGGAGATGGCTAGAGTTCTTCTAGGACTATGAATTTGAAAATGTCTATACTATTGGGAAGGGGAACATGGTAGAAGATGCACAATGTTAGAGGTCTGGTCTATATTTGCTGAGTGAGGAGACAGAGCAGCTAGCTGTTGTGAAGATATCCTTCGTGGTTAGAGATTGAGCAGCTTACCTCAAGTCCATCACTGTCACTTCCCCACTTCTTTAGCGGGTTAGGGAGGTACAACATGGGGTCATAGAAATTGAGGCACGATGTGCTCAGATATCTATAGGACATACACCTAATAGATTTTATGAAATTGGGGATCACGTCATCCTCTTTAGAGAACACACCATGGTACCATAGAAGCTACGAGGGGAGGTGTTGAGGGAGTTCCATAAGACCCATCTAGCGGCACATCCTGGAGTGGTGAAGATGTAACAGGACCTCTAGCATTAGCACTTGTGGCCATGAATGATGAAATATGTGTCTGATTTTGCCTCATGATGGCCCACTTTTCAGAATGTGAAGGTCAAGCATCAGGTTCCAGTAGGATTAGTGTAGCCAATAGTTGTGCTAGAGTGGAAGTGGGATAGAATTTCCATGGACTTTGTGGCATGAATTCCATGTACGTCCAAGTGACATGATTCAATCTGAGAGATTGTTGATTGACATACCTTATCGGCCCAATTACTACCTATTTTAGAGTAGGGATCAACAGAGGGATTGGGACACCACTACATAAAATAGATTTTCTGGCTTCATGTAGTGCCTTCGACGATTGTATCTTATCGTGATGCACATTTTACTTCCCGTTTTTGAAGGGATTATAGGAGTCGTTCGGGAATCAGCTACATTTGAGTACTACCTTTCATCCTCAAATAGATGGTCAGACAGAGCAGACCATACAGACACTTGAGGACATGCTTCGTGCTTGTGTCCTAGACTATGGCCACATTTGGGAGGTTCAATGGACCATAGTAGAGTTCACATACAACAACAGTTATCACCCCACCATCGGTAAGAAACCATTCAAGGAATTGTACGATCGACCTTGCATATCCCCTCTATACTAGAAAAACCCTAAGGAGTCAACATCTGTGGGTCTAGAGTTGGAATGGGCTACCATGGAGAAGGTGAAGATCATCCAGGAGTGGATGAAGACTACACAGAGCAGGCAGAAGTCGTAGGCTGACAGAATATAGAGACCTTTGGAGTTCAAGGCCGGAGACCATCTCATTCTATGGGTCTCATCTTTATGAGGATTGTAGAGATTTTGATGGGGCAAAAAGTTATATCTGGGGTTGATCGGACCTTTTCATGTCCTCATCAGAGTTGGTCAGGGGGCATATCGTTGAGCTCTCCCCCCTTATATGCACTAGTTCCATGACATTTTTCATGTATTTCAGCTGAGGAGGTACGTACATGATCCATCACCCATCATTGACTAGGTAGAGCTAGACATAAATTATGAGATGATGTTTACGGAGGTTCACGTTGAGATTGAGGATTGATAGGATTGGGTCCCTTGCAGACTATTGATACCTCTGGTGCACGTTCGCTGGTAGTACGGAACCCTCCAGAAGTGCACATGGAAGTGGGAGGCTCAGATATGCGCTTAGTACCCCCACTTGTTTCACTAGTTTGTGTTGTGGTTTTCGGGGATGAAAATCCCTAAGGTGAGAAGATTGTAAATAACTAAATTTTTCCATTTAATTTTTATTGTTTTCAAATTATATGGTATTATTACAAGTTTACAAAAAATTGAAAGTGTGTGATTCCGAGCCACGGTGTTCCCTGAAATAATTTCCAAACATTCTTTAAGGTATATTTAGTAAATGTATTGAGTGGAAAATCCGAACTTCTGAACCAGTGCTCAGAAATGAAATATGAGGGCACTGTTGAACTCACAACACTGGGATTCTCTTAATTGAGCCTTCACTTCAACCACAGCAGGTCGAGGGGAAGATATGTTTTTGAGGGTTTCCATAAAGGATTAAAATATAAAAAAGGTTTTATTTCTATTAAACTCCATCTATCCTTTTTAATTCAATGGAGGTGAGGACCATAGAAGGGTGGTTGGGAATTTAATTTTGGGATTTAAATGCCCAATTAACCAAAGTGTGTAACCATGAAACCCACAATTTAATTAATTCTAAATAATAAGAAGTTAAAGAATCCTTTATCTTATGTTAATGAGTGAGTCTTCTCTCTTTCCTCTTTGTCATTCATTTACAAAGATTTGAATTGGAAGGAGATAATAATGCAGAACATTAGAGAGCCATTAGAGAACCTATGGAATAAAAAATACACCAAAAAATAGAGGATCGACGTTTGAGCAACTATTGAATCATGTTGCAGAATGACCGACGATGACCCGTCATCTTCAACCGCAAGCACTCTCCCATGATTCGAGGCATCGATTTGAACTTGTTTAATTTAAAGTATGGATTTTTCAATCTCTTCATCCTATTTCTATCAAGATTACATAGAGGGAATGGGCCAAATGAACAAGGCCTGGTCCCTCCACTATCTTGATTAATTTGTGTGTTCTTCAATGGTGATTATTCGCAATGGACAGAACCCAATTTTTGATGTGATAGAATCAATGGTGATGTCCCTAGAAGTTCAATGACGCCTTCAAAATGAAAAAATGGGCCACCGGGGCTCACCTAGTGACCCACAGAAGGACACCGGCATAGAGGTACTAGAGACATACACCAGCGGGAACCAAGGCGGCGGCCGATACTGGATGGTCGTGAGGTATTAAGTGGCGCACCTGTGATACCGGAGGAATCGGCCGTGGCTCGTCAGTTGTGCCGGTCGGAGGAGGCTTCCGTTACACTGGTCAGCCGCGGAAGAGGAGATTGGCATGATCAATCTGTCGTTGGAGGATGTGGTCCATGACTCATCAGCTGCGATGGACTGAAGGAGGCAGCTGACACACCGGCCAACCGCGGGTGTCAGAGCGTCGCTCCATCACGCGCCGCTGGAGACGGTGGACGGCACCGACCGACTGTGACAGGAGGCATAACCCACTTCAGTGGATCCTGCATGACACCTTATAGGGCCACGTGGGGGAGCCACTGTGAAGGAGACCAAATGGCCCTCACGATCTTTCAGGAAAAACTGGGGGTCACTCCCCTGCGTGAAGCCGAGGGCGGGCTTCGTCATAGTGGGCCACTCAACCCATTCGCAGGGCACTCCTCACATATCTGGGCTACATGACCAACTTTCTGAACCCCCTGCGGGCCAGGCTGGACCATGGCCTAGCGTTCTGAGCCTATCACATCCCCACCCTATCGGGTCAGGCCTGGACCGGGTTGAGTCGGGTCGGTTTGACCGGGCCGCACCAGAACCAGAAACACATAAAGGGATATATCATTAGAACCTGAAGACAATTTGATAAACCATCTATGGAACTAGGATCCTATGATTTATAACATCCTTTTGGTATACTCCAGTTCCCTTTTGGAGAAAGTTGGAGTATGGCCGGGTTGGATAGAATTCAAATCCAACCAATCCCTCGACACTAAATTGCTAATTACCTTCAGACCAGGTGTCTGATTGACGCACCGTCTCTCACGTTTGGACCCTCATGAAATTGAGGTCCTTTAAATCACACCTTTTGGAGCTTAAAGATGGTCAATGTATTACTGATGTCTTGAGGAGCAATTTCTATGGAACTTGAGTTCACCGGGTGCGGAGAACCCTCTGGCTGGTTGTACATGATGAACTTTTATAAATCCGGTGTGGGTAAAATTATAGAAGTCCTATATGGGTAATCATTTATGAATCCTATGTGGGTATGATTTTAAGAATCTTATGTGGGTAATGTTCTATAAATCTTCTATGGTTCAACATATATGAATCATGTGTGGGTAAACATTAGAGCTTCTCGACTAAGTATGATGATCTAGAAATACGTCTAATAATTTGTACATCTATACATATGTTATACCTGGTGTGAGATGAGTCTTTACCTTTGTGGTAATTTTATTCATGGTATTACCATTCCTGTTTTTTACTTTTGATGTTACCTTTGTGGTACATACCTTTGTGGTGTTACCTTCGGGGTGTTCCTTCCTTCGTGGAGTAGTTTTATAATGGAAAAAAGGATGGAGCCTTTTGTTTCCTCATGAATGGTATGATTATATTTGATAACATAGGTATATATATTGGCATATAAATAAGTACGGTTAAATATTGCTTCGTGCTTTTTGTTTTTGGTCTTTCTTTTTGGTTTATCCTTTGTGGATTCTGTGAGACCTTCGGGGTCCAGTGGTCCCAACTGAGTATTGTTATACTCTCCCCTGCATGGGCTACGCCTGCTCCCTACTTTCTCTGGTGCAGACGACAGACAATGTTGATCGAGGCTGAGGGAGCCAAGACTGGATGGTTCTCAGAGGTGGACTATTTGATGTCTTTTGATGTAGAGACAGCTGATCGTGAGCTATACCTACCCTTTAGGTAGGATCCATGGTCAATGATCATAGGAAAAATCTTTCAGTTTTACTTGTACTTTTCAGTTAAGCTAGTATTCTGGCACATTTACTTACAGTAGTCACTCTTTTTTTCTTCATTATTGTATCTTGTTCTGTTATTGGATTATGTGATTGTAGGTTTAAAGGCAATGGCTTCCCATTTATAGGGATATGCCTTTCCGGTGCAAGTCGCCAACCCCTGGCCTAAGAGAGGAGGTCTTGGGGTAGTCAATTAATGGGCCTCAGGGGATGGGTCATGAAAATCTATAGATCCCAAGGCTCTCTACACAATAGATCCCACACATGTCATTGAAATTTTAAAAATCTAAAAAGCCTTCACAAAGAACACATCCTCCGCAAATCCAATCTGACCTTCGCAACAAGCCTTTATTTTATAGAGATCTACTTACTCAACAAATTCCATTTTCTTTTGTGAAGCTCCCTGCTTTGCGAATCACATTCATAGTTATATATCATAAGGTTTTATCATTTTATCTCACTACTTATGTCGAGGGGGGCGAGGCCTATTTATAGGAAATTCCACTGACTTTAGAACCTTTTAAAAAAATTCAGTGCCACGTCATCTCAAATAGAAATGCTCTAAAATTTGTTCGAAAAGTATCTCTATATCTTGAAGCACTACAAAGATTTTCAGATCACAAATCTTGTTTTAATCATGGAGTATTCCATAAATTTCTTTTCTGCCATCGCCACAATTCTCCCTCTCAATGCTCTTCACCTCTACTGTTTGTGAAGCTCGTCATAATTGTAGAGCACACCATAATAAAATATTTTTTATTTGAGATTAACTCTTCATAAATCCCATAATTATGACAATCACACCTTTAGTATATTTTGATGATATCTTCAAGAAAATTCACCTATTGAAATTCTCACCAAATCCAAAATTTTGGACTGCAAAAATTTAGCAAACACTGCAAAAATTGTGCCACATTGTAGCTGTTATTTTTTACCACTTCCATATCTTCTATTCTAGTGTCATGGTTCTTTGTCAACATTTATAGTCATCATCATCTCCAGAACTCGAAAAATCACTATAAAAATATACTTTTTCAACAAACACAAGCGACCCAAAAATGATGCAATGTTACCTTGAGGGATTTAGGCTAAATAGTTTTATATAATTTTTTTAATATTATTCTAATAATACTCCTTAAATTAATTTTTCCCATTATTTGAATTTTTAATAATATTTTAAAATATATGTTTTTTTCATTTTCAAAAAAATTTACATTATGAACTTTTACAAAAAAATATAATATGAATTATTATTTTAAATTACTTGGTATGAATAGAGTATTCATTTCACTTTGACTACTCATATATTTTAATATTTCATTAAACATATTCAATATTATATGGAAACTAATTTTTATCCTAACACAAAAAAAATTGTACTTTTTAAAAGTGATTTTGAATGTGTAAATTCCATTTTATATAAGAATGTTTTAAATGTTTTTATTAATATTCATATTCATCAAGTAAAAATACCATTTTAAAAAATTATATTCCATAGGGGTATATGTTTTAATCATGGAATCCATATTCTTTATCTTGTTGTTTTATGAACTATTGGACAAGGAAAGGTATGGAGAATCACATTCATGAATAAGTTTTTATTCATTAACATTCCCTTAAAACATTAACTTTCATATGATAAAGAGAGATTAAATTTCATATTAATAGTCTTTAATCATTGTAATTGATATTCATATTTCTTAAGCCTCATATAATTTTTATGTATGGTTTTTACACAAAATGTAATTTTATTTAATGGTGAAAACCCTAAAAATATATATATATTATTTATATAATAATTATTTTTTATAAGGCATATTGTTTTTTTAATTGAATAGATCATTCAATATATGATCAATGAATTGGAAACATGGTGAAATGAGGGGTCAAATTATAGATAGATTCTTGATGCATTGGAAGATCTCATGTGACAAATATGTAAGATATAATTAAATGGGTGTCTAGTGTATACCTACTAGTCTATTCAACTTTCTTCACATAAGGTCTTTATGGTATAGATATCATGATAGATGAGATTGTGATTTCCCATATTATTATTTTCATTAATTGATAATTAAATTATTATTCTCCATAATATTATTACATTGATATTATCCATGGATGATTTTCCTACTAAAATTATTGATTTAATGGAATTTATTTTAAGTTATATTTCATTTCCATATGGATTATTTTATATTTTTTCATGATATATTCTATTGTATGTAACACTTACTGATAATATGATCTCACAAATAATTAATTGTTTCCCCAATATATTGAGAATGAATAATTGAATGTGTTCAAGGATGCACAATATTTACATTCACTATGTTTTTTATTTTATGATTTCAAATGTAATGTGAGAATCAAGTATCTGACTAGTTTATAATACTAAAATATTATTCATTATGTCAAACTATGATTCATTTAATCTATTTCCAATGTAATAAAGTAACCATCTGATCTGGCCTACAATATTTTTGATTATTTATAAAAATTAACAATGTATTTTACTTTCTCTATTTCAATCTGACCTAACCTCTCCTTTATTCAATTTATATACTTAAATTCATTCTCCCTGTCCATGAAATTTTCTATCTAACACACTTAAATTATTTTCAAACATATGTTAATGTAAAAAGGTAATAGTACTGTGATGATAAATCAATTTCATTTCACTTACCATATGATTGGAAAAATTCTCCAATATCCACTTTTTATAAAAAATTATTAAAATAATTAATGAGGTAACAGAATTAAGGATCCAATGATTCTATTAGTTTGGATAAGAAGATTATTTATATTAAAACATGAAGGCTAAAAAGGAATATCTCTCTCAAATACATTTAATGACAATCCATTAGTTAAGTACTACGAAAATGTAAAGACATGGAAATTCTATATGTATTTTTTAAATTATTTGTGATTACTATGAATCTTCAGAAATTGATGCCACCCAATTATGAGGTCCAGAGATCCCGGAATGAAATTTTGAACTTTTTTAAGGTACGTTCAGTAAATGTGCTAGTGGAGTTTATTAAAATTTTAACCAGTTCTCATAATTGAAATCTGAGGACACTATTAGACTCACAACATCATGATTCACTTATGGGAAGCTTAATTTTTTTTTGAAAAAAGATGGACGAAAATGTTAATTTTTAACATTACAAAAATATTAATAATAAACCCAACAATTTATATTATTCCTTTTTTAACTGTTTAAAAATTTGGCAGGACCATAGAGTTAAATGGGCCATTCAAGGGAATGACCCTTTGGTTGCATAACCTCGATGTTAGAACATTAAATGTGGTTGATAAATGAACTGCATTAATGGTTTGGAACATGGTTGGTTCCCTCATCGATTTAAATGGAGCTCGGGCTTAGGTTTTTGACATGGATGTGTGGAACCTCTGAGGAAGTATTGCAGCATCTTCCAAAAATGAAGAATGCAGGCTTGAACGACATCATTTGGGGAAACGATCTGGGATGGATGGATGCTGATGACATCAATGAACGGGGAATCTTTTCCCTCCATGACCACAACATCATTAAGCAGTTCATGAGGTAGGTCTTTTGTTGATGATTAATTCTATGAGTTTGAAGATGAATTAATTCACCCTTGTTATGATGCTAACAATGAGGGTGTGGGCCAAATGAACAAGGCTCAGACCCTCCACCGCTTTTATATTTGTGGCGTTCTTCATGGGAAACCAGAAAGCATAGTGAAAAGATGCACCCTGGAGCCACACATCATTGGAAATATCCTGTGAGTACTGCAGGCACTTTCAAAAGGGAAAACGAACCACCTAAACTCACCTAGTGGCCGGGGGAAAACCCATCGGTGCGGCGACACTGATGGGAGAATGTGGCAGCCGGCGCTCTCCAAACACGGAAGGGGGGGACATAGCATGATTTGATGGTGGAATAGTAGGGGAGTACGTCTTTTTTCCGGCTGCATTGGAAGAAGGGTGGCACACCATCGCACACCGCATATTGATGTTGAGGCTTTGAAGCCATGGTGGGGGGGGGGGGACCGCACCCTGCGGGTCCTGCAGATAGCGAGGCGGCACTACATGGAACCTCAGGTTGAAGAGCCTGATGGATCTTTAGCCATTCTTGGAGGAGGGGATGCATGACCCCTCGTGCATGCCACTTCTAGTGGGTGGGCCATGCAGGTCCACTGCCCAGCAGGCCGGCCCACCGTGGCCTAGCCCAGCCAGTTTGGTCTAGACCAGTCTGCAGCCCAATGGGCCGAGCCCACCAAAACCCAGCCAGTTCGGGCCAGTCCTGGTCAGGTCGGCCCGAACTAGTTTATGTCCACTCAAGCGGGGTCATCCCAAACTTTGACCCTTTATGTTCCAGTTTTGTTTAAAATGTTGTATCTCACAAACTAGATGTCCATTTTACGAACTCTCTATTGTATTGGGATCCTTGGAATGTGTTGGTATTTTTGAGATACTCCACCTTTGTTTTTTAGAACATTGGAGTATATCCTAGTTGGATTGAATCGGAATCCAACTGGGCCTTCAACGCTAAATTCCTATAACTCTCAGACTGGGAATCCGATATACAAATAATATATTGAATTATAACCCTTATGACATGAAGGATGATTGGGTTACATCTTCATGGGATTTTTTTCTAGTTAAATTACACCTGATGGATTGAAGATCAGATCCTCCTAGAATCAAGTGTTCTATGTATGGTAATCTAGTGGTAGCAAAGATGTGATGAATGAATAGCAATCTAATGTGGAGGAGCACCTAGTAATGTTCTGTGGATCAGCACCTATCGATCCTATGTGGATCATCACCTTGAGATCATATATGGATCAACAACTTGAGATCCTATGTGGATCAACACCTAGTGATCCTGTGTGGATCAGCACCATGTGATCTTGTGTGGATCAACACCGAGAGATCTTGTGTGGATCAGCAGCAGAACCTATGACATAATAAGATGATCTAGATTTACAATTAATCATATATACTTTTATAATTATGTTATACCTAGTTTTGGTAGAGTCTTTTTCTTTGTGATTTGTGATTGAGATCATGATTTTTGGTTTTCCTTTGTGGAATTCTGAGAGACCTTCGGTGGTCTCAGGGTTCCTATTGGGTATTTTTATAATCACCCGTATATGTGCTTCCCCCTAACCTTATTGTTCCTTGTGAAGATAACAATTAGGTTGGATGAGTCTATATGATCTAAGACCAAGCGGTACACGGGGTGACTGGATTACTTGGAGAGAAGTGAAGACGAGGTGTACCTACCCTTCAGTTAGGATCCATTACGGACAATCTGAAGAGTTGTTTTCTATTTTCTATTGTTTTGAATCTCTCAGTTGGGCTATTATTCTATCCCCTTTACTATTAGTACACGCTTTTACTATATCAGTACTACTATGTGGTTTTCATCTTGTCTGGTCCATAGTCTGTGTGTTTTCAAGTTTAATGGAAATGCCTTCCCATTTTAGGGATTCTCCTTTCTGGTGCTAGTCACCAACCCATGGCCTATGGATGGCAGGCAAGGGGTAGTCACAACATGGGCCCTATGGGATGGGTCATGACAAAGTGGTGTAAGAGGAGTCAGTTCTACCAAAGATCTAGGACTTCGATCTTTCCAATCGAGCAATAATGTTAAGTGCTTTGAGTGTGGCTTTTAGTTCAGCGAGTTCGGTGATAGTGTGGTGGCCGACGTATCCATACAGTAGGACCCCGAATTCGGATTTTCGAATAAGCGCATGAAAACACTAATAGTGAGTGTTTGGTAAATGTTTTACTTTTGATCTCTTTTGAGTCATCTCACCAAGTATTATTTTTTGAATATGGCACAACAATTTCTTTTCCGGATTCCACCGTATAGACAACCAACCAATATTCCAAAGTTAATACACAATGAAGACCACCAAGTAACAATGCTTCCGTATAGGGACCTCTTAATGTGTTGGCACCTTCGGGTGGTGTACCAGAAGCACCAAAACTCAGAGGAAAACAGTTTCCAATAGCCCCATTGGAAGGCCGTGCACACTGACTGAGCGCATTGAACGAGTTCCAATGGCATAGGCCTCTGATGTTTTGAGGTGAGATATAACCCTGGGTAGGTGAGGACTCGCTGGAGGCTATGGAATTGGTTTTTCATTTAGTTGAGACACCAACATATTAGATTGTAATCCTAGGTTCTAGCCTATGTAAGAGTTGGTGTCCTGACAACCAATTGTTTGTACATTGATTACATGAATGTACAGTTATTATATATTTTTCATTGTTCTACATGACTATAATATAATAATGCCCTTAGATATTTGTTTCATTAATAAGGCCATGGAAGATCCCCTCTATGATGAAAACCTTCAAATGCTATAACAATATTCTTAAAGAATGTTCTACGGTTGGATGACATACAATGATAGGACACAAAGTTTACAAACCTTCATGTGCAATTACTCGTAATAAGACGAGACTCTCTCTTAAGTACTTAGTACTTGGTAATCTCAAAGATGGGATATTATGAGAGTTGACCCACCAGTAGTAATTATGCATGTATTGTTTTCATTAGACATTACTATCTATGAGCATGTGTAATTGTCCTTAGACTGGAAGATTATCATTAACTCATGTCATGACTCGCACACTTAGATTTGCTGACAAAAACTGTCAGAAAGACAATTGGTAGGAAGTAGGGTGTGTTGGGTGCATCATGAATGCCATGTTGTTAATGGATACGTCGAGGAAGGATTTGTACATTTTATATTAATGGAAGTATATATCTCAGTCCCAATGATTGAAATAGAACTGTCTCTCAAATTCCATGTCCATGGTGTAACAACAAGTTTATTTCTAGAAGTCAAAGTATGACAGATCAAGCATATAGGTTTATGAAACTCCAATGAAACCTCCTTCATTAGATATTGAGACAAAGGGATTAAATTACACGGCAAGCATTCATATGAGGTGACACGTCAATACAAAGTCAAATTATTTCTCTTGGGTTCCTAACCCATTGATAGACAGTAATCTTGGACTTTATGAAAGTCCATGTAATGTCAACGAGAAAGAGGCCTAGAGGGTCACACACTACGTTCATCCATGTATCTCAAGTAGAATAAATATTATTATTGTATGTGGATTAATAATTATTCCAAGAAGCCTAAATCATTTTTATGTTGGAGGAAAAATAAAATGAAAACTTGTACGCACTGTGTATTAATGATTACATGCTGTGTAGTTTTCATTTTTGAAAGGAAATGAAAAACAAGTACAGGTAGTGTATTAATGATTACAAGCTATGTAGATTTATGAAAAACAAGTACACACTGTGTATTAATGATTACATGCTGTGTTGTTTTTCTAGTCATGAATTTGAAAAATAATAACATTTTATTAAATGATATTTACTATAATCAATGTGGGCGGATTTCAAGGAATTAATTATTTGAAATGGGTTTTCCAATAAGAGTTAATGAAATAAATAAAACATGTAACATGTTTATTTATTTTCATAACACTATAACCTCAAACCAGATTATAAATATCCTCACAACCCCAAACACTTCTCCTAAGAATCGTTGTGTATAACAATTCTATATAATTCTATCATGGCCGAAGGAACCCCCTCATACAAGAACACTCTCAATACCAAGAGAGATCCTCATCTATTGGATCAATATGATCTAAGGAGGAAAAATCAAGAAAAGGTTTCTCCATTCTAGCACCCACAGATTACTTTTGTGATTTCTATAGATATGTAGTTCATGTGTTGATAAATTCTAGAGGATGTCTACACTTGGCTTCCGCGATGCAATGAAGAATCACTTCGGAATGTGATCAGAAATATCAACGAAGACAGAGCACCAAAAATGGTACTTCTTTTCAATTAATTAAATTAATTATATTAAAACTTTGATGATCCTCATTTGTGGTTTCGGGAATATTGTTATTCTTTGTCAATTTATGTGATTCTATCCATGGAGTCTGACATTTATTGTCGTATAGATCCCAGATTGATCATTTTTAATGACAAAAATCAATGTGGGCACATCCACCCATGAGTTTCCGCTGTACCCTGAACCTTCAGCCTATTCTCGGGAACTGCATAGAGATTGTGGAGTCTGAGGCTCCAGACACATTAGGAGGCAACACTCTCCTGGTTGGCCATCAAGACCCTCTTCAGGGAGGTGTTTGAACCAGCGACAAGTCAATATCATGTGGGTCTTATAGGGTTTTATTAAATATCTCCCTTAGATATTTATGGAGCCTTGAAATTGAGGAATTATATGCTTCAATAAAAGTATGGGGACACTCGACTCAAAATGATCGAGACACCCACCGCTAAATGGTTGAGGGAGAACCTGCTAAGCCATGCTATATTATTCTCCATTTTTAGTTTTATTATTATTTTTATTTATCTTCATTTTAATTAAATTTTATTTTATTTCTCTTCAATTATAAAAATTATTTAATTTTTCAAGCTATTTCCCAATACAAATTTCTTCTTCTAATCTTAATAATATTATAATTTTAACAATATCTCAATATTTTATAAATATATATATTATTATTATTACTTCATATTCTAAATCTTCTATTTTTATTATTCTTATTCTCTCTCTTCATCTTTTTTAATTTTATGTGTTTTCTAATTTTTTCACAACCCCATCAATTTTTATTATTATTTTATTTTTATTCATGTCAATTTATTTTTTTATCATTTTTTACTATATATCTTCATTCTATCCACCATTGTGCGATTATTTACCCGATAAAGTGAGGGTGACCCAAGGCTTGTCCTGTGAGAGTTCAAGGTATTCTATAATTCATACTTAATGTTCATTTTATGTTTTTAGTAGAAATGAGTGGAATGTATAAATGGGGAGAATATCACCCATGAAATGAATGTAAAACTATTTATATTATATTATTTAATATCATTTTACCCTTTTCATTGGTTATCTCTTCATGTAATAGAGTTGATACAATCAATGGATTAAATATAAATACATTGAGCTAGTTACTGGAAGATGGCACAACCTCAACCATTGTGTGTTATCAACCTTGATTACAAGAGTTGATAGAATTTAAAATTCTTAAGGAATTATATATTTAAAAATTATTAAATAAATAGATAGAAATTCATTATATTATTTTATAATTTTATTTTCAAACTGAATTTAAAAAATAAAGGAGAAAAATTATTAATCCCAATATCGAACCTAAGACAAATTTATTTCTTTAAAAAAACATTATGTTTGGAATTTCATTTTATTAAAAGTTTAAATTTTCATATTTAATGTCATTTAAATGTCATAAAAAAATAAATCAAAACATTTTCTCATTTCATTTATAAAATAAAAAAATAAAAAACAGGTAGTTTTGATAATTTTGAATAAGTGATTGAACAATCTAAAAAGATATTCAAGTGACAATACAATAGTCAACCAAATCGATAAACTAGAAAAAACATTAGATAATATCTTTTCCCACATCCCATTACATGTGTACCATCAAATTTCTCTGAGTTTCTATTCTCTTTTGCTTCTTTGTAACATGATAAACCATTTCAAATGATTATTTTTTTGAATATATGTAAATTTTTATAATAATAAATTTATTCTCTTTATATAAATATTTATTATGATTTTTTCTTTTTATATTCAAAAATTAATATTGTAGAGTTATTTTACAAAAACTTATCTAGAACATGAATGAAAAGTTCACATGCTAGAAGGAGTAGATAATGATTCCCTTTTAGAGGAAAAAGAACAAAAATTCAATGAATTTGAAAATTGTTGTCAGATATGAATATAATCTATAAATAAAATTGTTACCATAATGTGGTGGGAAATTGTTGAAATTATATTTTATGGTTACAATCATTTTGAATATTGAAACATCTTATTTCATTGAGTTATTAGATATATAATCTATTTAGTGTTTTTCGGTACAAGATCTTCATTGTTTGAGGACTTATTTTAAAAGATATTAATATATTTTCATTTCTTTTGTTGTTCTTCCAATAAGGGAGATCGGGAGATCCCAAGCCTTAGGATAAAGTGTTCTTTCATGTTGGATAGAGTTCTTACAAAAACAATAAATATGTTTTTTATCATTATAATCGAGGGATTCTAAGGATTTAGAATACATACCAACCAATATTTTTATAATTGAAGATCCCTAATGTTAGTTGTAAATAATACCTTTCTGCATTGGGGTAACGTCAATATATCACATACTTATTGTGTAGTAAGTTGTATGTTTTCGTTTTAATTCCCATCTGACTTCCTTAAATGTTTTTCTTCAGTGTTCTTAAGTTATTGTTTATATATAGTTTCTTATTTACCTTTTTTCTATATTTTAATCTAATACATCTATTTAAAATAATATAATTATAATTTATTACTTTTTTATTATTGTAATAATAATTTCCATATTTTTTTTGTTTTACACCGGCTTCCTTTTATTTTTTCACACAATAAAGTAAATTTTTAAATATTTTTCAAAACTAAAATCTATATCCTCCCCCACCCTATTTGAGCATATCTTTCATACATCATGAGAAAGTATTTATACTAATTTTAGGATATTAATTATTTTAAATTACTATCACAATGAATTTAATCATTATGAATTCTTAAATTCATGATCTCAAGGATAAATTTCAAATTTATCAATGTGATTCATTTGAATAATATGTATATGAAATTAAAATATTAATATCCCACTTTAATTAAAAATTTAGATATTAAAATGAATACTATGAATAATATTTACACAATTTTATACATATATGTAGTGAGTCAATTGGATTGAGAGTCTAATAAAACCATTAAAACAATATGAAATCCTTGTTTAACCTACATATTTGTCTAATAACATGGAAATGTATATGGAGAAATTTTGTTAAATAAATTAGAGAAATTTTATATTTAAACAAACAATGATTTAAATATGTAATCTTAGAAAATTATAACCTTGTCAACATTTCTTCTTTGTTTTAGAGAATAGAATAACTTAAATGGTGGATGTTGTGTTATAAATTATTATTGACTCAAACATATTTTAATCAATTAATATAACATATTAAATTTCTACGTATTTAATATGTGGCATCTACAGAATGATTATATAGGTTATTTATTAAGGTATTGTAATTGATATATGTTGGGAGAGTTTGTTAAAACATTGAGTAATATCCATTGTACAACATTTTTTCATCTTAAAAATATGTAATTTAATTAAATATAATTTCTTAAGCTCTACATTATTTATTATATGAGAATTGTGAACCGTAAATGGTGAATTGATTAATATTTTCCTTAATGATGATATTTGGAAAAAAATACAAGACATTTAGGAACATTTTAAATATTTCACAGTTCCCACTAAATCCCAGAGACCATGTTGATTTTCCCAAAAACCATTTAGGAAAAAAATTCCTTGGGCTTAGGAATTCACATAAATTAAATATGGTTTACCAAATCACATGACTACAATGAAACTCAAAAAATAAGAGATGAAACCACATTCAATGTTGGATCACATATTCCAAAACCATGTGACAAAAATATACCTTATTATAAGATGGATATAAGGTGTTTCATAGATGGTACATGGTATTCCAAACCATTCACAAAAACCATGTATCATATTTATCTATCTAGTAAGTTCTCATTTACACTTCTATCAATAAATTAACCTAAGATAAATTCCCAAAACCATTAAAACATTATGGGAATGTAATTATTTCACCACATGATATTTTTTTAGGAGATAATCATCTATGAGAAAAATTTCATAACATGGAGGGGCATGGAGAATTATTATGGAGGTGAGAAAATATAGTTATTTTAATCCTTAATTTTTTGTAATTATGATAAGAATTTCATAATTTATTTAAATTTAATCCTTAAATATCTCTAAAACAAATTATCAAGTCACTAAATAATTGATTATGTGATTATATCATCAAATACTAGAGTTCCCTGAGTGATCAGTGATATACATCTACGATAATCAAAGACTAGTGGTGTTAGAATTCATTATATTCCATGTAAAACAGCAATGTCACATAGAACAACATCAATTATCAGGATGATTCATAGAATAATTTATATTTTTAGGAAAAATGTGGCATATATGATGAAACATATAGAGGTATCAATCTGTTGAATTTTGGTTTTATTGAAAACACTGTGGGTCTATAACTAACATTTTTTATGGTAGATGGATAATTAATTTAATCATTGTGAAATATATTCAAGTAATTTTGGAGAAGAACACCATGAAATGTGATTTCTATATGAGCGAATAATTCCATTACATTTATTCCCTTTATTTTAATCTCATGAAAATAAAAGGTCCACATGGAAGTTATGAATAAATTATTAAATTTGGAATTTTGTTTTGCATTAGAACTAGGTACCTACCATTTTGACTTATGGTTCAAAACATATGAAGATATATTTTATCTTATAATTTCTCTATTGAACAATATCTTCATCATTTCTACGGTTATATCATTATTATATTTTTTTATCAATTTGATAAAAATTATTCATTTTAGGTTTCAAGGTTTTACGAATGAGGATATATATTTAAAAACTAAATCGTTCAAAATGTGTATATATTATTGAGGTTAAGAATTTTTTTAAGAGTTGAAAATTAGAATGGAATATTTTAGATTCAAAATACTAACATAAAATATGATTTTTAACCCAGTAAAAGTACCTATAATAATTTTATGATGATTTTTTTATCTAAGAATTTGTTTTTTACATTATGAAGGATGTTTTGAGTGAATCAAAAAGGTTTCAAGATTTAGTGCATTAATTAGGTGATGAAATAATTTTATTTTATGATGTCTCTATTTTTTTGGAGTAAATTATTTATTTATTACAAATCATACCATGGATTTCGAATTTGTTAGTGTATGATATATCAGGACATACTGTATTATACAACACTGATAAAATGTAATTTTGGATTCCCAACCTGACTCATGATTGGATTTAGAATGTTTATCTATAAATAAACAATTATTATCCTCTAAACCAGAAAATTAAGGTATTAGTTTTGGAAAAATTATATAGTATGAAAGTGAAAATTCACTAATTCAGTATGGTAAAATCATGAACATCCTATCAAGAATTATTTTCTAAATATAATATAATACTTATAATACTTACTAATGGATGTTGTTATATATACTTTTTTTAAAATATATTCAACTTTGTAAACTATATAAAAGTTCATGGAAATTTGTTTCTGTATCAATAATTTTTTGTTTTACTAGATAATAGATTTGTTTAATTTATATATTTAGATATGATCTATATCATCCCACCTTATTATCACATAAACATTAATTACATTTTACAAAACCGAGTATCTTTAAGGTTTAGTGTCTTGGAAACCAGAAACTTAAAACAAGAAAACAACATAAAGAATTATTCTTAAACACTTGAAAGGCTTCTCCTCAAGTTCATCCTAGGTTCATTACTATATCTCATAACCTGGGAACACACATCAAAAGAAAGGGTGAGCAGAAGGCCCAGTAAGGGAAACAAGAGAAACATTTTACATGTGAACTTGAGATACTTCAATAAGGTAATGAAAAGAACTTTAAGACATGAGAAAGAAATCATGAGGCATATCATAATAAAAATAAAAATTTTCATAACGTTGAGATGTGGCTGCAACATTTAATATAGACTATCATGAACATATCACCAAGGTCCATCCCCAAGGTGTCATTTGAAAATTACCAAGGTTATTCACCAAGGTATCGTGAAAATTGTAATCTCTTGTGGTTACATCATTATCCAATGCATTGGAACGCTATCAGGGCGCACCCTTGACATGACTTTATTATCATGTGAGCCAAATATATCATCATCAATCATTTCATAAACAACCCATATAGCATAAAATAAATGGGTTTCATTTCATAATGTTTTGAAAACTGCTTTAATGACATGATCTTTATGTCACTTTAAACCCACAGAAAAGGGAAAGCAGGTTTCATGTATGTAAATACCAGAATTTAAAATAGAAAATTTTGATATATATGTGAATACACCTGTAGAAATAAGAGCTTTGAGTATTCACTTTATAACATGAAATAATATTGAGAAAAGGGAGAGGCATTTTGAGATGAAAATTCTGCAGCATAACGGCAATGTTTCGGGGTTTTAGAAAACATTGAAAAGAGTGAGGACATGAGTCGAACATTCATAAATGACCCATAACACAGTATAGGGACAGAATATAAGGGATTTAAGAACATGGTAATGAAATTTGAAAATTTACCATATGAAATGAAGAACATGAAAGGAAGAGCAAATATGATTTCTCTTATGAAAATTCTGCAGCCTAACGGCGTCACATAAACTTCAACCAAAAATGAATTGATGAGATCAAATAGGGTCTCTCATCATATGAACATAAAATATCTGTATGATATATATATAGATCATACCCCAACATAATAGAAAGGAACTTGAAATACTTTACTTGGAATTAGAACTTTGAAAAAGGGAGAAAGGTGCAAGGACCACTTAAAAATTCAGCAGCCTAACGACGACACCTATACATCAAAATACTGAATTGAAGAGATCAAATGGGGTATCTAATCAAATGGTCATAAAAGATCAGTATTATAGATATAGATAACTTACCCCAACATAACAAATAAGAACTTGAATGAATTGACATGAAAGTAGAACTTCAAAATGAGAAGGGTGAAGAACCACTTAAAAATTCGGCAGCCTAACAGCGCCACTTAAAACATCAAAATACTGAATTGAAGAGATCAAATGGGGTCTATCATCATATGATCATAAAAGATCAGTATGATAGATATAGAGATAATACCCCAAAATAATAGAAAGGAACTTTAAATACTTGACATGAATGTAGAACTTTGAAAAAGAGATAGGTGAAAGAATCCCTCAAAAATTTGGTAGCCTAACGATGCCACTGAAAACATCAAAATACTGAATTGAAGAGATAAAATGGCGTCTCTCATCATAATATCATAAAAGATAAGTATGATAAATTTAGAGATCATACCCCAACATAATAAAAAATACCTTGCAAGACTTGACATGGAATTAGTACTTTGAAAAGGGAGAAAGGTGCAAGGACCACTTAAAAATTTAGCAGCCTAACGACACCACTAAAACTTCAAAATACCTTATTGAAGAGATCAAATGGGGTCTCTAATGATATGGACATAAAGGATCAGTATGATAGATATAGATATCATACACCAACATAACAAAAAGGAACTTGAAAGAATTTACATGAAAGTAGAACTTCAAAATGAGAAGGGTGATGAAACAGTTAAAAATTCGGCAGCCTAACGTCGCCACTTAAAACATCAAAATACTGAATTGAATAGATCAAATGGGTTCTCTCATCATATGGTCATAAAAGATCAGTATGATTGATATAGAGATCATACCCCAACATAACAGAAGTAATTTGAATGAATTGACATGAATGTAGAACTTCAAAACGAGAAGGGTGAAGAACCACTTAAAAATTCGGCAGCCTAACGGCGCCACTAAAAACATAAAAATAATGAATTGAAGAGATCAAATGGGGTATCTCATAATATGATCATTAAAGATCAGTATGATAAATTTAGAGATCATAACCCAACATAACAAAAAGGAACATGAAAAACATTACATGAAAATAGATCTTGAAAAATTATAAGGGAGAAGGAATCTGTTACAAAAATTTCGGCAGCATAACGGCGCCACGTAAAACATCATAAAACGAAATAATGAGAGTAAGAGGGGATCTATCATTATATGAACATAAAAAGGGAATTAATATGAGAATAAAATAACATCCTACAACATAAGAACATGGATCATAAAAGGAATTACATAAATGAGATCACCTGAAAAGAAAGAGAGGGGCCGGATCCCTTACCTTAAAATGTAACACTTAAACCTCAACGGTTTGGACCTTGAGGGCTTGGGGGAACCTTGGGAGGACTCCTTGGGAGTTAATGAGACCAGAACTTCGTTGGGGAAGAGTGGGGAGTCGAATGGATGAGAGGAGGGATTGGTCTTTATAGGGAAAATGAGGGGACAAGGCATTAATGGCCAAGGGACACCTCACATGTGATTTTCTCAAACCCATGTGCTCTCCCATGGAATTTACCATGGAGTTAGGACACATGGGTCCCCCAAAACAATAATTCATCACCCTTGGCCGGAAAACCCTTAAAATATCTCATGACATCATCATGACACAGTTATGATGTCATTAAACATACCAAAACCCTAAAACTGTATTTTTACTATTCACTGAAAATTCAACTTTTGTCAGAAAGATCCCAAAATTTCACCTTAATCAAATATCAATGCTCCGATTTAAAAAATGAACTCCATTTTATAAAAATAATTTCCTAAATATTTTTAATTTATTTTTTAAATAAATACACTATTCACTGAAAATTCATTTTTTCCAAAAAAACCCCAAAAATTACCATAACATAATATCGGTGCTCTGAGTTCAAAAATGAAATCCATTTTATAAAAATAATTTTCTAAATATTTTTAATTTAATTTATTAATTAAATAACACTATTCAACCGAATAGATTAATACTTGAATAATAATTTATGAAACCGTTATTATCAATTTTATTGAATCACATGACTTAATCATGGTGCCTAGATTATTTTAAAACTTTCTTTAAGTGAAATTACTAATCCATTTGGTTACATTACTAATCCTAAGCGTAAAATCACTATTCACAATTTACTATTCATCAAAAATCAAGTTGATCTTATTAGACTCTAAATTTCGTACTGGACATAATTGTATAAGACCATTTTTTGAAAATCATTACACATTTTAAATTATTTAAGGTTTACATAAACATTTTTTTAAAATATTATTTTGAAAATTCATCAAAAATATGCATACAATTTTTATCCGGTCATTTGAAAATTCATAAACTTCATCATAAGAAGAAATCCCAATGTTTTTTTGAAACAAGGATTACACAATGCATTTACGGTCTCGTTACATAGCCCCTTATAATACCAGCATAGGACCGAAGAGTAAGCTGTGCTAGGGTGATAGAATCTTGGGGCGGCTCAGTCAACATTGCTCGAGTAGTAATTTCTATCTGTTTGAACTTCTCACGAAGGCGATTCCGTTCTGGCTTCACATGATGAAGTTCAGCTTGGATTTGGTCCAGATCAAAGCCCAATGGTTCTACCTCCTTCCCAAGCTCTGTTAGATGGGCTTCGATCGGTCCAAGACTACTAGGTGAGGCCATCGAATCTACTTTCTATAATAATTAACCAAGATTACATATATTTAGAGGCAATAATCAAAACATGTTGTCCACAGCGGTCATATTGACCGATGGTTATATAACAGTCAAAACCCACTAGTCTCATTTTAATTATAATCATGTTTATCAAATAAAACATTTTTGATGAGTATAAAAATAAAATAAAATAACACATGAAATTAGGAAACAAGATTTATTCAAAATATCGGGCCGTTACATGATCCATTATATTCTACATTGAATATTTTAATGATTATTCAAAAAATGGGGGATGTAAAAAAAAATTAAAAAAAATAAAGATAACTAGACATTCCATTTATATTTCCTTCAACCAATTTTTTTCCACGTCATAATGATGATTCCCCCTTTGTGTCATGAAATTATTATGAGTCTTATATGTCTATTAAAATAGAATCAATCACCATAAGGGGTGGTTTTTGTGCTTTATAGGGTGTTGTGTAGTTGTTTAATAGGGAGGGTGTGAGTAAAAAACTACCAGTAGAGATAATTATACACAGAGAGATATATTGATTGATTCGTTCTAGTGAATGCCATTAACATGGTTATGATCTTGAGAATGTGTCACCTCAAAGAGAGTATCATGTATATAGTGGGAAAACATGATTCACATGACTTCAATAGAATATATATCTAGATTCATTTCTACTTCAAGATAACCACACATATTTTTTATCATTGAAAGGAAATTGAAATTTTGAGGAAATAATTATCTTAAGAAGAGGAGATGTAATTCCCCATATTCCAATGTGTAATTTTCATTCGACAGATTCTATGTGTTTTAAAAAATATCTTATTCCAAATATCAAAATAATATGATCAATTATTAAATTTAATGAAGGTGTAATATTATAGCCCAACATAAAAAATTAAAAATTACATGAATACTATATATATAATGTAATTATAAAACTTTCAAGATGAATATAATCACATGTAAATAAATATAATACAAACTTGAATATCTCTCTTTTCAATCTCCCTTGACAATCCTAAAATCAATTAAAACAGTAAAATAAATAAACTAATTTTAAATATATTATATATTTTTAAAATTGAAAAAATGAATAATTATATATAATAGTTTATTGTTATATATAAGAAATGAAAATAAAATTGGGTGGTTATATTATTGGTGGATATACTATCATTTAATATATTTTCTTTACATATATGGTCTTTGGGTATACATGTAGCCCATAATTATATTTAAATTATTATAATTATCAAATTAACATTATGTAAAATTGAATTATTTTTTTAATAAAAATATATTAGAAATTTCCTTGACATATAGTATTTATTATGGAACATAATAGAAGAAACTAATTCGTTAGATCAAATATCATTTATTTTGAAATTTTTTATATGTAATATTTAAAACAAAATCATTTAATTTTATAGAAACAATAAATAAAATTTATTGTATATATATATAATTAAAATATCATAAATGGAATGTTTATTAATTTATAAGAGAAAATAATAAATTTATTTAATTTTCTAGGTAATGATTTCCAAAAATATATCCTTCCAATAAAGTATATTTTTTATTCTAAATATTCATTTATTCTAATTTATTTCTAGTTTTTATAAAATGGATTTCATAGTATTAATTAGAATTTTAGAATTACATATTAAGGTTAAATTATTTTTTGAAAAAAAAAATGTAATGACCTGGCACAATAGGGCCAAAATAATGACGAACCTAATCCGAAAACTAGTAGGTCTTGGGAAGGTGACCAACACAAAGTTAGCATATCACAAACATGGGAGGAATTAAGCCAAATGTTCCTTTAAAAATCCTTACATCTCCATGCACACATAATTATGATATGTCAAACAACTAAAACTAATGCATGCATGCATCTACGGACCCACAATAGTAGTATGATAGTGAAGTACTGAACGAGATAAATGGGAAAAATTCCATCCCACCAAATAAATGGAGAGATCCCATCCTGATCTAAGGTAGAGTACTGCAGTCAAATAAATCCACATGGAAGACACCTCAGTATGTCAAGATCAAGTTATGAACCACCAGCTTTATGTCCTTACAGGAAACTAAAAAATGGGTAATCATCTACATTAGACACAATACATGTGGGAAGATCCCATGAAGGGGTGGGTATAAAAATACCTAGTAGGAAACCTCAAACAACCAAAACATGAATTATCAAGAATATTCATCTCAAAAAATTATATAACGATCAATTCATAAATAAGAACCCATATATACATAGGAAGGACACCACACCTCTATGTTGTCACAGAAAAACCTCCAACCATAGGATTTTGGTCGAAGTGAGTTTATTTCTATGAAAATCTAATCCTTCAGTAATTTCATCACTAGAGAGACTCATATAAGAGATAATGATCATTGGTACCCACTAAAGAAATATCACTAGTCTACGACGACCCTAATACTCAGAAAGGGAATCACACCATGTTCCGTAGGGACACACCACAAACCCAATCCATATTAACACACTATGTTTCGGATCATACTCTAATCATACTATGAACCCTATTGAAATTTACTTCCTTTTTTAGTATCAATTCCCACCTAAATGAGGTCACACTAATTCTACAAACCCCACTTTGGGTATAAAATTATACGGTATCACAGTTTAATGTCATTTAGGAACACCAAAAACTCTATTTAACACTCATCATCTAGATGGGATCACAATCCCAAGATGTGTATGCAATGCCACACTGTAAACTCCTTTGGATGGACCAACTGAACACACACAACCGACACTGGTCCAAAATGAAAAAACCAATGGCTCCAAACACCGTAAAAGGTGGTACATGTCATATACTGAGGGTACAATGTATGTCCATCCAACCACAAGTCTACCTATGTGTTGATTACTCACACAGAATGTAACTATCAATACAAATAACATGTAGGAATAATACACCGAATATATAGATCTCCTGGTATCATACCCATGTCATCATTTTCTGTATGTGCACTACTAGTTGATATCCTTTAGGACCCCATGTACACCGAGTCATGATTTTGTACACTTGGTCATGTCCATTTCCATGTAACTTGTTAGTTACATGATGAAATTCAATGGATGAGTCCCATATTTTATGATGGTGTCAAATTTTATGTGATTTTTAAATCCTAGGAGGTACCATATTGTCATAGTAGGGGGGTCCCACATGGTATGTAATTTTGCATTACATGTCGTGTAACGTGGGGATTCAAGAACCCACTGTTTTCCACTTTCAAGTTGTACTATTCATCTTCATCACCACCCAACACACTAAAATCATAAATCAATGGTTGGATAACATTACAATCATCAGAGAATAGAACCATAGAATTCGAATCTAAATGAGAAATTCCCATGCACGTCGTCCATAACCACACAATAAAATTCTAGATGAGGGGGAACCTCCAATCTATTCTAATCCACCATTAATCATCCTCTATCGTTGTCTCAAAACTATTACACCCTCTCCCTTGAACCAAACTGATTTTATTGAAATGTTTCACCAAGGAAAAATCACAAAAGGATCAAATACAGAGAAATAATAAAACCACATGCCAAATAAAATCCCCATAATTAATGTGTAAAAAAATTGGGAACAGAAGGAAGAACCATAATATGTGGGTAATGAACCCTTTCCTTTGTTCATTTGGACTCAAACCATTGTTGTATATTTTGATGAACGAAGATGGAATGAGAAATTGACCCAAAATATTATCCATAAACAAATCATCAGTTGATGCTTGAATCTATTATTTTTTTATCTAATTGACATGAATTAAAAATGGAATAATGAATGGGATTGAAATAACAAATCAAACATCCTACCTTGATTGTAGATATAGAATTTTTGAATAGAATTTTTTTATTTCTATCTTTGGTGAGATCCACAAAATCGTTGGGCACATGATTTGTGATCCGATACCATCTACTGACAACCCTACAATGTGTCTTCTCAGTACATATATTATGTGGAGAACCTTGGGTTGAATAATAACCATGTATAAATAGACTATGTAGGTCACTATATCATATAAAATAAAATAAATAAATAATTAATTAATTTAATTAATTGAGTGCATGCAATCACTTTTTTCGAACATTCCTAATGATGATAAAGATTAGTTCACACCTTGGGTGAAACCAGCATTCAAAACTCAATGGTTCCCTTATATTTATGATCAAGGCCCCTGTTGGGGAGTTATTCAACATTTTTATGAAAAATAAAAATGTGTTATAATAATATCTTTATAATTTTTAAAAAAATAATTTGGGAGAAACCAAAACTTGCAATCTCCAACCAACATGGTGCTAGGATCCAAAAATGACCCATAAAATAATCTAAAGTAATACAATGAAAAATAGTATTCATTATATTATCCACACCATATAGATTTTCATTATGATAATAGAAAACCCTACTAAAAATATGAGTGTATTAGGATTTCATCTCAGTTTCCCACTCAGAGGTGATCAACTGATGATTCTTATAAAACCATAGAAGATACAGTAGTGGAATGGATTTTTCAAGAACCATCCTATCATGTCGACCATTGATATCTACCAGGAATTAAAAAATGGTAGCTTCATTAAAAATTTCTAATTATACCTAATCGAAAAAATATTACAAGTCATTCATATACCACCTCAGCTGCGACACGTGGAAGATGAAATCAACCGAGACCAAATACAGAGGTATATCTAAGTGGTACACCAACTCCCCATCTCTACATATTATCCTGGAAGAGCTAATTAAAATTATATATATATTTATTCTATAGAATAATATGTGTAATCCACATAATTTTGAGACCCTTATAATTATAATTCATTCCTATTAGAACACATTATTCCTCCATCCTCAGTCTACATAATAATTATAATGACTCCCAGCAGTCCTAATCTTCTCCTAGATGATCTATGCATTCTCTATCGCATCTCTTAGAAACTATATGTCCATGTGTGATGACACTCCTTGGTGATAATAAAAAATTAGTAACATAAAGATTCATACATATTAGTCATTTAATGGTTCTATAAAAATGGTGCAATTGTAGATATTACTTTCAAAAAACTCAACCAACGGTAGGGAGTCCCCCCAACTATGTCTAAAATATAACATGAAATCCTACAACATGTAGTCCATGGATTGAATGTTCCACTCAATCTAGTGATTAGATTGTCGGTGAAATTACTTGATCACATGCACATGAGTCCCAAAGGACTCAAGCTAACCTCTATATGGTCATGATGTGATGTAATAAAAAAAAGTCATAAATGATCGCTGAGGGACATCCATGGATCCAAAAGTATCATTAATGTAAAAGCCTCTTAATCTTTCTATTGATCTCTTCTATTGAATGGATAATAATTTTACTGACCTGGTGAGTCATTCCAAGATCACAAAGATGTAATTGAATCCATTTTATATAGGTGGTAACATCATCATGAAGTCCCTAGATATCCCATCCCTTTTCCTCTTTTTCACCACAAGGGGTTCCACTAAACCTGGAACATGGATCTTATCCTTCACATACTGAGAGGATATGCATCAAGGGAAAATATATGAAACACCACTCTTCATTTCTAGCCACCAAAACTGAGATGGAATGTCCTAGTAGTTATTTTCCCCCCTCAATGTACTACCAAATTTGGTGTTTGAAACTTTCATATCACATCTTCCCACAACACCAATGGTACCATAGTTATTCTTCTAAGAATGAGAAAGTGATCCCCACCATTAGAATATCTATTAAAAGAACATCTAGTGCATACATTATTACATATATCCTCATAGTCAATATCTCCATTCAGAGCTTCCCGAATAATATTTTAAAGTGGTAGGGTAACTACCATCATATTAATACTACAAGAACTATCCTTTTCCACAATGTGAATGTTAAATGAGTATAATTTCATTGATTCATTGATAAACAATTATTGAAAAAGCTCTCCTACTGAGAGTATCTGAGGCCACATTCCCCATCCTAGGAGTATTGAAATATAAAATTTGTTGTCAAATAGGAACAATATCGATCACCTCTATCTCATGTTAATATCCTTCGTTGTAAAGATATGCATGGGACTGTTGTTGTCAGTGTAGAAGATATAATGATTTCCAATCAGGTAGTATCACCACATATTTAGTTAGAAGAATACTGCTACTTAATCAACACCATGGGTAAAATAGTTCTATCATGTGGTCTCAACAATCATGAACCATAAGAAATCACTACCTTCCTCTGCATCAAAACTCATCCAATCCCTATCCATGATGCATCATAGAACACTATGTACTCAGCACCCTCAGAAAATACTAATATGGGAGTACTCTTTAGTTTAAAACTCCACTCATAAAAAAATGGATATAACCATCCTTTCCAAATAAAAGGATTCCCCTTTGGGTCAAATATGTAAAGGTTGTTTTCAATATTAAAAAAATTATATACAAACCTTCGATACTACCCTAAAACACAAAGGAAACTTCATACCTCGATGACACTCTCGGTGGTCCCAAGATAGCACTACCTCAAGCATCACAATGTCCTCTACCAATCCCTCCTATGAGATAACATGTCCCCAAAATCAAAATTCATGAATCCAAAAAAGACAGGTAGAGTGATTTTCTTAATGTTTTTCATCAAGGAGTGTGTCTATGACAATATGAAAATGCTTCATCTTCTTTTCCTCAGATTGTGAGTACACTAAGGAATTATTGTTGAATAAAACAAAAAAATTGACTAGGAATGAATGAATGATATGGTTTATAACTCCCATGAACACTGCAAGGGAGTTCATCACATTGAATTGATTCAGCAAATACATATAGTGACCATATAATCATTTAAATGTTGTCTTTAGTATATCTCTATTTCGTACACATAGTCTATTAAACCCTAGTCTGTGGTCAATATTAAATAACTATCACACCCCTATCAATAGATAAAAGTTTTCATATTTCCTTGGTAGTAGATACTTATTCTTCACACCCACCGGTTTGAAGCTCATGTAATCTACATATAACCTCCAGCACCCATCCAGCTTATTCATGAACAACACTTGGGTTTTCATGGGGGAAATATTGGGTCTCACAGATCCCTTCTCCAACAATCTATCTAAATGTATAATCTACATAGGAATATCTATGGGAGTCTTCTAATATTGCAGTGTATATATCGATGACATCCCGAGGTGTAAGAAAAAGAATAAGTATAACTCTAAATGGGGAGGTAATCCTGGTACATCATTATTAATGATGTCCTCTTACTCCACCACTACCATAGGGAACTGGTCGACCAAACATTCACATTTCCAAGACTCATTCTAGAAAACAAGAACATAATAAGCTATACTCTCATATACCCCATATCATCTTACACTACAAATGATTCCTTTTCTCCCACAAAAGAAAACCTCATCTCATCTGTGTGGAAGCATCGAGACATCCAACTAATATAATCAATATGGGAATAAAATTTTGATATTCTGTCCATACCTAAGATGAAATCATAATGAATCATCAATAAAATAAATATATCCCATAAAAATATCCCAAATCCATTCATTAGATCATACTATTGACGAAATTATGAAATTATTGAGTCAACTCATGTCAGACTCACCAAACGCATGGGTCAGGCCGATGGCTCAATGTGAACTACTATGTCTTGAACCCGAGAATTGGAAATAGATGAATGACTTTTACTACTATATATCAATATTAATGTTATAGTACGAAATACGTAGAATATGTCATATTTTATCCCTAGAGCATCAGGGTCATAAGAATTCACATCCTTAAGTTGTTCTTATCCCTGACCCCTAGATTCGTAAGCCTGGCATAATCCAACTGGGGGTTGTGGTGGTGGTAATAGATCAACATATGGCTATCTATAATTTCTCTACAACCCCCTAATACATGTACACTACCCTATATACCATCGATATCCCACACATATCAGTACATTATAGGTCCATTGATCATCTCCCAATCAACGATATGACGGTTTAGAGAATCCCATACAAGATGTTCTTGACCATCCATAGAGAAACCCAACCTCTCCCTCATCTAGAATCTATCCATATGCACATTCCTTCACTACTAATCTTATATAATATTATCAACTCATGTAGTGTCTCACACAGCTAGATCCCTATGAATTCCATTAGGAACCTATTATAGAAGTCTTAAATCATGGGCTCCCAGTACTCGTACCCACTGTCAGATTCTACTCCACCAAGAATCTCTTCAGTAGTAAGTCTCAATAAGGAAACAAGAATTGGTGGTAATGTAAATATATATCATTAAAACATTGAAATTACAACATAAGAACTTATATAATGTTTTTTATCTGAAGAATAGATCCCTCTATGTATCCATGTAGTATTAGGAGGATTCAAAAACCTATCAAAATACTAGACCATAATCATGCTACTCTGTTGCAGATGCAGAAGCTCCTTGATCATTACTTATCAAAGAAAATTCCTTGATAAAACTCCTCCAAAAAAGTTCCTTGATGTCTAACTAAGAGAGATTTGTCACATCATGTGACTGCAGAGACCTATATAATAATCACTATGAAAAATACCATCTAATCTTCAAGATTACTCACATGATGTAAAAATCGATTGACTGCCAATAGATATTCCATAAACAACTAAGATTTTCTATCACCTCAATGAAAAGGAGGTTACATTATCTTCAACTCATACAATGCATTCACCATGCATGTATCCTCAGATGGAACTCATATTGCAAGATGCGACTCAAAGGGTGATAGTTAGTTGGTATAACACATGTAGGTGCTTTCTCTTGTTTATTTTCCATTACTGATGCCTCTTCGCCAGTGGGATCATCTTTGTTATATCAAAATTCAATTCTACTAGGCATTTATTATGGAGGCATCCTTAATCTTGATTTAACATAGTCAAAGAATATTTCCAGGGAGATGACTCAAGAAGTAAATGGAAACCAAAACCCATTTTTATTTGATTCATGTACCAAGGTTTTCCCAAAGAAATTTCTAAATGTATTGATTAGATTGGATAGTGATCAAGAACTTGGTATATTGATATGTCGGCCACCTCACCAACATTGGAGCCCAATGATTAAAAGCAGAACTCAAAACACATGACACAATTTCCATGAATGAAAAACCAATATAACTAAATCTAGTACTATGTCACAAACTTCCTTTTATACAACTCTTTAATGACCCATCCATGAAGGGGACCACACCATGACTACCCCATGACCACCTCCAATAGGCTTGGGGCAGAAGACCAATGCCGAGTAGACATATTTTAATAATACAAAATTTTATTATTAAATTTATATTTTAAAATTAAGTTATAAAATACAAACATAAAAAACATGGTAAAATAAAAAAAAATTACTCTAATAAATTAATAATTATACATTAGTGAGTAAATAAACAGATGAGAATTTGAAATATTATAGTGGAACATTAATATAAAATATGATAATATTGGTTGGAAACATTAGATCTAATTGATCCACTAGAATAACTGTAGTCCTGAAAAAATAAGTCTAAATAAAAAATACTAATATTATAATATTTATATTGAATATCAGAAAATATACCCTTGATAAAAAGTAGAAGTGAATGAAGTATGAATCAAATAATTGGAAGTTAAAGAACCTATATGATTATTATAAATCTGACCACTGGAATAATAACCTATCCATTAGGAATAGTAATATGGTAATTATAATAGTTACATGTCTTATGAAAGTATATCATAATATATAGTTATCATATAAATATGTTTTATATATTTATATCATGGTATGAAGAAATAAATATTTTAAAAATGGTAAATTATGTGTTGGTATTTTTTGTAAAAAGTAAATGATTATCTAAAATTTTATATTGAATATAATTGTTTAAATAAAATTTAGATTCATTATATATATAAATAAATAAATATTATGTTGTATTATAATTATTGCATAATTCTTTGTGAGAATAATTAATTGTTCAAAAGACTGTAAAATACATTATAATATTAAAATCGGTATTTTTGGAAATAAAGATGATTTTATTTAAAAATTCTATTTCACATATTTATTAAATTATTTTAAAAAATTTGATATTTTAAGATATATACACATAAAAAATGTTTACGATTATTTTTTTGATTTTTCTTAAATAGTTTTTTAGTGACAAGAGAAATATGATAATTTACATTATTAAATATTATAAGATAAATAAAAGAATGTTTAAGTCATGGATGATATAACTATCCATTATTTGAAACTAACATGAAACATTTAATATATCTATTTATATTAATCATCATTAGTGATAATTTGGATCCGAAATAATAAACAATTGATCATTATGATAATAAACACCCCTCTCTTCTACTATAAATACCACCATCACCACCAATTCTCCTCACACCTTCTAAGCCTTAATGATTGTAAATATTCTTCCCAATTATTTTACCAAGAACCTTTTACATTTCCACGTTATTTTGGTCTTATAAAAAGTCTTATTCTCTATTCCTTAAGGGGTCCTTCAAGGAGAAGATATTTAAGAGGTAAATTTCTCCAACAACCTATTTTAATTTCATTTTTTTGTCTACCTTCTCCTCGCCTCCTTCACCCATAAAATAATAATAACTAAAGTATAATATATATAATATTATATTATATTTATAATTTAATATCTTATGTAGACCTCTATTTTTGATCTCCTCATATTCAAAGAAATGACATATTTGTCGAAATTATGGTGCTTTATTGTCAACATTGATAATGATTTTTCATTTTTTATACACCCATTCATGGTTGGTCATAAAAACATTATATTTATCAAATAATATTTTATTATTTTTATTATAACATTTTTCAGGTTCTATAACTAATATAAATACTTAATACTAAATAAAAAAACTAGTTCATGAAGGCTAAAAACCGTCAAAATAAACTAAACATTTATTATTAATAGTTTATCAAATGAATCATCCTCATACCAGAAACAAAAATGATATAGTGGACCATTAAAACTTCTTCATGTTCATTAATACTATATAATTTCAATTCATGAGAATTATTTCTATTTTATAAAAACGTCAATAGTTGTACACAAGAAAACTGACCATTAAACTATGAAAAAGAATGCTCTCAGGATTACAAAATTGAACCTTATAACTCATAGAAGTGGCCATAAAAGAAATTAATAAAATTAGGATAAATAAAATATATGTATAATGTGTAATTATATATTTAATTAATCAATATAATTTTATTATACATGATGGTATGTTCAAGTGAAAATAAATTCTCCCATAATGTAAGGGATCTCTCTGAACCTCTAATTTTCCATTGGGTTATGATTTCTATATCTTTACCATGATGTAATTATTATTTACACTTATAAAAATATTATAAATTTCTTATAAATATTGAAAATATTTTTTTATACCTTAATTTATATTTATTTTATGGTTAAATACATATTTTCAAAGGTTCCCTTCTTAATTCCTCTAGATAAGAGAACTAAATAAAAGGGAAATTCTCTTTTTATGGACATTTTCATATACACTCTATAACCCATTTTTATCCTCAGATATCTATCTAATATAACCCAAATAATCACGAAAGACTATTTTACTTCTTTTATGGTTTTATTCATTCAATTATTCTTTTATACTTTTTAAATAATCTTTATTCTTTTGTGAAATATCGTGCTTAAGTTGAACATTTATAAAGATTCCAAACCACTCATTCTAATGATTTGCCATTATTTAGACATCATTATTCATGATATATTGTTATATATTATTTTATGAACATACATAAATGACATAAATATGTTCTCTCATAGATACAACTCTGTTTCCCTTTCGTTATACTTTATGACATGATTACAATACCCATTTCTTTACATGAGTAATCCTTAAGTGTATTCCTTATGTTTGATTATTTATCTAGAACACATATTCATAAACATGTTTTGATGGATACACCCAAATAGTGAAAATATTCATTGTATAGTATTTTAATCTCATGATATGTTATCTGTGGGAGTAATTTGAATCCAATATGGGACTTTTTCCACTATGTCATATAGTCTTAGAAGATAGAATTTACTCATGTTTATGTCAGGTCATATTTTCTTCCAAATTATAATATTTACATGGTCATATGATTCCATGTTATATTTTTTATACATTGTTATTTTTATTCATGACCCATTCCTTTTATGTTATCTTTTAATTCCTTCTAATGCATGTGTTACGTGTTATTCCAATGTTTATTCCTTTAATGGGAAATTTAGATAATCCCATTTTTTTATGTACTCCCAAAGTTGTCCTATGTAGTTATATGAGATCAAATATAGTTAAGAGGTCATTATGCATATTGATAAAATGGTGTTTTGTTCAAATGTAATATTTTTAATTATGTACAATTTGCTCTAAAAAACTATACTATTTAATCCTTGTTTTTTTTCATGGTTATTTATCCTCAAAATAAATAATTAATATATTTAAAATAATATATTCTCTATAGATGGAATTAGATTCATGGTCAAGTATTTTTTGGGATTAGGAATATGATTAATTATTAAGAACCTCGCAGATAATCCTATCACCTTGGATAACCTATATTGAATCATGGGGTATCAAAAGTTAGGATATAGTTATAATTTATATGCTATTCCTTTTATTTTCATAGGTTTGTTTCATATTCTCATTAGAAATATATTCAATCCCCCTAGTTATATTTTTATTTATATTTCATGGTTAATGTATGGAAATATAAGCCCTCATTCTAAAAAATAATGTGATTAAAATGTGATGATTCCTGTAATGAAATGAAAAATCTAATGGGACTGGTAGATCATGACATCAAAAATGTACTAGGTAAAATAGATCATGTTATGAAAAATATATTGAATCATGTGGAACATTCTCCTTCCCCTATGAAATAAAATGTTTCATTTGAATCCATTATTTAAATAATACCTCCTATTGTTATAGGGTCTATGGATCCCCTCATCATGGAACAATGGATTAACAATATATAGAAGAAATTCTGTGTCGTTCAATGCATAGAAGAAAAGAATGTCATAATATCAGTTTTTCATTTTTATGCGGAATATGATCAATTGTGGAAACTTGTAAAAACCATATAATATAAAGAGTAAATTGATTTTATGGGTTTTAAAGGATCCAATGAAGTATTTTTAAAAAACTAGTTTCCTTAAACATAATATATTTAAAGGTAAGGGAGTTCATCAATACTACAAAAAATGAAGATAAATATACTAGGGAATACCTGGAAAACATTACATGGATAGAAAGATATTCCTAGGTCTATTTCATGAAAATTGGTTGTAAGGTGGATTTTATAATTATTGAATTAATTATGATTCAATGAAAATACTCAGTTATTCGAGGCTTTGACTACTATTATTAGATTTTTTATTATGCAGAAAATTTTGAGATAGATATTTATGACACTCAACGGTCTTGTGGAATCAAAGATAAAAATATTAAAATCGATTTTAACATTAGAGTATAAATTTATAAACCCCATTAAGGTAAGAAGACCCAAAATACCACATTTAAAAAGTGAGGGATGAAGTAACTTTGTAATTGTTTAACGGGAACCAATATATTCATCAAATGTGGAAGTGATGGGCAACAAGAAAATCTGTGTGAAGGGATTGGAAGAAGAAAACTTATGGGTAAGAATAAATTTTTTTAGGAAAACACACACCCAATAGTGAAGTGTTTAAACTAAAAATAACATGTAAATTATGTGATATAATTCCTGAATACAAGGGTTTTCGGATACAATCAACAACAATAACCTTCAATGAATTAAAGAAAAAAATATTCTATCAATAATTCTAGGTGGATCCCGAAAATTATGTAGTGATATGTAATTTAGTTATTTATTAAATAAAAGTGAATATACATTTTGATTATGGTTCTACACATTCTATCCTATAATACATGTTTAGTATAACTGCTCAAACCCCACCTCAAAATATGATGGTTGACTTACCAATGTGAATGAAGAATGTCGAAATTATTGCTTCTAAAGTATATCAATCCTACAATGTAAATTTTTGTAGACTAAACTCTTATAAAACCCCATCTTAAATCATTTGATTGTATTGGATGAAATATTAGTCTTATATTATCTATCTTTATATAAATCCTACCTCAACTATCAGGAAAGGGAGATCACACTTCACAACCGAAAGAATCCCCCAATTCTGTCTAGCTTTAAAGAGGAGGATGAATCTCTTTCAGATTCATTATATCAATTGTTGATATTATTTCTATATGAGAAATAATATACTGCTAAAAGGTTTGATACAATTAAGAGAATCATTCCTAAAGACATTTCCATTTTGAGCGACTACACTAATGTGTTCCCTGAAGAATATTCTCGTCTACCTCTCATCTAAGAGGTTGAGTACTCATTAGATATTATACCTAGATATCTTGGTATTTTAAAGTATACTGACATGATGATCACCATTGAGTTTGAGGATCTAAATAGTATGTTATAATATAATCAAGACAAGGATTTTATATTCCCAATTTCTTCACCGTGGGGTGCACCAATTCTATTCACCATGAAGAAGGTTGGATCAATGCACCTCTACATTGATATTTGTGAGCTAAAAAAAGAATTATAAATAAAAATTATCCCCTATCATTGATATAAAATTTTTTGTAATCAACTATCTTGGACCATGTTTTCTATAAGGTGGACATTTAGTCAGGATATCTTCAATTAATGGTGAAGAAAGAATGTACTCCCAAGACTTCCCCTCAAATGAGGTATGGAAACTAATAGTTCATAGTGGTTCCCTTTATACTAACTAATTATAAAAAATATTCATGGAACTAATGAATGCAGTATTTTGATATTAACTAGACAAGTGTGTGGTAGTCTTTATAGATGATATTCTTATATACTCTTATAGAATGTATGATTATATTGAGTATTTTAATAAAATGATAATGAATTTTTTAAGGTATATACTATATGAAAGTATAGTAAATGTGATTTTTAGAGGGTGTAGGTATCATTATTAGAGAATGTTAAAACCAATAAATGAATATATGCAGACCCTTATGATGTAATATAAATTAAAGTGTGGTGGAAACTAGAATTTGTAAATGTGATATGTAGTTTCTATGGTCATGAAAGATATTACAGAGTATTTGTGAGAAACTTCTAATAAATGTTAGACCTATAAACAATGCTAAATTGGAATGGAGTAATGTTTTTCTAGAATATTGAACATGAATACTACTTCAAAGAGTTGAAAAAAGGCTTATGATAATACCAGTACATACACTACTAACAAGTGGTGAAGCATTATTGTTATACATTGGTTCTTCAATGAATGTATCTGGTTTTGTACTAATGAAAAATGATAATGTGTCATCTTATGCTTCAAGATAGCTTAATGTTCATGAGAAAAACTATCACATGCATGATCATGAATTATGAAATCTTCTCTTGGAATTTAAAATTAAACAACATTATCTCTATGGGAAGAAGTTTGAGATATATACTAATCACAATAGACTCCAATATATTTTCACACATAAGGAGTTTAACATGTGCCGCCTAATATTTTTAGAGCTCATCATGGATGATGACTACTCAATCCACTAAAAAATTATTTAATTTAATAAAGTGGAATATTATCTAAGTAGAAATGATATATGAACATTAACAATGATGACATTTGAGTAGGATATAATATTATTAAACATAGAAAGGATGGACATGGTAATCATAATTGAAGGAACATCATCATTAATTTATCAAATGATTGACGAACCATACCAAATGGATAACATAACGAATTCTAAAATAAATGATGTGGAAATTTAGAAGAATGTGGAATCTATAAAAAATTGTACATCCTATTAACTCAAAATTTAATATGAAGGAGTCATGTGCTTTGGGTAATGACTATGTGTACCATTAATTCCTGAGACATAGAAATAAATTTTTAATGATTTTCATAGCTCAACTATCTCCATTGACAAAGGGATAAAAAATATGAATTGATACCTCCATGAGCACTATTGGCGTGATATTATAAAGAATGGGATAAATGCATACACATAACAATGTTTGTTATGTCATCAAGTTATGGTTGAATGAAAAAATTCTTAGGGAATAATGCAACCATAACCCATATATACATAAAAGTGATAAAAATTCTATATGTGTTTTTTAATTGGAAATATGAAAATATCATGAGGAAATTGTGATATATGTGTCATTTTGGATCGTTATACAAATAATTTACACACTCTTTCAATTAAAAAGTACTTCCCACTGAACCAACATACAAGAATATACATTAGAGATATGGTGATGCTGCATGGAGTCAAATTGTCGATTAAATTTGAAAATGAAACATGAGTTACATCCATGTTCAATAAAATACCTCAATATTCTATAAATACATATTTGAACTTATGTATGTCTTATAACAGTAAATGTTATGGGAAATATAATCGTACTATTCATAAAATGGAAGACATCTTCATAGCATGCTCAATGAACATCAAAGGTGAATGGGATCAACAACATCCACTGGTTGAGTTCTCTTACAATAATAGTTTCCATTAAATAATAAAAATGGATACATATGAATCCCATTATGGGAAACGATATAGAACACCTACATGCTGGGATGAAGTCGGTGAACAAAAGCATTTGGGACCTAAAATGGTTTAGGAAATGGCAATAAATGTGAAGACCATACTACAACAAATATAGGATTACCAAATTCAAAAGAATATATATGAATATAAATTTTATTTTTGAAATTATTCATTGAGGTTGGTGAAGAGGTATTCCTCCACATATCTCCAATGAAGAGGGTCATGGGAGTTAGGAATAATGGAAGAATATTCCCATCGTACATTGACCCCTTTGAGATTCTTGATCATGTTAGAGATGTGGCCTATCAATTATAACATCTACCAACCATGTCTAAAGAATATTATGTATTCCACATATCCCTATTGAATAATTAGATACCATATCCCTCAAATGTAATGAAAATGATGATGGTATAGATGGAAAATGATCTATTTTTTGAGGAGCAGTTGAAAAAGATCTTAAACTATATAAATAATGTTCTATGCTATAAAACTACTCTCCTAGTCAATGTAATATTGATGAACCATAATTAAAAAGAGTAATAATTGGAACTGGAAGAAATTATGAAGCAAAAGTACCCTCACCTTTTTCACATTTTTTGTAAAAAAAATCGATAGTGAAATTTATTAATGGGGAAGAATATAACGACCACTAATTTTATCAATGGAATCCCCTTCATATAATTCTGTTATAAAGCACATAAATCACATAGAACCCAAAAAAAACATTATTATAACTAATGAATAATGAAAACATGTTAATCAAATAAACTAATAAAATTTATAAATACTATAGTGGGATAATAAATACAAAATATTATAATAAGAATGGAGAAATTTGGATATGATCGATCCACTAGAAGGAATGCACTTTTGAAAAAAAATATTTAAAGAAAAAATAATTTTAAAAGTATAATTTTCATTTTTCTGTTGAAAATATGTAACCATGATATAAATTATAACTGAATGAATAATTAATTAAATAAGTTGAAATTATCGAAAATATATGAACATTATAAATCTGACAATTGGAATAGTAATCTGACCATTATGAATAGTAACCATGACATTACAATAGTATCCTCACCAATGAAAGTATAAAATATTTATGTATCTTATAAATAATAAAATATATATTTATATCATGGCAGAAGTTAGTAAGTGTTTTAAAAAATCTATATTTTGTGTTGGTATTTTTGTAAAAGGTAGATTTCAATTTTCAATTATATGATAAATATAGTGATTTAAAAGAGAATTTATTTTCATAACATAAATTATTAAATTAATATTATGTGTTAATAAAATTATAATATGATTTTATATTTACTTAATTAATATTTAAAGAATCATAATATCCATTGTAATATTAAAATTGATATTTTTTGAAAATAGTTATGATTTATTTGAAAAATTAAGTATCCAAAACATAGAAAAATATTTCCACAAATGGATTCCATTTCTAAAATAAACACATAAAAATGGTTTGGGTGATTTTTATTCTATTTTTAAAAAATAGTTCAATTTGTCGTGAATAGTGATATACGATAATTTATAGTGTTTAATATAAGATAAAATAATGATTTTTTGTGTCGTAACATATTAAAGAACCCATTGTTTTAAACTCATTTAATCCATGTACAATATTTAGTAATATGAATTATCACTATTTACATTCTTGATTCAAAATAAAAAACTAATAGATATAATAATAAAAAACACCCCTCTCCTCCCTTTATAAATATAGCCCCCTCCCTTCTTTTGAAACTTCTTAATCCATGTATCTTGTCAATATTTGCATAAATTTTCATATCAAGACTTTTCCCCAAATCCAATTACTTAAACTATCAAAAAATAGCAATAATAAGTCCATTAATATGACATTCAAGGAGGATATATTCATGATGTAACATTCCTAAAAAACCTCTTTTAATTTTGTTTCTTCTACTACCTTCCCATTACCTCCTTTATCCATCAAATCATAATACCTATAGTACCATTTATATGAAATTACATTTTATTTCTAATGAAATACCTTATTTCCTCCAGTTTTATCATCTCCTCTTATTCAAAGAAACACAACTTTTGTTCATATTATATTGGTTTACCATCATAATTGATAACGATTTTTTTGTTTTACATCACCACATTCAATATAGGTCATAAAAAATTATTTTGGTTAAATAATGTTTTTTATGTGTATTATAGCTTTTTCCATGTTCATAAACTAATATATAGACATAATATTAAATTAAATGATACTAGTTTGTGATCATCGTAAAACCTCCAAAACTAACTAAGCATTTATCAATAACCTTTTTATCAAATGAATCATCCTTATAACAAATATATATATATATATATATATATATTGGCCCATTTAAAATTTTGTAAGTCTATTAATGATATATAATTTCTCTTCTAGATATTTATTCCAATTTGATAATAACTTCTATAATTATACACTAGTAAACTGTCCGTGAAACCATAAAAATAAACCCTCTCAAAATGATGAAATTGAACATTAGAACTCATCAAAATAGCCACAAAATAACATAATAATTTTATTATAAATAAAATTAATGTTGACGATGTTACTAATTAATTAATTAATGGATATAATTTTATTATCACGAACATTAATTTCATGTTCAGAATGTATTCCATCATAATGCTAGGGGTCTCTCTGAACCTCCATTTTTCTATAGGGTTATGATTTCTATCATTTTAACGTAATGCATTTTTTCTTTATTCTTATATTCTCTCCTATAATATTTTTATATGTTCTATAAATATGTATATATATATCAATTTTTTTCTGATGGGGAAATACATGTTTTGAATAGTCCCCTTCTCAATTAATCTATATTTGAAATCTCATTTAAAGGGAACTCCCCATTTTATTACACAATTTCAAGTATATTCCTTAAAATATCTTACACATCAAAAATTTATAAAATCATTAAATTTATTTTGAAGAACTATTTTTGTTAATTTTATATTTGATAAATTTTCATTTATTCATTTTAAAGACTCTTTATTCTTTTCTTTAAAACTGCACTTAAGGGGAAAAATATACACTTATCTAACCACCATTTTTATTATTTTCACTTAATTTGAAAATAATTATTCATTATCAATTTATATATTTCATTTAGAAATGTCCCATAATTATGTTAATCCCTTTTATCATAGATTCCATAGTTTTATTCCCTTTAGATATGCTTTATGACATGATGGAAATGCCCATTTTTTCATGTGTAACCATTATGTTTATTAATTATGATTAATTCTTTTTTTGGAACACATATGCATGAAAATGATATGATGGGCATGACTATTTATCACTCTAATTCCATGGGTTATAGATTAGTATCATGATACCTTATATATGGAATTAGCGAGAAAACCAAATCCGATATGGGACTTTTTCCACCTTGTAATATAGTCCAAGAAATTACCTTTCACTCATGTTTAAGTCATGTTATATGTCACTTCCTCATTCGATTAGTTCCAAAGTTCATATTTTTCCATGTAATGTATGTTATGTTTCCTTATCTTTATTAATTATCCATGAAATTTATGTTAACATATTATGCCATCTAACTAATGTATATTGCTTTGTTCTCATGTTTATTACCTTACCATGCTTTTTATCTTATCCCTTTTGTTTATGGATTCCCCAAGTTATCTTATTTATTTATAAGATATAATATGGGGTAATGAAATCATTATCGGGATTGATTAAAAAAATTTATTTATTTATCTTATTTTCTTATTATATTCTTGTTCTTCTAAATACACTAAAATTTTTTACCCTTGGTTTGCATTTCATGGAACATTGTTCTCAAAATCATGTAATGATATTTGTAAAGTGATAGTATCTCTATACATATCAGACATGGTGGAAAAATTATCCTAATTTAGCTATACACATGAAGACATCTATGATTTACTATAATGCATAAATGTAAAACAATTGAAACCAATGCATATATATATATTTATTATCTCACAATGAGAGTATGATAGTAAAGTGCTGAATGAGATAAAAGGTCCACATACAATATCAACCAAAAACTATATACAGATAAACCTTCTCTACTATAGAATAATAGTATCAAGTGACACCATTTGGAAAACACATCAGTCCTTCAATCTCAATATGTTCTCCACAAGATCCCATATCCTCCCAAGACACCATCAAATGTGACATCATCTACATAAGACACAACACATGTGGTAAAATCCCATGTAGGTGTTAGTGTAAAAATACATAGTAGGAAACCATGAAAACAAAAAACATGAATCAGTAAGAATAGTCATGTAAATAATGATCACTACTACAAATATGGCCTTTATCAGCACTAGAAAAGTGCAGTAACAGCGCTAAAACATTGTTGTTAATCGAGGCGAAGATAAAGGGGGTCCCTTTTATCAACTCCTATAAAAGTACTAATAATGGACCCTTTTATCATTGCTAAAAAAAGAACTAATAAAGGTCCCATTTTATCAATTCTAAAGAATCACTGATAAAATGGTCCTTTATCAGAGCTTTTTTAGCTTTGATATAAGCCCCATTTTATCCGCGCTTTTAATAAGTACTGATAAAAGTCAAACAAATAATTAAAACAATACAAATTAATATTTAATATGAGGGGGGGAGATTTTAACGGAGAAAGACCCCCTATCAGCGTTAGGCATACCCCCTTCCACTCTCATGTGCGCTTCCCTTGCCCTCACATCCCCCACATGCCTACACTCACCTCTTTGCTTCCACCCAAACTCGAACCCACAACCTCCCCCCCTTGCGTGCCTGCACCTTTACCACTAAACCATTTCATTATTTCTCTATTTAATTGTATATTTATTTATATATATATTGTTATATTTATTCGTATATTAATATATATTCATATTAAGATAAATATATTTAGTTATATTAATACATATATATTTATTCATTTATTAATATATATATATTCTTATATTAATATAGATGCAAAATAATATAAATATATTTAGTTATATTGATACATATATATTTATTTCTATATTAATATATAAATATTTATTCATATATTAATATTTATTAATATTTATTTATATTGATATTGTTATATTCATTCCTATATTAAAATTGATTCATATTAATATAAATATATTTAGTTATATTAATAAAAGTATGTTTATTGATATGATAATATATATATATATATATATATTATTATATTAATTTATGTTTGTATTTATTAATATATATATTTAGTTATAATTTTTTATCCATATATTTATTTGTATATTAATATATAGTTATAAGATTAGTTTTAAATACATTTCTAAAATTAGTTTTTTATGTGTGTATACAAATAAATAAACACACACATACATAGATATATACAACACAAACACACACAAGGACACACAAACACAGATATATATATATATATGAATAAATACAAATATATGTGTATTTGAAAATCCATAGAATGTTAAAACGACCATAACATCTAATCCAAAAGTTTTTTCAACTCCGCAACCTGTAAAATCAAATAAAATGAAACAATATTCGATATGATATATGGCATAGGCTTAGAGGACATTCGGATCAAGTGTTATACTTGTTTGAATGTTAAAAAATCGGGGTATCCTGACTAAAACCTCAGTTTAGGAGGACTTATGGGATTTTTTAAGCCTTAAATAATATATCAAAAGGCTCCCTTTGGTCACCAATGTGTATATCTCATCGCACGCTTTGAATTAATATGATGTAGAGCTCTAATGGACTCCAGAATCAAATGTTATGACTGTTTGATGTTTGAGTATCATTTTCATCTTATTTTAGATTTTTTATTAATATTTTTGATATTATGGGTCTTCAAATTGTTTTTAAATGATTATTAGTCGATGATAATTAAAAAATTATTAATTAATAATATTTTTTAAAATATTTTATACAAATTTTCCCAGAATTACATATATATTAAATTTAATATTTTATTTATACTTATCTAAAACATATTTAAAAAAAATATAATATTTAAATCAATATAAATATACTTATATAAAAATATATTATTTATCATTATTATTTTTTAAATATAATCTTTAACATTTCTTGAGAAAATCATTGATAAAGCACCCCTTTATAAGCGCTACTAAAAAAGCATTCATAATGGGTGGCATTGCGGAAACCCAGTTTTGTGGTAGTGGATATAGTAACAAAAGAATAAAAACCCCAGATATACTCACGAAGGACACAACGCCTCTAGGTAGGAACAGAAAATAGGCAACCCCGTTTTTATAATCAAACCAATTATCATTCTATGAGAATACAATCCATGATTCATTCTATGAAAAGATACATTCATCTAAGTGGTCATAAACCTTGGGCGTCAACTAAGAAAGATCATTGGTCACTGAATACCCTGATACTTAGGTAGGGGTTCACACCCAGGGTCATGTGGGATGCAATAAACATAATTCGGATCAAGATGATATATGTGTGACTGTACTAAAACTATAAAACAAACACTACTAAAATGACATGATAGATTTTGGATCAATTCCCAACTCATTGAGGTCACACTGATTCCACATGCCCCACCTAGGGTATAAAATGATATTGGATCACTCTCTGATCTTATAGAGGGACACCACAAACTCTCTCTAGGACACATCATCTATAGGGTATACTAATCTAGTTATGTGTATGTAATGTCACACTGTACCCTCAAGGTTATGGACCATAGTAATACACTAAACTGATACTAGTTAAAACTGATGAAACAAAGGGCTACAAATATGGTATAACATCTTTTTTATTACATATGTTTACATTACATTGTACAAATATAGAATATTTTAATGTTTATATTATTTTAAAAAAGGTACATGATACATGAAAACACAATTATTATTAAAAAAGATGTTATTATTTTAAAAAAGATGTTTATACCATTAAAAAAGATGTTATACAACTTTAATTGATTATTATTTGGTTTACCCTATGTAAAATTATTTCAACCCCTAATATGGGGACATAATTAAAGGAAAGGGTGAGAATAAAGCTCAATTACGTAAAGCAAGGAAATCAATTTACATGTGATCATGAGAATTATCGATAAAAACTTGATGAATATTATAATATCATGAGAAAATGAAAAGTAGAAATATAATTATAAACATAAAATGAATCATAACATGTAAATTTAGCTACAACATTTAATTGGGTCATTACTAAGCATATCACAGTGATACATACATATTTTCACAATATAATTTCAGAACATAATATATAGCACTAAAACTCTCTGAGAACATTAACATCCCTTATAAGTGATCCTTGAAATTTAATCATATTGAACTTCAACGTTTCTTAGTTAAAGGAGAGTAAAATAATGGTGATTACAGATGTATTATAATGGATATCAAACAATGGTAGCTATCATAAAGTAAACATTTAATAAAATGAATTGATAAAAGGAATTAAATTATTAAAAAAAATACCAAAATCAAATTAAACTATCATCAGCCTATATCTATGTTACTAACTAGAAACATGGATACTAATTTATGAACTCATATTAATATAATGAATATTGATTAACATCATAAATATACCATCAAGGACTAGTATTTTGACATCATACATAAATTAGTAAGGTATATGATAATATCCTATCTATAATGTCCCATGATATATATTGATTCATCGATGGGTTATCAATAATGAGGAACCACCCATCACAAATTTTATCCTGTGAATTATACTAATAAAAAAATAAATAAACTATATATAATAATCATTTCCAATAATTTTATTCACTGGAATAAAAATATATAAATTTTTAATAGTTCCCGAGTAAATAAATTTTATTTATTTTTAGGTATTCACCTTCAACTGATATCTTATAGAGTAAGGGCTATATAATTATGTTTCAAATTTCCACAATCATAAATCTTATATAATATAGGCGAACAAATTTAAATAAATGAAATAGAAAATAGGGAATAGAAAAGGATAAGGCATTGGAATGAATGTAATGTGTATTTCTGGTGGATGGTTAGGAAATAAAAAAGCACTGATGGAACATTCCATTGATATAAAATAATATTACATAGTACATCTATACGATGATGGTATATGCTTAAATGATACATAGTAAATATATAGACTATGGGATATTTTCAATGTAAATAGAAGTACACTTATGAGAAAAATAATGATAAGGTATGTCGAAGGACATATTCTAAATTTTGGGTTATCAATAGAAAATATTAAATGAGTATAATATTTTTCACATGAATGAGACTATATAAATGGTATGAAAATACCTAATTATGGTTTTTAGTGATCTTTTGAATTATCAAAACCATACCCCCATGAGTTTCTAGCTAAGAGTTTTGACTTAGGAACAATCATCCTACAACGTAGTAATGATTTAGTTAAAATGAAACCATCCATTTTCTGGGTGATTAAGCCAAGTAAAATATGTCTCACATCTACATCCACATTCTTGTATCTATATAAGTATTCCATTTATACAAAACCGTCATAGTCTTTACATTCCAGAATTTATGTTTTTTTTTGAATTATGATTGCAAAGGAAAAATATTTAGTGGTAAGAAATATCATTATTAAAAAATTAAATTGTTTACAATTCCATATAATTACATTCATTGTTACATTATAATAATGTTTTTTAATCAAAAATTCAATGAGTAGACATAGAACCCCTATTTTATTATATTAAAGACACAGGGAAGAATGATATAAGGATATGGGATATGTTTTCTCTAATTAACATCATATTAAATCGTAGATAATACCATGACATTGAAATAATGTAAATATGTTGAAATGGTATTACTATAAAATAATTTAAATTATAAAGGAAATTTAAGGATGTGAAAACCATGCTTTGATAAGTATCCTCTTAAAGCTTAGGAAGTAACCTTAAACCCATAGGAACTCCATGGGAAGAATTTAGAGAGGGGTATGTAAGGTAATATAATGATTGATTCCTTTTAGTGTGGATTGGGGTGAGAGAACATGTTGCAGTGACCTCCTTTTATATTTGAAGAGGATGGTTTTTATTGAAACTATTGTAAAGGGGTTAAGAATGGAGTCACATGGTTGTTAAGCGGGTTATGTGAGTTTGATAATTTAGGTGGAGAATTGGTATGTGTGAATTTTTTGTATAAATTTCATACAAAAATATTTTCTCCATAATGTGTATGTGACCTTTTAATTATTAAAAAAATGTAATTCATTTACAAATTTTTACATCTATTAATCATGATTAAAAATTTACCACACTAATTATTTTTTGACTGAAAAATAAAATGAAACTTATTACAACAATTTTAAATTTTGAATCAAAATTTATATTCTTTTTAATTATGATACTTTTATAATTATGATATAATAAAATTTTAAATTAAAACGTAATATATAAAAAATAAATTTTTTATAAAAAAATGAAATTTAATACATTATAATTTTTTATTATTATTTCTTATCAAATTTTAACGTAATTTATATATAATTATTTTAAATTTTTGAAAATAATATTAGAGAAAAAATTTAAAATATATTAGCAATAAATTTCTTTAGAAATTTTTTTTACTCTTATATTAATAATTCTTTCAAAAAAACCATTTTTCTTTTACCTTAGTAATTAAACTTGACAAATGTAATTTATTATCAATCACCAAAAAATAATGTTATCCTTCGGACAAATTTTTTTATTAAAAATTCTATAAATAAATTCAATTTTATTAAACTAAAATAATATTTTTAGGAAAAATCATTCCCAACATTGGCACATGTAAAACCCATAGTTTAAAAAAAAGTATTCATAAGCATAGATATTGTGTTTGGTATAATTTATTTATTTATTTAGATAATTAATACATAAATTGGATTATTTTAAATTAATTAACATTATTGTGGGATTTAAATAAATACAAAGAAAATATTACCGAACAAATATTTAATAAAAATATAAGACAAATGATTTTCTTTTTTTAAAATAAATTACTTGTCTTAAAAAAAAGTTTTAAAAAAGTTTTAAATTTTTTTAATAATGTTAAAAAATTGTATACATTTAACCATTGACATATTTTTCTTCCATAAAATGGTTTTATGTACTTCTAGACCCCTTTTATATAATAATATTGACAAAAAATATTTGTTTTTTAAACTATACTTTTCACTATTTAAATAAAAATCTATAATTTAAAAAAATTTATGAAAGTATCCCTATGATAAATTTTAAAGGATTTATCAAAATGTTGAATCTTTTTAAAAAATTTAAATCCACGAATATTGGAAATTTATATATTAAGTATAATCAGGAATAAAGGCTGAATAAAATGTACCTTATACAATGGTTATAGGATGTAGTATTTACCTTCTATATTAGGGTATCAGATTATTCGTAGAAGTTGAATAAACTATAATTGTATAGTATATAACATAAAATTAAGAATCACCATAATTCATGAACCATTTTCAATGAATAAATCATATGTAACTCTTCTATCCAGCTGGGCACATCACAACTAACTAGGAAGGACCAGATATTTCCCCAACCTAATTAAATTAGTATCCCATTTCTATTTTATTATAATAAATGTATATCAATAACATATTGGTTGTGTTCTAGTATACCATATGATCAATAATTCACCAAAACATCCGCTTATTTTCAAATCCCTGAGGATTTCATAATAAATTTATCAAATAATGAAATTAATAATAATAGGTACCATATCACCCTGAGGGAGTGAGGTTCTATAATAAGCATACATCCATAATTATATCCCAAAATCAATGCTATTATATGTTATATAATTTATTGGGTCATACCAGATAATAATTTTATAATTTTTTATCTCATATTTTTATTCCTTATATAAAATATAACTTTTTATATCGATTATAATATTCTACTCATGTTAATAGATAAATATCACCCCAAACCACAATACCCAAATATATAAATTTGTTAGGGGAGGCTAAAATTCATAATTTGATGGGATATTATCAATCATATTTTCACATAATATAAATAAAGCACACATGAATGAAAGATAGATAGATAATTATTTTATTATAAACCCATGTTAAATTTTACAATGATTACATATGATCTCTCGAGTATCAAAAACCAAGGGATTCAATCTAACCCTCATCATTTTTCTACACTTATGGTTTTTTTAAATTTGTTAATACATCTTTTAGACACATAATACATCCTTGCATTACCATTTCAATGATTTATCTAATGGGATGTTATTTAAAAAGGAATTTTTTAGTTCTTTAGTGATTTCATGGTTCCTTGGCCAAAGAAATTGCTCTAGGGTTATAATAGAAAATATCATTTTCTATAAATATTATTAGACTCAGCTTTCATTTAGATATGATCTTTTTGACACAAATAGTTTTTTTCATTTTATATAATATATTAATGTACTCTACTAATATAGTTGAGTTATAAATGGAGGGTTTTTTTAACCATCCATATTATAACTCAACTTTTTTTGTGACATTAAACTACATTGATATTTCATATCTTCTTTGTCACAATGGAAACATGTATTAATCGAAGCACATAAAATGAGCTGTCCACATATCCAAAGAAAATTAAAATTTCATTTTTTATTTTTATGTACTAAAGGACACTATTTAAAATTATCATGTAACTCTTTCCATGATTGGATTGGTGTCCACATTTTATGATCAAAGAATAAGTAACATCAGGTTGAGTATATAACATGGAATTCATGCTAGATCCCATCATATATGAATAATAAATCATATCCATCATTTATTAGTCTTCATGAATATTTTTAATGTGAAGTCTCAGATTTCATGTGTACTATTTTTGGATATGATATAGACTCATTTTTATTTTAGAAACTAAGAAGAAGTGTGATTCTAAGGACTAGTTTTCTCTTATTAAATGTTTGAAAAATATTAAACATTTCAATAGAACATCTGTGTGGTTTTCTAAAAAAACACGAATAACTCTTAAACAACTACCCAGATAAAAATTCCAAGCGCATCATTGAGAATATAATGTCAACATTAACCTAGGTGTGACTTATCATAAGTCGGCATATGCCATTTGTGAAAAAATTGTTGTAGGATGTAACAGGAATAATATAATTTAATAAAAGTAATTTGATAGATAGAGTGACTGAAAATAATTGAAATGATTTTTATGGAGAATTTCTAGGGATAGCCTCATAACCCTAAAAACCATAGTAAACCATTGGATAGAACATTGTGGATTCTATCTAGGTGGTGGTGACAAATCATGGATCAATGATCGATGCACCTCATATTTGATGGACCTTGACTACAAAATCAACGTGGTGAAGTTATTTTGTAATGAGAGATCTAAATTGATGTTGGGATTGTTATCTTGATTTTTTTATGTGTTCATTAATTCCATGATTAACACGGACCAATGAATGAATAGATTGATTTGTGGTTTGGTTGATTTGTTGGATAGTTTAGTTTGAAGGTTATGGGGCTTTATTAAATCTAATTTTCTAACCCCAAATGCCTCATTCGTGATCATTGTCCAAGAATTATTTTACAATTATGTTAAAAAATTTATCTTATTAATTTATCTTTATGTTCTTCAAATTTTTAACCATTTGAACCCCGCGGTTTAGGGACTGATGTTTCTTGGTAGTTTTGAGCACAATAAAACCCACAGAATCGAGGTGAATCGATAATTGAAGAAGGATATATCTAGATACGGAACCAGAGAGATCAGATCTATGACCACTCTAATTTTATGGCATTAGAGGAGGCCTAGTGGTCCGTGGAAGGGACTAACAGTGTGTCACCAATGACTGGATAATGGTGATGGTGTGCGGTGGTGGAGCCACATTTTGCAGTTGTGGCCTACAGTGATTGTGTGAGATATAAATAGAGATTGGGACACAACAACACTAGTGGTGGGGTCAGAGGAGGTGGATGCAAAGACATTCTATAAGGGACACAAGATGAGTAGATAATTCTAGGAAAATGGTGTTCAGGCCATGTACCTAGTCAGACACAGGTTCACCAAGATGGAAGAGGCCACAGTTGATTTCAGTAATATACCATGAGCTACAACAACATGAGACGTCATGAGGTGTAGCGACCACATGATCGACCTCGACGATCGGCTGTGATGATCGACTGAGAATGTTGAACATGGGCACAATGACCACGTGGGCAATCTGTATGGTCAACCACGATGGTAGGCTGGACGTATCGTAGTTGAAGGTTCACAATCCTCAGTAGGCCTACGAGAAGATTTTCTAAAATGAGCATATCTCCAAAACTGAGCATCTAGCCAATTAGACGTCTATGATGTTGAGACCCTGACATTGAGATTGTAAATTTGGGTTATGTGGTGAGTTTTTATTTTTGACATTTTTATGCTGAGAGAATTCCCTTAGTCCTTTCCTCATGGGTTCAATATAATATTGCATCCACATCACTGGATATAATTCCCTCAAGAGGACGAGCACTAGATAGGTTTTGGTATCCCTCCCCGATATAGAAGTGTGATAATATATCACCACTAGTGGAGTCGTTGGAATTATGTGACCTCAATGAGTAGGGAATTGATCCTCCATATAGTGGTCCACATAAGTAGGGTCAGTGGTATCCACCAGTTTTTCTGCGTGTGATCCCCTTTGTAACAGTTTAGTCCAGATTGGTTATATTGTATCCCCCAGTGAGTCTGGGCATGATCTGTGGGGTCCCTCAGTTAGTTTTTGGCATGACCCTGTCTCTATGTATGATAGTATTCATTCTCCATTATGTCCTATTTGGGTAGGGCCCAAATAAGTTAGACCATTGAATGAGTGTCTCCGATGATATCATGACATGAGGAGTGAGTTCTCTCAGAATGACCATTCTTTGAAAAACATCCTTTTATAGACAATTGGTTATAACCTCCTGATGAGAATATGTTTAACATGAGTATATATAGATATTTCCTATTATATGTGTTGTAAACATATACTGATATAGATCTAACAGTACTTTCCTTTATGGTATTTCTTTTTTGTATTCAATTGTGGTATTTTGTTGTGGTATTTTGTTTTGGTATTCCTTTGTGGAATTCCTTTAAGGAATTTCATTGTGGTATTAGGGTTTCCAATTGAGTATTATTATAATCACCACTGTACAAGAATTTCTTGAACTTGTCTTGTGATGAAAATTGATCTTTTGATGGAGTCCTGGGAGGACCATGGCCAGACATTGCTTAGTGAGACCAGATAGATCGAGGTGTGTTCCAACCACTTTTAGAATTTCATCCCAAAATCATTAAATTTAGTTTCATCTAATTTTACAGACTCTTTATAGTGGGATTATATTAGGGCCTATTAACATTCCATTAATTTTATTATCACACACTATAGTAGAATATTAGTTGTATACAAGCACTTTTTACTTAGTGGGTTTTACATTTCAGTATATTATTGTGTGGAGAAGTGTATGTATTTGTAGGTTCTTTAGGATAATGCCTCCCATTTGTGTGATATGCCTACTCATTCCAAGTCACCTACCCCTAGAAGATTGGATTTAGGCTTGTGGTTGTCATGGACTGATCGCCTATAGGATTTTACATGACATTTAATGTACCTAATATTTATATCATGAAACACCGATGAATCTATTCATGGATTTATTCATGCTAAACTACATTAGCATATAACCAACATATGTGTTTTGATTTTCTGTATGTAACCTTATTGATCTATCTCCATGGATAATTATAAAAAAACATAGGTTCTTAAACCCAATTACTTTATTAAGTATCACATCCCCAATAATAACTTTATGGAAATTCAATTTAGGGTATCATTTTTAATAAAATTAATAATTCCTCTTCATTCAATAAAAAAATATCACAACACTCTAATAAATATACTTAAACACACATGAATCGTCTAATTTCTTAATGAAACATAAATCTATGATTTCATAAAAAATGGATGTTCCAAATCTAATAAGAATTATTAAAAAATTAAATATATTTTTACAGTTTTCAGACCTTTTTAAACTCATTTTTTATTTGAAAAAAATCTTATTGTATTATAAAAACATCCTCAACTAAATTTCTGAAGAATTTGGTTTTGACATCCATCTAATGTATCTCATAAACATAATGAGATGTTAGATAAAGTAATATCTTTATAAAATTAATCATTAAAATTAGAGAAAATTTCAAATCATAGTTAATACCGTGATATTTTTATACGGATTTTACACCATGATAGAATAATAGAAATAGACTCTACCATCCATGTCAATTTCCTTATAGAAAACAAACAAAATGTTATATGTTTCACCCCTTTATCTGACTGTAAAATGTTCTAATATTGATCAGTGTACAAGGAAAATATTATACATTTTCAAGAAGTTAAATATTTCATAGAATAAAAATAATCAATGGCCTCAAAAATTGTTGTATTTTTATCATCAGTGAACATTAATTCATCATTGTTTTCATTAAGAAACCCTATCTCTTAGGATCCAGATGAATCCTACCAAACCATCAAGGTTCTTATGTATTGTGACTTGGTTATTCTTCTACATAAATTTATGCAGAAATATCATCATATATATATAAAAAAGTATTCTTATTTATTGGTTTGTGACATCATTAAGATCAAATTTCCTATAGATAACACATGAACATACATATTTTTTCTCCAGGAAAATTCATGTTTCGAACACAACTACATATTTCTGAAAATAATGTGCCTTTATAATTTTTCATAACAAAAAATTATTAATTTTTTACTGTCTTATGGAATTTTTATATAATATAAAAAAAGACACTTTATTTATAACCATATATCCACATAAAATACATATAGAGATATTTTCTAGTCCATTTCATATAAAATGTCATTTAAAGTACATCAAATAGAATTTGGTTAAGTAGGAGTGGCACAGCTTCAATAGAGTATACATATAATGAAAGTGGATGTTCACAATAAATTATATTCAACATAAAAATTTCCTACAATGTTTGATTTCACCTATCAAATAAAAAATATCAATTATTTTTTCTTGTAGGTCATAGTTTTGAAACAACTCCACAATCTTTTTGAGGGTCTCTGAACTCCTAACATAATTATTCACCTCCTTGATGTGGTATAATTGTAGTAATACTTCCTAAAAGTTGATTATATACTTCCTTTTGAATCTATCTGAAATATTATATTTTTTCACCATTATGTTCTCTTGGAAACACATAACCATAATGAATAACTTCATCATAAAAGTAATAAAGTACCAATAACCACCAATTTCATGGGTAATGATTTTTCCACAAACAAAATTATTTATAATTTTCAATAGTACACTATCACTTTCACCTCATGCACTATGTAAAACCCCATGACATTACTATATATTTCATTTATATTAAATTTAATTTCATCATCAACTTGGTATGCCTACAATTCAATATTTAAACAAAACATGATGCCCAATTAAAATATTATTTAAACTATAAAATTTTAACCTAACCATAATATTTGAGGGTATGAATTACACAACATAAATTATAAAAAATATATATTTTTAACACTCACATTTTTTATCTATTCATTATAAATAAAAATAGATATTATTTGGTATAAAAAGTAATGTTTTCTGAAAAAAAACCATTTTTTTTCTAAAAGGAGGTTTGGTATCACTCTGCACTCATTATTTAAAATAATGCTTTACCATATTTATAAAAAAATTTGAAAAAATAAACATTGTTTTTTAAATTATAATATAAAACTTATAATATAGTGATTTTTGGATTTCTTATAATAGTATCATTTTTTGATTAATAGATAAAAATAATTAATTTTAATTTAAAAATTATTTTTTTTGAAATATTTAATGATATAAATTTATATTTGGAATTGGGTTTAATGTAATATTATTTCAAATATATATCTATTAATTCAATTTAGTTCATTGGAATAATTTTTCTATTGAAATTTGATATAATTTTTTAAAAACCATTTGAACACCTTCTCATTGAATAATCCACATTCTAATCGTGTATGTTGGATTAATTTTAAACTAAAATTTTCCACTAATATGAATAGTATTTTTCAAAATGGATTCCATACATGGAATTAGAATAATTTTTATTATATAAAAAGTAGAACATATCTTGTTAAAGAAAAGGAATAGTGAAAATACAAAAAATTAATTAATGCAATTAAGGTAAAAATGGATTTACTTGTGGTTAAATTGAAAAGATAAGGGTTAAAATTTCTATAACACATTTCCAAAATATATTATATGGCCATATTTAGACCTAATAATTTATGAGGATTGATAATTGTCTATTTTGAACTATTTTTTTAAGTGAATAATATGTTTACACATTTGTTTTTTAAAATTAACAATTATTCCACTCATGTCACTTATAAAAGGCCACCAACTGTCCTCTCTTATTCACACATTCATACCAATTTTTTTAATGCCATGATATTATAATGTAAAAAATAATTAAATAAATTGTATGACACAAAACACTATGCAAGTAAGGCAATATAATCTCCAACCAATTTATAATATATTTACTATTTTAAAAATAATTAATCTATTAAATATATATTGGAATGTATTAAATGATGAGTTATATTTTATCACACACAACAACGAGTTTTATTAAAACATTATATTACCTGTATGATCGATTTCTACTGAACAAGAATATATTGTTAAATTGTTATTATTTATTATAATAAGATATAACAAGGTAGTTAATGTAGGGGTTAAGAACAAGAATAACTAAATTATGAATATATATGGTTTAAAAAATATAAAATGAATTAATTGGGTACCAATTTGATAAAAATTAATATTTCAGACAATTAAATATAAAGGAAATGTTTTTTATAACGAATTATTTTCAGGATCATAAAGGAATTTTATGATAATTAACTAACATATATAATATTAGTGAATTATATTAATAAAATTTATTAATTTTATGTTCAATAAATTTTTTTACCTTTATATAATAGATTTTATAGGAATAAGATATGTACAACCCCAATTTTATAAATAAAAGCTATATTTTTATACATATAGTTTTGTCTTTTTATAATGGAGCACTAAATTTAAAACAAAATTTTTGAAGTATTAAAATCATTATTTGAAAAAATATTATTCGTGTATAAAATAGTAATTTAAAAATTATCTTAGTGTATATTTTTCATATTTTTCTAAATTATTTCATTTTTTTATTAACCAAAAATACTGAATTTTAATTGAAAATTTCTTCTTAATCAACTTTATTTCTAAGGATAAAATATATTTTTTATTGGTTTTAAAGTTCCGTTAGATAAATTTTACACATATTAATCCTATTTAAATAGTTTTTATAAATTTTATTTTGATATTTCATATAAAAACATTTCATACTTTTGAACAATTTTACATTAAAAATCAGCATTCTTATCCCATTTGCAAGGTTAGTTTTAAATTAATTTTGGCAGATTCAATCATTTGAATTTGGAAAAATAGATTCTATATTGTTAATAATATCTATTTATAATCTATAGTATGTTCATGTTAGTATTCTTCCCAATGTATTAGTGAATGTAATTAAAATTAATTACATTGATGAAGAGAGAAAATAACTTAATAAGTTACTAAACTTTAATCATAAGGGGAATGATAAACTACAAACATGTACAAAACAAATTTTTTAGCCATATTTTTTCCAAATAATATCTTTTATTTAATAATTATCCTTCATAGAGGTACATGATTTAAGGGATACCTATCAATGATGTTTATATTTTTATATTTATGAGAATGTCACTCCTCCTTAACTATAAAAAGGTTGTCACCCCTACCACTTTTTGACACCTATAAGGCCATTTTTCTTCTACATACCCTAACTAAATAAGCTCGAAAAATCCCTAACTTCTTCCAAGAGGAATAAATTTTGTAATAACTAAAAATAATCGTGTATTTTGCTATAAATTGAAAGGAGTTACCCAAAAAATGGTTAATTTTTCTAAATTATCATTTTTTCATTTATTTTTCAAACTATTGAATTATTAGTATATCATGTTTATATAGTTACAAAAGTACCCAAAATATACTAGAATATTTTTATATCAAGGACACTACATACACTCACACACACTTCCATAAAATGGGATACACAGTAATCATTCGTGTCTACTACGAACTACCACCTCGCAAACCAATGTCATTCATTCTTCCAATAATAGATTTAATGATAGGGAATAATGATGGTTTTATTGTTTTTATATTTTATATATGTGTTTTCTAATTTATTTATTCTTCTAGAATTTTCATATTACACATACCTTCATCTTTTCCATTTTTTGGGAATATGATAACATCATTTTAGGATGCATGGACTATAACATCCTTAAAGCGATGTGATTCATTAAAACATTTCATTGAATGTATTATTGATGAATTTAATAAAAATATGTGATATAAATAACATAAAAATATAATAAAAATATCATATACATTATTATAATTTAATATTCATCCATTTAAATATGATAATGAACTGGATGTAGCGTTCATGTGTATATACAACCAATCATCTCCATGAATAGTGATTTTCATTTACTATATCCAAATGTTATGGATTATAGTAAATAAATATATAATTAATATTTATGATATATATATCATGTTTTACATCCTTTAGATGATGAGATCATGATTTACCTATGAAAATATAAATAACCAGTCATATCATACTTTCAAAACTCAACAATTGAAAACCAAAGTAGTGAAAATAATGAATGATAATTAAAAAATAACTAATTTTATTTTATTATAAGATAACATATGATATTATAAATTTTAGTAAATTAATTTTATTATTTATTTAAATTCATAAAACCAGTATAGAATAGTTTAATGGATGTTCTCCCAAAAGGATATGCCAGGTAATGGTTTTTATATCAATTTCAGTTTATTATGGTATATATTATTATTATACCCTAAAATTATTTAATATAGTCTATAAATTGACCATTTGATATGTAATATCATGAATACTGAGTTTATCAAATATTTTTAGGTTTCAATTTTTATAATATCATTAATTGGTATTTTAATTAACAGTTACCAACTGAGAAATTATTTCATAACCCAATTTTTTTCATTGGGTTATATTACTTCTTCAGTGTTATTAATATTATGAGATAATGTGTATAATAACATTTAAATACATAATTTAATATATGAACTTGATTTATGTGGATTTAAAATTGATACACATAATATTTTCATTGATTTATTATCACTTTAACATTATGGTTTTAAGGGTTTATTTATCAATATCATTAAATCAAGATTATTTATTCGTCAATTTATATTAGAGGATATTTTTTGATAGTTTTATAATAAACCATCCCATTTTCATCTATTTTTGTTATTAAATTTATTTTTTGGAAAATAGTACCAATTTTAAACTCTTTGGTTCTTATAATATTTTATATAATGTTTCAAATAAAACCCGCCTTCATTTCTATCTTTGTTCGAAAATATGTTTTCTTTAGAAATATTTTTTTACTAAAATATTTTCAAAATTGTTTTTATCCATTTGAAAATAAAATATTAAATAAATTTTCACCCACTTTATATTTTTCAAAAGAATCATCTGGTCACTTTCGGATGAAGGCACTTTTCTTTCATTTTTACAATTCATGATGAATGTTTTTTAACTTGTATGACATGTAAGAAATTAACTACCATTAATCATTGGAAGATTATTTATTAGTGTTTTAAATATATTTTTAAAGAAATTTTTTTATAAAAATATATACAAATATAATAGAATTTAAAATTTATATTCATTATATAGAGGATATTTTATGCATTAATTTTTTTAAAATATTATTATAGAATTTCTAATAATAAAACACAAAAAACCATTATCCTTAATCCATAGGAAATATATTCCATTGATACCATATTTATTAATCCAATAAATTATTTATGATTTGATTGACCAAGGAGTATATTTTCATTCACTACACTGATTAATTTTTTGGTCCCTATGAAATATTTATTTCACTATAATCATTACACATTAAATTTCCCCAAAATATTCATATTAATTATCATAGACATGATTATTTCATATACTATATACCAATTAAATATATTATGTTTAGACTAAATGTTATTTTATTAACTTAGTAAATATTGATAGATTTGTATCTTAAACTCAATACATATATTTGATAAGTAACATTATTTTTTAATTAAATCAATTATTCGATATATGAAGAATCCTTTGGACATGTATGACATGGTTTATGTACTTATTAAGGAAATATGCTTGATGAATTGGCAGTCTGATGGAAAAACTAATTAGATGGCCAAAGATAATGGGTTTTCAACCAGTATTTTTTATATGGTCTAAAGCATACATCATTATGGTAAAGTTACAATGTTCGTAGGAAACATGACATAAAATAATTATGCATTTCATTTATAGATAAATTAGTTATTATAATTATCTAAGAGATTTACTCTTTGTTAGTAACTATGGGTGCATTTTTTATCTCACTTTGTTGATTTAAAGGAATGTTTGTTAAATTATTTACCTTTCAACATTAATTATTCTCTATCAAGATAATTTAAATAGAATTTTTATTCAGTTATTTATGATTCCATATTTTTTATGAACTCCATCCTAGTTTATTGGATTTAAGGAATTTGTAGTTAGTTATTTACATTCCTATATTGAATATTTTCATAGTTTTTTTATTATTTCCAATGTATTTCACCCTTAGTTTTCAGTTTAGATCTTTTTTCTTTTGTTTTGATTATTAATATTTGAAATATACTAAGAAAAATATGTAGGGATTGTATAAGTGGTAATAAATTTATCCTCATTTTTTGTTGTTGTGATTATTGTATTAAATTGTAATAAAATACTCATGTTTGAATCTGGTTCACCGAAACTACTAAAATGATTGGACTTTTGGGATTCATTTCCACAAAATAATTTCAATGTAATGGTAATAGAAATATAATCTGGGAATTTTGGTGTCTTATCGCTACAATTGGTATCAAATTAAGTTTATTAAAAACCACAGGAATGAGATTTTTTGAAAACGTATATTAGAATACATGAACCTATAGTAAAAGTAATCGATAAATATCAATGAAAATACTATTGTTTCAGATATATAGAGAATATTTTTTCAATATAAATAAACAACATTATAAATACTACAAGTGAACTTGGTTCTAGAATAGATTTACCCAGGGGAAACATCTCCAAAAAGGTGTTTCTCTCTTGACTCGACCGTAACATGGTACACGACAAAATGATTTACTAAGAATCATGTTTGAAACTGCTGTGAGATATGCTTAGGAAATTTTTTCATTTTCATTACAACCTATTATGATATATTTTAGTAGATAATGACAATGAATAACCATTTTGAAACATATGGGGTCATAGACGAAAACTAATGTGCCATGATTTAAACATCCTTAAAATGATTATATGGTCTCCCAATATGATAAATTTTTCTCAAACTCTATATCCTGGTTTTAGCCAATAGTAAGAATCTAAAGGAATCATGTTAACATTTAACATGTATAAAAACATGGTGAAAATGAGAAACCAAATGGGATGTTGATATTATTGAAAGATATTGAGTTCAAGACAGATGAGTCTTCCCAAATAATTATTAACAATATTTACCCTAATCAAATCCCAGACACACCAAGGAATATAGGGATAGAGATTTCTAGGTGCTCTAGTGGTTGAGACTGTGGGGAAGAAATGTATTGATTTCCATCATTTATGAAATGTGGATAGATCACCTATGAAGGTGTCTCAATGGATCAGGTAAATGATTTATGGGTGGGAAATAAGGGAATACTGAAAATATTTTTTTTGGAAAAATCAAGACTATGACAGAAGGAAATAAATATCATTATAAGGATCCATTTATAGTTAATTTAATTAAATTATTCATCCTAATAATTGTATAAGTCAATTTTATCTTCTATTGGATAAAATATAAAGAAAGGAATGACCAGTGTGAAAAAAAGGAAGAAGTATTATGTATTGGATTTAAATTGAAAATCATAGTTAAAAAAAATATTTAACAACAAATTTTAAAGGATTTGAATCCAATTTATTTTATAAACTATAATAATATGTTTGTAGAAAAAGAAAACTCTTATACTAGGTAACAATATATCAATTTTTTCAAGGTGGTCGGGCTTCAACACAAGAATGAATGAGCATAAGGGTTTCATGCCTACCATAGCACAATACAATGTCTCAGTTAATGTGTGATTATTTTATGTTCAGAAATTTGATGAATAAATGTTAATGATGAACTAGTGGTATCACTTTTGTGGTTTAGATATTAATTTATTAACTATGTTATTTTTGTAATATAGTTAGATCCAAATTTAATGACTTGTTTTACGGATCTTCTGATATGTAAAAAGTAAATTTTATTAATTCAAGAATAAAAAGAATTTCATTTTTTATATCCATTTTTTTAAGTAATGGATTAATTATAAATCGATCAAAGCACTATAAAAGTATTAAATTGTGTATAATTATTTATATTCTTAGATAATTAATTAATTCCACAAGATTATTAAAAGGATATTAAAACAAAAAATTCATCCTAATACCTTAATTTTTTAGAACTGATGGTGTTTTAAATCATCATCGATTTATGGATTTTAGGCTCCCAACATTACATTGATCATTCACTTAGTTATAATCAATGTCCTCAATCACACCAGAAAATTATTTACAATTTCACTCCTTGTTCTTATTTTCACTTTCCACTAATGGTCCCCTATGTAGAAACCTAGTTATATATCCATGTGGCCTTCTTACTTCCCATTCCCTCTTATTAAGAGAATATTTTATAATATCATTTAAGAAGTGGGTTTTTTTTATAAGGCCATTTTTAAATATCAAACACAAAATTAATTTGATCAATTTAAAATTGATAGGATGAAATTTTATTTGCATGGGGAGAGTGTAACCTCCAGAAATTCTAAATTAAGATATTTTTATTCAATAGCAAGTATCACACGAAAAACCATGTGCGTAACAGAATATAATAAACTAAAACATTATGATATATTTAATTTATTAAATAATTTACTTCTATTTTATAGCTTTATGTATGTGCAATACCTATTTATCTTATGTTACACGTAAAAATGAGTTTCTTCGATATCTTACATTAAACTCAATACTGAGTTTTCCTGAAATATATATTATTAAAATTTATATATTTAATATAATAAGATATAATCTAGCTGTTAAATCATTGTTTACTAATAGGACTATCTATCATAAGAAAATATTTTCTTTTACCAAATATAAAACGAATTCATTAGTAACCAATTAATTAAAAATAAATATAATAACCAATTTAATAAATATGGAACGTTCTTATAAAAACAATTTTTACGCTTATAAAGAAATTTAATCCTAATTAATATAATTTACTATTATTAGTGAATAATATTAAGAAAATTTATATATTATATATTATAATATTTATTTTTTAGATTCATCCAAATGATTTTATATTCATAAGATTAGAAAAAACAATACTTTTTTACTAAAATTAATATTTTTATAAATGCATTTTTTCTGACTTTAAATGTTTCATCAATTATAAAAATATATTTTAGAAACATTATAAATTTTATATTATAAAATAAAAAACATTTTTCAAATAGGAATATCAAAATTATCTTCTGATATATTTTTTATTTTTCTAAAATATTTCATGTTTTACCACTAGTGAAAAATAGTTAATTTTTAATCAAAACATATTTCTCTTCTAACTTGGTTATATAAATATAAAATATTTTCTATTGTTTAAAAAATTCAATTAGAATAATTTTACATATATTCATAAAATTTATTTTATTTGAATCAATTTAACTTTGATATTGTATATAAAAACAATTCCAACCATATGAACATTATTAATTTAAAACCTATCATTCTCATCCCATCCGTAGAATGTATTTTAAATTACATTATTCAAATTATGTGATTTTAATTTTTAAATATATATAAAATATTTATATTAACAATAATATTAAATTTCCATTTATGTTAATTTATATGTTGACCACAAATATTATTTAAATTAATAAAAATTTATTACCTTGATTAAGGTAAAAATTATCTTAAGAAGGGACTAGCCATTAAAATTATTGAACATAATAACCTAAACACATCTAAAAACACATTTTATGGCCATTAAAAAACCATATATTCTATTTTATATAATTGGACTCATTATTTGAAGAATATTATGTAAGGGATACATCTAAATAGTTTTTGAATTTTTATATTTACAACAATTCCACTCGTACAATATAAAAATGTATACAATCCTCCAACTTATTCAAACTTTTAAGTCCCTTTGACTCGACAAAAAAATTTACATTTAAGATCCCAAAATACCTCCCCCAATTATATAATTCTTAATTTGGGATGAAATCCACCCAAATATGACTTTTGGTATAAACCAAAATGAGTTACCCAAAAAAGATGTAACATTCCTCAACGAGAACATTTGTTTTATTATATTATATACTTATTAAATTATTATTATATATTTTATATATAATAGAATAGGTATCTTAAATATAACTTGTTTTTTTCAAAGGTTATGACCTACAATCAAGCACACTTATGTTAAATGTGATACCCAATCGTCGTTTATGTGTATAGTAGAATGTCGCCTCACGAACTGATTTCGTTCCTTCTTCTAATACCACCTTTAATGGTTATAAATAATGATGAGTTTATATTTTTTATATTATATATTTTTTAAATTAATTTATTATTATTTATTTTATAAATAACACTAACCCTCATGATTTCCATTTTTTAGGAATAATATAACGACCTTTGTGGACATGTGTACTACCTCCTTCTCAAAAAGATGTGATTCATTCACCCTTTACATGGAATGTATTAAATATTATTTTAATAAAAACATGAGTTATATGTTCAATAAATATTAGTGCTGAATTATAATATAAATATATATCATTTAATGTTATTTCTTTTAAATGTGACAATAAAATGGAAGTATCGTCCATTTGTACATATGGGGTAATGTCTCCATGAACAATGCATTTCATTTTATATCTTATTATTTTATGGATCAATATAAATAAATATATAATTAATTTATATATTATATTTAAATAATGGCATAATTCCTTTATATCACTAAATCATGATATATTTATGAAGAAAAATAAAAAAACAAGTCAAGAGACACTTGAAAAACTAAGAAATTTACATTTAAAATAGTGAATAACATAAAATATTATTAACAAATGGGTAATAAAATATTATTTAAAGATAATCTATAGTATTGTAAATACTATTATATTACTTGTAAAATTTATTTACTTACATAAAACCATTACACATGAGATTAAATTATATTCACCCAAAATGAAATGCAGGGTAAGGGTTTTAATCTCAATTTCATTTCATTGTGGAATATTTTATTATTATGAATCTACATTATCATACATGGTGTAAAAACTACACAATTTACATGTAACATAATAAATAACTAAATATTCATTGTATTTTATGTTTTAGTTTTAATTATTTCATCTAAGGGTATTTGAATTAAGAGTAACAAATTAGAAAATAATTTCATACTCAATTTCTTTTCATTCGGTTATATTAATTATTTTTTGTCCTTAATATTATAAAAATATGTTTGTAATAAATTTTTACTATATATTATTTTATTGGAAAGAAATTTATTTGGATTTAACTTTTTTTCACATGATCTATTCATTTATTGTTTCTCACTTCAACATTATGGTATATTAAGGTTTCATTTCACAATATCATTATAATCAATATTTGTTATTATTGTGTATAAATTAAAGAAAATTATATGGTATTTTTGTTGAAAACCCCTTAATTTTCTTCTTTCTATTTATTAATGGTATTTTTTATATAACTGAACAATTTTCCACTAATTGGTACATATAGTGTTTTAAAAAATCTTTTTAGCAATACCTGACTTTATTTATCTCTTTTGTCTGAATTATGTTTTCTCTCAAAACCATGTTTTATAAAAAATTTCTAAAAAATGCTTTTAACCTTTTCAAAATGATTTATTAAATAAACTTTAATAACTTCTAATATTTTGTAAAATTTTAAAATGAAGATTCAGGTCTCATTGTGAACAATTCAATTATCTATTCATTTTACTATGAAAAAGGAATCTTATTTTTATCTTCTATGACATGTATAGAATTAACCTTCATCATTTAATTGAAGATACCTTTGAAATTATTTCAATTATATTTTTTATAATTTTTAAATTGTTATTTTAAAAATAATTAGATTTTATAAAAGAGAAGAAAATATTATTTTCATCAATAATATATTATAGATATTTTTAAGGTATTTCTACACATAAAAATACAACCCTTTATACTTACACTACATGGGATATGTTTTATTGATAATATTTTTATTATTACTCAGGATAGTTTATGAATTCATTAAATAAGGATAGTGTTGGGATTCATTACTTCGATTCCTTTTAGGACCCCTTGAAATATTAAATTACCTAGGATAATTTGAAATTATATTTCCACTAACTATCCATATCAATTTCACTGGATATGGTTGTTAATTAAATAATATATAATTTTTACATATAATATTTAATTTTAATTTTAATTGATTAACTGGGAAAATATTGATAGATCTGCATTTTTTAATCAATATTGATATTTCAAAACGTGTATTATTTTTGAATTAAATCAATTTTCAATATATGAGTAACTATTTGTACATGAAAGACATGGGATTGGTTTCGTTAATTCAAGGAAGATGATGCATCAATAGTCTCATGGGATGAATATGTTTATTAGGTTAAGCTAATGGGTGTCTCCTCAGTATATTTTAAATAGTATAAAATATAGATCATTACATTAAAGCTATCAGATGTATAGGATTGATATGTCCAATAATTAATCATTTTATTTATTGAGAACATACTTTTTCTTATTATCCAGATGATTTTTTATTTTATATTATCTATAGATTCATTTTCATTATTATTTTATTTATTTAATTGAATATGTGTTCAGTTTTTTACCTTTCTATATTAATTATGCTTTGTCCATATATTTTAAATGTCATGTGTGTTCAGTTATAAAACACATAAATCATATAGAACCTGATAAAAACATTATTATAATTAATGAATAATGAAAAATTAAAAATATTATAGTGGGATAATAAATACAAAATAAGATAATAAGAATGGAAAAATTTGGATATGATCGATCCACTAAAAGGAATGCACTTTTGAAAAAAAGATATTTATAGAAAAAATAATTTTAAATGTATAATTTTCATTTTTCTATAAAAAATATGTAACCATTATATAAATTATAAGTGAATGAATAATTAATTAAATAAGTTGAAATTATGGAAAATATATGAACATTATTAATCTGACCCTTGGAATAGTAATCTAACCATTATGAATAGTAACCTTGATAGTACAATAGTATCCTCACCAATAAAAGTATAAAAAATTTATGTATCTTATAAATAAGAAAAAATATATTTATATCATGGCACTAGTTAGTAAGTGTTTTAAAAATTCTAAATTTTGTGTTGGTATTTTTGTAAAAGGTAATTTTCTATTTGCAATTTTATGATAAATACAGTGATTCAAAAGTGAATTTATTATCATAACATAAATTATTAAATTAATATTATGTATTAATATAATTATAATATAATTTTATGTTTCCATAATTAATTTTTATAGAATCATAATATCCATTGTAATATTAAAATTGATATTTTTTGAAAATAGTGATGATTTATTTTAAAAATTCTATATCCAAAACATAGAAAAATATTTAAAAAAATGGATTACTTTATAAAAATAAACAGATAAAAATGGTTTGGTTGATTTTTTTTCTATTTTTTAAAAATATTTCAATTTGTTGTGAATAGCGATATACGATAATTTATAGTGTTTAATATAAGCTAAAATCATGATTTTTTTGTCGTAACAGATTAAAGAACCCATTGTTTAAAACTAATTTAGACCATATACTATATTTAGTAATATGAATTATCACTATTTACATTCTTGATTCAAAAAAATAAACTAATGGATGTAATAATAAAAAACAACCCTCTCCTCCCATTATAAATATAGCCCCCTCCCTTCATTTGAAACTGCTTAATCCATGTATCAGGTCAATATTTCGAAAAATTTTCATGTCAAGACTCTTCCCCAAATCCAATTTCTTCGACTATCAAAAAAATATCAATAATAAGTCCATTAATAGGACATTCAAGGAGGATATATTCATGAGGTAACATTCCCAAAAAACCTCTTTTAATTTTGTCTCTTCTACTACCTTCTCATTACCTCCTTCATCTATTAAATCTTAATAACTATAGTACCATTTATATAAAATTACATTGTATTTATAATGTAATATCTTATTTCCTCCTGTTTTATCATCTCCTCTTATTCAAAGAAACAAATCTTTTGCTCATATTATATTGGTTTACCATCATAATGGATAACGATTTTTTGTTTTACATCACCACATTCAATATAGGTCATAAAAAAATTATTTTGGTTAAATAATATTTTTTATGTTTATTATAACTTTTCCATGTTCATAAACTAATATACAAACATATTATTAAATTAAATGATATTAGATTGTGATCTTCATAAAACCTCCAAAACTAACTAAGCATTTATCAAAATCCTTTTTATCAAATGAATAATCCCTATAATATATATATATATATATATATATGTTGGACCATATAAAATTTTGGAAGTGTATTAATGATATATAATTTCTCTTCTAGATATTTATTCCACTTTGATAAGAACTTCTATATTTATACAGTAGTAAACCGTCTGTGAAACCATAAAAATGAAACCCTTCAAAATGATGAAATTGAACATTATAACTCATCAAAATAGCCACAAAATAACATAATAATTTTATTTTAAATTAAATTAATGTTGAAGATGTTACAAATTAATTAATTAATTGATATAATTTTATATCCATGATCATTAATTTCACGTTCAGAATGTATTCTATCATAATGCTTGGGGTCTCTCTGAACCTCCATTTTTCTATAGGGTTATGATTTCTATCTTTTTAACGTAATGTATTTTTTCTTTATTCATATATTATATCCTGTAATATTTTTATATGTTCTATAAATATGTATATATATATATATATCAATCTTTTTTCTGATGGGGAAATACAAGTTTTGAATAATGCCCTTCTCAATTACTATATATTTGAAATCTTATTTAAAGGGAACTCCCCATTTTCTTACAAAATTTCAAGTATATTCCGTAAAATAAATTACACCTAAAAATGTTATAAAATCATTAAATTTATTAGGAAGAACTATTTTGTTAATTTTATATTTGATAAATTTTCATTTATTCACTTTAAAGGCTATTTATTCTTTTCTTTAAAACTGTGCTTAAGAGAAAGAAATATATACTTATCTAACCAATATTATTATTATTTTCACTTAATTTGAAAATAATTATTCATTATCTATTTATATATTTCATTTAGAAATGTCCCATAATTATTTTAATCCCTTTTAACATAGATTCCGTAGTTTTATTCCCTTTAGATAGGCTTTATGACATGTTGGAAATGCCCAATTTTTCATGAGTAACCATTATGCTTATTAATAATGATTAATTATTTATGTGGAACACATATTCATGAAAATGATATGATGGGAATGACTATATATCACTCTAATTCCATGGGTATTGGTTTAGTATCATGATACCTTATGTATGGAATTAAAATGTAAACCAAATCCATATGGGACTTTTTCCACCTTGTAATATAGTCTAAGAAATTCCCTTTGACTCATCTTTAAGATATGTTATATGTTACTTCCTCATTCAATTAGTTCCAAGTTCATATTTTTCCATGTTATGTCTGTTATGTTTCCATATCTTTATTAATTATCCTTGAATTTTATGTTAACATATTATTCCATCTAACTAATGTATATTGCTTTTTTCTCATGTTTATTACCTTACTATAATTTTTATCTCATCCCTTTTGTTTATGGATTCCCGAAGTTATACTATATATTTATAAGATAAAATATGGGGTTAGGAAATCATTATCAGGATTGATTAAAAAATTATTTATGTATCTTATTTTCTTATTATATTCTTGTTCTTCTAAATAAACTATAATTTTTTACCCTTGGTTTGCATTTCATGGAACATTGTTCTCAAAATCATGTAATGATATTTGTAAAATGATAGTATCTCTATACATATCACGCATGGTAGAAGAATTATCCTAATTTAGCTATACACATGAAGACATCTATAATCCACTATAATTCATAAATGTAAAACAATTGAAACCAGTGCATGTATATATATATTATCGCATAATGAGAGTATGATAGTAAAGTGCTAAATGAGATAAAAGGTCCACATACAATATCAACCAAAAACTATAGACAGGTAAACCTTCTCTACTAGAGAAGAATAGTATCAAGTGACACCATTTGGAAAACACATCAGTCCTTCAATCTAAATATGTACTCCATAAGATCCCATATCCTCCCAAGACACCATCAAAAGAGACATCATATACATAAGACACAACACATGTGGTAAAATACCATGTAGGTGTGAGTGTAACAATACACAGTAGGAAATCATGAAAACAATAAACATGAATCACTAAGAATAGTCATGTAAATAATGATCAGTACTATAAATATGGCCTTTATCAGCACTAGAAAAGTGCATTAACAATGCTAAAAATTTGTTGTTAATCGAGGCGAAGATAAAGGGGGTCCCTTTTATCAACCTCTGGAAAAGTACTAATAATTGACCCTTTTATTAATGCTAAAAAAATAACTCGTAAAGTTCCCCTTTTATCAATTCTAAAGAAACACTACTAAAAGGGTCCATTATCAGAGCATTTTTAGCTTTGATATAAGCCCCATTTTATCAGCTCTTTTAATAAGTGCTGATAAAAGTCAAACAAATAATTAAAACAATACAAATTAATATATAATGCGGGGGGGGGGGGAGCTTTTAACGGAGCATAACCCCCTATCAGCATTATGCATACCCCCTTCCACTCTCCTGTGCGCTTCTCTTGACCTCGCAACCCCCACAATCCTACACGCACCTCTTTTCATCCACCCAAACTCGAACCCACAACCTCCTCCCCCCCCCATTGCGTGCCTGCACCTTTACCACTAAACAATTTAATTTTCACTCTATTTAATGATATATTTATTTATATATATATTGTTATATTTATTCGTATATTCATATAGATTCATATTATGATAAATATATTTAGTTATATTAATACATATATATTTATTCATATATTAATATATATATATATATTTTTATATTAATATAGATTCAAATTAATATAATTTTTTTTATTTATATTGATACATATATATTTATTTCTATATTAATATATAAATATTTATTCATATATTAATATTTATTAATATTTATTTATATATATATTGTTATATTCATTTGTATATTAATATAGATTCATATTAATATAAATATATTTCGTTATATTAATAAAAATATGTTTATTCATATGTTAAAATATATATATTTATTCTTATATTAAATTATATTTATATTTATTAATATATATTTAGTTATTATTTTTATCCATATATTTATTTTTATATTAATATATAGTTTTAAGATTATTTTTAAATACATTTCTAAAATTAGTTTTTTATGTGTGTATATAAATAAATAAACACACACGTACATAGATATATACAACACAAACACACACAAGGACACACAAACACAGAGATATTAATATATATTTATGAATAAATACAAATATATGTGTATTTGAAATGCAATAGAATGTTTAAATGACCATAACATCTAATACAATTTTTTTTCAACTCCGTGACCGGTAAAATCATAAAAATGAAACAATATTTGATATGATATGTTGTATAGGCCTAGAGGACATCCGGATCAAGTGTTATACTTGTTTGAATGTTAAAAAATCTGGGTATCCTGACTAAAAACTTAGTTTAAGAGGACTTCTGGGATTTTTTAAGCCATAAATAATATATGAAAAGGATCCCTTAGTTCACCAATGTGTATATCTCATCGCAGGTTTTGAATTAATATGATGTAGAGCTCTAACGGACTCCCGAATCAATTGTTATGACTGTATGAAGTTTGACTATGATTTTCATCTTATTTTAGATTTTTTATTAATTATTTTGATATTATGATTCTTCAAATAGTTATTAAATGATTATTAGTCGATCATAAATAGAAAATTAGTAATTAATAATATTTTTTTAAATATTTTAAATAAGTTTTCCCAAAATTTCTTATATATTAAATTTAGTCTTCTATTTATACTTATCTAAAACATATTTCAAAAATTAATATAATATTTAAATCAATATAAATATTCTTATATAAAAAATATATTATTTTTTGTTATTATTTTTTAAATATAAACATTATCAGTGCTTGAGAAAAGAATTGATAAGGCCCCCCTTTATTAGCGCTACTAAAAAAAGCGCTGATAAAGGGTGGCATTGCGGAAACCCAATTTTGTGGTAGTGGATATAGTAACAAAAGAATTAAAACCCCACATATACTCACGGAAGACACAACGCCCCTAAGTAGTCACAAAAAACTGGCAACCCCGTTATTCTAATCAAATGAATTATCATTCTATGAGAATAAAATCCATGAGTCATTCTATAAAAAGATATATTCATCTAAGAGGTCATAAACCTTGGGCCTCAGCCAAGAAAGATGATTGGTCACTGAATACCCTGATACTTAGGAAGGGGTTCACACCCAGGGTCATGTGGTATGCCACAAACATAATTTGGATCAATATGATATATGTGTGATTGTACTAAAACTATGAAACAAACACTACTAAAATGGAATGATATATTTGGGATCAATTCCCAACTCATTGAGGTCACACTGATTCCACATGCCCCACCTAGGGTATAAAATGATATAGGATCACTCTCTGATCTTCTAGAGGGACACTAAAGACTCTCTCTAAGACCCATCATCTAGAGGGTATACTAATCTAGTTATGTGTATGTAATGTCACACTATACCCTCGAGGGGATGGACCATAGTAATATACTAAAGTGATAGTAGTCAAAACTGATGAAACAAATGGCTACAAATATGGTATGACTTCTTTTTTATTACATAAGATTACATCAAATGGTACAAATAGAGGACATTTTAATGTTTATATTCTTTTAAAAAAGTTACATGATACATTAAAACATAAAAAATTAATTTAATCCACTTTAATTCATTATTATTTTGCTCACCCTATGTAAAAGTATTTCACCTCATAACTTGGGGACATAATTAAAGGAAAGGGTGAGAATAAAGCCCAATTACATAAAGCATGGAAATTAATTTACATGTGATCATGAGAATTATTGATAAGAACATGAATAATATCATAATTTCATGAGAAAATGAAAAGTATAAATATAATTGTAAACATAAAATTAATCATAACATGTAAATGTGGCTAGAACATTTAATTTGGTCATTAATAAGCATATCACAATAATACATACATATATTCACAATTTAATTTCAGAACATAATATATAACATTAAAACTCCGTGAGAACATTAACATCCCTTATAAGTGATCCTTGAAATTTAATCATATTGAACTTCAATGTTTCTTAGTTAAAGGAGAGTAAAATTATGGTGAGTACAGATGCATTATTATGGGTATCAAACAATGGTATCTATCATAATGTAAACATTTAATAAAATGAATTGATAAAAGGAATTAAATTATTAAAAAAATTCCAAAATCAAATTAAACTATCATCAGCCTATATCCATGTTAGTAACTAGAAACATGGATACTAATTTATGAACTCATATTAATATAATGAATAATGATTAACATCACAAATATACAATAAAGGACTTGTATTATTACATCATACAGAAATTAGTAAGGTATATGATAATAACCTATCTATATTATCCCATGATATATATTGATTCATCGATGGGATATCTATAATGAGGAACCACCCATCACAAATTTTATCCTGTGAATTATACTAATCTAAAAATAAATAAACTATATATAATAAACATTTCCAATAATTTTATTTACTGGAATAAAAATATATAAATTTTTAGTAGTTCCCCAGTAAATAAGTTTAATTTATTTTAAGGTATTCACCTTCAACTAATATCTTATAGAGTAAGGGGTGTATAATTATGTTACTAATTTCCACAATCAGAAATCTTATATAATATAGGCGAACACATTTAAATAAATGAAATACAAAATAGGGCATAGAAAAGGATAAATCATTGGAATGAATGTAATGTGTATTTCTGGTGGATGGTTAGGAAATAAAAAAGCAATGATGGATCATTCCATTGATATAAAATAATATTACATAATATAACCATACAATGATGGTATATGCTTAAATTATACACAGTAAATATATAGACTATGGGATATTTTAAATGTAAATATAAGTACACTTGTGAGAAAAATAATGATAAGGTAAGTCGAAGGATATATTCTAAATTTTGGGTTATCAATAGAATATATTAAATGATTATGATATTTTTCACTTGAATGAGACTATAGAAATGGTATGAAAATCCTTCATTATGGTTTCTAAAGATCTTTTAAATTATCAAAACCATACACCCATTAGTTTCAAGCAAATTGTTTTGTCTTAGGCACAGTCATCCTACAACGTAGTAAAGATTGAGTTAAAACAAAACCATCCATTTTCAGGGTGATTAAGCCAAGTAAAATATGTTCCACATCTACATCCACTTTCTAGTATCTATATAAGTATTCCATTTCTACAAAACTGTCATAGTCTTTATATTCCAGAATTTATGATTTTTTTGAATTATGATCGCAAAGGAAAAATATTTAGTTGTAAAAAATATCATTGTTAACATATTAAATTGTTTATAATTCCATATAATTACATTCATTGTTACATTATAATAATGTTTTTTAATAAAAAATTCATTGAGTAGAAATGTAACCCCTATGTCATTATAGTAAAGACATAGGGAAGAATGATATAAGGATATGGGATATGTTTTCTCTAACTAAAATCATATTAAATGATAGAAAATACCTTGACTTTAAAATATTGTAAATATGTGGAAATGGTATTACTGTAAAATAATATAAATTATAATGGAAATTTAAGGACGTGAAAACCATGCTTTGATAAGTATCCTTCTAAACCATAGGAGGTAACCTTAAATCCATAGGAAATCCATGGGAAGAATTCAAATAAGGGTATATAAGGTTATATAATGATTGATTCCTTTTAGTGTGGATTGGGGTGAGAGAATATGTTGAAGTGAACTCCTTTTATATTTGAAGAGGATGGTTTTTATAGAAACTATTGTAAAGGGGTAAGAATGGAATCACATGGTTGTTAAGTGGGTTATGTGAGTTTGATAATTTAGGTGGGGAATTGGTAGGTGTGACTTGTTTGTATAACTTTCATACATAAATATTTTCTCCATAATGTGTATGTGACCTTTTAATTATTAAAGAAAATTTATAACTCATTTAGTCATTTTTACATCTATTAATCATGATTAAAAATGTACCACACTAATTATTTTTGGACTGAAAAATACGATGAAACTTATTACAACAATTTTACATTTTGAATCAAAATTTATATTCTTTTTTAATTATGATACTTTTATAATTATGAGATAATCAACTTTTAAATTAAAACGTAAGATATATGAAATAATTTTTTTTTAAAAATAAATTTTATAAATTATAATTTTTATTATTATTTCTTATAAATTTTTAACGTAATTTATATATAATTTTATTTATATTTTTCAAAATCATATTATAGAAAAAATTTAAAATATATTAACAATATTAATCTTAAAAAAATTGTTTTACTCTTATTTTAATAATTATTTCAAAAAAACTGTTTTTCTTTTACCTTTATAATTAAACATGACAAAAGTAATTTATTATCAATCACCAAAAAATAACCTTATCCTTGGGAAGAATTTTTTTATTAAAAATTATAAAAATAAATTCAAATTTATGAAACTAAATTAATATGTTTACGAAAAATCATTCCCAACGTTGGCACATGTAAAAACCATAGTTTAAAAAAATGTATTCATATGCATAGAAATTATGTTTGGTATAATTTATTTATTTATTTAGATAATTAATACATAAATTGGTTTATTTTAAATTAATTAACTTTTTTGTGGTATTTAAATAAATACAAAGAAAATATTACTAAACAAATATTTAATAAAAATAAAAGACAAAACATTTTCTTTTATTATAATTCATTACTTTTCGTAAAAAATGTTTTAAATATGTTTTATAATTTTTTAATAATGTTAAAAAATTGTATACATTTCACCATTGACATAGTTTTCTTCCATAAGATGGTTTTATATACTTCTAGACCCTTTCCATATAATAATATTGACAAAAAATATATTTTTTTTTAAACTATACTTTTCACTATTTAAATAAAAATCTATAATTTAATTTTTTTTAAAGTATCCCTATGATAAATTGTAAAGTATTTATCAGAATATTGAAGCCTTTTATAAAATTTAAATCCAAGAATTTTAGAAATTTATATTTTAAGTATAATCATGAATAAAGGCTTAATAAAATATACCTTATACAATAGTTATATGATGTAGTATTTAACTTCTATATTTGGGTATCAGATTATTCGTAGAAGTTGAATAAAATAGTATTGTATAGTCTATAACATAAAATTATGAATCATTATAATTCATGAACCATTTTCAATTAATAAATCATATGTAACTCATCCATCCAGCTGGGCACATCACAACTAACTAGGAAGGACCAGATATTTCCCCAACCTAATTAAATTAGTATCCCATTTCTATTTTATTATCGTAAATGTATATCATTCACATATTGGTTATGTTCTATTATACCATATGATCAATAATATACCAAAACATCCCCCTATTTTAAAGTCCCTAAGGATTTCATAATAAATTTATCAATGAATGAAATTAATAATTATAGTTACCATATCACCCTGAGGGAGTGAGGTTCTATAATAAGCATACACCATTAATTATATCCCAAAATCTGTGATATTATATCTTATATGATTTATTGGTTTATCCTAGATAATAATTTTATAAAAAATTTTCTCATATTTTTATTCATTTTATAAAATATAACTTTTTATATCGATTATAATATTCTACTCATGTTAATATATAAATATCACCCCAAACCACAATACCCAAATATGGTAATTGGTTAGGGGAGGACAAAAGTCATAATTTGATGGGATATTATCAATCATCTTTTCACATAATATAAATAAAGAAAACATGAATGAATGATAGAAAGATTATTATTTTATTATAAAACCATGTTAAATTTTACAATGATTACATATGATCTATCGAGTATCAAAAACCAAGGTATTCAACCTCACCCTCGTTATTTTTTATACACTGATGGTTTTTAAATGTATTAATACATCTTTTATCCACATAATACATCACTGCATTAAAATTTCAATGATTTATCTAAAGGGATGTTATTTAAAACGGAATTTTTTAGTTAATTAGTGATTCTAAGGTTCCTTGGCCAAAGAAAGTGCTCTATGGTTATCATAGAAAATCTCATTTTCTATAAATAATATTAGACTCAGCCTTCATTTAGATATTATCATATTGATACAAATAGTTTTTTCATTGTATATAATATATTAATGTACTCTACTAATATAGTTGAGTTATAAATGGAGGGTTTTTTTAAACCACCCATATTATAACTCAACTTTTTTTGTGAAATGAAACTACATTGAGATATCATATCTTCTTTGTCACAATGGAAACATGTATTAATAGAACAATATAAAATGATATCTCCACATATCCAAAGACAATTAAACTATCATTTTTTATTCTTATGTTTTTAAGGACTTTGTTTGAAATTATCATGAAACTCTTTCCATGATTGGATTGGTGTCCACTTTTTATGATCAAAGAATAAGTAACATCAGGATGAGTATATAACATGGAATTCATGTCAGATCCCAACTTATATGAATAATAAATCATATCCATCATTTCTTAGTCTTCATGAATATTTTTAATGTGATGTCTCAGATTTCATGTGTACTATTTTGGGATATCACATAGACATATTTTTATACTAGAAACTAAAAAGCAGTGTGATTCTGAGGCCTAGTGTGCTCTTAATAAATGTTTGAAAAAAATTAAACATTTCAATAGAACATCTGTGTGGTTTTATAAAAAAACTGGAATAACTCTTAAACAACTACCCAGATAAAAATTCCAAGTGAATAATTGATAATATAATGTCGACATTAACATAGGTGTGACTTATCATAAGTTGGCATAGTCCATTTGTGAAAACATTGTTGTAGGATATAACAGGAATACTATAATTTAATAAAAGTAATTTTATAGATAGAGTGATTGAAAACCATTAAAATGATTTTTATGGAGAATTTCTAAGGTTATCCTCATTACCCTACAAACCATAGAGAACCATTGGAGAGAACATTGAGGATTCTATCTAGGTGGTGGTGATAAATAATGGCTCAATGATTGATGAACCTCAGATTCGAAGGACCTTGACTACGAAATCGACGTGGTGAAGTTATTTGGTAATGAGATATCTAAATTGATGTATGGATTGTCATCTTTATTTTTTTATGCGTTCATTAATTCTAGGATTAAGACAGACCAATAAATGTACAGATTGATTTGTGGTTGGGTTGATTTGCAGGATAATATTGTTTGAAGGTTATGGGGGTTTATTAAATCTATTTTCCTAACCCAAAATGCCTCATTATTGATAATTGTCCAAGAATTATTTTACAATTATGTTAAAAAAATTCATCTTCATTTATCCTTATGTTCTTCGAATTTTCAACCATTTCAACCCCGTAGTTTTGAGACTGATGTTTCTGTGTAGTTTTGAGCACAATAAAACCCACATATTCGAGGTGAATAGATAATTGAAGAAGGATCTATCTAGATAGGGAACCAAGGAGATCAGATATATGAACACTCGAATTTTAGGGCATTAGAGGAGGCCCAGTGGTCTGTGGAAGGGACTAACAGTGAGTCACCAATGACTGGATAATGGTGATGGTGTGAGGCAGTGGAGCCACGTCATACAGATGTGGCTTGCAGTGATTCTGTGTGATATATACAGATATTGGGACATAGCTACACTAGTGGTGGGGTAAGAGGAGGTGGGTGCAAAGGCATTCTATAAGGGACACAGGATGAGTAGAGCATTCTAGAAAAAATGAGTTCAGGCAATTCACCTAGTCAGACCCAGGTCCTCCAAGATGGAAGAGGCCATAGTTGATTTCAGTAATATACCATGAGCTACAACAACTTGAGGCATAATGAGGTGTAGCGACCACATGATTGACCTCGACGATTGGTTGTGATGGTCGACCGAGAATGTTGAACATGGGCACAATGACCACGTGGACAATCTCTATGTTCAACCACGGTGGTAGGCTGGGCCTATCATAGTTGTAGGTTCCCAATCCTCAGTGGGCCTATGAGATGATTTACTAAAATGGGTATATCTCCAAAACTGAACATCCGGCCAATCAGACGTCTACGATGTTGAGACCCTGACATTGAGATTTTCAATTTGGGATATGTGGTGAGTTTTTAGTTTTGACATTTTTATGCTGAGAGAATTCCCTTGGTCCTTTCCTCAAGGGATCAGTATAATATTGCATCCACATCACTAGATTATAATCCCATCAAGAGGACAAGCACTATATGGGGTTTGATATCCCTCCCTGACACAGGAGTGTGATAATATATCACCACTGGTGGAGTCTTTGGAATTTTGTGACCTCAATGAGTAGGGAATGGATCCTCCATATAGTGGGCCAGATTGGTAGGGTTAGTGGTATCCGCCAGTGTGTCTGCGTGTGATCCCCTTTGTAACAGTTTAGTCCAGATCGGTAATATCGTATCCCCAACTGAGTCTAGGCACAATATGTGGGGTCCCTCAGTTAGTTTTTTGCATGACCCCATCTCTATGTATGATAGTCTTCATTATCTATTATGTCCTCTTTAGGTAGGGCCCATATAAGTTAGACCAATGAATTACTGTCTCTGATGATATCATGACTTGAGGAGTGAGTTCTCTCAGAATGACCATTCTCTGAGAAACATCCTGTTATAGAAAGTTGGTTATAACCTCCTGATGAGAATATATTTGTCAGGAGTACATATAGATATTTCCTGTTATATGTGTTGTAAACATATACGGATTTAGATCTGACAGTACATTCCTTTATGGTATTTCTTTTTTGTATTCAATTGTGTTATTTTGTTACGGTATTTTGTTTTGGTATTCCTTTTTTGTATTCCTTTAAAGAATTTCATTATGGAATTAGGGTTTCTAATTGAGTATTGTTATAATCACCATTGTACAGGAATTTCTTGAACATGTCTTGTGATAAAAATTGATCTTTTGATGGAGTCCTGGGAGGACCATGGCCAGACATTACTTAGTGAGACCAGATATATCAAGGTGTATTCCTACCACTTTCAGAATTTCATCCCAATATCATTACGTCTAGTTTCAACTAATGTTACAGACTCTTTATAGTGGGATTATATTAGGGCCTATTAACATTCCAGTAATTTTATTATCACACACTATAGTGGAATCTTAGTAGTATGCAAACACTTTTTACTTAGTGGGTTTTACATTTTAGTATATTATTGTGTGGAGAAGTGTAGGTGTTTGTAGGTACTTTCTGTTAATGCCTCCCATTTGTGCGATATGCCTGCTAATTCCAAGTCACTTGCCCGTAGAAGATTGGATTTAGTCTTCTGGTTGTCACAGAACGATCCCCTATAAGATGTTACATGACATTTCATGATCCTAATATTTATATCATGAAACACCAATGAGTCTATTCATGGATTTATTCATGCTAAAGTACATTAGCATATAACCAACACATGTGTTTTGATTTTATGTATGTAACCTTATTGATCTATCTCCATAGATCATTGTAAAAAAATAGGTTCTTAACCCCATTTACTTTATTGAGTATCACATCCCCAATAATAACTTTATGTAAATTCAATTTAGGATATCATATTTAATAAAATGAATAATTATTCTTTATTCAATAAAAAAATATCACAACACTCTAACAAATGCACATAAACACACATGAGTCGCCTATTTTCATGATGAAACATAAATCTATGATTGCATAAAAAATGGATGTTCCAACTCTAATTAGAATTATTCAAAAATTAAATAAACTTTTATAGTTTTCATACCTTATTGAGATCATTTTTTATTTGAAAAACATCTTGTTGTATCATAAAAACATCCTCAACTAAATTTCTGAAGAATTTAGTTTTGACATCCATCTAATGTATATCATAAACACAATGAGATGTTAGGGAAAGTAATATCTTTATAAAAGTAATCATTACAATTAGATAAAACTTCTCATCATAGTTAATACCATGAAATTTTTATATGGATTTTACACCATGATAGAATAATAGAAAGAGACTCTACCATCCGTGTCAATTTCCTTACAGAAAACAAACAAAATGTTATGTGTATCACCCCTTCATGTGAATCTAAAATGGTCTAATATTGATTAGTGTACAAGGAATATATTTTACATCTTTTTGAAGTTAAATATTTCATATAATAAAAATAATCAATGGCCTCAAAATTTGTTTTATTTTTATCATCAGTGAAAAATTAATTCATCATTGTTTTCAATAAGAAACCCTATCTCTTAGGATCCAGATGAATCCTTCCACACCATCATGATTCTTATGTATTGTGACATGGTTATTATTCTACATATATTTATGGATAAATTTCATCATATATATATATATATAAGGATTCTTATTTACTAGTTTGTTACATCATTAAGTTCAGATTCCCACTAGATAACACATGAACATACATATATTTTCTCCAAGAAAATTCCTATTTCGAACACAACTACATATTTCTGAAAATAATATGCCTTCATAATTTTTGATAACAAATAATTATAATTTTTTTACTATATTATGGAATTTTTATATAATATAAACAAAGACAAATTATTTATAACCATATATCCACATAAAACACATATGGAGATATTTTCTAGTCCATTTCATATAAAAGTCATTTAAACTACATCAAATGGAATTCGGTTAAGTAGGAGTGGCACAGTTTCAATAGAGTATATATATAATGAAAGTGGATGTTCACAATAAATTATATTCAACATAAAAATTTCCTACAATATATGATTTCACCTATCAAATAAACCATTTCAATTTGTTTTTCATGGAGGTCTTAGTTTTGAAACAACTCCACAATCTTTTTGAGGGTCTCTAAACTCCTAACATAATTATTCACCACCTTGATGTTGTATAATAATAGTAATACTTCCTAACAGTTGATTATATACTTATTTTTTAATCTATCTAAAATATTATAATTTTTCCACCTTATGTTCCCTTTGGAAACACATAACCATAATGACTAACATCATCTGTAAAAGTAATGAAGTACTAATAACCACGAATTTCATGAGTACTGATTATTCCACAAACAAAATTATTTATAATTTCCAATAATCCACTGTCACTTTTACCTCATGTACTATGTAAAACCCAAAGACAATACTATAAATTTCATTCAGATTTAATATAATTTCATCAACAACTTGGGATGCCTACAATACAATATTTAAAAAAACATGATACTCAATTAAAATATTATTTAAACTATAAAATTTTAACCTAATCATAATATTAGAGGGTATGAATTACACTACATAAATTATAAAAAATATATATTTTTAACACTTACATTTGTTATCTATTCATTATAAATAAAAATAAAAATCATTTGGAATAAAAAGTAATGTTTTGTGAAAAAAAATCATTTTTTTCTAAAAGGAGGTTTGGTAGCACTCTGCACACTTTATTTAAAATATTTTTTACCATATTTATAAAAAAATTGAAAAAATAAACCTTATTTTTTAAATTATAATATCAAATGTATCATATAGTGATTTTTGGATTTTTTATAATAGTATCATTTTTTGATTAATAGTGAAAAATAATGAATTTTAATTTAAAAATTCTTATTTTTGAAATAATTAATGATATAAATTTATATTTAGAATTGGGTTTAATGTAATATTATTACAAATATATATCTATTAATTCGATTTAGTTCATTGGAATAATTTTTCTATTGAAATTTGATATAATGTTTTAAAAACCATTTGAAAAATTTCTCATTGAATAACCCACATTCTAATCGTGTTTGTTGGATTAATTTTAAACAAAATTTTTCCACTAATATGAATAGTATTTTTTCAAAATGGATTCCATACATGGAATTAGAATAAATTTTATTATATAAAAAGTAGAACATATCTTGTTACAAAAAAGGAATAGTAAAAATACAAAAAATTAATTAACGCAGTTAAGGTAAAAAATGGATTTAGTTTTGGATAAATTGAAAAGATAAGGGTTAAAATTTCTATAACATATTTCTAAAATCTTTTATATGGCCATATTTAGACCTAATAATTTATGAGGATTGATAATAGTCTATTTTAAACTATTTGTTTTGGTGAATAATATGTTTACACATTTGTTTTTTAAAATTTACAATTGTGACACTCACGTCACTTATAAAAGGTCTCCAACTGTCCTCTCTTATTCACACATTCATACCCATTTTTGTAATGCCATGATTTTATAATGTAAAAAATAATTAAATAAAGTGTATGACACACAACACTATGCAAGTAAGGATATATATTCTCCCACTAATTTATAATATATTTACTACTTTAAAAATAATTAATCTATTAAATATATATTGGAAGGTATTAAATGATGAGTTATATTCTATCACACGAAACAACGAGTTTTATTAATACATTATATTACCTGTAAGATCGATTTCTACTGAACAACAATATATTATTAAATTGTTATTATTTATTATAATAAGAAATAACATGGTAGTTAAATTAGGGGTTAAGAACAAAAATAACTAAATTATGAATATATATGGTTTAAAAAATATAAAATGAATTCATTGGGTACCAATTTGTTAAAAATTAATATATGAGCCAATTAAATATAAAAGAAATGTTCTTTATAAAGAATTATTTTCAGGATAATAAAGGAAATTTATGATAAATAATTAAAATAATTACAATTAGAGAATTATAATAATAAAATTTACTAATTATATGTTCAATATAATACTTTTTTCCTTTATACAATAGATTTTATAAGAATAAGAAATGTACAACCCCAATTTTATGAATAAAAGCTATATTTTTATACATATAGTTTTGTATTTTTATAATGGAGCACTAAATTTAAAACTAAAAATTTGAAATATTAAAAACATTATTTGAAAAAAAAAATGATTCATGTATAAAATAGTAATTTAAAAATTATCTTAGTGTATATTGTTCATATTTTTCTAAATTATTTCATTTTTTTAATAATGAGAAATATTGAATTTTAATTGAAAAGTTATTCTTAATCAACTTTATTTATAAGAATAAAATATATTTTTATTGGTTTTAAAGTCCTATTAGATCAATTTTACATATATTAATCTTATTTAAATAATTTTTATTAATTTTATTTTGATATCGGATATAACAACATTTCATACTTTTGAACAATTTTACATTAAGAATCAGCATTCTTATCCCATCTGTGAGGTTAGTTGTAAATTAATTTCAGAAGATTATATCATTTGAATTTGGAAAAATAGATTCTATATTGTTAATAATCTCTATTTATAATATATAGTATGTTCATGTCAGTTTTCTTCACAATGTATTAGTGAATGTATTTAAAATTAATTACATCAATTAAGAGAGAAAATAACTTAATAAGTTACTAAACCATAATCTTAAGGGGAATGATAAACTACAAACATGTCCAAAACAAATTTTATAGCCATATTTCTTCCAAATAATATATTTTATTTAATAATTTTCCTTTTTAGAAGAACATGATTTAAGGTTTAAATATCAATGATGTTTAGATTTTTATATTTATGAGAATGTCACTACTCAATAACTATAAAAAGGATGTCACCCCTCCCACTTGTTGACACATATAAGGCCATTTTTCTTCTACATATCGTAACTAAATATGCTCGAGAGAATCCCTAACTTTTTACGAGAGGAATAAATTTTGTAATAACTAAAACCAATCGGGTATTTTGGTATAAATTGAAAAGAATTACCCAAAAAATCGTTCATTTTTCTAAATGAGCTTATTTTTCATTTATTTGTCAAACTATTGAATTATTAGTATATCATGTTTATAAAATTACATAAGTACCCAAAAATATAGTATAATATTATTATATCAAGGTCACTACATACACTCACACACACTTCCATCAAATGGGATACCCATTCATCATTCGTGTCTACTACGAACTACCACCTCGCTAACCAATGTCGTTCATTCTTCCAATAATAGATTTAATGGTAGGGAATAATGATGATTTTATTGTTTTTATATTGTATATATGGGATTTATAATTTATTTATTCTTCTAGAATTTTTATATAACACATACCTCCATCTTTTCCATTTTTTGGGAATATGATAACATCGTTTTGTGAGGCATAGACTAAGACATCCTTAAAGCGATGTGATTCATTTATACATTTCATTGAATGTATTATGGATGAATTTAATAAATATATGTGATATAAATAACATAAAAATATAATATAAATATCATATACATTTATATAATTTAATATTAATTCTTTTAAATATGATAATGAACTAGATGTAGCGTTCAATTGTATATACAACCAATCATCTCCATGAATAGTGATTTTAATTTACTATATCCAAATGTTATGGATTATTGTAAATAAATATATAATTAAAATTTATGATATTCATATCCTATTTTACATCCTTTAGATGATGAGATCATGATTTACTTGCGAAAATAGAAATAACCAGTCATAATATACTTACAAAACTCGATAATTGAAACCCAAAGTAGTGAAAATAATGAATGATAATTAAAAAATAACTATTTTTATTTTATTATAAGATAATATATGATATTATAAATTTCAGTAAGTTAATTTTATTAGTCAGTGAAATTCATAAAACCATTATAGAATAGTTTAATGGATGTTCGCCCAAAAAGAGATGCTAGGTAATGGTTTTCATATCAATTTCATTTTCTTGAGGTATATATTATTATTATACCATTAATTTATTTAATATAGTCTATAAATTGACCATTTTATATGTAATATCATGAATACTGAGATTATCTTAGATTTTTAGTTTTCAATTTTTATAATATCATTTATGGGTATTTTAATTAATAGTTACCAACTGGAAAATTATTTCATAACCCAATTTATTTTTATTGGGTTATATTAATTCTTCATTGTTATTAATATTATGAGATAATGTGTGTATTAAAATTTTAATCCCTATTTTTGTAATTAAACTTGATTTATGTTGATTTAAAATTGATACACATGATATTTTCATTGATTTATTATCACTTTACCATTATGGTATTAAGGGTTTATTTCTCAATCTCATTAAATCGAGATTATTTATTCGTTAATTTATATTAGAGGATATTTTTTGATAGTTTTATAATAAACCATCCCATTTTCTTCTATTTTTGTTATTCAATTTCTTTTTTGGGAAATAGTACAAATTTTACACTCTTTGGTACTTTTAATATTTTATATAATGTTTCAAATAAAACCCGCCTTCATTTCTATCTTTGGTTGGAAATATGTTTTCTCTAGAAACCATTTTTTAATAAAATATTTTCAAAATTGTTTTTATCCATTTTATAATAATATATTAATTACATTTTTACCAATTTTATATTTTTCAAAAGATCATCTGGTCACTTTCCGAAGAAGGCACTTTTCTATAATTTTTACTATTCAAAATGAATTTTTTTTACCTTGTATGACATGTAAGAAATTAACTACCATTATTCATTGTAATATTATTTATTATTGTTTTAAATATAATTTTAATGAAATTTTTTTATAAATATATTTACCAATATAATAGACTTTAAAATTTATATTCAATATACATAGGATATTTTATTCATTAATTTTTTATAAATATTTTTATAGAATTTCTAATAATAAAAATCAAAAAACCATTATCCTTAATCCATCGGCAGTATAGTACATTGATACCATATTTATTAATCCACAAAATTATTAATGATTTGGATGACCAAGGAGTATATTTACATTCACTACCCTGATTAATGTTTTGGTCCCTATGAAATATTTAATTCCCTATGATCATTACACATTAAATTTCTCCAAAATATTCATATTATTTATCATAGACATGATTATTTCATAGACCATATACCAATTCAATATATTATATTCTACTAAATGTTATTTTATTAACTCAGTAAATATTGATAGATTTGTATCTTAAACTCAATACATATATTTGATAAGTAACATTATTTTTTAATTAAATAAATTATTCGATATATGTGGAATCCTTTGGAAATGTATGACATGGTTTAGGTACATATTAAGTAAATCTTCTAGATGTATTGGTAGTCTGATGGAAAAATGAATTAGATGGCCAAAGATAATGGGTTTTCAAACAGTATTTTTTAAATGGTCTAAAGCATACATCATTATGGTAAAGATACAATGTTCCTAGAAAACCTGACATAAAATAATTATGCATTTCCTTTATAGATAAATTAGTTATAATAATTATCTAATAGATTATTTCTTTGTTAGTAACTATGGATGCATTTTTAGTCACACTTTATTGATTTAATGGAATGTTTGTTAAATTATTTACCTTTAAATATTAATTATTCCTTATCAAGTAAATTTAAATAGAATATGTATTCAGTTACTTATGTTTCCATATTTTTTATGAACTCTTTCCGAGTTTATTGGATTTAAGGAATTTTTGGTCAGTTATTTACATTTCTATATTGATTATTTTCATAGATTTTTTATTATTTCTAATGTATTTCACCATTAGTTTCCATTTTAGATCTAATTTTTTGTTTTGTTTTCTTTATTAATCTTTGAAATATACTAACAACAATATGTGGGGATAGTATATGTGGTAATAAATTTATCCTCATTTTTTGTTGTTGTGATTATTGTATTAAATTGTAATAAAATACTCATTTATGAATCTAGTTCACCGAAACTACTAAAATGATTGGACTTTTGGGATTCATTTCCACATAATAATGTCAAATTAATGGTAATGGACATATAATCTGGGCATTTTGGGGTTATATTTCTACAATTGGTATTAAATTAAATTAATTAGAAACCACAAGAATGAGATTTTTGGAAAACGTATATTAGAAAAAATGAACCTCTGTTAAATGTTATTAATAAATATCAATGAAATTCCTAATGTTTCAGATATATGGAGATTAATTTTTTCATATAAATAAACAACATTATAAATACTACAAGTGAACCTTGTTCTAGAATAGATTTACCTAGGGGAAACATCTCCAAAATGGTGTTTCTCTCTTGACACGACCGTAACATGGTACACGACAACATGCTTTATTAACAACCATGTTTGAAACTGCTATGATATATGATTAGGATATTCTTTCATTTTCATTACAACCAATTATGATATATTTGAGTAGATAATGACCGTTAATAACCATTTTGAAACATATGGTGTCACAGACTAAAACTAATTTTCCATGATTTAAACATCCTTAAAATGATTATATGGTCTTCCCAATATGTCTTGGTTTTATCCAATAGTAAGAGGCCGAAGGAATCATGTTAACAATTAACATGTATATAAAGGTGGTGAAAATGAGAAACCAAATGGGATGTTGATAGTATTAAAAGATATTGAGTCCAAGATTAATGAGTTTTCCCAAATAATTATTAACAATATTTATCTTAATCAAATTCCATACACAACAAGGAATATAGGGATAGAGATTTCTAAGTGATTGAGTGGTTGAGATTGTGGAGATGAAATGTCTTGATTTCCATCAGTTAAGAAATGTGGATGGATCACCTATGAAGGTGTCTAAATGGACCAGGTAAATGATTTATTGGTGGGAAATAAGGGAATAATAATTTATTTTTGAAAAATCAAGACTATAACAAAAGGAAATAAATATCATTATAAGGATCCATTTGTATTTAATTTAATTAAATTATGAATAATAAGAATTGTATAAGTCAATTTTATCTCTTATTGGATAAAATATAAACAAAGGAATGACCAGTGTAAAAAAATGGATGACGTATTATGTATTGGATTTAAATTGAAAATCATAGTCAAAAAATAATTAATAACAAATTTTAAAGGATTTCCATCATATATATTTTATAAACTATATTAATATGTTTTTAGAAAAAGAAAAAGTTTATACCAGGTAACAACATATCAAATTTGGCAAGGTGGTGGGGCTTCAACCCATGAATGAATGAGCATAAGGGTTTCTTGCCTACCATAGGCCAATACAATGTCTTAGTTAATGTGTGATTACTATAAGGTCAAAAATTTGATGAATAAATGTTAATGATGAACTAGTGGTATCACTTTTCTGGTTTATATATTAATTTATTAACTATGTTATTTTTTTAATATAGTTCAATCCAAATTTAATGAGTTGTTTTACAGATCTTCTGATATGTAAAAAAGTAAATTTTATTAATTCAAGAATAAATAGAATTTCATTTTTTGATATCAATTTATTTAAGTAACGGATTAATTGTAAATTGATCAAAGCACTACAAAATTATTAAATTGTGTATATTTATTTATATTCTTAGCCAATTAATGAATTCCACAATATTAGTAAAAGTATATTAGAACAAAAATGTTATCCTAATACCTTAATTTTTTAGAACTGATGGTGTTTTAAATCGTCATTGATTTGTGGATTTTAGGCCGCCAACATTCCATTGATCATTCACTTAGTTATAATCAATGACCTCAATCACACCAGAAAATTATTTAGAATTTTCCTCCATGTTCTTATTTTCACTTTCCACTAATGGTCCCCTATGTAGAATCCTGGTTATATATCCAAGTGGCCTTCATACTTCTCATTCCCTGTTATTAAGAGAATATTTTATAACATCACTTAAGATGTGGGTTTTTTGATAAGGCCATTTTAAATATCAAATAACATATTAATTAGATCAATTTCAAATTAAGAGGATGAAATTTTATTAGCATGGGGAGAGTGTAACCCCCTGAAATTCTAAATTAAGATCTTTTTATTCAGTAGCATGTATCACACGAAAGACCAAGTGCGTAACAGAATATAATAACCTAAAACGTTATGATTTATTTAATTTATTAAATAATTTAATTCTATTTTATAGCTTTAACTTTCTGTAATACTTATTTATCTTATGTTACACGTAAAAATGAGTTTCCGCGATAGCTTACATTAAACTCAATAATGATTTTTCCTGATAAATATATTATTAAACTTTTATATTTAATATAATAAGATATAATCTAGCTATTAAATAATGGTTTATTAATAGGACTATATATCATAAAAAATACTTTCTTTTACCAAATATAAAACAAATTCAATAGTAACCAATTAATTAGAAATAAATATAATAACCAATTGAATATAATGGCAACGTTCTTATAAAAACAATTTTTACGCGTATAAAGAAATTTAATCCTAATAAATTTAATTTACTATTAATAGTGAATAATATTAATAAAATTTATATATTATATATTAGAATATTTATTTTTTAGATTTGTCCAAAAGATTTTATATGCATGAGATAAGAAAAAACAATACTTTTTGACTAAAATTAATATTTTTATAAACTCATTTTTTCGGACTTTTAATGTTGCACCAATTATAATACTAAATTTTAGAAACATTATAAATATTATTTTATAAAAATAAAAACATTTTTCAAATAGGAATATCAAAATTATCTGTTGATATTTTTTTATTTTTCTAAATTATTTCATTTTTTTGCCACTAGTGAAAAATAGTAAATTTTTATTCAAAACATATTTTTCTTCAAACTTGATTATATAAATATAAAATATTTTCTATTGTTTAAAAAATTGAATTAGAATAATTTTACATATATTCATACAATTTATTTTATTTGAATCAATTTAACATTGATATTGGATATAAAAACAATTCCAACCATATGAACATGTTTACTTTAAAACCAAGAATTCTCATCCCATCCGTAGTATGATTTTTAAATTAAATTATTCAAATTATGTGATTTTAATTTTTAAATATATATAAAATATTTATAATAACAATAATTTCCATTTCCATTTATTTTAATTTATATGTTGTCCAAAAATATTATTTAAATTAATAAAAATTTAATACCTTGATGAAGATAAAAATTATCTTAAGAAGGACTAGCCATTAAAATTTAAGACCATAATGACCTAAACACATCTAAAAACACATTTTATGGCCATTATAAAACCATATATTCTATTTTATATAATTGTACTCATTATTTGAGGAATATTATGTAAGGGATACACCTCAATAGTTTTTTACTTTTTATATTTACAACAATTCCACTCCTCCACTATAAAAATTTATTCAGTCCTGCATCATATTCAGACATTCAAGTACCTTTAACTCGACAAAATAATTTACAAATAAGATCCAAAAATACCTCCCTCAATTATATAATTCTTAATTTGGGATGAAATCCAACCAAATATGAATTTTGGTATAAACCAAAATGATTTACCCAAAAAAAGATGTAACATTCTTCAACGAGAACATTTGTTTTATTATATTATATAATTATTAAATTATTATTATAAATTTTATATATAACAGAATATGTATCTTAAATATAACTTGATTATTTCAAAGGTTATGACCTACACTCAAGTACACTTATGTCAAATGTGATACACAATCGTCGTTCGTGTGTATAGTAGAATGTCGCCTCACGAACTGATATCATTCCTTCTTCTATTACCACCTTTAATAGTTATAAATAGTGATGAGTTTATAGTTTTTATTTTATATATTTTTTTAATTAACTTTTTAATATTTATTTTATAAATAAAAATGAATTTCATGATTTCCATTTTTATGATTAATATAACGAACTTTGTGGACATGTGTACTACCTCCACCTCAAAAATATGTGATTCATTCACCCTTTACATGGAATGTATTAAAGATGATTTTAATAAAAATATGTGGTATATATTCCATAAATATTAGTTCTAAATTATAATATACATATATATCATTTTCATTTATTTCTTTTAAATGCGACAATAAAATGGAAGTATCTTCCATTTGTACAAATGGTGTAATATCTCCATGAACAATGCATTTCATTTTATATCTTATTATTTTATGGATCATTCTAAATAAATATATAATGAATTGATATATTATATTTAAATAATGGTTTAATTCCTTTATATGACTAAATCATGATCTATTTATGAAGAAAAATAAAAAAACAAGTCAAAAGACACTTGAAAAACTAGGAAATTAACATTTAATATAGTGAAAACTATAAACTATTATTAAAAAACGGGTAATAAAATATTATTAAAAGATAAAATATTGTATTGTAAATACTATTATATTACTTGTATAATTTATTTACTTACATAAAACCATTACACATGAGGTTAAAGTATGTTCACCCAATATGAAATGCAGGGTAATGGTTTTCATCTCAATTTCATTTCACTGTGGAATATTTTCTTATTATGAATCTACATTATCATATATGGCGTACAAACTACCGAACTTACATGTAACATAATAAATAAATAAATAGTCATGGTATTTTATGTTTTAATTTTTATTATTTCATCTATGGGTATTTGAATTAAGAGTGACAAAGTAGAAAATAATTTCATACTCAATTTATTTTCATTCGGTTATATTAATTATTTTTTGTCATTAATATTATAATAATATGTGTGTAATAAATTTTTACTATATATTATTTTTTTGGAAAGAAATTTATTTGGATTTAATTTTTTTACACATGATCTATTCATTTATTGATTATCACTTCAACATTATGGTATATTAAGGGTTCATTTCACAATATCATTCTAATCAATATTTCTTATTATTGTGTATAAATTAAAGAACATTATTTGGTATTTTTGTTGAAAATCCCTTATATTTTCTTATTTCTATTTATTAATGGAATTTTTCATATAATTGAACCATTTATCCACTCATTGGTAAATATAGTGTTTTAAAAAATATTTTTAGCAATAGCCGACTTTATTTCTCTCTATTGTCCGAATTATGTTTTCTCTCAAAACCATGTTTTATAAAAAATTTCTCAAAAATGTTTTTAACCTTTTAAAAATGATTTATTAAATAAAATTTAATAACATTTGGTATTCTGTAAAATTTTAAAATTAATATTCGTGTCTCATTGTTATCAAGTCAATTATCTAATCATTTTACTATGAAAAAGGAATCTTATTTTTATCTTCTATGACATGTATAGAATTAACAATCATAATTTAATTGAATATACCTTTGAAACTATTTCAAATATATTTTTTATATTTTTTAAATTGTTATTTTAAAAGTAATTAGATTTTATAAAAGAAAAGAAAAGAATATTTTCATCAATAATATATTAAAGATATTTTTAAGGCATTTCTATACATAAAAAAACAACCCTTTATCCTTACACTACATGGGATATGTTTTATTTATAATATCTTTATTATTACTCAGGATAGTTTATGAATTGATTAAATAAGGATAGTTTTGGGATTCATTACCTCGATTCCTTTTAAGACCCCTTGAAATATTAAATTCCCTAGGATATTTTGAAATTAAATTTCCACTAAATATCCATATCATTTTCCTTAGATATGGTTATTTATTAAGTAGTATATAATTTTTACATATAATATTTACTTTTAATTTTAATTGATTAATTGGGAAAATATTGATAGATCTTCATTTTTTAATCAATATTTATATTTCAAAACGTGCATTATTTTTGAATTAAATCATTTTTTCAATATATGAGTAAATATTTGTACATGAAATGCATGGGTTTGGTTTCGTTAATTCAAGGCACATGATGCATCAATAGTCTCTTTGGATGAATATTTTTATTAGGTTAAGATAATGGGTGTCCCCCTAGGATATTTTAAATAGTATAAAATATAGATAATTATGGTAAAGTTATCAGATGTATAGGAAAGATATGTCCAATAATTAATCCTTTTATTTATTGAGAACATAGTTTTTCTTATTATCCAGATGATTTTTTATTTTATATTATCTATAGATTCATTTTCATTATTATTTTATTTATTTAATTGAATATGTGTTCGGTTTTCTACATTTCCATATTAATTATGCCTTGCCCATATATTTTAAATGTCATGTGTGTTTAGTTATTTACCATTCCATATTTTTTACTCACTCCTAATGAGTTTAATGATTATAAGGTATGTGTGTTCAGTTATTTACCATTCCATATTTATTATTCTCATTTATTCATTATAATTTTAGAGGTATATAGTCATTTCAATGAATTTAAGCTCAATATTAATATTCTTTCCTTTCCCTAAAAATCCTAGAGGTGTACTAATATATATATGTAAGGATATGCTAAATCGGGAAAAGGTTATGCTGAAAAAAAAATTATATTGTAATTACTATATTCTTTTTTCATACAAAACTCATTTATGTATTGTAATTAGTATACTAATTTTTTAAAAAATCTATTGTATGTATCTGGTTTACCAAGAATAATAAATTGATCTGTACATTGGGCTGTATTTCCTTTTAAACATTCTATTATAACGGTACTAGACAATTACTTCAAGCATATTGGAGTAGGGTCGCTATGTTTATTCAGCCATGAACCACCCAAATAACATTCTAAACCTTATAAAGAATCCTAGGATTTATTTCTTGGAAATTAATCTAGCCTAGGAATGATTTAGTGAAAAACTAAGGATGATACTCAAAGAAAGAGATCTTGTCCATCAATAAGTGTTTTTATTTTATTTCTTCCACAAACCCCTTCAAGTCACATAAAAAAATTCTTATATAATATCCACGTTACATTTAATAAAAATATATTTTTTATGTCATGAACATGACCTAAAAAACCCCAACCACTATCCAAAGTGTTTGAAATTCATCATTCATGTTTACAGAGGACTACTGCATCGCGAACCGATGTCATTCATTTTTAAATTAACACCTCTCATTGTTGTGAATGATGTTGTATATGGAATATATATATATATATGAAATTTATAACATACATATAACTATTGAGTCATTATATCATACATATATCTTTTAAAAATCTATTTTATAATAGATATGATATCTTCAGTTGTTTCTACATTGGACTACCTCCTCAAAAACCGATGTGATTTGTCATTCACTAACGCTTTATATATAAGGAGATAAGTATAAATTTTATGGTTAGATTTATTATATAAGGAATTAATATGATATTTATAACATATTTATCCTTCAAAAAAGATGATATATATCATTTTATTTCTTAAGTTTTTACTTAATGAAATATAATTAATTCATTTGAGTATGTGTGGAATAATACTTTCACGAAATGATATGATTATCATTTAATCATAAAACCACATAGATTATCCATATAATTTAATTTATAAAAATAATATGGTATATATGATATTATTATAAATTTTGAAAGATATTATATAATATAATTTATTCTATAATGATCATTGGAAAATGTAAACATTACTCATGTGTATGTACGACCTCCCAACTCCCAGATCATAACATTGTTGGTTTCTAGAATCCACCATTAATGATTGGAAAAAAAATTATAATTGATATATAGTTTTTATAATTATTTAATTATTATTATTCTAACGATGATGAAACTATATAATATTAATAAGAACCATAATATTCATCATAAATCATTAATAATAAATATTGGAAATGAACACACAAAATAGTGAAAACAATTAAGGATTATTAATGAAGAAGTGATAAGGTTATATACAAGGATAATATATGATATTATAAGTACTAATATGTATCAATGATAAGTTAGAAACTTGTTTAAAATCACTATACGTGAGGATAAACATATTTTTACCAAAATGATGCGTGAGTTAAGAGATTTCTTCTCAATATAAATTATACTGAGACTTGTTTTTTATTATGCACCAATTCACATTTATGTGGTTTATATACTTCCCATTGGAATGAAATATCATGATTACATACTAACTCATGGTATTTTTAGTTTCAAATTTAATTATTTCATCCAATGGTATTTGACTTTAAAATTATCCCACGATAAAAGTTATTGTATAATCTTTCATTATATTCTGATCATTAACATTATCTTAAAACAATTAATTATTTGAAATATACATTCATAGTACATTAAATTTATATTAAATATACATATTATTTTATAATTAATATTTTTATTTCCTAAAACATATAACATTTATACATATGTTGTTTACTTTGATAGTTATTTGATAAATTGTAGAAGTGTTGATGAATTTGTATGCTTTACTAAATATGGATTATTTATGATAAGGTCCATTGTTCTTATATTGAATTGATTATATAAAATTTTATGAATTATTTGAAAAATAAGAAATTGGTGGGGTGAAATCATATATAACCACTAGATGTATTGATAGGACTCATAAGTCAAACCATGTGGCCATATCAGATGGGGTTTTCACCTAATAGTTTTAAAAATTCTTAAGGATAGTTATTATGGTAGATGTATAATATTCCTAAGACATGATGTACAATAATATATATTTTACTTAATTTTGATTTTTTTTAATATTATCTATTATGTTTAAACTATTATACTATCTCTAGATGTATTTCATTTTCATTTGTTGATTAAATGTAATGTTTTTTCAATAATTTACATTTTGATATTGATTATTCATCACTGTATTATGACAGTCTTGTTATATAAATGGAATGTGTGTTTAGATATTTAGCATCCCATGATGATTATTATTTTTTGGTTCATTATGGATTTTGTTTTATTTAACCCTTAAATAGAATTTGAGATTACCATTATTTTATTTACTTTCCCTGTGATATGAAGAAGAATTCTTGGATTGAGTTCAAAGATGTTAAGTGTTTTCCATTTCCATGATTTGTATTTTCTAAAATATATAGGCTCATTTTCATGTATTTATATGGTTCTAAAAGATTTCTAAGTTGATCAGACCTTAGGTTTTGACACTTTGTATCTATGAAATTGTGATAATGTAAGGCACGCGATTCAGGTACCTATGGTCAGGGTCATGACAATTGATATCAGAGGAAGTTAGTAAAAATCATGAAAACTATATTAAGGAATAAATAGATTTGAGAAACATAACTCATTGATAATATTTAATGATAAGTATTTATGAACATTTTAATGTTTTGATATGTTAAATATTATGTGGGGTTTCCTAGAAATACATCTCTTCGAGGATATTTCATGTGGACATTGTTTTGGAAAAGAGGTCATTAGGTGTAATAACACCGGAAAATAAAAAATTGGATAGTTTTAATCATCACCAGTATAAGGAACCATCCTTATACATTACATAATAATTATTTACGTTAGAAATTTATATTTTGTATCCTTTCAGATTTTGTGTATTGGAGAATTTCGTAATCACTATTATATAATAGATCTAGACATTACACGTGCACAGTTACACTCAGTATCATATTTTATTCTACTAATGGAATCCCTTAAAAAATCATGATTTCTTTTTCCTAATAAAAATATTGTTGAATTATTTATTTATATTACTCATCCTTATACCCTGTGGAAAACCATTCAAAAACCTAGGATGAGTACAAAAATGATACGTAATGGATATAATATAAGGAAAAAACATTATCCCTGGAATACATAAAAACCAATGAAATCATAATTTTCACCCATAAAACATATGCCCTTTAACATACCCCATGAAATAATAAGACTAATAAAATGCATAAATAATAAATGTAACTTGTGGAATCTATATTATTCTTACATTATAGACTTCACGAATACATATAGAGTAACCTGAATGGTTTAATTTGGAATACCCCTCAAAGTATATTCCCTAAGTCTTTTAGGAGAATACTTATCCTTTAACTCTGTTACATTACCCAATTAATTGGATAGCTATCATGTTCTCCCCCACCTTGAGTTTATCATGGAACGATCTGTATAAATAAGCAATGCCGAATTTCCATAACATAATCGTAACATATGAACAAGCATAAAAAAATGACACTTCCACATTGCAATCATAAGAAATCAATTAAAGATATTGATATAATCAAACCATTATAAAAACCATTTTATATTCCAAATTACCTAAAAAGGAAATGTGTTATTTACTTTTATTTAAAAACATTACGACTTGTAGAGGAGGGTAAATGCCAATATATGGTCATAGAGGTAGAATGGTCATTGTCACCATATATGTTAAAAAATTATTTTCTTTAATTTACTAAAAATATTTATTTTAAAAAAATATTCATTTTCGAAAAGATGGATTGAAATTAAAAGTAAATGGATTTGAATATACACTGTATAAAATATGGTCATGTATAAATCGAAATACGCCTTAAAGAAAAGAGATCGAGACAAAGTCTCATACCTTGAGTATGACCCATCAAGTACAATTTTTATGTTATTGAATAATAAAATCAGGTTACTTTATACTTTCTTGAGAAAATTTTTCAATATTTTTATTCATTTTATTTCACATATTAATATGCTATAAAATTACATAATTATTTAAGTTCATATCAGATATTTTGTCGATATTCTGTACTTGAGTCGAAAATAAACTTGATTTGATATTAATTTTCCAGGTGGTCAAGATTCAATAATCTTTGGGATATTATTCATTATTTAAAAATCATATATATCTACTACATGTGTATTTATAATATCCACAATATTTTGAGATAGGATATGAAGGGCACCATTCTTAGAGATAGTATGCCATACATACACAAGAAGTCTACCTTCATTTCCTTTTCATATTAAAATAATATTATTTAAATTATAATTAAAATATTTTATTAAATTCATATATGTCGCATAGGTTTAATAAAACCATCCTTTATACATACAATGTATAGTGGGAACAAGTCACATAACTTTTAGAGGGTGGTAGTCGACACTTCTTCAAACAAAATTATCCTATTTACACAACATGGAAGGCATATTGGTATGTTATTAATAAAAATTACAAAATTTTCAAGACATATAAATATATTATATATCATATGTAAAATAGTTTCCTTTATAATGGCCACCATGAGAGGTGGTAGGAGAAAAGTTAACAATCAACATTTCTTGAGACAGTATCTCACTGTTCACAAAAACACTATGATCATTACCCTTTAAATGGAGATATGATTATGTGTAGGGTAAATAATTACCATAAAAACATATTATTATATTTAAGATACCTTTTTTGTTATTTAGTCATATAATTAAGAGATTTTACGGAGTGGATAATGGAAATGAAACTAAAAATAATTAATGAAGGTGTTACCTATTAACCCGGTAACTTCTTTTGGTTTATACCAAAAGGATTCATTGGGAGGATTTCTTCTAAAAGTGAGGCTTCTAGGATGAGTGGAGGGATTCTAGGAATAAGTTGGGAAGGTATTTAATAAAATCAATGGTTTTATGAAGTGTGATTATTATAAAAGAGATTAAATATTTTTTTATGAGAGGGGAGGGGCATCCTTGGAAACACTTGATGTATTAAATTAATATTAATTAGATTTTTAATCTATAGGAATCCAACATGAGATATTTAAAACATATTATGTTTATTTCTCTAAATCATATCATCTAATAATTTTTATACATGTATTTAGTTTATCTTAAACCATATCATTTCGGTTTACCCTTAATTTTTCTCTGTTAATTTTAATTATAGTAACCACATTTTAATTATTATAAGGCTATTAATTATATATAAATGGGAAATATTTCCGTTAATTTGACACTTAAGGAACATCGATACCTTATAATAGTCACTTTTTGATTTTAAAATATTTTTTTATTTTTAAATAATTTAATCAATTATAATATTTCTAAAATATCCATTATTCTAATTTTTACACTATTCATTTCAATGAATTTATATAAAATTAAAACAAAGAGAATATATTATTTAACCTAATATTAATTTAAGTATTTATTATATCATTCATTTAATATTTCTATTAATAAAATAATAATTATATCACTATTGTGTCAATATTTATTGTAATTTTTTAATTTCTATTATTTATAAATAAATTTTCATGATTGATATAATTTAAATACATTTAAGTAGACTGCTTATTTTCATAGTTTCATTATGGTTATAAATACGTTAAAATTTGTATACTTATAACAGATTAGAGTGTGATTTGTTGTCACTTTATTTTGTTTTAATAATAATTACATCACTTTCATGGGAAAAGATCCATGAAACGAATAAATTTTGACACTTAGATCTTAAGGTTATCCTTTTATTAATAAAATTAAATTTCAAAATGTTTTAGGGTAATTTTATTCTCCTTATTATTTTATTTGTTACCCAAATTTACCTGATTTACCATTAACCTAGGTAAATAAAAATAATTACTATTTATAACATCCAAAAAAGTGACATATTTACACAATTAGGACCTTATTATTCCATCTATGGAATCAATTTTTCCAAATTCAAAACAATATAGTTGTAGTAATAAATTTAAAATTATTTCCCATTTTCAAAATTTAAAAACATGTTTTTAACTGAAAAAACGTCAAAATATTAACACACGTTTATATCTTATTTGAATGTGAAATTACATTTGATGAACACAATTGGATTAAATGCTAAAAAAATTTTCCAGTTAAACATTAAATCCATTTAAAAATATAATCTAACAATATAAATGACAAAGAAGAAATTAATTCGGAATTAAAATGTTATATTCATTACTATTCATTAAAATGTGAATTTTATCAAGAAATACAAAAATTTATACCTAAGTAAATTTTTTTAAAACCCCAAGATTTTATTATATGTTATTCTTTCAAAGAAATTCAATAATTTGCACTATAGGAAACACTATGTTCTAGCACACCACGACTTACCAAACTAGCCGTTCATAAGAGGTTATGCATAGTATTAACTGAATCTTAAACAATATATAATACTTATAATTTTTGAATCTATATTATTATTTTCATAGACATAATTTAAGATAAAATTCATTTTTTTTAGAAAAAAGAAGTATTTTTCAGAAAATGCAATTTTACCGCCTTTTAATGGTGAACCCATTTTAAATCCAATATTTGAAAATTTTATATATTCATTTTGAAAAAAATACTTCTTCTTTAAAATCTGTATATAAGAGTTTAGTTTCAATAAATATTTTGTTGTTTTTTATAACATTCATATTTGGATCAATAATGAAAAATACTATAATTTAACTAAAAACAGCTTTTTTAATCAAAATAAATTTTAGTGATAAATTATACATTTCCATGGTTTTGAAGTATATATATATTGTATTATTACCACATTATCCAATTCTGGTCATTTTAAGTAGTTTTACTTTGTAATGATACATAAACAAGTGTCAATCTTTTGATAGTTATTATTTCATGAAAATGCGCTTTTTAGTTCTGACAACGGGAATTAGTTTTAAATTAATAAATTAAATTTATATGTTTTGAATTTGGTAAAATAGACTTTATTTTTGAATTTGGAATATCAAAATTAGGTTAGACTGGATTTTTGGTATGTTTCTGAAAACATTCAATTTTTATGAATAGTGAAAAACACTCGGTTATTGGTTAAAACTGACTTTTCATTTAAATAATTATTTATTTTATTTAAATCTATTTTAGGTAAAAATAGATACATAATACCTATATAAGTTCAATGTAATTCATTAGAGTCATTTCATAATAATTTTAGATATTTAAAAATTTTATTGAAATTTTACTGTCTTTTACCCACCTCCTAAGAGCATTTGTAAATTTGAATAAAACATAATTTTACCACTTCTATGAATTTAATTTCAAAAATCCTAGAGACATGGTTTATATAAGTGAGTAAAATGTTGTTCAATAAGATTAAAAAAATAATGGTGAATAGTAACTGATGACTTTTATTTACCATGGTTAGAAGTAAATAGGATAATTAAAGGTAAAAATGATATTATTATTACCCTACGACATGTCCACATTCTATTGGAAATGTTTAATTAGACCTTAAAAACAGTAGTAATAATATATTATCCTTTAGGTCCACTTGGATTAGATTAGAACATTTATTATTATTTAATTCAAAGAAGAGTCAAAAATATTAAATTCAATGTATAATAAATAAACAATTATTAATATAGGGTTAACATAAGATAAATTCGACTATAAACATGAATTAGAAAGATAAAAATCTTTCCTACATAATGGTATTTTATTCATAAATTTTAGACATTATATAATTAAATTTATTTATACACAATGATGATACAGTAATTACCTAATTAATGAAATAAAAAAATAATTGATATTAAAAATATCCTAATAAATATAATATGATAATTTTTATGAATTAAAATAATTATCTAGGATAATATGAAATGTTAGGGTTTGTTATATAAATTTTTTTCTATGAAATAATGATATTATGAATTTATCAAAAACAAAATACCAAATACTGTCAAAATTGACAAAAAAGATTTTTTAAAACATATATTATATTATTAATTGATAATATATTCTTAAAAATCTATGTTTCGGCCAAAAAAACATACATAGTGATATTTATATCATTAATTAACCACTTGGGGTTTTCTTTTATATTTATATTTAGTTTATTAATCATATAATATAAAAATACAGAGACATGGTAAATGTCAAACTATTTAACTAAGAGATAAATCTAAACGATAAAGTTAATATAGTGACACAAACCTATCTAAAACCTATTGGTTGAGTGGTTTTCGACCCATCCCCACTTTATCCTTTAAATAATTCATTTTGGAGCAATTATCAACTGAAAATTATTTAATTAGAAAATAATAATTTGTGGTTTTCCTAAGGTGCCCCTCACAACTTTTATAAAAGGTCACTTTACTTCTCTCAAATTCACACCTCCAACGTCATTTGGCTCAGGCAACCCCCACCCAAATATCCTCCCAACTATCCTTCCTTAATCATAGAGGCCTTCCATTGGTCAAAAATCCAACCTATAGAGCTATTTTGATCAAATCAAAAGGAAGAACCCGAAGAAGATGTAATGATTTCAGCACCCTCTTTCAAGTAATTTTATTCTTCCACTTACTCTTTCTTTGTTATTAAGATACCAAAATAATAACTCTAGAAATTTATTTACATTTTGATGTTATTATAAATATTTAATAACCATATTCATCATTCTATCCATTCTATGAATGATAATGTCACCATGTGTTTGTATGTACGGCTTACCGTCTCCACGCTATGGTGTAATTTGTTATCAAACACTATTTTATTTGGATGGATATAATGAAGAGTAATATGTATATAAATAATGAAAATAAAATTTTAATTTATCTTTAAAATTAATATACCATCCAATTCCAAATCTTTAAGGAAATTATATTGTCGCTCATGCGTACGTACAGATTGTCGTCTTCACGACGCGATGAGATTCATTTACACGGTCACCATTCATCGACGATTAATAAAATATATATTACTAATAAGTATGTAATATATGACATAATAATTATAATAGAAATATATATATATATATATAATTACATATATCTTATTCACATACTTTCGTTCAATACTATATGAAAACGGAAACAACGTTAATGAGTACATACGACCTACCGTCTCTATAAACGGTGTTTACCATTTAATATATCAATCTATTATAAATATTTATATTATTAATATATATGATATATGAATCAATTACTATATTCTGTTTTTATTTAAATCATGATCTAAATGATACGGAAAAGAATATCATGTTAAAATACGTACGATAAAGATAACAATTATTAACTGAAATGTTAATTTAACATGAAAATCATTATTAAATGGGTATTATAAAGTCATAAATAAATAATTTATGATATAATATATATGAATACGGTTCTGGTATAATCTAATTACATACAATGGTCATTATATAAGTAGTTAAATGAACCATAGACCAAAGGAAAGTGAAAGGTAAGTTATTTTCATCTCACAACTTATTCCCATTAGATTCATCCTATATTGCCACAATTTGCTTTTTGTGGTGTATGTACTACCCATAATTGTATTATTTGTGTAATAAACTTTAATTTATGTGTATTTATATCTTCATTTTATGGTACTTCTTTCATGGGGTGTATGTTTCATAAGATACCAAATTGGTAAGGGTTAATTCCTCAGTCTCATTATTATTCGCGATTATTTATGTGTAAGTTTTTACTGGGACTTATTTATTATACATATCAATGATTCATAAAAGAATTTTCAAAGGGTTTATTTTTAAGGGACATTTTTATTAAAACATCATTTTAAATCTTTAAAATGATTTATTCTTCTAAACATTTCTCTTTAATGTTCATATTTTTTAAATGTTTTTAATTATTTATTTATATGGATATGAATGTTTTAAAATGATAATTCTTTTAAAAAGTTTCAAAGTGGTATGAGACACATTGATTCAAAAATCCCTTTTAAATGACTACCTTTATACATTTTGAGAATTTTAAACGATTTCATGAAAAAGGTATATTTCTCTCAAAGCATTTTACTGATCATTTTCATCTATGTCAACATCCTTTAATGGATTTTAAACTTGTTTGAAGTTGATTTATTATCATACAAATATTCTATGTGGTATTGAATTTTTTGTGATTTTTTTGATCATGGATTTCATATTTTGATATCATTCTTGGTTTATGGACAACGTATTGACATTTCGTATGCTACTTTTAAAATGAACATTTATGTTATATTTCAACATTTTCTTATGATGAATGTATTAGACTAGTATGTTCTGGGTAGGGGTCCGGTTATAGTAGACCCTCCTGATTGGAGTCTATAAACAGAGGCTCTCTCGGTTGGAGTCCCGTTACTGAGGCTCTTTGGGTTGGAGTCCTGTTATAGAGGCTCTCCGGAATGGAGTCTGGTTATAGAGGCTCTCTCGGTTTGGGTCCAGTTACAGTTAGCCCATAAGTCCTGGCACAAGACCTTGACACAGAAATTTATATATATAGAACTATATATTCCCTCATTATGAAATTAGTAATTACATATGATTATTAGAGTAGTAGAATATCCATGTGCATGTTTATATAGTGATGTTTGATTTATATTTTCTATATTATGTTCATGTTTATTTTTAAAAGACTGTTGTTTTATTACACATCTTCCCTTAAAAGTTTATAGATTTTTCTAAATTATTTTCCCTTACTGGTCATCTATGCTCACCCCTTTATAATGTCATATTTTCCCAGGATATGAAGAAGTTAGTTATCAGTGACTTGTAGGAATAATCTAGGAGGCTTGTACGTTTATAAAGGAATAAATTACAGCTGCTTTTCTTTTCAAGTTGTAATGTTGAACTTCATATATGTAATCTATTTTCCAAGACTGTGAAACTGATCAGTCCTTTAGGACATGATTCCTTGTAATCATTCCAATGTTATGTAATAATGTACCATCTCTATGTAACTATGGTCGGGCCATTACAGTTGGTATCAGAGGAACATACAAATAATCTTGGAAACTAGATTTAGATAAAATTTGATAAGAGCACATTACCCTAAGATATACTTTGAGGATTAGTATAGAATAATTTCATAGAATTTTGTTAATGTATAGATTTTGTGAGTTTTCCAAACAAATAAATCCCTATCTGGATACAAGAAGGTAGAGGCGGCTCTGGAACATATGTACCTAGGTGTAAAACACGAAAACACCGCTTTGACCTAGACTTGAACCTGAATTAGTTCACGATAATGGGCCTTGATGTACTCATGGTTACGACACTCTTGGGGGATATTCTTTGGATAATTATAATTTCCATTACAAATCGTTATGAATGATTAATGAGTATACAACTCTTCAAAGAAAATATTTTTATGATTATGGATTATATCCATAAACTGTTCAATTTACATTAGGTATTTTACAAGTTTCTAATTATTCATTGCAATTCATAAACTGACCTAGTGTATTCCATTTTATAGAAATGGAACCTAGTATAAGGAATGTGAACTCCTGCAATACGTATGATCAAAAGAGTAAGAATAATTATATCTTTCATGGTATTAAACCAACATTTAGAAGGGAAATAGTATCTCATGTATATTCAACATATGAAGAAATAATATTATGTGTTAATAAGATAATTAAATAATATTTTGAGTCTTATGGCTTTGAAGGGAAGCAAGATAAGAAAAGGATGAACGAGATAATGGTGGATAAATGGATGTGGGAAAAGAAGGGTTTTCTCATATGTGATAATTTTGGAATGAGTCTCCATGGTAAATGCTCAAAGGTAATGTGACTTTGTTCTAAGTGTGGAGGAAAAGGACACCATGTACGTGATTGCAAGGATAAGAAAAAAGTTTCAAATGTACAATGCATCATCTTCAAGGAGTTGGGACTCTACGTGAATCAATGTCCCAATCATCCGAGTATACCACAAATGTTGCTATTGGATTATAATAATGTTATGATACTACCAAAGATGAAGAGGAATGATTAGATATATTAGTTTTTATTAAATTATTTGTCATTTGAGTATTATATTAATGATGTACATGTTATATGAATTAAAGAGTATATAAGGATTGTACTGCAGTAATATTTCATTAAGGAATTGAGATTGTGTGGAACAATGAAAAGTGAATCAATATTAGGTTAAATTTTTGTAAAATATATGGTTGAGAGAAAGATAAGATATAATGGGGTTTTGATACTGAGGTAGTGATTTTGGAATAATACATGATTGATATGGATAAATTATATTAGATATTATTGACTACCTTGAAACTAATTAATTATTTGTATATTCCATCATTGTTAGAGTTCACAAAATTTTTGGATTTAAGGAGTATATCTAGTATCCTATAAGAAATAAGGGAGCATGAATGTAATCTATAAGGTTTTAAGGTAATTCATGATGATGAAGTGTTTTAAAAGAATACATGATGAATGTGTTCACATGTTATTAAATGGAAAAAAGGATCTTCATTTTGTTTACATTCCTTATAAATTTTGGGCTATGAGTTTTAGAATATGTATTTTGGGTACGACTAGTTTGATATTATTTTTAGATTTCCATAAAAAGGTCAATCCGGAGGTCAGGCGGCAACATGTCCTATCTGACAAGGCCGCGAGACTTGAACCCGTAACTGAAGGGCGACAAGGGTGTATCACCTACCACTGACCCATGTTATGTCCTGGATTGAATAATATAGTTTTTTTAAATTTTCTGGTAGATAAATTATAATTCATTTTTTTAAAACCCTATATGAAGAGGACAAATAGAAAAAAAATTATGTTTTATTATCTTTTACATTGAAAGATGAGTTTGTGGTAGAAATTAGTTAAAGGATGGAAATCTACTTGTCAAGTATATTTTTTATTCTTCTAGTATTCTATGAAGAAATTAATTCATAAAATCTAGGTAAGGGATCTTAAAACCAAAAATGTGTTGTCCTAATACCTTGTGTTTTGTTGAACTGATGATATTTTAAATCATCATACATTGATGGATTTGAGGAACTCAATTCTAAAATTGTTTGTAACTGATGACTGCAATCACTCCCTATAAATATTAACGTTTTTCCTCTAATTAGGTTTCTCTAACTTCCAAAAATGTTCTCCTAATCGATATCATAATTTGGTGGTGACTTTCTTATTCCCCTTTTTCCTCTTGTTGGGACTAAACTTTATTAACCCAATTTTCGATGTGGGTTTTCCCACAAAAGTATTTTCTATTTTAAAACATTTATTTTTGACGAACAATTTTAAATTTCAATGAAATAAATTTATTGAAGGAGTGAACAATGTAACACCCTATGATTTCATAGTACGTTATTTCATCAATGTAATTCAATAACTTTCACTACATGAAATATCGAGTTCTAGCGCACCAAAACATACCAAACTAGCCGTTCAAAAGAGGTTATGAATAATATTAACTAAATGTTGAAATTTATATAATCTTTATAGTTTTATAATCTATATTATAAGCTTCATAGTTATAATGTATGAACAAATTCCTTTTTTTAGATAAAAGAATTATTTTAAAAAAAAATGCAATTTTACCGCCATTTAATGGTGAACCTTTTTTAAATCAAATATTTGAAACTTTTATATATTCAATTTGAAAAAAATGAACTTCTTCCTTAAAATCAAGACATTATATTTTATTTTCAATAAATTGTTTGAGGTTTTTCTGATAAATTTCATATTTGGGTGAATAGTGAAAATTACTATATTTTAACGGAAAAAAACATTTTTAATCAATATAATTTACATTGTTAAATTATACATTTTAATGGTTTGAAAGTATAAATAGATTATATTTTTACCATTTAATCCAATTTTGGTCATTGTATGTAATTTTACTTTGAAATTTGACATAAACAAGTGTCAATCTTTTGATAGTTATTATTTCATAAAAATACGCTTTTTGGTTCTGACAACGGGAATTAATATTAAATTAATAAATTAAACTTATCTTTTTTTAATTTGGTAAAATAGACTTCATTTTTGAATTCGAAATATCAAGATTATCTTAGGGTAAATTTTTGGTATGTTTTTTAAAACTTTTAATTTTTAATGAATAGTGAAAAACACAACTTTATTGGTTAAAACCAGATTTTCATTTAAATAATTATTTATTTAAATTATATTTATTTTAGCCAAAAATTGATACATAATACATATATAAGTTCAATTTAATTAATTGGATTCATTTTATAATAAGTTTAGATATATAAAAAGTTTATTGAAATTTTACTGTCTTTTACCCAGCTCGTAGTTGCATTTGAAAATTTTTATAAAACCATATTTTACCAATTTTGTAAATTGAATTTCAAAAATCTGAGAGACATGGTTTATATCAGTAAGTAAAATGTGGTTCAATAAGATAAAAATATATTTTTGTGAATAGTAACTTTTGACTTTTATTTACTATGGTAAAAGTAAATACGCTAATTAAAAGTAAAAAAGATATTATTATTAACCTAACACATGTCCTAATTCTATTAGATAAGTGTAATTCGAATAAAAAACCTTATGAATAAAATATGATCCTTTAGTCCACATGGATTAGATTAGGACATTTATTATTATTTAATTCAAAGAGGAGTTAAAATTGTAAAATACAATGTTTAAAAACTAAACCATTTATAATATAGGGTTACACAGAAGATAAATTAGACTAAGAATATTTATTAGAAAGCTAAAAATATTTCCTAAATAACATTATTTTATTTATAATATTTAGAAATTAACTAATTAAATTTATTTATGACACAATGATGATGCAGTAATTACCTAATTAATGAAATATTAAGATAATTGATATTATAAATATCCAAATAAATGTAATTTAGACTTTTTATAAATTAATATAATTTTCTAGGTTAATATAACATGTTTGGGTTGGTTATGTGAGTTTTTTTGTAGTAATAATTCTATTATGAATTTAGAAAAAACAAAATACCAAATAGTGTCAAAATTGACATAAAAGAGTTCTTCAAAAAATTATTATATTATTAATTTATATTCAATTCCTAAAAATCTATGGATCGGAAAAAAGACTTATATAATGATAGGTGTATCATTAATGAGCCACTTTGTGTTCTCTTGGATGTTTATTGTATGTTTATTAACCATATAATATAAAAATACAAAGAGACATGGTAAAGTTCATACTATTCTACTAAGAGTTAATTCTAAATGATAAGGATAATATATTGACTCAAATCCATCTAAAACATATTTTTTGAGTTGTTTTAGACCCATACCCACTTTATCCAGTAAATAATTCATTCCGTAGCCATTAGAAACCAAAAATTAGTTTATTATAAATTTTTTTTATGTTTTTCCTAAGGGTCCCCTCACCCCTCTTATAAAAGGGCACTTCCCCTTCTCTCAATTCTCTACTCCAAAGCCATTTGGAACGGCCAACCCCAGCCCAAATATCCTTTCGACTATCCTACCTTTATCCTAGAGGCCTTCCATTAGCTATAAATCCATCTTAAGGATCCCTTTTGATCAAATCAAATGGAAGAACCAGAAGAAGTGGTAATGATTTCTCCACCAGCTTTCATGTTATTTTATTCTTCCACCTACTCATTATTTGTTATTACCATACCAAAATAATCACTCCATTACCTTATATATAATGTGATGTTATTATAAATATTTAGTAACCATATTCATTATTCTATCCATCCTATGAATTATAATGTCACCATGCGTGTGTACGTACGACTTACCGTCTCCACGCTGTAGTGTAATTTCTTTTTCAACACTCTATTATTTTGGTGGATATAATGATGATTAATATGTATATAAATATTTAAAATAACATGATAATGTCTCTATAAAATTAATATACCATCCAATTCCACACCTTTAAATAAATGATATTGTAGCTCATGTGTACGTACGGATTGTCGTCTCCACAACACGAAGAGATTAATTTACACGGTCATCATTTATTAATGATTATAAAAATATATATATTATTAATAAGTGTGTAATATATGACATAATAATTATAATTGTGATATATATATATATATATTTATTTACTTATATATATCTTATTCACTTACTTCCGTTCAATACGATATGAAAACAGAAACAATGATTATGCGTACGTATGACCTACTGTGTCCATAAATGGTGTTTTCCATTTCATATAACTATCTATTATAAATATTTATATTCTAAATAAATAGGATATATGAATTAAGGTTTGTATTTTGGAATTATTTAAATTATGATCTAAATAATACGTTCAATAATAAGAAGTTAAAATATATACGATAAAAAAGGGATTAATACCCGAAATGTTAATTTAACCTAAAAATAATTATTATATGGGTAGTATAAAGTCATAAATGAATAATTTATTATATAATAATGATGAATATTGTTCTTTTATAATATAATAACATACAACGGTCATTATACAGGAGGTTAAATGTGACCTCGACCAAAGGAAAGATCAAGGTAAGGGGTTTTCATCTCACTCCATATTCCCGTGAGATTCATGCTATATGGCCACTATTTACTTTTCTGGGGTGTATGTACTGCACATAGTTGTATTCATTGTGTAATAAACTTTAATTTATTTGTATTTACATCTACATTGTATGGTACTTCTTTCATGGGGTGTATGTTTCATAAGTTACCAAATTGGTAAGGGTTAATTCCTCAATGTCATTATTAATGGAGATTGATTATATGTACGTTTATAATGGTACATATTTATTATACATGTCCATGTTTTATAAAATAATTTTCAAATGGGATTTATTAATGTAAGCTTTTACTAAAACATCATTTTAGATGTTTTTAATGATTTATTCATCTAAAATTTTCTCATTAATGTCCATGTTTTTAAAATCGTTTTAAGGATTTATTTATATGGACAGAAATGTTTTGAAATGATAATTTTTTTAAAATGTTTCAAAGTTTTATGGGACACTTTGATTAAATATCCCTATAAAATGAATACCTTTATAAATTGTGATAACTTTAAACGATTTCATGAAAAAGGGGTATTTCTCTCAAAGCAATTTAATGATCATTTTCATCTATGTCAACATACTTTAATTGTTTTTAAACTTGTTTGAAGTTGATTTATTATGATACAAATATTCCATATTGTATTGAATGCTTTTTTGATATGTTTGACTGTGGATGTGTTATTTTTTTTAACCTTCATGGTTTATGGATAAAGTATTGAGATTTTGTATGCAATTTTTAATACGGATGTTTATCTTATATTTCAACCTTTTCTTATTACGAATGTATTGGACTAGTTTGTTCAGGGTCGGGGTCCAGTTATAGCATACCGTCTGGGTTGGAGTCCCGTTACAGAGGCTCTTCGGGTTGGAGTCTGCTTACAAAGGCTCTCTGTGTTGAATTCTGGTTACAGCGGCTCTCCGTGATGGAGTCCAGTTACAGAGGCTCTCTAGGATTGGGTCCGGTTACAGTTAGCCCATAAGTCCTGGCTCGAGGAATTGAAACAGAAATTAATGTTTGGTACTATACATTCCCTTATTATGAAATTAGTTATTACATTTGATTATTCGACTAGAAGAATATCCATGTGAATGTTTATATGGTAATTTTTTATTTATTTTTGCCATATTATGTTCATGTTTATTTTTAAAAGGATGTGGTTTTAATAAACATATTTCCTGAGAAGTTTATAGCTTCTACTAAATTATTTACCCTTATTGAGCATTTGAGCTCCCCCCTTTCTTATTTTTATTTTCCTAGGATATGAAGAAGTTAGTTATAAGTGACTTATAGGAATAATCTAGGAGGTATGGACATTTTTAATAAAATAAATTACTGTTGTTTTTTTTCAAGTTGTAATATTGAACATCATGAATGTAATCTATTTTCCAAGGCTGTTAAACTGATCGATCCTTCAGGACTTGATTCCTTGTAATCATGCCAATGATATGTAATAATTCACCAAATCTAGGTAACTGGGGTCGGGGCGTTAAATTTTTTATGTCACAATTATAAATATTACGTTTATATTTACAAATATAACACATAAAAGTTCTTAATAATATATTTAACAAGGGTTCTCCATCAAAAGGTGGTAAATTTTTTTTTTAAATAATTCTCTTTTCTAAAAAATTGAATTTGATTTATTATAATTTCAATAAAACATAAAATATGAATTTTAAACATTAAATTTAATATATTCATTAATTAAAATCCACTAATATTGGTTTGATTATTTTATAAACTCAGATATTTCCATTTAAATAGTTTTTTTGAAAAGAAATTCCCTTTAACTAAAACTGATTTTATTTTCATTTATAAATAATTGTTTAGAAATTAATTAATTAAATACATGTATAAATAAAATTTTAATAAATAAATTAATACTATTCATTCCCACCATTTTAGCTTCTAGGTTGTAATGTAACAGGCGATTTTTTTTCACATAACTTGTTTGGTTATGTTCAATGTCGCCTATTATGTACGCTATTGAACATGTAGTATCCTTTTAAAAACAAGGGATGATACATTCTCCCCCCTTTTGGAAACAGATTCCTCAAAATTTGAATTTGCCTTACTTAACTAAGGTATGACATTTCAAATTACCATTATTTTAATCCCACATCAGAAAAATGATTAACAAAATATCCACATTAAAAGAAAGAAAAGAATATATAAAGGCCACTTGAGATAACACATAGTAGGATTCTATGTAGGAAAACATGAATATGGATGAAAAACTATGTGTTATGTTTTGATGGATAGTGATAGATAACATGATTAGAAAAATGATAGAAATTAGAAAACCACAAATTTTTGGTGTGTTAAGAAGTCCTTGATTTCTCTATTGGAAAAGTAAATAGATTTTTTTTAAAATCCTTTTCCTTATTTTTTTTGAATTTATTTATGAGCTTGACATAGAACATAATGAAACATACTTACATGTTAGTTAATGTTTTATCTTTTAATAAATATCTACCATAAATTCTTCTTTTCACCAAATAATGAGTATTCAAGATGACTCGGTCACACCTATGAACTAGAATATACTTTTAAAGAATCACACAATCAAAAAAATATTAACTATCTATTTATCTTGCCAGAAAAATACTAACCCAAATCAAAAGGTTTAGGATTAAATCAGATAATTTCATCAAAAAATTAACCATTTTATGATGACAAACTACTTTTAATATATAAAATTCATCATTAATATCCAATGTTTAACAAATAGCATTTGAAAAATAATTATCCATAAAATTAATCAAAATAATCCTAACTAATATTTAAACCCATAAATTATAATGATTTTACAACAAAGTCATTCAATATAAATTTTTACATTCATCTCCTAATAACATCAAACACTCTTAATGTCTCCTATCAAAAAATAATTAACATAATCATATTTTCTCCAAGATAGGATAATCACTTCTATTAATAACCAAAATCAATATTTTTTCCCTATAAAAACAAATATTCTTCCAAAATATAATTCAACCATTACTCTTTTAAAATCCAAAATGTTATCTTTATCTTAATCATATAATGTAAACAAAACAATGGTCGCCTTACAAAATAACATTTATCATGTAATCCCAAAATCATTTTTCAATACTAATGATATAAATTAGATTAAATATATTTCCCCCAAATACACTTATTATGAATCCATATAATCATTTAATAAAAAAAATATGTCTTACTAACCTGGGACTTCACGTAGGAAATTTGTTAGAAAATAAATCCTAGTCATACTTTAATTGTCAGCTCAATTCCTACAACATTGTCCAACATGACGGGTTTTCACATGGTCTGTGTGTTGTCCTTTTTCAAAAACAATATAATTTTATGACATTACCAAAAATATTATAAACTCCTCAAAAATTACTATTACTTTTTATAATCTCAATATATATTTTGTACCTTGAATTTTTCATTCCAGAAACTAATAACCAATAATTTACTCAAAGGATAATATCTCCAAAAATAACATTAGTCACAGTAATGTTTCATAAAATAATTTTAAAAAGGGGTTTCTAATACATTGATCATATGATCAGCGTAATAATTATAAACTCATCATGATATCCCTCACTTTTAAGAAAACATCATAATTCCAAAAGCTATCTAAACCAACCTTTGATACCAACAATAAGGCCCCATCATTATAAAGTACTTAATCATTATTTAATTAAAGATTTCACATTGAGGATCTTTTCAGGTTTATAGTTTTAGATATTTATCCTCTAACTATTACATAATAGACGCATATATTACATAAGGAAAATTACACTCGGTATCCACTTTTCCGCCAAAGAAACCCTTTACGAAAACATTATTTCTTTTTCTTGATAAAAATCACATTTACATAATCCTTTCCTTTAATCATCCTTATAACTTGGGAAAACATTTAAAAAATATGTTATGGGAACAAAATGTAGGGTATGGGATATAAAATAAAGAGAGAAAAACAATATTCCATAAATACTTATAAACCAATAAAATTATACTTTTCAAACATAAAACATATGCTCTTTAACATACCCCATGAAATCATAAGACTCATAAAATTAATAAATCATAATGTAAGTTTTGGTGTCCATATCATATATTGATTTTCTCCATTACTACTAAATAGGGAGTAAACTTCATGGTTATTTTTTAAATACCTTTCACTATAAAATCCCTAAATCTCTTTGGAGAAACCTTATTATTTACATCCTTCATGTTACCCAATTAATTAGAGAGATATCATGGGCCCACCTACCCTTGATTTATCATGTAATTACACGTATACATAAGCAACTACCATGAACCATAACATAATCACAACACTTGAACAAGCATAAATGAAAACAATAACATTTCTACATTGCAATCATAAAAATTAATTTCAAGATATTAATATTACTAATAAATTCTCAAAACCATTTTCAATACCCCAATACCGTAAAAAGAAATATTTTCTTTTCTTTTCTTTTAAAAAAATTACATCTTGTAGTGGAATCCAAATACCATGATGTGGGCATAGCAGCAGAAAGTTGGTTTTCACCAGAAATACCAAAAAAATATTCCTTTTTCATTGAGTAAAATGATTCGTATAAATATATTCCTTTTGAAATCCATTGACTGAAATTAATAAGTAAAAGTGATTTAATATACACTGTATAAAATAAGGTCATGTATAAATCAAAATAGGCCACATTGAAAGGAGATCAAGACAAAGTCCCTGACCTTGAGTCAGACTTGTGATATACATTCATTATGTTCCTAAATAACAGACATAGTTTACTTTATACCTACTTGAGAACATTTTTCATGTTCATTATTCATTATATATCACTTATTACTATGTTATAAAAATTACATAACTATTAGTGTTCATATCAGACGTTTTGTCGATAATCAATACTTGAGTCAAAAATGAACTTGGTTTGATGTAAATTGTCTATGGGGTCAAAATTCCTTAATTTATATAATATTATTCAAGATTTAAACACCATATATATCCTATATATATGTATTTAGAATATGAATAATATTTTGAGACATGAAATTAAATGCACCATTCATGGAGACGGTAGGTCATATATACACATGAATGCTACATTATTTTATTTGTCTTATTAAAAAGAATAAGACTTAAATAACAATTCCAGTATTATATTAATGTCATATATATCTCATATATTTAATAAAACCATATTTTATATGTTCTTTGTATAGCGGTAATGAGTCAAATCACTTTGACAGTGTGGTAGTCCGGACATCCTCAATCGAAATTATTGTATTTACACAACATAGAAACGCATAAAGGTATGTTATAGATGAAAATTACTGAAGAATAGAGACAACATAAATATAATATATATCATTTTTAAAATACTTTCAACCATAATTTATACCATCAGAGGTGGTATGGGAAAATTGAACAATCATTGTTTCGTGAGGCAGTAGTTCGCCCTATACAGAAATAGTAAGTTCGTTACACATTAAATGGAGTGGTGTGTAAGTGTAGGTTAAAAAAATATCATGAAAAAACTCTACTATATGTGAGATAATTTTTTTCTTATTTAATCATATAATAATATGATTTTTTGGATTGGATAATGGAAATGAAACTAATAATCATGAGAGAAGGTGTTATCTCTTAATCGGGTAACTTCTTTTGGTTTATACCAAAAGGCTTCCTTGGGAGGATTTCAATCCAAAGGTAGGATTATAGGATTGGGGGAGGGATTCTAGTATTATTTTGTGTTGGTATAGGGTGATCCAAATTGTCCTTGAAGTGTGAGTATTAGAGATGTTAGGGTACTTTTTTATAGGAGAGGGGAGGGGCACCCTTGGAAAATATTAATGTATTAAATTAATATAAATTATTTTTTTAATCCAAAATGATCCTAAATGAGATATGTCGATGTTAATATGATGATAGTTCAAAATTCAATCATCCAATATTTTTTAGACTTGTATTGAGTTTATCTTAAACATTATCTTTTCACATTACCCACTATTATTCTCTTTTAATTATAATTGTGGTAACAAAATTTTAATTTTTAAGAGGCCAATAATTTTACTTATATTGGGTAATTTTCCCTTAATTAAACACTTAATTATCTATTATACATTATAATAGTCTGTTTTTAATTTTAATATATTTTTAGTATTTATAAATATTTTAATCAATTATTATATTTATAAAATATCTATCACGTCAATGTTTACACTATTCATTTTATTAAATTTATATATAATCCAAAAAGCAAGAGATAACTTCATACCGAATAATTTAATAGTATTATAAAATTTCATATTCACCTATAAATATTGTGGATGATATAAACTATTCAATATAATATTTATTTTTAATATTTATAATATCATTTATTTAATATTGATATTAATAAAATAATTATTGTATCATTTTTCTATCAATATTTATAAAAATTATATAAAATATAAAAATAATAAATAATTTAAAATGATATATATAATTTCATTCGATTCATGGTGACCAAATATTTTATTAGTTTCAACATGTTTATCAGTACATTAAATTTTTTTTACTTATAAGAGATAAGAGGGTGACATGTTTTCACTTTATTTTTTTAATAATAATTACATGACATTCATGAAGAAAGTATATTAAAAGAATAAATTTTGATCCTTATATATTAAGGGTTGAATTTTATTCATCCAAAAATATTTTATAAAGTGTTAAGGTAATTTTATTATCCATGTCATTTTATTTGTTACCATAATTTACTTGATTTACCCTTAACTGTTGTAAATAAAAATAATTACTATTCATAATGTCCAAAAATAAACAGGACCTATTTACAAAATTTGGTCCCTCTGATTTAAAATGTTGAATCCATTAAAACACTACTGTTTTAGTAATTAAATTAAATTAATTCCCATTGTGAAAATGAGAAAATGTATTTTTAAATGTCATCAAATATCTTTTTTTTAATTTTCTGAAATCCACTTTATTATTATTGGAAACCATACATTAGGATTATCAAATTCATATTTTTGGAATCTAAATTTAAAAATAAAAACTAAACAAGATCAATGAATTCAAAATAATGGAATCCTCAATTCCAACCAAATTGTCACCTCAAAGACTGCGAGATACACTCTGTGGACCGGGGAAAGGCCTTTTTAGTCACATCTATAGAGTTACAACCATAATCTCATCACATTAGGAATCACCCCTTCACTATCATCCCCTATCCAAGTTCCGTCATCTTATACATCTCCTGTTGTTGGAATGAAGAACAATCATCTTGTATCAGTACCACAAGAAAAGAAACACCAACAAATCGATGATGGGAGAAATCCCATAAACCATCGCACCATTTTCCTTGTCACCAAATTAACGTGGCACCATCGTGTAATTGACTTCAAAGAGTCACAAGAAACACTATATTTTCTACTCAAAACAATACCAGATACCATTGTCGAACTGAGAACACCGTAAAGAGAAAACAATTGATGTTTCCACCATCACCACTCTCTCATAATCACACCACAAATGACCAAAAGCAGATAATGAAACCACCACCATATATCACAAACCACCATCGAGTGAGAACACCAAAAGTTAAATGAAATTGGGTTAGTGTCGCCGAACAAAACTGAATTAATAAGGAACGTGGAATGAAACTTGAACAATAGAAAAAAAGAAGGCTGGCCTCGGTGACTCCGAGACTACAAACCCATAAGGCCCAAAACCCTATGTATCCATCGCTCCAAATCCAACCTGGAGAGGAGTGGGAGAATGCATGGTCAGAAAAATGTGACGCGGCTGAGGAAGAAACCCTACAATCATAACCCAGCAAGAAAATGATGAAACTATGATAGAACCCAATTAGAAAGAGCTGACTCTATTTGCACCTCAGAATTCAACATCCACCAAATATCATTCCAAGAATCTCATAGTATCCCTCGCTCAAAATATGACTTGGAGAAGAGATATGGAATTCAAGTTCATAGCATGATAGAGGCTACCAGGAAGTGACAAAAGCACCTCACAGAGCTGGGAGGCAAAAAGAAGATTTGAATTTTTTATTCTATCATTTCTATAAATTATATAAATATGAATTTTAAACATTAAATTGAATATATTAATTAATAAAAATCTATATAGAGTGATTTTATTTTTTTTATAAACTCGCTTATTTTCATTTAAATATTTTTTTAGAAAATTAATCATTTTTAATTAAATAGGATTTTATTTTCATTAAAAAATAATTGTTCAAAAAAAAATTAATTAAATTAATTTGTAAAAAATATTTTTCCAAAATCAATTAATATTATTAATTTCTTCCATATTAACAACTAGTTTATAAGGAAACAAAATATTTAGTTGTTTACTTAAATTGTTATCTTAATTTTGATGTGGCGTATTATGTAAGCAATTGAACATATTATATTATTTTAAAGGGTCAGGATGGTATAAAATAGTTTATTACAACATGCCTTACAGTGCACCTATTTTGAAACACCCTTTAGTTATTTTATGATAATTAATATTTTCATTAGAAATAATTTTGAAGGATTGGAAAATAAATATATTTCCAATGAAACCATGTTTATGATGCATAGTTTTTTAAATTTATAATTGATTTTACACCATATTTATAAATATAAATCATAATTTAAATTTCATAACATTATGTTCTAATATGTTATATAATATTTTTTAGGATTGACACCTAGAAAGGAAAAATGGTATCATTAGTTGTATCCAATGTATAGATTTCACTACAGAGGAATCCAATACAGCTTTTGAACTGTGAAAATTATGGCTATATTATAAAATAGTAATTAAGTTATGAAAAACACCATTTTTTGGATGGTTTAACCTATTAAACGATGATATTATTCTATATGGGATAGATTAATGTGATAAAATCCCCCACAATGGTGTGGGACTACTAATACACTAGAATATGATCAATGGATTAAGTCTCTAAAAAGATATTTATTTCATTTGGATGTAGTTAAAATGGAAAGGATAAACTTTTGGTGTATTGTCTCAAAAGAAATCCAGATCAGTGTTGGATTCTGATCTTGAATAATATATGGATAAGGAAATAAAACTCATGGAATTTAAATCTTATAAGGAGAAATTCTTTGATAAATACTTCTCTCATGGAAAATAAATTTAAATAACGTTAAAGATCCTTAAAATAATGAAAAATTGCAATTTCCCAGAACTAGATTCCACTAACTAGTTCCCTAAGCCTGGATGGACACCTGGCCTCATGCTCAACTCCCCAAACACCATAGGCTTTTAACTAGTAGTGAGGGATTAATGTCGGTTTGTGGGGAGAATATTCCACTAGACCAGATTGTAAAAATTTGAATATCAATAAAAATTAAATACATGAATCCGTAAAAAAAGATGTCAAAATATTATTGCTATAAGAGATTACAATAATTCCAATGGTGTCTCATATTCAATGATGATTACACATGCATCTATAAAGTATCCAATACAATTTAACAAATGTACAATACAATACAATTCTCCAAAAACTAAAAGACCAAAAGTGATACATCCAAATAGTATCATGAGTCACATCATAGTCACCTTCTCCAATGCTACTATGTGTGGAATAAAATCAATTATCAAAATAATCTTTCATGCCCTGATCTATACCTACATATAAATAGTCATTTTGGGTACCCAAAGATTGCCAAAACAGGGTGTGAGATACAATTTGTGTAGGAAACCACCCAATGTTCTATAAAATCCAGTTTCTGTAATATAAGAATCTATAAAGTGTGTAGGTAAAAAGAAAATAATTAAATGAAATTAAAGATTCATGTGGTGTGTATGTATTACAAGTGATACCAAAAAGCATCAATAGTATCCTTGCAAAACATGTTTCGACTCCTAAATCAAGGAAACTACAAGTAAAAGAATGTAAACACCACAACCTCCGCTAGTAGAAATTTTTTTGTCAGCCTTAGTTTTTTAGTGTTAACATCAGTTTTTAACCAATATACAAGATGTTGAATTTAAAAGTGGGACATTTTATGTTGGTTTTTATAAAATAACATGAAAAATTAAAATGTTAACCTTTTCACATCGGTTGCTTCTGAAAACCTACATCTAATGTCTGATTACAAAGGTTTTTAACATCATATTTTGATTTAAATAGATGTTAAATGTACTAATTGAAGTCTATAAATGTCATTGATTTATTAACCAACATTAAAATCCTTATTTTAACATCTCTTAATAAAAAAGAGACACTAAAAGCCTTCATAGAAGCTTTTTAACGTGGGTTTTTTTCATGAAACCAGTGATAAAAGTCATTGATACATTAGTTTTCAGAATAACCAACATTCAAAATGATTATCATGTTTTAGATAATTTATAATGATTCAATTTTACTAGTCATGGAGCTAATATAGACTTACATATCAAAATCTAGTGCCATCAGAAGTTGAACTTTATGATGATTTTATAGATACAACTTGTTTCAAAGACATGTTTTTATTTTCCATTACCATCTTCAAATATGGTCATGAAACCATTTTTATGGATGAAACAATTTATTTTATACTTATTATATCCTATTTAACTTAATGTAAATAACTTATGTACATATTACTAAATGGTTAATCAAAACATGTCTATTGTGGTCGAAAAACTTCCTGAATTAACCCAAATGATCATCATTAAATTATTATCTACTGATCCATTCTCATGGTATATAATAAAATAATTAATAAGATCATTTAAAGTTATGTAACATTATAAATAACATATAATTACAATTCTTGATGTTTATCTACATTTTAAATGAACTTCCTTTCATGAATACAAGTGAACCATTCAAGGAAACTATAAAAATGAACGTTCCCAAAAAATAAAATTGAAACAATATAACCCATTAAAAAGGCCATTAATGAACATAAAAGGGTGTGTTAAATCAATTAAATATATAATAGGTTCTATAATTATTAATTATTAAACATAATTTTATTATTCATGTAATTAATAACAAGGGAAGAACACCTTCAGACATAAGGTAAGTGGTCCTCTCTATTTCACTTTTATTCAAGATTGTTCGCTATGATATAATAATATATGGGTAATCACTAATGATGGGGTATGATTTATCCCCATCCCCATTCTTCACACATGATTTATAATTTATGAGAAACTAATTTATATATCTTTTAGACTTCTTAAGTACACCTAATACCTTGCTGATAACCCGTGAGGAATTCTACCAGAATCTCTTTTATACCTTGGAGTTGCCTTATATTTATTTCTACCAAAATGATGACATATTATCTATTTTCACCATAATATAAATTCCGTTTACATGAAAATAATTCATTAATTATTACCATTCAATCATTATTATTTTCCAGATAGACATGTTTTTAATTTATTCCCTCCTCAAAACTTCCCAATAAGGAAAACAGTTTTAAGGGAACTTCTCAAATTATTACTCAATTTCAAGTGAAATAGATATTATATTTTAATCCACTATTTTCATTATAAGATAAATAATTTTATTTTTAAAACCACTATGGTTCACTTCTATTTTTCTATAAATGATTGTTCCCTTTTCTGTTTTAAAGGCTCTATAGTATTTTCCTAAAAACAACTCAAATATATTTTTATGCTAAACTTTCATGAATAATTTTCTAATATGTTGTAACATGTACATGAAATAATATACAATAATACATGACTATTATACATTTTAAATATCCATATATATTTTAGTTCTTTTATTTTATGGAAGCCTTTATGATACGAAAATTAGCTATGCTCTATAACACGATTGTGGTGCCCAAATATTTACATGTGTAACACTTATGTTTATGTAAGATTGATTATGTTTTATTATTTATGTGGAAAACATATTCATTAAAAGTTAATATGGGTGAATCTATATAGCGCTTCAGTGCCTTGGGTAAATTTATGTCAAATGAGATGTTATGTGTGACGGTCTTGGCGGTTAGCCTTGGCTTGTTCTACTATGTGAAACGATATTGGCAGTTATCCGTGAATCGTACTAATTTCATGTTCTATGTTGCTGTGAAATTTCATGGAAACCGTGTTTTTAGGATTCTATGTTTATATGTTAAGGTTACATATGGTACATTAATTTTTATATTTTCATGTCAGGCTTTCTATTCTTTTTGCTAATACATTGTTCTTATTGTTATTCCCGTATGAGTATTTTACTATATTCCATTTGTTCCTGTGATCCCCAGGGCACCCTATGCATATGTAAGGGATCAAAAGAAGTTAGGATATCTTAATTGAGATTAAATAAAGAAGTATTTTTTTTTAGTTCCATGTTTTCAGTTTAATGTACCTAGCTTCAAAGACAAAAGTCTTCACGATATGTATCTTGTACTCTGATGTATAATTATGATTAAAATCATGTAATTTTATGTGTAAAAGGATAGTGTCACTATAGTTGGTATAAAGGGATGGTCTAGTTATTTTTGGAAATTATTAATGGAGCACTCTATTGAGAACCTTATGTATGTGACTATGTATAAGAAAACACCACTAAATTTTGGTAAGTATAGAGTATGTGGTTTATTACAAAAATACATCTCTGTATAGATAAAAACAGATAGAGGCAGCTCTGGCACAGATATACCAAGAAGTGAAAACTCTGGCAAGGGGTTTCAGGCTTGACTCGTGGTATGCTATTAAATGTCAATGGGCCTTGATTCACTCTTTGTTTTACACTCCCGATGGATATGCTTTGGAAAATTCCTAAGCATATTACAAACTATTATTAAGAGAATAAAAAATACCATAAGAATATAAGTTTAGAAAAAAATCATGGATAACCTAGATGAAAACCTAGGTAATTAAATGGTAGGACATACCATCCCTTTATGATTTATAATTTTATGTTTAATGTTTCCATTTTACTATTATTAGCTCATTATTCAAACACGCTACTGTTTATGGCCTAGAATGTAAAACAAAATTTTGAGGGAAAAATTTCTTAAGGGGGGAACAATGTAAAGACATAATGTTTTTCAATGTAAATTTACTTGTTATTATTTTGTAATATAATATCAAAACATAGTGAACTTATTATGTACTATGTGTTCTGTAAGCATTATTTTGACACTTCTGTGTTTTGAATTTTTAAAATCTCACATTCACGGTTGTGATCAGTAAGATGTTTGGAGTCCGATAAGAAAAGCATAAATTTTGGTGAATAGTAACATAACATTATGAATAGTAATTTTACCATTATAAATAGTGACATACCATAATGAATATTAACATTACGTATTATTGTATATAAATAAGATTCAAGTGGAAGAATGTTATACCTATATCTGCGAATAAGATAATAAATGTTTAAAATTTTTTGTTTTTCAAGAAAATAAATTTTTAATTAGACGATAAATTAATCATATTTAGAAAATTCGGTTTGGAAAATGTTTTCCATTTTTGGAGTCTAAACGTCGATAAATTGTAAGGGTAATGTTTTCAGGTGTCTTCCAAATACATGAATTTTTTAGGAATATTAAAATACGATAATTTACATTAAATGATAAATATGTGAATTATGATGTCATAAACTGATTTATGGATGATGTATGGCCATTATATCTAACTCACAAGAACATAATACTATTTCTGGTCAGGTAATAATCACTATATATGGTCTTGAGGTAAATTAATAAACTAAGGAATTAAATATTTTGAAAACTCTCCTCTCCTAGATTATAAATACAACTCCTCCTTACCTCAACTCTTCACACATCTCATGATTGAAGACGTGTCTAAAATCTACAAAAAACACATCCTAGTCCCATAACCCACATCATATATATTCAGGTATCATCATTAATCTAATCAAATATTCCTTACTGAGGACTCAAGTGTCAATTCCCCCTCTCTCTTTTCCTTTAATTTCCTTTCAATTTCAGGTTCTTTTCGTAAATATATCCCCACCTATCCTCATCTAAATGGTATGGTAACTATAGTATCATAAATAAAATTTACTTTTATGATAATAATTGGAGAATATATCATCCAACCCCCTTATCTTCTTCTTTTAATTTTATAAAGGAAAACATTGTTCGTGATGTGTTAATTTATCACATCCAAGAACAACATATTTTCCTTTTCCATTACCACCATAAAATCAGGTCATGAAATACTTTTTACGGTTGAACCAAGATATTGTATATTTATTATATTCTATTTCATGTTTATGAACTATGTTAAATAGATATTGGTAAATTATTAAACAAAACAAGTTCGTTGTGGTCGAAAAACGCCTGAATTAACCCAAATGATCACCATTAAATTTTTATCTATTGATCCATTATCATGGTATATAAAAAAATTATTTATAACATTATTAAAAGTTTTAAAATATTAAAAATAAAATATAATTTCAATTATAGATTTTTATCCAAGTTTTAAATGAACTTCCATTCATGAATACAAGTGAACAGTTCAAAGAAACTGTAAAAGAGAGTGTTCCCAAACAATGAAATTGAACCACTTAACCCATTAAAATGTAGATGAATTAACATAGAATGGTATAATAAATAATTAAAATATATAATAGGTTCTATAATTATTAATTAATAAACATAATTTTTTTATTCAGGTCATTAATGACAAGAGATGAACACATTCAGACATAAGGCAAGGGATCCTCTCTATTTCACTTTTATTCATGATTTTCTAATTTGCTATAACATTTTATGTGTAATACATAATTAAGGGTTATTATTTTCACCTCCAAAATTCTGAACTCATGATTTATAAGTGATTTTTAACCCCATTCTCTCTCATTCAGCCTTCTTAGGTATATCCAATACCATGACGATAACCCGTGAGGAATTCTACAAGAATATATTTTATTCCATCGAGTTGCCTTATCTTTATTTCGAACAAAATAAAGATATCTTATCTATTTATGTTAATATTATAAATTATATTTTTATTTAAAAAATTTATTTATGAAGACACATTTGTCATTATTTTTTTGGGATTTAGATATTTTTAAGTGATTCTGTCCTCAATACTTCCCCCTTAGAAAAAGTGTTTTAAAAGAACTTCCCGAATTCTAACCCAATTTAATGAAAAATATATATTATGTATTAATACACCATTTTATTTATAAAAAAAAGTCTTTTCAATTTGAAAACATTCCCAGCTCACTTTTTTTTTCTAAATTCCTTTTCTATTTTAAATGCTCCATAGTATTTTCCTTAAAACCTCTCAAAAAATGTTTTTATGCTAAAATTTCTTGAATACTTTTCTTACATGTGGTCACTTATACATGAAATAACATACCATGATACATGACTATTATCACATACAAATCTCTATGTATATTTTAGTTCCTTTATTTCATTGAAACTGTTATGATTCAACCATTTTCTATACTTCATGACATGATTGTGGTACCCAATTCTTTCCATGGGTAATGCTTTTTTATGTAATATTAATTATGAATGATTATTTATGAGGAATAAATATTCATGAAATTTTAATATTGTTTTTCCCAGGATGTGCTCTAATTCATTGGGTAATGATATGTCTTATGAGATGTAATGTGTGACGGTCTTGGAGATTTTCCTTGTCTTGTGCTACTATGTGGAACGATCTTAGTGGTAATCCTTAACTCATACTAAAGTCATGTTTTATGTTTCTGCAAAATTTATAGGACTCCATTTTTATGTGATTGTATTTTTATAATTTAAGGATCCTTATGCTACATGCATCTTTATATCATCTTGCCTTTCCTTTTATTCCTTATTCTAATCCTTTGTTCTTATGGTTATTCCATTACTAGGATATTTAGCTCATCCCTTGGTTCATGTGATCCCAGGGTACCCCATGAATATTTAAGGGATCAAAGGAATTTAGGGGATCATTATGGATAATAAATAAATAATTTTCTTTTTAGTTCTTTGTTTTTAGTTTTCTATACATAGTCTTCATAGAAAAAATATTTAACGATCCTTTTCTTGTGCTATGATTTATTATTATGCTTAAAATCATGTAATATTTTGGGTAAAAGGCTAGGGTCTCTATACGTAACTTAATCATAAGAATAATTCATCACTATAAATAAAATTATAAATATTTTTAGGAATAATGGAAAATAATAATAAATAAATTACATGATTGAATCTATAGTATGCTTAAATAATCGATTGAGGACATGTTGAAAATTTCATATAATTGATGTGTTTGAAAATGAAGAATGAAAAAAATCCATATTTATATGTAGTAAAAAATATTTCTTTTCATTGGATTTTTATTACAATTTAGGTGGGATTGTTTAAAATGAAACATGTGTGGTGATAGATTTTGATATTCAGATCATGTGTATTTTAAATTTTACATTTAACATTAATTAAATATATAACTGAAGTTAAAAACCTTCATGTATTGGGGTTTTAATGTTGGGTCTTTATAAAACCAGCATTAAAGGACATACAATATGAATTTAAGAATGTTTATATAGTAACATATTTTAAAAACATTCTTCAATTGTTTGATTATGAAAAATAAACATTAAAATTTATCATAGGAGACTTTTGGTGTCTTTTATTTTGAAAACCACATTAAAAGTTACTTTGGATGTCAATTTTTCAATAAACAACATTAAAAATAACTACCATGTTATATTTCATTTCCTAAAAAATTATTTGGCTAGTCGTGGTGCTCAAACATGGTTACATATCAAAAGTGATGACCTTTGAAATTTGGAATTCTCTGGGATTTCTCTTAGGGAAGTTCAACTTTTGAAATCTGTAAAATTTGATCTGTAAGTCCATTTTACCTCCATGACTAGTAAAATATACCCTTCATAAAGGATTAACATTACATTAATGATTTTCAATTTTGGTTTTTTTTTAAAATGGAATCAATAGTGACTCTTAAAAATTATTTATGAAAACATAACTGACATTAAAATTAATCTAATGTTCAACTTTTTATGTACATAACATTTGATCTATAAGACTAATTTAGCTCCATGACCAATAAAATCAAATATTGGAAAATTATGAAAATCATTGTATAAATTTTTTGTGTGTATTATTAAAAATTAACATCAAAAGAGGCAGTTAACATCAGTCCTTGAAACTAATGACATTAAAAATATTCAAACATTTAACTTTTGATATCTATACATTTTGATCTGTAAGTCCATTTTCCCTCCAAAACTATTCAAATTAAATCTTGTGAAATGAAATAAATTTTTTGATCATTTTTAATGTTAGTAATTTTAAGAAAATATATCAAAAATTACTTTTAATATTATTTCGTGAAAAATACCAATGTATATCATCTTCCATTATGACTTTTAATGTTGAATTTTAAAAAAACATTACAAGTGATCTATTAAAATCATTTAATTAATAAAAAATGTTAAAAAAATTCATGGAAAGCATTTATCATCATTATCTATGAACCGATTATAAAATTATGACATTAATGTCAATTTTTCTAATAGTTCTCTCAATACAACCACAGTTCCGTATTGACCATGGTCTTGTCGTACATCTTGAATTGTTATAACATCCACAGTCGAACCATTTAACCATGAATTCAAAAATTCCAACAACCATTCCATATAATAAAAATTTCATAACAAGAAGGTCATGATTAAATGTTTAGATAACCAAGGCATCCACTTCGAGTCCCAATACTCATTTGGTTCCTAGGAAAATTTCATACCGAACATGTCCTAAACGAGTCCAATAAAGCTAAATCCAAGGGGTATAAATGCCAAAGGTATCCCATTGAATTAATACCCTAGGAAAATAATATATCCCATGAATCCACTAACATGTTCATGAACCAAAGAGCATCATCCAAGTATAACCAAATCATGATTTGGTTCATGGAATATGTTCTTACCCACTCATACAACCTATCGCATTTAAATTTGTCTCATGATTATACCCACGAATGTATCATAATTCAAATCTAATGTTAATAAATGAGTATAACCAATCATTTACCACAATTAACATTTAATCAAATAACATGTGTTTACCCATCCATTTACATATTGTCTAAATAATAAATTTAATCAATTCATGTTCAATATAAACAACCTAATCAACTATCACATTAAATCAGAGGGGAAATAACATAAATAAAAAATTTTTAATTCCATTTATAGATTGGATTCAACATACTATCCATTCTCAATAACACACCCATTGGGCGATACAACATAGGGAAAATAGAGGAAGAATACATAGAACACCCCATGAGTAGATTTTGGTTAGAGAGAAGTCACAAATACATCACAAAAAAATAAAAGGGAATCCCAATGTGGTCCAATTACATTAATTGAATTTATCATTTCACTTTTGAGGACATTCCCAAAATTTTGGTGGGAAAAATATTGGAAGATAGACTAATGATGAACCAAAACAATTGGAAAAATAATATACCACCTACCATAGCTCTATAGTTGAGTGTTCATCCAATATCAACATATGGTTTGACTTAGATTATAATAAAATCCAAGAATATATGAAGATCCAACAATTAGGCCATTGTAACACCCTGAGATTTTTTGAGAAATATTCTTTTTAATTTCTTTGATGTATTGTGTTGTACGATACACCAAGATTGGATTGCACTATATGCAACACTGTATTGGCTTTCAGTATACGCAAACACTATTCTGGTCTTGTGTTGCATGCCAGAGCAACATTCCTCGATAGCCTGTGTAATACGCAATACCGGGTTTCACTAAACAACGATATATTGTTATAATATTATTATGGACTAGACATTATAAATATTATTAACTAAATTTTGAATTTTATAATACTATTATTCATCTTACACATTTTCTATAATAGGGTATGATAACAAAATAAATGTTTCGGGTAAAATATGTATTTTTTCAAAAAAGTGCAGTTTTGCCGCATTTTGATGGAACACCCACATTAAATCTTATTTTTGACATGTTTATAAGTTCAATTAAACAAAATAAATTTTTTCTTTGGAATCAGGATATAAAATTTACATTGGATAAATTTTTTATATTATTATGATATCTTTCATATTTTAATGAATAGTAAAAACTCGCTATATTTTAATGAAAACCAACTTTTTTCATCGCAATAATTTATATAGTAAAGTTATAATATTGAATGATTTTATAGTATAAATAGAATATATTTTTACCATTTAAAATAATTTATGTAATTACCATTAATTTTACATTGAATTCTTTGGTACAAACATTTCCATCTTTGGCAATGTTTTAACTGTTAACACCTGTTTTCTTGAGAACTTGATTAATTTTAAATTAATTATTGCAAATTCTATGTTTTGAATTTTGAAAAATGGATTCCATATTTGAATTATGTGTTTCCACATTATGTTAATAGTTTACTTTTTTTTTGATATTATGAATAATTACTATGGTAATTTTTATTTACTATAGTTGAAGGTAAATCAGGAAACTAAGGGTATGAATAAGATTGTAAAATTACCCTAACACTTTTAAAAATTATATTGGATGAATAAATGTCGACCCATATCACCTAAGTGTCTGAATCGATTAATTTCATGGACCATTGACCATGAAAATGATGTAATTATTATTAAATCTAAATTAAGTGACAATATGTTACTCTATTAAATCTTATAAGTGTAATAATTTTAATTTAGTGATAAAATTCATTAAAATTTGAACATTAATAGTCTCCAGATATATAATAAAATTATATAAATCATGTGTATTTATTTATAATTTTTAGTTATTAAATATTTTTCATTAATTATGACACAATAGTGATGTTGAATTTATTTTATTGATTGAAATATCAAATAAAGGGTTTTAAAAATATTAAAATAAATATTATATGAACTATTTAATGTACAACACGAATTTTCTAGATACACATGACATGTTATGAATATATTAAATCTTTTAGTTCGAACATATCTTCTGTGTGGATTTTATTTAAATTCAAATAAATGAATTGTGTCAAAATTGACAATATTGTTACTTTATAAAAATAACATATTATAAAATTGCTTAAAAATCACAAAAATATTTAAAAATTGTAAAGTAAAATTTATATGGTATAAAATGACATTATTTATAAAATTATGGGCAATTAAAACATATATGTAATTATTTGTAATGATTTAAAATTTAGAATATTTTTACCCAAAATAAAATTAAAGAGATTAAATAAATATAAATCATGGTGATAATGTTTTAAATAAATTCCCAACATGTATAAATATTATTGGTTGGTGATATTACAAACCTATATCATCTAATATTCTTATTCGATTAATTTTGGAAGTTTTTAAATGGGTTTTGAATTTATTTAAAATTAATATTTTTAAGATTTCTAAAGGTTCCCCTCTCCTCCCTTATAAAACAGCACCTCCTCCCTCTTCTCTTTACACAATTTTGAGCTTTCAATCTTGTAAAAACCCTGACCATTTCCCTTTATAAACTTACCTATATAAATTATAGATATTTTGGTATCCTCAAAAGACCAACTCTAGTGCCTTAAGAGGAATCTTTAAAGAGGTGTGTCGAAGAAGAGGTAATCTCTTCTACCGATTATTTCAAGATTCATTCTTCATCAACATCTTCTTATTTATTTGATTCACTATAAAGTAATAACATCAGTATCAATAATATACTTATATGTAATTATAAATATGAAAACCCCCCAATTCACCTTTTATCCATCCTATAGAAAATGAAATCACCGCGCGTGCGTACGTACAGAATACCATCTCCACGCTGTGGTGTAGTTTGTTATTCCACCACCACCTTACTTGGATGGATATAATGGTGCAACAAATAACTATATATGGTTATTATAACATCATAATGATTCTGAGATATCATATCATCCACTCCAATTCCATTCAATAATTATGGGAATGATATCATTGCTCGTGTGTACATACGGATTATCGTCTCAACGACGCGATGAGATTCATTCTCCATATTAACCATTCAAAAATTATTATAAAGTATATATAATGAATAATAAGGAAATATATGAAATAAATAATCTATTTTATATATATATATATATATATATTTCATCTACTTACTTCCATTCAAGTCAATAAGGAATAACACAGTGTTCATGTGTATGTACGGCCTACCGTCTCCATGAACGGTGTATTTTATTTCATTCATCTTAAGATAATATATATATATATTATAAATATATATGATATATAAATCCTTATTTAAATTTTGTATGTATGTAAACCATGATATAAGTAATAATAATTTCAAGAACAACAAGTCCAAACATGTACGATAAATAAATGATTTTACACAAAACGCTACTTTGACATGGAATTTACAAAAGAACGAGTAATATAAATTCATAAGTGTACCATATATGATATCACAATAATGAATATGACTCTGTAATAAGTAAATGAAATTATTTAAATCATTATACAGGAGGTTCGGATACATACGAATCATATCGGACATAAGGTAAGGGATAATTTTCGAAATCTCTTTTTATCTGAGATTGCTTATAGGTAAGTATTTACTGGGGTTATATTTTTCATCCATGTCCATAAAAATGTTTTTCATAAAGTGTATAATATTCTAACATGTGTGTATAAATTCATGTTTACCCCTCTTTTACTTATACTTTGTGTTATTTAAGGAATCTTTATTTTGTTTACCATATGTGGTACTTTTTGACTTTTCCGACAAAAGTATGAGAATAATATATTTTAACTCATACGACATGAACAAATTTTTATGGTTTCATAAATCATTATTTTCATGAAGCTTACTCTTCAATATTTAATGACTATTTTCAACGAAATCCTTTTCTTTTAAAATTTCATGGAATTTTGTGAAAATAAAATGATTTTGAAGAAGAAAGTATATTTTCCTCAAGAATTCATTTCAAGTGTTTTATCAAAACCATTTTCCAAATAAGATGGAATTGTTCCAAATGTGTATGTTTCAAGTATAAGGTCTCTATTATTTAAATGGTTTCAATTTTCTTATGATGAAATGATATCCTTTTTTTATATGGATTATGTTATGATGGGATGATGTTTATGAAACCCATTTTATTCTTCGTGTAATGATGAATGATTTATGTTCTTGTTGTGGCACATGTAAAAATGATTTCATTACGAGATGGGAGGGACCTATATATCCCTCTAATTTATCGGGTAAATATTTATATCTCATGAGATAGAGATGGATGGAATGGTAAGTTAATCTGGTTCAATGTTACAGGACTGGAATGAGGAGTGAACTCGATTCAGAAAGGGTCTTTGTCCGCTAAGATGGTCTTGGAAGCAATGTCTTGGCTACTATAGAAATCCTAACATGTGCTAAATGGTTTCCACAATTACATGTTTTATTCCCATGCTATTTTTTCATGATTAATTTTCCTTTATGGTCTATTTCTTACATACTGCCATGTTTTATGTCATTGCTCAAGAGTTTTATGATTAATCAATATGTTCATGTTTTTTTAAGTTCAAATGTAGATGATTTGTTTTATTTTCTCCATGCTTACCCTTATTGAGAATTTGAGCTCACCCATTATATGTTTTATTTCCACTAGGATTTAAAGAAAGGTTTTAGGTAAGAAAAAATGGGAAGATCTTTATGCAAGATGTTAAGGATCTTTCACCATGATTAGAAGATTATATTCTATGTTTCCAAAGACACTAAACTATTATAGTCCTTGTGTGTATGTTTTTGTTATGTATTAAGAGTTCTACAAAAAGTAATGTATTTTGTATGTATATCAAGTATGGGTTTCTAAAGTTGGTATCAGAGGAAAGGTTCAGTTAACCTTTGGAAAATAGGATGTTAAAACATTAGTGAGATCCCTAGAGATATTTCTAAGGTATGTCTAGGGATGTTTCTAAGGTTATGTATAAGTGTTGGTTACAACCCTATAATTATGATAATGATCAAGTATAAAATAGGATTAAACCTAAGATGTTATAGATTGAATGTACTCCCCTTAATTATGTTGTTTTTATAGTATGATTTTTTCCTCTCACACTATTCATTTTGGGTTTTTGAAAATGGCTAGAAATAGGCATATTCACGATAATGGAGGATATGATGGTCAATGTAATGATATTCTTCATGAGAAACCAAATGAAACGGGATTTGGAAGTCCAAAAAATCTTTATTATGCCTAATCATAAATCTCATAATATGATCAATAATCTCAACTTTGGTAAGCTTCCTGACTCAGCTAATAAGAGAAAGATGGAGTTTAATGATGATCATAGAGGAAAGAAAGGTCAATTTCCATCATGTAAATCATGTGGTAAGAGGCATCTGGGAGAATGTTTCAAAGGAACTGGAATATTTTTTGGGTTTTGAATAGAAGGACACAAAGCCAATAATTTTAATGGAAAAGGTTCAGTTAACACCATGGACAAGGATAATGGTATTGCTATGACATCAACAATGGTAAAATGTTTTAAATGTGGAGTGTACGGGAATTATGTAAATGAATGCCCTAAGGGAAAGTTTCATGAAGAGAATTAGCATGGTCGTATTGGTAATATTTATGTTGATGAATATGAAGAGACTACAAATGATATGTGAGATGAAAGAATTGTTCATGATCGGTAAATGGTTTAGTAAGTTAGTGGAATTATTACATGTTTATCAAGAGTAATGTTGTATAAGTAATCTCATGGAACTATGGAATAAAAAGACATCTATGTATTTTTACACAATTGATTTTCATTATGTTTTTGAAAGAATATGTTGTATGGTTCCGGTAACCATGAATGGTTATTCAGATAATTTTTTAAAATAAGATGATATGCTCATAATGAATGGATAATGAAATAATATGTTTGATGGTATTAATGATCTCATGACTTATATAAGGACAATGTTAAATCATGGTTTGAGTATATAGAAATTTTGGGATTTTGGTATGTGGAAATAGATAACTTTTGACAACATTCATGTTTTCACTAAGGTTCAATTGGTATTCAATTTTCAAGAGAATACAAGATTATGGTATTCACATGTTTGGAATGTGACCAACAAGATATATCTTATGATATATGGGGGATAAATAATAGCATTCACATGCTTGTTATGTGACATTTCGAGTAATCATTTTCATTATACTATGATATTGGAAATATGTATTTTGGATAAGCCTAATGATTGGAATAGATTATGTTGGAAATTAGATAGTATTATTTAGGGATAAAAAAAATTTTCGATATTATTTTTGGAATGTTATAATTGTGTATTTTAAGAAAAAGGGGAAACCTGCCGGACGAGCGACAACTCGTAGCGTTGGACAAGGTTGCAGGAATCGAACCCACAACTGAAGTGTGACATGCCTTTATTGCCTACCACTGGCATACAAGAAGTCTCTGGTTAGTAGAAACTAGTTTTATTTTATTAAGTGGTATGATAAATGAAGTATAAGTCCATTGTTGGACTCATATATGAATAATCTCACCATAGATAGACTGATTTATATTTAATAACTTATGCTAACCTTTTTATGATAGAAACAGATGGGTTGAATTATCATTCTATCTCATGATCTGTTAACACATCATGAATGAAAAATTCAACTTCATTTCTTTAAATATAGATGAAGTGGGAATTTTCCATGGAATGAACAATGATGATATTACACTGAAATCAAGTAAGTATTTCTCCTCATGTAAAAGTTCATCAACATTAAGGAAATGATCCTGAAAACCAAAAATGTTGTCCTAGTACTCTCATATCTAATGAATCAGAAGGTACCATAGATCATCAAAAATTTATGGCTATGTGATTGTTGGGTTTTTCATAGCCATGTTCTCTACCACTCTCTATCAAAACATGATGGTTATATTTCTCTTCCATATCTATATTTTCACCTATGTTCACCTATGTGGAATCCCAGAGATAAGATAATTTGGTTAACCATTACGTTTAATACATTAGTTTTTAAAATTAAGTATTAGTATTCCTTTTTACAATGTGGGTTTCTATGAAAGAAACATTCAAGTAGTAAAAAATTTATAACCCTGGTGACTTTCGAGGGTGAAATTCATTTTAAGGGGGGTAGAATGTAACACCCCGAGATTTTATGAGAAATATTATTTTTAATTTCATTGATGTATTGAATTTTATGCTACACCAAGATTGGATTGCGCTATACGCAACACTTTATTAGCTTTCAGTATACGCAAACACTATTCTGGTCTTTTGTTGCACGCTAGAGCAACATTCCTCGATAGCGTGTGTAGTACACAATACCAGATTTCACTAAACAATGATATATTGTTATAATATTATAATGGACTAGCCTTTATAAATAGTATTAGATAAATTTTTAATTTTATAAAATTTTTGTTCATCTTACACATTTTCTAGAACATGGTACGAGAGCAAAATAAAATTTTCAGGTAAAATAAGTATTTTTCAAAAAGTGTAGTTTTTTCGCCTTTTGTTGGCGCACCCCTTTAAATATAGTTTTTGACATGTTTCTAAGTTCAATTTCACAAAATAAAATTTTTCTTTGGAATAAGGATACAAAGATTTACTTTGGATAATTTATTCATATTATTCTGATAAATTTCATATTTTAATGAATAGTAAAAACATGCTATATTTTAATTTAATACAAATTTTTTCATCGCAACAATTTATATAGTTAAATTATAATATTGAATGATTTTAAAGTTTATATAGAACATATTTTTACCATTTAATATAATGTATTCCATTATCATTAATTTTACATAGAATTCTTAGGTAAAAACATATCAATCTTTGGCAATGTTTTAACTTTTAAAACCCCTTTTCTTAACAACAGGATTGATTTTAAATTAATTACTGAAACTTCTGTGTTTTGAATTTTGAAAAATGGATTCAATATTAGAATTCATTGGGTCCAAATTATGTTAATATGTTAGTTTTATTTTTTTAATATGAGGAATAGTAAATATGGTAATTTTTATTTACAATCATTAAAGGTAAATCGAGCAATTAAGGGTTAGAATAAGATTGTAAAATAACCCTAACACTTGAAAAAATTATATTGGAGGAATAAAAGTCGACCCATATCACATAAGGGTCTGAATAGATTAATTTAATGGAGCTCTGACCATGAAATTTATGTAATTATTATTAAAACTAAAGAAAGTGACAATATTTCACTCTCTTAAATATTATAAGTGTAATAATTAAAATTTAGTGATTAACTTCATAAAACTTCAAACATAAAATGTCTCCAGAAATATAATTAAATTATCTATATCATGAAAATTTATTTATAATTTTTAGGTACTAAATAATTATCATTAATTATGACACAATAGTGATGTTGAATTTATTTTATTAATTGAAATATCAAATAAATGGTATTAAAAATATTAAAATAAGTATTATATGAACTATTTAATATACTCCACGAATTTTCTAGATAAATATGCCATGTTATTAATCTATTAAATCTTTTTGTTTGAACATGTCTTCTGTGTCGATTTTATTTAAATTCAAATAAATGAATAGTATTAAAATTGATACTATTGTTATTTTATAAAAATAACATATTATAAAATTGTTTAAAAATCACAAAAAATTTTAAAAATTATAAAATAAAATTTATATGGTCGAAAATGTCATAAATTATAAAACTATGGGAAATTAATAACATATAAGTAATTATTTATAATGATTTAAAATTTAGAATATTTTTACCACAACTAAAATTAAATACATTAAATAAGGATAAATCAAATTGATAATGTTTTAAATAAATTCCCAACTGGTCTAAATTTTATTAGTTGATGATATTAGAACCCTATCTCATCTAATCTTCGTATTTGAGTAATTTTCAAAGTCTTTATGTTGGTTTTAAATTTATTATAAATTAATTTTTTTTAGATTTCCAACGGGGCACCTCTCCTCCCTAATAAAATGGCACCTCCTCCCTCTTCTCTTTACACAATTTTGAGCATTCTAGCTCAGAAAACCCCTGACCATTTCCCTTCTCAACTTCTCTATAAACAATATATTGGTTCTGGTCTCCACAAAAGACCAACTCTAGTGCCTTAAGAGGAAAATTAAAAGCGTTGTGTCGAAGAAGAGGTATTCTCTTCTACCGATTCTTTCAAGTTCCTTTCTTACTCAACTTCTTTTTCTTTAGTTGTTTCATTATAAATTAATAACATCAGTATCACTAATATACTGATATTTTATTATAAATATGAAACAACCCCATTTCACCTTCTATCGATCCTATGGAAAACAAAATCACCGCACGTGCGTACGTACGGATTACCGTCTCCACACCGTGGTGTAATCTGTTTTGACACCAACACCTGGCCTGGATGGGTATAATGGTTTAAATAATAACTATATATGGTTATTGTAACATTATAATGATTCTGAGATATTATATCATCCACTCTAATTCCATTCAATAATTATGGGAATGATAACATCGCTCGTGCGTACGTACGGATTACCGTCTCCATGACACGATGAGATTCATTCTCCATGTTAACCATTCAAGAATGATTATAAAGTATATATAAGGAATAATAATGAAATATATGGCATAATGACGCTTTTGGATTTATTAATATATATATATATATATTTCATCTACTTACTTCCATTCATGTCAATAAGGAAAGGAAAACAATGTTCATGCGTACGTACGACGGACCATCTCCATGAATGGTGTTTTTCATTTCACTCATATTTCTATTATATATATATATATACTGAGTATATATGAAATATAAATAATTATTTACATTATATATTTAATTATATCATGATATAAGTTATAATAATATCATGAAAAACAAGTCCAAACATGTACGATAAATAAAACGATTTTACCCAAAACGCTGCTTTAACATTGAATTTACAAAAGAACACATAATATAAAGTCATAAGTGAACCATATATGATACCATAACAATGAATATGATTCTTTAATAAGTAAATGACATTATTTAAAACATTATAAAAGTGTTTTGGATACGTATGAAGCATATTGGACCTAAGGTAAGGGATAATTTTGGAAATATCTTTTTATCTGAGATTTCTTATACATATGTATTTACTAGGGTTATATTTTTCATCCATGTCCATGAAAATGTTTTTCAAAAAGTGTTTAATATTTTTCCATCCATGTTTAAAGTCATTTTTACCCCTCTTTGACTTTTACTTTGTGTTATGGAAGGAATATTTCTTTTGTTTACCATACGTGGTACTTTATGACTTTTCCAACAAAAGTACGAGAAGAATGTTTCTTTAACTCATACGACATGTACAGATTTTTACGGTTTCATAACACCTTATTTTCATGAAGCTTACTATAAAATATTTAATGACTATTTTCATCTAAATCCTTTTCATTTAAATTTTCATGGCTTTTTTTGAAAATAAAATGATTTTGAAAAAGAAAGTATATTTTCCTCAAGAATTCATTTCAAGTGTTTTATCAAAACCATTTTCTATATAAGATGGAATTATTTAATATGTGCGTGTTTCAAGTATAATGTTTCTATGATTTACATGGTTTCACTTTTCTTATGATGAAATGATATCTATTTTTTATATCGATTATTTTATGATGGGATAATGTTTATGAAACCCATTTTATTATTTGGGAAATGTTGAATGATTTATGTTCATGTTGTGGAACACGTAAGAATGATTTCATTATGAGATGGGTGGGAATTATATCTCCCTCCAATGAATTGGGTAAAGATATATATCTCATTAGATAGACAAGGCTGGAATAGTAAGATAATCAGGTTCAGTGTTAGTGTAACATCCCAGGTAATTAAAGAATAAATAATTTTCATATTTATTAATATTTACGAATTAAATATTAATTTTAATTAAAATGGGTCTCTACGTTCGATAGCGTACTCAATACGCAATGATGAGTTTCTTTGAAAACTTACGTTGCACACAAGTAATAAAATAATATTATTTTAAATGTTAGTTAACGAGTAGCCATTGTACTAGCGGGAATGGATAGAAATAACTAAAATATGATTATATATGTTTTTAAATGTTTTTAAATTTACCAAATAAAAGATAAAGGCTTAAAATACGGAAGGAGTTCAATTTTAGGCATTAATACCCTAATTTTCACGAAATGTCCACTTATCACCTTTTGACGGAGGACCGTCATTAAATATTGTTTTGATAAATCTTATAAATTCTATTGGACCAAATATAACTCTTCTTTAGAATCGGGATATCAAAATTTACTTTGTGTAAATTTTTGGTATCTTTCCGCTAAAGTTCATTTTTTTAATGAATATTGTAAATGTTGTATTTTAATTCAAAACCTCTTTTTGATATAATTTATTTATATGATTATATTATTATTTGAATTGGTTTTAAAGTGAAATTAGAAAATATTTTTACAATTAAATCCAATAGTGGTCGTTGAAATTAATTTCACTTTGAAATCGGACATAAACTAGTGTCAATCTTTTGATACTTATTGTTTCACAAAAACACGCTATTTGTCATGACAGCGGGAATTAATTATTAAATTAATTAATTTAAATTATATGTTTTGAATTTTTTAAAATAGACTTCATTTTTTGAATTCGTAATATCAAATATAGCTTAGGGTGAATTTTTGGAAATTTTCTGAAAAACAACAATTTTTTATGAATAGTGAAACCACTAAGTGGTACTTATAAAGACTGATTTTCCGTTTAAATGAAATTTTGCCATCATTGTGTTTTGGTTTTCAAAAATCCGACATACATGGTTGTCATTAAGAAGTAAAATTTGGTTCAATGAGATTAAAATAATTTTTTTGTGAAATGTAACTTATTAAGTTTTAATCGCGATTAGTGGAAATTAGTGTAGTTTAAGGTAAAAATAATATTTTAATAATATTATATGAGCTTGAAACATGTCCTACCCTCATTGGTTGTGTCATGGCCGACCAAGACAAGCCATGGGTCATCTTGGGGACCCCATGGAGCCACTTTGGTTGGGAAATGACATAAATAACTTTTTATTTAATGTAAAAGTAAAAATGACACAAACATGATATGTTTTAATAAAACAATTTTTAAATGGGGTTATACAAGTCAGATTTTTTATTATAAATAGTAATTGGAAATATAAAAAGCTTTCCTACATCATTGTATTTTTTTATAATTTTTTACATTAAATAAATTAAATTATTTATGACATAATAATGATGAAGCGATGACATCATTATTTGACGATTTAAATAAAATAGAAAGATAATGTAAAATATATGAACTACACATGTACAAAACTTATTGGATGGGTGGATTTGGAATACATATCACCTTATCCACGAATTCTATCAATGTGGGACCTTTTAAAACCGAAACACATTTTCAAATAAAGTAATATTTCTTTACTTTCCAAAAGTGACCCTCCTCTCCTCTTATACAAGGCCCCCACCTCTACCTCATTTCACACACTCCTCATGCCTTTGGCTCGGCCAACATCTGCCCCTTTACTCTCTCCACATCCCTCTCCTCATCCTAGAGGATTCCCTTTGGGCATAATCCTTTCAAAGGAAGCCTTTAGGCTCAAATCGAAAGGAGTTACACTTTTAAAGGTAATTCATTCTCTCACGTTCATTTGTTTTATTTTGCTTCTCCAACCCTCTAAACTCTTTTTATTTACTTCATTTGTAAGAACACCAGTATCTTCAATATACTAGGATGTTGTTATAAGATTTATTTGAGCTACACTCTAACACAACTACATCAAATGGTTAAAGAACAAACGGTTTCCGTGGATGGCGAAATTCTGCCTCCCGAAACGATGATTGTTCAATACTCATTTAACACCTTCAAAGGTGGCCATTATGATGTAACTATTTTTATATATGATATATAATATGTTTATTTTTTTCCTTTAAGCTTCTATATTTTTCATTTTGGGCATACCTTTATGGTTTCCATTATGGGTAAACACAATATCTTCATTTAAGGAAGTGCGGACTACCGCCCCCTCAAAGTGATGTGATTCGTTAATGCCATATGTGGGATGTGTAAAGGATGGATTTGAAGTTATTATATATTATGTTATACTGGAATTATAATATACCTCTATATCATTATTATTTCTTTCCATTAATGTATGAGATAGAAATGAAAGTAGCGTTCATGCGTACGTATGGCTTACCGTCTCCATGAACGGTGCATTTCATTTCTTATCCTCAAATGTAATGTACTATTAAAATTACATGTATATAATGGATATATATATATTGAATAGTATATCTAAATGATGAATATAATTCTGGAATTAAAATATACATACCATTCATTTAGTTTTAATTCCATTAATATGACAAAGCAATGAATATAGTGTTCCTGCGTACGTACGGCTTACCGTCTCCATGAACGGTGCATTTCATTTTTTACCTCTAAATGATTATGTAATATTATAAATACTTTTATATGCTGGATATATATATGATATATATGATATCCAAATCAGTAATGTCATTCTGGATATAATGAACCTTTGACCACACGAACAACATGTAATTATAAGAAGTCCACTTTCGACTTAAGAACCAAATATTGACAAAACAAACATTATTAACATAAATGGTTACATAATGTTTATAACATGGCAATAAGTGATATAAAAGGAATAATGAACTTTAAAAAGGTTCTTAATCAAGTATAAATTAACTCATGTTTATTATTCAGGACGTTAAAGAACGATCGAGTCAAGTCGGACCCGAGGTAAGGGACTTCGTCTCAATCTCCTTTCATTGAGGCATATTTCGTTTTATACACAACATTCTTTTATACGGTGTATAAACCCCTTTGAATTTTACATTTATACAAAAGGAATCTTTTTCTACGAAGAATTTTACTATACGACAAAAAGGAATGTTTTTTTAACATACGCGGTGACAACGACCTTTTCCGCCGCCGCGAGTATTATTTGGTCTTTGGCTTTCTCAACAAGCCGTAATGTTTTTAGAATAAAATAAATATCATATACTCTTTTATGTATTTTGGTATTGAAAATAGTTTTGAAAAAGGATTCTATTTTGTCAATATATTTATGATATATTGTGATTGAAATGTGGAAATGTTATCATTCCTTTATATTGGTTTTATGTTTTATGATTTTATATTAGTACATGGAGATTTTAACGGGTGGTTACGTTATAAACCATATGACGGGTGGTGCCGTGAATACCAGGACAGGTGGTTATGTTATAACCTCCAATGCATTGGGTATGGAAGTCGGGTGTATGGCTATTCCATTAAGTATGTATGGAAATTGGTCGTATGGCTATTCCATTAAGTGATATGTGTGGAAGTCGACCATATGGTTATTCCACTTAAGTATGTTTATGTCCCATGTTATCTTTATATATGTTATGTGTTCTTTTTATGGGTATTATGGAAATCCTTTGGTTAATAAAAGGTAAGTAATGATAATTTATTCAGTGAAGAGTTTTTACTACTTCATGAAGTTGAAGGTATTACTTTGATAGAGTATATATGGTTTACTTGATGTTTGAAAAACTAACAGTTTTAATTCTTTCTGTATCCCTTACTGAGCTTTTTATGCTCACCCGAAGATTTTTTTGAAATGTTTTCACAGGACTTAATGAGGAATAAGGTCAATGATGGGATCAAGGGAATGTCATCCTATATAAAACATGGAACTAGACACGTTTCTTTTTAAGAGTTTTTTTATTATGGAAACATAGTAGAAGTGAATACTTTGTAATCTTTTGAGATGTAATAGATATGTTGTAATTCTCTAAAACTCTAAACCTGAAAAGATCCTCAACATGAATTATTCGTTTAATTCAATATTAAGTAAGGATTAAGGCAGGGGCCTTATAGTTGGTATCAGAGGTCGGTTTAGACAACTTTAGGAGTTAGAAAATTATTAAATTATAAGTCAATTTATGATATGATTGAAATGATATAGCATTTACAGATTACCATGTTGCTTCGCCAAAGATATGTCTGTGTTCAGAATGGTTTTCCGTAGAGGAAACAAAGCATCTATGTTGGGACGACATCAGGAGTAAGACAACTTTCCAAATCAGCAACCTGAGATGGTCGGAATCGGAACTGAACAGTTTATTGCGTACTCGATACGCAACGATGAGTTTCTTTGAAAACTTACGTTGCACACAAGTAATAAAATAATATTATTTAAAATGTTAGTTAACGAGTAGCCGTTGTACTAGCGGGAATGGATATAAATAACTAAAATATGATTATATATGGTTTTAAATGTTTTTATATTTACCAAATAAAAGATAAAGGCTTAAAATACGGAAAGAGTTCAATTTTAGGCATTTATACCCTAATTTTCACGAAAGGTCCACTTATCACCACTTGATGGAGGACCGTCATTAAATATAGTTTTGATCAATCTTATAAATTCTATTGGACCAAATATAACTCTTCTTTAGAATTGGGACATCAAAATTTACTTTGTGTAAATTTTTGGTATCTTTCCGATAAAGTTCATTTTTTTAATGAATATTGTAAATGTTGTATTTTAATTCAAAACCTCTTTTTGATCTAATTTATTTATATGATTATATTATTATTTGAATTGGTTTTAAAGTGAAATTAGAAAATATTTTTACCATTAAATCCAATAGTGGTCATTGGAATTAATTTCACTTTGAAATCGGACATAAACTAGTGTCAATCTTTTGATACTTATTGTTTCACAAAAACACGCTATTTGTCATGACAGTGGGAATTAATTATTAAATTAATTAATTTGACTTATATGTTTTGAATTTTGTAAAATAGACTTCATTTTTGAATTCGTAATATCAAATATAGCTTAGGGTGAATTTTTGGTAATTTTCTGAAAAACATCAATTTTTGAGGAATAGTGAAACCACTAAGTGGTACTTATAAAGACTGATTTTCCATTTAAATGAAATTTTGCCATCATTGTGTTTTTATTTTCAAAAATACGACATACATGGTTGTCATTAAGAAGTAAAATGTTGTTCAATGAGATGAAAATATTTTTTTGGTGAATAGTAACTTATTAAGTTTTAATCGCGATTAGTGGTAATTAGTGTAGTTTAAGGTAAAAATAATATTTTAATAATATGAGATGAGCATGACACATGTTCTAACCTCATTGGTTGTGTCATGGCAGACCAATAAAATCCATGGGTCAACTTGGGGACCCCATGGAGCCACTTTGGTTGGGAAATGACATAAATAACTTTTTATTTAATGTAAAAGTAAAAATGACACAAACATGATATGTTTTAATAAAACAATTTTTAAATGGGGTTATAGAAGTCCGATTTTTTATTATAAATAGTAATTGGAAAGATAAAAATATTTCTTACATCATAGTATTTGTTTTATAATTTTTAGACATTAAATAAATTAAATTATTTATTACATAATAATGATGAAGCGATGACGTCATTATTTGACGATTTAAATAAAATAGAAAGATAATGTAAACTCTATGAACTAAACATGTCCAAAACTTATTGGATGGGTGGATTTCGAATCCTTATCACCTTATCCACTAATGATAACAATGTGGGACCTTTTAAAACCGAAACACATTTTCAAATAAAGTAATATTTCTTTACATTCCAAAAGTGCCCCTCCTCTCCTCTTATAAAAGGCCCCCACCTCTACCTCATTTGACACACTCGTCATGCCTTTGGCTCATCCAAACTCTACCCATTTACTCTCTCCACATCCCTATCCTTATCCTAGAGGATTCCCATTGTAAAGAAGCCTTTCAAAGAAAGCCTTTAAGCTCAAATCAAATGGAGTTACACTTTTAAAGGTAATTCATTCTCTCACGTTCATTTGTTTTATTTTGCTTCTCCAACCCTCTAATCTCTTTTTATTTACTTATTTTGTAACAAAACCAGTATCTTCAATATACTAGGATGATGTTATATGATTTATTCCAGCTAAACTCTCACACAACTACATCAAATGGTTAACGAACATACGGTTTCCGTGGATGGCGAAATTCTGGCTCCCGAAACGATGATTGTTCAATACTCATTTAACACCTTCAAAGGTGGACATTATGATGTCAATATTTTTATATATGATATATAATATGTCTATTGTTTTCTTTAAGCTTCTGTATTTTTCATTTTGGTCATACCATTATGGTTTCCATTATGGGTAAACACGATATCTTAATTTAAGGAAGTGCGGACTACCACCCCCTCAAAGTGATGTGATTCGTTAATGCCATATGTGGGACGTGTAAAGGATAGATTTGAAGTTATTATATATGATGTTATACTGGAATTATAATGTACCTCTATATCATTATTATTTATTTCCATTAAAGTATGAGATATAAATTAAAGTAGCGTTCATGCGTACGTACGGCTTACCGTCTCCATGAACGGTGCATTTCATTTTTATCCCCAAATGTAATGTACTATTAAAAGTACATGTATATAATGGATATATATAATGGATATTATATCTAAATGATGAATATAATTCTGTAATTAAAATATACATACCTCTCATAATGTTTTAATTCCATTAATATGACAACGAAATGAAAGTAGCATTCATGCGTACGTACGACTTACTGTCTCCATGAACGGTGAATTTCATTTCATACCTCTAAATGATTATGTAATATCATAAATAAATTTATATTCTGGATATATATATGATATATATTATATCCAAATCAGGAATGTCATTCTGGATATAAAGAACCTTTTACCACATGAACAACATGTAATTGTAAGAAGTCCACTTTCGACTTAAGAACCAAATATTGACAAAACAAACATTATTAACTTAAATGGTTACATAATGTTTATAAAATGGCAATAAGTGATAAAAAAGGAATAATGAACTTTAAAAAGTTTCTTAATCAAATATAAATTAACTCATGTTTATTATTCAGGACGTTAAAGAACGATCGAGTCAAGTCGGACCCGAGGTAAGGGACTTCGTCTCAATCTCCTTTCATTGAGGCATATTTCGTTTTATACACAACTTTCTTTTATATGGTGTATAAACCACTTTGACTTTTACATTTATAAAAAAGGAATCTTTTTCTATGAAGCGTTTTACTAAACGACAAAAAGGAATGTTTTTTTAACGTACGCGGTGACAACGACCTTTTCAGCCGCCGCGAGTATTATTTGGTCTTTGGCTTTCTCAACAAGCCGTAATGTTTTTAGAATAAAATAAATACCATATACTCTTTTATGTATTTTGGTATTGAAAATAGTTTTGAAAGAGGATTCTATTTTTTCAATATATTTATGATATATTGTGATTGAAATGTGGAAATGTTATCATTCCTTTATATTGGTTTTATGTTTTATGATTTTATATTGGTACTTGGACATTTTAACGGGTGGTTACGTTATAAACCATATGACAGGTGGTGCCGTGAATACTAGGACGGGTGGTTACGTTATAACCTCCAATGCATTGGGTATGGAAGTCGGCCGTATGGCTATTCCATTAAGTATGTATGGAAATTGGTCGTATGGCTATTCCATTAAGTGATATGTGTGGAAGTCGACCATATGGTTGTTCCACTTAAGTATGTTTATGTCCCAAGTTACCTTTATATATGTTATGTGTTCTTTTTTGGGTTTTATGGTAATCCTTTGGTTACAAAAAGGTAAGTAATGATACTTTATTCAATGATGAGTTTTTAATACTTCATGAAGGTGAAGGTATTACTTTGATAGATTATATATGGTTTACTTGATGTTTGAAAAACTAACAGTTTTCATTCTTTCTGTATCCCTTACTAAGCTTTTTATGCTCACCCCAAGTTTTTTTTGAAATGTTTTCACAGGAATTAATGTGGAATAAGGTCAAGGATGCGATCAAGGGAATGTCATCCTTTATAAAACATGGACCTAGACACATTTCTTTTTAAGAGTTTTTTTTATTATGGAAACTTAGTAGAAGTGAATACTTTGTAATATTTTGAGATGTAATAGTTATGTTCTAATTCTCTAAAACTCTAAACCTGAAAAGATCCTCAACGTGAATTATTCGTTTAATTCAATATTAAGTAAGGTTTAAGGCCGGAGCCTTATTGTTAGAGGACTAGAATGAGGAGTTAACTCGATTCTGAAAGGGACTTTGTCCACTAAGATGGTCTTGGAAGCAATGTCTTGGCTACTATAGAAATCAGAACATGTGATTAATGGTTTCCACAATTACATGTTTTTTCCCATTCTAGTTTATCATGATTAATTTTCGTTGATGATATATGCCTTATGTACTACCATGTTTTAGGTCATTGCTCAAGATTTTTATGTTTAAACATTATGTTCATGTTTTTTTAAGTTCAAATGTATATGATTTGTTTTATTTTCTCCATGCTTACTCTTACTGAGAATTTGAGGTCACCCTTTATTTGTTTTATTTTCCCCAGGATTTAAAGAATGGTTTTCGGTAAGAAACAAATGGGAAGAACTTTATGAGAGATGTTGATGATCTTTCACCATGATTAGAATATTATATTCCGAGTTTCCAAAGACACTAGACTATTACGGTCATTGTGTGTCTTTTTTATGTATAAAGTATTAATAAAAATTAATGTAATATCTATGTACATTAAGTACCTGTCTCCACAGCCATATTAGATTGCACCTATATAGTGAATCTGACACCAATAAGAATAAATAATTTAATAAAAGGAATCAATCACTGATAGGTGCAGACACAATGAGATAATCAACACTCAAATTAGAGATCATAAGTAAGAATGGAAGAAAAGATAATAATTTGATATAAAATGACCCTCAATGGTTCTATTGTCTACTAGAGAGAATAAAGAAATAATTTTTGAGGTTTAAATATTTATTTGATGAAAAATTATACAATTTACACAAAATAAAGTGGTCTCGTGGTTTAGGTGAATGGTTTGAAAAATTGTTCACCCACCATGAACTGTTAGATGTAGGGATGAAACACCCACATTGTTTCCTCACATGGTTTCAATAACTATGTAAGAAAAGTGAAAAAAACCACTACTAAATTTTAATATGTTCAGTCATGCTAGTTCGGCCCAAATCATGATGTTTTCTTTAACTATATGGAATCCCCTACTCTTTTTCCTTGCATCACACAGTTTTTCAGACTGTATGGCCTACCCCACATCGTTTGAACTAAAAGTACACTAAGAATTTTTCATTCCCAAAACCTGGTTATGGGCTATGAACAAGCCCCATACACGACCAATACCTCCATGACCTCATAGGGCATTTGTATTAAGCCACATTTAACATTCAATGTGAGGGAAGGAATCATTACCTCAAAAGAATATATAGGATTTTAAAATCTCCCCCACACCCTTAATGTAAATTTTCCCAAAATTTATCTCTCAATGGTGATCAATATTTTATGATAACAACTTTGGATGTTGATCACATATGTGAACCTCCTTCTCACAAGTCCCATCTTATAAATGGTCATGCTACCACAGAGCCCATACTAAGGAATCCTAATATCCTCATAGAATCTTTGGGATCCTATCAATGATTAAAATAGTATGATCCTAAAAGGACACATTCACCTATAACTCAACATTCTCATGATGAAAACCATGAGATTGTTTAGAATGGTATAGGGGTGGTTGAGACATGTGGAAGATGTTGTGCATGGCTCAATACCAATATGGTAACTGCAACTGATATGCTACTAGCCTGACTCTACCAAGAACTTGAAATTGTTTGATATATCATGGTGAAAGCTTACTATGTATCAGGATTATTTTATGTTCTATCCTTGATGAAACATGAAAAAATACCAATTCCCAGACATTGAACTCTAGAGGTCATCTAAAATATTAAGTATTTGATTTCTGTCGAGAATGTGTTGTATGCATCTTCTTCTAAATGAACATGACACACACAAAAGTCTCTTACATGAGAATTGGTCATGGAAAAGTTTTCTCCCCATCCTCAAACCATCACATGGGTGATTGGCAAACAAAATTAAAATTCTTCATAATATTATATCACTGTTCTTTCCTATTAGATATTATATACGAGAATTAAACATGGTGTATATCCCTCTCCTAGGAACCCCTAAAATCTTGGATGCATTGTCGCAGCATTTCCTGAAGCACTTGTATCATATTCTATGACTGGCCATGAGTCTGATGGTGGTATATTGTTATTATAAGCACATGTGTACCCAATACCCTCTATAAACTCTTCCAAAATGTATACATAAATAAGGTTTTATATATGAAATGATATTGAATGGTACCCAATGAAGGCGTATTATCTCACATATATACATCCTCCCATGATAATCAATATTGATGGTCTCCTTAATTAAAAAAAATCGAGAAAGCATCATGAGGATATCCACAATAACCCACAAATCATCCATTCCTCTAAGTGACCATAGTAAACCAGTCCAAAAATTTGTCGTGTCATCATTCGATTTCCACACTATAATAGGTAACTACTATATAATTATGGCTGGTCAATAATTTTATGACTTCACATTCTAATAGGTGGAACATTCTATAACAAAAACATTTACCCCCAGCTTAATAACTGACCCCTATAAGTAATGACATAAGTCACAATACAACATGGTTACTTTGGGATGCAATTAATAGGTTGAGCCACGAAAGTCATGCATCAAATCCCCATGTATGGCCACTTATACCAAGAAGTGAGCATGGATATGTAGAATCTCATCCTCATCTACAGCCCAACCAAGATGCGGATTCTCACTAGCCACAGTCTCTAATAGGAATAGGTTGAATGAATCTGATAGCCTCCTCATGCTTGGTGCATCAGCCACCACATTTCCTTCTCCAAGCATGTAGGCAAGATCAAAGTCAAAATATTGTAGTTACATAAACTAATTTTATTTTTTTCGTTTCATATCAACCTGTTTAAATATGTATATGACTCTATTTTCAACATTGTACAAAAAACATTTATCTCCGAGTAAGTAAAGACTCCAATAACTCAAATCATGAATGACTGTAGTAAATAGAGATCGTGAATCAGGTAGTTACTCTTATATGGAATTAACTACTGAGACCAATACACCTTGACTTTATACCCTATATAAGAACTTCTCCTAGCTAGATACTTGATGAATTGTAGTATACAATGTAACTCTTTCTTGGATCCTACAATAATAGCATTTGTGCTGAAGTCAATCTCGCTTTTCATCTCTGAAAAGGATATATCTTTTAAATCTGACCATAAAAACCTCACACCCATAATATTCTAGACTATCTATGGTTCTTCTAAGAATGAGAAGACATGTATGAAATTCCTATAGTTATCAGCTGGACCTAAAATATCACTTTACTTTAAATATGTTCATGGGATGCTCCTTTGAAACTGTATCTCTCACCTTATCTGAGTCCACTGATACTCGTTTCTCAGAGATATTGTTCCCCATTAAGTGAATCTAGTCCATCCAAAAGTATAAGTTTGTGAGATTCCCATATTACTGATTCCATCTCACTGTATCCAATATGATGTCAAAATATTTGAATAGTCATGTAGATTGTGAACATACACCATGATATTAGGCATGAAAACCACCACAAATTAATCTAGATAATGATAGAGCATTCATTCAATCAGCACCATGAAAACTGCTGACACATTTGTTAGACATAAGGGTATAATTATATACTCGTAATGCCCATACCTACTATGAAAGGCCATAAGAGTCATGTCGTCAAGATGAACACATACCCGGGAATATCCAAACCACAAATAAATTGTCGAGAACACCTGATCTCCTTGAGGCTGATGAAATTGATCCACTATATGTGAAAATTGATATTAGTTCTTAATGATCAACTAATTCAATTTACCATAACCCATGCATATCATAAAGATACCAACCACATTTTTTACAAAAATGATGAGAAACCGACATAGAAAAGTACTATGCCGGATAAACCGCTTTACATACAATTCTGCGAGGTGAATCATTAACTTGTATAACTCCATAATAGATATCCAATAAAAAATAATAGATACTAGTGTAGCTCTTTGTCCAAGAATTTTGGAGAACTCAACCTCTCATTCAGGATGTAAATAAAAAAATCATCTGAGAAAACTTCCCTAAAATAATCAATCACTGGATGGAGGTCCCCCTGATGCACTCTATGATCATCCCGATAAAAACTAGTTATTGAGGTTTCCATCCTTCCCATCCAATGATGTTGTGGTATAGCTCAACATTCCTTGAAATCCCATTGATTCTTTGGAGTATAAAATTCACACAATGGTTATATGAAATTTCCCCATTATTCATGGATATCAATGTATGTTAGATAGTCTACTAGCCAGTCCATCTTGAGTATGATGTCAAACCCAGTCATCAAGAGTAAAAAGAATCCACACTAATTGATACCAATCAACCTCAATGTGGAACACCCATTACTATCATATATCCTCCATTCTAAATCCCAATAGAATTTCTAGCATCATAATTCATTCAAAATAATTTAGAACAAGCCTTAGGATTTCCACTATAGGTGAAGATATGAAACTATGTGATCCTCCATTATCCAAAAGAGATAATGAAATAATATAGGCCACTAGTATCATGCCTGTAATAGTAGATGGTATGGAACACTTATCCTCATGGGTAGGTTGTGTAGAAATGATTTGACACAACCTCACTACCTAGAGTAGGCCCTCTTTGATGTCTCAATGTACCTGGTGCTTGTGATCCTTGGCCATGACCACCGCTGCCTCTTTATAATCAACCAGCACTACTCCAACTCCCTACATATCATGGAGCAAAGAGACCCACTCCAGAACCTTTTTCATATATTACCCACTACCACTCACTAATGGATGGTTATTCTTCCAAAAACATTGTATATGGTCCATCTTACTGCAAAAATGACACTCGACTAGGTCTCGATTGAATTTATTATTCATGGTGAACCATCTACAACACTGATGATAGAAAACTAAATTATAACAATCCTTATCCTGATTGATACTCATAACATGTGAGGTCTCAAAACATCACTTGGAGCCTGATGATTCTGAAATGAACGGTCAAAAGACTGTACTACCCTTCTCTACGCCCCATATTCCCTTAGTTCCCACTCTATAATTAGTGCATTATCCAAAATATTAACAATATAGTTCCATTTTTTTGCATTTAATTGAGATCTAAAATCATCTCGGAGACCTTCCATGAATAATCTCACTCATGATTTCTTATTATTATGGTATCTTAGAGAAAAATTTGGAAACTCTCAAAGCGCGTTGAGTACTACCCAACCCTCACGGTGCCCTTCTCCAACTGCATGATATCACAAGACCAATCATCCCTTAGAGTCTATGGGTACAAATAGTAATAGAACCTATTTTAGAAATCTTCCAAACCCATGTATCACAACCTGTAATATTCTTTTAGAACATCCCACAAGTTCTTTTCTTCTCCATGGAGAATATATATCATGAGCTATAATATCCTCTTAGAAGGTGTCTCTCGATGGTCGATGATCACAAGTGTGGTTTCAAACCATAAATCAGCTACCTATGGAACCCCATCAGCTGAATATATGGGAGGATATTACCTCTATAATACTCATCATCTAATCCATATATATTTAATATTTTCGTCCTCCTTGAAAAAAAACTACATGAATATATATAATCCCTTGCATAACTATTTGTTTGCTCCTTTTTCTGGAACCTATTCTATTGTCGTAGATGGCACCTAAATAAGATCCACTGGTTTACCATTTCATATTTTCTCAAATGAATTTTCTTCATTACCCACCTAGAAAAAAATGGTGGTATTCATGGTGGCATGTCTCGACAGTTCCAAAAAACAAACCTCATTAAACAACAATATCACATTTCAGATCTCAAAAGTGTAGGATAGGTTAAAAACTCCTAAAATAGGTAAACCACATATCAATCTCCTATATCCAAGACTTTAAAATAAATAGTTGAAAAATTCACTAGAGTCACTACCTATTTCCCACTCAAATCTGTGTTCTATGTCATGTCTCTATTTCCATGTTAATTTTTCCATTTCATTTTCATTTGATATTCATTTCCATTATATCACAGTTTAAGTTAAATGTTAAATCAAATGGTTCACCAAATTTTGATCCATGAGGGCCCATACTCTTCATGAAACAAATAAAGGTGTCCACATAATTATCACCATAACACATCCTTTAATTTCAATCACAACAGTAGGTATATCTATCATGGAAGCTATCACAATATCATGTAATAAGTAATTCATCCAAAATGGCATGGAATAATGTGTGGAATGTGATTCATGTGGAGTTTCCAAAATGATGCATCAGATGGAATACCATCATCACATCATATTTAGAAAATACAACCCCTATTCATAATAATAATAACATCACAATTCAAGTGAATCCCCAATGATTGGATCAAATAAGTTGTAATTGTCAAATTCCAGAAAATATGACATTTGTATTTTTCAGGTACACGGGGTAGCCACTCCCAGAAAATTCTCATTAATAGACCCATATTCCATCTTATCCCTTTATATTTTCACAAAATTGTAAGATAACTATAAAATTATCACCTGATACAACTTTGTAATGCCCTAGACCGTGTATCCACATATGATTTCCTAGAGCCCAGTTGCCCACATGGCCCCAAGTGCATCTCCCAATGTACCAGAGGTTGTGGACCAGTAGCGTGGGGATAGGGTGTGTCTATGGGGGGACCATTCCCTATGATCATAGTGTAACATAGGTGAATATCACTAATATATAAATAATATAAGAAATAAAACATGAATATAATAAATAACATTCGGAATAGAAAATAATAATCCCAGAAGTGTATCATAAACAATAATGATGATACATGTATAGAAATGGAATCCAAAAAGTTACAAAATTGTAAAATATGACACAATTATCAAAATAAAAAAATTATCCAAATATAATCAAGAGCCTTACATCAATACCATGCTCCCCTAATCCTAAGTGTGGCATACAATCATGCATCAAAATGAGGGTTATTGCACTAGTCCCAACCAGTATCCGAAAATATTTTTCGGGTAACCAAAAGCTACCTGAAAATGGATTGAGATGCAATAAATATTAGAAAATACCAAAAGGTCTATTCAATCCTAGATATGGACTATAATAAGATATGAATATTTTATTTAAATAGGTTTTTAGTAAACTAAATTACATATTCTAAGGGAATATATCTACTAAAAGTGGCACCAAAATCCTCAAGAGGCTCCCTACAAGACAAGTGTCAACTCTAATACCCAGTTAGTTATAAGATAAATAAATTAAACACCAATTAATTTTCATAATACCTTATTAACATATCAACCATGACCTTTCTATATGACTAGAAGTGTCATAACAACAATAACCAATTCATTCAACCAAGGAATACATATTTCCCATAGTCATTCCATATAAAAAAAATTCATACCAGGAATGTTCGGTTACAAGGTGTGGAATACTGTGGAATTATTTTTAACACCTAATAGAATCTTGATAGAAACTCATTTAGGCACTTTTTGTAGTCTAAGGAGCTTGTCATAATAAACTTACCCAAAGAAAGTCCATGCAAACTGGATCCATGGGGCCGAAAGGACCAATTCATCCAAAGGAATCAATACCCAAGGAGCATTCTCAATCCAAGGCATCCACTTCTGCATTCAAGATCTAGGGAGAATCATCCAAGGAATCTATGGAATAATTCTCCATTTCATAAAATGATTCAATTAATACCATATAAGTATACCCACTCATATTACTATTTACATTAAAATTTATCTCATTAGTATACCCACTCATATATCCAAATCTAGATTCAAAATAAATAAATTAGTATAGACACTCATTATTCAAAATTTAAATTAAAACATATCACATTAGTTTACCCATCAATTTCAAAAAATTTCAAAAAAAATATTTATGAAATTCGTGTTAAATATAAACCAATTAATCAACCATTGTATGAATGTGGAGGAAACACATCTTGTAATAAACAATTTGAGTCATCGAATATTTCAATTGGATTCATATTACTATGAATACTCAAGAACACACCCTTAAGGTGGTTTAAAAAAGGTAAAACACAGGTCTAATACATGGAACACATCATGGATGGATTTTTTGTTTGGTAAACAACCACTATTACATCACAAGGGAACCTAAGGGAATATCTAAAAGGTCCAATTCCATTAATTCTATTTTTCATTTAAAATTATTTGGTTGAACCAGAATGTCCAATGGGTGGTAAAATGGTTTCAAGTACAATAAATAACAAAAACTATTGGTAAAAGTATATAATACCTACCATAGCTCAGTAGTAGAGTTGTTGTCTAGTGTCAACTCATGGTTTGACTCATATCTAATGGAAATTGAAGAATAACCAAATAATATAAATATAAAGCATACTAACCTACACCTAAATAGTGTTTTTGATACCATGAAGAATGAATAAGGGATAAAATGGTATCAATTACTCACCGATGTAGATCGAATAATATGTTCAACACATCAAATGGAGATCAGATAGAAGAATGGGTGAAAAAACTATAATTTGGCTACAAAATGCGATCCCAATGTATTTTTTTACTTCTAGTGAAAATGATGAATAAAATTTTTAGGTTTAATGATTTATCCAATGGATAAATAATCCTTTTACCCAAAATACAAGGGTCACATGGTTTAGAAATAATTTTAGCTTTAGGGATGGGGCAGCCTCACAGTCTCCTACCACAAATTGACTAATCATGTGGAAACTATGAAAAACTCATCAATTAAAGTTACAAAGGTTGTTCCATGCTCGTGGGGAACCAATCAAAAAATTTCTCCACTTATGAGTCCTCCCCTTTCTCTACGCTAATGCCTCAAATGATTTATCAGACCATGACGTCAAATCCAAATGGTTTTAGCTAATCGTGTGCCAGAAATTTTTCATGCTAAAAAATAGTTCTGAGATCCTAACATGCCCTAACCACCCTCGATACATCCATGACCTCATATGGAATTCAAATTATTCCATATTTCACACTAAAACTGAAATGTAATGGATTCATACCTCATAAAAAACCCATGATTTTTATAAAAAGGATGAATAATGTGTTTTTGGTTGTGAGGCTATCATTACAATGTTAATAAGGTGTGTTGTAGATTATATATACAACACAGACTCCATGATTTAGTAATTATTTATAGGTCATAAGATAAGTATTTGAAGGTAACTATTCTTTCAAAATTATTGTTCATACTATGAAATAGTCTTATACTCTATCAAGATAGGGAAATAATTCTTCATGTATAAAGGTTTAAAGAGAAGTAAAATAAAATGAGGATTGAAGGTAAATAAAAAAAGTGAAGAATGTACAGAATTATTTTCCCATTATTGATAATCGTGGAATAAAATACCTTGATATTTAATTTAAATGAATTGATTTTTTCTAAAATCATGGAGTGAATTAAAACCATGATCGTGATGTAAAGGGAATGAAATAAATTTCAATTTTTATATTCTTCGACTATAAGGAAAAGTAGAACTATGAAAATGACCTCCCCTAACGTCAAGGGAATATTACTCAGAAAAAGATAAGGGATCAAGGTCAGGTTTATTCTATTGATTCAACTAAGGTGGAATGATTAATTTTAATTTTTATTAAGATATAAGAAATATGATGTAAAATTATTTAATTAATTTTATTCTTCTTATAAGAATCATGAAATTTAAAATTGTTGTTTTATAGTACTACTTCATAAAATAAATAAAACATGTGTTGAATGGATCTAATTAAATAGATTTAGTGGAATGTTTCTCTTTTGGGGAAAACATGATTAATGTATGACAACCCGTGTTGTGTGCCCTATATTGGGATATCAACGAAAATGTTATTTCTATGGGACAATATTTGTGACACTGAAATTATTCTCTGATTTTATGGTTTATGTTATATTTTTTTTAGTTTTATACAGGTTCCGATCTATGTAATATATTAAAAAACATGAGATTTTATTTTTTTAATAATTTATATTTTCATTTAGGTTTTATTGGGATAAATGTATCCACAAATTTGGAATGTCAAATTAATAGCCACTATATATTTCTTGTGGAATATAATGTTGATTAATTGACATTTCTTCTATATTTAGTATCATATTTCAGATTATCCTTATGTTAAAATATTTATTAAAGGTATTAAGTTCATATTTTAATGTTATTGGAAAAAAATTCTAACAATTTTAGTTTTATTAATGTTATTATGATTGTCTTATTATTAAGGAATACAAAGTCCTTCAGAAATAATGTTAGTTCTCCATGCTTAAAAATATTCATTTTGGGTTATTTACTACATAAAGTAAGATATGATGTGGAAAATTGATGAGGAAAAACAAAATAATGAACTTTTGTGTATGAAAAAATATGTATATTTCGTTATATTCTTATAGAGTGAATGAGTTCCACAACTCTATTAAATGGATATTGAATAAAAAAATGTCCTACTATTATCATTTTTGATGATATAAATGTCCTTTTTCACACCACTAGTTTATGAATTTGTGTTTTCCAACATTCTCATAGACATTTTATCTTACACTCCATTAGTATTTTGGTATTAGATTTCTCTTATATGTTTATTAATTCACTTAATACATATTTTCTCCTTTTTAAAAACCTATTATGGGTAATTCAATATGACCTTTATAGTTCCTTCCATGATCGTGATTGGATACCCTTGTACCATGAAAACCAGGTCACTCTTAACATAGCATGAAGGGAATTCATGATCCCCATGGGTTGGCGACTAGCACCTTGAATCATAAAACATGAAAATGTGGATGAATTCTTCACAAACACAATAGAAGAAAAGGAAACAAGTGAATGTGAATATAAGAAAAACATCATAGTGTCACGAATCATCTCCGTTGGGTCTATTCCAAGACTCCCCAAGCCCAAATCCAATAGGCTAGGGGCTGGTGAATAGCACCGACTGGGAATATCACTAACATGGGAGATATTTAATTTGTACATGTACACAAACAGACATCTCCAAACCCAAAAATGATGAAATGTAAAAACACTAAGTAAAAAATGAATCAAAACCACTAGAACCCACACCCAGAGTACAACAGTGAAATTAATTGAAATTTAACTTGTCCAGAATACATGCCCATCAAAGAGAAAGTAGGTATCCATGTTCTAGAAACTAATCCATAGAAAACCCTCTCTTATCTAACCTAAATTTATGGTAATTGAACAGCTATATGTAGTTGTAGGAACACCTCAGCATGACTGATCTCACAAGGACTCATCCAGTCCTAGTCTTCCCTGTACTCTTTCAAAAGGTTGTTCATCTTTCTAATGGAAGACATGTGAGGGAAAAGCCCATGCATGGGTGAGTATAAAAATACTCAGTTTGACACCCCAAAATCATAAATTAATACACAAAGGAAAGATACAATCATATCAACACAATCATCTGTCTTTAGGACATATAATAATAATATCAAGATATACTCAAACCATACCACGTAGTCTAGGGTATGTTATAATCACTACATAATACCACTAGGGATTTAGTCCGAGGATTCCACAAAGCACTCATTAGGGAAAAGACTGTCCTAAGCATGATAGCACTGATAAATTCCACCCAATAAGTATAGTTTATCAGAAACCATCATGATAGGGATATGATGAAGGCTATAAATAGAGATATGATACATTAGAGGAGGATCACATCTAGGGCCTTGGGGTGATACAAGAAAATCCTTCTATATTAACCTGATAACTAGAGGATCGATGCCCAGTGAAGTTTTTCATGTAAATATGGAATAAACTACTAAGGGTTTGAAGAAGTAATAGAGGATCTTATCTGTTCTTCTCAAGGTATTCCAACAACTATATCCAGAATGTCTTGTCAAATGGATCATACTCATGCCACTAGGAAATGATACCAACAAACCATCAGGGAAATGGTAAAGGGATCAAATCCTAATGAAACTCTTCCAAGATAAAGAGGATGAGGGAATAAATTCAAGTAGAAAATAGAGGGTTTGCGGTGAGTAGTAGTAATTCCCACTATACACTTTGACCTCTGGTATTGTCCAGGTGATTGTATGGTATAATTGGAAAAACAACGTCTGATCTAAGACCCAACATTGGTCTCATAGGGATCTTCTCGTCAAAATGGTCCCAACACTACTGATAGTGCATCAAACGAATGCACTTTTGAATGTTATGATAATTTTAGTAAAAGATCATACCCCATTTGGTTTGGGTACAATATAACCAGCGGGACCCCGCCTGACCCACCAGTCGACCGACCTGGTCTGGTCAACTGAATCAGATCCATCATACTGGGCACAATCTGAACCACATGCACACTGGATATCTTGCATGCCGCATGTGTTATGCCCTGGCCATGTTACCCTCTCATCCTTGGGCTATTTCACCACAATCCACATATTCGACCCCACACATCCATGCTTTCCCCACCCGCTCCACCTACCTATGGCATCACCATCACTATGATCCTCTTCTCTTTGGTCGATCCGCAATCCACATGGCTTCCGGTGTGTCATGCCACCATGCACCGCATTCCACAACCACCTCCACGTACTACTGATTCCCCCAGTCATCCTCAGGCACTCAATTTATTGATACATGGTCACTTCTGCAATCCTGGGGTGGTGTTCTACACTGGTCTGGGCCTTGAATCTTCATTCCATTACTCGCGGGGTATGATCATGATCAAAACCTCTTATAAGGTCGATTCGTGACCAAAAGGTTCCAATGGTGAAGAACTCCAACAACTGGGAAAATAAGAGCATGAATAATACCCTAAGTAAAAAACCCCATACTTTTTCCATATTTGCCTCAATCCGCTCTCGTTAGGATAAATAACTAGGACATAATAATAGATAATAATAAACCTCAACGAATTCCCTCAATTAAGAACATCTAGAAAGAAATATCGAACAGTGGGTAAACCTATGGTTTGGTTGATCCATATTCACTGTAGATTAAATAAATGGGGAAATAAAATCAATGAACACAACCCTACCCCATTTAGTATTAATTTCAGATGGAGGATTATTTTCTTCTTCACTTTCAATATTTATTCATATATGGGTGAATTGATAATCATCGATCCATGATCTATTAGTGTTAATTGGAGAGAGCTCTATATTCTTGACTCAGAGGAATTGCATGGTTATTTCATAACCTTCAATTATTTATAATGTAGTATTAAATGAAAAACAAAAAATGTATCAATATATATTTTTAATTAAAATCTTTATTATATTTATGTCTCTCTTGGGGTTTTCAACTGAATACCTACCCTGACTAAGGTTAAGTCATTCCTAGTGTAAACCCTCTATTTTAAACACAATGGGGCTATTGTATTTTGGATTCGGGAAACTAATTAGGAGTTATTGTACTTTTTTAGGAAAACATCATGCATTCTTTATTAAAAACTAAACTTTTTTCAATGAATTGTTCTTAGTACAATGGGTCTCGGAGTGGAATATTGTCTCCATGCTTGACCTCAAAATAATTCTATTAAATATTAAAAATAATACCATGAAAAATCTGGGACATTACATTCTCCCAACCTAAGGGATTTATGTTCCCAAAAAGACAAAAAAAAGTTTAATAAAATCATTTGAGTGCAACATGTGAATACGAGAATCCCACTCCCACGTGATCTTCTAGAGATTTTTATGCTACCAATGGACACACACTAATGAAATAAATTTCCCACAAAGGATCCTCTCCAACTGATTCTTGATCTCAACTGGGTACTCTACAAAAGTAACCACATCCTCAATGTCTAGCTCTCCCGTGTCGATGACATGAGAAAGTCCATGCATGTACCTGATCATATACGATATGTGGAAGAAAAAATGTACCCAATGCAACTGTGGGAGTAGAGTTATGTGATATTTCACCTCGCCCACTCTATGAGATATCTGAAAAGGGCTGATGAACCTTGGATATAACATGTCATCCCATCCAAATCTCTACAACTCACATCAAGGTGAGACCCAAAAGAACACATGGTCTCCCTCATTGAACTCCAAGGGTATTAAACTCTTGTTGGTATACAACTTTTGCTGGATCTGCGCAATATTCATCCTCTATTAGATAATTTTCACCTTTTGAGTAGTATCTAACACCAACTCCAGGACCATGAATATTGACTCTCTTGTGGTAGTCCAACAGGTTGGTGACCTTTACAGTTTCCCATATAGATCTTTGAATGTTTCCATACCATTGGTGAAGTGGTGGTTGTTGTTTCATTCAAACTCCACTATTGGTATGTGATCCTCCCAACTATGACTAAGGTCCAAGATGCAGGCCCACAACTTGTTCTCTAGAACCTAAAGGGTCCTCTCCATATGACCATCTGAATGGGGATGAAATGACATGCTCAAGCGTAACTGAGTCCCAATAATCACCTGAAATACCTTCCACAACAAGGACGTAAATTGATAATCATGATATGAAACAATAATTTATGAAACTTCATGAATCTGAACTATCTGTTGCATATAGATTCACCTCATTCTATCCACTGAACTTTACTCCCAGATAGGTAGGATGTTGGGTAATTTGTGAGTTGTTTAGAAATCTCCGAGATTATATTATGTATCCTAGAATTATGTGGTAAACCTATCATGAATTTTATCGATATCTCATCCAACTTCCACTTTGGATCCACAATGGGTTGATCCAAACCCACTAGAATTTAGTGCACAACCATCACTTACTGTAATGTGAGGCAATGAGTAATGAACATTGAAGCTTCAATCTTCATTCTTGGACACCAAATCTAATGTCAGACGTCTGGGTACATCTTGACAACATCTAGATGTAACCCTAATGCCAATTTTTGGATGCCCCTCAAAACATCCTCCCTCAACACCACTGGTTAAACTTTGCATCCACTAAAAATAATAACATGATCTCCACCATTATTATATACATTTGGAGCATTTCCTATGGATAACTAATCCCATAGAGTCTCGTAGTTGGAATTCTAAAGTTGTGCCTTCCTGAATCATTGTAGGTGTGTTGGGGTAAATAACAATGACTAGAGCTATGCTCCTTCATCTACATCCACAAAGGATAACTGTAACGAGTCCAATTTCTCTGACACCTCATCCATCCACTGCGAACTCGATCTCCTACTGACAACATCTGCCATGACATTCTCCTTATAAGGAGTATAAATGATCTCAAAGTCATAATCCTATAGTAGATCTTCCCACTGCCTATTTCTGATGTTCATATCCTTTTAAGAGAAGTTAAACATGAGTATATTTTGATCAAAGTAGATGATAAACTTCTCACATATCAGTTAGTGCCACCTCATATTAAACATAATGACTACCACTACCAACTCAAGATCATGGGTCAGGTAGTTCTAGTCATGTGGTCTCAGTTTTACAAACCATTGGAAATCACTACTTGCCCTTGCTTCAAAAAACATCCATGACCGGTTCTTGATTCATCTTCAAAAACTAAATACTCGACACCATCCTCCAAGAATCCAAATATTGGGGTACTCTTCAAACTTCCCTCAACTATTGGAAAGCCTGTTGATAGTTATCCAGCCACACAAAAGGCTAACCCTTTTGGATCAAAGCTATCATTTTTGACAATATTTTGGATAAATAATGTATGAATCTCTAATAATTGCGTTACAGCCCAAGGAGGTCCCGAACCTCCATCACACTCATAGGTGGGTCCCATGATAACACTACCTCAACCATGCCTAGGTCCACTTCCACTATATCTACTGAGATAACATGTCTTATAAAGTAGACCTCTTGAATCAAAAACTAGATCTTTGAGATTTTCCCATAAATGTGGAGCCTTCATAGCATATACAAAACAATCCTTAAGTGTCTTATGTTCTCATTCTCGGATGCTGAGTACACTAGGATATCATTGATGAAGACTACCAAAAACAGGTCTATATAAGGCTGGAAGATCTTATTCATGATTACCATAAAAATTAATGGGGCATTCATCACGCCAATGATAATAAAAAGTACTCATAATGATCATAGTGACATCTAAATGTTATCTTCGATATATTCTTATCTTTTAATCATATATGATGATAGCATGATCGAATGTGAACCTTAATCAACCATCATGACCCTCTTAACTGGTCAAAATGTCACCAAATCTTGGTAGTGGACACATTATCCTCACGACCACCTGGTTCTGGCACTGGTAATCTATACACAACATCAATTCCCTAGCTACCTTTTTGGAAAAAACATTGGGACAAACTAGGTTGAAACACTACATATCGTGAAGCCCTTCCTCAACAAATAATCCAACTATATCATCAACTCTTGAAGCTCTATGGGAGTCATTTGATAAAATGATGATTATATTGGTGTCAACTCAGGGTGTATGTCATTGCAGAAGTCGATCTCTCGGTATGGTACGTAATCTTGGAACATATTTTGGGAAGATATCCTCATATTCTACCACCAATACTAGGAATTGGACACCCATATCATTTGTTGTACCGAGGACCAAGATTTCAATGTGATGATTGATTAGTTGTGCCCTCCAATGAATGAGTCTATCCTTTTCTGTCTAGGTTTCCTTTTCACTGAAAATAGAAAAACCCATCCCATTGTTGTGGACATACCACACCTTTCTCCTAGAACAGTCAATTTGGACATGGACCATAGATAAAAAATCAATATCAAGAATGACATCGTAAGACCTAAATGCTACCACCATGAAGTTTGAACTGAACATCCCACCTCTAAGGGTATGGTCATACTATCATTATAGATGTGTGATCATCGAGTCTCCCCCTGTAGGTATCTCCAAGTGTAAGGGTCGAGTCAACTGTTATACAAGAATCTCAAGGCATCATACCAGATATGTGGTCAGAATGGAATGAATGTAACCTGTTTCTATTAGTAAGGAAGCTAAGGTAGAGAAGATAGAGACTGTACCTAAAATATTTACTAGAGATCCTCGGTCATATGCCTCGACTGCATGCAGCTATCTCAGGCCATATCATCCCTCTTTCTATGCCTAGCATATATCACTTGGGGTGGTGGTGGTAGCATGTTGAAACATGGACCACCTACTACTGATCCACAACATCCTCTACCACATCTTCCACTCTGCAGATCATCCAAATCCATCCTATAACTATCCCTTGGCATTCTATCCATTGTATCCCTATCAGCATCACGGAGGGTCGGACAATATAGAGCGAGAGGTCCCCTATCATCACATGAGTAGAAATACCTCTATCTAGGCTGACTAGATCCACCTTGTGAACCCTAAACTGCATATCCTCTACCCTATGACCTCTTCCTGAAATTTATCCCACATTTAGATCCCTAAGACTAATGTCAAATCACTGTTACCACGGTCGATGAACATTTCTGTCCTCTAAAGATTGTACCAATTTCACTCTACTCACTAAGGAAACCCTCAACCACCAATGCCTGCTGAGTAAACCAATTATAAGTAGGAATAATCAGACGGCTAATACTGACTTGGATGTATCTATATAGACCTCTCTCTAATGTTTTATCCTATAAGTAATGATCCTTGACCATATCTATCAAGTACATGGAATTGTTGGTAAACAAGGAGGAATAATCGGTTATTATCATATTATCCTACTCGAGATGAAGAAGATCATTTATACGCACATCAATTTAAATAACAAGTGAAAAATCGTCTCTGAAGAGTCCCTCACACTCTATATATGAGATCATATCCTCATCATGAGTCTGGATAGCCAAAATTCGCAATCACCATGCTAATCCCTACAAAAGGCTCACTCTAAGGACCACCATCTGATCTGTCGGTGTCCTTAATGGATAAAAAAACATGAGTCACCACCTCTTACTATCCAAAACCTCCTGAGGGTTGGTTTCACCTTATAACATTTGGGGTATCTATCTTTGAAACTCATGGAGCATGATCAGCATGAACTCCATGTCTGTTGGTATGACAAGTACCATTGGTAGCTCCACATGTTGTGGTATAGATGGTGCACTATTTGGAGGTATGATCTATAGAACTGGTCCTCATGCTGATGCCTCATCACTATGTGGTCATCCTCATGCTTTATCTACTTAATCATAGCTGGTATGTATCATGGAGGCATCATGTAAAGAAAAGATATGTACCATGATCAATGAGTATATCTTGATAGATGACTCAAGAATTACATAGAATCCAAAACCCATTCTTATATGATGCATGTAACATTATTTTCCCTAAAACTAGTATTCTCATGTATCAAGTCGAAATGAATGTTATCAGTGTCTTCAATTAGGGATACGTCGGCCACTATACCAATATAATAGTCCTTGGTCTGAAATCCAAAAATGTAACACAAAACAATATCTCCCCAATCCAATCTCATAGTCTCACGATCCAATAGTAGAACTGACCACCATTGATACCACTATGTCATGAACCATCCTGGTGTGTCCCATGCCATGACTCCTCAAGACCACCTCCAGTAAAATAGGGTCTAGTGACTATAACATATTTATCGTATCACTAACATGGGAGGAGTTTCCTTAGTACCATTACACACACACATATACAATCACACAAGTGTTGAAATATAAAAAACCAAGAGAACATTGCATTGAAATTACTATAACCCACAAACCAAGTATAACATTTAATTAACTAGAAATTAAATACGGCCAAAATATAGTCCCACAAAAAAAATGTATGCAACCATGTTCTTGAAACTCATTCACATAAACCCCATCTGATCCATCCTGAAGGTAAGGTGTTGGAACTACTGTATAAATCTATAAGAACACATATTCATGTATAATCTCACAAGGCCTCATCAAGCCCTCATTCACCTTGGACACTATCAAAATTTTGGTCATTTTCCTAATACATGACACATGCAGGCATGGTTTATGTAGGGGTGAGTATAACAATTCACTGTATGCCTCCCTAAAACCACAATAAAATACCCAAAGTAACGATACAATCATATATACACAAGTATATGTCTACAAAATATATAAAATGAATATTAAGATATAATCAAACCATACCATACAATATACGGAATGTCATAACAACTATATACTTGATTAAGGATTCCGTATGAAGATTCCACAAATCACTAATCTGAGAGAACATGCTCCAAAGTTTGATAGCATTAATGACATGCATCCGAGAAGTATTTTTCATTGGAAGCTGTCATGAGTGGTATACACTAAGAGATATAAAGATAGATATGATAAATAAAATGAGTATCATACATAAGTACATGGGGTGACACCAACCACTCTATCTAGATTAACCCACTATGTAGAGGATCAATACCTGATGAAGTTGGTCTAGACAATAATGAAGACTCTACATAGCGGAAAAAGAAGGAATATAGGATCCCCTTTGCGCCACATGGAGAATTCCAACATCTATATCCCATAAGTCTTATTGAAGGGATCATAGTTTTGTCAGTAGTAAATGATACCAAATTTTTTTAAGGAAATGATAAAGGGAAACCCCCTAAATAAACTCATCCAATATGTGGTAGAGGAGGGAATAAATTCTTCTAGATAATGGAGGGTTCATAGTGAGTAGAATTCAATTCCATCGTTCTCCTTCACACATGGTACTTCCCATGAAAACGATCTGTTTCACTAGAATAAATTCCCTTTCTAAGACCCATCATTGGCCTCATATGGACCGACTACATGTAAGTGTCCCAATTCCACTAATGACATGTCAAACAGATGTACCATTTTAATGTTATGATTGTTTTATTGAAATGAGCTGACTTGGGTCTTGTCCGGGTCCGATATGACTCGTCGGACTTGGCATTAACCACCCACTGACCCGACTTGGTCTGGTCAACCTGATTCGGCCTATTGGTCTAGTTTCAGCCTAGCCTTGTTGGGCTCAGTCTAGGTCATTGGGCCCACTAGGCTACCAGGCGTGGCTCGGTTCCCCATGTTCTGGCCTGTATGCACACATTCCACCCTGGTAATTTCCACCTTTGGACTGCATGGTCCCACATTATGTCCCATATTGTCTTCTTTCCATGTTAGAGAGTTCCTCATATGCTCCACCTTCCGGCGGCCTCACTTCTGCTATGGGACCCTTCCATAATTCCAAGACCTATTCCATGCAGCTGTTTCCTCCCACACGATGGTGGAGTGCCATTCCTCCATGTGCCACTATCCACTGCCGCCAGCTCCGGCTGTCTATGTTTTTAGTAATCCTTTAATGCTTCATAGTTCTAAATGAGGCTACTTCCTAAATCCTCGGTTCATGCTCTACTCTTCTCTAGTCATTTATTCATTGTGCCATAACTCTGAGGGGTCCAATCACATTCAGAGCCTCTGGGAAAGTTGAATCATGACCACGATGGTCCAAAGGTGGAAAACACCAAGAACAAGGGTAAAAAAATCACAACAAACGCTCGGAAGAATGAACCTTAGCCTATGTTCATATCGACCTCAGTCTGTTATCATTAGGATGACGAATGATGAAATATGAATAGATAATAATAAACCACAATAATTTCCCCCAATTAATCTCATCCCACAGAAATGATGAATCCAAGTGTCAACCTATTGGATGGTTCTTGAATTCATCATTGATTCTAGAAACAGTGAAATAAAAACAAACAACAACTCCTTACCACATTTTGTATTAGTCTCACATGAAGGATTGTTTCCATCATCATCAATGATGTTCCATAGAATCTGATTGTGTTGTTGATCATTGATCCATGATCCTCCTGTGTTTATTAGAAAAAACTCATTCTATTTTCCTCATAACAACTCTAGGGTTATATCATAACCCTAAATTCCTAACAATGTCATATTAAAAGATAAACCAACACTGCATTAAAATAACATTTTAATTAAAATATTAATGGCGTTTATGTCCCTTTTGGGGTTTTCTAATGAAGACCGGCACCGATTAAGATTACGTTATTCATAGGGTAAACCAATAATTCTAAACTCAATGATTCCATTAAATTTTAGATCTAGGTACCCGTTTAAGAGTTATTCTAATTTTTCAGGAAAACCACTCTCATGCTTCATTAAAAACTAAATATTTTTCAACAAATCGTTATGGGCACACCAGGCCCATGAACCACATGGAATATCAGCACCAAGTGACGATTAAATTAAATGTTATATTAAAAATAGTACACTGATGAATCTAAGAAATTACACATAGGGAGAATTGTACATGAATTTGTATTGGTATGAAAAGCCTACGTACAGTGGAAAATACTAGAAAACGGTAAAACAACCCATGTCCCAATTGATACAACCCACCATTCCCAATAATAAACAACAAGAACCACCTCCATGTGGTACTTTATCCTTTCTCAATCCTGAAAGAAAATAATCTACAAACACCCAAATTCACTGGTAGTTTTTGAGAAAAATCCCATTACGGTCACACCAAGGATTATATAATAATATGCCAACATTTATTAACGAAATAAATAATTGAATTTAAATAAAACAGATATGGTATTTCAATAAGATTATTTAAAAAATTATTATGTAAATTTAAATTTATGGAAATACATTAAAAAAAATATTAATTATCATTTTATATGAAAGATTATATAAATTTATAGGGCATGTGAAAAATAGTTTACAGATAATGACATATATTTCAAAATATCGCAAGGGTGACACATGGTCATATACTAAGAGGTATTAATGTTCATGTTTTGGGACCCCATCACAATTATATATTTGAAAAAATAAATGTGTACACACATCCCTTTAGTACGATTCAATGATAACTAACTAACAAACCTCAGCATATATGAGTTTTCTATAAGTGTGTGTTATAGTCTTAAAAGGTTAATACATTGCTAGGGAATTCTCAACCTATAGTGTGTGTCCTTAATAACTCAATAACTACCTTGTATTTCATGTTCTCAACCAAAAATCAATAATGAAAATTTTACTTTAAAACTATTCAAAATATAATTCAACCCATTTTTTCATTTCAATATACCAATTTCAATTAAAACCAAATTGGGTCTTCAGACAACTCATGCCTTTTTCCAAGAAAAAATAATGGGTTCTTATTAAATAAATTTAATAAATCATTTTTTATGTAAAAGTTTTGAAATTAATTTTATAATTTATTTTCCCAATTAAATTACCAAATTTAAAATACATAATTTAAGTTTTAAAACCCAATTTTAAAATTTTTAATCGAATAGAAATCACACCATTATTCAATGGAATTGGGGGTTTTACCAATTTCATGAAAACTATGATTTAGATCCACAATTCATTAGAATTAGGTTTTCATCAAAAAAATTGAATTCAATTAAATTAATTAAAGAAATTTTAATTTAAATCCAGTCATTTATGTTTAAATAAATTGTATATAATAAATTGAACCATCTGTAATAGGATCACGAGATCATGAAACACAAATCAATAAAAAAGAAACTACAACAAAGAATGTTGGAAATGATGATCCAAGAATAAGAACTATATTCAAGATCCAAAACGAAGGGTATTAGATACACCAATTATATAAATATATATTAAACCATAGGTAAGAGGGAATAGAGAGTGGAATATATAGAAAGGGAAGGGGAAACATATCAGGATACGATTGATCGGTTATTAACAAGCATTGATCTACCTAAAAAGGAATTTGGAGGAGGAAAAGTTGTTCTTAGATAGCTCCAATGAAATTGAGTGATATTATAAGATTATTTAGGTCTAATAGGGGTTCAAAATAATGGTTTTTGTAATTTATTATGAATTTGTGGATTAATTACAAGTTTTAGACATGGTTCATTCTATAGGGATGCACAGATAGAAAAAATATAGACCCTAGTCGTGCACCATTCTGATAGGGTTGAATGGTTTTACCTTATTAGGAAAAAACTTTACCAAACCATTTTCCAACTATTCGAACCCTCACTCTCTCAATTTCCATAGTTTTTACTAGCAAGGCACACTATAAGGGAAAATCATGCGCAAAATGTGCACAACCCAAAAACCCTTCAAAATTACCAAAATTTCAACCGAATAACACCAATATAAATCCAAAAAAAATCGAATAGAGGTTTAGGACCACATGATAATAGTACTAATTTGTCACAGCCTCCCCACCGTATAAAAATTATATCCCCAAAAATTCTATTCAAAAGATTCCATGTCAAAAAAGATAAGGCCACTACTCTCTCGTCATTGCTACTATATCCCATGTATCAGGAGTATCAAAACCATTATTCCATAGAATATTAACAAAAGATATCTTACTCCAAATAATTACCCTAGTTTCTGAATCAACTATCCAAACTAGATGCCCAATATCAAATATATCAGGATTCACATCAAGATCACTCCATCCTAGTGTATATGATTGATTAGAAAGATACAACCATAACTAAGATACATGAAACATGTAATGTATCGAATTCATTTGATTTGGAAGTCTTAATTAGTATGACACATTACCACCATCTCAAAAACCTCAAAAGGTCCTACAAAATGAGGATCAATATTTCCTTTTACTCCCAATACTTCTATGGCCTAAATGAGTTGAAACTTTGAAGAACACCAAATCACTAAATGGAAACACCAAAGATATGAGAAAAATATCAACATATGAAATATACTAGCTCTGAGACGTCAATATTCTCCGATGAAACAAACAACTATTTTCTATTATCTATTGAACTATACTATGTCCAACCAATGAACATTAAATAATCTCTAACCAATACAACATATATTTACAAGGATGACCATAAAAAGGCCTCCTAAGGAGGCATTCTAATCATAGATCGGTAACCCATGTGATAAGAAAACTCAACCATCCCCATATAGGAATTTGAAGCCACACCAATGTTGACAATGATAGAATTAAAATTAACATCATGAATTTGTAAATCTCATTCTGTATAGCCACCTATCAATGGATATTATGTCGTGCTCAATTGGACATATGATCCCAGTGGCTCTTGAAGGACTCTCCAAAAACAAGAAGTGATCTAAGGATCCCTATCATAGACAATAGAAGATGTAACTCCCTGAAAATTAATAGTCACTTTCACTTATAGATTTCCCAACTCATCATGTTTGTTTCTATCATAAATGGGAAGAAACTAAGCTAATTTGGTTAGGCGATCGATCACAACACATATCACATTCTATTTTTTTGGGTACGTGAAAATCCAACTAAATATTCCATAGAGATATCATATCACTTCCATGTCGGAATATAATGTGGATGAAGCAATAAAAGGCACATGGTTCTTGAGCATAAACATTTGGAACTTTTGGAAATGATAGACAAAATCAAAAATTCCCCCTCTCATACCTATACATCATGTTTGTATCTATATGTCATGGAACATCTTCTTGGTTCCTATATGGAAATTCCACTGGGAATATAGAAACTCCCCATCATATCTTTCCATGCAGATAATGGTGACAAAAAATCTAAAAACATAAAATACCCCTCAAGTAGAATGACCACTCTACAACAGTCTCCCAATGATAAATATATTCTCTATTTAGAATTAAATCATCATCATGATTTTGATCATGAAGAATCAACTTGAGAATAGAATATTTTAACTAAACACTATCCAAGGAAACCACAACCCCTAATTCACTAACCCCAACCTGCAACTGTGAGAAAAGATAAATCAAGTTCCCCTCTTCAAATGATTATTCATTTCTAGGTGAAATATTTATCTACCAAAATCATATCTAATGACATTTTCTTCCCCCAAGGTATAGGTGATGTCAAAGGATAACATTTTTGTTATTTCATAGAATTCCTTTGGCTAAGATTCATATATTTATTAGAGAATATATATGTCAATATATTGTGGTCCTAATACATAGTAAACCTTTCTTTAAAAAGGTAATTGTGATAACTATTAAGATCATGCATCATAGTTTCATGTACATGGTCATGGGATGGATAATTTCTCTCATGTGTCTGAAGATTTTGAGATCCATAATCAAGGACCAGATCACCCAACATATGAATGTATCGAAAACTGAAAACTCTTGCATCACAAAAGACCAAAGAGTTAGGCTCGCACTTTGGAGGAGTCAACACCAATGTATTAGTAAGAAGAAATTTCAACTCAAAAAATTAACTATGATATTTCTCATCACAATATAACAATACTCACATTCTATTTGGGGAAGTCATCAGAGAATCCACTTTTTAGAAGTTGTTAATGAATTAGAGATAATAACCTACCGGGCCCACAAATCTATGAATCTCTAAAACATTTATTGGTTTATCTGATGTCATAAAATATTTTACCTTATTATGATATACTAAATTACCATTTAATGACACAATGGGTCAAAAATATTTTCACTTCCTAAATATATATATCACATTTCATAAGAAAGGAATAAAGTATGTGATTTATCAATAATTCCATAAATACTCACAAATAAAACACATGATCCTCCTCATACATAGAGTAATAAAATATTTTATCAAAAAAATCCACTAAAATCTGTTAATATACTAATGGAAAATCATTTAAATTAATTCTATAAAATAATGTAGAGCATTGGTTAAACCATATGGCATGACAAGGTACTCATAATGCTTATACCTTCTTTGAAATTCAGTTTTCTAAGTGTTAGGTTCTTTTCATCTCAAATTATGTTGAATAGATAGAAGATAGATCATTGAGATGTAATTTTCACATTTCATATGGTCAAATAGTTCATCAATAACAGTAAATAGATATTTTTTCTATACAGTAACTTGATCTATTTTTTGGTAACTAACATAGATTCAATGTGTTCCATGAGTGTTTTTAGTGGGGATAACTACTTCCACTAATGGTTACAAAAATATGAATATGAAGTCGTTCTCTAAAATATCATCCAATTTATAAATAAACTCCTTTATTTTATCTTGTTTTATTTGTTATATAGTAATAGATATTGGTTTAGTACAATATAATTAATCTGTAGAATACTCTACTACCTTTAACACTGGTAATCGAAATGACTTAGAAGAAAAAATGTCAGGAAACTAGACAAAAACTAGAGGGATATCACCTAAATGATTCCTCCTCCAGTTTAAAAGTGAACATAGATATTACTTTCCCTAACTATAAATAAGAAGGTTTGGATTTTCTCAGTCTGGGCCATCTCTTCGCTAAAAGAAATGGAACATCTTATCAGGTGTAGTATTGGAGACCCATTGAAGAAAAAAATGAATACAAGAGTTGTTTTCAATGATCCAACACACCATAAATGTGATATCAACCATTTTCCTGTCTAAAACCAAAAACTATGAAGAAATACCAACTTATAAAAGAAATATAACACACTGGTGGACCACAGATACTCTTCTCTCCCTCTTTGTTCCAAGGGTGTAGTAATATCCATACCAAAAGATAAAATCTCCATTAAAATGTTTGGTATATTCACAATATGAATCCAATGAATGAATGAGATTCACCATTATCATATAATTTTTTCATCAAAGACGAAGATATGGTGATGGTACCTCTCGCTGTCACTGTATCCATATCTAATTCTTCTCAACACTCTTCCACTATGTCAACATACCTTTTTTTAGATTTCTGGGGTTAGAACCCATTTTTTTCATGAATAATCTTATTGAATTATAGTTTTATTAGGTTTTGGTGATATGTTGACACAAATACGAGTAGAATAGATGTGTTATAAAATCAATAAGTGACCTAACAATTTGTAGGAACCACTTACCATGGGTGCCTCAGTGAAAACACTCTTTGAGTGCCTAAGATTTATACACTAGTAGAAAATCGAGTGGCCTATAAACTGTATTGTTAGAGATATAAAAAACCATGATATTGAGAACCACCACATTAATCATCCTTCTTAAACTTCCATATATAAAAACTCACACTGATAATGGGAGAAAAGGAAACTCTTATTAACACTGACCTTCCAGCCTGCTGATTTCATCCACCATCCCTATATCAAACACATCTACTTAATAAGATAACTCCATCAAGAAATGTTAATAAATAACATTAGTGTGAAGTCACATATCAAATAATATTCTCATCACATTCTATTTTGATTCAATCTCTAATGAATAATACACAATATCAAGAAAACATTTTTCACATTCTATTGTTGACTTGTCAATATGGTCAATTTTGAAAAATTCAATAGCCTTTGCCTATGCCATTGACTCTGGATAGAATAGGTTAGTAAAAAGACATTAAATTAATTCCAATAATATCCCACAAGTTTATTCATGGTCACCATTATGTCCCACTATCTCTTGTTTGGTCCCTCCAGTATGAAAGAGACTTACTTCATCGTGATTTCATTAAGTGTTTTCATGAAATCAAAAAATAAAAAATACTACTCAAGCATTCCTCAACCTATTTTGGATAATTGGAGAAATTGAACACTGTTAGATTTTGGAAAATGGGCTCTTATGAATTATTCTAGAAAACATATGTCTGAGGTTCTATATCAAGACTCTAAATGGGATCTAGTGGTGGTTCTTATCCTAGAGCATAGACAGTACACACAATCACCTCAAATAGACATAGGTCCATGAGAAATTTTTTTAACTTTGGTTTATTAAAATATTATTCATAGATCTTATTTGAAATTCTTCTTAGAGTTATGATGTTACGCTACATCATAAGACAACATTGAAGACATAAAATTATCATATAAGGAGAGAAAAAAAGGAAAATTAATCACAATATATAGATAAAAAATATTTGGATTTCAAGATATCCAAATAAAAAGGATGGAAAAGACTATAACTAATAGTCATTATATCTCTCCCAACCACCCTTAGTGAAATAAGATTCATTTTAGAGGGAGATGGGTAGGAACTCAATCCAAACTATAAAATAACTCATTACAATATCACTGAAATCGTACACTGACATTAAGTAATAAAGCTTAAACGACACCTCGGATACAACTTTCTTGGAAACCATCCTAGATACCTTGGTACCCTGATAAACTGGACGATCCAAACATATCTTAAAGGGTATTCTTGATCCCCATGGATTCGTGACTAACACCACAAATCAAGCAATATGAAATTGGAAATGAATTTTCCACTAACAAAATAGATTAAAGATGTACAATAAAGTATGAATATAGTAAAAACATCATGGGGAGAAATGTACCAGAAGTCAAAAAGGTATGATTACATAAAGTAAAACAAAAAAGTACCAAAAAGAAGGAAAATGCTCATATCCTAGAGAACAAAACTCTCATATCCCAATGATCAACAAAAATAACCTCCTCCATGTGGCTCTTTACCCTTTATTGAACCCTGAAGAGGATAATCTATAAACACTCAAAGACACAGGTAATGTGTGCTATAAAATGAAGTTAGGTTCTCATAAATTATTCTATTATAAGATACCAATTTTTTTAACCAAATGAATTATTCAAAATTATATAACAGACATTAATGTTTAGAAATAATATTTAAAATTACTCAATATTTACATATCAAATAATGGATTGAATTTAAACAAATTGAATAATAAAAATTTTCAATAAAATTTTTATATAAATTCATACGTCAAGTGTAAAAGGATTACAAAAAACATTAATGTATATCAAAATATCACAAGGGAGAAACACGGTCATTTCTAAGAGGTATGATAGTTCTATCTTATGGGATGATCACAGAAATATATAAAGAAAACAAAAATGTACACACATATATTATCACTATTCATGGGATAATTACCTACATCACACTGGAGAAAAGATCATCTTATATATTTATTTTAGCATTATAAAGAGTCATTTAATTGTTAGGGAAATCACATACTAGAGTGTTTTTCAAATATAACTCACTAACAACATAGGGTTGAATGTTCTCAATAAAAAATAAATGATGGGGATTAATTTAAAAACACTTCAAAATAAAATTTAACCCGTTATTACATTTTAATATGCCGATATCCATTTAATAACCAAAATAGGCTTCTAATCAAATCATGCCTTTTCTAGGATCATTCCAATGGGTTTCTATCAAACCAATTTAACCAGTTTTTCTAAAATATGATTTTTAAATTAATTTTAAATTTTAATTTCACAATTAAATTTCACGGTTTAAATTCCACAATTAAAATTCAACTATCCAATTCCAGAATTTTCCATCAAATACAAATCACACCCTAGTCGAATATAAGAGGGGGGTTTTCCCCAATTTTAGACCAAATCTGATTCAAATCCCCTGTTCACTATAAATGGGATTTGATCATACCAATTGAAATAAATTACATTTAAATCAAGAACTTTTTATTTAAATCAAACAAATTATGGTTAAATTAATTTTCCATCATAAACAGAACCACCTAGCTTGTGATAACATGATCAAAAAACACAAATTCCATAATAAGAACTCCAATGAAGAATGTTGGAAATTATGATCCAAGAATAAAACCAAGATTCATGTTTTGAAAAAACGTGTAGTATAACTTCCTAAAACAGACACATCTATTAAACCCTAAGAAGGATAGAAAAAATATTATAAGACAAAGAATGAGAGTCAAAAACTTATTAAGAAAGGACCAATGAAAAATCCACTAACTTTGATCCACCTTATAAGGTAATTAGAGGATAAAACATTTATCCTTTATAAATAATGTTAAATAAAAACTCATTCAATATAGAATTATTCCTAACCAATGGTCAGAATAGGGGTTTGGGAAATGATTATTCATTTTTTTTCATAAATTAAATGTCACACGAACAGTTTCCTATGTAGGGTCACATAGTGAGAAAACGATTATCCATATCCATGCACCCATTCTAATGGGGTGGCATAGTTTCTCCTTGGTGGGAGCACCATTTTATAAACTATTATTTTACTATGAAATCTCTAACAGTCTCAGTTTACATGATTTTCACTAACATGGTGCATAATATGGAAAAAATATACACCAACCACACACAGTCAAAAATCCCTTCAAAATTTCCAAAACATCACCAAATTAACTCCTAAATAAATACCAACCAAATCCTAATCAATAATAATTTTTATGAATACCTAATGATAGTAAAAATCTATTACACATCCATTTCTCTTTAATTAAGAATATAATTTATTTACCCATTTACAATGTAGCTTTTTCAATAAATGAATTTTCAAATTTTAAACAATTGATTACAGAGATCAAGTTTACATTTCAAGGATATAGTTTATTTAATTTGGGTAGAATGTAACACCCCATGAATTTATAATATATTTATTTCAAAATATATTTAATTTAACGAATAACTTGCGATACATGCAATACGAGGTTAACATGAAATGTGATACTATATAAAACTTTTATTTATAGTTAGAAATTTTGACCTTGACATTATATTATTGGGAATGAATAAGAGTAAATAAAAAATAAAAAATAAATATTTTACACACTTACATTTATCCTATTTATTATATGTGAATTTAAGAATCATTTAGAAAATAAAATACATTTTTTAAAACTATATTTTATCTACATGAACGTTTAGTGACGCTTTTTGAACATGATTAAAAATTAATTTTTACCACTTATATTAAATTTATTTCAATACATAATCTTCATTTTTTAAATATAAATATCAAAATTATCATAGGGTTAATTTTTTTACATTTCTAAAAAGTTTCATTTTTTGATGAATAGTGAGAAATGCTGAGTTTTAATTGAAAAATGCTTTATCATTAAAATTATATATAATTTTAAATAAAATTATTTATTTTTTATAGAGTATAATTACATAAATGTTATAAAATTTAATTCAATTTAGATCATTGGAATATTTTCATACTGAATTTTTATATAAACACTTGGTAAATATTTGATCATTTTCTCTTTAAAAATCATTCTTTCTTATCATGTATGTGGGATCAATTTTAAATTAAAACTTTCCTTTCTGATAATTTAATATTGATAACTAAATTCCATACTTGGAATCATAATAATTTATATTATCTAGTAATGTTAACATAATATTTTCCAAAATGAATAGTGAAAAAACTAAAATAAATAGTCATGGCTAAGAAATAAAACAAATTTACCTTGGGATTAACGTAAAATGATATAGAATAAATGACCTAAAAATTTTATAAATTAAATTTATTTCACATATCAACCTGTTTATTTATATTTCTCTATAATAGTCTATTTTTTATCCTTTTTTCATGTGAAAAATGTGTATATACATTTTTTATTCCAAAAATTACAAGTGTTTCACTCACTAAACTTATAAAAGACCACATCCTCTAATCTATTCATCACACCTACAACCCTATTAGTCCTACACTAACCGAAATAACTCAACTCTCCAACAATAATTATTGTGGTAATAAAAGGAATTATTGAAAACCTAAGGATGATACCGAAAGAATAGGTAACATTCCACCGGGAGTGTTTATATTTTTCTTCCTCTAACCCCTTCAAATATTGTAAAACTGTTAAAATATATTAACATTGGTATCTTAAATATAATGATATTTTTTTAGGTTAAGTTCTTGACCTAAAACCATGCCCACATCCATCATGTTTCTTTGGAAATCATCATTCGTGTATACGGTAGACTACCACCACACAAACTGATGTCATTCATTTTCCCATTATCACATCTCACGATAGTGTATGATGATATATATAAGATATATATATATATACGATATTTATAGAATAAATATACATAAATATACATTATATCCTATATACATTTTTTAATTTCCATTATTTCAGTGATACGATAATATTTTTTATGTGTACGGTAGACTTCTACCTTATAAAGAAATGTGATTCATCTTTCACTAACACATTACATGGAAGGTCAAAAGGATAGATTCAATGATTATATTTGATATAAGTTAAATAATATTATATTCCTGACTCATTTTTAATTCTAAAAATATCATAAATATCATTTTATTTATTATCATTTCACTAAACAAAATATGACAATGTTGTTCGTGTATATGTGTACTACTACCCTCACAAGATGATGTGAAAATCTTTTAATCACCACAACACATGGATGATATATATAATTATATTTATATAAATAATCTGGTATATATTATATTATTATCATTATTAATGAAAATATATTACATTCCTTCATTCCATTTTGATCATTGGAAAATGGAAACATTAATCAAGTGTACGTAAAGTCTACCTTCTCCATGATCATAAAATAATTAATTTCTCAAAACCATATTCAATTATTGTTATTAAAATTATAATTGTTGAATAAATATAATAATTATGTCACTCTAATTATTCTATAGATACTTACAGTTGTTAATATGCAAAAGAATTGAAACCCTCATGAAAATTCATGTGTGAGAAAAACAGGGCAACAAACATTTGAAACAAATAAAACAATGAAATATTATTAATGAAAAAGTGATGATATGTTATAAAAGAAATCAATATTATATTATAAATAATAATATGGTTCTTTAATAATTTAATAACATGTTTAGAACAAATATAGATTATATTTAATAATATTCAACTAAATGGAAGCGTGAGGTAAGGGATTTCGTCTCATTATACATTCCACAGAGTCTTGTCTATTTGTAACACCCCGAGCTTCCACGATACGCTTCTCATTCAATAATGCAATAGCTTGCATTGTACGCAACTTCGAGTTCTAAAACACCGCGACTAATCAAAGTAGCCGTTATGAATAGTAATAACAACTTTTTAAAATTATAGAAATATTATATTTCAAAATGGACTTCATTTTTGTATTCGGAATATCGAAATTATCCTATGTTGAATTTTTGGTATTTTTCTGAGAACTTCGAAATTTTTATGAATTGTGAAAAAATACTTAAAACAACTTTTTTAATCAAAATAATTTATAGTGATAAATTATATTATTTAGTGGTTTTAAAGTATAATTAGAATATATTTTTACCATTTTATCCAATGGTGGTCATTATAATTAATTTAACATTGAAATTGGACATAAACAATTGCCAATCTATTGATATAAATTGTTTCATAAAAACACGCTATTGTTGTGACAGCGGGAATTAATTATAAAATTAATTAATTCCACATATATGTTTGGAATTTTTTAAAATATACGTCATTTTTGAATTCAGAATATCAATTATAGCTTAGGGTGAAATTTTGGCCTTATTCTGAAAAACTTCAATTTTTTATGAATAGTGAAACCACTAAGTGGTTGTTAAAAACTGATTTTTCGTTAAAATGAAATATTACCACATCTGTGATTTGATTTTCAAAAATCCTACATACATGGTTTTCATTAAGAAGTAAAATGTGGTTCAATGAGATTAAAATATTTTTTTGGTGAATAGTAACTTTTAAGTCCTTAATCGCGATTAGAGGTAATTAATGTAGTTTAAGGTAAAAATAATGTTTTAACAATACGAGATGAGCATGTCACTTGTCCTAATCCTATTGGATGAGTCATGGAAGACCAGGAAAACCCATGGGTCAACTTGGGGACCCCATGGAGCCACTTTGGTTGGAAAATGACATTAATATATATTTATTTAATGTTAAAATTAAATGGACACAAACATGAGTTGTTCTACTAAAACAGTTTTTAAATGGGGTTACACAAGTCCAAAATTTGACTATAAATATTAATTAGAAAGATAAAAAGATTTCCTACATCATATAATTTTTTTTATAATTTTTAGACATTAAATAAATTAAATTATTTATGACATCATGATGATGCAGTGATGACCTCATTATTTAACGATTTAAATGAAATGGAATGATAATGTAATATATAAGACCTACACATGTCCAAAACCTATTGGATGAGTAGATTTCGAACCCTTATCATATTATCCTATAATAATATAAGTGTCGGACCTCTAAAATCCGAAACTCATTTTATAATAAAGTGACTTTTCTTTACTTTCAAGAGTGGCCCTCCTCTCCACTTATAAAAGGCCCCCACCACTCCCACCTCATTTACACTTTCAAGCCATTTGGCTCGGCCAACCTCTGCCCAAATACTCTCCCAACTTCCCCCTCTTACTCCTAGAAGCCTCACTTTGGGCAGAACTCTTCCCAAGGAAGCCTTTGGCTCAAATCAAAAAGAGTTACCCGATTTTGAGGTAATGTCTTCTCTAAGTTGTTTTGTTTTATTTTTCTTCTCAAACCCCCTAAACTCTTTTTATTCATTTCTTTTGTAACAAAACCAGTATCCTCAATATACTAGGATTTTGTTATAAGAAGTATTCGAGCTACACTTACAGACACCAACATCTAATGGTTAAAGAACATACTGTTTCTGTGGATGGCGAATTTCTGCCTCACGAAACGATGATTGTTCAACACTCATATAACACCTTCAAAGGTGGCCATTAAGATGTAAATATTTTTATATATGATATATAATATGTTTATGTTTTACTTATACTTATGTATTTCTCATTTATGGCATACTTTATGATTTCCATTATGAGTAAAACGCGATAATTTCATTTTAGAAAGTGCAGACTACCGCCCCCTCAAAGTGATTTGAATCGTTAATGCCATATGTGGGATGTATAAAGGATGGAGTAAATTGTATTATACACTATATTATACTGGAATTATATTACACATTTATATCATTATGATTTCGTTCCATTAAATATGATATTGAAATGAAAGTAGCGTTCATGCGTACGACGGCTTACCGTCTCCATGAACGGTGCATTTCATTTCTTATCTCTAAATTTTACGTAATATTATAAATGAATGAAAATACTGGATATATAAGATATATATGACATCTAAATCATGAATATAATTCTGGAGATAATGTATATTCTACCACATAAACAACTTGTAATTATAAGAAGTTTATTATTGACTCAAGTACCAAAGATCGACAAAACGACCGTTATTAACTTAAATAATTACATAATGTTCATATCATTGTAATAAGTGATATAATAAGGATAATGAATTTTAAAATCGTTCTTAATAAGGTATATATTAACTTTAGTTTATTATCCAGGAGGTTAAAGAACGGTTGAGTCAAGTCATACACGAGGTAAGGGAATTTCATAACCCAACTTCCATTCTTTGGGTTAATCTACTACATTCAAATTATGTCATGATATTATTATGTCGTATATTGTATTTATACTTTCTTTATGTGTACATATAGTTAATACACATAATAGATATATTTTATTTAAAAATTATCTTTTTAAGGGACTTCGTCTCAATCTCCATTCATTGAGGCATATTTTGTTTTATACACAAATTTCTTTTGTACAGTGTATAAACCCCTTTGACTTTTTACATTTATTCAAAAGGAATCTTTTTATACGAAGCATTTTACTAAACGACAAAAAGGGAATGTTTTTCTTTTCGTACATATGCGGCGACAACGACTTCTCTGCCGCCGTGACCATTATTTGATTTTCGGCTTCCTCTACAAGCCATACCTTCTTTTTAAAAGAAAAATAAATACCATGTTTTACTTTTCATTTATTTTGGTATTGAAAATGGTTTTGAAGGTATTTTTATTATATCAATGTGTTGTATTGATATCTCTTGATTGAAATGAGGAAATGTTATGTTTCCTGTATGCATGTTTTATGTGATACGATTATGTTATGGTTTATGATATGTTTAAACCTATTCATATGAGGAATGTATTGGACTTAATAAGTGACGGGTGGAGCCCGATATAGCTCCTCGATGCATCGGTAGGTCTCATGAGACAACTAGACGTGGAATTGGCTGAGGCCCTTTCCCAATTTGATTTATGGTTTTGGGTGAGGCCTTAATCATTTTAGACGTCTTGGATGAGGCCTTGACAAAATGTTTCAGAATGTCTGGAATTATACATTCCCTCATTATGAAAGTGGTTATTGATATTTCATGTGATTATTCGACTAGTAGAATATCCATGTGAATAAGTGAATGGAATTATCTCATTTTACTTTTTCCATATTATGTTGATGTTCAAGTTTAAAAGGTTTTTGTTTTAGTTATACATTGCATTATATTTTTATGTTTATTTATGAAAGCTTCCGCAATATTGTTATCCTTACTGAGCATCTGAGCTCACCCCTTTCAATGTTTTAATATTTTCCAGGATGTGAAGAAGTATTTTATGAATGACCTGCAGGGATTGTGAGAAGAGGATATGAGTGTGCACTATGCAGACTTTGTTATTGTATTTTTTCACTTTATGTTGTAATGTAACGTTTACGAATGTATCTAGTGTTTCCAAGGCTACTAAACTAATCGGCCTTTCGAGACATGATCTTTTGTGATCATTCCAATGTTACGAAGTAATGAACCGACTCTGGGTAGCTGGGGTCGGGGCGTTACAGTTGGTATCAGAGGCAGTTTAGTACTATCCATGGAAGCTAGATTTAGATAAAATCTGATTAGAGCACATAGCCCAAAGATAGACTTTGAGGATTAGTATAGAAGAACTTCCTAGAATTTTGGTATTGTAGAGATGTTGTGAGTATTCCGAGAAATACATCCCTGTCTGGATACGAGCAGGTAGAGGCGGCTCTGGAACAGATGTTCCTAGGGGTAATACCCAAAAACATCACTTTGAGCTAGACTCGAACGGGAACTGGTGCACGACAATGGGCCTTGCTGCACTCTTGGTTACGACACTCCCGGGGGATATGCTTAGGATAATTCCAATTTTCTTTACAAACCACTATGAATGGTTATGAGTATATACTTTCTCAAATAATACCTTTTTATGATTATGGATTATATCCATAAATAGTTCAATTTATGTTAAGTATTTTACAAGTATGGAATTATGTATTTTGATTCATAAACTAATCTAGTTTATGCCATTGTATAGAAATGGTGCCTAGTGGAAGGAATGGAAACCGTATCAATGCACGAACTCTGTGTAGGGATTGCCCTCCTGCTAAAGATAATTTTTGTGGAGCTAGAGATACAACTGGTGCTGATCAACTTATTACCATACTGGGACAACTCACTCAGGTTATGAATAATAACCTTACTCGTATGGAGCACCCTGATCCGCAACGTGGAGGATCAATGTTAGACCGCTTCATGAGGCAACAACCACCAACAATTAATGGGGGTAAAAATCCGTTAGTAGCTGAGCAATGGATAAAATCCTTAGAGAAAATATTCCATGCCTTGGGGAGTAGCGAACAGGAGAAGGTTGTCATGGCAGTTTACCGACTCACTGGAGATGCCGATCAGTGGTGGGCGCTGATTCAAAACACAAAGGAAGATGATGACGTATCGAATATGGAATGGAGGGAGTTCAAAGAGCTTTTCTTAGAAAAATACTTTCCTCATGACCATCAAGTAGATATAGAAAGGCAATTTCTGAGTCTGAGGCAGAAGGAGGATGAGAATGTCGCAAAGTATGAGGCTAACTTTACAAGGTTAGCGAGGCATGCTGCCGATTATATACGTAACCCAAGGAGTAAGATTGATCGTTTCTTTGATGGGTTAAAACCATTTCTCCATCGATCTTTAGTATCACAATCATTCTCATCATACAAAGATATTGTCTCATGTGCTATCAAGGCAGAAAAGGAATTCTCTAAGTCTTATGACAACAAAGTAAAGCAAGAGAAGAAGAGAATGGTGGAACAAGAGATAGATAAAGGGAAAAAGGGAAAGAAGGATTTTCCATTTTGTGATAATTTTGGGAAGAATCACCCTGGTACTTGCCTAAAAGGAATGGGAGTTTGTTATAAATGTGGGGAAAATGGTCACCAGGCACGTGATTGCAAGGGAATGAAAGAGGCTATCAATGTTGAATGCTACAATTGTAGGGAAATGGGGCATTATGAAAATGAATGTCCTAAGCGTCATGGAAACATACCTCAGAAAAGGCCAAGGGTTCAAGGACAATCTTATGTGTTACTACAGTTGAAGCAGAATAACTAATGTAATGGTGCTTTTGGACTCATGGATTATATTCGGGTTATTAGAATAATGTGATTTATATATAAGGATTGTACTGTAGTACTTGTTGATTTCAGTAAGGTTTTATTATGATGAAGGTAATTATATTTTTATTATGTGACAATAAGAGAAACTTTACTTTGTTTGGGGAATCTGATAAATTGATTTTGGAATTAAGAGACCTTTTAGAGAAAGTCTAGACAGAGGTATTTTGGAAAACTATAAAGGTTGGAGTGGATTAAGTTGATCTTTGGATAGTATTGTTTAAGGTTAAAAAATTTATGAAGATTATTTTTGGAATATTATGATACTATAGTTTTAGGAAAAGGACAACCTGCAGGGTGGGGCATAATCCATCGCGTCGGACAAAGCTGCAGGAATCGAACCCACAATCATAGTGCGACAGGCCTTTATTTCCTACCACTAGCCTACAGGAAGTCCCTGGTTATTACAAAATAATTTTACTAATCTAAATGGTATGTGTTAATATCTGGAACCTTATACAATTAGGATAAGTATAATGTTTTTTAGTTCTATTAACTTTTTGATTGAAAGATGAGTTGAAGGTTGAAACTCTAATTGTCAAGCATAAATATATATATACCTATCTCTTATTCAATGAATAAATTAATTCTTAAACTTTAGTAAAGGGATATTAAAACAAAAAATGTGTTATCCTAATACCTTATGTCTTGTGGAACTGATGATATTTTAAATCAACATAAATTGAAGGCTTTGAGGCCCTCAATTTGATAGATGATTGTGATTGATGACCTTAATCACTCCCTACAAATATTTACGTTTTTCCTTCAGTTATATGTCTCTAATTGCCACCAATGTTCTCCTAATCGAGATCATAATTAGGTGGTGACTTTTTCATTTCCCTTTCCCTCTTATTAAGGCTAAATTTTATTAATTTTATTTCTGATGTCGGTTTTCCTCAAAGGTATTTTCTCTTTTCAACCTTTTATTTTCAAAGAAAAATTTCAAATTGCGAGGACGCAATTTATTGAAGGAGGGGAGAATGTAACACCCCGAGTTTCCACGATACGCTTATCATTCAATAATGCAATAGCTTGCATTGTATGCAACTTCAAGTTCTAAAACACCGCGACTAATCAAAGTAGCCATTATGAATAGTAATAACCACTTTTTAAAATTGTAGAAATTTTATATTTCAAAATGGACTTCATTATTGTATTCGGAATATCAAAATTAGCCTATGTTGAATTTTTGGTATTTTTTTGAGAACTTCGAAATTTTTATGAATGGTGAAAAAATACTTAAAACAACTTTTTAAATCAAAATAATTTAGAGTGATAAATTTTACTATTTAGTGGTTTTAAAGTATAATTAGAATATATTTTTACCATTTTATCCAATGGTGGTCATTATAATTTATTTAACATTGAAATTGGACATAAACAATTGCCAATCTTTTGATATAAATTGTTTCTTAAAAACATGCTATTGTTGTGACAGCGGGAATTAATTATAAAATTAATTAATGCAACATATATGTTTGGAATTTTTTAAAATAGACATCATTATTGAATTCAGAATATCAATTATAGCTTAGGGTAAAATTTTGGCCTTATTCTGAAAAACTTCAATTTTTGATGAATAGTGAAACCACTAAGTGGTTGTTAAAAACTGATTTTTCGTTAAAATGAAATATTACCACTTCTGTGATTTGATTTTCAAAAATCCGACATACATGGTTTTCATTAAGAAGTAAAATGTGGTTCAATGAGATTAAAATAATTTTTTGGTGAATAGTAACTTTTAAGTCCTTAATCGCGATTAGAGGTAATTAATGTAGTTTAAGGTAAAAATAATGTTTTAATAATATGAGATGAGCTTGACACTAGTCCTACTCCTATTGGATGAGTCATGGCCGACCCAGACAACCCATGGGACAACTTAGGGACCCCATGGAGCCACTTTGGTTGGCAAATGACATTAATATATATTTATTAAATGTTAAAATTAAATTGACACAAAAATGAGTTGTTCTACTAAAACAGTTTTTAAATGGGGTTACACAAGTCCAAATTTTGACTATAAATATTCATTAGAAAGATAAAAAAGATTTCCTACATCATAGTATTTTTTATTAATTTTTAGACATTAAATAATTTAAATTATTTATGACATCATGATGATGCAGCGATGACCTCATTATTTAACGATTTAAATAAAATGGAAAGATAATGTAATATCTAAGACCTAAACATGTCCAAAACCTATTGGATGAGTATATTTAGAACCCTTATCATCTTATCCTCGAATTATATAAGTTTGGGACCTCTAAAATCCGAAACTCATTTAATAATAAAGTGACTTTTCAGTACTTTCAAAGAGTTCCACTCCTCTCCACTTATAAATGGCCCCCACCACTCCCACCTCATTTACACTTTCAAGCCATTTGGCTCGGCCAAACTCTGCCCAAATACTCTCCCAACTTCCCCCTCTTACTCCTAGAAGCCTCACTTTGGGCAGAACGCTTCCCAAGGAAGCCTTTGTCTCAAATCAAAAAGAGTTACCTGATTTTGAGGTAATGTCTTCTCTAAGTTGTTTTGTTTTATTTTTCTTCTCCAACCCCCTAAACTATTTTTATTCATTTCTTTTGTAACAACACCAGTATCCTAAATATACTAGGATGTGTTTATAAGATGGATTTGAGCTACACGTACACACACCTACATATAATGGTTAAAGAACATACGGTTTCTGTGGATGGCGAATTTCTGCCACACGAAACGATGATTGTTCAACACTCATATAACACCTTCAAAGGTGGCCATTAAGATGTCACTATTTTTATATATGATATATAATATGTTTATGTTTTACTTATACTTATTTATTTCTCATTTATGGCATACTTTATGATTTCCATTATGAGTAAAACGCGATAATTTCATATTAGGAAGTGCGGACTACCGCCCCCTCAAAGTGATTTGAATCGTTAATAACATATGTGGGATGTATAAAGGATGGAGTAAATGGTATTATACACTATATTATACTGGAATTATATTATACATTTATATCATTATGATTTCGTTCCATTAAATATGAAATTGAAATGAAAGTAGCGTTCATGCGTACGTACAGCTTACCGTCTCCATGAACGGTGCATTTCATTTCTTACCTCTAAATGTTACGTAATATTATAAATGAATGTATATACTGGATATATAAGATATATATGACATCTAAATCATTAATATAATTCAGGAGATAATGGATATTCTACCACATAAACAACTTGTAATTATAAGAAGTTTATTGTTGACTCAAGTACCAAAGATCGACAAAACGACCGTTATTAACTTAAATAATTACATAATGTTCATATCATTGTAATAAGAGATATAATAAGGATAATGAAATTTAAAATGGTTCTTAATAAGGTATATATTAACTCTAGTTTATTATTCAGGAGGTTAAAGAACGGTTGAGTCAGGTCAGACACGAGGTAAGGGAATTTCATAACCCAACTTCCATTCTTTGGGTTAATCTCCTACTTTCAAAATATGTCATGATATTATTATGTCGTATATTGTATTTATACATTCATTATGTGTACATATAGTGAATACACATAAGAGATATATTATATTTAAAAATGATCTTTTTAAGGGACTTCGTCTCTATCTCCATTCATTGAGGCATATTTTGTTTTATACACAAATTTCTTTTGTACAGTGTATAAACCCCTTTGACTTTTTACATTTATTCAAAAGGAATCTTTTTATACGAAGCGTTTTACTAAAAAAAAAGGGGAATGTTTTTCATTCCGTACATATGCGGCGACAATGACTTCTCTTCCGCTGTGACCATTATTTGATTTTCGGCTTCCTCTACAAGCCATACCTTCTTTTTAAAAGAAAAATAAATACCATGTTTTACTTTTCTTTTATTTTGGTATTGAAAATGGTTTTGAAAGTGTTTTTATTATATCAATGTGTTGTATTGATATCTTGTGATTGAAATGAGGAAATGTAATGTTTCCTTTATTCATGTTTTATGTGATACGATTATGTTATGGTTTATGATATGTTTAAACCTATTCATATGAGGAATGTATTGGACTTAATAAGTGACGTGTGGAGCCCGATATAGCTCCTCGTTGCATCGGTAGGTCTCATGAGACAACTAGACGTGGAATTTTCCGAGGCCCTTTCCCAATTTGATTTATGGTTTTGGCCGAGGCCTTAATCATTTTAGACATCTTGGCGGAGGCCTTGAAAAAATGTTTCATAATGTCTGGAATTATACATTCCCTCATTATGAAAGTGGTTATTGATATTTCATGTGATTATTCGACTAGTAGAATATCCATGTGAAGTAGTGAATGGCATTATCTCATTTTACATTTTCCATATTATGTTGATGTTTAAGTTTAAAATGCTTTTGTTTTAGTTATACATTGCCTTAAATTTTTATGTTTATTTATGAAAGCTTCCGAAATATTGTTATCCTTACTGAGCATCTGAGCTCACCCATTTCAATGTTTTAATATTTTCCAGGATGTGAAGAAGTATTTTATGAATGACCTGCAGGGATTGTGAGAAGAGGATATGAGTGTGGACTATGGAGACTTTGTTATTGTAGTTTTTAACTTTATGATGTAATGTAACGTTTACGAATGTATCTATTGTTTCCAAGGCTACTAAACTAATCGGTCTTTCGAGACTTGATCTTTTGTGATCATGCCAATGTTACGAAGTAATGCACCGACTCTGGGTAGCTGGGGTCGGGGCTTTACACTATTATTATGCACCAATTAAATTTTATGTGGTTCATATATAACCCATTGGAATGTAAAATCATGATTAAATAAAAATTCATGTTATTTTTAAATCAATTTTAATTATTTTATCTATTGGGATATGACTTGAAAATTACTAGATCATTAAAGTTATCATATAACATCACATTCATTTGTTATTGTTAAATTTCTCTAGAAATAATCACTTTTTAAAAAACATTAATTCTACATTATATTTATATTAAATTTACATATTATTTTATTTTTTATATGATTATTTCCAAAATTTTATTCAATTTTTACATACGTTGTTTAAACGATATTTATTTGATTAATTTGTGAAAATTTTAATAAATATGTATCATTTAATCAATATTGATATTTGAAGACAAGGAACGATTTTAATAACTGGAATAAAATATTTTATATATAAGTATTTCTTTTCATATTAACACATGGGTGTGGGAAAATATAGATAGTACCTCGATACATTGACATGTATCATGAGACAAACTTGCTGGTCAAATCAGATGGGTTTTCACCCAGTATATTCAAACTCTCTTGATGATTAATCTTGATATTAGAGGTATCATGTGACTAAGACATGAATTCCAATAATTAATCACTTATTTCATTGATACTTCAATAATTATTTTTATCAATCAAATTTTTTCAATGATATTATCTCTAGATTTATTTGATTCTTAGTTATCTATTAAATAAAATGTGTTTTTAGTTAATTCAATTTCAATATTGATTATTTATTATATATTCATGATATTCAATCTATAAAAATGGAATGTGTTTTCATTAAAAATTTATGATTATTTTCTGAATCCTGATTGATTCCTATGTACTCAAACCACATTGAGAATTTGATATCACCCAAATTTTACTTTCTTTTCCAAATATATGAATACAAATTCTTTTAATGAGTTCTATGATTCCAATTAATTTTTATTTATAATATTTTTATTATATATCTCTATGTAAAATGGTAATCATGTATGTATCTTTTTCTCAAAAACATCAAAACTATCTAGTATTTCAATATTCAACCCTTTTTATATATTATATGCTAATAAATTAAGGCACTGAATATGAGTTACGAGGGTCCTAGTCAGTACACTCTAAAAGATTCCATGGAATTTTATCTTAATAAAATTATTTTTAATTATAAAAGGATTCTCGATTAAAGGGATTTATAAATCCTTATATATTTATTCATTGAATTTGTTTTTTAGTTTACTTTCCAAGGAGATAATTTCAAAGTTATGTTATGTTAGAATCATCCTTGACTTTCCTATTCTAAATATTATAGAATATATTATACATATATTGAATCTATACAACTTTTACAATATTCCTTGTATCATTCAATATTTCACTCATATATATTGAACATATATTTTTCAAATTAATGAATGAAAATCACATATTTTCCAAAATAGATGCATATGTCATATTTCTATTTAAGGTAGTAAAGTAATAATAGTTTTCTAATTCTAATTCAAATCCACTGGGAAGGATTATATCGTAAGATATGAGGTTTAATTAAAAACTAATGTCCCTATTGGAAAAAAATTTAATTACTTTGACTTTACTCAATTATATCTTATTTATAAGACTTTGTCTAATAACAAAAATGATTAATGCACAAATGGTTTTTAATAACCATGATTCAGAGTTAGAGAAGTTAGTATCTTTAAAATTGAGACCTAAATTATCTTAATTCTACTATTTGAGGATAAAACTCAACATTATGTACAATTCATGGAATAATTTATAGGACATATCTATATGATACAGGAAAATTATAATATTTATGCAAATAATGCTCTAGAATAAAGATATAAATATGGATAAATATCATGATTCCTTTCATTTGGTTAGGTATTTTAATAAATATACTCCCTCTAAAATTAATACCTCATTCATCATTACCTTTACTGGGATAAGATAAATATTTAACTATATAAAGAGTCTGCATTACAATTTCCATCACCTCTGATATATATAGGTAGTAAATCATAGTAACGCCCCAACCCCAGAATCCTGGAGCCGGTGCATTATTTTAATACATTGAAATGATTACAAGGAATCAAGTCCCAAAGGACCGATCAGTTTGGTATTATTAGAAACAAGATACATACATAAGTTAAACATTTCAACTTTAAAAAAAATATAATAATAATTTATTCCATTAGAAACATACAAGCCTCTTATATATGACTTCGATTCACTCATAACTAAATTATTTACATCATCTGAAAATGAAACATACGAAATGGGTGAGCTTAAATGCTCAGTAAGAGTAAGTAATACAGTGGAAGATAACATAAACATTATCCATGGTGAATAATTGAAAACACATGCCTTTAAAAATAATAAGCATGAATACATTATGGACGGAATATGAGATATGTAAATAATTAAATAATAAAACATTGACATTGGTATTCTACTAGTCGAATAACCACATGATCTATTAATAATATTATCATAATGAGGTAATGTATAATGCTGGACATTCTGGAACATTATGTCAAGGCCTCGGTCAAGATGTTTAAAAATGATTTAGGCCTCATTCAAAACAATATATCAAATTGGGAAAGGCCTCGGCCAATTCCACATCTAATAATCTCGTGAGACCTACCGATGCATCGAGGATCTATAGCAGGCTCCACCCATCACTTACTATGTCTAATGCCTTCCTCATATGAAAAGGTTTAAACATTACACATACATTCATATTAAAACTAGAATAAAAAATGTTAATACATTATCCATAAACCAGGAATGATATAAAAATAACACATCCACAGTCAAAAAATATCACAAAAACATCAATATAATATGGAATATTTGTATAATAAATCAACCTTGATCAAGAATAATATCCCGTAAAGGATGTTGACATGGTTGAAAATGTTCAGTAAAAATCATTAATAGAAATATCTATTTTTATGATATCATTTAAAAGTAACATAATTCATAAATTAATTCATTTAAAAGATAGGTTTGAATCAAATTTTCTCATACCACTTTTAGATTTCTAAAAAGAATTAACATATTAATAAATTCATGTCCATATAAATAAATACTTAAAACCAATTTGAAAACAGAGATATAAATGAGAAAGGTTTAGAAAAATAAAACTTTAATACATTTAAAATTATGTTTTAGTAAAAATTACCTTCAAAAGAATCCCTTCAAAAAATATTTTACAAAACATGTAAATGGATAATAAATATGTCTTAGTAGATACTAACATAAAAACTACATTAGATAATAAAAAGATTGTGAAATTAACCCATACTTTGAACTTTACTTATGTGGAGGGTACATTTATCCTCCTATATAATGACCATAGTATGTTATTAAATTATACCAGAACCAGAATCATATTCATATTTATTATTTCATACATGATTCATTTATTACATTATAATACCCATTTAATAATGATTTCCATATTAAATTAACATTTCATGTAATAATTGAATTCTTTATCATATGTCTTTTAACTTGTAATTATTGATCATATGATTTAGATCATGATTTAAATACTTCCAGAATATAACACATGATTTATATATCATATATATTTTTAATATAAATTTGTATAATAGATTGATATATGAAATGGAAAAGAACATTTATGGAGACGGTAGGCCATACATACGCATAAACGTTGTTTCTGTTTTCATATCGTATCGATTATAAGTAAGTGAATATTATATATGTAAGTATATATATATATATATATTATTAATTAATATGTCATATATTACATACATATTAATAATATATATTTTTACAATCAACATTGATTGGTTAATGTGGAAATTAATCTCATCGCGTCGTGGAGACAGTAATCTGTACCTACGCACAAACAATAATATCATTATGATGATTGTGAAATAGTATGTAATTGGATGGTATAACATATAAAAAGAATCATTAATATGTTATATTTGTTAGTTACATCAGTTATACTCATTATTATACCAATCCCTATAATGAAGTGTCTGAATAATGAGATGTACGTACAGATGTATGGTGACATTGTCATTTATAGGATGGATATAATAACGAATATGGTTGTAACATATTTATAATAGTATCAAATTAAATAGTAGGTACTATAGTTATTATTTTGGTATGGAAACGTCAATGAGAGAAGAAATGTAAGAAGAAGAGAACATGAAAGAGGGTGGTGAAATTATTACCTCTTCTTCGTGTGTTTCCTTTTGATTTTATCAAACGAGATACTAAGGTTGGCTTTCCGATAAAATTAAGAACTCTATGTTGATTTAGGAGAAGTTGGGAGTATATTTGGTCAGGTTTTGGCTGATTCAAATTACTTTGTAGTTGTAATTTTGAGAGAAGGGGAAGTGACCTTTTATAAGAGAGGTGATGGGAACCTTAGAAAAATATTGAATTATTACTTTATTATAAAATATTTTTCTCTTTATAATGGCTCATAAATAATTTATTTCAAGGATAAGGTTGGTATGGGTCGAAACCATCTCAACCAATATGTTTTAGATAGGTTTGGGTCACCATATTAACCTTATCATTTTTTTCTAACTCTTAGTTATATTGTTTAACTTTTACCAGGTATTCTTGTATTATTATAATTATTGGTTAATAAACAAACAGTAAAATTATTAGAGAATATCATGTGGTTCATTAATTATATACCTATCATTATATATGTTCATTGGTAGAACCTTATATTTTTAAGAATATTTTATAATTTAATAATATAATATATGTTTTAAAAACTCATTTATGTCAATTTTAACACTATTTAGTATTTGGTTTTTGTAAAAGTCATCACAACATGATTACTTCAATAAAAATACATCAAAATAATCTTAACCTGTCATATTCACCTATAAAATTCGTTTTTTTATAAAAATGTTGAAACTATATTTATTTTAAAATTTATAATACCATTATTTGATTCTTTCATTAATAAGGTAATTACTGCATCATCATTGTGTCAAAAATAATTTTTATTATTAAATGTATAAAAACAATAAATAAATTACCATTATGTAGTAAATTTTAATATATTTCTAATTAATATTTATATTTGAAAAGAGAACATATATAAAAACTTGTAAAAATTGTTTTACTAAAAGATATATGTTTGTTTCATTTCTGTCATTACATTAAATTAATTATTGTAAAGTGTCATTATCACTCTCAAGAGAATCCAAGTGGCCCCAAAATCGACCCAAAGATGGCCATGGTCAGAAATGTTTCAACCAGTATGAATAGTACACATGTTTGGGTAATTTAATTTTATTATATTATTATTTTTTACCCTTATTTAATAGATTTATCCATTATCCATTTTAAATAAAATATTTACTAAAGTAAATATTCATAATGTCTAAAAATAAAACTTACAAAATTACACAATTTGGACCTCCTGATTCCAAATATTGAATCCATTTTTTTAAATTCAAAAAACAGATCTGAACGAAATTAATTAAATATTAATTCTCGTTGTCAAAACAAAAAGCCTGTTTTTCAGAAATAATAACTATCAAAAGATTAACACTTGTTTATGTGCAGTTTAAATGTGAAATTACATCCGATGACCTAAATTATATTAAATGATAAAAATGTAATCTAATTATAATTTATAACCACTCAAATGTATAATTTAACAAAATAAATTATTTTAATTAAAAAAGTTGTTTTTTTATTAATATGTAGCATTTTTCACTATTCATCAAAAATTGAAAGTTATTAGAAAAACACCAAAATTTTATCCAAACTAAATTTTTATGTCATGATTCTAAATAAGTAGTTTATTGTGTTAAATTGTAAATAAAAAATGTTTCAAATATTTTATTTAAAAACGGTTCACCATTATAAGGTTCTAAAATTTCTTTTTTTGAAAAATACCTCTTTAATCTGAAAAAATTGAATTTGTTTTTTTATTATGACTAAAAAACAAAATATGGTTCTTAAAATTATATGGAGTATATAAAAATGAAAATTCCGTTAATATTATTCCTAAACACTTTTTGAATGACTAGTTTGGTATGTCGTGGTGCGGTCGAACTTGGTGTTGTGTGTAGAAAATGTTATTGAATTTCTTTGAATAAATAACGTACTATGAAATCATGGCGTGTTACATTCTTCCCTCCTTAAATAAATTGTGTCCTCGCACATTGAAATTGTTATTAAAAAATAAATGGTTAAGAATAGAAAAATACCTTTGTGGAAATACCACATCAAAAATTGGGTAAATAAAATATAGTCTTAATAAGATGGAAAGGGAACTAAAAAATTCACCACAAAATAATGATCCTGATTAAGAGAAAATTGGTGGAAATTAGAGACACATAATTGGAGGGAAAATGTAAATATTTATAGGGAATGATTGAGGTCATCAATCACAGAGAGGTATAAAATTGAGGGCCTCGAATCCATCAATATAAGATGATGAGAAATATCATTAGTTCAAAAAAACATATGGTTTTAAGATAACACATTTTTGGTTTTAAAATACCTTACCTAATATTTAAGAATTAATTTACTCATATAATTAGTAGAAATTATATATATATATATATATATACTTGGCATATATACTTTCATCCTTCAACTAATTCATACAACAAACTCATCTTTCAATCCAAAAGATAATAGAATTAAAAAATATTCTATTTATCCTAACCATATAGGGTTACAAAAATAATTAATTTATAATTCATTTGTAAGATTATTAAAAAAACTATATAATACAAACTAGGACATCACGTATGCCAGTGGTAGGTGATCCACCCTTGTTGCCCTTCGGTTGCGGGTTCAAGTCTCACGACCTAGCCAGACGCAATGGGTTGTCCCCCAACCTCCGTGTTGTCCTTTTTATAACAATCCAAAAATAATCTTATGAAATGATTTAACCTAAAAAATAGTATCCGACATCAATCTTAACCCATTACAACATTTGTACTTATCAAACATTATTCTATCAAAACTCACAGTCCAAATTTTATAAGGAAGGTATACAAAATGAAGATCTATTTCTCCACGTAACAATATATGAATACCTTCAACATGTATTCTTTTAAAACATGGTAACACCCTAAATTAGAATAAAACCTTATTTATTACATTAATTATCCCTTATTACTTATATAATACTTGATATATCCACTATATCCATAAAATGAATATTCCAAAATGATGGAATAAACAAACCATTTATCAGTTCCATGGTTGTCAAGAATATCAAATATTATTTATCAAAATCAACCATCTCTTATTCCAAAATCACTACCTCAGTATCATGACCATAGTATGGTTTACCTTTCATTCAACCATATATTTTACAAAAAGATTAACCTAAAACTGGATCACTTTATTTGGTACCATACAATCTCAAATCCTTAATTAAATAGGACTGCAGTAAAATCATTATTTATTTGCATAATTCATATAAACAGTACATCGTAGATACAAAACTCAAATGAAATAATTCTTTAATAACAATATAGTAAAACTTTTCATTCCTCTTCATATGTGTTAGTATCTTAACATGATTATTATCCAATAGCATCATTTGATCCATACACTGAGGATTTCGACATTGATTCACATAGTGTCCCAACTCTTTGCAGATTAAGCATTGTACATTTGAAACCTTTTTCTTACCCATTAAATCATGTATTTGGTGTCCTTTTTCACCACACTAATAACAAACATTAATTCCATTAAATCATTTACAAAGTTGATTCTTTCCACAATTATCACATATGGGTAAATCATTCTTTCCCCTCTTCTCATTATCCTTCTTTTTCTCTTCCATTCTTTTCTTCTATTTCTTCCCTTCAAAGACATTGGACTTAGAGAATTATTTACTTATCTAACTAACACATGACACCATTTCTTTATATGATGAGAATACATGTGAGACTATTTCATTTATAAATGTTGGCATAATTCAAGGAAATATATGATCCTTCTTAATCATTTGGTCTTGAGTTTTACTAGAATTATCATTCCTTCTACTAGGCTCCATTTCTAAAAAATGGTATACACTATGATAGTTTATGAATCACAATGAATAATTCCAAACTATTAAAATACAAAAAAAAATGAACAGATTATGCATATAATCTATAGTCATAAAACGTTTTCTTTGAGGAAGTAGTTACTCCTAGATCTTTCATAATGGATTAAGAAATAAATGTGAATTATCCTAAGAATATCACCTGGGAGTGTCGTAACCAAGAGTGCAGCAAGGCCTGTTGTCATACACCAGGATACCCCGGGTCAAGCCTGGAACTCCTTGATGGACTTTTCACATCTAGGTACATCTATGCCAGAGCGGCCACTATCTGCTCGTCTCCAGGCAGGGATGTATTGATTAGAAAATACACAAAATCCCTAAATTACAAAAAAATGTGGAAGTTCTTCTATACATATCGTCAAATTATATCATAGGATAATGTTCTCTAATTGGAATTTATGAAAATATAGTTTCCATGGTTTGTCCTAAACTTCCTCTGATACCAACGGTAAAGCCCAGACCCCAGAATCCCAGAGCCAGTGCATTATTTTAATACATTGGTATGATTACAAGGAATCAAGTCTTGAAGGACTGATCAGTTTTGATTCATGGAAACAAGATACACACATAAGTACACCATTAAAACTTGAAAAGAAATCAACACAAATTTATTCCATTAGAAATATCCAAGCCTCCTAGATATTCCTACAAGTCATTCATAAATAATTTCCTCATATCCTGAAAAAATGAAAAAAATAAAGGGGTGAGATCAAATTCTCTGCAAGTGTAAACAATACATTAGAAGATAATATAAACATTAGGAAATGTGAATAATTAAAAACGCGTGACTTTACAAATAATAAACATGAATACTTTATGGTAGGAATATGAGCTGAGTAAATAATTCCATAATAAAACATAGTCATGGGTATTCTACTAGTCGAATAACCACATGAATCATCAATAATATTTTTTTAATGAGGGAATGTATAATGCCATATATTCTGAAACATCTTGTCAAGGCCTCGGCCAAGACATCTAAAAATGATTTATGCCTTAGCCAAAACCATATATCAAATTGGGAAAGGCCTTGGCCAATTCCATGTCAAATTGTCACATGAGACCTACCGATGCATCTAAGAGCTATATTGGGGTCCACCTGTCACCTACTATATCCAATTCATTATTCATATGAAAATGTTTAAACATCACATAAATATTCGTATTAAAACTAGCATAAAAATGTAAATACGTTGTCAATAGGCCATGAATGGTATAAAAATAAAACATCCATAGTCATACATATCACCAAACCATCAATACAATATGGAATATTTGTGTAATAAATCAACCTTGATTAAGAATAATATCCCTTAAAGGATGTTGACTTAGTTGAAAAGGATCAGTAAAAATCATTGAGAGAAATATCCATTTGTCATGAAATAATTTGAAAGTCACATAATTTATAAAGGAATTTATTTAAAATATTGTTTTGAATTAATGTGTCCCATACCACATTGCAACGTTCAAAATGATTTATCATTATAAAACATTCATTTACATATAAATAAATCCTTAAATCCATTTAGAAAACATGAACATTAATTAGAAATGTTTGGAAGAATAAATCATTTACAAATTTAAAATAATGTTTTAGTACAAATTCCTTTAAAAATAATTCCTTTGAAAATTCTTTTTTGAAACACGGACATGGATAAAAAATATGTCCAAGTAGATACTTATGTAATAACAACCTTATTTAATAAAGAGATTGTGAAATTAACCCTTACCTTGCACTTTTATTTGGTCAATTGTACGTTTAACCTCCTATATAATGACCATTTTATGCAATTAAATTATAAAATAACAATATTATAATTTATTATATCATAAATGATTCATTTATGACTTTATATTATCCATTTGATAATGATTTCCATGTTAAATTAACATTTCGGGTAATAATCACTTTCTTTATCGTACGTGTTTTAACTTGATCTTCTTAATCGTATCATTCAGATGATGATTTACATACTTCTAAAATATGAAAAATGATTTACATATCATAGATATGTTGAATATAAATATTTATAATAGTTAGATATATGAAATAGAAAATGCTATTAATGGAGATGGTAGGTCGTACGTACCAATAAACATTGTCCTTATTTTCATATCGTATTTAATGGAAGTAAGTGAATATGATATATGTAAGTACATACATATATATCGTTATATTAAGTATAACTATTATGTCATATATTACAAACATATTAATAATATATATTTTTATAATCATTTTTTAATGGTGAATGTGGAAATGAATCTCATCACGTCATGGAGACATTAATCCATTAGTACGAATGAGCGACAATATTATTATATTGATGGAGAAATAATATGAAATATTATATTATATCATATATAAAGAATAATTAATATGTTATATATATTATTTATATCAGTGATACTCATTATTATACCCATCCAAATAATGATGTGTTTGAATAACAAACTACACTACGACGTGGAGACGGTAAGTTGTACGTACGCACCTATAGTGACTTTGTCATTTATAAGATGGATAAAATAATGAATATGTAAGTACCATATTTATAATAACATCATAGTATGTAAATGGTATTGGGGGAATTTTTTTGTTATGGAAACCACAAATAAAGGGGAAGTGGAAGAAGAAAAGAACATGAAAGAGGGTGGTGAAATTATTAACTCTTCGTCCGGTGTTTCCTTTTGAGTTGATCAAAAGGACTCCATAAGTTGGATTTCAGAACAAATTAAGGACTCTAGGTTGATTTTAGAAATGTTGGAAGAATATTTTGTTAGTGGTTGGCAGATCCAGAGGTCTTTGGAGGCTTTATTCTAAGAGAAGGTGAAGTTCCCTTTTATAAGAGATGTTAGGGGCCCTTAGGTAAGGATAGAAATATTATTTTATAATAAAGTAATTTTCCATTTCTAATGGATAAAAAATAATTAATTTAGATTATAAGGTGGGTAAGGTTCCAAGACCTCTCAAAAATTGGTTTTAGATTGGTTTTGGTCACCATATTAACCTGATCTTTTAGATTTAACTCTTAGTTAAATAGTTTAACTTTTACCATGTATTCATGTATTATTATAATAGTGGGATATTAAACATAATATAAAATTCAAAATATAACGTCAAGTGGTTCATTAATGATATACCTATAATTATATAAGTTCATAGGTAGATCCTTAGATTTTTAAGAAAATTATATAATTTAGTAATATTATTTTTCTAAACATCATTTATGTCATTTTTTACAATATTTAGTATTTGGTTTTTGTGAAAGTCATCACAAATTTATTACATGAAACCAAATAAATTGAATAGATCCTAAAATGTCATATTAACCTAGAATATTTGTGTATGTCATAAAAACTATGAAATTATATTTATTCTCATATTTATAATACCATTTATTTGATTCTTTCATTAATAATTGTATTACTACATCATCATTGTGTCAAAAATAAATTTTATTATTTAATGTCTAAAAACAATTGATAAAGTACAATTATGTATTAAATATTATTATATTACTAATGAACATTCATATTTAAAATGAAAATTTATATAAAAACATGAAATAATTGTTTTACTAAACTATACATGTTTGTGTCATTTGTGTCATTACTTAAAATTAATTAATATAAAGTTTCATTGCCACTCTCAAGTGCTTCCAAGTGGTCCTAAAATCTACCCAAAGATTCCCATGGTAGTTAATGTATCAAAAAAATAGTAATAGCCAATATGTTATGGTAATTTAATATTTCTATAATAATATTCGTTTACCCTTATTACTAGATTTACCATTTAACAATGATAAATAAAATATTTAGTGAAGTAAATATTCATAATGTATAGAAATAAAAGTTACCAATTTACACAATTTTGTCCTCCTGAATTCAAAAATGGATTACATTCATCCAAATTCAAAACACATAAGTGGCATAAATTTATTTATAATTAATTCCTGTTTTCAAAACAAAAAACAAGGTTTTTATGATATAATAACAATCAACATATTACAATTTTTTTATATCCAGTTTAAATATGAAATTACATCCAATAATGTAAATTATATTAAATGATAAAAATATAATCTAATTATACTTTAAAACAACTCAAATATATAATTTAACATTATAAATTATTTTTTATTATAAAAGTTGTTTTTAATTAAAATTTAGACTTTTTCATTATTCATAAAAATATGAATGTTATTAGAAAAACACAAAAATTTAATCCAAACTAAATTTTTATGTCCAAATTCTGAAGAATTACTTTATTTTGTCAAATTGGATTAAAAAAACTTATCAAAAATTTAATTTAAAAAGGTTTCACCATTACAAGTTGATAAAATTACATTTTTTGAAATTGACTTCTTTTATCTAAAAAATTGAATTTGTTATTCTATTATGTCTAAAAACATAATATGGATGTTAAAATTATATAGAATATATTAAATTTAAAAATAAGTAAATATTATTCATAACCTCTTTTTGAACGACTAGTTTGGTAAGTCGTGGAGCGCTCGAACTCGGTGTTGCATGTAACGAATGTTATTTAATTTATTTGAAGAGATAAAATACTATGAAATCATGGGGTGTTAAAATCATTAAAAAACCTAATATATAACTCATGGATACTTTATTAGACAATAGTTTTTCAAATCCATTATATACATTTATTCCGAATTATATTTATATGGTATCCAACTCCAATTATGGATTCACATATGTGTATAACCAAAAGAAAACAATTAAAAATGGGAACCTAATCTTATTAGGGTCACATATATCTAGCATGTCTGACACAAGAAAATAAATGGGGTCCCATATTTTTAATGACCTACCCAATTGGATGAATCATGTCTTTAAATATTTTTTATTTTGAAGGAATCCCACACACAATATTTAAGGGTTTTTATTTTATTTTAATTCTATTGAATATACAACCTATGTATATTATACTCATAAAGATTCATCACATTAAATCCTTATTATATAATATTTATTACACCTTGTGTATATTATTCTATTAATTTAGTTTTTGGAATAACTATTTCATCCACAAAATTTAATTTTTCAAACCATATTAATGAATAAATATTTACACATATCTTATTCTGTCCTAATCAACAAAAAAATAGAATAAAAAATTTAAATGTGCATCAAAATGCGTCCCACAAATAAGCTACACAACATCATTCATGAAATGGTTTTGATTCATATGAAATAAACAATTACCACATGATAATTGTTAGATACCTAGATATCTAAACCCCACTTTTCTATACTAATAATAATCCTTAAGAAAAATTTGATGTATTCCCTAAAATCCATCAGTCCAATGTTTTCTCATACAAGGGATATTTTAATTCCATTATAAATCTAACAATAAATATACATAAATTAAATTTAACTTTTATATTTAATATAATAACATTAATAATAATATGAAGGTTTGAAATTGAAATAAGAAGCCTATGTAATCTAAAAAAATATTTTATGAACCTTTTGTAATATGAAATTTATCTCCCAAATTTAAGAATAATTTATTTTCACATTGTATAAACAATATATATATATGAATATCTAAATTGAATAAAAAATTATTTAATATTTTGTTTCCTTTTAAAACATTATATATTAGTATGAAAAATTCATATTTATGTTGGGAAAAACAATTTACATTTTTAATATATAACATTTATCTTTTAGAAACATTTTTTAAAAAATATAAAAATTTACATAGAAATGAATTTTTATACTTTCCAATGGTATATTTTAGTTTATATTATTTATATAAACTATCTATTATAAAATAATACCCTATTATAGAAAATTATATACACTATTGTTACTTATAGGTCAAAGATAGTGATCTCATTGAAATCAACATTATTACATGATTCAAATTTTTTGGCATCCTAATATTAAATAGATGGATATGGTAATTTCTATCAGAGATTATAAAAAACTAATCCCCTAGATCTTGATTAATCATAGTATATTATTCTTATTGTTTCACATTTTTCTCAAACTGGAAGAGATAACCCACCTAAATGGTACCAAACCAGTCCTCATATAGCATGAACGACATTATCGATCCCTAAATTCAAAAAATAGAACATAAGATAATAAAAGAAAGTGGGAACACATTCACTATAATAAAAACTCATAAAAAAATTTAGGTGGGATATAATAAAATAATCAGTATTGCAAACTGATAAACAGTTTAAAATGCCACATCGTGGGTATGTAAAAATTCCAAAAATAGTAACTCAACCCAAATAGTAACACAACCACCAAGAGAAAATCATAATATCTCTATGTAACTATTGAATTTCACACTCTATTTGTCCCCTCCAAATCACAGGATCCAACTAATCAAAAAAATACCCAAACATCAAGTGTTTCTTTCTGTTTCTATTGACATTTTTTCATAAAATCAACAAATGATTAATGTAAAATGTGATGTGTGAGAGATGATAAACCATTAGGATTCCACCAAATCATTTGATAATCAGTATATAAGAAATAATAAAAATATATTCAATTTTAAATAAAACATGGAATTTTATCATTTTCATAATTCATATCAGATATTCTTTTTAAAATATTTAATATCTTGAGGAAGACATATAAAATAGTTAATTTTCATCAAAACAAGAATAAATACGAATATTTATCAATATAGACATTAGTAAAATATTTCTTAACATTTTCATTCGTAAATCCTATTAAGTATCCATTATCAATCACTACACTCTGGTTAGAAGATATGGTGATATGATTGAATAAGGACTCTCACACATTTTAGTGAACAACAGATACATGAGTGAACACATTATTAGGCACCAATGAGAAGGGGAATATGAGATAATACTCCATAATTTACTTCCTTCCTTTAATTATCTTTAATTTCATTTTATTCACCAATCCATTTCCAATTAATGTAAACAGATTCTTGGTATGTCTACTTCCTACTTAACTACCTATGTTTTCATATTGTTCAAGGTAAAATCATACAGTGTACTATCATTAAATTTCATCTTTATCAACTTGTTTCAAATAATGAATAATTTCATTTACATATATTTGATGTTTCAAAAACATATCATTACATTTTAGAAACCAACATCTAATGTTTTATCATAAAAACTCATTACATTAAAAACAAATCATTTCATTTAAATTTTTATAAATAATTTCATTCCATCATTTCCCAATGATTTTCATGAAATAATTTAAAAAAATTATTCATTTAATTAAAATCCATTTTTAATAAATCAATAATATGTTTAGAACTAAAAGGTTCAACAAATAAACCCCATTACATTTATAAAACATTGAGAAAGTAGACTCATATCAGCATTTGGAAATTAATTATAAATATAATTCAAATAGAAAAGAATTATGATGTTTAAATGATTGTGTTTATTTATAAACCACATTAATAAATTCAAAATATCATCCACACCCAATAATGGATCCAAAACTATAGATAATTATATAATGATAAAGGGAGAATCATATGTCTTAAATCCACCATTCCAAATTTAAACCCATAAAATACATGAGGATCTCTCACATTCAATGAAGGAGACAAAGAAGAAAAATAGAAATAAAAATCAAATTGATATTACAATTTTTAGAAGGGAACTAATACATCAACATGCACTTAAATACATTAATAATAAATTATAAAAGGTACAGATTCATTTATAGAGTGAATCATAGGTGTTTATAGTGGAATTTAATATTGGGGAAGTGTTTTATAATCCAATAAGATATTAAAAATTCATATTTATAATATTACTCTATAGTTTCGCATCCATATTTGTGCAATAGGCTAGCCTCTAAGACTCATAGGCTATCGAGTGGAAATTGTAAGAATACCAAATATTATTTAATAATAAATGGTAGGATGGTGAGATTCTACAAGTTGGATTGTGGTATTCATGATTGAACCCACCTCATCTTGTCCCTGATCAACTAGTTAGAGGCCTTCACCTTCTAGCTAGTGGGCCTCTTGTAACAATTTTAGTTATTGGTCCTTTCCCAAATTGAATATAATCCTCTTGTACAACACATAGTTTGGCTTACATTGATGCACACACAACCCCAAAGACGTCTAAGGATTTAAAAATGATAATACAACCAGGAATCCATGAGACAAAAAAGAGACAAAATAACATAATAAGGAAACCAGAAAAGAAATCAAGCATCGTACTAAAAAGTGGGTGTCAGGATGTCAAAATTCTCCCCCAAGACTATTTTTTTCTACACCCATAATTCATATCAAGAATATTCTATAGCAATGAGGTGATTCCATTTCACTATCATCAACTAAAAATTCTCCCATGTCTTATGATAATAAAAAACATGTTTTAATAGAACCTACACCAGGGGTATGTACATTCCATGAAGATACTTTATCTAGTAAATGATAATTATAACTAACTAATCAGGCGTGATCATAGATTGTTCTACATCATGGTCCTCCTAAATCTAGACAATAGATGGGGATAAAAGGCCCTTATTGTTATGGTATTTTTAAAACACATCATGGATTTATGCCATCTATGGTTGAAAATCCATGTATATTTCCACTTTTATAGTTTACTTAACAACCTCATCCAATCACACATATATAGTTTCCATATTTCTCGGTCATCTAGAACATTGGTTACCTAGATGACGTGTGACTCTCCAAAACAATGTATCACTGACAAAGAACTCAGAAGGCCATTGAAGATGATTAAAATATATATTATATAGACCCTAAGATGTCACCAATCTCTATTGAGTCAACTAAGTAACTATCTTATTCTCTTGGACCAAACAATGCCTAACGAGGGAATCTTCATGAAAATATAACCAATAGAATGGAGATTTACATTATCGACCATAAAAGACCACAATGATTTCCATCTTGATGAATGATTGGGGAATAACACAACCATTGATATTATCTTATAGAGTATATATATTCTATTCCATATTTCTATATATTATAGGATGATAAATTGGGATCAACATTACATAGATTCTCATCACCTCCTGGACACCTCCCAAAAGTATGTGACCCACCATGTTTCCAATCAGCCTTTGAATCATTTGATTACAGAATGGGGGAGAATGTACAGGGAACGAAACCCAAATCATAGTGGGTGGGGTGTTTTTTAAGGTAGAAATCGAATGTACAAAAAAACATGGAGAAATAGAAACAGGAAACCGAACACATAAAGTTCTTCTACGTAGAAATGATATTAAATTCAAACAAAAATTTGATTGAAAATTATAGCATCCCACCTTTTTATCACATAAACTTTCATTACATTTTACAAAACCGAGGATCTTTAAGGTTTAGTGTCTTGGAAACCAGGAAATTAAAACAATAAACAAAAAAAACATTCTTCTTAAACACTTGAAAGGCTTCTCCTTATGTTCATCCTAGGTTCATTACTGCATCTCATAACCTGGGGACATACATCAAAGGAAAGGGTGAGCAGAAGGCCCAGTAAGGGAAACAAGAGAAACATTTTACATATGAACTTGAGATACATCAATAAAGTCATGAAAAGAACTTTAAGGTATGAAAATGAAATCATGAGGCATATCATAATAAAAACAACATTTTTCATAACTTGAAGATGTGGCTACATCATTTAACATAGACAATCATGAACATATCACCAAGGTCCATCCCCAAGGTGTCATTGGAAAATTACCAAGGTTATTCACCAAGGTATCGTGAAAATTGTAATCTCTAGTGGTTACATCATTACCCAATGCATTGAAGCGCTATCAGGGCGCACCCTTAAATTTGCCTTTATTATCATGTGAGCCACATATATCATCATCAAACATTTCATAAATAACCCACATAGCATAAAATAAATGGGTTTCATTTCATAATCATAACGTTTTAAAAACTGCTTTAAAGACATGATCTTTACGTCACTTTAAACCCACAGAAAGGGAAAGCGGGTCTCATGTATGTAAATACCAGAATTTAAAATGGAACATTTTGATATATATGTGAATACCCTTGTATAAATAAGAGCTTTGAGTATTCACTTTATAACATAAAATAATTTTTGAGAAAAGAGAGAGGCATTTTGAGGGGAAAATTCTTTCGGGGTTTTAGAAAACATTGAAATGAGAGGGGACATGGGTCACCCACTCATAAATGATCCATAAAACAGTAGGGTGAAGGAATAAGAAGGACATATGGACATGGTAATGAAATTTTAGGGACATACCATTTGAATTGAAAAACATGGAAGAAAAAAAAAAGTTTAGATTTCTCTTATGAAAATTCGGCAGCCTTACGGCGTCACTTAACTTCAAAAGAAAATGATTTGACAAGATCAAATAGGGTCCCTCATCATATGATAATAAGAGATCAGTATGATGGATATATAGATAATTCCCCAACATAACAAAAAGGAACTTGAAAGAATTGACATGAAAGTAGAACTTCAAAACGAGAAGGGTGAAGAACCACTTAAAAATTCGGCAGCCTAACGGCGCCACTTAAAACATCAAAATACTGAATTGAAGAGATCAAATGGGGTCTCTCATCATATGAACATAAGAGTCCAGTATTATAAATTTAGAGATCATACCCCAACATAATAAAAAGGAACATGAAAGACTTGAATGAAAATAGAATTTGAAAACGAGGAAGGTGAAAGAATCCCTAAAAAATTCGGCAGCCTAACGGCGCCACTTAAACATTCTTAAAACGAATTGATGGGAGCAAGGGGGGGTCTCTCATCATATGAACATGAAATAGGCAGTAGGATGAATATAAAATAACATCCTCCAACATAAGAACATAGAGTATAAAAGAAATGACATAAAAGAGATTACTTGAAAAGAAAGAGAGAGGTCGGATCCCTTACCTTAAAATGTAACTCTTGAACCTCAAAGGTTGGGACCTTGAGGGCTTGGGGACACCTTGGGAGGACTCCTTGGGAGGTAATGAGACCAGAACTTCGTTGGGGAGGAGTGGGAAGTCGAATTGATGAGAGGAGGTCTTGGTATTTATAGGGAAAGTGAGGGGACAAGGCATTAATGGCCAAGGGACACCTCACTAGTGGTTTTGGCAAAACCATGGGCTTGCCCATGGTATTTGCCCATGGTATTGGCCACTTGGGACACCTCACACCTTATCTTACTATTCATAATTCGACCATATTGAATATATACTTAATACATCATTTAATGATGTCATTAAACACCCGTAACTTAAAAACTATACTTTCACTATTAATCGAAAATTCAACTTTCTCAGAATAATCCCAAAATTTCACCTTAACCAAATATCAATGCTCTGATTTCAAAAATGAAATCTATTTTATAAAAATAATTTTCTAAATATTTTTAATTTAATTTTTAAATAAAAACACTATTCATCGAAAATTCATTTTTTCCAGAAAAAACCCCAAAAATTACCATAACATAATATCGATGCTCTGAGTTCAAAAATGAAATCCGTTTTATAAAAATAATTATCTAAATATTTTTAATTAAATTTTTAATTAAAAAACACTATTCACTCGAAAAAAACTAATACTTGAATAATAATTTATGAAACCATTATCTAACCATTTTATTGAATCACATTACTTAATCAAGGTGCCTAGTTTATATTAATACTTTCTTTAAGTGAGATTACTAATCCATTTGGACACATTACTAATCCTAATCATAAAATCACTATTCATAATTTACTATTCATCAAAAATTAAGTTGATCTTATTAGACTCTAAATTTCGTACTGAACATAATTGTAGAAGACCATTTTGCGAAAATCATTACACATTTTTAATTATTTAAGGTTTACACAACCATTTTTAAAATATCCTTTTTCTAAAATTCATCAAAAATATGCATACAATTTTTATCCAGTCATTTGAAAATTCATAAACTTCATCATAAAAAGAAATCCAAATTTTTATTTAAAACAAGGATTACACAAGGTAGTTACGGTCTCGTTACATAGCCCCTTATAATACCAGCATAGGACCTAAGAGTAAGGTGTGCTAGGGTGATAGAATCTTGGGGCGGCTCGGTCAACATTGCCCGAGTAGTAATTTCTATCAGTTTGAACTTCTCGCGAAGGCGATTCCGTTCTAGCTTCACATGATGAAGTTCGGCTTGGGTTTGGTCCAGAGCAAAGGCCAATGGTGCTACCTCCTTCCCAATCTCTGTTAGATGGGCTTCGATCGGTCCAAGACTACTAGGTGAGGCCATCGAATCTTCTTTCTATAATAATTAACCAAGATCACTTGTATTTAGAGACAATAATCGAAACATTTAGTTTCTAGTGGTCATATTGAACAATGGTCATATAACAGTCAAAACCCAAAGGTCTCATTTTAATTATAATCATGTTTATCAAATAAAACATTTTTGTTGAGTATAAAAATAAAATAAAATAAAATTACACACAAAATTAGGAAGCAATCTTTTTTCAAAATTTTGGGTTGTTACAATCTTCCCCCCTTAAGAAATTGCGTCCTCGCAATTTTTTAAAATTAGGTTTGAGATTTCATTGAAAGTCCCACATCGGAAAAGGATTCGGTAAAACTATTACTTTAAAAGAATGAAAGGGAAGTACGAAGGTCACCCGAGTTAGCCCACACTAGGATTCCATGTAGGAAAACATGGACATGGAGGAGAAAACAAAGGGTCATGTTCTGAGGGAGAGTGATAGAAAACATGATTAGGAGAACGTTGACCACGAGAAAATCCCAAACTTATGTTGTGTGTAAACGGGCTTTGATTACCTAGTAGGAAACGTAAACCAACAACATTTTTGTTTTACGTTTCTTTTAATAATTTTGAGGAATTCATTTACTACATAGAACAAAAACATAAGAAAATATACCTACCTTCAAGTATAGTTTCACCTTTTAATAAGTTTCTACCAAATCTAATCTTTTCTCCCAAACGATGAGCATTCAAAACTACTTGGTCTCATCAAAACACAAGAATCATCTTATAGAGAATCATATAATCCACAAAAGATTAACTATCTATTTCTTCTATCTTTAAACATTATCCCAAAAAACAGAAAGGTTAAGGTAAAACAACTCTTCAAAAAGAAAGAATCTCATAGGAATGGAAACTACTTTTAAATCATCAAAGTTCCATGGTACTACCCAAAGTTCATCATAGACCATTTCATAAATAACGGTCCTTAAAATTCATCAAAACAAACCAAACTAAGATTGAAACCCAAATACAATAAGGATTTGATAACATAGTCTTCCAAAACAACTTCATTGTTCATCTCCAGACAACATAAACCACTCCTAACATCTTATAAAAAAAAGTAGCTAACCTAAATATATTTTACCCAAGATAGGTTAGTCATTACCATAATTAACCTAAATTACTATAAGTTCACCTTAAATTCATCGATTCTTCAAAATATAAGTCAACCTTAATCCTCAATGAAAATACTGTAGTAATCTATTTACCTCGATCAAATATGGTTCCCAAAATAATGAACGTCTTCCAAAATAATAATCATATTTTAATCCCCTAATCATCTCTGTCGTATTAACACGACAATTGTCGCATTTCCTATCACATTGGTTTTTGGGACATGTTCTTCCATTTCCCGCCATTAACTAAGAAAAGAAACTATAATTAGTGGCTTATTTACTTAGCTAATAATCATGAAAATAAAACTTTAAGCATAAAAGGATAAACATGTAGAATAAAAGTATATCCTAACTTGTGATCCCCTAGGTTCCAATCTAGGTTATCCATGATCATATATTCTTATGTGAATCTTTATTATGTTTTATACTTGTTCCTTTAATAATGGTTCACACTAAGCTTATGAATTTACCAAAGCATATCCCCCGGGAGTGTCGTAACCAAGAGTGCAGCAAGGCCCGTTGTCGTGTACCAGTTCCCGTTCGAGTCTAGCTCAAAGCGGTGTTTTCGGGTTTTACCCCTATGTACATCTGTGCCAGAGCCACCTCTACCTGCTCGTATCCAGACAGGGATGTATTTTCTTGGAAACCCCTTACTCAATACTCACCAAAATACCAGGAAGATTTCCTATATTTAAACTTTTCCATAGGGTTCTTCCTAGAGTTTTCATATCCTAATTTCCACAAATAACTAAACCATCCTTTGATACCAACTATAGCATCCCACCTTTTTATCACATAAACTTTCATTACATTTTACAAAACCGAGGATCTTTAAGGTTTAGTGTCTTGGAAACCAGGAAATTAAAACAATAAACAAAAAAAACATTCTTCTTAAACACTTGAAAGGCTTCTCCTTATGTTCATCCTAGGTTCATTACTGCATCTCATAACCTGGGGACATACATCAAAGGAAAGGGTGAGCAGAAGGCCCAGTAAGGGAAACAAGAGAAACATTTTACATATGAACTTGAGATACATCAATAAAGTCATGAAAAGAACTTTAAGGTATGAAAATGAAATCATGAGGCATATCATAATAAAAACAACATTTTTCATAACTTGAAGATGTGGCTACATCATTTAACATAGACAATCATGAACATATCACCAAGGTCCATCCCCAAGGTGTCATTGGAAAATTACCAAGGTTATTCACCAAGGTATCGTGAAAATTGTAATCTCTAGTGGTTACATCATTACCCAATGCATTGAAGCGCTATCAGGGCGCACCCTTAAATTTGCCTTTATTATCATGTGAGCCACATATATCATCATCAAACATTTCATAAATAACCCACATAGCATAAAATAAATGGGTTTCATTTCATAATCATAACGTTTTAAAAACTGCTTTAAAGACATGATCTTTACGTCACTTTAAACCCACGGAAAGGGAAAGCGGGTCTCATGTATGTAAATACCAGAATTTAAAATGGAACATTTTGATATATATGTGAATACCCTTGTATAAATAAGAGCTTTGAGTATTCACTTTATAACATAAAATAATTTTTGAGAAAAGAGAGAGGCATTTTGAGGGGAAAATTCTTTCGGGGTTTTAGAAAACATTGAAATGAGAGGGGACATGGGTCACCCACTCATAAATGATCCATAAAACAGTAGGGTGAAGGAATAATAAGGACATATGGACATGGTAATGAAATTTTAGGGACATACCATTTGAATTGAAAAACATGGAAGAAAAAAAAAGTTTAGATTTCTCTTATGAAAATTCGGCAGCCTTACGGCGTCACTTAACTTCAAAAGAAAATGATTTGACAAGATCAAATAGGGTCCCTCATCATATGATAATAAGAGATCAGTATGATGGATATATAGATAATTCCCCAACATAACAAAAAGGAACTTGAAAGAATTGACATGAAAGTAGAACTTCAAAACGTGAAGGGTGAAGAACCACTTAAAAATTCGGCAGCCTAACGGCGCCACTTAAAACATCAAAATACTGAATTGAAGCGATCAAATGGGGTCTCTCATCATATGAACATAAGAGTCCAGTATTATAAATTTAGAGATCATACCCCAACATAATAAAAAGGAACATGAAAGACTTGAATGAAAATAGAATTTGAAAACGAGGAAGGTGAAAGAATCCCTAAAAAATTCGGCAGCCTAACGGCGCCACTTAAACATTCTTAAAACGAATTGATGGGAGCAAGGGGGGGTCTCTCATCATATGAACATGAAATAGGCAGTAGGATGAATATAAAATAACATCCTCCAACATAAGAACATAGAGTATAAAAGAAATGACATAAAAGAGATTACTTGAAAAGAAAGAGAGAGGTCGGATCCCTTACCTTAAAATGTAACTCTTGAACCTCAAAGGTTGGGACCTTGAGGGCTTGGGGACACCTTGGGAGGACTCCTTGGGAGGTAATGAGACCAGAACTTCGTTGGGGAGGAGTGGGAAGTCGAATTGATGAGAGGAGGTCTTGGTATTTATAGGGAAAGTGAGGGGACAAGGCATTAATGGCCAAGGGACACCTCACTAGTGGTTTTGGCAAAACCATGGGCTTGCCCATGGTATTTGCCCATGGTATTGGCCACTTGGGACACCTCACACCTTATCTTACTATTCATAATTCGACCATATTAAATATATACTTAATACATCATTTAATGATGTCATTAAACACCCGTAACTTAAAAACTATACTTTCACTATTCATCGAAAATTCAACTTTCTCAGAATAATCCCAAAATTTCACCTTAACCAAATATCAATGCTCTGATTTCAAAAATGAAATCTATTTTATAAAAATAATTTTCTAAATATTTTTAATTTAATTTTTAAATAAAAACACTATTCATCGAAAATTCATTTTTTCCAGAAAAAACCCCAAAAATTACCATAACATAATATCGATGCTCTGAGTTCAAAAATGAAATCCGTTTTATAAAAATAATTATCTAAATATTTTTAATTAAATTTTTAATTAAAAAACACTATTCACCCGAAAAAAACTAATACTTGAATAATAATTTATGAAACCATTATCTAACCATTTTATTGAATCACATTACTTAATCAAGGTGCCTAGTTTATATTAATACTTTCTTTAAGTGAGATTACTAATCCATTTGGACACATTACTAATCCTAATCATAAAATCACTATTCATAATTTACTATTCATCAAAAATTAAGTTGATCTTATTAGACTCTAAATTTCGTACTGAACATAATTGTAGAAGACCATTTTGCGAAAATCATTACACATTTTTAATTATTTAAGGTTTACACAACCATTTTTAAAATATCCTTTTTCTAAAATTCATCAAAAATATGCATACAATTTTTATCCAGTCATTTGAAAATTCATAAACTTCATCATAAAAAGAAATCCAAATTTTTATTTAAAACAAGGATTACACAAGGTAGTTACGGTCTCGTTACATAGCCCCTTATAATACCAGCATAGGACCTAAGAGTAAGGTGTGCTAGGGTGATAGAATCTTGGGGCGGCTCGGTCAACATTGCCCGAGTAGTAATTTCTATCAGTTTGAACTTCTCGCGAAGGCGATTCCGTTCTAGCTTCACATGATGAAGTTCGGCTTGGGTTTGGTCCAGAGCAAAGGCCAATGGTGCTACCTCCTTCCCAATCTCTGTTAGATGGGCTTCGATCGGTCCAAGACTACTAGGTGAGGCCATCGAATCTTCTTTCTATAACAATTAACCAAGATCACTTGTATTTAGAGACAATAATCGAAACATTTAGTTTCTAGTGGTCATATTGAACAATGGTCATATAACAGTCAAAACCCAAAGGTCTCATTTTAATTATAATCATGTTTATCAAATAAAACATTTTTGTTGAGTATAAAAATAAAATAAAATAAAATTACACACAAAATTAGGAAGCAATCTTTTTTCAAAATTTTGTGTTGTTACAAAAATGGCACTGATCTAGATGTCCAATGATCGCCCAATCAAGAAAACCCTAAAAATCAGAAACATACCTGTTGAAGACATCAATTGAGGGGTGACTCTTGCCGAAACGGATCACCAGAGTTAAACCCAACAGAGAATTAGTGCGCAAGAGTTCCAAGAAATATATCAGGAGAGAAGGAAGGCCATCAAATCTTGTAATCTGCTCCATATTAATATTTCTAATTTAATAAACTATGTTGGTCACATGATTATATGGAAAGTGAGATGATTTGGTAAATTGGTAAATCACCACCTAAATTACATTTCTTCCTTAAGGTGTTTGCATATACCCACCAATAATGTTCATAGAAATGTCATCCCACTTCGATGTCAAAACATGAACTTATTGAATAATATCTAAAGGTTTCTAATAATAATCATTACTCGTCTAAAAAATATAAAAATGGGAAACAAAATCCGTAATGTATCATTATATACGTGACCACTATAAATGACATGTTATATCATAAAACATATCCATCATTACTGGGTTTTATGCCCATTAAAAATGATTAGAATTCCCCATCACATCATTCTTAATCAGTGTTATACTGACATGACTATCTTAAAAGAAAAGGATTCCCTATAAATATAAAGACCATTCACCATTACTCTCTCCATAATATAATGATTACCAAATTACTTATAAAAAATCATCTAGTTTCAATAACTGATGAATCATATTGATAATAGATGATATAAATTGTACACATAAAAAAAGAACAACATTCCTATACTTCTAGAAACCAAAATAAATATGATAAATTTAATCCATTTGATTTCACTCTTTTGAATATTCTTTTATTTTTTACGTCATAATTTTTAGACGTAATTAATAAGAAATGTTTTTTCCTTTAATAGTTCGGTAATAAATGTAAAAATTAAAAAACTACATGCACTCCACCTATTACCTCTATAAAATCATTTGATATTTTTTCTATTGGATATAACTCAAATATTTTTTATTAGAGTAAATGATAAAAATTTCTCCAAAAAAGCACTTAATTTAATTAATTACAACTGAAATTTTTATTTCATGTTTGGGATAGTTCTCCTCATGTGGAAGAAGTTGATGACATTTATATTCTATCACTTGAACATCCAATAAAATTACCCAACCCAACCTGATCATCATTGATCAAAAAAGAGCATATTTCTCTTTCTAGGATATGAAATATTCAATAATAATGATGATGTAAAATGATGACCAAACTCATCCAAATAAGTCTATAATTTCAAATTCCATTATTACATTACTCCCATAGAAGTTATAGTGGCCAACAAAGAATAAAACATATAAAAATCATAAAATTACTAGTGATAATACCATACCAAACCCAAGAAGCTCTATATTTCAATGATGTTCTGTAGTTCCTTCGATGTCATGACATTATTCACCTTATCAGTATCAACTAAAATTCGATATTCAAAATCTATGTTTCCCAATAACATTACCTCTTGTATCTAAAATTTTAATTTTGATATATTTTTAAAGAATATGTGATTTCTCAAGATTTTGATAACATCCATCAAGTGATGCACCTAATACTGATTATTTTTATTGTAACCCAATATTTCCTCCACCAATACCATGGTTATAGAATGAGGTACTAATGGAAAATTTTGTTCATTAATTCCATATATATAGAAGGATAATTTTAAGACAAAAAATCTAAATAACTTACTTTCAATAGGAATACCTACTATTGAAAGCTATATAATGAATATTAGTCTCATTTATCCTTAGATAATGAAAACCATAAAAAATATCAATATTTGAGAACAAATTATCCCCTTTTCAATGATCATAAACATCATCGATATGGGACAAAACAAACCTATAATAGACCATAACATTATTGATCCTTCAAAAATCTACCTGCATATTAATGTTACATTAGCCTTATTTGTATAAAATGTTGGTGATTTCCAATAATACACACTTTTTCAATGAATTAATTTGGGAAAAAATTCATCCAACTAAGTATTTATGTATTTTATTTCAGCTGGATACATTCGATAATAGGGGAAATAATTAATCTAGGTATATGGTATAAGGTTGATAAAAACTCCCCCTCCCTCACAAGTGGAAAACAATAAATGTACAATGAAATGTTTTTGGGAAATTATATAATACTAGAGGATGATCACCAAAAAATTATTCATCGTCCAATTCAAAGGGAAACATGGATAACAAACTACCCAACTTCAAAAGAGGAGGTCTAGCTCAGCATGACCTCATAACCCACTCTCCCTAAATAACAAAACACTCACCACTAGTGGTAGTAATGGATACACATGGAAGATAATATTTGATGTGGGATTTGCAAAATATCAACCTATCCATCATGAGAATGAAATTCAATGGATTTATATCTACAAAAAAATACCAAAAAAGATCAAATTCAAATAATGAAAATTTATAATAAGGGAATTATAAAACCTTCACTTTGTTCTTCGTGAGTGGAATAACCATCATTTCTACATAAGGAAGGATCTCTATATGAATGATAAACAATTCCTAAATAAGGACAATAAAAAGGAATGAGAGGAACCATTTTCAATTAATGGAGTCAATTAAGATGATTCTTTGATAATGGTACATATCACTTTCACAAGACCTACATCAGTTTCCACTAGAGACTCATCAATAATATTAATAATCATTAGTCTAAATACATGTTTGTGGAACCCCTCTATTCATAATGCTACTAAATCTTCTGCATATCCCTTCACTCCTACTGAGACCATACCACTATGTTTTGTGGTAGAAATATTTAAATAACTATACAAGTGACATGAGAATGCATAAGAAAAATATATCTATGGTGAAAGAACCCATGGGGAGGCCAATGTATTTATATTTGAAGTAAGTCAGTTGTATTTTACATAGTACATAATATGATTTATTATAAGGCTTCAATCAAGATAAAAAACTAAGGTTTCCACTGTAACACACAACTTAGATCATCTCCCATTTAAAGTGCAACTCATGTTACTTATAGAAGTATAAATAACTACCTTAAACCATGGTATACAATACATATCATGTTGTCCCATCAAAAGACAATTTATGATATCAAAATATCATGTATGTCTAGTATAAAAACCTGAGAGTGGTTATATGGTCGAAGACCCATCTCAATCCTATAGGATTTCAATATATCATTTGATACCTACTTAGATGAGAACTTCCAAATCATATAAATATGATTATATACCAAGTCATTGTCTGATCATCTTGATGAAGGTTAAGGAACTCAATCGACTTAGACAACACCATCGATTCTATATAAAACTGCTTCATGGAAGGAACCCTAATGTATTTTCAATCCTAGAACACAAAATTTATTTTCTATAGAAAATAATCCCACTGACTTTGGTTAGACCCTTCCTGTTTAAAGATTTCCCATTTCAATTAAACTATATATGTTATCTCATATAAATTGAATTGATCTTCAACCTTTATCAAATAATATATTCCATCAAAATTATCATTAAAACCTTATAAATATGTTGATTAATTTTTGACAAACTCATAGGAGCAATGTAATCTATTTTCCCTTTGGGGTAAAACCTCTACAACCTAAATGGGAATAAGGGAAGCTACCTGTCACAAAGCATAGACTGTGAGTACAACAACTTCAACATGGTTTTGATCAATAATTGGGTTCAATTAATGTGTTTAATCATTATCTCTTTTCTAATATCTATTAGAATTTCTATATAAGGGAATCATACTAAACAAAATAATATATAAAAAGAATTAATTAGTCAAGAGACATGAGATCATCAACCCTATGAATCTAAATTCTACTTTGAAACAAAAAAAAACAAATCAAATCATTGGATATGTCAAGGATCAAATTAAAAAAACACATCAAAATAAATTACAATGAAATATCCACTGGTATCACCAGGATATATATGGTTAAATATGGTCAATAACTAACTCATAACAAACCACATAGACCCTAAAATTCATATCTAATATTTACCAAGACATTCCACTCTGAAAACCAACATTAATTAAAGGACTCAACCCCCTCTGATACAAACTTGAGATGAAAAAACTAAGACATCGCACCAAAAGAGTTACCAAAATATTGTTGACATGTCCCAAATGGTGTTTCCAATTCCTTTGGGATGCATACTAGCACATGGTCATCAAAAAAACTATAGGGAATGATTTTTCCACAATAGAAACTCATCAATACAAAAATGGGGGTTAGAGAAAAAGAAAAAAAATATACCAAATAGTAAATATGACTAAAATATCATGAGGTAGATGTGTAAAATTATAAGAAATAGTATTTCAACAAAATTTCTCATACAACCACTAATATATCATTTCAATATTTCTATGTAATGAATGTATCACCCACTCCCCTAGACCCCACTAACTCCAAAGGGCCCAAAAATAAATATAATCTACCACCTTTGAATGATACATTCCCTTTTATGAGACATAGCATAAAAAACAAACAAATGACCAAAATAAAAGGAATGGTTTGAGAAAATATAGCCATGTAGGATTCAACTAAATCAATTTACAAGAAATATATAAAAATTAAGTAAATATTCTCAATTTTAAATAAACCATGGAATTGTATACTTTATATAACTCATTTGAGACCTCTTTTTCAAAAAAAGCTAAAGTAGAATATGTAAAATAGTACATTTTCATAAAAACATGAATGAATAATATTTTTTTTATCAAATTTGGATTTAGTAAAACATTTCATAACATTAGTATGTTTAAATAATTTCAATTATCCATTAAAAATAGTATAATCATGTTTAAAACACTTAAGGCTAGCTTTGTCTAAGCATCATCACAAATATTAGTGAAGTATAGATCCTTGTGTGAATCCATTATTATATAAAAAGCCAAGGGGGATAGTATGAATTCCTAAATAATATAAAAGTTGCCTTTATGTACTACTAATCTCATTTTCATTATCAATCTATTGTTTGGTAGAGCTCATATATTCCTAGTGTCTGTTCTTACCACCATGTGCCTAAAGTAAAATAGACATACATGGGATTATTATTCATTCAAATCATTATATAATCATTTTAAAAAATCAATCATTTCATTGGACCCAATTACATGAATAACAAAAATTCCATACCATTTTTTTAAAAATCAAATAATTTTTCGTCAAAACACATTACTTTGAAAACAATTCATCACATATAAATTAAAAAAATAAATTCATTCAATAATTTATCAAGGATCATATTCAGAGAATTTCATATAATCATTTTTACATTAAATTCATTTTCATAAAAAAAATACACTGTTTTAAAATCTATAATAAAATGGTTCAACACACACACACACTATTCCCTTTTGAAACAATTTGTTCAAATTTCTCAAATAATGATTGGGAAATAAATTAGTAATCTAATTCAAACCAAAATATTAATAAGGGTTTAAAATGATATAGTTTTCTATATGAAATCAAGATAATCATTTCATGATATCATCAATTCCCAACAAGGTATCTAAAAATTAAAGGATTTCCATAAATATGAAGACAGATTCTTAAAAACATAGTTCATTATGTAGTGATCTAAACCCTAAAATACATGAAGATGAAACCCTCTCAAATAAGGAGAGAATGGAGGGAAGGATAAATCATGATCAAATTGATATTAAACATATTGTACGTGGTATAAAACATCAACAAATAAATAAATTTATGAATAATCAAGGTTGTAAGGGCCATATTCATCTATAGATAGTTTCCATGGTGTTTTAGATTGAATGAAATTAAAGGCAGATGATTTGTAAACAATCCAAATACTAAACTAAAAAGAATTATAAATCACACATTGATTATCATGTTTATGTTGGTGTCACTATCTAGCCATTGGCTTCCACTGACTAACTTGTTTATCATAGTACAATTTCGAAAAATCTAAAAGGCACACTAAATAGCTAGTAAGATTCCTAAAGGAACCCTCCTTTTCCAGCCTCCCAATTGTTGTTTAATGGGCCTCATCGTCAAGATAGTGGGCCTCCTATAGAAATTACAACAACATGATGACACCCTCTCCCAAGATAAACCTCTCAACCATCTCTTAAATTCTCTAATAGGAAAAAATTAATATTCCTGGCCCCTCAAAAGGATATAATAAGTTGAAGGAATCCATGAATAAAAAAGAAAAAAACAGACCAAATAATTGAATATGGAAAAACCAACATAAACGGATACTTTTACCTAAATTTTACTATTGGTATGTCACAACATTACTTCCACGAAATACAAAAATTACACATTATGATGTATCATATGATAAGGTAAGGAAATGTGATGGATTAGCTTAATGTTTTCCATGATAAATCATATGTAATAATATAGACATTTTTATGTATGAGAAGAGTGTTAGTTAAAAATAAATAGAACAACATGAGCACTTGATAATGAAGGTGACTTCTATACAATAGAAGTAGTATTTAGGTTCATCACATAACCAATGTAGTAGAATAAATTTAATTAAATTATTGGTCTATTTTTACTTAATTAATATACAATGAAGAACATAAAAAAAGAGGTGTACCCCATATCTTAAAAGATCTATAACAACCTATATTTTCAATAGGGTATGAAACTATTTTTTTTATTATCTATTTTTTCCCTAATAATGATGTTTAATGAGGTTAATGAGTTTTTGGGTGTGTATGGAGATCATTTGGATCACAGAGCCTCAAAATAAGAAGAGTAAAATTTGGACCCATGGATAGTAGAAATTGTACGGCCCAACATGAAATATTTCTTTTAACGGCGTGGTTATAAACTGTGTACACCTCATTGATGTACAATCTATCTGCAACTGTTCAACATAAGGTGCATGACCATTTTTGTTCTTTAGAGGTTTTTGGACATTGGATTTTTCATGGTTTTCACACAACTATATAAACTATGTGCATAACTATGTGAAGTTACTATTTTAAGGAGATTTCCACGTACGATTGGCACACAATTTTGCCAACCATGTTTCCAAATTTTGTGCCCTTTTTAAAGATGAAATTAAAAAAATTTCCTTTGTAAATATTTTAAACTCTTTCCTTTTTCTTCAATTTTTTGGAGTAGATCACTTGACATCCTCTTCATGCATGGAGCACTCCTCCCTCTCAACCAAAGGAATCAAGATAGCTCCTCTATATGGACTATGTTTCCATCACCTATAGATCCCACAAAATTTAGAGTAGAGATATTTAAGATTCCCCATTCTATTTCATTTTCTTGGTCACATCTATTATTCTATCTTTGTGAAAGGTTATTTTTTAGATTTTCTTGGAATTTTATGGATTCTATGATTTATTTTGAACTATATAGAATCAAATGTCAATGTTGGTTGATGGAATATCTATGATGTGAATGTATGAGGGTTATGAAATTTCGCCTAGTTTCATTACATTATATAAAATGTGTCAATGTTCATTGAGATAGACCTCTCCAACATCACCAATTAATTTTCATATTATGTTCAATTGATAGCTTTAAAATTCCACTACAAACATTATCTACTATAAAATAAACCACTTAGGTTGATATCCATGACATCAGTCAGCCCAATGGGTGTGCTATTAATTGGATGCCTTTTTTACTTTTGTTTTAAAATGTAATAACAACCTATAGGTTTTTCAACATAATTAATGCCTTGAGCTGATTTTTTACTTTTATTTCAAGGTTAAAAAATGAGTAAGACCAATTTACACCATTCCATAATTAAATAGATGAATAAAATGAACTCTCCAAGTACATAATTCCTTCACCTCAGGACATAAATGGACTATTTTTATGGAAATGGATTAACCATTATTCCTCGTAAGATATAATGACTTAAACTTATAATATTTTCCCTCTCACTAGAAATGTTATATAAGTACATTTAATGATTAACCGTTCACATTAGTGTCAAGGGAGAAACAAGAGGTTCTAACATAAGGACTCTTTGGATGGACGCTCTTGCCTTCTAGTTAGAATTGTTAATATTTTTTAAATACATAGGATCAAAATGAGCTATGCATAAGAAAGGCTCATCAGGCGTTTTCGTTTTTTTCTAGAAGAGTGACATTGGTTACCCAGGAGAGACTTGGGTATTTAGAAACATTCATTAAAATCATAAGAGAAAAATCATTTCATTCATTATTAATTGATCCAATATTACTTATTTCACACCCAATATAACCAGCTTCACGAAAAATATGTATCATTAAAGATTTTGTTCAATACATCTAAGTGTGTGACTCATAATACTCATTTATAATAATTATAAAGCATAAGTACCAATAAATAAATCTATAAATAGGAATAACTAATTGAACATAAAAATGTGGAGTTCCATCCTACAGGTATCGTTCTTATAAAATCATATTGGATTCGACTGAGGGAGTACACCATGAGAAAGTACCTCAGAGTCCAATCAGACTCCACCCCTAATAGCCTATATTATTTTTGTCCCTCAAATGATATCATCTGGATATAGAACATATATTCAATAATAATTTCATAACACTTATAGGATCTTATCATAGCAATGAATTTCTATGACCATTTAGTGCGAAAACTACTATTAGGAAATTATCACATACTATGTAACAAACAAGAACAATCATGATGTGATAAGTAGTTTATTAATATTAAAAACAATGAATACAAGTTATCATAATTTACAAAAAATTTGGTTCTATGGAACAAACTATAATAGACTCCCACTTGCACTAGAGCCAACTGCTAACAACCTTTTGTTTCCTACCTCTCACATGATGCTTATGCTTATCATGAGATAGGCCTTTAGTCAATCGGACTGACATATTATCTTACATGTATATTATTCTTAGTTAAACTAAACCGCTATAATAGAAATCACTCAAGAAGTGATACTTCCAAATTATGTTCTTTTTTGCATTGGTGTGACTTTGGATCTTTTGCAAGAGACACTGCTGTAGCATTATCACATTAGAATGTGATAGGGTACTTTATGCTAGATACCAGATCAATCTCCTAGAAAATTTACTAAATCCAAAAAAAATCCTAGGAAAACATCAGAAGATTCAATATAGACAGACTCTACTATAAAATCAGTGATAATTATCTTTTTTGAACAATTACAACTCATATATTCTCCATTAGTATAGAAAAAAGATCATTCTTGTGAAATTATATCATTCTAATCTACATGAAAATTTTAATTAGTATATTCCCTGATGACCAGCTTTTAATATCCTCCATACACTAGGAACAGATCCTTAGTTATTGTCAGATACATGAGGATATCTCAAATGGTAGTCCAATATTGTAATCTGAAATCTATATTATATATTCTAACCATGATCAATAGATAAATAAAATAAAATATTGTACATAACATGGCATACATGATTCACTATATCACTAAAACATATGATATCTTACTAATTCCCTCTTTCCCTTGTGGTTTTAAAGGAAACATTTTTTTAGAGTGATGTAAACCAGGTGGCACTGGAACCAATCACTTCTTTGATTGTTCCATATTAAATCTATTTATTATCTAGTCAACATATGTAATTTGAAATAGTCCAAGCCTACTCTTGGATCTATCATGAATGATCTTGATCTATTTGATATAGGCTTTTTCACCTAGGACCTTCATGGAAAACAGTTATTTAACCAGTCCTTAACTGACTATAAGAATAGTATGTCATTTCCAATAAGTAATATTCCATCATGGTATTCTACTAGGATAATGACTATATTTACACTAATCATATTTTAAACACACGACTCACATTCATTATTAATGAAACAAAATTCCTTTATAGATTCATCAAATAATATGTTCCATGACCAGGATTCTTTCTTCAATCCATAAATTGATCTCTGCAACCTTAAAATTCATTTGGAATCACTGGGAGTCACAAACTCTTCTAGTTGTGTTAAATAGACATATTCTTGAAGGTTCCCACTAAGGAATGTAGTTTTGACATAAATATTCAAAATATCATAGTCATGGTAAGATCATAGAGTAAGTATAATTCTAATGCATTTAATCATTGAAACAGGTGAAAATAATTCATCATAGTCATTTACTTGATGCTATTTAAACCCTTTATCAACTAGAATTTCATTAAAGGTAATTAATTTATCTTCCATGGACATTTTTTTCTTCAATTCCCATTTTCATCCAACACTCTTTACATCAACAGGCACGTCAACCCGAACCCAAACATGGTTATGATATGAGGAATACATTTCATAATTCATGACTTCTATCCATATTGAGTATTCGAATATTTATAATAAATCCTTGTAGGATAGTGGATCATCATTTTCAACCAATAATGAGGGAACATGTTCAGTGACTTGAAAACAATATATCTTTATTTATATTTCCACTATCATGCTTCTATTCCATACTTTTGTTTACAAAACTACTTATTCTAGGGAGACAAGGGTAATAATTTCATAATCCAAACCTTAGGTATATTGAGAATCAAATTCATCAAAGTCAATCCTTCTGCCCTTATCCATTTTGAGGACGTTATCCATTTCAACAAAGATAAATAATCTAGAAAAAATCTCATTTTTGTGAAAGGGGTTTTATAAATAGTATCCCCTTGATTCCTTAGGATACCCTATACAGATACACTTCATTACTCGGGGTTCTAGTTTGTTGTTCGAGATGGCCTTATAAAATTCTTTTCAACACTACGCATATGTATATGATAAAATGGGTTTCTTTTCACACCTTAGATCAAAGGTAATTCCATTTTCAAAATTATATAGAAATAATATTAATGTGTATGCTGCAATTTTTGATGCATATCCCAAAAAGGATAATGGATTATATGAATTACTCATCATCAACCTTACCATGTATAATAAAGTGTAGTTCCTCCATTCAACTAAACCCTCCCATTTTAGTGTATAAGGTGGAGTTATTTGAGATTGAATCCCTACATTCTATAAAAAGTTGATGTACTCTTAGTTTAGATATTCACCCCCTCGATCTGATCAATGCTTCTTTATCATCATTATTATTTACCTCATTCTTGAATTTCGTGAATTTCTAATGGGACCCAAAATTATACATCATCATGTGTATATATATCCATATCTACTCAATTAAAAATTTAAAGTTATAATGAAATAATATCCACCATTAACTTCTACTTGAAACAGTCCACAAACATCAATGTGTAACAATCCTATAATCGTTGTGGGCCTTTCACCCTTTCTGCCAAATGGGGGTTTTGAAATTTTTCATTATAAACATGCACGACATATTTCAAGTTGTTTTAGTTCATTTGATTCTAAATATACATCTTTAATGATCTTTTTCAAAGACTTCAAATTTACTTGACCATGACAGTGATGTAGAAGCTGGGTGTCGTATAAGTTGTTTGAACATGATTCTTTATCAATTTCAAATACTTTCTTCATAATATAATATATAAAGTCTATTATTTAAATTATCTATACAATAACATAGGTATTTATTTATAAAAGAATCAAATTTTGTTTCCAAATCTGAAAATAAACCCAACAGTATCTCAGAATGATATAGAAATTATGGTATTCATTAATGAAGGGTAATAATATCAATATTTGAAAACCAAAATCATTCCCATTGGTAATGAGAGGATCTAGTAACCAATGGTTAGAGCAGTTATCCTTGCACCATTACCAGCTCTTAGATCCACATCTCCTCTAGAAATCTTTCAAAATATACATGGTTCTTGTATTTGGATAAATATGTGATCCCCACAAGTTGTATCTAATACCCAATTTGATATAGAGGAGACTGAGATGTTGAGAGTCCAGAACTCGGTGCGAACGATGAACCCTAATGCTAATCGCAGATAATTTGTGGATGTGGTTGCAGGGAGAGTTAAAGAAGTATCTTTGCAAGTTTATGTGGGTCCTGATGCTCAAATCAAAACCAAATTTTATCATCATCGTGTACAAGAAGCGGTCTCATTCTCAACTAAAGAGGTAAAAACTCTTGCATTAGACTTGCCCTTTGCAGTTGTTGGAAAATTTTTGAATCGTCAACTTTCTTTGAAATATTTGAGATCTTTGATGGAGGCCATGGGATTCATGGGTTTTCATATAAGTCTATTCATCCCCTAACATTTAATCATTAGATTTTACTTAGAAGATTATTATTATTGGTTGTGGGTCATGCGATCATGGTTTTTTTGTGGTTGTATCATAAATGTTCCAAAATGGAGACCAGATTTTGATATGTATACTGAGTATCAAATTGTACTGATTTGGGTAGGTTTTCCTGAGCTACCCCTTCACTTGTTCAATCAAGCGGTCCTATTTCTTATTTATAGTCTTATTGGCAATCCCTAAAGGTTATATTCCGCAAAAAATACCTTTTAAGGCCATCTATTGCTAGAAAATTTCACAGAAATTGATGTTTGTTAACATTTTCCCTCACACATATGGATTCAGAGTGGTGAACATGGTTTCTCTCAAGATATTTTCTCTGAGAGGCTGTCTGATTATTGTACAAAATGCAGTAGACTTTTCCATCCAACTAATAGTTGTGGTAAAAGTAATGTTTTCCCTATGATTTAGAAGCCCACATGGATTGAAAAGAGTACCAAATCTGGCCCTACTAATAACAATAAAAAGAAAGACATTGAAAATAATTTTGGAATGGATCAAACCCAAAACCTTGAGAATCAAATTTCAGATTTCATAACATCTATCCTTGACAGCACTATTTTCCCTCCCCTCACTAAGGAAGAACCCATTAATCATCAGCCCTCTCACTCAAATTAAAAAAGAGAAATAGATTTCTAGGATCCAATTACTCTTGAAGAACGGAATGATCACATAATGTCTCAAAAGGATGAAGGTTAGGATCATATTGATGCTTCAGAATCTAGTGTCTCCTCGGATGAAGAAGAGGATAAACCTTGCCAAACTGAGGAGTCCTATTTAAAGTCTATGGCCAAGAAAGGAAAAAACCTATGGCAGATGCAAACAGATTTATCACTCCAAATCCAAAGAAAATAAGGAGACGTATCAAATATTAGAATATGGAAAGGACCATTGTTACTAGATCATTTGATGCTTACAAGAGGGAATCTACTGAAAAAGATCTAGAAAAACCTCTGATTTATGACTCAAACATCCTTTTATATTACTTCTCAAAACATTTCACAGAGCAAGATATCCAGCATTGGAACAACCATATGACTCAAACATCCTTTGGTATGGTTCTTGAGTTTGGTATACATGTTATGTTCAGTTGGCCCTTGGATATTTTTTTCTTCTCGTGTTGGATCTTGGTTTGAAGATGACTCCTTGGGATTTTTGCAAGTATGATTCTACATGGATTGATGATTGATTTAATGTTTGATCATATCTCTTCCTTTAAAGTTGGTTTCCTTCTATTGTTGTTCCATACATGGATCATTTAATGCATTGAATCCTGTTTTGGGTTTTGAAGTTCAGCTGAGGGGTGCAAACCAAATTCTAACTGGATTTCGTTATAAGTAGTCATCTAGATTTCTTCTTCATCTTTATATACCTTGTATGGATCTTATTCTGGATGTGAGGTTGATTTGGGTCTGCATATGATATGGCTTAACTGTTTGATGTTGGGAGATAGTAGAACTTTTTTCTACTTCATCTTCTTCGCTCTTGTATTGCTGATTTGTGGACTTGCTACTGGAATTTCCTCCATGCTGAGTAGTTTTATTTAACTGCTCTACAATCTGTTTACATGGATTGATATATTTTTTAACAATCTGTTTGCTGATATCTTCTCTGATTTGCTGAGGAATTTTATGAGGTTCTCAAGGAAGGCCATCCTTTGGATTTGAAGGCTATGGAAATCTGGAGATGGATGGCATGCCTGCTTGTTTGATGGAAGGTCATGTTGCCTACTTTTTGTAAGTCTTTAATTTTTTAATTTGGCATGTTTGATCTACCTTCCTTGTTTTCCCAATAACTCCCTGCAGGTGTAAGTTATTTACACCTTGTGTTTGTAATGCTTCATTTTTATTTTAATAAATTCTTTTGGGGGCATGAATTGGGAAGCCAATTCATGTCACCACCTTTCTAAAAAAAATACCCAATGTGTATATATTGAAATATTACACGAGATAACAATTCCACCTTTACCTTCACCATTATTTGGGATTTTCTTTCTCATCTAGAGGCCTCACATCTCACATGAAATACATACTACCTCATTTTACTTCCCCAGCCTCTAGATCTTCTTCTTCTTCTTGAAAGGACACTACTCTGGAGCATTAGACTATTCACAATTCTATGGCCCCTTTTCCTGTTCTTTGCTTTCTTATTCACTATAATGATTATGGGTTTTTCATGCCCCATGTACTTATCCACTTGGGTAATTAGTGTAAAATTTTATAGAATAATCTTCTCATTATTCCTAATGTTGTAATTATCAATAAATTTTGATATGTTTTTGGGTAGTGATAAAATTATAATATTTTTATTCTATTCATCTTGGAATTTAATACATAATATTTTCATGGTGTTTAATATAACCATTAATAAAGACTAAATGAGGCCCATCTCAAAGATACTCTCCAATCATGGTTGTAAACAAATCATTTGAGATCTCATACCATTCTTGTCTCGACTTCTCATGATAGAGATATAGAAAGTGAAACATCATGATATAGGAATCCATATCATCATGTTTCTTAAAAACATAATTGGAAACATATGATTACTTGAAACACTGAACTAATTTTTCTTGCTTCGGATGTTTTTCAAGGAGAGATAATTCTTCATTACTTTCCTCATAACCATTCTTAATTGGAAAAGGATCTTCCAGCAGATACAATTTTCTTTTCATGGTGATGGATGACACATCGGTGGATTTTCCATTACAAGAAATTTGTACCAATGAGATGGTTGTACTTATCATGGATGGATCTAAATGATAGGTTAGATATCATTTTTACCATTTCAACAAAATAAGATAAGAATAATTTTACTCATTTTTCTAATAAAATTTTGAAAAATATATAAATATTATATAAATTAGTTTCCCACTATTTTATTCAAACCCAATATCCCTCACCATTAGATTTGGAATATCCTATTAATTTTATATTCAAGTGGAAATGATCTATATTATTTTTCTCACTACCCAAAAATGGGTTGGTCAAGAAACGTCCGTGGTTTTAGGTATGTATTCTAAATTCCAAATGTAGTAACTCATAGTTCATTGATTCACTATGTGGACTGACCTATCCTAAAATCCTTAATTGGATTTCATTCACTTATACCACTCAATTACAGAGAGTATTTCATGGTTAGTCAAATTCTGATGTGAACTAAGTAAAATAAAAATAAAACATCATGTTAAAAATTACAAATAATCAAAATCTCCCCAACAAGGGTTGTTCAATCACTTTTAACTACGGTTCTATTTTAACGAAATTAATGGAAATCTATACTGACATAATATATTTAATTGATAGATTTTATCATTTTATGCATAAAATTTAAATTATTATCTTTATTGCATAGTTTTCTATATTAAGAGAAGTTACATAAGTTATTAACCATGTCTAAGAATCTATTTACACATAAGAGAGTTAATTTTATTGTTATCATACATGATTTTTTATTCATTAATTTTGTCAATTTGAAAAGACATATATAATGAAATAATCATTCAAAATATAGAAATAATATAATGAAGCGGTTTGATCATGACCAATTACTAGTGCTATGTTTATCTGGCGGTTGATAAACTATACTTTTACCTAGGTGAAAAACACTTGGAACCAATTGTGATTTGTATTTTATCTTCCCAACTATTTACCTAGTTATCTAATCAAATTCGTTTTTCGTCAGATACGAACATAAACCACCTCCACCAGCTTGAGAGATCCGTCCATTATATATTCATTTTACTAACATTTGGGTGTGGGTAAAACAGGTGACTACATAAAAGAATCCATGGAAACGTAAGCCCTACATAGTGAATTGAGATAAGGCAGAATGACCAAATTTTAAAATTAATAAAAAATTAAATGAAACAAATCACAAAAAAATATCTATTGTAGATCCTAATCATCCATATGCTTGAAATTAATTAAACATTTGATAAAATTATCATTCAATTCATAATTGTTCATATATAATATAAATCATGATTGAATAGGTTAATTATTATTTCTAGTTAATAAATACTTTTATCATAATTCTCATCGAATTTATTTTAGGTTCTCATCCATTTTAATTGTAATCAAATTAAATAAATTCATTCAAAATTAACATTATACATAAATATACCTTCGAAGAAGCATAGTGAATACATGTCTGATACATCCCAACAGGTACTATTCTTGTATACAATTTTACTATTTTGAAATATAGAATACATGAATTATCATTTACTTTTACAATTTTTACTTCATGAATGATTACATGAATTACATTATTATTTGTTCACGTGTTATACATATATGCACAAAGAGTAACAACTTGTAATAAAGATCAAACATGATATTTAGATCTGAACATTACGTAGATATTAATGAAATGTTTAAATATCTATAAATATTAAAACTTATCACATTTCATATCATATATTTATGACCACACACAAGTACAATTACAAAAGTTTATGTAGTAAAATAAATAAATTTTAAATATGTGTAACCTGTTTTAAGTACATGGAGGGTACATATCTCACCCTCTATTGGATACATATTCCTAGGGACTCGGCATATAATCTATGCCTTGTAAAATATGGATTACACAATGTGTCAAATGGTCCACACAATGTGTGAACTCTGAGTTATAGGGTCACCATTAAGGTAGATCGTGTACGGAATACATTTCCCGTCTATAACTTAATTGGGCTACAAGCCATGTACATGGGCTACACTATCATAGACTGGATGATGGTGCACCATTAAATTCTACTCAAAATTTATTGAATTAAGTGTGTAATAAATGAAATAATAAATTAATAATATTTAATTGATTTCTGAATGAATTCTAATGAATTGAGTGTAACTTCATGATGTGTAACTCTGGTTACACGGCATGTACTCTAGAGTTGTTCATCTAAAGACCATGGAACCTCTAGATGAGTTTCTCAATTTTATTTTAATAATAAAATTAAAGGTATCAATTTTGTCTATGATAAATAAATAAGTAAGAATAATATCATCATATTCATATTTAATGATTGATTAAACTTCAATTGAAAACTAACATAAAATGTGTAAATCAAAAATTATCTACAATTAATAATAAATAATTATTTTATCCCTATTATATCACTTTAGGGTTTTTTACTCAGTGTAATCAGGTGGATGGAGGTTCCCAAATATTCTTTTTTTTATGATCGATGATCAATATTATATCTAAAATCCAATAAATGTTGATATATATAGAATTGAATCAAAGAAAATAGACAAGGTAAATCATGCCAAAACCTTATAGATGATCATAACATATTATTTATAATTAATTTAATTATATAAAGAAATTACATTAAGAAATTATTTCTTCAATTGTGAATACATTGATACATCTTAAAAACACCATCATTTCATTGCAAAAACTGATTATATATTTCCACTAGGGGGATCCACACATGTTCCATAAATCTATAGACATTTCCGAAGTAATATTTGGTTGCTAGCGAATCTAATCCTTGCACTTGTGTCGTTATACTCTGATCACTATTAAAATAGATTCCAAAGCACTATCCATGATCCAGGGGAGGAGTATTTCTCTCTGTTCTTGGGATCATTCTTTGGACAAAATAGTTCCCTTGTATTGAGTTGTTTTTTCAAGTCTGTTGTGTGCAACCATGAAAACGGAAATTGGTTTAATGAGAAAACAACATAAAAGGGATTATATATTGCTAGTGTTAAAATAAAATAATTTCACAAGTGCCCTAACTTTTTTACTTAATCCTTCATAAAACCCATGACAAATAATAATAATAACATCATTTTTCCAACATGAACTTAACTTTCGAATTATAATTACAAGTTATTTAATAAAATAAAATTCAATATTTATTTATTATTATTTGGCCTAAATAATCTGTCCATAATTCCTCTATATTATTTATTAGACCTTGACTAATGAACGTTTATTTGTTAAACAAATATCATTTTATTATTCACCAATAAATATTTACATTTAATATTTACAAAATAGAAAATTAATATTCATATGAATTCTAGAATACATTAATAATTATTAAACCATGTATGAGAATAATATTTATCTAACTTTTAAATAATAAATAATATATATATATTATTTAACTGAAATTCTAGATACACTTAGTGTGTGACCCTTTAACACTCTTTCTCAGTTCTATTAGTTATAACACCCAAAAGTAAAAGGTTATAATCTAGAAACATATGAAGGAAGCCATCGAGAAGGAAGATAATGTTAAAATGACATTTAACCTCATTTGGACACTTACTTTGTAATATATTACCTTAATAATGATATCTAAAATCAAGAAATAGTCATTAGAGTTCCATTAAATCGGGTGCTCAATGTCTCTTACTTTCACTTCCTAGAATTTGAACATTCCTATAGAACACTATGGTTATGGATTTCATTATATTATATCTTTTACATATAACTTCATAAGATATAAAAATCAATTAATCAATATAATGGACAAATCCTTACTCCCTCTATTAATTAATTCAATATTACTTATGATGCACCTAATATATCCAACTTCACAAAAACATATGTCATCATAGTTTTTTCAATACATATGTGTGTGTGATGCGTAATTATCATTAATAATAATCATAAACTATAAGGGAGAATACAAACATTTGTGGGTAGGAATAACTAATGACACATATAAATGTGGATTTCCATCTAGCAGGTCTCGTTCTCATAATATCAGACCAGAAATTACCTAGGGCATACATGATGAGAAGATACCAAGTGTGAACACTATTAATATGGTTTTACAATTATTATTGAATTGAATAAAGAAATATAAATTATATATTCACATTATAAAATCATTTTTTTGTCATATATATCACATGTTTTCATTAATATCTTCCTTAATACCTTGAATGTGAAGTGGAAAGGAATCACATCACTTCGTAAGAAAATAGTCTTCCATAAACATGAGAGACATTATTGTATTACCATGAAATAGATATTATAAAGTTATATGTTTTACAATAATTCCAAAAGTATGATAATAACATTAATATAATATATTAAAAATAAATCGATTGTTATTCCCATCCTAATTATTGTGGTAATGACAAAATGAATAACATTGGTTTGTGAGGTGGTAGTCGACTATACATATGAAAGATGACTTAATAACCCATTTCATATATGTGTTGATGGTTTTAGGTCATTACCATAATATAAAAACATCTAAATATATTTAATATACTAATTATATTTTATTTTTATAGTATAATAATGATTTAATGAGGTGAGGAATAAATAAACAAAATATCATTGAGGGGAATTACATATTCTTTGAGTGTCTTCTAAAAGGTTTCACCAAAATCCCCCCATGGTAGGATTTGATCACAAAATAAGTATTTTAGGATGATAGGAGGGATGTTTGTAATTGATATTTTTATGGTACATTTGAGAAAAATGGATTTTGAGGTGTGAATAAGTGATAGGTGGTGGTGACCTTTTATAATCGGGGGAAATGAACACACTTTGAAGCTACTTAGTAAATTGCCAAAAGAATACTATATAATAAAGTCATTTTCATGAAAAAAAATTCAAACGAACATATATTCTGAATTTGGATGGATAATGTGGAAATACAGTTAGAAAATCAGATTTAAAAAATTATTCAATAACATTAAATCCTTAAATTTTTAGTTTAACCCCTGTAAACACATTTTTTCCTCAACTGTGGTGATTAATTTTTATTTTATCACTATTCATTTTGGTCAATAATTAATTTGAATATATTTGAAAATATAAATTATAATTATTCCAAATATATAATCTATTTTTCAAAATTTTATTCATAGAAGATTAAAAAAGTTCTTTAATTTTATTCACAGAGAAGCAATGAAAAGGAAGGGTTTCAAAGTGAAAATGATCAAAGAATTATTTCATTTTTATATCCAAGATATATTTTAAATTTAATAAAATGAATTAAATTGGATTTATAAATATATTATTCAATTAATTTTAATTTAAATTAAATTTAAAATACAATATAACTTTATAAATAATTTCAAAGAAAATACGGTTTTCAACTTATATTAAATGTTTTAACTACTCATGAAAAATTAAATGTTTTTAGAAATATCCTAAAAAGACACCCTAATAAAATTTTTAAATGATTATTTGAAAATTATATTTATTTTATCAAATTAATGTTAAAAAATGTTAAAAAATAAATTAATCTATCTTCACATTATAGAATGAGAAGCATTTTATGAGAAAATAAAATTTTTGAAGCATATAAAGTCTTTATCAAAAATTAAGTACTATTTTATCAATATGATTTCATTATATATAACCACTACACATAATGTTTTGAAATTATTTTTTACTATTCATATCTAAATTTGTAATGCCTATGTTATAACATTCACATTTAAATAAATATAATATATGGTGGATTTTTCAAAACTGAGTGTCATGTGAAATATATGTTATCCCAATGTTTCATGTAGCACAATATTAGCTTGGTTATATTATATATAAATCCATAAATCAATTTTTCATATAACACAATAAACTCTATGTTTAATGTAATGAAAAATATATAAAAGGTTAATTTGTTTTTCAAATCTCACAGAATATCAGGATGTAGCGACCCTTACTATAGTACCCCTGAGCCAGTGTCACAATTTATTAGATTAGAAAAGATACAATGGGTATAATAATGAATGAAAAATTCATTTATTATTTTTTATAATTAGAAAAATAAATGATACCCATTTTACTTTGGTAAAATAAAAATAACAGATACAAATATAAAAACTCAGTATCCTTGAAACTCATTCACTGGATTCATCATTATATTTTATGTAAAGGAAAAAAATAAGTGTGAGATCAAATGAAAATATGGGTTTTGTAATGCTTAATATATCATTAATCAATATGCATAATCAATATGGAAATGTAAATAACTACAAACCCATGCCATTTAGATAACTTGACTGCATGAATATATAACGAATAATCTATATGACTTGGAAAATAACTAAAAAATCATTCCATTTGAACAATAAATTAACAATGATATAAATAGAGATATATTATCATAGTGAAAAAATCATTGAAAATAATCAATGAATTTTGAATTTAGTAAATTTTTAATTATTGGATGTCATGTTTCCCAGACACAAGATACATTTATCATTATAACCTTTTCCAAGAGACTTTTAAAATATATTCGATGAACACCCATATAATTTGTCCAACTGATTACTCTCATTAGACTACCGATGCATATAAGGTATTTAATTAACTTATACCCAACCTATTCATTGTATTTATAAATTATTCTTCATATATCAAATAATATTTTAATTTCATCAACAATTTTCATTAACATTAAATATCTATATTGAGTAAAAGATACGGATTTATCTATATTTAACCGTTCAATCAAATAATTATAAAATTTAACACATTATGTAAAAATATAATTCCGTTTATGAAATAAACATATCCATGATAAATAATATTAACATTTAGGTAAATTTAATGTCCGTAGGAAAGTGAAAAATTTCATGAAAAGTTGATGACTATAAAAAATAAGTCAACGAAGTGAACTTCAATACATACTTATGTAAAAATGATCATAAACCATCTAGAGAAATATAAAATATTGTATCAATAAAATATATAGCCTTTATAGTAGTAAAGAAATGTGTTCTCTATTGGTGAATAGAAAATACCATAAAAATATCATTGAAAACATTTTTGATGTAAATGTACTTTTATTTTTGAATGTCTGTTTCTTTGAAAATAAACAACATTATTATTAAATATGTATTATTAATATTTTAATTGAAGCTAATAATAAATGATGGTAATTATTATTATAAATTATATATACTCCATAAATGATTTAAAATGTTCCTTTTTCACTGTCAAATGGTTAGGAAAGTTCATTATTTAAAAAATTACAAGAATATTAATTTCACATTCTCAGTAAAAGCCGATGTGGAATTTTTTAAAATTAAAACAATATTCATTTTAAAATATTTTTAAATGATTAAAAATGGCTTAAATTTCTTTTTACAAAACACTTTTTATAATGTTAAAAACTTTTTCTTAAATAATTATTAAACAATGTTTTTGAAGAAATTGTTTTTACGACAACAGAGAGAAATGATGTCCGATTTTCTTAAAACATATATTATAAAACATATTCAGCACCAAAGAGTAGGAAAATGGTACTATTACTTAATTATATTATGAATAACAAGAGAAGGGTAAAATTTAATAGGTTTATTATGAAATTTTTAAATAATTTCCTTCATCACAATTTCAATAGTAAATAATCATGATTAGAATGATATGATGAAATAAACCTTTATAATGGTCATAAAAGTTATGCGGGGATTAATTTAAGAACTGATTTTGTTTTTCCACAATTAATCCACATAAAACAAGTGTAAATACAACACGAGGTAAAGAAATAATTACACGCATAATACTATAATGTCTTAATCAATGAAATATAATATTAACACAATGAACCTAAATTGGGTTAAAGAATCCATTACCTCATGTTTCCTTTTGGGTGAACATGATTTACCTCATGTATAAAGGTATAAAAAATTTAATTCACATAAAAAAGAACCATATTATTATTTAGGATATTACATATTATCCTTTTATAACATCACATCAACCATTAATTAATAATCATTCATTATTTTAATTGTTTCAGGTGTTAATTGTCTGGTTTCCCCATTCATACATTATTTTGAATTTTCGGGTTCTTGTAAATATTATATAGTTTTTTCTTCCCCATAATAATAATCATGAATTATCTATCATATTTATACATAAATTATTCTTTTATGACCTATCATAATTGATTCTCATGAAAAATGAAGTCTGTTATGATTTGGGAGAGAGTGGGTCAAACATACGCATGAGTAACATTTCTATTTCTCAAAGATAATTATAGAAATATGGTAATTAAATTTATACCTATCCATAATTATCATAATACAATATATAAAATACTATATAATTTTATATATTCCATGTGGTCTACTGATAAAAAGATAGTCACATTGCATCATGAAGGTGGTAGTCCACACATACACAAACGTTGTTAACATCTCTTACATGAGGGAAAAAAGAAATAAAATGATATATATTATCTTTCCACAATGATAAATATTTCATTAATATATTTATTATCTTATGAAATCATATAAAATCATTATTATTAACTTTTTCACCATCCTTGTGAAGAATTTCTGAAAGACGAATCATATTGATTTGTGAGGCGGTAGTCCTTCGTACACACGAGAGTCTTTAACGTATATCATACATAATTGAAGATAAAATAATATATATTATATTGTTGTTACATATATATTAATATTTTATATATATCATTTATATAATTTATATGAATCAACATTTTCCACCATGAAATGTTGAAATGGGAAAAAATGAAAATGGATCGCGAGGTGGAAGTCCACCGTTCACATGTATGATGATTTTTAAAATAATTTATGGATGTGGATTTGTTTTTAGGCTATTAAATTATTTTAAAAACATCCCAGTATATTTAATATATTGAATTTATTATATATTAATGGTTTATAAAAAATTTAATGAGGTGGATAAAGAAGTAAAATAAATATTCTCATTGAAAAAAACCCCAAAACCAAGCGGTTTATAGGATTAAAAGGTGTACAAGGGATTATACGCTTTGGAAAAAATCATGGGAGAAGGGGACATCAACCATTTGGAAACCTACAAGGTAATTTTTTTAATTTTACTATATATAAAAACCCATCAGATATCCAGTGTTTGGCCTGCTGAAATTCTAAAGCCTAATCACTATAGCCCTCTCCAAGGGTTCCCAGGCACGACGAACAATAGAAAAAACCCATGTTTCAATCCCAGAAAACACCTATTAAAAGTTTGAAAACTCTAGAAATTCAATTTTTAAGCCCATATATAAAAAACCGATATATAAAATCAAAATTCAAAATTTATTCTAAAATTTCAACTCCATAAAGAGATGGGGTATTATAGACCATAACTTTCTTATTAATATTATTTCATATTCAAACATAAATAGTCTAATACAAGAGGAAAAATACTATATTCATAAATATACTATCATGGATATACAATATTTTCAAGGGTCAAGGAGATCTTGAAAATTATTTTTTTTGTTGGTGCTCACTCATATTGGGGTTTCATGACATGTTATAGAATATGATCAACTCAAAACCGATTTTGTTACGACTATTATCATTTCATCATAGATGAAAAAACGGTTTATTGATATTATGGTTTCAATATATCCCCATTTTATTAGGTTTCCAATCTCACAACATGGTTTTATGATGATGAAAATAAACCAGAACCATGGAATCAGATTTAAGATAAGAATGAAGATGTTTGGAGAATTTATGTGCTTGTATTTCTATGATTTATGGAATTTTTTTTATTATGGCTAAGAACCAATTAGGTATATATTTCACTAGGGTAATTCTCTAAGAAATATTTTATAGTTAAATATATCTAGAAAAAAATTGTACTACACAATTGTGTATTTTTTATGTTATAGAGAATATATGTCAAAAAAATTATATACAGATTCTATATCAAAATTAGATCCATGTGAAGACTCTCACTTGGATTATAGATACATTAACATTAATTTTGATGTCATTAATGATGGATTGAAGAATCTAGTATGAATAAAATTAATAGAGGAACAAACATAAAAAAGGTATCTATGAGAGGTTTTATAATAACTAACATCTTCTATAAGAGAAATTGTTACCTTAATTGACATTAACAATCAGGAGAAACATTGTTTTTTCTGTATAACCTTTTGATTTTCATTGTGTAATGGTGTATTTATACATTTATTGTTTAATCTAAATCATGTATATTTATATATTTACTTAATTATCTATTAGTTAATACTTTTATTACCTCTTATATGATTTTAAGTTTATTTATTGTTGATATTTATTTGACTATAAATCACCAGGCTCATAAAGGGTGGATGAATCAATGGAAGTGGATTCATATATAATATTCTTTAAATTGTTTCACTAAATAATTTTCTTATTAATCAATATTATAATTCACATAAATCATATCATATCACCACATTATTTAATAAGGGTGTATGTCATAAGTGAATAAACCCCACTATTATAGAGGGGATTGAGGGGTAAAAGTCAGCCATAACACTTCCTCGATCCTTTAGGGTAAAATATAATTCATATAGGTTTAGTAGGTTAACATTACTGAGGAAATTAATGGGATTATATATTTTTAGTTTTTTTAAGTTATAACTCATTACATCAATAAATCATTTAATTATTGGCTATATTAATATCATGAAAGGAGTTTTTTAGATTTAAATAAATAAACAAAAACATGGATAATAATTCCAATCTGTTAATTGATATATAATCCATTAAATAAATAATTATTGAACACATGAACCATCTCATTTTTTCTAGCCTTATATAGATTTAATTTCATGAAATTCTTGTAAATATTTCATAATTGGATTTATGATGATAACCAACAATACTAGTTCCTCATGGGATTGACCCCACTAATTCACATTACTAGAATATTTGATTTAGTGATATTTTGGTAAAAAATATAAATTATAAACACTGACCACTAAGGATATATAATGTTTCCCCATGGTCAATAATGCTTTTTCCCTATTGTCAAAGAAAAATGGAAACTATAAATGATTTATATAGATATATTCTTTTGGAAAGACATTTCTTATCCCAATTTAATTTCATGATTTATGTTAGTATATATTTTGTGATTCATTAGTAATTTTTAATTCTTTGGAAATCTAATTTTTGTTGTTGCAAAGTTGATAAATTAATTTACACATCTTATAGGAAATATAATTGAATATCCTTAGTCAAAGAAAATTTGAACATAGGAGTATAATCCAGTATCCAATCTAGGGGCCACAGTCACATCTTGAAGAAAGTCTGGTATAATTATCATGTATTGAGTATGAATTTTTCATATTCATAAAGGAAATATTCTGACAAGGGTGTACACACCTAGGAAAGAATGAAATATATTTGTCATTACTAAAAGGTCCCCCTAATGACGAAGCTGAATTCAATTTCAAATAAATTCATTAATATGTAACTATTAACCAATTCTATGTATGAATATAATAATTCTATGGGTAAATAAAGTGTACATTAAAATATAATCTATAGAGAGTGAAACACATACCATTATTTAATTTGGGATTGTGGTCATTGTTGAGGAATTATATGTACTTTAAAAGTAATAAATTAATTAGAGATATATATAACTAAATAAATTTATTAAGATCTCAATGAAATATTCAATACAGAAGAAGTGGTAGAGGCGATATTCTAAAAAATATATTCATATATTTATTTTATTGCGGATTTTTTAAAAGGTACCAAAGTATGGACTTGACCACAAGTGGTATTATAATTCCACAACCAAAAATCAAGAGAAAACATACATTGGGTGTGACGTAATTCAATTCATTCTTAAATCCTATAATGGAAAAAATTTACATTCCTTTTACATGACACCAGAAGAAAGGTATAATATAAATATATTATCAAAGAACATACTAGATTCATCTAGAGGTTTTTATTTTTTAATTTTTAGCCACAACTTAATTTTATTATTATTCTTGGTGTTCTAATAAAATTCCCACATTAATTTATCGCTTCATGAATTGACCTTTCACATTAATTTTTTATTTTGTTTTGAGAAGTTTTTAATAAAAATTATGTTTAGAATTAAGAGAGAAGATACCACAACCATTACAAAAACATGAAGTTAAATTTAAATCAAATCATTATATTTTTTGGATAAAGGAATTGAAGTTACTTTAAGAATGGTGGAATTTTAGTGTTTTTTTTGTTGTGTCATCCTTGTGTGGTTCATAAATTTATAAATAGTATGTACCAATTTAACTTGTTTAAACATTAAAAAAATTCAGTTTATATATGGATAAAAAATCCTTAGAACCACTCATTTAGATACCCTACCATGAATTTTGTTGAACCTAGGTGACATCATCACATAAGAGATGTATTTCATTATTTTCATAATATTTTAGATCATTATGATTATAACTATTAGATATATATGTGATTCATTGTGTTTTTAACATTCATATTCTAATTTTGAGGTGTTTTTGATGTGATTATTAATATTATTTTTATTCCTGACAATAATTTTTAAATATTATCACATAGTATATCGATTTTTAGTGTTCATTATATGACCTCATTGTCTAATATATTTTAAATTATCATTCCTGAAAGGGTATAAGCAATATTACTCAAATTATTTTCTATTTTATATTCGTTGTGATAAATCAGGATGTGAAAAACTACTTGAAGAATACTTCTTCTCTTATAGAGAATGGTTATTTTGAACAGCCATAAAATTATTTCCACATTAATTGGTATAATTTTTATCCCATTTTATATTAAGACCTACCCAACATTTTATTTTTTATGAATCCCTCAATGACCATATAATAACATGATAGGAGCCACATTAAATGAATATGTAGCCTTCCTACCTTTATTTTTTAGTATAATTCCATTATTATTCTTTTTGGAATATCAGATAGTGGTTTTGGTATTTCATGAATCTAATAGGTGAGAGTATGAATGGGTAAATGATAAAATCTATGTTTGAGTTAGTAAAATTTTATATTTGTTGTTATTTTTTCTATTGAATCTTATCTATTTTCATAAAAAATGGAATATATATAAAAATAAGAATAATTAAATAAATTAATGAATAAAATGTTAGAAATTTGGAAGTCGTGGACTGATCATAATCATGTAACAAGTTCCAATTTTTATACAAAATAATAAAACTAATGTTGTTTAATGAATTTTATAGGGGATGGTGGTGCTAGATGATTTTACATTATAGGGTTTGGGGAACTTTCTACATTAATTTTTTAAAAAAGGTGTAATAAAATTTTTAGAGAAAAAAGGAATCTCATCACTTTATTATCATAATATATTATTGCCTAATGAGAAATTAAAGGTTCATATAGAGACTTTTTATATTTCAGGGATGTTTAATATCATGTATTATACTAAAATTTTATATTATTGAATTCTAGCACCTCTAATTTTAAACATTAACTTCATTTTTCATATACATTTTTCCTTAAATAAATTTGAACCTAAATGAAAAATCACTCGTGATTTTTATAGTTTATCTTCTATGTAAATATATATATATATATATATATATATATATTACCTGAAATCCCATTAATTTAGTGCACATATTTGGAATTGGTATTAAGTAAAATTTATTGATATCAAGTGGTGAGTCTACTTTATTTATGATAATGTAAATTCAAATTGGTCATATATATTAATTATATTTTAAATAATGTGAGTAGAAAAGAGTAAAATGACATGAATTATATATTTTAAATGAGGTATGAATGGAGAAACATGAATTGATAGATTTTTATACTTTTGAAATCTATAAATATATAATTATAATTATGACCATGATAATTTTACAATACCCCTTGTAAGGATAATGATTCTTTTTGAAATTGTTGTTGAGGTTTTCCAGAGACAATAAAAAAATTTATGTGGGGGAGTTTGATGATACTAATTTATGAATGATTTTTTTCATTAATCATAGTTTTATTTTTAATATTAATTCTTACCTAAGATATAGTATTTTTTTATGTTAAGGGAAATAATTTTCATATATTGATATTTTTTGATTTTTTTGGAAAAGGGATATAAAAGGAAATTTACAAAGGAAAAATCTTATATTTTTTAGTTGATTAAAAAAATAAATCGAATTCATTGTAATAACCAGAGGATCAGCCAACTACTATGTGGAGGTCAGGTGTTTTTGACTATATAACCATATATATTATAATAAACATGTGAAAATGAATTGACCTACATGGGGTAGTTCATAGAAGAGAAAAAATATGTTGTAGAGTGACACAAATGGGAATAAATTTCATCTGAGAATTATGGATGTATGGGAGGAAACAACAATATAATGATTAACCTAAGAAATTAAGAAATTATTATCAAATAATTATTTTCAATGTGGAACTCATCTTCATGTGGGTACTATTCATGAATTTAATGCTTTTTTAGTTAGCTGTGATACAACATCTTTGGACGTTCCCCCTTCATACACTATTATTTTGTTTTTCAACCATCATGGAATTCAATTTTTTACTATAGAATAGTTTGACATGATAAGAGAATAATTTTTGTAGTATTCAATACTATGTCATCGATAAATTATATATGGATGGATAATTTTGTTCATAAAAACAAAATATGTCTTGTGAGATCCCTTGTGTCGTATTTGTTTAAAGTGAGTTTACTGATGATTGAGTCAGTGGGTCTTACACTACAATTATTATCACTATGCCTTAGATTACAACAAAATAATTGTGGCTTGATAATCTGGTTCCACGTGTACCATATAACATTAGATTCTATAAACTATATCCTAGTTATTTGTGGAACGAAATAAAGTTAAATAAAAAATATTTAATTTTTGGTAATACATAAGATTCTATAACATTTCGATTGGTTATATTTCCCTAATTTTTTATCTTTGTTGAATAAGGTCATGCACTATATAAGTGATTACTTTTTTAATGTCATCCATCAAAGAATTATTTCTGAGTTTTATATTCATATAATATTAATGGGACATATCATGTTGGTTTTATTCATAAAATATTAAATCCAACTAAAAAAATATTTAACCTGAATTTCTATATTTTTTAAATTTTTTTGAGGAAGCCTTTAACATGGATCTCAAATATTTTGAATAGTATTTTGATGAACATGATTATGGGTTTTACCATATTGGAGGAATGATATAAATATAGGTATTTTGACCAATAAAAAATAACTAAATAGAAGAAAAAAATAATCATTATTTGCAATATGAATCAATGATTTCGATCAATATAAATTATAGAGTTTTACCTTGTAATCTCTTTGATTTATCAATTGTTTTCTGTTATGTAATTTTATATTTATACATTGGTTTTAAATCACAATTAAATAATTTTTTATCAATTTTCAACTAAAAAATTAGTTAGTAATTAAATTCCCCATCTTATGTTCTTTAGATCATTTATAGTTGATGGCCATTCAACCATCAGTGGATAAGCTCATAGTGGATTGTGGAATCAATGGAAGAGGATTCATACCAAATATAATTTCTATTATTCATTTGAAAATATATATATAAATAATTATATTTATATTTCAGTTAAAGAATATCATATCCCTTATTCACCAAGTGAGATTTATGGTAATTAAGGGATGATCTTCATTTATATAAGGAGGTTAGGGAGTGACTGTAGACCATAATGTGGCCTTTAAATTTTGATAAAGGAACGTAATGCATCACAGTTTTTAGTTCACATTGACCAAAGAATCAAAGGGATTATGTAGTTTTTATTATTTCAAACCATGTAAAATGAATTACTTAAAGGAGTATAATTATTTTTGGATGGATTAATCTAATGGGTCAAGATAAATTTTTTTAGAATAAATGAAATTCTCTATGGATATTACTTAACCTCTATTTTTTAAAATTTAATTTTTATTCAATTAATTCATTAAAAGATTTGACTATTTTAATTTTGTTTGGTTAATTATATTAATTTTCCTAACCAGTTTATGAAGATCTGATAATTGCCTTAAAGATCCTAACCTGGATTCCTTGTTCCTCATGGGATTAGACCTGTGTTTCCATTGTAACATGATTTTATGGTTTATGATTATTTATAAAAAATATAAATTCTAAACATTATCCACTGTGGGGATGTAACAACACCATGAGTTTAGTCAACTATGATTGTATGGATCTTATGTTGTTATGTTCAGTTGTTATATGGGAATGTAGATTCTTAGTTTTGTCTACATAGTAGGGAAAGTAGAATTGGGTTATATTCCAATTTAATGTAAGATAGAAAATATTATTATTCATGTTCTTTCAGGGAATCCTCTTGGAATACATTCATTTCATATTGAATTACTATACATGGGTATTATATTAGGAGATTGAGTCTTGGAAATGTTGTGTAATAGTTTAATTATAGCACATTCATGTTATTTTTGATGATTCTTCACTAACACATTAGTATTCATCTTCCACGCTAATATTAGATGTTTCGAATATGATCTTACTTATAAAAAATTATTTCTCACTCATATCGATATATGACTATATTTATATCTTTACAAGAGGGATTTGATGACTAATCTTTACTATAGTAGATTATAAAGGTCAGGATCTATATTTGTTCAATGTTTTTGGAGTTCCTTTTAGAATTTCAATTTTATGTTTCTATCATTTTTTATATTATAAGAATTGTGGGATATTATATTTATTTTACATTTTACAAAGATAATTTTATTTTTTCTATTATTCTCATAGATTAAAAAGAATAATAACACAAAAAAATATGTGACTATACCCTCAGTGATAGTATTCATTCAATGACCAATTGGAGAAAGGCTTTTGGGATTATATTTCTCTTTACTCGAATCCTTAGAGTGGTTCACAGCATAGGAGGGTCATATCAAATGTATCAAATATTTAGTTGAGAGTAAAAAAAATGACTACAGTTAGTCAATGGTGGGGACTTCATTGTTTTCGTAGGGAAGATTTATTAATCAAATATAGTATACGGAATAACATTTTAGTATAGCATGGACTTTCATATCTAAGACCCCCAATTATTTCATTAAAGGACTTTAATCTTACTAAATATTATTGGAAAGATTATATAGATTGTGGGTTTTGAACTATGAAATAAAAATCCATCTTTATTTCTTATCTTGTATTTTAATTAGGGTTATTATAGTATAATTAAATAAAATATAATGAAATTAACTAAATTGAATTCAATTTTTTCAGTCTTAGAATAATTCTTCATTTTCTCGTATATATGGATAGTGGACATATTTTGTGTGTTTTTAATGTTATAGATGTGAACTTGTATAGATTAGATGACTATAATATGGTTTAACTAGCCTAGTTGGTTAATTCTTAGAGGAAAATTTTGTACATGTTTATATAATAATGTTTAGTGAAGTTTGATGGATGAAACTCTAATAAAAAATGGATTATTGGTTGGATGAGATAAATTTATTATTTAGTTTAATCAATATATTAAACAAGCATTAGATCCCATTAGTTATCAGTTAGTTAGAAGGATTTATACATAATTTTTGGTTTCTATTCCTTACAGAGAATGATGAATTTGTAGCTTTAAGGTAGGATTTTAAAAATGAGTTACATTCAATGTTTCACTATATAGAATAGAAGGTCGTAAAGGATAGCGATATTTTCTCACATTGGTATGAGATACTGATAATATGAGAGATTGGTAACTAGTTCAATGGAATCCAACATAAAATTATCATTTTTTTCGTATCAAAAAATAATGATTGACATTTTTAAGATATAGTTCATCCTTTAATTCAACATTAGGTTACCACATTCACTAAAAAATGTTTGTTCAATTTTTTTTTTGTGATCTATGTGATTGATAAGATACATAATTAGATCATATCATCATATTCAGGTAGTCATTGTAAAACCCCAAGGAGAAGATCTAGGGATGGTGGATCATAATTATTATGGTAGTCAAGGATTTTTCCAGAACAATTTAGTCTCAATAGTCCTCTCTGTTAGATTATAGATAAATTAGTTATCATGAATCTTTTGAGACTTTTGTTCCAACTATATTTACTAATGTATTTTAAATTCATCATCAATATTATATAATTACAATTAATTATGTCAAGTGTGGGATAAATGTTTCATTTTAGATTGATCCTTAGTGGTGATTTCCTATTAATAATTTTTAGAAGTAGTTCCAACATTTTTTGGTTAATCAAAGGGGATAAATGGGAATAGGTCATCCATGTGATGTTCCTAAACAACTAAGAAACACATCTAAACCTGATCATAGGGTGTGGTATCCAGTAGTGCTAGTCAGGTGGAAAGTAGGTTATATAAATTTTCATTCTATGGAGTTACTAGTGTTATGTGTTCAAGAGAACATCATGTTTATAATCATAGAATCTATAAACTTTTATTTATGATTGTTTATTTCTAGATAATAACATTTATTTATTTCACCCTCAATGTACCAATCTTTATGAATCATTTTAGATAGGCTTATAGTTCCCCTGATTTTGACTATTCTAGTTTATGCTCCAAATATTTTAATTAATATGAGTTACGGTTTTTATTTTATGATGGGTCAATATCAACCATTGGGGGATTTTATCATATTATTTAAATAACAATTAAATATAATTCATATCATTCGGTTCTTATACTCTATGCATATAGACATAAAATTCATCCATGGAAGGGTTTATTTAATTGATATTGAAAGAAATAATACAATCTTTTTCATTTATTAGTACCAAACAATGGTTCATTAGACATTATATCCATCTATAATTTCAACTATTATAGTTAAAGTTATGCTTAAAAATGTTCAAGGAGCGGAATTTCTGAGAGTAGTCTTGAATTGTTTTGGATATTTTATAAAAATAGGTTGTCAAACTTCCCCCATTATGTAATATTCAGTTTTCGATATAATTACTACAAAATGTATCCCTAATTTAAAATAATACTATTGATATAGTTCTTTCTATGTTATGGAAGATGAGGATTTAGATCATTGATATGAAATATTTTTTCCAACATTGGGAATTTCTTTAAGAGTAATACAATTATTTACCAAGATAATAAATGGAAGCTTGAGTTTTTTATTGACAACCAATGATTATAGAATCATGTAGTCATGAACTATATCCTGATCTCTAAGAAATTTATCATGTTATTTGGTGAAATATAGCTACATTATCTTTGAATATCAATCAGTGGTATGTATTTCATCAGATAAGGTTAAGGGAGGACTGTATTTTGAAGATTCACTTTAGGTGTTGTTATAGGAACTTTGAGTTTTTGGTTATGTAATTATATGTCACATAATCCCCAACTATTTTCATTAGAATCGTGAACTCAATATTTTATTAGTTCATATATTATTCAGTGGTAGATTTCAATGATGAAATACTTCTGTAATCGAATATGGGTAAAATAATGTTGAGAATATAAGGACTATTATGGTAGTTCTTTGGTTCCATCAACTCAATTAGAATCTATCATAGTTATTTTCATTAGATATCAGAATTTATTATTTATTGTCTCATGGTGTCCCAATGTGAGGTAATGGTGGATCCATTAATGATTGAATCATTTATAATGTTGTAAGAACAAAATAATATCATAAAGGATTATAGTTTCCTTGGTCATAGAAGCTATTATTAAAGTTTCATATTATATATTTCTTATATTATATCCCATATTATAGAATTTAAATAAAATAAATATTCCATCTTATAGACTAATAATTGTTATTAATTGATAGACTACATGAAGGGGGTATTGAAAGACTCTATTTTTTATTATTTTAAAGAGGAAATATTAATGTTTGAAGTTTTAAATGATGTGTATCACCTATATTTATGTTCTTCCATGATGAAATAGAGGCTATTGATCTCATATAGGTCTTATAAATTATTCAATTTTGATAATAAATATTCCACCCATTATCTGAATTTTGACATGGTGGAATTTTTCCTTATGTTTTGGTTGAATTGCCTTGTTAGTTAATGATTCAGGGTCTTCACATATCACAAAAACATGAAGAATGTTTTATTTAAATGGAATTTAAATTTTTATTTATGAAGATATATCAAGTTCTTATAGAACTGTATATTAATAATATCTTATACCATTGGTAAATGGAATATAGTTATTGGTGTAATAATAAAGATTCATAAGGGTGATGTTTTTTGGGAGTCTTGATATGCATGAAGAGTGATTCAGGAACTTTCATAAATTTATCTTGATATGTATAAGACCAATGGTAGAGGATTATTTCCCTAGGTTTTAGAAAAATATATATTATAATGTAATTTTTTATGTGTCACTATTTGTATATCTTAAGGAGGTTGTTATTAATGATCATATAGTCTTTTTGATAATAATAAAGGATTTTCAGAGGATGATCAACATCATGTTGTATTTTTAGTCATATTTTTATTTCCAATGATGATGTAAGAGGTTGTTTATAATGGGTATTAATTCATTATTACAATAGTTCACACAATTGTTTTAATATGTATAATTTCATGGAGATTCGTTTTTGGGTGTAAGATATATATTTAATAGTATAAGAGTATGTTCTATGGTGTTTAGCCTCTCTCTTGTTAAAGGTTGTAATTCATCTTCCTGGGTGTTAATTTAATCCATTACAAATTATTTAGTTCATTAGGGATGATATATAAATGAATTTCATCACTATTTATTACCATTTCCAAGGAGTATGTTAAGATATTTTTTTGGTCATGGATTGGTTGATGAAGTCAAATCATTTCTCAGGGATCAAGAAGTTGAGTGTGATTGATGATTTTATAAAACAATATGTGGTTGATATACTAATTTGTTATGGTGTTCTAAGGTTTTTCATATCTTATCAAGATCCTCAATTTTCCTCGTGGGTCTAGAGAAAAAATTTCATCCTATTGGTATATAGTTATGCCTTCACATTGTGTTCCATCCTCAGAATGATGGTTAGACCATGTAGTCCCTTAATACATTATATGACATGTATCATGCATTTAATTTGGGATTTTAAGCTACATGGGTGGTTTACCTTAACATTATTGAGTTTTTAAATAATAGAAGTTACCATTTCTTTCTTATAAAGGATATGTTAACGGCATTTTATGTGTAAAATTATAGATATTTATTGTATGTGAACAAGTATGGAGAGTCTAATGTCTATGGATCATACATGGTGCATAGAAGGACCGTAGTTTTTAAGATGATTGGAGGTTTGTTGATTGTGGTGTGATACGATCTGAAATATTATGTGTATAAGAGGACGAGTCCTATGGATGTCGAGGCCATTTATTATGTATTATAAAAGTTTCAACCTCATTATGGGAAGCGAAATCTCATTATATGGATTAATATTACTCCATAATTGATCACACATTTTAAGGTGTTAGGAAAAGTTAGCAAAGTGGCATACTAGTTACCCATCCCTAGTAGCTATCTCAATTTCATGATTTATTATATGTGTGATGGATTTATTAGTATCATCAAATTGAATCCCATGTCATTTATTTGGGTGATTTTGATATTTAGGATGATGTGGTATTCATGGAGTGGCGGATTGGGATTTGAGATCATCAAGAGAAGGTGTTTTGTGTTTACATAAATTTAATAGAATATTTTTTTATTAAGACTTGGTGTCAAAGGGGTATACATCGAAGCATGAGTCACATATTTATTCTCCATAAACCATGCTATTTTGAACTAGGTTTTCGACTAATATTATGATTCATGATTTTATGATGATTTGATTAGAATTTTTTATCCTTGTTCATTTATATATTCTCTTGATACCATCATTCCACTAGATAGGTATCCCTAGAAAATGGATCTATTTTCTATATATTTTCTTCCTTTTATGATTAATTTTGATTCTCAAAGGTAAAAATATATTGAGGAGTATAAAATGTAATAAAGTGGAATTTATAAAATTGTTAAATTTATTCCTTTGGAAGTTCGGAGTTGTAAAGTGAATTTCATAGGAACGAATATATAATTAGGGATGAAATATTATCTATTTGAGTGCATTGCATAATGGCCATATGTGATGTGTCACTATTGTAAAAAAATTAATATCAATATTTTTCTATTTATGTCAGATAAAAAGAGAAGTAGATCTAGAAGGTATAATAATTGGTACTTTTAGTATATGTTTATAAAACCCACTGTTCAAAGGCCCACTAAAAGATAAAATACTGCATTATTACAATTTGTTAAAAAAAATTGATTTTTAAATCCATTATAAGTTAATTTTCAAGTGCCTTTTCAATAAGTCTGACATGTAAATAGCCTTTGAAAAAAATTCTTAGAACAAATTTAGAAATTTCTAATTTAATGGTTTTCTTTATAGGTTTTAGATAAATTCAATTTTAAATTCAATTTTTTTCTAAAAATATTCTAAAATGCTAAATTTCATGCCTGTAATTATAGAAAATGGACACAACAAATAACATATACAACAATAGGAGAACGCATTGAAACATTTCACAAAATATTTTAAAAATATACATCAAAACAAAACTATATCTATAAATTTATCAAAATTAGAAAATAGTCTAAAAAATAGTTTGAGGGTTTTTAAATTCATTTAGAATATATTATGTAACATCATAAAAACCCTAAACATATTGTTTTAAATATAAAAATAATACCAATTTTTTAGCGACAGTAAGTGTTAAAATGAAAATAATCATTCCAAAATATTTTTCTATTCTGGTCGTGATTTCCTCGTAAATAAATCATAAAACAAAAAACATACTTTTAACATTCCATCTATTGTGATGAAACCGTGATTATCAAAAAATATATTTAAAATAAAAACATGATATATGTAAGGAAAAATAAGTATTAACTTCTATAAAATTTATCTACCCAAACATATATATATTCATGTTTTTTTGGTACTACTGAAAAGTAATAACTATTGAAATAAATACATGATTTGTTTTAAATTTCAAGTAATAATTATCAAAACATGTATAAAACAATTATATTAAGATTAATCAACAAAAATAATATTTTTATAATTCATTATTTAATAACTTGATAGATTTTCTTAAAACACCACCCAATAAAGAGCATACCGAGTATTATTTTCATTCATTTTGGAAAAATATGCATAGAATCGAATGTCCACTAAAATATAAAATTTATTGTATTAATAATGATATAATGAATATTCGTTTAAACTTAATTTATTAATCTACTAGTCAAGGAAGAAAAAAATCATTTCATTTTGATGTTATTAAATATTACATATATATATATATATATTTGGAATCCTAGTTATAGTATTGTATAGATAATGTTATGTATTTAGGATCTATAAAATATAAAAATAATTAAATTCATTTTATATTTAAATATTTTTGAGTTTCCTTGTTATAAAAGTAATTAATTCATTCCATATAACATATAATTACTTAAATAGATTGAATTTTATATTTCAATCTAGAAATGAGGGAAATTGTAAAACCACAGGTAATGTTATATCCATATCTTTATAATATATATGATTTCATTATGAAATCTATATAAGAAATAATATATTCCATAAATATAATTACTCATCAAAAAAGAATAAAAATTTTCTAATATAGCATAAACTATTGTTATCTTTGTCACGACATTAACATCCTCAGGAGTATCTAAATGTGCCAGTTAATGGAATTTTTCTTTTCCTCTATAATGATTCCTTCAATTTTACATACTATTATATTAGGAAAGTGTAATAAAATATAATAATTAATTTTATACTAACTGATAATTATTAAAAATTATAATTTCTACCTCATATGTTAGCTGATGATAAGCATTTTCTCCCCACATAAAAAATAAACAATTCACTATCTAAAAATGGATACAATCTTGATAGAAAGCGATAATAGAAAATTTGGGTCAATAATATCACTTACCATAAATCTTAGCCTAAATTAATGAATAAGTTGATGATATACATAATATACAAGAAGATGTACCATTTTATATGCTAGAATATATAGATGGGGTTTCCCAATATGAAAATTATAGTACATGTTTTACTCTAGATGAGGAGGTGGAGGATATATCTATGAAGGCTATGTCTACCTCATTTAATCAATAATAATAAGAATTATATATTATTTAATTATTCCAATCATTGACTCATTCAACTATCACAACTCATCCGTCAAAGAATATAGTTCTCCCTTATAGTATCCCCACATTAATTCTTCACTAAGGGAATTACAAAAAAAATTTAGTAAAATAAATACCCTCCTTATACCCAATAAAATTTCATGAGTGTTATGGATTTACAAAATATTTTATAAAAATATACACCCTCCCTTAGGGATAATGGTCCCCTATATATTTTTATCCCGATAGAAATTCGAATATTATATTTTCAAATGTTGTATTAGTGAAATAAAATAAAAAATTAGTAATATAATGATAATTAATAATTAATTAATTATCATTTTATCGTCTACTTACTTTTTTGGATCTGCAATACACATCCATTTTTTATCCTCACCTTTTCCATATTTCATGATTAGGGGGATAAGATTGAGGATTATATTAAACCACTTTATAGCCTCTTGTTGACATGGATCTTAATTCATTAAATATTTCGGTAGTAATTTTATACTCTAATTGAGGATACTCACTCTGTAACAACATATAAATGTATAAATTGTTTGACAATATCTCTTGGTTATTTTTCCTAAATTTTTATTACATAATAAAAAATTAATAAGTTATAAACCAATTAAAAATAATAAAGAAAATAATATTATTAAATAAAATAACATACCAATAAAGATTTCAACCACTGACTATCAAAAAAATCACTCACATCTCTATATTTATAAAATTATTCTAATGCCATGGATATTGATTTAATATACTACTAAAAATGAAAAATTCTATTAATGTTTTCATAAAAAATATACATCTATTTTCTAAAAAGGATACACAAATTCTCTGGATTTATTTTATCTCTTAATAGATAAGTTCAATTTGTGATTGAATATATTAAACATCAATAATATGAAGTTTTTAATATTTAAAACATTGGAAAACTAAGTAAATAATTTTATAAATTTTATTGTTACAATCTATCTTAACCGATCTTCTAATGATTCATCAATGCTCCTCCAATTAGATAATAAAACACTTATCATATAGTGAGTCTACATTGACATAAAAGTTTATACTATGTGGGATGTGTTTTAGTTCGGTGGTCATTTTCATTAGAACATTATCAGCATCCTTTACCAATATTCAAGAGAATGTTCTGGTTAACATGTAATTTCATTCTTATCATCATTAAGTACCATCCTATTATGAGATAGATAATATTTTACATAATTTAATGTAATATATGTTTAATTTTATTAAATAATATAATTACTATTGTTATATTTATATAATTAATCATACATACTATAATTCTTATTCTTCTTTGATTGTTAGTTATAATGATATATGTTACATCAACCAATGTTTTTATACCTATATTTTATTGAAATTAAATAAATGTAAAAAATAAGAAAATGATAATAATGGAAAAAAACATTGAATGATAAACATCAAACAACAAAACTGTTACTAAAACAAATGAAAATAAAAAATAATAATGAAACCATATACGTTATAATCATATAAACATGTGATATTTTATTTACTCATTTTTAATTTGAGGTTAATAAATATTATATCTAAAAATTTGATTGTTCAAAAACAGAATAGAATTATAAATATTTTTTGAAATAAATTAATATACCTGAATATGAATTATATAAATAAAATAGTCATATTAAAACGGATAAAGGAAACAAATTAAATGAAAAAATAGGTATTTAGATCTATTGAATATATAAAATATTTTAAAAAAATAGTAATGCAATGAATCTTTATTTTTTAAAATCATTGTCAAAAGGATAATGTTTCTAACTCTAGAAGTTTCACACAAAAAATATTAACTAGATTAATTAGGGGTGTAATTGTTGATTTTAATGTATCCATTACTTGTAACTATTCCATGATTTATGGAATACTCCCATATCATAGTAATTATTATCATTAGGTTATTATGTAATAAATTATGAAATCTTATATAATTGGTTAGTATCATCAACATTATCATCACCAAAATGATTTTTTCCTTTAAAAATAATGGACTACTAATCACTTTATGGTTCAAGAACATAAAATATTTTCTTTTATGTGCCACCATGATAAATGATTCTTATTTATAACTAAAAGTTTTTAAATCAAAAATAGTAATTCAATGTTCATCTTATTTAAAATAAATATTATTGTCAACCCATTAAAAATTTAACAAAGATAAATAAATTTTGTATAATCAATCTATTATATATCCTCAAAAGATCTAAAATATTCTTTTGAGGAATAAATTGGGGTATTATCTTTAGAAAACAAAATAATAGTGTGCATCAAAAATTAACATTACTTAACTATTTTAATATGTACTCATATCATCTAGATTTTTTCTATTGAATGATTAAAAATTAATATCAAAACAAGAACATGTGATCACATTAACGCTTTCTCCCCTTGTAACTGTTTCATTTTTTAATATATAGATACATAATTGTAGACTTTATGCATAAACCATGAATCAAATAGGTTTTTATGTTCATTCATCAACGAATTTTCATTTCTTATCACATATCATTCCATTAATCTAATAATATGTGATGATATATATGCTTTAAAATAACTTATATAGTTCAATATGTATAAATGTGTAGGAATCACGTCATCATAGAGAATTAACATTACCTTTAAGCCACTAGTCACGTAGTATTAACATTAAATTACCAAATTTTATGATATTTGGTGACTAACAGCCTTATCCTTCGAAAAAAAAATCATCACATAACTCAATCGCTTCTTTAGATATATATTTTTAGGGAATATGGTACTTTGGTAGCCCTAGTTTTTTAATAAATTCCTATAAAAATTTCATATTCCATTAAAAAGGATACATCCAATGTAAGTTAATATGCCCACATATTCTTATCCCTCACACCATATAAATGAAATTATATACCATTTTGTCAAAAAAATTAAATTTTATAATACATTTAAAGTTGACAGTGTTTAAGGATAGCTTCATTATCTAATATATATAACAAATTCAGATCTATAAATTTTTTTAAATGGGAATGAAAAAGATTCATAGTTTGTTGATTTAATTTATTGTAGGTATCAAAAATGTTTCACAAAATAAAATTGGTAGCAACTATTAAATCAATTCATGATTTTCTGTATATTTCATACCTATTTTATTTGAAACTAGTCAATGAAAACAAATTTTCGACATTTTATGAAAACCCACGTGGTACTTTAATATTGTGAAGAAATTGAAAAAAAAAATATCTTTTCACTCTTTATTAATTTTTTTCAATCATGATGAATATATTTTGGTTTCCTTTCATTATAGGAGATGAAACCAAAAATATTCTCAATGTCCCTTATTCCATTCTTTTATAAAATCCATATTTTATCATTTATTTTTTAACAATGTTCCAATAATACTGTCAAAAATGTTTTTCTCAGACTCCATAATGTTATTATTTTTTTACCCCAAACAATTTCGAATAATGAAGATAATAAAAAATTGATCATTTCTCTCATGTATCTATTTTATGACTAGAACATAATTTCATTCCAAATGTGACATATATTTTTTTACACATTCTCATAACATTGTTTTTTTTCATGGGTTTTTTGAAAAATCACATTCTTATAAATAATTAAATTCCTTTTTTTAATCATTGACAATGTGATCCATTCCCTAAAATCTCACATGTCCCATGTACAGTGAATTTACTCCATTAGAAAATATATTATATAAATTCACAACATTGAAATTTTGATATGATATATATATTTTATAATTGTATCAATATAAGATTCTATATTAAATATATTCATTTATAAAGAACCATATAAATACCTGAAAAAATAAATATTCATTCTTATTAGAAACAAATTTGGTAACAACTATACCCCATCAATATTTCAACTCAACAATCATTGGTGATAGATAGACATCAATATCATTTAAAGGCGTTTTTGGTCTTAAAATCAACAAGCTCATTATTAAATGATTCCTCTTCATATGTATCTTTGCAGAAAATGTATATCTAACCAATATAATAACTCACAAATATTTTTGGATAATGCGTTTTGGTATAGATTCTATATATCTATGTATAATACCATTTTTATTTTTCTAATATCATTTCCAAAATATAATTTTCTTTGATCAAATCTAATTTATTATGGTGACATAGGTTTCAAGTGGATATGTGCTCATCTCTATGAAATTTTATTCACTTTACATCATATAAACATAAAATTATAATCATTAAATAAATAACTAACTGAATAATCAATATTTATTTTATAGGAGGTCTCATTTGTATTCCAAGACTAAATCGAGGTTGAAATTGTCACCATGATTGATCCATCATACATAATTATGAATAAAAGATTCCAATTCATATGGTATTTTATTTCTATAAACCCAAAGTTTCTTATTTTTAAACACTTTTCTTATGGGTATAAAATCAAATATTTTTATCTTCGTTTCTATTAAAAAATATAATAAATATTCAACTCATTTATAATATTCAACTCTATGTTAACTTGAATTTATCCTAGTACAATTAATTAATTACATAATGTAATAATATAATATATGAATATGTTGATATATATAATAATTTAATATTATATATAAATAGATAAAATTTAAATAAATCAGAATATAAATACAAAAATATACATATATTTTAATGAAACATTTTATATATGAAAATAAATTTTGAACTAAAAAAATTTACAAACCCTCAATAATTTGTAGCCAAAAGTAATTATAATGCCAAAATATTTAAAACTAAAAAAAATATAAAAATTTACTTTGAAAACAATAAAATTATAATAAAAAATGAAATTATAAATAAAAGCAACCACAACCAAAAAATATTACATTCACAATCATATTATAATCATATAAAATAATATCCTTGTGCAATTTATAAAACATTATGATTGACAATGATATACACACAATCCAATTAATGAGTGAATGGTATTTATAACTAAAAAATATTATTTTATCGTTAAAAAAATAAAAAAATCTCTTAATAATATAGAATTCAAAGTTTGAAAATATATAATTCAATTGAATGTACTTGAGGTCAGTGGAAGTAAGGTAAATCATGCATGATTGAGGAGAAACATTTCAAAAATGAATTAGAAAATTGATCAAACAGAAACTATGGATTGTCTTTTCGAGTTCAGGGGATTAGGGTTTTTATGGACTGAATAATGTCAAGGGTCATAAAATAAGGGATACAAATTTTATATTAATGGTAAAAAATGAAAAAATTATTATGTAAATAAAATTAAAATGGAATATTGAGTTTCATCATGCCGCAGGTTTCTTCATGGATAATAAGTATAAATATTTTTTAAAGATCACATTGAATAAAATGAGCATAAGGTCATTTGAATAAGATATTATTTAAAATCATTTATCATTTGTTTTAAAAAACCACTGTAAAAATTACATTACAGTGAAATTTAAGATACATTTTTTTAAACTTGTTTTTAAAGTCATTTTAATTTTATATTAACATCAGTTTTTTTAAAAACTAGTAGAAAAAATTTCCAAAGTCTCTTTTATCAACGATTATGATACAACTGGCACAAAAACTCAGATTTTAAATTTTTATTTTCTAATAGTGCTTTATAGATATTTGGTTAGAGGATTTGTTTTTTATATAGTCACGTATGTCATGTTCTTAGTAGTTAAGAGATGTTGTTGTTTTTTAATTATGACCCAATAAAGCATTTGTGTGATTTGATTCTCACCATGTCTTAGAGTGCATAGTCTATTATAGCAGGATGGATGTTGGTTTTGAAATTAAGTCATAGGGGTTATTCTTATATAGAAGGACCATAAATTAATCTTACATGAATACCGTTGGATTAATATTATATATCTCCATTTGTGGATAGGAGAGGGACGTTGTGATATAATGAGTCTAAAGGATTTAGTTGTTTGTCATATGTAATTATATATTGTGGAATTCATCTACCAGTATCACTGTAAATTTTTAGGTACTTTATTTTCAGTGTTATCTAGTTTTAACTTCGTTGCATCATGGTTGTGGAAGTCATGAAATTTATTTATGAGATATATAAGATTGAGGAAGATATGAAGGAATTATTCCATGACTCCCGTGTTTTTGAGTGTGGTGGAATTGATCTTTATTTTGATAAATGAATATTATTATTAATACCATAATTAATATAGTTTGACTTCATATATATATGGGATTTCACACTAAGATTTTTCAAAATGTGGAAGCATTATTGTGGGATTACACTTATCACATAGGGACTCTTTTACATTTCCATTTTATTATAAATCTACACACCATATCAATTTTTATCATATTAATCTAAATTAGATAGAATTATAGGTGATTAGTGTCATATCCTATAGGATATTTGATCATATTGTCCTGATTTTCAACCATTGGATTCATGATATAAATAACTATGAGACCCAAGGTTAATTAGGTTATTATTTAACTTTTTTCTCCTTGGGAGGACCTTCCTCACTTTAGTCATCTACTATAATCATGAAAATATAAATTAAGGTATCATATTTTATAATTATCCATTATTATTCATGTAAAATTTTGGTCTAAGAATGCCATTATTTTAATTCATAATACTATTATAACTAACCATAATATGAAAATGAACCAGCCTAAATTAATCAATGGAGAAAATGTTGATTTATATATGACTTATGTAATTATAGAATTTTTAATTGTATTGATACCTATCAATTAATTTTTAATGATATAGAGGAATTATTTTCTGTTAATAAAATTTTATAATATCATTTTATATTTTCATAATATATTAAATATGATAAAGAACTAGTATCACAGAAATTTAGAAATTTTAGATATGTTTTTTGTGTCCAAGATTCATAATTAATATGAAATTATTTAAAAATTGTGAAATTATTGATAAATTATATCATATTAATTATGTTGTTACAACTATTTTTAAAAATTTATAATTTTTTTTGTTTTTTATGTTTTTTATTGGATTGATATAAAGGTATGGTTATTAGGGAGGTGTTTTTTATTTTAGTTGTGTTCCAGTGATGGAATTGATGGTTTGTGTAAATAAAGGGATTCAGTTGTTGTTCTTGAATTATGTTATATCTAGTTTGATGGTTGATATTACATTTTGAGTAGGTAGTGTGTTTTTGTTATAGTTTATCGATGGCATGGAATATGGGTGATTTTAATAATGGATATAAAATTAATAAATAATTATATGCTTGATGATAAATTGAGTGGGAATTTGGTAATATTGATATGATTTTATACTATAAATAGATATGGTTGGTTTATGACATCATGGTTGAAATATTTGTTAGTGAGGAGTAGTTATGGGGTGGTGTATGCTGTAGGTGATAATATTGTTGGGATAGTCTGATCACTTAGGTTAGTCTTGTTTGTTAAAATTATATATCTTATATTTTCTATATTTTTTTACACACCACTACCTAAGTCGTATAACCTAATTGATTCCCATATGAAGACATATATAATTTGAGTTTTTCCTAAAATCCATTTTTTGAATGAAACATATGGATAACTACTCTATATTCCCCACTCATTCTTCAAGATTTAGTGTAATCTATAATGTCTAATGTTTATATATCATGGGTTGTAATAGATTGATGATAGGGTTATTATTATTTGGTGGTGTTGATGATCATACGTGTTGGGTGACAATAATTTAAGTAGATGAGTAATAGGATGATATCATTCACATTATCATTTCCCAACATTGTAGGTATATGTATTACAATTTGGTTGTGTGGTATGTGGTGATTTTGATATTTTCGATATCATCCATATGTTTTTATTTAATTTTCGTATGTTTTTCTAGAAACACGTGGTTATATATATATGGGAGGTATATGAGCATAGGGGAATATGTTTTGGGGTGAAAAATGAAATTGTATTGGCGAGTAAGTGGTTTTAGGGAACCCACATGACATTTAGACATTTGATATTATATTTCTATACTTGGATACATTTCTAGGATAGTGCTAATTGGAAATATTTTGTGATTGATAAAATATCATAGGTGAATGTTGGTTTTGTTATCTTTTACTATGGAATTAATATGATTCATCCACATTTACAAAAGAGTTCATCTAGATATTGTAAGTGAGTTAACATTTATTTACACCCCCTTATATATAACCATTTTTATATTATTCTCAGAATGATTTTTTGTTGGGTATGGATGAACTAGCTCTTGTAGGTCAGTATTATTATTGTTTTCAATATCATATAATTTATTTTAGTATATTATTTCAATGTTTCATCATATATGGAATTACATGTGTTGTTTGACATTGGTTTTACATTAAATTTTATGGAGTTGATTGGCGTTTTTATGAAATGATCCAAGGATTATGAGGGTAATGGATCCAAAATATGTATGAATATAGCCTTGATTCTATTCAACAATCCATCTCCTATTGAATTTTTTAATTAGGGGTTACTCCTATTATTAATTCAAGACCAATATTTTTTCATAGTGAGGATAGGAGGTAACACTTTGTGTAATTTTGAGCACATGGAAATTTAATAAATAAATTTTTTTCATGCAAGTTATAAATTAATAATATGTAGATTAATATTATTTTTATAAAAAATCAAAATAATTTTCTTTGTTTCAATCATTTGATATTTGTTTAAAATTTATAAAATGACAATAATTCAAAAAATACACCATGAGTTTTTTGAAAATATTGCGTGTTAGATTTATTTTTTCCTTCTTCCTAGGTTGTGATGATTAATCAATGACCATTGTTTTATATTTAAATGATATTTTAATTGATTTTTCATATTTTTAATCATTTCTATCACACTTGTGACTCATAAAATAATAATTTCAAATAATTAACTATTGATCATTTAAGGTTCACATAATATTGGATTGTGGTTTTTTCCTTCAACGGGTTAATAAGGATACAAAAATTCACACAATTGTTTCATGATTTTAGAACCTTATTTTATTAAATAATATATAATATTTTTATCATTTAATGGTTTTTGTTAAGAATTAACAATGTAATAATAATTTTGGAGTTCTGGTGAAAATTTTTACAACATACAATGAATTCAAACTATAATTATACACTATGTGGTGTGATTGACGGTGTTAATAGTTTTGTATATATATTAGAAATAATTTTTTCTAAAACACATGGCACCACACTCAATCCAATAATATAGGAAATATAAATATATTATGTTGAATAAGAATCTTGGATATGATTCATGACATCACAACATAATACCTATACAAATTTTATAATTGGAATCTATGAAATATTCAAAGGGTGGTTACAAGAAATTAACTAGAGGCCATGCTAGAATCACATTAGTGAAGCATTAAAAAAATTGCACAATAAAAATGTATTTCAACATAATTAGAAATTCATAAGAAAAATATTTTAATTTATGGGATAGTGAAGATTAATACGAAGTTGGTTCTTATAAAAGAAAATACACTTTATGGTAAATTAGAGATAAAAAAGATCAAACACTTTAGCATGGACTTGATTAATTATAATGTTCCATAAATCATAACACTATATTTTAATGTTTCATTAAAAGAGTAAATATTCATGCTATATTAGATTTAGATGGAATATTTGAGAGGTGATTTCACATTTGAAATGTTTTTATACCATGAAGAGTCAACGAGGGAAAATATGATTTTTTTTTTTGAATTTTGAAATTGAGACAAAGATAAATCAAGGATGATAATATTAATAGACTCACCATGATCTATAGGGTATTAAAATATAAAATGTAAATATTTTTATATTTCATGGAAATTTACCAGTTTACAATATTAAGATGGTTGTTGTGGGTTAAGAATTATATATTTATACTTATCCATGTTACAATCATCCTAGATGCACCATGGAATCATTGTGGCTTATGAATATATCATGACACCATATTTCCTGAAAGGGGGAATATATTTTAGATGGAGGATGGTAATAGTGGAAAAACATAACTATAAAATGTCTTCAAAAAGTGATTCATAATTTCTTACATAGATATTGATAAATTTATTTATACTTGTTAATTAAATATTGAGGATTAAATTTTAGTTATTTTAATTAAAATATATCCATGATTGTTTTTATTTATTCTTTTATGGATAAATTTCATATATTCCTAATGAACATTAATTATCTAGTGATGGATGACTACTGCATCATGAGTGACCAGTTTTTTAAGGTATGGTATATCAAAATTATGATGGCGGTTTCATAGTATCATTTATTACTTTATCTTTATAATTGTATGGATTGAATAATATCAAATTGAGATTGATTTTTATATTGATATTGGATTCTTGAAGAGTGTGAAGGAATTTATAGGATGACCCCCATTGTTGTAAGGAGGGATATAATTGTTAGTTCTATCCTCTTCTTTATTTTTTTATATAACATCAAAAATAATCTAAATAATAGTAGATTACATAGACCATGATATTTGATCGAAATTATATAGTTCAAATTAGAAATTATAATGTGGGATTAATTATTCCATGGAGTATTTCAATTAGTCGACCATATTAATTATGATTACAATCAAATCACATCCTATTTAAATACACATTATTTGAAATGTATCTACCATCCATGACTTAATTAAATGATTAAATAATCATTAAAATCACAATTATTTTTTCTTTACTTTAAATTAATTTCTATCTTTTAAATTATTTTATATTCTATTTTCACATTAATATTTAAATTCATCAATAGATATTATCTTATTATGTTAGTTTCCAACAATTTCAAGTGGATTGACCACGGAGTTAGACATTACTATACTAAAATTTCAATTTATTTTAAAATTTAGTGTTGTGTAAATGTAATATTTAAAATTTTACCCAAAACACTTAGAAGGTGGAAATTATTAGAGGAATTTCATGTTTTTAGAACTGTTGCAAGTCAACGGTGCATGGAAAAAAACCCCGAATTTTTTTATTAATTCATATTCTCATCATTCTATTTTACATTTTTTCTCTTTTATATGAATGGTTGTTATTCTATTGCTCGTTATTGATTTTGAAATGCATGAACCACACCCCATGAAGATGAACAAGGATCTTGAATCCTAATGAACCTATTGACTTTAATATTGATATCGATCAGTAAATTTTGAGAAACCATATATAAATTATAGAAAACCAAGTGCCCCATACACAGAATGAGGATCTAGAAAACAACATCAATATAACCCAATAAGAATATTGTGAGATTAAAATGATAGAATTTATAATTTTACCACTCTATATAGAAACTCCAATAATTTTCCAGCCTTTGATATTGTCCTATAATTTATAAATAAAGAATACATTTTTACAGGTGATCTAGAACATGGGTCAATTTAGATGAATTAAAAATTATGAGCCATGAGGTCATATATCAATATTTCATGGTAATATAATACATGTTTATGAGTAATTTACTATTTAATGATGCAATCTTATTACCATCCAATCCATTTTTGTTAATATAATGGGACAAAGAGTGGCTAAAATCCCAGCCACGAAGATTTTTTACTACATTAGATGGTATGGATATAATATTCTTGGAGAAATATTTTCTACCAATATAGAAATTGATTTTTTTGATTTAATTCTTAGAATTTTTTATAATAATATAGAGATTATATCTATAAATAATTGGATAGTTTGAAAAATATTCCTTGAAGATTCCAATATCATAGATTATCTATTTATATGAAATTTTTTACAATATACTAGGATTTACATAACAAAACTCATGTCATGGTCGATTTAGAAGATGGATGAGGAATTATGTAAAATACCCCAACATAATCCAATGATATTCTAGATTATCATATTGATAATAACTATTTTGTAAATTGGAGTGAGTCTGACAAAATTAAAGAAGTGAATGAAATCAAGTATATATTTAAACATGTGGGAAAGGTATAGTTAATGTAAAATAATGTATAATCCTTAGTGGAAATCCATAATCAATAAACATAATCCCAGGTTCCATAAGTCCTTTAGTCTGAGGTTTATAATGGAAAAAATCATTTTTAAGACTTCCAATAAGAATATGATGATTAATAATTCAATGAATCAAACATTATGAGTTACAATTAGTTCAACTAATAATATAAAAAAAAGTTAGCAGCAACCCCTTACTGTAACAAGAATATATAGTTAAAAATAAGAAGTAGGAGGAATATAAATAATATATAATGTCCTACATATTTTCCTTAATAGACTGGTATTATTCAAGTATATGAGACAGTTAATCCAAGCTTAGGGACCCTTGTTTTTTAACAAATTTACATAACCATGATCCAACAAATCCCAGCCATATTTTGAGGTGTTAGTGTCCAAATACATTCTTGGAAATGAAAATTGATTTATTCACATATAAATCACTCATAAAAATCATGAAAATTACTTATAAAATAACATGGCTTACCCTAGAAAATTTTTATCCATTGGGATTGATTTTCCAAATATTATTGGTGAAAATACTTGATGTGTTCCAAGTAAATGTACAAATTACATAAGAGGGGGTGTTTTTCATAATGAAGTTGGGAAGAGTTTCAGACTTTTGAAGGTCATAAGACCATTGAATATGATGATTATAATAAAGTACATATTGAATAAGAAATAGTGATGACTAAATAATAAAAATAGAACATACTTTTGAAGTGTAAATTATATATCAGGTTACTATCGAGATAATAATTGAATATAATGAGATAAATATGCCTGATGTTCACCCATATAGTGAAACTTTAGTTTTTGAATATTTTGTTCCATGAGAATATGGAAAAGTAATACAATGTATTTATAGAGACTGTCAAACAAAATTACATCAATATTCCATTCCCTAAGCTAAATTCAAAAATGTTATCATAAATCACGTTTCATAAAGATATACTCTAAAATAATAATAAATTATTGGACTTGTTGATGATTTACTTATATGAATAATTAATTGATGTTTTATAGAATAAAATCACACCAAATATTTTTGACATGGGTATTTTTTCTATCCTTGGACAATTTCATGCATTTATGTGATGGATCTATGTGACATTCAGATTACTATAAATTTAACATACCTAAAATGATTCAAGTCACATAGGATAATAAACCAAAATACCAAAATAGTCACTTTAAAATTAGAGGATGGATCAGTGAAGTAACTAATTTTAACTCTCATTGATATTTTATGGAATGGGGGAGTTCATCCTCCCTGATTTATTTTCTGGTACTCGTATTAAATAATAATTATTGGTTTTTATCACTATCACAAACACTTTGTTAGACACAAGAACAGAAATTATAAATATAAATACATTTTAGTTTTTTATTCAATAAAGATTATATTTTGTTTTATCTCACAAATGTTGTGAAACATGGATATGAACCCGAGGACTGTCATATGATCACAAATACTAATGAATTCTGTTGTCCATTTCAGATTTGGGATGGGTAATATATATTTTTAAAACATATTAAATATGAAGATGTGATCAATTAAAAATATGACTGTAATGGAGATATAGTGCAATTAAAATGAGTTATTATTATGGATAATCATTCAATGGATTAATTTATAGAACTAATACTATGAGAAATAAAACTATAGAATATATAATTTAGAAAGAATATACTTAATCCTTTGATATTAAATTAATTGATATGTATAAAAAAACATGCAATCAATTTGAATACATCCATTTAATGAAAATAATGATAATTAGTTTATTGATGTTCTCAAGAAAGGAATGGGACTTCTCAAATTGAGAATTACTTACATGAAATAAATTATCCCGTACATTTTTCACATATGGTTATGATAGATGATGAGATTAAATTAATTATCCCACCCCAATGAATATTAACTCATCCCATGATGGAAATAGTGAATAAAGGGTTATTGATGATTCTTAATAAGTATATTAGATGACTGATTTTGGAATGATAATTTGTGATATCACTCTATTTTTCATAGTAGAAAGTATTAATGGATATAGTAAAGAAGCATGATAATATTTTTTCAATACTGATACTGATGGGTTGGTTCATTTGTGTCAATATATAAAGCTCAATGATGTAACAAGGAAAGAACAGTTTCCTCTTACATCCATCATCCAAAAAATGAAAATAACAATCAGTGATGTGTAAAAATGGATTGTTGAATGTTATTCCATGTGGAAACACATATTGATGAAACATGTCTATAAAGATAAGATTTCATCCCAATTTTTTTATTGATCCTCTTCATAATAATGAAATCCAATTATTATGTGTAATATACACTAAACTCTAAAATTTTTCATGTCCCACATATTTTACAAACTGATTGGGGATTTCCTTAAAGTATTCATTATTGCTTCTTAATTTTATTCATGATCATTTTAAGTGCTCTTGAATAATATAAATACATTATTGAAAATATCTAAGTAAACATACCATGATCTTAATTAATAAAAATTTCACATCATGGTGAAAAATGGAATTTCCCTTGGAAATAAAATTTACCAATATTGGATAGAGTTTGATTCAAAAAAATGAAGCGGAAATCCTAAATAGTGAGGCATATTCAAAGCTTCATAAAAAATTTGGGTTTATACATGATATTTTTCAGGAATATATTACTATAACCCTCTCACACATTTTATCTAATAATGTGGAGATTAATTAATATAAAACTATCTGAATTATATCATTCCTTTAAGTAAAAAATAATCACTTCCCCAATCTTGTTACTTCTCAATTGGTAGGGGCCTTTGGAGTTGATCTGTGGGGATAGTGATTAAGAAATAAGTGGAGTTCTTAAATATAAGGTGGGAAAATATTCCATGTCTATATACTATAGTAATTTTAGATTGATATAAGAAAATTTTAATTAAAGCATTATGAAAATGTAGTTACATACATTGGTCTTCAATTTAATTAATTTTGGGAATTTCCTAATACCCTATATGTTGGTTATTCACACAAACCATATAGAACTAAATTATTTTTTTGTTGAATAAGTAAACCAAGTCCAACTTAATATGAGGTACTATTTTTCAACAGGTGTTTTATTTTTGACATTATAGGTAATAAGTGAGGTCTATATTGATAATATCTCAATATAATACCCATCTATATAGGATATAGAAAGAAATAATACATGACAAATTTATATATTAATTTTTATTCATAGTCTATCTCAAAATGTAACCATGGTTCATTTACATAACTAACTAATTCACAACAAATACAATTTTACCCCTCTTTTTAGACACATAAAAGAAGTGTCATTTAATTAATACCCACCACTAGTTTTGGGGTGACCATTTTATGATCATGCAATGTGGAGGGGGTCGTGTTTATAGGTTTTTTCCTTAATATGATATTAAATTTTTGTTGGTATTTTTTTCACTCTTCACCAATATGAGGACATCATAGATTGGAAATAACAATGGATAAAATATTATGAAGTGACTTATTTTTTATAACCCTAAACAATGATATAAGTACAATCATGGGAGATCATTGTCACTACCAATACACTATGAACATAAAAATAGAGGTTGATTTTATAAAATGCATAACCATTGAAGTTTATGTCTTTTATAAATATGTAATTAAAATCATGATATTCTACCCTAGTTCATTTATCAGAATTATATATTGGTGTGTATAGGCTATATTTATAAATGGTTTGAATAGAAATTCCAAGAATTTAGAACCAAAAAATAGTTTTGAAATTCTTGAATAAAAACGACTTTTACTTGGAATGAGAAATTTACTTGTAGATATAATAGGATTTATTTTTATAATAAATCTTTAAGAAGTGTCTTATAGAATTATATAGATCATTATTACATAAGTGTTTCATATCACCAACAAAAAAACTAGACAAGTTGAGTTATCAAACATGAAGCTAAAATAGATCCAAAACAACACCATCAACTAAAGTGAAAAGGATTGGTCAGTAAAACTCAATGATTCTTTATGGGAATAACAAACAACCTTTAAACCACTATTAAAAATTTACCCATCTCAATTGATGTATGTGAAACCATATAAATATTAGGAGATCTCATCCAAAAATAAATTGTGTTGATGAAAAATTTAAATTGGAATAATAATTAACCAAGAATTAAGAGAGTGTTTTAGTTTGCTAATCTTGAATAAATATACAGAAATCCATATTCTGATGCATCTATTTACAAAAAAATAATCCAAGGAAATAAAATTATAAGAAAACTATGAGGAAATATTTACATATATAGGCTGTTATACTTTTTCTGATTGTGATTTATCTTCTTTATATGTATGTTGAGATCATTAAGGTTGGGTACTTTTATCATTACACATGTCTTTTTACCTGAAGATGTAGAGAGTTAATAAGACAAAGCTCAACCATTAAATATGAATAGACATTGAATCCATATTACATTTACAACTCAGAAGTGGGTAGTGTTCTCTTTGTTTACATTCATTGAGGGACAATAAAATTTGGGATTAAAAAAATCTAAAAAATGAGAGTCCACTCAAGATAGTTTTGTTTCTATTATATATTCATTGGGAATTTTATATTAAGGGAAATTGATTATATTTTAAGATTCTTAAATAGTAATTATTAGATCTCCAATATTTTCTACTATAATTTCCTCAATGAGAATATAATAATTTTCTTCAAGAGCTGAGAAATAGGACTCAAATATATAGTGGATATTGTGGAACTCTTTGACAGGAAGGATAGTATGGAACATGATTAAATACATTAGTAACCATAAAATTCTATGAGAATTATTTCATACATTTTTTATATTTATAAAATATTGTTAAAACATGTTATAACAAAAGTACCACAATATAAATAAAAACCTATAGATGATCCAAACTATGAACCATGGGGAATGGTGGAATTTTTAAAAATGAAACATTTTGTCAATTAGAATTATGAAATTATTTTTTCTAAAAGTTTTGTACCCATAATGTTGTAAACATAACAGAATTTAATTGTCATCATATAAAGTAGAAATTTAATCTAATGTAAGAAGAAAACCTACGATAGCCTGAAATCTTTATTCCATAAGGAAATAGATAAAATAATGTTTTTTCGTAGGGTTGTTCAGTGCAACAACCATGCCTTAGTTTAAATATCATACGGTTTACCCCTATATGACTTAAAACTAATAAATGAGCCTTTACAGAACAAGAGGTTTCAATTAAAAAATTAAATATACCACATAGTCATCAAAACAAACAACAATGAGCATCAAATCAACCCCATTTATTAAGGTTGTAATCTCACAAACCATAGTTTTATGTTATAAAGCATTAAAATTTAGTAAATTGAAAATTCTAGAGAATTAAAGATCACTAAAAACAGAGTTGCAATGACATTTTGAAAATGAATACTATATAGGAACTCAAACATAAATATTTAATGATTCATGTTATAGTCTAATAGGGACATGCCATAAGTACCGGAGAATCCTAATTTCATAAATCTGAGTTGGAAATCATTTTTCTGTTCATGGATCAATATTATTCCATACAATACAAACCAAATAATCACATAATATATTAAAATGGATGATTTTTTAATATTACATGATGGAATATATCATTTTTTTCATATATCGAGATTTTATAATATAAAATACATTAAAAATATAAAAAAATTAATGCTTCATGTCATGATCATCTTCACCATGTAATAATGGTTTACGAACTATCAATATGAGACTCAAACCATATATACTTCTCTTGGGGTTTCATATCCTCGTATCCAATTATCCAAATAATAAACTCTATATTCTCTCAAATCTACTCTTTTTCCATTATTTTGACTTGTTAAGGCCCTCTAATATTTTCTTCAAAATTTTCCTTAAATAATTTAACAATTTATAAATATTCTATCAACTAGTTTTCATGAACCACCACCTCCAACACATCCCCTTACATACACCATTTTCACATTCAAATAATAAAACAATAACACTTTTAAACCCTTCTTCCACTACCTATAAACTATTCCCCTACATCCATCATAGTCTATGTCATGTCGGACAGCCCTCCATCCACTCCCTCTGAGTAATATTCTAATTCTATATACAACAAACCAACACCAAAACCTTTCTAAAAGTGAATAAACTACAAATAATATCCAACAAAATTAAAATACAAATAAAACTAAAGATATCACTATCTATAAAGACTGTTACCCACTAAAATGCAGTCCCAACCCTACCACAAGAACATACACCTAACATTACCCCTAGAATAACCCCTTCTTCTTCATCGACCCCATGCTATTTTGGCCCCCTTAAATATAACTTTTTGAAAACTACCTCCATCATTGACTTCACATCCGTAACCCAAAAAACCTCACAAGGCATAAAAATTTACAAAAAATAATATATGAAATTAAAACATTGGATATGAAGGTTATGTGATTGTTTATAATGGATCATAATGTCATGGAATCATTTATAGAGATGTGTCTGGAGAATATCATTTTAAGATAAGAGTAATAATTCAAGGATTTTAAAAATTTATTTATTATGAAAGATGATATTTTATTTTAAGATAACTGATTTATATTATGAAATAAAGTGAGATTTTATTTTATGATATCTAATTTATATTGGGAAATAAAGAGTGTAGAATTAAATATTTTGATTATGGATATGTAATTGGTGTATACAATAAATAATTTTCATATATTAAAACATTTTAAATTTTTCTGATTGATAATATTTGGTCTCGTCTTAAGAGATGTGAAATATTTAGTTGTTAACTACATGGTGAAGAATGATTGTTTAATGAATAATTTCATATAACTAAATTCTACTATCCTTCGGGCTATACATTGGGATATCACCCATATTTATTTAGAAAATGGTATTTAAATGGCTCTGTGAGATAGTTATATGTTTTAATTTTATATTTGATAACGATCTATAAGAAGAATAATAATCTAAATCAATTTATAATTTTTTATAGTGGAATATGATTAATGTGATTATCATTACTGTAAAAAATTTCACCCACCTAAAAAAATGCACGATTTTTTTCATCAATATTTCCGAAATTCCTTTATTTAAATGATTAATATGATTAACCTATATACTATATATAGTGGGGGAATACTAAATAATGATGGATATACCACTGCATGGTTCATGGATTCTTATAAAATTTCATTCCATGAAGAGGATGTGGATATCCATTATCACAAACTCTTAGGCTCAGATAACCCCTTGAGATATCTAATGGTGATTTTTCAATGATGATGTATTTATCTAGATGATGTTCCAATAGTTCTTTTAAGAAGCACTGGTGATTTTTTTTTGAAACAGAATCTTCTGATGGTGATGTTGTTCAAAGGTTGTGGATTTTCTATGTTCTTGAAACCATATTTCTACACATTTATCTCCCAGATTAGGTTCAGAACAAAAATAATTCACCTTTACATGCCATTTGGATTGGGAGTTTGAGAGGGTGTAGATCTGCCATCAGTTTTGTGCCTATGAAACAATGCACGGGACTGTTAGCTGAATGGTCAAGCGATGGTGAAGACTTAACATCTAGTTGTATTTTCTGGTAAGGGGAAGATTCGGTAGCCATAATCTGATTATCCTTTTTATGTTTCTTGGTTATAATGATGCATTTTTTAGTTTCTCACTTTGTCCATAAATTTGTTTTTAATGAATCAAATTAATTTTCAATCAAAGATATATAATGGATCTCCAATTCAAGCCTCTCAATCATCCATTCACTAATAAGAGAGGAATAATTAAATTGGTATAGTGGTTTAGAGTAATTTATTGATGGATCATTGTATATTTAATGGTATGGGGATACCATTTAAGGTGCCACTAATTCCACCACATCTAACCTCAACCATGGATCCCCCGTCTCATCCACCATTTTCAACCACATAGAAATTTCCACCAATAAAAAGTTTCAAGTGTACATTTTAATAGACTCATAGGGAAAGGGGAATATAAAAGATAAACACTATTAGGTATTTTTCATTGTCCTTGTGTCTCTCTAGAGAGATAGCATCTCAATTAGGGATATTCATTTAGTATTGAAGCATGATCCCACTCATGTACCTACTAAGGCCTCTAACCATTAATAGAACCAACCACTACATCCATGGTAATAAAACACTAATGTATCATTATTAAAAAAATTATATTACATAAGCAGTCAAACGATATCTTGATATGTCTTATGTGGACAAAAGGGGTCACCCTATAGAGTCTTTGGACATCCCCTTCTACCATTTTTATAGTCATAGTTCTCCGTTATTCATTTTTTTTCATGGTCTTTGAATATATCCAATTACATCATGTGTTTATTAAGTATAATTATTTTACAAACATTCAATTATTTCATGAAATAGTTTATAAAAAACTCTTATTCTCTTTTTTATTCATTATTCATAGTCTAATTATTTTTCAAGAAAAACATTTACGTTGGTAGAAATTTTCCCCAACACTCTATAGGCTTATTTTAAATTTTATAAGTTCACTCGAAAGATAAAATATTCTATACTATATAAATATATAATGAATTATTTTCTTTCTCCCTATTTTAAACAATAGTTCTAGTTTAATTGTTAAAAAATTCCATGAAATACACTTTAATTGTATTAATATTGAGGATAATGTATAATTTAGTTACGGGAGAATGATCATTGGACCCCATTTAACTTTATCCTGTATCCAGTCTATAATAGATAATCATTTTGGAAAATACTTTTGACATGTTAGAAAAATTTAATTGATCATATTTATAAAAAAATTACTTATATTTTTTATATGTTTCATGATCATTCAAATTTAGTTATATTAAAAATGATTTGAAATATATGTTTGGTTTGAGAATTTTATTCATTGATAATTCATTTAATAGAATAAATATTTTTTTAGTCTTTGTCATGGTTTTTTTAATTTCAAATTCTCAATAATTAAAGTTTCTCTAAATCCACATTACAATATTAAATTTTTATACCCTTTCTTGGTATATTCCCATGATTTTATTGAATAATTGAGCATTATTATGTTTCATATAAAAATATTATGACTTTGACCCATATTTAAATGATTGATACCATCAATTATAAGTTTATTATCCCATTAATCTCGAATCCAATCATAAGCTTGATTATTTGATGAACATATAGAGACCATAAGTCACCTTATAAGTAGCCTCATTACCAGAATATTTTCTCATATTACCGTAACTATTATATATGATTATAGTATTTTTAGATAAACTAATTGAATTTTTCAGTGATATCATAAATATACTAGAAGTCCATTTACTAAAATACAGAAAATGGCTTTGACATCTATATTTCATAAAAAAGTATCACATGTTTTCGTCATAATTGTATTATCTAATCCTCTATATTGTTTTATAAAAATAATGAAATGTAATAACAGTTTATAACTTATATTTACCTCTAGCTTAAATAAATTACCTTTTTTATATTAACTATCATGAGAAGTATCATTATAATATTTATAGAGGTTATAATGGGGTTGCTCCATTTTTAGTTACAAGGTTTTTAGATTCATTCTTTCATAGATTCTATTTGAAAAAAAAATTGAAATAATAAACATTATAAAAAGTGGAAATTTCATTGTAGTTTTTAAATTTTAATTACAATTCAATATGGAGGAAAAGGAATAATGGAAGTGGGATCCAGGTCACTGTAAGGAAAAAATTATAGAAACTATAAATTCAGTACAATTAGAGAACTTGAATTATAATTTAGAGGATATCTTCTTTTTTGAGATATATTTCTAAATTTACACAGCATGTTCCACTTACCTTACTCCTAATAGATATTTGAATCATAATTAAAACTCCCATATATTTTTTTACTTGAATTATAATTGGAAATTTAGATAACTTGAAACCCTATGGATATAATTAGTTCACTTTAGATTGATAATATATTTGATTAAATTATCTTGATGGATTGATGAATATTTTTATGGTGAGGTAAATCATATATATAATATATAAAAATGAAAAGTTAAAATAAATTATTTTAATATAAGTGGATCCATATATAAGTGTTATAAAAAATTATCATTAACATACTCATGATTGGATATGTTGTGTGTGAGTATCACAAAATAGAATTATTCAAATTTTGATTATGGGACCTCTCTTATTTGATGATGAATTTTCATTATAGTGTAAGAAAATGTATATGTATTAGGGAATTTGATGATCTAAAAATATTCTAAAAATATTTTCTATGATTTGTGTACATTATTTGATCAAATACTGCCTACTATTTTTATCTTTCAATGAAAAATCATGATAAAAAATAATTCATGAGTTTCTATATATAATGGTAAAATATTGAATGATTTTATACCACAACTATAAAATTTGTGTTCTGATTATATGACAAGGATTTTTGGAGCTAAACTAGTTGTAAACTATGGCTGAGAAACATTTAATGTACAAAAACCATCAATCAAATAAATATTAATCTATAAAGATGAAGTAGAAACCACAACACAAGACACTACATCCCCCCAGAATACTATAGTCACACAAACTTCCCATACATATATATTACATCTCAACAAATTAATATTCATTAAAAAACATTGACATCCATTTCTGGATTGTATAATTCTAGTATCTTTGGAAATAATGATTCATAAAAACATGTTCATAATAGATCAACATAATGTTCTACTACGTTAATAAAAAATAGATCTTGTATTATAAATATAATAAATAAAACCATTCTTCCTTAATTAAAGAATTAAAATATTAGAAAAGGTGAGATTATATTATTTGTTAGGGTAAATAAAGGAGACAAAAATGATTATGTAAACATAATATTATCATAATTAGAACATGAGTTTTTCATTTTAAAATAGTACCCTTCTTATTAGGGATAATTATCTTGTTTCATAGAATAAAAAATGTCAATTTATATAACATTAATAATAAAATAATCAAATAAAATGAGTTATGAGATCATAACATTGGCATAATAGATGAGTTTGTGACATACAAAAATTCATGGAAAATAATTTCCATAGTCAAAGAACATTTAAAATAATATCATAGTGCATTGGGTTCACTACACATTCAATCATATAATAATTCCTGATTCATTAACAATACTATCATGGGGGACAGATTCCCTTACTGAACTAGGTTCACTGCTCATTCAGGTCCTTATTATCTCATGAGATATCCATAATTACCAAATTAATTGGTGGGATATAAAATTTTGGGCCCACCCATCACATGATTTAAATAATAAATATGTTATGAATAATATAATAATACATTCATAATATCATAACTCATGGAAAGTAAATGTACTTTACCTAAATTAAATTATAGCATCATAACAAACCCAATAGAAAACAAATGGATTTCATAACATCATCCTAAACCCAACATCATCATAGTCCTTCCAAAGAAAAAAAATTGGATGGTATCATTGTATAAAAACCCCCAGTAAATAAAAATTAACATCAATGTTTGTTATCATAGACTAAAAATGCTTTTATAAGATTACATGAAGCTTTATTGATAAAAAACATTTCCTAATTTGATATCACTTATTTCAAATATAAAAAATAAAAAAAATTACGAAAAATTTATTTAAAAATAAAAGTTGAATCATGAAATATAAATTTTATATCATTTAGTGGAACTAAGAGCGAGAAATTATATTCATACCATGTTTGTTAAAACAAATATCGCATTCCGATTTTTTGTAAGAAAGTTATAAGTACATTGTTCAGAAAATATAAAGATTATTTCTTTTAAAAAAATAAAAATTCAAACATGGATACATATGAATTTAAAAAAGAGTAGTAAAATATTATAGACATTTTTGAAACATAATTTTGAAAATAATGATATGGAATAAAATGAATTTTTAACTAAAGATAGAAAGAGAGAGTGATTTTTCCTAAAAAATAATATTTTGGTCCATTAAGTACATAAAGTCAGGAAAATGAAGAGAAAATATGTATTCATAAAAGGTAAATATAAAATTATAGATTTTTTTTTCCTTGAGATCTAGATCCTGATATTTCACCATCAGAAACTCATCATAAACAATCCTAAAAAATTATTGGATAGAGAAATCAATCCATTACCTAAAGTTCGACTTTCACTGAAAGAATATTAACATCATATATAATAAATAAAAGATTATTATAATTATATAATAATATAATGAAAATAATTATAAAAATAAAAAATCTCCATATATAACATTTTAAATCCTGTATATTTATTACTCCACATTATAATCATTGTTTCTTGTGTTAAATTATTTCTTTTTCATTAAAATAATGTTTTGGTGGTTCTGGTCCTTGTATATTATTCATGGTTCCAAAATTTATAAAATTTTAATCAAGATATAAATATAATGTATATTCATTATAAATATTATATTTTTCATCTATAATGTTTAAAAATAAATAATGAGTTAAACTATACATAGAGATGGTAACTCGTATGCACGAATGAACTCTATTTTCACTTTTTTATACGTGTAATTAAATAACAGTTAATAATTATTCAGAAATAAATAAAATTTATTATAGTGTATATATCATATATATTCATTAAATTAGCAATTATTACCATCCATGTAATGTTAAAATGAAAAAATAATCACATCGCTTTGTGGAGGCGGTAGTCCGCGCGTATGCATGATTGAAGTAATGATTTTTTAATTTAATGGAATATATTATAGTATATATTATATTACCATTAAATAAGAATAATTATGTTAAAAATATAATTTATAAACATTAATCCCATAAAAATAACCATTCATGAAAGATAGTGATGTAAAATTAATTGTTTCATTACATGATGGTGGTAGTCCAAACATTTGCATGGGGGATACTTTCAGTGCCCTTTTGATGCTGTAGAGGGAGGATATTAGTGATTATATAATAATATTAATAATAATTAATTATATTTAATATATTTAATTTAATATTTTATGATTAATATCATTGATTTAGAAATGGTATAAGAATAAATAAATTGATAGAGGTTGGGTAAGATTATTTCCTCTTCTTCGGTAGGCCTCCATTAGATCTATTATTGAGGAATATTGAATTGTATTTTAAGAATAATAAATACTATACGTAGGTTATAGGGATATTGGTAATATTATTATTTTGGTTTTTGTTGATATATATTATCAATGTGTTATACAGAAGAGAAATGTGGGTGTCCTATTATAAGTGGGGGAGAGAGCACACATGGAATTTATTTAAAGATTAATATATAATATTATGTCCCAGAAAAATGCATCCAAATGGAACAATATTAAATTTTTTTATAGTATGACTTTAATATATTTACATCCAATATAATTGAAATTTTTTTATTTCAAATATTACCCTTTTATTTTGGTTTAACACTCCTGGTAAACTAATTTTAACCTTACTCATGATTAAAAAAATTTACTATTTTTTTAACCATTGTGACCAAAAATTAAAATGGACTCACTAAAAAATTAAATTATAATTCAAAATAAAAAATCAATTTTATAAAATTAAATATATAAAATTGTAATAAATTATTTTTAAAATAAACTCACGAAATGTGATGGAAATGGTTTCCATAAAAAAAAAGATTTATTCTAAAGTATTCAAAGTGTGTATTAAAAAATACACCTAAAATAAATTCAGATGAACATCATTGGATTATAAATAATAAAAATGAAATAATTTTACTTTTAAACCCAATTTAGAATAAATGTTTTGTTTTAAAATTTATTTATCCACATGACAACATCAAATAAAAATAATTATTTTTCACTATTCATCATGAAATTAGTCATTTCATAAAATACAAAAAATTAACTGTAAGATTATTTTGAAATGTTCATTTCAAAAAATGAAATTAATTTTTTCAAATAAATTTTGTAAATGTTTAAAATATTAATTATATTATTTTCTCACAAGAAGCAATAAAACTCATTTTTTGAAAACAGTTTATTTTTAATACAAATTGACGTTACTAAAACATGAGTATTAGTTAATAAATATATTTCCATTATCTAAAACTTGTAAAAATATCACTGAAATAATTTTATTCCTTTTAATACCACCAATTTATTTAATAGGTTATAATGTTATATTATATTATTGTTCATATATACTTGGGGATTCTGGTATCTCGAGATTCTAAAGAAAATAAATTTATTTAAATAGAAATATATAATAAACTATCACATTATAACCCCCTAAAAATGAATTTAGACCCTAAAATTACATAATTTTGATATTATAGAATGATTATATCTCTGTTTCTCACATCCTTGGGTCCTTATGCTGGTTATTTAAATTCATGATTTCTTTGTAGAATATTAACCGTGTGAGTAGTCTCATTCTTCAAAATATTACCTATATGATCCAAGATTTACAGTAGTAGTTTTTTATATGAGATATCATTCTCCAGTACTGTTATCTCTACTATAGTTACATATTATGGATTGGGAATATAATTCCTCAAGAAACATGCATGGAAGACATCATGAACTTCAGAGATGTTTGATGGAAGCTCCATGTTATATGCTATAATCCATACTCGGTCAAGAATCTCAATAGGTAAAACATTCATTTCACTTAGATTTAATTTCATTCTGAGTCTAATAACTATTTTCCATTTATAATATCACATAAATACCCTCTTACTAACCTTAAAAATAGATTTCCCCAATAATTTAAACTATGGTATTTTTTTCTCTCTTATATTCCTCGGTATATTATTGAGTGGATTAGACATTATATGTACATTACATATCTATATCAGGTTCAAATATAGTTATTTCTGAATCATCATCCCAAAAATTCAGTTTTTTACACTTATTTATATCGAGGTATTCATAATTATCCAACTAAATTATTGAGTGAAAACTATTATTCTGAGAAAACACAACTGCAGGAGGGTATTGATCCCTACCACCATTTAAATCATTAAAAGACTCAATCGTATACTTGAGAGTTTTAATGGTTCTCCTAGACATACTATCTTTCTAAGGATGAAAATTATTAATGAATATCAACTCTGTAACTATTAATTTCTGAAGACAGAGATAGAACATTCAATTAATCATCATATCCCTATCAAATTCAATAGGATGTGGTACTCCAAAATTATGTACCACTTCATTAATGATTATTCTGCAAAGATTATAAATAGATAAATATTCCCTAATAGAAATCTATTGTGGTTAATTTTTAAAGGGATTTACTAAAACCCAAATGGAATTATGGTTATTAGAAATTTTGGGGTGTCTAAGAACCAAATCCATGACAATGGTTTCCCATTACTTTTATAGTATGGGTAATGGTTTTAATATCCCCTTAGTATTTTGACTCTCAAATTTTTCTTTCTAACATACTGAGAACATATATACATACTCTATAATACCTATCATCATGATTAACTACAAGAAATATCATTTTAGATCTCTATACATTATTGTACTACCAGAATTTATAGAGAATGACGAACTATGATCCTTATCTAATTACACCTTCAAATCTTGTTTTGATGAAACACATACAAGGTATCTGGAATCTTATCATTTTATTTCAATCAAAGAGGTACTTGTAAACATTTCATAACTTTTTTTCCAAAACTAAATAAATTTTTATGCCTGTTAAATATTTATTAGGATATATGGTTTAACATTCATTTGATTAATATAAAAATTACCAAATTTAATATTTTCGAATCTATTTTTTAAAATCTATAAATCATACTTATTTTTTTATACTTATCATAAATAACAAATCATGATCACTTCAAAGTCAAAGTATATGACATTTTTTTTTCCCACAGTGGAAATGTATTGATTATTCATAATCATTAATCAACTACATCCATCTTCTTTGTTTAATATTAATCTCTTTTTTAATGAATACATAATTTTAACATTTATGATTGGTGTTAATGTTACATCATTATCCATGAAGATAATTCCTTTATTTCTTTAATATAAAAATTACCACATCAAACTCCAAATAATGAGATGGGTTGTTGTTATCATAAACTCTAATTATTATGAGGCATAATCTCTCAAAATATCAATATACATGAGGATACATCCTAGTCTCTTTGTTTATACATATCTATAATTTCACAAACCCTTATCCACTAAATAATATTATAAGAACATGTTCGATAACTAATATCCCTTCAGTTCTATTCAATTTTTCACACATTCATTTTCCCTAAGATACTTTACTCCCATATGAGTTATATTGGTGAGTAAACTAGATATACATGAGAAATTTTCCACAATTCATTGATAATATTCATTTAATCTAATAAATTAATGGATGAAAACCTCTATGGTTGGTTTAGCCCAATATTTAATATTTTTCCTCATTCATGTATCTATATATATACACTATCATGAGATTATATGACCAAAAATGAAATTTTTTAGACTTAAATATCACTTGGTAGATTTTTTATTCAGATTATACTTCCTTAGATATGTTTGTAAAATACTCAAGTGATCATTATACTCTTCTATGGTCTTAGAATATAAAATTAAATAGCATATACATACTACAAAAAACTGATAACATTTTTCTCTAAATACAATATTCATTACATCCATAAATGTAGTGGGGGAATTAGTAATAACAAATTGAATTACAATAAATTAATCTGGTCCACACTCTATACTAAATGTTATCATGGGCACATTAAACTTCTTGAAATTCAATTGATGATATCCAGTGTAGAGGATAATCATAGAAACGTATGTATATTTATGCATTTGATCAAAAAAGTGATCAATATGGGGATCATGATTCTTTTTCATTATAGTGATTCTCTTATGTTAGTAATAATAAATTCATTGTCACATTGATTCATCTTTATTATTAAAAATAGGTTAATCCCAAGGTGAGGCAGTTGGATAAATGAATCCATCATCATTATTATTATGGAGTTTATTCATTAATTACTTTATTTTAATTAGTGATAATATATTTAGAAACTTTTAAATAGTTATAACACCATATATGAAATCTATTATGAAATTAACTTCATGATTTAGAGTAACAATATGAAACTATTTTACAAAGACATCAAAAAACACTCATAAAATAGTCTTATATTTGATGTTGAGTTTCTCGCTTACCATCTAAGATTAACACTCCCTATGGATTCATATAAAGACCCATATAATGGATGTAATTTCCATTATAGGTTTATATTTTTTTCACACTAATAGTTGATCATAGGTTGGTTCAAAATATAAAACATCATTTTACTTCATTGCCAATGGATATGGGATTTATTTAAATAAATATAATAAATAAAAAAGCATAAAATTCAACCATAGGGTAAATAAAAATATTTCTTATAATAACATTTACATAAACATAAATTGGAGAAGAATAATATACTTGATATGGATCATCATACCATTATGATTTTTCACTGATAATTGAACATATAGTTATTTTGGTGGTGTTGTGACACCCTTATCAAGTTATTCACATATAAAATAGTGGGTAGAACTAGAATCAAATAAAAATTTATGGTCTATAGTGGAGAGTATTTTTACCTTCCACCATGTCATTATCATACACCACATCAGTAATAGTGGTCACATGTTACTACACTTTTTATTAAATATTATTATTTTTATAATGTCAATCATAATCATTAGCCTTTGGATTTGAGCACTAGTTATCATAATTATCATACTACTTTAATTCAATACACTAGAGTGTTATTTGTGAATTTTTTTATGCTTTTTCATTATTATATTAACTGAATTGTCTCTTTAAATCACTTCAATATATGATTTCATGGTGACCTTCCTTTTAGGCATAAAACAATTACCAAACCCCTTAATACCATTTCCTCTATGTTTCCTTCAATAATTTTGGCATAAAATAAATCTCATCTTTTCTATCCATGGTTTTTGAAATTTATTATGAAATTTATATTAAATTAACTACCAAAACCCTAATATTAATTAATAACAATAATCTACATCTCCACGTGGATAGAACATCAAATGAATTCCTCATAACTATTAAAATATCTTCGGTCTAACACCCTTTGAAGAAATGTTTTTATAACAATAAATAATCGATCAACCTAACAATCATGTTAGACAATAATACCAGAAGAGTACCTCCTAATTATTATAAATCATTACTCATATATAATAATGAAATCCTTAACATTCGTATTTAGCTCAAGTAATTCCTTCTCTATCTTTAGAAAAATAATATAATTTAATTACAAACTAAATTAAAATCTTAAACACATCACATGCCATGGAGTCATTTTATACTAATTCACTCATGTTATTAGTTTGTTTCCACCACTAATTTTATTCTCTATACAAATGATAAATAACTAAATTAACTGTTTTATTTTGTAAAAAATAAATGAAAAATATGTTTTCATTGTTATTTATCCCTTACAAAGAAAATATTTCATTAATGTACCCACTAAAAGAAATTTAATGTTTCTTCTTAAAGGAATCAATATAACATTTTCCGTCCTTTATCATTTGGAAGATCACGAAGATTCCAATATAGAGAAATTTTTATAATAATAGAAATAATATTTTTCATTCTATCTCCCAGAACATTTGGTTTCTGAATGTAAAAATCATTTCACTATTTATAACATATAGAATTAATATGGTTCCTTCAGGTTCCATCCATTGACTATAACTAAAAAAGAGTAATTTGGGAAGCAAAAATTTTAGTGAGAAACAACAAAATCTAAGAAAAATATTCATTGGATATATAAATCATGAAACCTTATTTTAAATATATGACAACATAGGTTTAATGTAGTTTATTAATGGTCACCATGTGTTTAAATACATCATAATGGTTCATATTGAAAATGTGATTTCTCAAACCATATCCATTGAGATCATAAAACCAGGTGCATAGTAAGGGAACACTCACCATGCACTAGAATGTTGGTTGAGATATAATCGACCAAAAAAATTCATGGTTATTACCCTTAGATGAATCTATTCCATAACCATATCCAAATGTAGTATACATAACAGATTTTTTATAGGAAAAATACACTCTTTTATTTACCATTACGTATGATGTTGTCCTATAAATAAGATTATCCCAAAGGATTTCACATTATTTTTGTCATCCTAATTTATAAAAGAATATATCTGTTACTTTGATACCAACTAAATCAATAAATACTTTTTTTCAAATAGATATTTTATATTAATAGAATAAAATTAATTATATAACATTTTGATATTTTCCAGGAACATATAGGTCTTGTATCATTAACAAACTAGATATTTAAACAACTAATTTATACGATATATACATAATCTCCTAATATGTTATAAAAAACTAAAACATTTCTTAGGAATATCATACTTAAAAATAGTATTCATAACATGGGGAAATGAAATATAGGAACGGGTGATCTAAAAATTATAGTAAGGTTAAAAATTGGAGATAGAAATAATCACATAAAAATAAGCATATCATTAGTATATGAGAACATGGTTTTATCATTTAAATTCCATAATCTACTTATCAATTATCACAATCTTTTGTCATGACATAAATCATGGAAATTCATATGAAATAAATCATAAACCAATAAAAGAACATGATCCATGAGAGAATAACATTAGTATAAGACATAATTTTGTGCCATGAAGATAAGTATGGAAAATCATTTCTTTCATCAAGGATCATGTCCAAGAATATCATAGTTGATTGATTTCACTACCCATTACATCATATCATTAGCTAGTGTTCTATATCAATACTACAAGAGTAGAAATATTTCTTTACTAAATTGGGTTCACTCAATGATCTTCTCTTTATTATCTATTGAGATATCCATAATTACTCAGTTATTAGTGGGATATATAATTCTTATTCCATCTATCACATAATGAAAATAATATATATAAATATATATATGATAATATCATAAAACACTCATCATGTAATTATAAATTAAAAGAAAATTGGTTTCAAAGTCTTTTAATCATGGAATCATACCAAGCCCCATGAAAAAGAAACAGACGTCATAAAAACATCCTAAATTCATCATCGTCATTATAAGTCATAAAAAAAATACTATTTTGGATATAATCATTGTATCAATAACCAATTATAATATATATAAAATAAACGGATGATGACATTGATGAAAAGTTAATTTAATATATCACTGGAACATTTCTCGATGAAAGTACACTTTTTACTTTGAAATCCTTAATTTAATATATAGAAATTTTCCAAATATTAAGGAAACAATTTTCTTTAAAAATAAATTTTTTATTTTTAATTCAATATTAAATTAATTTATTTTCGATGAGGGAGGGATATGTTTTTCACTCTATGTATGTTTTATCAAATTTTCCATTCACATTTTTTATAAAAAGTCAGAAATTTATAGTTCAGAAAATGAAAATAATTTTCCATTGAAAGTATTTTTTAAAAATTGAAAAATAGGTAAATTGAATTGGAAAAACATATGAGAATAGTACATATATTCTTGAAATCAATTTTTGGAAAATATGGATATGTAATAAAGATTATTTTCCATAACTGAGAGAAATAAAGATGTCCTTCCTTAAAAATTTTATTTTAGTATCTTGTTTAAAAACGTGAGGAAATTGAAAGGAAATATTTATTATCAAAAAATAACTAGTGGAGAAGAAAATTTTATTAGTTTCTTGAGAGTTTGATCATTAAATTTAATCATCTGAAAAATATTTATAATTAATCTTAATAAATGATGAGATTCTAAATTAAATCTCTTACCTCAAGTTTGAATTACATTTAAAGCACTATAAACTATTTTATAATAAATTTAATTTTATTATATTTCTATAATTAAATAATTTACATAATTATAAAATCATTTAGTATCAACTTATAACATTTCAACAATCATTTATTAATAAATAATTATTAAAATATTCTTTTTCATTTGTTACCAGTTTCATTTTTTTCCTGAGATATTAGGTTCGATAGTTTCATTTTACAATGATCATGGTTGCATAATCAAAATAATGTTAATAATGATATAAATATTATACATATCAATTATTTATATTAATTTAAATTTATCCTTAAAGTATAGTGATAGAAAAATGAATCACATCCCTCATGGAGATTGTAAACCTTTCGTTCACATGATCATTGTTTTCAATTTATGATTGGTGAAAAATGAATGATAAATTACAATTCACCATTAAAGATTAATTTTTATATAATATATATCATATAAATTCATTTTATTTATCCTTATTACCCTATAAGTGAATTAGAAATTAAAAATGAGTCACATCACTTCATGGACGAAGTTGTCCACACATACACATAAGTGACATTATCATTTTACAATTGATTGATAGTTAAGATAGTAGATATAATAATAAAATTAAATAAGAATAATTATTTCATAAATATCATGTATAATCATTAAAACCATAAAAATAACCATCCATGAATGATGGTGAGGAAAAATTAATTATATCGTAATGTGGAGGCAGTAGTCCACACGTGCGCATGAGTGATAGTTTCACTTCTTATTTGATGGAATATAGGGTGGATATTAGAGGTTAAATGATAACAATAAAATTTAAAAAAATTATAATGAGTTAAATAATTTCTGATTAATATCACAAGTTTAAAATTGTTTAAGAATAATTAAATAGAGAGTGCTCAGGTAATATGATTTTATCTTCTTCGATAGGGCTCCTTTATATCCTTTATTCAGGACCCAGAGAGCATTTTATTTAGAAGACCAGAACCACTATATCATGGATAATGATGTTGAGAGGACAACTGTATACGATTTATTTAATTATAATGATTTATGGTATATAAATAAGACAATGTAGGGGTGTCCTTTTATAAGTGGGGGAGCTGGCACACAAGAAATTTATTCAATTATTAAAATACATTAAAATATTTCTCAAGAAACATGATTCTAAATGGCTAGATATTTAATATTTTGGATAGTGTGGTGTATAAATATGTCCATAAATTAGAATTTGGAATGTTTGATAGGAAAAGTTACCCATATATCTTTGTTTAACCATCCTGGTAAACTCATTTAAACAATAAAAGTGTTGATAAATTTTTTCTTTTATATATTAATAATAAACTAATGGAAGTGGCCTCAAAAAAAATATTAAATGATGATTCCAAATTTTGAATATATTTTTTCTAATTTGTTCATTATAATTGTTAGAAAATACATAAAAAATAAAATCTCAACACGTGATGAAAACGGTTTTTGATCGAAAAAATATTTCATTATTTAAACAAAGTATTTATATAAAATCCACATAAAATTAATTCAAATGGCCTTAATTGGTTTATTAATAATTTTAATTAACTAATTTTATTTCTAAAACCATATATAATACATTTAACATTTTAAATTCATTAAAATAAAAAAAAATTCAATAAAAAAATTTAACTATTTATTGAAAATTTAATATTTTCAGAAAAGTATAAATAATTCACTTTATGGCAAATTTGACATGTTAATTTAAATAATTAATTTATTTTTTAAAGATAAATTTATTGTAGGAGGATAAAATAAATAATTTTATTTTATAACAAAATGATTAAAACATATTTTTTAAGAAATATGTTTTCTAAAAACATATATTTCCATTATTAAAAATTGAGTTCTTTTTTAAAAATATATTTTATTTATCTTTGTAAATTATAGAAAATTTTTAAAATTAGGTTATTCATATTATTACCTCAAATTAAATAGCTAGCTTATAACCATATACTTTATTATTGTTCAATTAGCCTTGGGGTTATGTATTATGAAAACTATAAAAATAATTAAATTTATTTTAAGAGAAATATGTCATAAAATCTTGCGGTGTTACAAATAACTTTATAGGATATTAGTTTTGAATTAATAAAATATAAAAAATGATGATTCATGAGAAAAACTTGAGGATATTTCATAATATCTTGTGTAAATCTGAGGAATATTTTTTATTTTTCCTTAATATATATGACTACATTATCAGTGGGAATATATATGAATCTAGGAATTGGATGGAATACAAATGATTCATATAAATCTATTGTCGATTATGTAAGCCACATTCTAGTTTTAATATATGTAGTACAACATATTAAATAAAATTTCATGGAGTGGATGTGTCATAATATGTCATAAAGTATAGCATCATGTTACAAGGAGTGATGTAAAAAATAACATTGGAAGCCATATAATAAAAACATGGAAGAGGGTATATGTGACTAAATTTGGTAGATATTTCAAAATCATAAATAATTAAATATGTGTTTGTATAATATTTCATTAAATAATCTATAACAATATAATATAACATCTTATTCATCAAACCTTTTAATATAATAATTTATGAGAGTTAAACCATAGCTGATAATCTTGGAGGTCTTAACGTGTTCTATGGGATTTTAAAATTTTCAATGAAAATATTTTCTATCATTTCATAACCATCCCATTTTCATTAAGAAGAATGTAACTATTAAAAAAAATATTTATTTTTAATGATCCATATCATTATCATCAGGGTTTCACCATTATAACATCCATTAATATAATTAATTTATTCCACCAAATTTGAAAAAGGGTGAACATAGACTAGAGGGAAAATGGGAAATGAGGCAATAATAAGTGGATAAATACTTTTTTTTGAGTTTTGGTCTCTCTTTCACAGTCATTGTTCGGTTTATTTTTAATTTTGAAATTATGATTAAGGTTTAAATTATATTGAAGTTATATTGTTTTCCTTTCATTCAATATTTTGATTTAATATTCTCTAAATTCGTTTATATCGTCTAGAAACAAAACTAGTTCTATTATAATGAATGATCATTACATCATGATTAAGTGGTTTCATTGTCATTGGTAAATTAAAAGTTGGATGATCATTTCATGTGTAATTTATAAATTGTTCTTGTGAATTTAATGTTTTGAATCATGTAATATTAAACTTGATTTCTGTATTATTGGTGGATTTCTAATGATAATGAAAATAATTAAGGGATAAACCCCAATTTCATAAGGATGGATTGGATCATAATATCCTTCTTTATTCTTCTATTTTCTGTAGATAACATCATAATACATCAAACTCTATATAAATTATAGTAAATAATTTTTTTTAAAACATTTATTTACTTTTTTTTAAAACAAGCTATGTGGGATTAATGAATTCTAAATATTCTCATAACTATTCAAACATATTATTTCTCAAGGGATTGAAATCATAGTTTTTATGAAAATAAACTCTAAAATTGATCTTACAGCACTATAATAATAAATTTTTTTCACTAAGTGTTATTATTTTTTGATCCTTGTAATTAATTTATAATCTGGGGGTATGTTTTAAAATAAGTATTCACCAGAATCCATTGGAAAAAATAATGATTGGTTAACTATGTAACATTCCCACTATTCCTATAGGTCTAAATTTAGTTCTTACAATTACTGTACTAATCCTTTGTATTATAAATTATATGCCCCACTTTAAAAATAATTTCTAAAATCTGACTCAACATCCTATAGAGGTTATGAATCTTTTCTGTGTCGATTAAAAATTAATTTATGATTTTTTTTAAAAAGAATCATTATTTGTCATTGACATTTATTTTAAATTATTGGTGAATTATTGTAAAATAAAATTAGTTATATTTATAAAATGCAGTTTTCTTAATATAAACATTTAATTATAATTAAATTGTAGTTTTTTTCTAGAGTTATAAACTAATCAATGGCCAATGTATATTTTTTCCACAATTTGAGCTATTTTTCATATTTTTAATCATTTTAAAATAATTTATAACATAATAGTGTTTTAATTCAGTAAAATATGGTTTTGGTTATTTTATAAGAATTCAATTTTAAATTTCCATGTAGTGTTCTTCTAATACTAGAAAATAAATTAGAAAAAATTGTTGCAATATTTCATGATTATCCATGTTAATTTACTCAATTTTGATCAATGTATGTACATTTTAAACCCCAAAATAAATATAAAATGAGGCATATATTTTAGATAATTATTGAAACATCATGTATTATATATGTATAGTTTATTTCTTAAAGATAAATATTTATCAATGGTCCATGTTATGAATTTTCATGACAATCTAATATAATTTTTCTAGCTTTATTAGTTAATGCATGTTTGTAACTTAAGAAAGTGGTGAAACTATTTGGAATATGCATTTTATCATTCCAATAAGAAATAATTTTTAAAATATGTGAAGTTATTTCCTACATTTCAATTTTTTATAGACTAATTTTATGACTGGAACCAACAAGGCATGTATGGCATAAAGAAATCCAAACATAGAACCTCACGACTACCTCTAATAGGCAAGGGGAAGGAAACGAGCACCAAGTATGCTTATAATGCACAAAAATTATCTTATCCAGAGTTAATTTTTACACATGAATGCACCTAAAAATATGTACAAAATTTTGAATTTTATAATACAAATGATTCAATGAATTCATGAATACATATATATCCGAAATTATATTAAAATCATGTAATGGAAATAATAAGGGGCCAGAGACAAGGCCACGATAGCTATAAAAATAATCCAACCTAAAAATAAGGTGGGGACCTCTATCAAACGTAACACTCATTATGAACCACGACGTATATAAATAAATTTTTCTTTGCCTACACCTAGTCCACATAGGACTCCCTTGAAATTTCTATCAACTACCTAAGACATGAAATGTCCAATCAAAGAACAAGTAGTGGTGAGAATAAAAATATCTGGTATGACTCCCAATAATCCCTAAACATAAATGATGAAGAATGATATCTCCACCCATCACTATAAATTTTTTCCAATTAGAATATGATACAATATGAATAATAACTCGGTAAAACTATATTGAGAAGCTAATTCACAAGCTATGATCACAACCATATAGATAACCATCAATTATACTCAATTATTCAAGGTAATCTTTTCTCGAGAGAACATACACCATGTGACATGCTAACACTGATGGAGATAATTTGATAATCCATTCTCATTAGGTGTCTCTATGAATAAGTACATGTTTTAAATCTAAATATCTCTATACAGAAACAAGATATCTTTCTCAAGTCCTCTAGGGGATTCTTATAACCTTAAAAAGATTAATTCACATAATATGGGATTGTTTGTTTATGTGTGTCGATCAGGACTATTCCTAAAAAACCAAGTAAACAAGAAAAGTGATAATGATAAAAGATCACAAAGTGGGATACACAAAGGGATTGAATAAATCTATCCATGAATAATCCCATATGGGGGATCACATCATACACTCTAGATGTAATGGATCACTGAACCCTCGGAGGATAAAACAAGGGGAATCACCCTAATGATACTTCTGTATACTGAAGCGAATGAGGTCTTGAATATTCTCTTATAGAATTACATAATGTGTACTGTGAGTACATGGTGTGTAACATTAATTCTAGATCATCATGTGTATTTTATCATGTTCAACAGCCTATTACCATATACCCTAACTATGCTGGTTTACACTGGCCATGATTTTGTACCTATTCATATCTGAGTACTTGTGCCATATCCAAGTACATGTTTTTCCCATGTTTATTGGTCATTACCACATACATAGCCATCTATGTACCTATGTACCCTATGGGTACATGCTGAGTTTCTTTTCATAGGTCACACAGTGTGCGTTAGACCTCACATGGTTTGTGATGTTTAATCATAACATAATGGAATCCATCGCATCTAGAGTACTATATAGCACGTGTTCATAAAAATACATGCTGTGAATCTCAAGTTTTTTTCGGATCCCACTAATTTTCACATAGTTCCATGAACTCCTCACGACATTCAATTCCACCATAAAATTTGATGATAAATATGGATATAGGACTTGTTGATCCTTTCCACCACTAAGGATGGGATTATGGCTCTGAAATCTTCTCAGGAACCATTCTTTATCGGTTCTCATCATAAAAATTCCATTCAGATGAATTTTAATCCTCTTATTCATCTCTAGATCATATATCATTTCCATACAACATGAATTTATTTATAAGTTCCAAAATTAATCCTACTATGAAGATCCATTTCACAAATAAATGATTGTGAAAAGATTATCTGTTTGGTATTTTTCAAATCACTAACCAATAAAGGATTCCAATAATGTGCACACGAATAACATTGAGACAAATTCATATTACACCAGAATAGGCATAAACATTGACAATTGTTGTAGGTTAACTAAATATATTATAATTATAATGAAAGTTGAATAATAATAATAATAATCAAGTTACATTAATTCATCTTTCTAGGAAGATAGTATCCATACTCATAAGACATGATCAGCCCAATAATTTATCTATTAGTGGAATTAATTCAGTCATGGAATGGTTTAAACAATAAGGGATTTAAAAAATATATATGAACATCCTACTTCATGTTTTTATAAATTTCTAATGATGAACGGATGATGTTTTTGTTGTTCAGATCCATGAACTCTAATGTCATAGATTATGCTTAGTAAAAGTATCCCTTGTCGTAGATCTTATTATAGTGTAGAAAGGCCCTCCTCTAATATCCCTATATCAAATCACTGGGGATATTTGGATAATAATATTATTTTCAAAAAATCATGTTTATATATAGGAGTAATATGTTAATGATATTAAAAAATATTTATTTTTTAAAATTAATTATTATTTGTCCCATGACCTTACCTTAATGAACCACCTTGCTCTAAAAAAATAATATGTTTAACCTAGGGTTAAATCCAAATTCTAGATTTAATGGTGGTCTTAGATTTCCCAAACATGAATCTATTCTTGAGTAATTACATTTTTTATAAAATATATATTCATGAGATATAATATATTTAAAATTATTATATTAACAGTAATGCTCATCCAGCCTGGAAATATTATGTTAACTGAGAGTCTGTTATTGAAAATTATCATCAAAATATTCCAATGTTTCAAAATAATGAAGAATATTAGTTATGTTCTACCCACATTATATATTTTCATCTATAAAATTTAAAAAACCTAATAAAAATGATCATGGAACTGATCTCACTTATGTTTCCCTCAATCTCATGTTCTCTCTTTATGATTCATGGGCTTCCAACAAATATGAACCATGGGAATCACCCACCCATGATGTATCATTCCCTACTGATCTTCAACCTCTACCTTGTACTCCTTGAAGGAATCTTCATTTTCATTTTCTATATCGACCTAGTCGATAATAGGTGATCTGTCATTCACATACCTCCACACCTACGATATGAAGAATATATCGGGAACCCTGTCTAACTTTGATTGTAGAATTGTGTGTATGATACCTCACCGACCCTACAAAGTATTTTTTAAGTTCAATTGAACCTAAAATATAACCTTCTCCTTAGACAAATCTTCATAATATACATCAACATGAGACCTTGAGAAAGACATGGTCTCCCCCAGTGAACTCGAAAGGAATTATTCAACAATATATATAAGACTTTTGATGGCTATGGGAATTCCTCATCTACTCTTGGATGATATTCACCTTATCTATCATTTATCATAGTAATTATAGACCCATAATAGAGAACTCAATAGAAATAGTAGAATGTATTGGTGATCTGTAGGATTTTCTATATAAGGCCTCAAATGTTTTTATATTGAAAGTGGAGTGGAAATTGTTGTCATATGAAAACTCCACTAAGGGAAGGTGATCCTCCCAAATGTAGAAAACGTCCAACATATAAGACCAAATAATATCCTCTAGAAACTGATGATATTCTAAGTCTATTTTTTATTCTTGGGTAAAACATCATGCATAGACCCAATTGATACCTCTATCAATCTTATCTATAATTGTAATTTTAATCAAGAATGATGGTCGGAAATGATGATTGAAGGAACTCTATGAAGCCCAAATATATCATTAATGTAATGGTGTCCCATTATTTCTATTTAATACTACTCTCTAATTCCTATGAGGTGATCTGAATTGGTGATTCATTATATGATCACCCAGGTGACATCATCTTCAATATAAAAAAATGGACACCACGACATAAATTCTTTAGATATACCATCCCACTTCCACTATAGAATATGTACGGGTTGATAAAATCCATATAGAAAATGTGGATCAAGTAAAAAACATAAAATGGAGGTAAGATACACCATCTCCTTCCACTAAGGATAAATACAATGAAGAATAATAGTCTAGTTCCTCACCAAAAAACTGTGAAAAAGATACCACGGTGATAGAATATTCCACCATGTTCCCCTTCCCGACAGTATATAATATCATGATTTCATAAATATGGAGGAATAATATCCCCCACATCTATCTAAATTTATGACCCTTATATGAAATTATATATTTTAGACTATTTTGGTCCCAAGATAGGATGAACCACTCACCCATAAGGTAGTGTAGCCACATATCCAGGGTAAACACCACTACTTCCATCTCTTGATCATGGGACATGTATTTATTCTCATGGGGTGCTAGATATTGGGACCCATATTCTACAACCTCCTATCTCATCATTATAACATATTGATTCCTACGTTTATAGTCATATTAGAACACCATTTACTCAAAACCATCTTTTGGAAATCATTAGATGGTTGTTCTCATCAACCTCTTCTACACCACCTAAAAATCTATTTACAAACACTATGTAAAAATGAGAGTTTTCCCCTTCCGGGTCAAATAATTCAAGGGTGATAATATCATGGAGAAATAGATCATTAATCATTAGTAGTATCCCACTAACCCATGGAGTGTATGTACCTTTGACATTGTCTTAATTAGATCTCAGGCGTCTATTGTCTCAACCTTTAATGGCTACCATGATACCCTTACTTATAAGATGAAATGTTATAGTAAATGGACCACTCAATTCTAGAATAGATACTTAAATAGTTTCCCATAACACTGGTTATCTTATAAGGTGTCCGAAACCACCTTCAAATGTCGCTTGTTCTCTTCCTCTAATGCCAAGTACACTAGGATTTTATCATTGGAGACTACCATAAACAAATCTAAGAAGTGGTAAATGATATAATTCATGAGTCCCATGAACACTATTGGGTAGTTCATCACACCAATGGGAATCTCCATGTAATTATAGTGATCAGGTGGAATTATTATTTATTCTTTGATATATTATCATCCCCAACATGGAGCTGGTGATATCCTATCCTTAGGACAATATTCGATAACTAGATCACTTTTTTATACTGAATGAAGAGGTCATTGTTTCTTTATAGTGAACCTTATTCTTTATTGCCACTTGTTTTAACCTATGTTAATTCAAACACAATCTCAAAATCCCATACACATTATTGAATAAAAAAATGGGGGTTGCTGAAGGTAAAACACTCATTATGCTAAATCCATTTTAATATAAAATTCATCTAATTACACCTTTAGCACTCAAATCATTGTGGGTCCTATATGATATTTTGGAATAGATATCAGTGCATTTTCTAAGTCCAAGTATATACATATGTTGATCTTCCATTGGAGAGATAAGCTTAAAATATCCTCAGGGAAGACATCCTCATACTCCTCTATCGCTCAAAAAAATAGATAGCTCATAAAATCAATTTTCCTAAGGGTAATACTAGACGAATAATGAGTAATCTATTGTATCCTCCAATGTACGTGCCCATCCTGATATTCCATGGTTTTCTTCTCATACATGATTTAAAACCACATTCCATGTATCACTTCGTAACTTATTTTTACAAAATTAAATTATTATGTATTTGCTAACGTGTATTACTATGTGGATATGGATCTCATGAAGTATAAGGGGCATTTCATTTTTCTCACACATATATTTGGCTCATGTGTAGTGTATTATTGATTAAAGATCATCTTGTATTTTAGTGTCATGTGATTAGGATGATGGAAGCATAGTTGAATTTTATAATTTGGGGATATTATCCATACAATTTAATTTCATTTGGTTAGAAATTTGACCATATAGTTTAATTTCATGTGATAAGGATGTAAATTCTATGCAGTTTAATGTCATGAAGTTAGGAATGAAATTTCTATACAGTAACAATAAATATTTATTTTGTGACATGGAATTATTAAGAGCCATATTGAGTTTTCTATCCATTAAAATTATAGAATATACTCCATTGGAGTAAAACCTATGTATGGAATATGGTCCCTCCCCTTTTGGATCTATCTTTGGAGTCTTATGTTAAACCCCTCATGTTTTAATGGTCTCAATTCATATTTAACATATTACAACTCATGTATGGACCTTGTAAGAAATGCTCTAACTTGTTCTATTATGTTTTATTATACTAATGGTTATGTATAATATATTATGTGAGTATTAATTCTCGTAACAATTTTCAGATATTTTCCTAAGTGTGAGAACCTACTTCTATGCTCACAATCTCACCATTCGTGTGAACAATTAGAAATGTTCGGAACACCGTAACCCGGACATCATAACCCTAGCACTGTAACTCTAACACCATAACCCTTATAGAGTAACCCTGACACCATAACCCAGACACAATATTCCATATACCATAACCCTGATATCATAACATAGATACTGTAACCCTAACATTGTTCCACTGATTCCTAATACAGAAAAGAAATTTCTACCATAGACCTTGATAATGTGACCATGCTATTAGTTGCAAATTTCACATAAAATATTCTACCATGAATCTACTATAGTCACATCATGCTACTGGTTCCAAAATTGAAAAAAGTGATGAAAACACTTCCAGAGACACCATTTCATGAAAAACTATGACATCATTCCTTATTTAACAATTTTATTTTCATTTTTATATTTTTTCAATTAAATTTAATATTTAATTCTAACAAACATATTTGAGTAATTAAATGACCCTGATATTAAAAATTTTATTTTGCAGTCCTTGCAGCATACAGTATTAGGAACATGCTATAGAGATCGTGCTCCCAATCATCCATAACAAAGATATCTCAAATATAAAATACATTGTGGTGGACGAGTAGAAAAATTGATTTGAGCATTGGATTACATGAAAATAAAAAGAATAGATTACATGCAATGAATAACGCACAATTAACTCATGGTACCTAGTGGAGGAATTTCTATGGATTAGATCCTCAAACATCATTTTATAAGAATCTCTAAGAAGAAAAAGAGCTATAAATCACATATCATCTGAACATGAGACTCATGACATTCCATTTTAAATAGATGAATCCAAAATCACATCTGTTGCATCCTACAAGTCCAGACCAGCATAAAACAACACTCAGATCATTTCTAATCCCTTCTCATTTACTATTCTCTGATGTGTACAAAATTATTACATTTTTATTAGTATCTATGTCTGAATTAAAAAACAATTTTTCTTCTACATTAAACTGTAGGATTCAAGATATCCTCAATCAAATAACTTTTTAAATTTTTTTCACCCATGTATAACTATAAAATAGGTCTTTGGTTACATGGTTCCTAGTTTTCCCATGTAGAACAGTAGAAGATGTCTTGTCACCTTGACAGTCATGTGTACTCTTGTTAACCCCGATCTGGGTGTGTATCAAAGGTTTATACATATATATTTCTTGGTGGAAGGTGATCACCATGTGGAGTGGTTTAGGTCTTGGCTTCTGATTGAACCACTTGTTTTATTCATTGTGTATTTCAATTTAGTTTTTCTCAATTTTAACATATATTTCATAAAACTAAATTTTTCATTGATATTTAATCTTGGATATTCATTAGAACTATTTTTCCTTTTTATAATAGTTCAAAATGTTGTATCAATATCTCATATTGATATTACTGATAATTAATCAATCTTCTAATAAGCTATTTGAATAGTCAAACTATTATAATTTTATTACCTTGAATAATTGTCTATTTTATTTTCAATTGGGGAAATATTTTGAATCCCCTTGATAATAGAAATTTTAATAGGAATTCAATTCAACCCCTTATTGAGTGTTATAATCTGAAAAACATTTGGTATTAGAAGAGTTTTTAATAACACTATTTTAAAAATTGTAAATTATAAATCTGTTTCATTTTTTATCAACTGTGATTTTAGTTTTCTTTTTTATGACGTAAAATTTATTTTTGTTCTAAATTTATTGTTCTTTAAATACATTTTCATTATCATGGATAATATATTGGAAGTTTCACGTACCAACAGAACTCCATTCTTTAATGGAATAAAATTTGAACAATGGAAAATCAAAATAAAAATGCACTTATAAATAATGGATTTTGATATTTGGTCTTCCATTATATAAGAATTAAATATTTCTACTACTGCTATAAATACATGTGATGACCAAAATAAAGCATATTGTAACAATAATTACAAATCAATGTGATCTATATACTATTCATTAAGAGATGAACAGTTAAACATAATTTCTTCATGTAAAACAAACCAGGAAATTTGGGACACATTATCTGTTTCATATGAAGGAACCTCTAGTTTTAAAAATTGATACATAACACATATACTATTAAATATGATTATTTTAAAATGAATCATGATGATCTTATTTCTGACAAGTATCTCGAGTTTAATGTTCTTGAGAATTCAGTGATCTCTTTGGGAAGAGATGTTACATCCAAGTAAGAAATTTTGAGAATACTCATATTTATACCAGATAGATGGAGATGGACCTTTATCTTAATTATAGAATCTTCTTACATTAGAAATATTCCTGTCAGAGAGCTGATAAGAATGTTCAGAATGTAGGAGGGAGAATTACAAGTCAGTAAGGAAGAGAATGATGAATCTAAGAGAAATTTAGGTCCTTAAAAACAACTACTACCTCTAAAAACAAGGATAAGGAGAAATCACAAGCCCCTATTGTAAGTTATAGTAGTGAAAAATCATCACCAGAAAGTGATGTGGAAATGGATCCATTAGCAAGAAAATTAATGAACTTCTACATAAGAAAGATATTTTTCATAAATCCCAACTTCAAAAGAAGTTATGATCACAAGGGAAACTTAAAGGAGGATTGGAAAAATAAGTGAAAAGTTGGACAAAATATTATGTTTGGAATATAATAGAAATTTACATGTAAAGGATGATTCTCCGAATATAAAATAAATGAATAAGAATGTTGACATATATAGAAAGTATAAATAGGACATGATGAAAACAGGGAGTGATTTTTAGGAAAGTTCATGTGACATAGAGTCTTCACATGATGAAAAGGCTAACAAAGACAATATATGTTTTATGAAAAACACATATGAAGTAACCCTTGAGTCTCGGGTATATAACTTTTATTATTCTAGAGATGAATCTGAGAATGAGAAAATATGACCACTGATGAATTATTAGAATACAGAAATATTCTTGAAGACACTCATAATGAGATAAAAGTTAAATACATATCTTCAAAGAAATATATTTCCTTAACTACTACTATTAAATCTGATCATGCTATGAAGAAGGAGAAAAATGTTAAATTAATCAAAGAGAAAAATGATCATAAGTTAACTAATAAACAATGAAAAAAACTCCTAGAAAAATTTACCATTGGAAATAACACTCTTACACAAATGATTGGTAAATAATTTTCCCCTAGAGACCAGGCTGATATAGGATACCATCTTGGGCTAAGAAATCTCACCAAAAACATGTCTATAACTGAATCTAGAAAATATATTTTTCTACCTAAAAGTGAATATTGTACTACTACTTCCTTTTTTGGAATGTCTTTTACTTCCTCTAGTTTTTATGGGACAAATAGATTATATTTTTCAAACATGATATTTAATGATTATAAGAATCCCACAGAGCATGTTTGGGTACCTGAAGCACCAATTACTAATGTTACTAGACCCAAACAAATTTCGTTACCAATTTTTTTTTCTGATTAGTCTATAAGAAATCTATATGAAGAGATCCTGCAAGAACTTATAGTGCAGGGAATGTTTATTTTCCAAACACATGAAAGGATATTACTCATGGATCAAAAATTAAATAATGATTGATGGTGGTTGTATTACTTTTTATGACAATTTTAAAGAAAAAAAATAATTGTATTAGGCCATATTAGTAACTCAAACTCAGTTTTAATTTCTAAAGTATTTTTTGTTGATGGATTGAAATAAAATCTGCTTAGTATATCACAACTATGTGATGATATATTACATGTTATATTTTAAAATGATTCTTGTAATGATTTTAACAATAAAAATGAACTAATATTTTATACATTTAGAAATGAAAATGTTTATGATGTAAACATATTTTCATTATTTTATCAAAATGGTTCATTCTTAAATGTATTTAATAAAGAGTCTTATATTGGTAATAATAGACTAGGAAACTACAATATTCATTCCCTTATAAATGTTACTATAAAAGGTCTAGTCAAGGACCTACCCAAACATGAGTTTCCAAATAAAAATGTCTTTAATCCTTGTCAAAGGGGTAAACATCACAGAATTTATTTCAGAATAAAAAAATATGTTTTAACTTCTCAACTAATTGATTCAGTTCACATTAATATGTTTGGACCATCTAGAGTTTATAGTTTAAAATGTAAAAATTATGTTTATGTTTGTGTAGATGACTACTATAGGTATACTTGGACCTTTGTCTTGGCTCAAAAAAGTGAATCATTATCTTATATTACCAAGTATGCCAGGACTGTAGAAAGTTTTAAAGGACATAAGATAAAATCATTAATAATGAACATGGATGTGAGTTTGAAAACCAAGAGATTGTGTCCTTTTTCTCACCAAATGGATATAATCATAAATTTTTTACCCATAGGACACCTCAACAAAATGGTGTTGTAGAAAGAAGAAATATAACATTACTTGAAATTTCTAGAACCATGTATATTGAATATGACCGACCTATTTACATTTGGTCTAAAGCACTAAATAAAACATACCATATTATTAACAGAGTTTTAATCAGACCTAATATTAAAATAACTACATATTAGTTGTGAAACAATAGAAAATCCATGTTCAATTACTTCAATTATTTTCACTGAAATGTTATATTCATAATACTATGTATAATCTAGATAATATTTTCTCCAAGAGTGATGACGGAATTTTTCTAGGATATTCAAACTCTAGTAAAGCCTATAGAGTCTTTAAAAAAAGAACAAAATCTGTTGAAGAATCTGTACATGTAAAATTTTATGAAACAGCTCCAAATGAACCTAATACCTCAGTAAAAAATCTTGATGATGTTATGTAAAACATGGAAATCCATGCTAAATCATCTGAACATCTTATAAAATAATCTGATAAAACTTCTCGTTTTGGAAATTCTCTAGATTCCAGCCATGATTAACCTGAACCTGTTGAAAAACCTGAAATTACTAGTCATTATTTTTCAAGAGCTATTAGAACCATTAAAAACCATCTTATTGATGTTGTGGTTGGATATTTAGATAAAAGAAACCAGACTAGAGATTCTCAAAGAAATCTAGTTGAACATCAAGATTTCTTGTCACAAATCAAACCTAAAAACATCAATGAATCTATCAATGATGAATTTTGGCTGATGGACATGCAAGTGAAGCTAAATCAGTTTGAAATGAATAATGTATGAAAACATCTGGATAGAACCAAATAAAAATTTACTATAAACAAAATATGGGTGTTAAGAAACAAATTTCATGAAGCTAGTAACATAGTTAAGAAAAATCTAGATTTGTTTCATATGGTTATATTCAACAATAAGGAATTGACTCTGAAGAAACCATTTCACCAGTAACTAGACTTGAATCCATTAAAATCATTCTATAATATGCAGCACATCTCAATTTCAAATTTTAACAAATGGATGTCAATAGTTTATTCCTAACTCGGTATATAGTTGAGGATGATTTTGTTGAACTACATGATCATTTTACAAACCGTCACATTTCAAATCATGTTTTTAACTTTACAAAATCTTTATGTGGTTTGAAACAAGATCCATGATATTTGTATGATAGATTAAGTTGTTTTGTGATTTCAACATTTTTTCAGAAGGTACAGATGATCCTACACTTTTTATAGAATGATTTTATAATGATTTTTAGTGGTTCAAATCTATGCAGATGACATTATTTTTGGATCTTTATGAAATTATTTATGTACCGAGTTTTCAAAAATAATGAAAAATGAATTTAAAATGAGTTTAATGTGTGAACATAAAGTATTTATGAGATTTCCAATTTCTCAAAACAAAAAAGTTATTATTTTAGATATAAAAAAAATTATAAAACATTTCGGCTTGGAAGGCACTAATAATTGTGATACTACAATGATTACTACCTATAAGTTTGATATTGATGAAAATGGAAAATATGTTGATCAAATCACTTATAGATGAATGATTGGACCTTTACACTACATAACTTATAGTTGACTAGATATTATGTATAATGTTTTCTTGTGTGCACATTTTCATGAAAACCCCAGAGTCACATATTATTTCTATTAAAAGTATTTTTAAATACCTCAAACACACTACAAACATAGAACTGTTCTATCCAATAGGACAATCATTTTATTTAGTTAGATATTTATATACTAATTTTCTTGGTTGTAAGTGAGATAAAAAAATCACCTCTAGAATATGTCTCCTTTTAGGCAAATCTCTATTATCATGGTGTAGTAAAAAATATAATTTTGTTGTATTATCTACTGCTGAATCTAAATACACAGTTTTTGGTAGCTTTTGTGAAAAAATTTCGGGGGTGAAACACACTTTACTATATTATGGATATCAATTCAGAAATATACCTATAATTTTTTACAATAAAAGTGCTACTAAAATTTAAAATAACCCTATTTCACATTCTAGGAAATAAACATATTGATGTAAGAAATCACATTTTGATAGATCATTAACAAAAAGGTGATTTAACATTGGAATTCATTGGCACTGAACATCATCTTGCAGATATATTCACAATGACATTAAATTATGAAAGGATAAAGTACATCATAAAAGAGTTAGGAATGATAAGTCTTAAGTAGTAGTTATTGTTTCATATTTTACGATTTCTCGATTCATAGTTTCACAAGTTACTATCGTGTAGTTACTGTCTATCACATATGGGATCACAATTACTATCTCTTAATTACAGTCCCATTCTTGTTGTCTCTAATCATACTATCACACCGTTTGGAGTCACACTGTAATGCTGACACCTCGATGACCTGTTCTAGTCTCACAATAATGACTCAAATTTCTAATATTTTTAATTTTTTCCCTTTTATCTTTGTATCGATTATTTTATTGATTTTATTCCGCATATTCGTGTTTGTTGTTTTTAAAGTTCCAAAATGATAAAAACCATATATTTTTCACTCCTCTCTTCACTCTATATCTCTTTTCTAGAAACTGAAACCCTTCTATCTCAAACTATTATCCCTACTTCAACCATTTAACTTTGTTGAGCCCACATTGAACTCCCATGAATAAGTGAATTTCTTCATCAACTCCTGACAATCATTGGAAATTGAAGAATGTGAAAAAGGATCAGAAATAATGACTATAAAACTACTTAATCTAGGCCTTGCTTATCAAGCAGTAGTACTAGAAAAGTATGTTTTACCTAAGTGGATACTAACAAGTAAGTCTCTTCTTTTGAAAGAGCTGAAAGAACAGGTTTGGTTGGACTATTTCACAAAATAAGAAATACAAATTTATCTAAATATAGTTTAGTAGTTTTATCAATATGTTAAGTTTTTGTTCAATAGTGAAGATGATTTTGTTTGAAAAAACAGGGTTAATGGTCAAAGGTGTACTTTTTCATTGAGGTTATTGAATGGCTACCTAGAAATACATCATGAAGGAATTTTTGAGTATTTCCAATGAAGTCTTCTTCCTTCTAGTGATGTGTTTAGCTTGGAAGAGGCCATAGAAATTTTTACTAGAAATTAAAAGAGAAGTAGGGAACTTGTTGGGGAGATGGATGGTGAGACAAGGTTGTGGTTTATGTTTATTGAAAATATTATTTGTCTAATAAAATGGTATTTCTCTACCATTAAGTATGAAGATGTTCTCTTAATATATCTTATCTTTAATGAGAATAAAAACAATCTGTGTAAGTATAGTATACTTTACATGTGTGGAATGATCAAGAAAACTAAGAATTAAACCTCTAAGTTTTATTCAATATTATTTCCTGCAATATTGTTTTCAAAGGGAGTAGTTGGTCCGAATGAAGATGTAAAGGAAGATTGCGAGTTTTGTATCTCAATAGATACTATCATAAAGATGAAAATTATCTTAAATCCTTGGAAAATGTCATGGGTTGAAGGAAATGAATGATTATATTAGGAGTTCAATCAAATTGAGGATCCTTCAAAAACAATGATTGTATATTACCTAGGTCTAGAACCTGAATAGCTTGTTGAATATTCAGATGAGGGTACAATATGCAGAAGTTTCACATAAGGAAGAAACTGTATTAGACAAAAAAGAACATGGACTAATATTTCCACATGATGTAGTTTCACAAGATTTAGCAACTTCAAAAATAATTATTGATATAGTTGAACTGAATGTTGTTGAAAAAGATCCAGCTGTTGAAGAAGATATTTTTATTGAGGATTGACCTACTCATGAGGATAAGTCAAAAAAAATAGTTGAAACTGAGATAATTTTATCTTTTGAGGAATCAATGGAACATGATTTTAAGCTAACTGTAAAATATATGGGTGAGCATGAGAGTGCTGAGAATTTAGGAATGGTTCATGAGATTGATTATCTTTGTACAAAAAGAGATTCACCTATTGAGGGGGAGTTATACCCTAATATAGAAAGTGTTCAACATTCAAATCATGTTGACCAATGTGATGAGGATATTAGGTAATAATTTCCATGTTATTTTGATGTGGATAATACCAAACATGACTTAGTAAAATCAATAGATCATTTCATTGTTTTTTAATTATAACCAATTTCTAGCAAATATGATTCACCATCTATAAAATATGAACCTATTTTAGTTAATATTCATAAACTTACTAAAGAATATTGTGAGTCCATATGATTTTAATGTATTTTGAGACAACATATTATCTACATTTGACAAGATCATAATGTCATAAACATCCCTTATGACTAATATCAGTGAGAAGGGTTTTTTCATGTTGTTAGAGGAAATTATATAGTAGACGCAACTAATGATTATTCATGAAATTTAAGGCGTTTTAATTGAAAACAAACAGTTGAGTGATGAGGTGAAGTCTCTCATATATAAGTTTTAACATATGTAGAATGTATTTAAAATTAAGAACCTCCAATAGATAATACTATTTAGGAATTTGGTGATTAGATTCCACTAAATATTGTATCTCTCATTCAACCAAACCTAGATATAGTTTGTGAATAGTGTCTGATAGAAACACCAAGATAGTCAGTGAGATGTGTGCACTTGTTTTTGGACATAATAAATTGAGTGATGAGTATTTGGGATGCTCACAAAAAGATCCAAATAAAATTAAGTTTCTCACATAAATTTTTATAGATTCAACTACCTATGTCTAGCCAACTCAGACAATGGACAGTGATATGATCATAACAGATATCAAATAAAAATATTTGTTATTGTTAAGTTGTTTTGATAAATACAATTTATCTGTTGTCATCAAGAATAGTGACTGTTTTATTGGTTTGGTAATGATTCATTAATATATTTTCAATGTTTCTTAGAAAGAAATATCTAAGAAAGTGGACTTATAATTAAAAAAATTAAACACGATCTAAATAATCACTTCGAGTATCTTATAGGGAATTTGGAAATTCCCCCTATCACTCAAGTCTTCAAGACTCACATTCAGAATCTAAAAGTCTTCCCTCATTTTCTGGAAATGTTTTGGATGAACAAAGATGACTGTGAGAAGGCTATGCAGTATGGAGGGGAGATCATCAATGATTTGATGAAGTTGTTGAAGCCCTATCTAAATGTTCAAAGTACTTCCATTGTGGCTCTTTCTTCATTCCCTTTTCAGTCTAGTCTATCTCCTTCCTCCCAACCTACATTGTCACCTCCTACAATGTCTATATCTCATGATGTAAGCCGTATTATACATGTTATTATTGAACAATCCTTACCTAGATTGTCCACTAGACCATCTCATTCACCCTCTATCATTGAAGTAGTGACTTTTCCTTCTCTCACTATTAGATAAATCCCTTCGAACACTTATAAGTCTACTCTTATGGATCCTCATGATGTCTCTTCCAAGGAAAAATAAAATTCTATTGGTTCTGATGAGTAGTGAAGGATGTATTTTGATAGGTATTTTTTTATTTTTCTCCATGATTCTAATGAAATCTAACTTATTCCCCAATAAAATGTGCACTATTGTTGTTGATTTTCATAATTACCTTTATTCAGTGTTTATTTTATTTTACTTATTCTCTTTTTGATAATCCCAAAAGGGGAGAAATAGGAAACCACATTTACATAAAAAATTCATCTTAGGGGAAAGACAATGTTTATACATATTATCACATATATTCTCAATATATTTTCATCATTAACCAATATGGCATATAAATTCCATAATTTGTGATCATCAAATAGGGGAATATTATTAGACTCCATATGTTTTAATGATCAAAAATCATGTTTAACTTCATACAACTCATGTATGGACCTTGTAAATTATGCTTCATCTTGTTATATTGTGTATTATTATACTAATTGATATGCCTAATCCATTATGTGAGTGTTAATTTTTGAAAAAATTTACAAATATTTTCCAAAGTTTGAGACACCGCTTCTATGCTCATTATCTCACCATTGGTGTGAACAATTGGTCTATGCCCCAAACACCATTACCCAGACACCGTAAACCTAACAATTTAAGCCTGACATCATAACCTTACACCATGACCCTGACATCATTACCTAGATTTTTCAACTTAGATATCATAACCCTGACACCATTCCACCGGTTACTGATTTATCAAAGAACTTTATATCGTAACCCTTGCTACCATGACCATGATACTGATTTCATGCATCACAATGGATCTGCTACCATGGACCTACTACCATCACACTATACAACCCATTCCAAAATGGAAAAAAGATATGACATTGTTTCCAGTGACACAGTTTCAAGAAAAACTATTACACTATTCTTTAATTATCCATTTCCTTTTATTTTCTATATATTTTCAATTAAATTCATGATTTAATTTTATGTGTCATATTTTATTCATAAAATGAAATATATATAATACATTTTCTTGTGCAGTCCTATTAGCAGACAATATGAGGTACAAGGTGTCAAGATTGTAATTCTTATCATCCATAAAAAAGACATCATGAAGATAAAATATGTGGTGGGGAACGAGCAGAAAAATAGAGTATTAGCATCAGATTGCATGTAAAAAAAAGAGAATACATACACTGAAGAACACATAAAGAACTCTCGGTTTCTCGTGGCTGAATTATTTGTAGATCACAACTTCAAACATCCTCATAATAGTAACTGTAAGAATAACAACAGCTAAAAATCACATCTCATCTAAACATGAGACTCAAGACACTCTGTTTTACATTAGGACTCACAAATCACATCTAGTAAAGTCTAGAAGTCCAGAGCTGTGTAGAACAACACTCAGAGCATTTCCAATCCTTTATCATTGTCTTTTCTCTATTGTGTACCATTTGATTTTTGAGAAATGTTTTTATCTCTATTAAAACACACTTTGTCTCATCCAATAATCTATAAGATACAAGACATCCTTAGTGAAATAACTTTTTACACATTATTTCACCCACGTATAACTTTGTAAGAGGTCTTGTGTGACCAGTTTTCTAGTTTTTCCACGTATAATAGTGGGAGAGGTCTTCTGACCTAGACGGTCATATGTACTTTTCTTAACCCCAATATAGGGTGTGGATAAAAACATTATGAATATATATTTCTTGGTGGAAGGTGATCACCATGTGGAGTGGATTAGGTCTCAGATTAATACTGAACCACTTGTTTTATTTGATGTGTCTTTCAATTTAGTTTTTCAATATTTTAATTTATATTAAAAAAAACTAAATTTTACTTTGATATTTAGTATTTGATAGTAGTTAAAATGGTTTTTCTTTATTTGAATAGTTTCAAAAGTTGTATCAATATCTAATATTGATAGTTATGAGATTTAATCAATCTTTTGAGAAGCTATTTCAATAGTCAAACTATTATAATATTATTACCTTGATTAAATAGCTTGTTTTATTTTAAATTGGGTGAATATTTTAAATAATCATTTTAACAAATAAAATTCAAGGAACATAATACACCCCCTATTGATTGTACTACTCTGACCAAAATCTTTTTTTGAGTACCATCTATGTCCTCAGAACTAACATGATTTATCTTTTAAGGAACTAATGGAGGAGAATTTTTTTATTAAATGATCATTAAATCCTTTTTTACAAATATTCAAAATATTAAAGTTATTCAATATATTTTCATTAAGTATCTCTAATTTATCCAACCATTTGTGGGATTTCTCACACTTTGATAGCTGATTACAGATGACAACACAGAGTGAGGGAATTTGAACTTCAATGGGTAGGAATTCCTCCATATCATATACTAATGAGCATGGGGTAACTTGGGTGGAAGTGTGGTTCATGCTCTAATAGGTCCAAAGAGAATAGAGGAGTTTTTTTGGCCATGAATTATTATCCTTATCCTCCATCTTTTGGAGTATATTGCATATGGTCCTCTTGATTGCCTTTATCTTCCCATTAGCTACTGCATGATAACATGGTGAAAATTTGGTATTCATACCATACCCATGGTTAAATTTATCCAACTCATCAGAATATAAATTGGTGTCATTTTTCATCAGTATGGTGGGGGGGATACCCCCTTTCCCAAAGCTGACAATATTTCTTGCCTATAATTCTTTGAGGGGTACAAATCCTACCCATTTAGAAATGAAGTCAATTTCAATGAGGATACACATGAATTTCTTGGCCGTAATGGGAGGATATGTTCCCATAACATCCATTCCCCATATAAAAAATAGACAAGAGTAAGTTGTTTTGTGATGTGACTCTAAGGGTTGCTGGATGAAATTAGCATGAACATGGAAGGAAATGCACTTCAATGGGAATTTAGGGCAATCTGATATCATAGTGGTCCAATAGTACCCAATTCATTGAATTTCGTGGGAAATGAAAATAGCTCAGTCATGAACTCCTTTATGGATGGAGAAAATATATCATCCACTAATGCATCTAAGATTGACCCCATCAATGCCTCATTTTTATAGTTCTTTTTGATGTTTAGAGTTGTCATAGAGAAAAAAGACAATTTCTCCTCATTATATTTTTTCTCCTCCTACTCTATATGGTGGGATCCCACCCTTTTGGAGGTAGTCCACAATAAGAGTCATTTATCCAGTTTTAGGACAATATGGCTCAGGGATGGGGCAAATCTCATTGATTTATTATGTGTTATCCTGAACAGATGGAGAGATAATCCGATGGTGGAAAATGATGATGACCATTTTGTCCTTATATGTATTAGATAGAGTTGTTGTTTCATTTTATAATTAATTAGCCTTTTAATTTTTCAACCAATAACTATGAGTTGGATCTGAAAATAATTATTCCATTAACATTCAAATATGGTTTACCAATGGGATTATCTCTTCCTTTTTATAACATAACCATGGATAACATTATTGATGATCAATTTTGAATCACCTTCTATCTTCATGTATTTTACTTTTACTTGAAATTTCAACTCTATACCTATAATGAGAGGCTGGAATTATGATCCATTGTTTCTGTACCCCTCTAAAAGTGGGAAGAAGTGAGGTATGAGTACATTTTCTAAATATATTAGAATGACTCGTAGACCCAGTTTGTTGATGTTGGGGTCTTCTATCTATTTTCCTGTCAGACATCTATATTCAATTTCAAAATGCATCTCATAGATTTGGGGACCTCTTGAATAGATAAAACCTATTCCCTGGGTAGTTCATCATCCAATGAAGTCAGTTCTACTAATGAGTTCTCTACAAATAAATCTAATAATTATTGGACTTTGAAAAATTTATAAGGCATGAAATATAAGAAAAAAATATAGTAATATGACCACCCACCATGAAATATGTCTAGAAATAATTTGTTGGTGGAAAATGTGCATCATTAGGATTCCATATGATAACAAGTAAACCTTGTGATGCTACAGTTAGTGCCTGAGTTTATAGAATACAAATATCAATTCCATGCAATCTTCTCAACATCAGAGTAATGAGTCTCATCATCAATCATAGTTCATCTAAGATAGTAGTAGAATCTTTCGCTATCAAAATTATTATTTTATTCTATAAAGGAAACCTAGCATCACTCCAAGAAAGTTACAAACAAGTTAAGTAGTCTTCCTTGGATGGGAAACATTATAACTGGATGACATAAAATATATTTCTTGATAATGTCAAATGATTACGACCGATAATAAGTCTTTTAATATTCAATCCATTTTTTCATCAACCCAGCAAACGAAAAACATTTTCCGGCATGGTTGTCTATCACGTAGTGAATGTAATCCACTTTTCTGAGAATTCCTCTCAACATGGTGAGGTTGGAAGAATGTGACATTCCATGGATATCATTTTCCTTCATTAGTTTTACATCTAGGAAATGATATTTTATGAAGAATCTTAGTAAAATCACATAGGTAACACCAAAATATCATTTTAAGGGGTTCATTTTTAGACTATGTTATCTTAATTTGTCAAAAAGGATTTCAACATAGTACATGCAATCTGAACATTATCATTATTTAACAACTTTTTCATCAACATACCATTCAAAAAACATTCCCAGTAAGAGATTAATGTTGGGTTTCATGGACCGGTTGTTTTTGGTTTTGGAATTCAACAAACTAAATGGAATTACCGAAAACAAAACAATATATGGGGGCCTTAAGGTGGTCAATTTGTATTCTTCTTGAGCCATTCATGTTTAGTTATACCTAAATAGGAATCTGTGAAAGAGAGAGCCTGATATCTTATGATTTAATATATCATATGTTATTTAATTGGGTTGGGAAATCATATTTCATGAAGTTCTTGTTGAGATATCATAAATCGATGAAAACTATTCTTTTCACATTATACTTTTTGATAGGGACAACATTGTCCAGTCAGATGGGATATTGGACTTCCCAAATGAGGTTGTATCTGATGATCTCTTCAAACCTCACACTCTATCATGGTAGCATGTTTCTAATGAACCCTACTACCTTCTTTATTTTAGCCTTGGTGATTTTAGGGAAATCAACAGGTTAGTGGAAACTTTAGGATGGAGTCCTGGGATTTCTATGTAGTTCCCAAAAAACAAACCTCAAATTTTCTTAGAAAAAAGCTATATTCATCATTATCAACATAAGACAATGATACAATGATTAGGGTGGGCCATTAATATTCTTACACGCCATGATTTATTTCCTTGAGCTCATCAATAGTGGTATAAATTCTTCCTTTAATGTTTGAGGGGCATCCCTAATGTTTTATTCATTTTCCACTTCCTATACTTCTTCTTCTTCCTCTTGTTTTCATCAGAAAAAATTCATGAGATGTGATCTCCATAATTAGAAGAAGAGTAATGGTATTGGAATTGGGAGGTTTAAGAGACATCTTCAGACCTGACTAATAAGAAGGGAGATTTTGGAGAGGATTTCAGTAAGGGAAAGAAGAGTGTTTTTTCCTTTCTTTCGCAACAGTTGAGTCAATGATTTTATAGATATATGAAGATGGGTTTGGGGAATTTCTATCCAACCATTCATCATTATTTTGGGCATCAATAGATTTTTAAACACAGTTAGATTTTATTTCCATGACTAAACCCACGAATACTATTGAGTTCATATTCAATTTTGGACTCAGACACTCAAACTTGTTTATGTGAAGTGTGTCTTCTTCGTTGATCTATTTGAAGGTTCATCTAGGACCATCTATAAACCATTTGGGGCAGTGACCTAATCAATACCATCAATCAAGGGTCACTTACATTCATAATCATAGAATTTGGAATCTGTATAGGTTGAAATATTTGTTGCACTGGTTGTAGGTTGAAATAATATCTATGTGAGGATGAAACCAAGGTTGTCTTAGAATAACATTGAAGGATATGTTTTCTGAACAACTAGAAATTATGAGTCATATATGAGGTCATGCTAACTAGGTATTGATATCTATTTGTTCTAATGGTTTCTTCTCAGTTTTTTCATAATCCTACAGGGTTGTGTCTACGGGTTAAAAGTTATCCTAATTGCAGTCTAGCCGAAGAAGTGTTCATATTGAAAGGATATTAAATCTTGTTCCATTGAGAATGAAGACTTTCCAAACATCAATAATAGTTTTTCATGTTAGACACATATAATGGAATGATGTTTCCCTCAATATTGGTGATATTATCTTGATTTTTGAAGGGTATAACTACATATAACATTGTATGATTGGTCTCTATTGGATAGAATTTTGTAGAGGAAAATTCAGTTTAAAACTCTTGGGGGATTAGTAGAGCGTTTATGATCACTTCCCTGAGGTCTGTTGACAGATTAAGGGCCTATAGGATTGATATCATTGATAAGAATGTGATAACTTCTTCATAATATCATACTTATGGTCTAAAAGTTGGCTCGTCTCATTGTTAGAGTTCCCATTAATTTTTGATTTAGGGCCATGAGCTTTGGATGTATAGGTACCAACCCCAATATGGGAGCATGTGGTGCTTCTATATTTTTTATACTGGGTTCGATAGGACTGACGTCATGTAGAGGGAAGTTCAACACATATTCATCTTTTGATGGATATTTCAGAATAATAAAGATAGTTTGGTCTTATAGGGTGTAGGGGAATTTTCATGTTTCAGATAGGTTTCTATAAGGGATCTTCAACAAGTATCTATAGTGTTTACAGTTTGATAATGAGTTAGAACATTGTCTTAGTTTATTCCACAGTCACTCCATCCTTGATAACCATGGCTTCACTGGCCTCTTCCTTCATCTCTCAGGTGTGGTGTGGGGAATTTAGCTTCATAGTTGTATTAATCCTCATAGAATTGATCTCTTAAGTGAATTTCATTAATGGGGATGAAATAAAATCTTCCTATAATTATGTATCTCCTGACTAACTACTTCGGGTGGTTCAATTTGCTGGGTTGGTGACCGTGTTTTCATATATAATGGCATAAAATATGACGGGGTCATGGCTGAATTCAGCCATGACATTAGTTCATTTTCTTGCACTTTCTCCTTAAATTTTTAGTCAAACTACTTCTTGATCTACTGACTTTTAAATGCTTGTGGAGATGAGAAAATAAATTGTGTTGCAGTTGGAGTAGTTGGGGGTACAATTAGTTACCTCAACAATGCTTGGAAAATACCATGATATTAGTTGAATTTTTTTCTATGTCATCCAACTATCAAAATTATGATCCCTTCATTTAACAACATCTTGACAATATTATCCCTCACCATGGTCATCTTTTGAACCATATTCAACTTGTGCTAGCAGTAGTCCTAATTTGAAATCCCTTAAATATATCATTCTTTATTGTAGGTCATTAAAGATGAAACCTTCCTAAAAGGTGTGTCCCAATATTTTCTAAAAGGGACAATAATTTTTCTTGTCATCATGACCAATATCTTTAGTACTCTTTGGCACAAGTATAATGAATAAATTGTAGTTCATATCCACTATAAAATAACTACATAAATGATCATCTTGGAATGAGTATGTTTTATTCCCATGTTTCTCAAACAGATTTATCATGGGTATCCATTTCATATCATGTCCAGGAGGACGCTGAAATTGGTTCTTATAGGGACCTATACGATATAGTGTAGGCTTGATAACTGGGACAAGTATAGGTGCTGGCATAATCATGAAAGAGGTCATTTCATCTTTTCCCATCTTTTTCTAGGGGCCAGTGGGCCTAATAGGGACATGAGATTAGTTCATTGTAAATAGTGTTCTACTATTTGGGAAATGGTAGATAAATACTACAACCCACTTTTATATTTTACTTAGATGTGTGGGGTTTTCAGCTCACTGAGTAGGTTATTGATACACATAGTGATCTTCTCATCTAGGGGGAGCAGCAGATTCAAGGAGTTGGTCATCCCTTCCCATCTAGAAAATAATTATGAGACTCTCTTATTCTCCCATTGCATGTAGTCTATAAGGTCATTGACGGTAGTCTTTGGTAGTGTTGAGAAGGACTAGAAAAGGACCTGCCACCAGAGATACTCTCATCTTGTTATTGACAGTGCCGGAAAACTGGTGTTCCATACATAGGTTGAACCTATAGAGTCCACATGAAGTATCTATGATTCGATTCATCTTTTTTTCTCTATGGTTCCCATCATAGGATCAAAAATGGATGTATAATGAGTCATAGGATAGTCTAGATTCCCAATACAATTAAATATTGGGAACACGTGGTTCTCGAAATATTAGTGGTGGTGGAGTAATACTTACCTAGATGGGGTAAGGTCTCTATTTTTTCTATAATGATGTGTGTTGTCCTTCAATGGCTTCCAATAGAGCATCCAATGACTTTGTCGTATTAATGATCCCTTGATATATATCATTTTGAGCCTGAGGCTAAACATTCATATTATGGTAATGAGTGTATGTGGTGGTTTTACATGTATTTATGGATGATATTTGACCAAGGGAATATTTAGAGGTTTTTCCTCCACTTATGCTAGTTGTTTCATCAACCTGGGAATTATCAATATCCGTTTTTGACTAGGTCTAGGTATGTAGATGTCCATGTACCATATTGGGTGTATTCCCTAGACTTTCATCTTTTTTAGGGATCAACAATATTGGTAGAGGTACACCCTCTTGGTTCAAACATTGTGGCTTTACCTAAGGATCATATTTGATAGGACGACTTCCTTAGGGCATCTCTATATTGACGCACCTAAACTATTTTATTTATTAATACTATGTATTAAATCATTCCTAAAGCATTTGAGGCTCAATTTTATAAGGAATAAGTGTTGGGTGGTGTGTTACCAAGGTTATTCCCTTCCCTCTATTATTGATTTCTTGACGGGTGTTTGAGGATTGACTGGGGGAACACCCATATTCAGGGTAGACCAGTGGTTCCAAGTACGCATGCCTTCAATCACAGTGTTGGTCAGATTCCTAATGGAAACATCCCCTATATACTCTTCTTCATTAGTATCATTTTTAGTGTTCTTCACAGTATTTGTAACACCGGAAGCTTCCATGGTGTGCTTCTTTTTAAATAATTCAATAGCTTGTGTTGTACGTCACCCCATGTTTAAGCACACCACGACCTATCAATGTAACCATTTTAAAAAGTGGTTATGAATAGTAATAACAAACTTTTTAAGATTTATAAACATTATTTTTCAAAATATACATAATTTTTTAAATCATAATATCGATTTTAGCTTAGGGAAATATTTTGGTGATTTTTTAAAAAGATTCAATTTTTGATTAATAGCCCAAATATGTTGCATTTTAATTTTAGAATGATTTTTCATATAAATTATTAATATTGTAATATTGTATTATAAATTTTTTTTAAATTTTAATTGGATTAAAAATTTATCATTTAATCAGATTATGTTCATTGGAAATAATTTCAGATTTAAACTATACATTAACACTGACAATCTTTTGATAGATATTATATATTAAAAACCTATTTTTTGGTTTAAAAAATAGGAATTAAATTTAAATTAACTATAGAAACATCTATGTTTTGAATTTGGAAAAATGGATTCCATATTTGGAATCATAAAATCCAATTTTTTTAAATAGGAAACTTTTACTTTTAGACATTATGAATAGTATCTTCAGTAATTATTTTATTTTACATTGTTAAAGAGTAAATCTGGTAAATAAGGGTAAAGAAATATTATTTTAATAATATAAAACAACTCTAACACATCTCCTAATCCTATTTTATGAGATATTTTCAACTATGGGCATCCTTTGGTCGATTTTGGGACCCCATGGATAAACATGAATGTGGAAATGGCATTTAATGAGAATTAATTTAAGTAAAGAAAAATGTAATATAATCATGTATCTTATAGTAAAACAATTTTTAGAAGGGGTTATAAAAGTTATATTTTCGACTATAAATTAAAATTTTAAATATAAAAAGATATAATACAGCATGAATTTTTTTTTATATTTTTTATACATTAAATAAAAAATTATTTATGACACAATAATTACGCAGTATTTCCTTTATTAATGAAAAAATAAAATAAATGATACTATAAATATTAAAATAAATATAATTTGAAAGTTTTAATTCCATCCACGAATTTTATAGACGAAATTTACATATGAATTTTGAGTTAATTTTTTCTATTCGAAGTAATCATGTTTTTATGACTTTAACAAAAATTAATTCCTAAATTCTTTCAAAGTTGACATAAATGAGTATTTAAAACAAATACTATTTTATTAAAAGATATAATAGTCTTAAAAATATAATATCATTCTATATGAATTATATAATGATAAAAATATCATTAATTAACCACTTATTGTATGATTGTAAATTTATAGTAAATATGGATACCACATATTATGAAGATGCAACAAGACATGGTAATAGTTAATGTTTTTAACTGAGTGTTAAAGATAAAATATAAAGTAAATTTTGTAATCTAAATTTTTATTAAACCTCTTGGTTGACTGGATTACGACCCAAAATCACATTATAATTTAAATAAATGATTTTTGTATCATTTTAAACCTAAAATAAATTTATAATAAAATAATATTTCTACACGTTCTTGAAATGCCCCTCCTCCCTCTTATAAGAAGGCACCGCATCTACCCACTTATTCACACCTCTAAAGCCCTTTTTCTCAACTATACCTTCGCTGAATATTCTAAAAATTTCCCTCACATAATCCTAGAATCCACCCTTTTGGCATAAAACCAACTTATAGTGTTCTTTTGTGCAAATTGATAGGAGACACAAGAAAAGGAGGCAATCATTTTATCCCTTCATTGAAAGTTCATTTCTTCTTCTACTTCCTATTACTAAGTAGTTACAATACTAAAATAATAACTCTATAATATACTACATTATTATATTATGTTATTATTATGGGGAAAACATATTACCCTTTTACACATCCAATGAAAAACAATATCACCATGCCTGTGTACATACAGCTTACTGTCTCCACACTGGGGTGTAAATTTTTTTCATCAATACATCATTTAAGTGGGTATAATGATGAATAAAAATTAAGTAAATAATAAATATAACATCATATTATTTCTTTACAGTTCATGTTCAATCAAAATCCATACCATTAAACCATTAATGAAAATATATCATCCCTCGTGTGTACGTACGACTTACTGTCTCCACAACGCAAAGAGACTCATCTTCAATGTTCACCATCCAAGAATGATTATAAAGATATAAATTATGAATAATTATTAAATATATGAAATTATAATGCTGATAAAATAATATATATATAAGTATACATATATTTCATTCACCTATTTAAATTCGTACAATAAGAAAACAGAAACAACTTTCATGCGTACGTACAACCTACTGTCCCCATTAGTAGGGTATTCCGATCTATTATATATATTTATATTAGAAATATATATGATATATAAATATTAATATACATTTTTAATGTAATTATGTCATGATATATGTAATATGATCTACAGTAACAAGTCAAAACACGTAAAACAAAACAAGGCAATTGTTACCAGAAATGTTTCATAAACATGGAATTGTTAATAAATAGGTAATATAATGTCATAAGAAATCATATATCGTATCGTAAATAATACTATGATTCTAATATAAGTTAATAATACCATCATATAAGAGTTTTTGACATATAAATAGAGTATCTGACTTAAGGTAATGGATTTCTTCTCAATATCATTTTATTGAGGCATATTGTAATGTTTTGCTCCTCGTTCCTTTTATAGAGTACATATTCGACCTTTTTATTTTTTATATCATGAATATAATTAATTTCATGATATAATATTATATTCATCATGTAAATTATTTATATATCCATATTACTCATTTTATATGGTTATTTGATAAGGCATGTTATTTATTTTCATTAGTCAATATGAGAAATATATTAGACTTGAAATGAAGGGTGGATGGCGAACATTATATAACTCCAAGATGCAGCAAAATGTTCTCATGAGAAAAATAAGTTTGAAAATTGGGTTTCTACCCTTTATTTTAAACCGTCTAGTGAAAGGTCTGGATGGTAATTGTTTTTCATGTTTTTAAGATGAGACGTACTTAAATAAAGTATTTTTCCTCATTTAATTTATGTTATTATTTATCCATGAGATTTTGGGTCGAAATATATATGAAAGTAGTTCATTATTAGTTTATCTATTTATGGCATATGTTTTGGTTCTTCATGTACATTATTATTTGCTTTTTATCTAGTTTTTCAAATAGAAAGTGTTCTCATATATTTACTTATCCATATATATTGATTATTTCTTCCATTGTACATAACCTTACTGAGCATTTGAGCTCACCCTTATTATGTTTCTCTCCCCAGGTTATGAAGAAGAGAACTTGGGTTAAGATTTAATAGATGTAGTTTATTTCAATGGTTGTGTGGAATGTTTTATTTTTTTCCCAATGTATTATTGGTATCATGCATATAATCTGGATTTACAAGACTGCTAAATTGTATGGCCCGTCGAGATTTTTTTCCTCATAATAATACAAATGAAATGTAATAATGCATAGGCTTCCAGTGATCAGATGTTAGGTCATTATAGTTGGTATCATAGGAGTTTTATTAATAACCTTTGGAACTATATTTTGAGAACAATTATTAAAGAACATAACCTATTTTATACATTGGGGACACACATACAATAATTCACCCAAAGCAACAAAATATTATTATTTATGATACAAAATTTTTAATTTATGCTGATTGTTTTACCATATTTGAAACTTATATTTTTATGGTCAAATATGATATGTGTCATTATATAGAGATGGAAACTGGATGTAATTTATAGTATCAATACTCGAAGAAATTATTGGGGTTTCTCTACAGAGGAAACCAACATAGCTGGTATTAGAAGAGAGAAAATTATAGAAATACTAGGGACACTTAATCAAGTTATGATAAATAAACTTTCTCGAATGGAAAACCCATTCCATAGAGAGAATCACCTGTGCTGGATCACATTATGCGGCAAAATCCCCCATAATTTAGTGGGACTACAAATCCAATTATAGATGAGTAGTGGATTATGTCTTTGTAAAATATATTCATGCCCTTGGGATGTAATGAAATAGAATAGGTTACTTTTTTGGTCTATTGTTTCAAAGGTTATGATGATCAATGGTGTATGTTTGTCCAAAACACTAGGGATGAAGAAAAAATAGAACTTATGGAATGGATAATGTTTAAGGATATATTCTTCAACAAATACTTTCCTCGTGATCAACAAATTTAGATGAAGAGGATGTTTTTTAGCATAAAGAAAAAGGAAGAATAGTGTGTTTCAGATTATGAGGCTACTTGTACAAGGTTAGACAAGTTCTCTACGAATTATGTGTGGAAAATGGAGTTTATGATCGATCACTTCTTTAAAGGCCTTGATACAATTCTCTTAAGGGAACTGGTTTCATATAATTTTTCCATCATATGAATATAATGTTCTATGTGCCATCAAGATGGAGAAGGAATTTTATAGGATCAATATATTAAAAGGGAAATAAGATAAGAAGATGTCATCTGAGAACCATGAAAATGGGAATAAATCAAAGAATATGAAGACGTTTGAACATTTTCTATCTTGTGAAAACTATAGAAAAAATTCCATGGGAAATGTCTGAAGGGATTGTGAGTTTGTTATAAGTGCTGAGATAAGAGAAACAAGGCTCATGAATGAAAATGGAAGAAAAAAATCAATGATTTCGAGTGCCAAAATTTTAAATATATGGGACACTATTCGAATGAATACCCCAAACATCAAAGGAATCTGCCACAAAAGAGGTCGAGGGGAGATTTCCATGATTTTGTGATCACATTTGCTAAGGCTGAAGTTTCTAATGATGTGGTGGCAGGTATTTTATAAATTTTCTCAAATTTATCTAAATCTTTATTTGATTCTAGATCATAAAAGTCCTTTATATCTTCCTATTTTAATTAAAAATTAGATATTTCCAATTTACCATGAAAATTGAACTAGCATTTAGAACACATTATGGTAACATTACAACAATAGAGATGTGTTGAGTAGTTACTATTTTGGCATATAAACGTTGTCAAATTTCTAATTTGTTTATTATACCTATGGTTTCTTTTGATATAATCCCACGTATGGATTGGATTTCAAAATTTGATACAAAAATCAATTGAAAGAATAAGTATGATTAGATTTGTGAGGAAGATGTAGAATCTGTTATCATTAGTGCGGAAACTTCATCACCCAATTCTTATCCAAATCCACCCATAGTAGCTTTACCGAATAAGAATATTGTAGAGGAAGATAAATAAACATCTAGGGATAAAGGAGGTAATCATAAAATTGGCGACCTAAATTTTATAAAAGAATACAATAATTCTTTTCAAAAAGACTTACCTGGACACCCCTAGAGCATAAAGTTGAGTTTTGTATTGATTTAATCTATACTGTAAGGTCAATATCAAAAACACCCTATATGATGGCCACTATAGAATTAGTAGAGATAAAAAAGAAACTTAAAGAGTAATTTTTAATGGTATTTATCTTCCCCTTTTTATTTTCATGTGGATTCCTTGTTCACTTTATCAAGAAGAAATATGGATCCATGTGGGTCTGTATTGATTTTTGAGAAATCAATGTGATTACAATAATAAACAAGTATCATCTAACTCGTATCAATGTTTTATTTGATCAACTTAAAGTATCCCGATTTTTTTCTAAGATTGATCTTCATTCTGGATATCATAAATTATAGGTGAATAAGGAAGACATTCGGAAGGCATCTTTTTGGATGAGGTATGGTCATTACTAATTTACACTAATGTTGTATGGATTTAGTAATGCACCCTCAGTTTTTATGGATCTCATTAATAGATTATTCAAGGAATATCATGATGGTATTTTATGGTATTCATTGATGATATTTTGATATATTATAAAACCTCGGAAGACTATAAGTATCACTTGTGAATCATTCTCGATACTCTCAGGAGAGAAGAATTATATCATTAACTTATGAAGTGTGAATTATTGCTTAAAAAAATTTCTTTCCTTGTCCATATAGTCTCCAAGGATAGAAGCTCTATTGATCCTTAAAATGAAGCAATTCATGAATGGATACCACTGACAAGTATAATAAAGTTATTGAGTAGTATTGTTTTATCTAGTTACTATCGGTTTTTAATAAAGGATTTTTCTCGATTGGATAATCCATTAACCAAACTCACATGTAATGGGGTAAAATTTATTTGGAAAAAAGAGTGTGAAGAATTTTTTGATGAATTGAAGAGAAGATTATTCAATTCTTTTATCTTGACATTACCAACTTAGAATGATGGGTTTTTTATTTATTGTGATGCATCAAGGAAAGAACTTGGTTGTTTCCTTATGCTGAATGATAGGGTTATTGCATATACATCACGGAAATTAAAAACCCATAGAAAAAACTATAAAACTCAGGTTCTTGAGTTAGCTATAGTAATCATTGATATGAAGATATGGATACACTATCTCTATGATGAAAAATGTAAGATATATACTGATCAAAAGAGTTTGAAATATATTTTCTCATAGAAATAACTCAACATGAGACAAAGGAGGTGTTTTGATCAACTCATAGGTTATGATTTCACAATACACAACCACCTAGGGATGGAAAATAAAGTAGCAGATTCCATGAGTAGAAAGTACCATGGAGTTCTAAACCAGATGAGACTTTTAAGGGATCCTATGTTCATGGTTCTAGTAAATTTGGATATGGGAATTATCAACGAGGGAGAAGAATTGCAACTTTTTCAAATGGTTTCCAAACCATCTTTACTATAAAGAATAAAAAGTTCTCAAACTAATGACAAGGATTTTCAAAAAAATTTAATGTTGTGAATGATGTGAGATTGATTGATTTAATATTTAAACATGGAATTTAAAAATTTGGGAAGACGCTTTGTGTTCCTGGTATACCTAAACAAAAAGAGGAATTATTGGATTATTCTTATAGCTCCACATTCCTTATACACACCAGTGGTACTAAGATGTATAGATATTTGAAGGAACATTTACATGGGATAATGTGAAGAGGGAGATTACTGATTATGTATCAAAATATTTTGTTTGTCAGTAAGTGAACGCTGGAAGACAACATCCTAGAGGAGTCATGCAACCTCTTCCCATACCTAAGTGGAAATGGGATGATATTATTATAGACGTTGTCATGGGGCTACCAAAGACTCATATAAGGAATGATTCAATATGGGTCATTGTGGATCGCCTTACCAAGTCAGCATATTTTCATGTTATAAGAGAAGATTTACCACTTGAACGTCTAGAAATACTATATATTAATGATGTTTTAAGACTTCATGTTGTACCCCTATCTATTGTTTCAGATCCTAATACCGATTTTACATCAAGATTATGGAAAAGAATTCAGAAGGCCCTAGATACTGAAATTCATTTGATCACTGCTTACCACCCTCAAACTGATTTCAAATCGGAATGGAATATTCAAACATTATGAGACTTCTAGAGATCTTGTTCACTTGACTTTGAAGGTATGTGGGATCAATATTTAACTATAGTGGAATTTTTTTATTGTAATAGCTTCTATTCAAGTATTCAGATTGCACCATATGAAGCATTTTATGGAAAGATATTTCGTACACCAACTTTTTGGGATTATGTTGGATAATGAAAATTTTTAGGTCCAGAACATTTTGAGGAAACAGTGGAAGATGTGATGATTATTGAATCCCACATAAAATTATCTCAATTTAGGCAAAATAGATATGCTGATAACCGATGGAATTATTTGAAATTTCATATAGGAGATCTTGTTGTAACACCCGAGACTTTTATGTTATATAAATCAACAAAGGAATCTTTTTCTACACAACACTTGCTTGGATTGCTTTACACGCAATCGCGACCTTCCTCGATAGCTTGAGTCGTACGCAATACCGAGTTTCACTAAACAACAATATGCTATTAAAACAAGCCACTATGAATAGTAATAACCACTTTTTGAAATTTTATAAATTTTATTTTTCAAAATGGACTTCATTTTTGTACTCAGAATATCAAAATTATCCTAGGGTGAAATTTTGGTATTTTTCTGAAAACTTTCAATTTTTTATGAATAGTGAAACCACTAAGTGGTAGGTTAAAAACTGAATTTTGCATAAAACTTAATTTTACCGCTTCTGTGAATGGAATTTCAAAAATCCGACAGACACAGTCGATATCAGTAAGTAAAATGTGGTTCAATGAGATAAAAATAATTTTTTTGTGAATAGTAACTTTTTACTTTTTTTACCACGGTTAATAGTAAATAGAATAACTAAGGGTAAATATGATATTAATATTACCCTAACACATGTCTTAATTCTATTGGACAAGTGTAATTCGACCAAAAAAAAACTTAGGAATAAAGTATGACCATTTAGGCCCACTTGGATTAGATTAGGACATTTAATATTAATTTATTTAAAGAAGGGTTAAAATAGTTAAAATCAAAGTTTCATAAGTAAATCATTTTTAATATGGGGCTATACATAAGATAAATTCGACTATAAATATTCATTAGAAAGCTAAAAATATTTCCTACATAATGGTATTTTATTTGTAATTTTTAGACATTAAATAATTTAATTTATTTATGACACAGTGATGATGCAGTAATTATCTTATTAATGAAATATTGACATAATTGATGTTATAAACACCAAAATAAATATAATTTGAGACTTTTTATAAATTCCACTAATTTATAGGTTACTATGATATATTACTGTTGATTTAATCAACTTTATTCTAACATATAATTCTGTTATGACTTACACAAAAATCATATATCAAATAGTGTCAAAATTGACACAAAATAGTTTTTAAATAAAATATTATATTATTAATTGTTATTTTATTCCTCAAAATCTATGGTTTGTCCAAATAACTTAGATAAGGATATATATATTAATAATAAACAATTTGGGGTTCTTTTGGCATGTTATTGTAAGTGTATTAACCATATAGTGAAAGAAAACAAAAAGACACGGTAAAAGTTAAATTACATAACTTAGAGTTAAATCTAATTGACAAGGTTAAAATAATACCCTAATCTTGTCTAAATCCTATTGGTTGATAGGTTTTCGACCCATACTTACTTTATCTTCTAAATAAGACCCTTTGGAACCATTATAAACCGATTTTTACTTTAATATAAAATAATATTTTGAGATATTCCTAAGGTGCCCCTCTCCTCCCTTAAAAAAGGGCACCTCCTCCCCCTCCTCCTCACACCAATTTGAGCACTCAAGCTCGGCCAACCCCTGCCATTTTCTCCTCTCCACTTCCCTATAATAATCCTAGAGGTCCTGGTCTTCTTCAAAGACCAATCTTAGTTCCCTAAGTGGCGGATTCAAAGAGGCGTTCCAAAGAAGAGGTAATATCCATTACCGATCTTTTCAATTTCTTTATTCTTCAACTTCTTCTTCTTTATATGTTTCATGATAAAGTAATACCATAAGTATTACTTAAGTACTGATATGTTATTATAAATATGAAACAACCCTAATTCACCTTCTATCCATCCCACGGAAAAATGAAATCACAGCGCGTGCGTACGTACGGAATACAGTCTCCATGCCGTGGTGTAATCTATTTTTCCACCATCACTTTACAAGGATGGGTATAATGGTATAATGAGTAACTATTTATGATTATTATAAAGTAATATTGATACTTAAATAATATATATATACTCCAATACAGTTCCACGATCATAGGAACGATATCATCACTCGTGCGTACGTACGAAATACCGTCTGCACGATGTGATGCGACTCGTTCTACATGATCATCATTACATAGTAATTATATAAATGAATTGAATGAATAAATATGACATATGTTACACTAATACCATTCTGGATATAAGTTATCTATAACCTTAAAATATGAATAAGAATTTATTCGGCAAAACACACATAAGAACAAAAGGCAATAAAGACCCGAGTAACAAGTAACAATGAAATATTACTAACAATAAGCTATGAATATGAACATATATGATATCATATCAATATGTATGATTCTGGAATAAGTCAATAACATTATTTAAACCATTATACAGGAGCTTCGGACACGTACAAAGCAAATCGGACCTAAGGTAAGGGAAATATCACAATCTCATTTTTATCCGAGATTGTTTATTCGTAAGTATTTACTGGGGTGTATTTTATCATCCACATCCATGTTCCCTCAATATGTAATATTGTTTCCATCCACTTACAATAGTTTAAATCCAATTTTACCCTTCGGTGAATTTTTAGTAATATGTTTGAAAGGAATATTTTGTCGTACGAGGTACTTTTTGACTTTTCCGACAAAAGTACGAAAGAATGTTTTTTTTAACTTATACGGCATGAATGGATTTTTAAAACATTATTTCCAAGAAGCTTCCTTTACAAGTTTTCAAGTTTATTTTTAATCAACTTCTTTTATTTTAAAGTCGTATGACATGTTATGAAAGGAAAAATGTTTTATAGTAGAAAGGATATTTTCCTCAAGAATGGAGTTCAAGTATTTTATCAAAATTATTTTCCATCTAAGATAATAAAAGGGTTCTGTTTTTATCCCTATTATTACATGGATTTGATCATGTTGTGATGGAAACATTTTTATGAAATCCTTTATCTTATATTAATTGCTTTATGATGTCATGTTGTTTAAGAATCCCATTTTTATTACATGGGTTACGCTATGATGTATGGTTTATGATAATGTGGCACACATAAGAAAGGATTCATTATAAGATGGGTGGGACCTATATCTCCCTCCAATGCATTGGGTAAAGATTTTATATCTCATGAGATAGACATGGCAGGAACTGTAGGTTATACCAGTTCAGTGAAACAGGACTGGAACGAGGGTGACTCGGTTCAGAAAGGGACTTTGTCCACTAAGATAGTCTTGGCAATGAGTCATGACTAACAAGAAATGATTTTCCATGATTATGTGTGCATGACACAAAGTTTCAAGTTTTATGTTATGATTATAGGGATCTCATTTTCACTTCTATGATTTATTCCATGGTAAGATATTATGATCTCTTTTGCAGGTTTTGATTTTCAAAAAGATATGATATGATTTTTATTTTCTTTATTTTCCCTTGCTGAGCATTTGAGCTCACCCTTTTATGTTTTCTTTTCCCCAGGTCAGGAAGATGGATATTAAGTAGAATATGCTAAAAGGGACCCTAGATATGATGAAATAAATGGGAGACATTGTAGAAGATTTATGAACCAGTTGTTTATGTTTCCCAGTTTCTAAAGACACTATACCTATACGGTCTTTTGTGGTTTTGTCATATGTTGTAATAAGTGTGCTTCAATTTTGAAGTATTAACAATGTATGTAAAGTATGGGTCGTTATAGTTGGTATCAGAGGAAAGGTATAGTCAACCTTTGGAAACTAGGATGTGAGAGCCTTAGTAAGAACCCTAAGGATAAGTCTAAGCATAGAACACTATCTTAGTGTTTTAGAAATGGCCTTGAATAACCTAGGATAAGACCTTAAGCATGAAAATTTTATTCTTGAATTATGTGGTTTTCCTATTATAATTAGTGTTGCTCACACTATTCTTCTTGGTTTTAGTCAATGGCTGGAACCCGAAGGAACCGTATTAATGCGGAATGCGATGTGCAATGGAATGATTGTCCCCCTGAGCAACCAAACGATATGGGAGCTGGAATGCAAAATCTTGTAGCCATGCTCACACAACTTTCTCAAGTTATGAATCTTGTAGGACTTCCAAACGAGCGAAGGAAGGAGCAACATTCTGTTGAATCCTTCATGAGGCAGCGTCCACCTTCTTTCAGCGGGTCTACTGATCCATTAGTTGCTGAACAATGGATTAGTACTACTGAAAAGATATTTTCAGTTCTTCAATGTTCTGAGCATGATAAAGTCATCCTAGCAGTGTACCGTTTGGAAGGAGATGTTGATCAATGGTGGAATCTTATTAAGAATACGAGGCAAAGGGATGAAATTGAGTCTATGGAATGGGATGAGTTCAAGAACTTATTTTTCAATAAGTTCTTCCCTCGTATTCTCCGAAAAAAGATGGAGAAAGAGTTCCTTGAACTGAAGCAAAGGGATGATGAATCTGTTGGTACCTATGAAGCAAATTTTACAAGACTTGCAAGGTACGCTTTTGGTATTATTATCCAACCTGAGAGTAAGATCGATCGATTCTTTAGTGGCTTAAAACCAAGTCTTCGAAGGGCGTTAGCCATAAGGGACTTCAATAGCTACGAGGAAATCGTTCGATGTGCTCTCAAAGTCGAGATGGAGATTGGAGTAAACCATCAGTCACATGGGTTTGATAAGAAGAGGAAGATGGAAATCAAAGGAAAATCTAAAGAGCACACTAAGAAGAAGATGATCATTCCCTTATGCTCAAAGTGTGGAAAGAAACATGGAGGGAGTTGTCTTAAAGGGACAAGTAAATGTTTTAAAAGTGGAAAGGAAGGTCATCGGGCGTTTGAATGCCGTGATAATGGGAAGAAAATGTCTAATGACGCAAACAAAGGAAGGGATACACAGAATGAACCTACTACACTTCAATGTTTCTAGTGCAAGGGGATGGGGAATTATGCCAATCAATGCCCAAATCCAAGGGTTCATGATGATGGTCAACGTCAACAAAATCTTAAGGCTAAAGACAAAGGAAAGTCACATGCAATTTCTATCAGCGATGTGGAGTATGATAACGAAGTGGTGAAAGGTACACTTACCATCCACTCTAAAGTAGAAAATGTTTTATTTGATTCTGGATCCACCCAATCTTTTATTTCTAAAGAATTTTCTAAGGGTATCACCGTATTACCTCAACAATTAGATGTTGAGTTATCTGTGACAACACCTAATGGCACAACAGTCACATCAAAAGTTTATAATTCTTCTCTGATCGATGTTTGTGGGAAAGTGCTTCCTGCAAATCTTGTGATCCTTACTATAGTGGAATTTGATGTGATTCTTGGCATGGATTGGCTTTCTCTACATGGAGCTCATATCAATTGCCAAATAAGGGAAGTCACATTTCATATTCCAGATCAATCTACGATCGTTTATCAATGCAAGGATGAACATAACCTTCCAGTGGAAATTCCTTCCATTTTATGGGTCTTGATTCCACTAAATGAAGGTTATTTATCTCAAATGGTTGGTGAGAAACTCACGATTAAGAATATGCCCATTGTACGGGAGTTTGATGATGTCTTTCCGGAGGAATTACCGGGTCTTCCACCAAATCGTGAAGTTGAGTTTTCAATATAACTCGTACCGGGTGCTTTGCCTATTTCAAAGACACCTTATAGAATGGCCCCAATTGAGTTGCAGGAATTGAAGAAGCAACTCCAAGAGAATCTTGATAAGGGATTCATACTCCCTAGTGCGTCACCTTGGGGAGCACCTGTTCTATTTGTTAAGAAGAAAGATGGATCAATGAGACTCTGCATTGATTATCGAGAGCTTAACAAGATCACTATCAATAACAAATATCCTCTCCCACGCATTGATGACTTATTTGACAAACTACGCGGAGCTCAATACTTTTCCAAGATTGATCTTCTTTCAGGGTATCATCAATTAAGGTTCAAAAGGGAGGATATACCAAATACGGCTTTCCGTACAAGGTATGGACACTATGAATTTATAGTGATGCCATTTAGTCTTACTAATGCCCCTGCTATCTTCATGGATCTAATGAATAGAGTCTTTAGAGACTATCTTGATCAATTTGTGGTAGTCTTTATAGACGATATTCTTGTCTATTCAAAGAGCAAGGAAGAGCATGAAGATCACTTGAGAATTATATTGAAGACCCTGAGAAAGGAGAAGCTTTATGCCAAATTTACCAAGTGTGAATTTTGGCTTCAAAAAGTTGCATTTTTGGGTCACATAATCTCAAAAGAGGGGATATCTGTGGATCCAGCAAAAATAGAGGTTATCGAAAGATGGTCGAGACCAACAACAGTAACTGAGATCCGAAGTTTTCTTGGTTTGGCTGGATATTATCGACGTTTTGTAATAGATTTTTCACGATTATCTAATCCACTCACCAAGTTGACTCGGAAAGAAGTTAAGTTTGTCTGGACAGAGGAATGTGAAGAGAATTTCAAGGAGTTGAAAAGAAGTTTATCCAGTGCACCTGTGCTCACACTGCCTTGTAGTGGAGAAAGGTTTGTGATCTACAGTGATGCATCCAAGAAGGTATTGGGGTGTGTTCTTATGCAAAATGATATGGTGATAGCTTATGCCTCACGACAGTTGAAAATCCATGAGAAAAATTACCCAACACATGATTTGGAGTTGGCTGCGGTAATCTTTGCATTAAAGATTTGGATTCATTACCTTTATGGTGAAAGGTGTGATATTTATACTGATCATAAAAGTTTAAAGTATATTTTCACACAAAAGGAGCTGAATATGCGCCAAAGAAGATGGTTGGAGCTGATTAAGGATTATGACTGCTCAATCCATTACCACCATGGAAAATCAAACAAGGTGGCAGATGAATTAAGTCGACAAGACCATGCTAGTTTATCCATGATGAGGATCACAAAAGATCCAATATTTATGGATTTACAAAGGATGGATCTTGGAATTATAATGGAAGGGGAAAAATCGTATCTTTCTCAAATGAATGTTCAACCATCTATACATGTGAAGATTAAAGAGGCAAAGAAAGAAGATGTCGAGTTACAAAAGAAGGTGAGAAATGTTCCTTATTTCAACCTTGATTGTGATGGGATAATAAAGTTCTAGAATCGGGTTTTTGTTCCTTCCATCCCCAAATTAAAGAAGGAGCTGCTAGATGAGGCTCATAGTTCTTCATTCTCTATTCATCCTGGAAGCACGAAGATGTATAGGGACCTGAAAGAGTACTTCTGGTGGGATGGCATGAAAAGAGATGTTGCTGAATATGTCTCTCGATGCTTGGTTTGTCAGCAAGTTAAAGCTGAGAGACAGAAGTCTAAGGGGATGTTACAACAATTACCCATACCCAAATGGAAGTGGGAAAACATCACTATGGACTTTGTCACAGGATTTCCTAAAACATCCAAAGGCAATAATGCTATCTGGGTCATAGTTGATCGTCTTACAAAGTCTGCACACTTCATTCCTATTAGAGAGGATTTCTCTCTAGATCAGCTTGCCAGGATATATGTAAAGGAAGTGGTAAGATTGCATGGAGTACCACTTTCTATTATATCTGATCGGGATCCGAGATTTACCTCGAAGTTCTGGCGAAGTCTTCAGCATACTCTGGATATAGAGTTGAGTTTCAGCACTGCTTATCATCCCCAGACAGATGGTCAGTCTGAGAGAACAATTCAAACCCTAGAAGATATGTTGTGAGCTTGCTCTATGGATTTCAAAGGAGGTTGGGATCAACACCTACCTTTGGTGGAATTTTCTTATAATAATAGCTTTCACTCCATTATTCAGATGGATCCTTATGAAGCTCTCTATGGAAAGAAATACAGGACTCCAACTTACTGGGATGATGTTGGGGAAAGAAAGCTATTAGGACCTGATCTCGTTGATGAAATGGCAGAAAAGGTCAGATCTATTCAACAACACATAAGAGCAGCTCAGAGTCGACAGAAAAGTTATGCCGACAACCGAAGAAAAGACCTAGAGTTTGAAGTGGGTGATAAAGTGTTCTTACGAATATGTCCCTGGAAGAGGGTTATGAGATTTGGAAAGAAGGGGAAGTTGATCCCTAGATATATCGGTCCTTTCGAAATACTGGATCGTGTTGGGAAGGCAGCTTACCGATTGGCGCTTCCACCGAATCTCTCTCAAGTTCACGATGTGTTCCATGTATCTCTCCTGAGAAAGTACATACCAGATCCTTCACATGCACTCAGCTCAGAAGTTGTACCGGTGAAGCAAGATCTTTCTTATGAAGAACAGCCGATAGAGATTCTGGATCGTAGCGAAAAAGTCCTACGAAACAAGACCACCCGATTGGTGAAAGTTTTATGGAGGAACCACCAACTTGAAGAAGCTACATGGGAGCTTGAGGATATGATGAGGGAGAAGTATCCTCATCTGTTTGTTACAAAGTGACGAATTTCGAGGGCGAAATTCTTTTTAAGGGTGGTAGAATGTAACACCCGAGACTTTTATGTTATATAAATCATCAAAGGAATCTTTTTCTACACAACACTTGCTTGGCTTGCTTTATACGCAATCGCGACCTTCCTCGATAGCTTGCGTCGTACGCAATACCGAGTTTCACTAAACAACAATATTCTATTAAAACTAGCCGTTATGAATAGTAATAACCACTTTTTGAAATTTTATAAATTTTATTTTTCAAAATGTACTTCATTTTTGGACTCATAATATCGAAATTAGCCTAGGGTGAAATTTTGGTATTTTTCTGAAAACTTTCAATTTTTGATGAATAGTGAAACCACTAAGTGGTAGGTTAAAAACTGAATTTTGCAAAAAACATAATTTTACCACTTCTGTGAATGAAATTTCGAAAATCCGACAGACACGGTTGATATCAGTAAGTAAAATGTGGTTCAATGAGATAAAAATAATTTTTTGGTGAATAGTAACTTTTTACTTTTTTTACCACGGTTAATAGTAATTAGGGTAACTAAGGGTAAATATGATATTAATATTACCCTAACACATGTCCTAATTCTATTGGACAAGTGTAATTCGACCAAAAACAAACTTAGGAATAAAATATGACCATTTAGGCCCACTTGGATTAGATTAGGACATTTATTATTAATTTATTTAAAGAAGGGTTAAAATAGTTAAAATCAATGTTTAATAAGTAAATAATTTTTAATATGGGGTTATACATAAGATAAATTCGACTATAAATATTCATTAGAAAGCTAATAATATTTCCTACATAATGGTATTTTATTTTTAATTTTTAGACATTAAATAATTTAATTTATTTATGACACAATGATGATGCAGTAATTATCTTAATAATGAAATATTGATATAATTGATGTTATAAACACCAAAATAAATGTAATTTGAGACTTTTTATGAATTCCACTAATTTTCTAGGTTACTATGATATATTAAAGTTGATTTAATCAACTTTATTCGAACATATAATTCTCTTATGACTTTTACAAAAATCATATATCAAATAGTGTCAAAATTGACACAAAATAGTTTTTAAATCAAATATTATATTATTAATTGTTATTTAATTCCTAAAAATCAATGGTTCGGTCAAATAACTTAGATAGGATATATATATTAATAATAAACAATTTGGGGTTAGTTTGGCATGTTATAGTAAGTGTATTAACCATATAGTGAAAGAAAACAAAAAGACACCGTAAAAGTTAAATTACTTAACTTAGAGTTAAATCTAATTGATAAGGTTAAAATAATACCCTAAACTTGTCTAAATCCTATTGGTTGATAGGATTTCTACCCATCCCCACTTTAGCTTCTAAATAAGACCCTTTGAAACCATTATAAACCGATTTTGACTTTAATATAAAATAATATTTTGAGATATTCCTAAGGTGCCCCTCTCCTCCCTTATAAAAGGGCACCTCCTCCCCCTCCTCCTCACACCAATTTGAGCACTCAAGCTCGGAAACCCCTTCAATTTTCTCCTCTCCACTTCCCTAGAATAATCTTAGAGGTCCTGGTATTCTTCAAAGACCAATCTTAGTTCCCTAAGTGGAGGATTCAAAGAGGCGTTCCAAAGAAGAGGTAACATCCATTATCGATCTTTTCAATTTCTTTCTTCTTCAACTTCTTCTCCTTTAGTTGTTTAATGATAAAGTAATAACATAAGTATTACTTACATACTGATATGTTATTATAAATATGAAACATCCCTAATTCACCTTCTATCCATCCCACGGAAAAATGAAATCACCGCGCGTGCGTACGTACGGAATACAGTCTCCACGCCGTGGTGTAATCTATTTTTCCACCATCACTTTACAAGGATGGGTATAATGGTATAATGAGTAACTATTTATGATTATTATAAATTAATATTGATACTTAAATAATATATATATACTCCAATACAGTTCCATGATCATAGGAACGATATCATCACTCGTGCGTACGTACGAAATACCGTCTCCACGATGTGATGCGACTCGTTCTACATGATCATCATTACATATTAATTATATAAATGAATTGTATGAATAAATATGATATATGTTACACTAATACCATTCTGGATATAAGGTATTTATAACCTTAAAATAAGAATAAGAATGTATTCGGCAAAACACGCATAAGAACAAAAGGCAATAAAGACCCGAGTAACAAGTAACAATGAAATATTACTAACAAGAAGCTAAGAATATGACCATATATGATATCATATCAATATGTATTATTCTATAATAAGTCAATAACATTATTTAAACCATTATACAAGAGCTTCGGACACGTACAAAGCAAATCGGACCTAAGGTAAGGGAAATATCACAATCTCATTTTTATCCGAGATTGTTTATTCATAAGTTTTTACTGGGGTGTATTTTATCATCCACATCCATGTTCCCTCAATATGTAATATTGTTTCCATCCACGTAAAATATTTTAAATCCAATTTTACCCTTCGGTGAGTTTTTAGTAATATGTATGAAAGGAATCTTTTGTCGTATGAGGTACTTTTTGACTTTTTCGACAAAAGTACGAAAGAATGTTTTTTTAACTTATACGGCATGAATGGATTTTTAAAACATTATTTCCAAGAAGCTTCCTTTACAAGTTTTCAAGTTTATTTTTAATCAACTTCTTTTATTTTAAAGTCGTATGACATGTTATGAAAGGAAAAATGTTTTTAAAGTAGAAAGGATATTTTCCTCAAGAATAGAGTTCAAGTATTTTATCAAAATTATTTTCCATCTAAGATAATAAAAGGGTTCTGTTTTTATCCCTATTATTACATGGATTTGATTATGTTGTGATGGAAACATTTTTATGAATTCCTTTATCTTATATGAATTGTTTTATGATGTCATGTTGTTTAAGAATCCCATTTTTATTACATGGGTTACGCTGTGATGTATGGTTTATGATTATGTGGCACACATAAGAAAGGATTCATTAATAGATGGGTGGGACCTATATCTCCCTCCAATGCATTGGGTAAAGATTTTATATCTCATGAGATAGACATGGCTGGAACGGTAGGTTATACCGGTTCAGTGAAACAGGACTGGAACGAGGGTGACTCGGTTCAGAAAGGGACTTTGTCCACAAAGATAGTCTTGGCAGTGAGTCATGACTAACAAGAAATGATTTTCCATGATTATGTGTGCATGCCACAAAGCTTCAAGTTTTATGTTATGATTATGGGGATCTAATTTTCACTTCTATGATTTATTCCATGTTAAGATATTATGATCTCTTTTGAAGGTTTTGATTTTCAAAAAGATATGATATGATTTTTATTTTCTTTATTTGCCCTTGCTGAGCATTTGAGCTCACCCTTTTATGTTTTCTTTTCCCCAGGTCAGGAAGATGGATATTAAGTAGAATATGATAAAAGGGACCCTAGATATGATGAAATAAATGGGAGACATTGTAGAAGATTTATGAACCAGTTGTTTATGTTTCCCAGTTTCTAATGACACTATACCTAAACGGTCCTTTGTGGTTTTGTCATATGTTGTAATAAGTGTGCTTCAATTTTGAAGTATTAACAATGTATGTAAAGTATGGGTCGTTATACTTGTTTTCATGAATTTATCACCATGTAAGGGTGTTATACAATTTAGTAGGAATGGTAGATTAACTCTCATGTACATCAGACCTTTTTAAATTCTAGAATGAATTGGATTTGTGTCCTACCGTATTGCAATTCCTCCAAGTCTCTCGAAAGTTCATGATGTGTTCCACATATCATTGTTAAGGAAATACATGCCAAACACAATACATGCACTCACCTATGATGATATAGAACTGGAACCTGATTTATCTTATTTTGAATAGCCCATAAATATACTTGATACCATATAACATTTGTTGAGAAATCAGACCACTCGAATGGTAAATGTTCTTTAGAGAAACCGTAAAATGGAAGATGCGATGTGGGAACCTGAAGAACATATGATGATGAAACACCTAAATCTTATTAAATCATTATATTCTGGAAAATTTGAGGATGAAATTGTTTGAAGGGGAAATAATGTAACATCCCATGCTTCCACGGTACTCTTCTTTTTAAATGAATTAATAGCTTGTGTTGTACACAACCCCCAAGTTCAAGCACACCACAGCATATCAATGTAGCTATTTTAAAAAGCAGTTATGAATAAAAATAAACCCATTTTGATGTTTTATAAAAAAATTATTTCAATGTATACTTTATTTTTGAATTCATAATATCAAAATTATCATAGGGTTAAATTTTTCTGATTTTCAGAAAAGATTTGATTTTTGATGAATAGTGCAAATATACTGCATTTTAATTCAAGACCGCCTTTTCATATAATTTATTAATATTGATAGATTGTCTTTTAAATTAGATTTAACATATAATTGGATTAATATTTTATCATTTAATCCAATTATTTTCAATTTAAGTAATTTCAAATTTAAATTGTACATAAACACATGATAATCTTATGATAGATATTTCTTATTAAAATCTATCTTTTTGGTTTTGACAGCGGGAAATTTTTAAAAATTAATTACTGTAGATTCTTTGTTTTGGATTGGTAGAAATAGATTCCATATTAGGAATCATTAGGTCTGAATTTTGTAAATAGGTAACACTAATATTTGGACATTATGAATATTAACATGAGTAATTATTTTATTTACCATGGTAAAAAGGTAAATCTGGTAAATAAGGGTAACAAAATAATATTATTATATTATTAAACAACCCTAACCCTAGTCTTAATCCTATTATATGAGATATGTCTGAATATGGTCATCCATGAGTCTATTTTGGGACCCCATGGGTCAAGTTGGATGTAAAAATGACATTTTATAAGAATTAATATAATGTAAAGAAAAATGTAACATAATCATGTATATTTTAGTAAAATAATTTTTATATTGGGTTATATAAGTGATATTTTCAACTATAAATATTAATTATAATCCTAAAAATATTTTCTATATCATGGTATTCTATTTATAATTTTTATAAAATATATAAATTAATTTATTTATGACACAATAATGATACAATATTTTAATTATTAATGAAGGAATCGAATAAATGATATTATTAATATTAAAATAAACATAATTTTAATGTTTTGATTAAATAAAAAAATTTATGGATTAAATTGACATATGATGGTTGAGTTAATTTTTTTTTTATTCGAAGTAATGAATTTATTATGACTTTAACAAAAATCAATTCTTAGATAGTGTCAATATTTACATAAATGAGTTTTTTAAAAAATAAAATTTATTTTAATTATATTATAGTGATAAAAATATGAGATTGTTCCAAATAATTAATATAATTATGATATTTTCATTAAGAATACACTTATGGTTATATTTCAATTTTATAATCAATATAGTTACTTTATATTATGAAAATCCGAGAAGACATAGTAAGAGTCAGTGTTTTTAACTGAGGGTTAAAGCTAAAATATAAGGTTGATTATGTGACATAAACATGTCTAAAACCTATTGGTTTATTGTTTTTCAACCCAAAAACGTATTATATTTTAAATAATTGTCTTTGGGACGATTTTAAGTCGCAAATCAATTTATAATAAGATAACATTTCTAGACATTCCTAAAGTGCCGCCCATCCCTCTTATAAAAGGGAACCACCTCTACCCAGTTATTCACACCTCCAACTCTTTTTTACAGGACAAAACCTGCCCAAATCTCTTCCAAAATTCTGTCAATTCATCCTAGATGACTCCGTTTTTTTGTAAAACCAACATATTGATTCCTTTTGTGAAAATAAAAAGGAGGCACCTGAAGAAGAGGTAATCATTGTATCCCCTCTTTCAAAGATCATTTCTTCTTCTACATCCTATTAATAAATTGTTATGATACTAAAATAATAACTCTATAATATAATATAATATAATATTTTTTAATGACTATGGTACAACAATATTACCCTTTTACCCATCCAATTAAAACAATATCACCATGTGTGCGTACATATGGCTTACCATCTCTAAGCTGTGGTCTATAGTATTTTTCATATATACATCATTTCAATGCATATTACTCTGAATAAAAATGAATTAAATAATATATATAACATGATATTATTTCTTTAAAATTAATGTTCCATCCAAATCCCTACCATTTAACAATTAAAGAAATGATATCTTTTCTTGTGCATACGTTGAGCTTACCGTCTACACGACGCGATGTGACTTTTATTCCATGATCAGCATCCAAGAATCATTATAAATATATATATAATGAAAAAATATGAAAAATATGACATAATAAATATAATTTAATAATATATATCTATATATTTTTATGTGCATATATTTCATTCACTTACTTGTATTCATATGATAAGAAAAAAAGGATACAACGTTCATGCGTACGTACACCCTATTATCTCCATGAATAGTTTATTCCTATCTATTATATATATTTATATTATAAATTATTATGACATATAAATCATGTTATATTTTTTGGGTGTAGGTAAATCATGACCTGAATAATATGATCAAGAATAACATGTCAGAACACGTACGATAAAAAGAAGCGATTATTACCTGAAATGAGTCATTAACATTGAAATGTTAATAAATTGGTAATATAAATTCATAAAAGAATAATATATGATATCATAAATATTATTTTGATTCTAATATAAGTTAATGATAACAAAGTAAAAGAGATTCTGACAAATACAAAGAGTATCAGACCTATGGTAAGGAATTTCAACTCAATTTCATTTCATTGATGCATCTTGTAATGTAATGCACCTAGTTCCTTTTGTACGGTGTATATTATACCTTTTGACTTGTTATATCATGAATATAATTTGATTCATGATATTAAATTATTACCTTCAAGTAAATTATTTATAGATCCATATTACTCATTCAATATGGCAATTTGATAAGGAATGTTATTTATTTTAATTATTCAATATGAGAAATAAATTGGACTGGAAATGACTGGTGGAGCCCACAATTTATATATCTCCTCGATTCATCCACAGGTTCTCATGAGACAAATAAGTTGGATAAATGTGTTTATACCCTAAATTTTAAACCTCCTTGTGAAAGGTCTTTATAGTAATTGGTATTCATGTGCCTGAGACATGACGCCCTTAAATATTGTATTTTCATTCATTTAATTTCTATTATTATTTATCCCAGATATTTTGCGTCGAAATATCTATGGAAGTAGTTAATTCTATTTTTATTGATTTATGGCATATGTTTCAATTGTTCAGGTTTCATATTATTTGTTCCTTATCTAGTTTTGTAAATGAAAAGTGTTTTATGATATTTACCTATCCATATATTTTGATTATTTCTTCTATTGTACATAACCATACTGAGAATTTGAGATCAACCTTATTATTTTTCTCTCCCTAAGTTATGAAAAAGAGAACATTGATTAAGCTTTCGAGGATGCAATTTATTTTAGTTGTGTTGTGGTATGTTTTATTTTGTTTTCCCAATGTATTATGGGTATCATGCTTGTAATCTGGATTTCCAAGACTGCTAAACTATAAATTCCATCAAGATTTTCTTCCTCATAATAATTCCAATGAAATATAATAATGCTTCAGCTTCAAGTGATCTGAGGTTGGGGAATTATAGTATTGATGTCCACAACATTTACGGATACATAAAACATGGTGTTTGGCATACTAGATGTTGAATGGTTGGGTGTTTTTCACCCATTGTTGGATCGTGTCCTTCCATTCTGGGAACCTCTTTGGTCCAGTTAGAGAAGTGTAAATTGAAGGGAACCTTTATATGACCTTGTCATATTCCTATCTTCTGAAGGGAATTAGTCATGTGATGGGACTGAATGGGGGTTCACTCTATTTTTGTCCTCATTAAATGGGAATAGACAACTTTCCACTGGGTGGGTGATTGAATTTGAAGATCCCCCATCCTTCTGGGCTGGGGTTGCTCTCATTATCTTATTATGGTTCCAAAGTCTGGATTATCGAGAATTTTGGGGGATTTTTTGTTAAAAATACCCCAAAGCCTATAATTTGGGATGATCTCATACTATTGAGTTTGTTACTTCTATTTCCAAATTCAAGATCTCACCCATTATCATTTGAGTATGAGATGGATATGTTGTTTGATCTTCATGTGAATTATTCACTTCTGATTAAATTTTTAATGCTTGATGATTGGCATCTTGTGGGTGAGAATCATGTTGAATGTTCTCGGTTTCTTGATTCGGGAGTCTTTCAATGGCTTGATCACATTGGGCCTAAACATTTTTAGGCTTACTCAAGGAAAATTCATTTTTAGAACACAAATTTCCTAAATAGTTATTTCATTTGATCACCATCCGCGGATAATGGAAGTATACGATGTTATTTTCATTGGGTTATACTAAATATGGAGTGGGGTAAAATTCAATGTTCCATGCTCTCCCCATCTATAGATATGAACACATAATGGGACATCGCTAATAAGTTGAAGTAATTTATGTATAACATGGAGGAATGCTAGATTAATATATTTCATCTACATCTATGACTAGGTTCATCACATAGATAGAAGGTAATATAGGTCTAATTGATGAGGAAGCTATTATACTATTTTAAGATCGCCTTCATACCCCTCGTAGGGAGAAAAATTCATTTCAACATGTGAAGTGTTTTTTCGAGAATACATTTAATTTTATCTATGTACTCTTCTAATAGATTACATGGTATTTGAAACTGAGAAGTGGTTATGGGACAAAACAGAACCGGTATGTCATCCTTTCATACTTGTCTTCTCATGAGAAACATATCATTTTTTCTCTTCCACTACGGAATCCTACACATGATATTCCCCTCTTAAATACCTTTTAATGATTTTATCCTATGTAGTGGGGATGGTAGGGGACTTATTAATATGTGAATGGTCCATAGGTGGACCATAAGATGAGTGTAACCTCAGCTAGTCTCCTAATATAGAAAGTATATAACTTTTTATTGATAGGATATCTGACATACTTGACCCTATCCTTCCAAGTGTCTCAACATGTAAGGGCTTTGATGCATTTTATTTGGAAATGAAAGGACCTTCCTGGTGATATAGAATGTGACTGTGGGGAGGAATATCACAGTTGATTCTACAATGGTGATGACTACCATTAAAAACAATTGTCCACCTTTTGAGGGAATTTTTTATCATATACCCTAGGGAGGACCATCAGGGTGGATGAGAGAAAGGGGAGGACCTCTTGGTAAACTAAAATTCGACTATGGGGAGGGCCTTCTCAAATGATTCTATCATGGTGAGGACTAAAATCACATCTTGATATACCACTACAGGAAGAATATGTATAGGGTATACCCTAGAGAGGACCATCAAGGTAGATGAGATCAAGGGGATGACTTTCATACTGAACTGAAATGCCACTGCAGTGAGGGCCTTTATTTTTGATGCTATCACAGAGGTAACTACCACCACAACATGATGTCCAACTACATGGAGAATGTTTTCACTATATACCCTAGAGAGTGCCATTAGGATGGAAACCATTGGGGGTACTTCTCGATATTTCATATTTTGGTCACAATGAGGGACACCATGATACTAATCAATAGATAGACTCACATGACTGATCTTTGGTTTTACATGAAGTAATACCTCATGGTGTATGTCCTAAAGAGGACCTTCAGAGAATCTTGTAACAATATTACAGAGAAAAACTCTAGAACTTCTATTTAAACATTTCTAATTTGAAAATGGATTGGTAGGATACTGAGCCTCCATTGATAATTTTTTATGTAATTAATAACTCCATCTTCCAGAAGAGTAAGTCCATGAATATACTCTTCATTTTCCATCGGCCTTTGGTTAGATTAATTTTTTGTGATCTATTATAGGAAACTAAGGATTTTTTCAATGGATTATGGATTTCATATATTGTTTCCTATTTGAGTGGATATTGTGATGCTATCGTGGTATGCTGGCGAGTATCTTTTGTACGAGTAGAGATATATTTCTTACCTAGAGCGACCATTGTAGTGGAATGGTGTCACCCAGTTAGAACGTGTATTGATGCATGATTTGGTTTTCCATTTATTGCAAAATGTGGCTAAAATCACTCTTGGATGTGATCTAGGATGCCGGTATGCTCTGGAGTGACCATTCTATTGTATATATGAGTCACACTACTTCAGGAGGCGGGATTGTGGGACCGTCACCTTGATATTACCACAGATGTGAAAACATCTTGACATGTTTATAGGATTTGATCTAGATTTTATATATGATCCTACATCATTAAAAATATGGTTTTATGGAAGTATTTGAAAAAATGGGGATATATTACAAATCCGATGTTGGAGTGGGATTTTGTGCCTACTTTGGTCATTCGTATTCTAATGGTGGGTTTTGATAGTTCTCCCATGTGGCGGAAGAGGAATGAGTCTACCACTTATTTATAGACAGAATAAATTGGATGTTTTTATCTCTTTACAATATATTTTACTAGTTGGATTTAAATTCATGAAAAGTAATTTGTTTCTGCTGGTTTTCCACTTCATTTTCTTCATTAGCTTGATATGAATCCGCAATAATTGGAATTAAATTATATTGGAATGCCATTGTATTTGATGGGTTGGTTTCATATTCATCAATATGTATTTTTATTTTTTCATTTACTTCCCTATTTGGATGGGAATATTCATATGTGGCCGTAGAACTTTGAACCTGTTCATAGATAGTGGTTTTCCATTTTGGTTTACAGGATTCATAAGCATTGGTAGTGATTTTAATATGCCTGAAATTTTTCGACTAATTTACATGGTGGTTTTGGTAATATTGGAATGAATTTTTTCTTATTCTTAGTGAGCTACAATATTTTAATCATGCTATTCATAGGAGGGGATGGAGTATATTTCATCCCTTAGTTTTTGGCAGTATTTTCGTGTTGTATTTATTCCACAGGAATAAGGGTGATGACCTATTCTTAATAGTCTGATCACTAACCCATGTAAGTCATTCGTGCGATCCAGGCCTATTGGACATTAGTAGCATCCCATGGGGTGATATCATATTTAGAGTGAGGATACTAGATCACATGGTGTTGGTGGTGATGATCTATAGTAGGGCGCCTTGGGCGGGACCCATGTGCTGTCGGGATGAAATAGTTAGTACCGACTTCATTAATCTACCTATGGTTAGAGGGAACTCGTTTCCACACTCTTGGGATAGGCTCCAAATATTAGTGGATATAGTTAATAGTGCTACCTTGTTTTGGGTTGTTGACGATTATTGGTTGAACAGCTGATGGGGATTCCAATATTTGTGGGCCTACTATGTTGCCTCCATAGTGGCAAGAGTACTATTTTAATGGCACTCCCTTACCAATGAATTTCAAACCTATCATTGAAGTTACTAGGTGGGAGATAGAGTCTTATGCTTTATTAAGAACATGGATTCATGTACAGTCGCTGACCTGAGGGTCTGAAAAAAAATATTGAGATTTCATTGGATTAAATTTATCTCAATGAATTGCCAACAATATTTGAGATAAGTGTATAAAACAAACCCTTGTAAAAGTATATTCTCATGATCAGTTGACTAATTTATGATCTTATCTAGTCCTCTTACTATTTGGATGTAGAAAGGGGTACAAAAAAAGGGTAACACCGCCACCTTGGTTATAGATTCATGTTGGGTTCACCAATTAAGTTTCAATAAAAGATTTGTATGTATATAGAATGAAAATGGTCAGATGGAAACATGTGATTATATATTTTCATATCATGAAAGAGGTTACACTATTATGCCATTCATGTCGGGTCCACCGTTTTGTTTGAACTGAATGTTTATTTATGGCCAAAAATGTTGATTGAAGGGGGATGAATTGTGTGTAATCATAGAAACTTGATACTAGGTCATCAACGGTATCCAACGGGTTTATTCATAGAGATGGAAACATACAAATAATCATATATCCATGATTCATGGGACTACATTCCAAAAGTGGATCATTGTTTGTTAACTTGTCTAATGGCTCTTAAGAGATCACATTGGTCGAGAGGATGGAAACTCAAGCTCATCACTCCATTTTTTGGAGGAAATATCACTTATTCTTAGACTCCCTTATAGATTTATGTCATGTTCATATGTTCACAAATCCTTGGTTAATTACCGATCTAGTTTATGCAGATTACCCTTAGGAAACAGTTAATCGTGAATACACAATGATTTAGAATCATCTGTATGTATCCTAGGTTTTCCATTGATAGAGTGATATTTATGTATCTCAGGTTCTCTATCAATGTTATCCTTTAGTAGAAATATCAAAGATTCCATGTTCATTTTTTGGGATGACACTGGTCTTGATCCATATGATGGGGGGATCTATAGCTTATCGTCATCCAAAGTGGATTGAAGATGTTTCGATATTGGGATCCAACCCATAATATGGACTTCCTATGTATCCTCATAAAAGTAATAAAATCTGACATAGTTAAGTGCCAATTTACTATACACATCACCTTTTAAGTTCATTTGTCACGGATCTGACCATGCAGTTTAGAATCATGTGTTATGGACATCCTGGCAAAAGGGTGCCTATCCAAAGATAGTGTGAGGCTTACGCTAATACAACCCAAGATAATTGGGAGAGATTTTGTCTTATGGTAGAATATGACCCTACCAATAATATCTCACAGATTTAATTAGGATGGATTTCAGTGTCACTTATTCTTCCTCCAATAGGATTTATATGTATACTAGTGAGTTGGGAATCAAATCCCATGTAGTTATGGTTTGATAGGGATTAAGGGGGGATAACAAATGGGCATGATTGGTGCTTATTGATGAGAGATTCCCATTTCAAAATATGTGATCGGGACTTACACATTCTAGGATTACTATTTAAATTGAATTCGGTGTTTACATCTATGGATAAGGCCCATTCATTGGGACTATAAAAATTTCATGATTGCCGCCAACCTCTAATATCACGTTAGTAATTCTTGGTGTGAGAAATAAGAGGATGTAATGGGCCTTAATATCACAAATACCACATCATCTTCTGATGTATGGTGGTGGATCCCAAAGGGAAATAAAATATGGAATTGAGTGTTCCCATCTCCTCTTCTATTTTGGTAATTGTGATAGGTAGTTTGGTGGTCTATCTGGATAGGTCTCATGTTAATAAAATGAGAAAAAAAAGTGGTACGCCGCAAGAAAGGCTCGGGGATTACTATAGTGGGAGTTCCCTTTATATTTTTTGGAATTCATCTCATTATTATTTCATGAGGAATATTATATTTTTCATATACGGTATGATATAGTTTAAATTCATATAGATTAGGCAATTATTGGACAATTTAATGTCATGTTGCTGGGACTAATACCATACAGTTTAATGTCAAATAGTAAGGATGTTAACTCCTAGATTGTGGATGTAGAGTTTGGAATTCATGGTATAATATCCATGCTATATAAGAGGATAATCGAGTCATGGTGTTCTGACATGCCTCAAGCGTTAGAGGGAAGGAACATATAAACTGTGATTTTGGGGATTCTTGAGTTAGTAGAAATGATATGGGGTATGAAATCCATTGGGAAGTATGAAAGTAGGAAAAGACCTTCCTAAGGATGAATTTATCTCTAGTTGACAATCCTTTTTTGTGGTACACTTACACAAATCTAACAAGGAATATTATGCATAGTCAAACATTGGTTTCCCCATGACAATTAACTTCTATTTTTAATTGCCAAAGTGTTTTATGAAGATCTAAAATCTCACAGGAAACAGTGTTTGATGAATGAAAATGATATTAATAGGAAAAAAAGAAACATTCAGACAATTATTTTCTATGGAGTTCTAGATAAACATGGCATAGTAGGTAGGTGATAGGGTTTTAGGCGGGTTATGATAAGTTGTTCTACTCATGGTATTGAAGCAAAGAATGATGGGGTGGTATAAGGGCGTACCAAAAAATGTCATTGACCCAGACTGAAAGTTCACAGTGTGACTCTTCATCTTTCATAGGGGTTAATCCTGGTAGTGAAGGGATCATCCAAGAGTGCTGGGACTACAGACTACCATTGATCTAATATAGGGGTGTAGGGGTGCATCCCTTATAGTATAGACTAGTAGGGGAAATTTTTCATTACGTAGGGCTAGCCATGTAAGTGTGGTCCCCATAGGGGAGTTTCTTAAGTGTCACCTGCCAAGAATTATATATGATGGAATTGGAAGAATAAGAATTTCACACATAGGATTATACAAAAATAATTGTTTGAAATGTATCATTGGGAAGGTATCATCTATGATGTAGAATTTGCAAAGGGCTTTCCACAAACGATCTATCCAAGAATAATTTGTATTCATTTTTTAAGGTCAGAAAGTGATGTCCCAATATTGGAAAAAAACTTTTCTGTATGGAATCATCCCACTAGGGTATTCCATTTATGGTTTAGAGGATGTAGTCTACAATGTGAAACCCACATTTAGTTCATGGGATGGATTCTGTGAAGTGCTTCAGTGACATGAAATATTTCTCCTACAACCTCTTTATTTTTCAATGTGATTCTTCCACCTTTGGATCTATGTTTCCAAGCCCTTTTTCATTCCCCCTCAGGGTCAATTTATAGAGGAATTGTAGGAACTACTACTAGAATTTATGATCATACATGAAGGACTACATACTTCATTTGGTTGAGGCCTAAGGAATTAGTCATAAGGGGTAGTCATGTATGGGTGCCGGTGATGGAAAATCATCCCCTGAACTTTTCGAGGGATATTTGATTACAGGATAATTAAAAAAATCGTCCCTCTTACAAAATGTATGCAATTTAGTTTTTTGGGGACATGACCACCATCTCCATCTTGAGAAGAATTTAGTTCATGGAAAATTTGTGAAGATGTAGATTTCATTATGGAGAAATGATCCATGAATGGACTTGCGCTACGTGAAGCCACTTCTTTATTCAATTATTATTCTTCACTATTATTCATAATTTTATTTCTATCCTTTTATGAGTTTGATGGAATTTTTTATCTTTAATGTGAAATTTTCAAGACAAAACAATCAACCTCCAATACATTGGTTAAGGATTTATATCACATGAGATGAATATGGGAATTGATTACCAGTGTTTTCACCATTATGGGAATTGGGAAGTAATTATTTCTCACTATTTTTATGGAAATCAAGAACTGATACTTTATCCAAAATGATTATGCTAATCAAGAAGTGATTTTTTATCCACAATTTTTATGGTATTCAGTCACTGATTTCTACATGAATATATTTATAAAAATTATGTTTTGGTTCCTACTCCATTATTGGAATTATGTATTAATTATTACTCAACTATGTTATGGGAAATAGTTTGTTTTTTCTACTCCACAATTTTATGATTTAAACGCCTATATTAGTTCAATTGTTTCAATAATTCTTCACATACATGATTGGACATATATTTATACCTATGATTATGCTCCTTGTGTCATTTTTATTATCTTATGTTTCCACACACTCATTCCATGGTATATATTTTCTCTTTTGATATTACATGTATTTATATCATGGATTATAAAAGAATCTTATTATCCCATGTTATTTTTAATGAAATATTTCTCCCCAATTCTTGTTTTCTCGTTGTCTTATTATGTAATCCTTCATCTTAGCTTCTGGTAGGACTTGATGGTATTATGTAACAATTCATAACAGGTTGATTATTTTTACCATAATAAACATTAAAAAACACCCATTTCATATGTTTTCATTCCCCATATTATCAAGGTTGGTATAAACTTTGAAAAGTCTAAAAGTGAGTCTATTATGGTTTCATTATGTGAAATTTTCACATGTTTTTCTAAATTCATTTTTAAGGTAAATGGTATTCATAGTCTCCAATCCTTTTGATCTTAGTATTTTGAGATGATTAATGAGTTTAAATTTTTATCTTATGTGCGTGTTGTAAAATAAATATAGGTTTATCTCACTATGCATAAAATCTAGTGTTTAAGGATAGTTTTTTTACTATAGAATTTGAGAGTGAAGATCTAGGGTGGGACCATTGGTATCAATGGAGGGTTTAGTTATTTTTTCTAATTATTTTAGTTTTTTATGATAAATAGGATGAGGGGACATAATTTAGAAACCCATGTATATGTATAATGGATATTTTTATGTATAATATATCATACTTATGTTTTAGTAAAGTATAGATTATTTGTTACTCCAAGAAATTACATCCCTATATGGATAGTGGAAAGTGGATGTGGATGTGTATGTGGAATAGATTCACCGTGGGGTGATCACCTTGAGAAATTAATGATTGACTATAAAATCAATATTCAATATATTGCATTATTAGTGGGACTAACAATTCACAATAGGATAGACACACTTGATTTTTATTATTTGGTTAATCACATTATATTTACCCACTATTATGAAATTTTTATATCTGGATTACTTTAAGAAATTATGTTAATGAATGTGATACAACCCAAACTAGAGAAACCCAGATTTAACCAATAGTTATTTAGATTGAATAGAAAGATATTATGATGTTTTGAAAGAGTATTACAAATCATTTTTGAGTTCTCATGGTATTTATGATGATTTACATGTAATATTAATATTTGTGACTCATTTTCAACCACTTTGGTTTTATAAATGGTTAGATCTAAGAGAAAAACATAATAATAGATTTTATGCACAATACTGTAATTTCACTTATACGAAACCAAGTGGAAAAGAATATGGTGTTAAAAATCATGTGGTCCTAGTACATAAGTAATCGCAAGTTATAATAATTTACTTCTATCAAACCAGAAAACTAATCCTACCAAGGAAGGGTAAGATGTAATTTCATAGAAGATAAAGTGATTAATTTGATATAGAAAATAATATTAGACTTCCCAAATGTCAAGAATATGGGAAGAAGAATCCTGGGGAATGTCTCAGATAGACAAGAAAATATTTCATGTGTGGAAGGATTGGCCATTGATCTCATGACTATTTATATGGGGTGAATAAGAAGATCAATTAAATTAATGTGAAGAATGTATAATCCATCGAATGTAATGAGTTTTGGAATAATGAAAAATAACAACTTGATCCACGGGATAATGATGAGAATACGCCTTAGTATCCTTTTATACTCTGGGAACAAGGGAAAGACTATGTCAGGAATATCCTTGAACTGTATCATGATATTTAATGCATAATTATCCTCCTCTATAGAGTGTCTATTGTGTTTTTGGATATATATTTTATATACCATTGTATAACTAGATGGTTTCTATGAATATTAAATAACCCCCACCCCCAATAACTTTCTTATTGATGAAAACATCATGTTGTATTGTACCCCATGTTAATGTTTATGAGAAAATTACTTTTTAAAATATTATTATTATTCCATTATATATATTTAATATTATTTTTGAAAATGAGTTCTTATTTTCAAAAAAACAATATTAATTACTAGAATATGGAAATCACATTTCAAACTAACCAATGATCATTCATCAGTACAAGGATGATCATAAGATTTCTTATAAAAGTAATTATAATATAGGAGTTATGATATTTACATACAATGATTTTTTATAATATTTTTCTATTTTTAATTTAGTTAAAATTCTTTTGTTATATGTTGCATATTTACTAATGGTTTAATTACATGATTTTATTGTTAATTGATGATTTTTATGTTTTTACTATGGACTTGTCACTTTAATGAAGTTTCATGGTATAGTTTGTAACTACATTAGATGTGATTAATAAGAACATTTAATGGATATTTTCAAGAGGAATTGATCGACCAGAAGGAGTACACACCTATGTCCAAGACCAAAGTTCACACACTCAGCATAAAATCTACCACAACCTCCGAACATAATTTAGAATCAATATGAGGATAATTAAATACCATGATATATGTACATGTGATCCACACAATGTGTACATTAACATAATGATATCCACTATATTGGAATTAAAATTGTGGCATGGTTGTTCACCTACAGATGGAGAAAGAAAAGGGAATACGAGTTAACATGAGAAAGAAAATATTTGTATTCATTAAACTCCATGTAATATAGTTTACTATATGTATAGAGTAGTCCCTCCGAGATTAGAGTTATCTATTACACTGATAGGTTCTTCCACTCCAATGACATGGTCCACCCACAAATTATGTTAGTGTTTTACTTTTGTAACTATTTTGGTTTTTATTTTTTTCTCTATTTCTCCCCTTATTTCTATTCTTATATATATGGGAAATTTTTTAGTTTTTACTTGATCCATTCACCCTTACCATGGTCATGACATGGTTAGTGTCCTTTTGGGGTTGTATCAATTCTATTGGTGAGTTTTAACTAAAATTATGATATTTTTATTATTATAATTATTTATATTTTAAAAATTATTTACTGAACATAATATTAAATACATTTTTTGGTGTCATTCCAGACCAAGAATGACACCTGTATGGAAAACTAAAGGGTTTTCAAATAGAAACCACTAGACTATTGGGTGGGGCCATTTCCACAATTTTTAAGGTTTTTCATGAAAATAATTATATTCATAATTTAATTATTGGACCATTTGAATAATTTTTAAAGAGTGAACACACACACTATTTGACAAAGAAGTGAAAATAATTTTTAATCCTCATTGTAATGTAATTTCATCAATAATTTAATAAACAAAAAAATAACATTTATACTTAACCCTAGTTTAAATTGAAACCCTAAAAAAAATTTCACTATATTTCATTCCCTTTCGTCATTTATTCATATTCTACTTTCATTTTTCTTTAATTTTTTATTTTCCAATTTTATTTTCCTCCTTATTTCATCTCCTAGATAACAAATTGAGACTCTATAACTGCCAATTGTATTCTATTTCTATTTTTTCATGTGAATCATCCATGATTATACACTTCTATATTATAGTGATGGAAAACAATTTTTCCACACCATGGGTTAGAGAAATCAAAATTCGGGTATCCTTGCTAGAGAGTCAAGCAACCAATAGTGTGAGTTTTGAGTTTTGTTAGTTAATTCAATTTTCTCTTTTTTCCTATCAAATTTCAGTACATTAATATCCCATAACAAATGAATTATTATTCAATTAAATAATCATATAATTCATATGGATAGGGTTTATATCTATATTACCCATAAATTTCATAATCATATCTGTATGAGTATTACCTATGTATGGATGATGAGTGTCAATGTACGGAATACCCACATACATTCTTTAATAAAAATTATTTTGAAATATATTCCTAAATTTAATTGTCAAAACTAAATGAGAAATTATTATCAATGATTCAATAATCCATTGAGAACTATTCATTCCCATCATAAATATTTTAAAGGATTGGAACCTTGGTTGGATAAATTATAGTGATGATAAATGATTAAGATCATTCAAAAAAATTTTAAATTGAACATTCTATTAATTATCAATCCAATAATTTTTTTTCTAAAGAATACTCTATTTATTCTAACCCACATTTTTCTAAATACATTATGTCATTTCATGAATATGGACCTTTGGAAACATGACAACATAATAGTGTAGATATTCATTATCAATTCAATTCTTACTAATCGATAGATATGATACCTTTTATAAAGATTTTATTTTTTACAATTCATGTATTTCATGTTATGAAAAATTTAACAAATATTGTGAAAGATGGAAAGGGTATCATTTTCATACAAGTCTATATTTGGAACATCATAGCTATGAATTAGTCTACTGTAAGCTACCTCCATAACCTCCTAAATAACAATACACTTTTTTGAAGGGGAATATTCAACATATATATGGTGGTTCACAAATTAAAATACACAGCCACATTTGAATTATGGGTAGGTCTTTTTTCTCATGTCAATCCAGACACCATAAAAAATCTCCCTCTATGAGGTAACCCATACTCTTTTTCTTTCATTAATTCTATTTTTTTCTATTACAAATAACTACATTTAATGTATAAATAATTTACATAATGTTTCAAACCCTTTCTCAATTTTCCATCATTTTTTTCATAATACTATACTTATGTAAAGAAAATAAAAATGATCACATGTATTAAAAATAAAAGGTGTCTTCTTGTACATATACAGGTTTATTAAGATAGTTCATTTTATATAAGTAAATAATGTATATATTAATAAATAGGATTTAATCCTATGTTGATTGAAGGTTGTTTAATGGTATCTAAGTCATCACAAGTTTGAATTACTCTATACCCTCTAATTTTATAGGTTTCATTGGTTTTCTCACATGTTTTTTGTAAAGAAATAGTGATATTTTTTAAAACATTTAAATAAAACAACAAATCACATAGAAATGATGATCTATTTGGTGGGATCATAATCTTGGGTTAAAATACCTGGGTTTGAATCCTCCAAAATGACCCAACTTCATCATTTTCATTTAAAAAAAATCCACATTACGGTAATTTTAGTATATTTATTTTATTAAAATAATGTGTAATTTTCTTGAATATAAATTTTATATGAATCCAAAATAAAACCCATGATGGGGTTGGCTTGATTGGAAGGGTCACAACATAGTTTCAAAAAACCATGGTTAGATTCCATCCAACTGGTTCAATTATATTCATTCTATTTATAAAATAATCACACATGTCATTTAAGTCTCTATACATCATGGATTTGTGCATTAGTGATTTCATAAAATTTAAAATAATATTTGGTGAGGGATTCACCCAAATTGGGTGTCGGGACGATAGGTAGGGTTGCTAACCGTGGTCTAAATGATTCAATTTTGATTCCTTCCAATCATTCAAACTCAACTCCCATTTTCAAAATTAAAACCCTATACCATGAATAGTTTATTCACTTACGATTTTTTTTGAATAATTAATAAAACAAAAAAATATAATAATAAACTGTTAAAACAACAATCTTCACATGACTAGTGTGGGAAATCGTTGAGATTAAACCAATCAGCAGTTTGAACCACATCCTGAGTGGTAGCGTGGAGCTTAATCATCACCTTTCCATTTTATAGACCACATTTCATGAGTCTACACATAAAATAATTATATAGGTATATTTATATATATGGTTATTTCCATATAATAATTAGAAAATAAATAATTAATTATACAAATATACAAATATATATTATATAAATAAATAAACAACGGTACATGGTTTGTGGCCCTTATTTTAGTCATGTACCCCCTCTTAAAACGATTGACTATATTTACATGGCTAGTAACCTTTCCCTATCACCCCTATATTGTCATGTAATCTTGAGAAATCAAACCATAATACCTTTTCAATCATTAATTATGGTTAGTTTCTATGGTATAGTTATTCTATATATCCCTCTATTATTCAACTACAAGGTTCGACAACCATTATTGACGTGTTTTTGTGGAATATTTATTGTTATTTTAATATTAATGGATTTTTTTGATAAACTCCAAATATAACAAGTGCACACACTGAGGAACACACATCATGTCACACTATACATAGGTAGATGCTACAATATAAAAATTTTAAAATCACCCATCACATGGTTTCGATATAAGACTTGTGTTATTTCATTTTTACACACCAAAGATAAGTCATGTATGATCCTCCACATGGCCCCGGTTCACATTTTCGATCACACGATGTGTGTTCATTAATTACACTCTAGGTATATTTAAAATGTTCATAAATGGGATTTCATACCGTTTGTTCATATCAAACAGGTTGTTTCCATGCATATATTATGCATCATGTACTCTAAAAAATTTCATGTACTTTTCAAAATTAAACATTCTTCCATATTAATCATATTATTTTTATTTTATTTCCAATTTTTTATTTTTAGGATTTTGAATAATAAAGACTATTCGTGTGGAGGAACCCATCAATATCAAAGGAGTCACTTTCCCCATGATGAGTCTGCATTGAGACACCATAATAGTAGTTAGGAGTGGACCTGTTGACCTCCTAACCATAAGAAAATGTGGCAATGATTTCTCAAAGAAAATCATCATCATTCACCCAATATAATTCATATTTTATTGTAAAATATGGTTCATTTGAAATGTTTATACCACCATTATTTTTCAAACCATAGGATCTATCCACATTAATATTTTTTCTAGATAAGGAATAGTACACATAAATCCCACACAATGGCCCCAATTATGCCTTATTTCTGATGAGTTACACACTCTTAGTGATAAACTATGTTTTTTATCATTATGTATAATCCATTTGAGCATCTAGTTCCTCGAAATGATAATTCTTGAGAGATATGTACTAATATAGTTCATCAAGGAGATGATGGTCGACACCCATATTATCAGTGTTCTCTATGTCATCAATTCTAACAATCATGATTATTTTAGAGTTCACTGTGTTATTTGAGTTTGATATTTTGACATATCAGTAGATATTGATTTTCCCTATGAAACTAATTTTCATATATCTAATAGGTATGACATTTTTCACTTACCATGAGGAATATCATTTGAGGTTGTAGGTTTTTCCACCATCAATCACCCCCCCCATTGCCACTATTACCCACCACAATCGATTCAAGAGGATCATTTTGTTATAGGATCTTGAGAGAACTGAATTTTGATACAATACTACTTTACATAAGATAACTATGATCATCTCACATCTATTCAGCTTCACCCATTGTTGTTCTAGCTCCATCATGGTTCCATGTCATGGGGACTGAGGATTTCTTTCTAGGAGGTACATGGATATACTTAAATGCATATATTTCAATGGATACCCCGACCTACCCTTCTTCATTTCATATTATTTCTATACCATATTCACAAGACATTAGGAAAATAATAAAGGTGGTTTTTACACCTCTAAGTTTGTTTCCAATTAGGTATTTTTGAGCCCTCTCATCTACACAGCCTCTCAAGTTTACTTTAGTGGATGGAAATTCTCTTGTTTCTTTTAATTGGAAAGGTCCAAACAAGAGGGAGCATATATTTCTCATGTTTTATTGTCCACCACCTGTTGTAGGGAGAGAGGGCTCAAATGACCTTAATGGTGTTGTATTTAAGGGAAATCCACTTTATCCACGTGTGACTCCATTACCTTAACCATTTCCCCCTCTAATCATAATTTATATTATTCTATAATTCTATAACACACCACTGACCCTTTCCACTTGAAATATATCCACATCCCCATCACCACTCGTACATTCAGATGATCCTTTGGACCTCTCCCAACATAACTCTATACATCATTGTCTCAATCATATTTAATGTCTATTGACACACATTCAGGATTTCATGGGGATTATACCTGAGTATCTAGGCTCTTTAATTTCACATTCCATGGTTACACAAAAAAATACCTAGTCATCAACAACCTAGGACACATCCTCCTCCCTAATAACTGGGGATTTGGTTTCCACATTCACTGATTTGAGTGAGTCTAAAAAACATACACACCATAATATATATCAATGGATATAGTAGTTGGGGTATTGATACACTATATCTTTTTCCCACAAGGGAATCTATTCCTATGGATAACCTCATGGTTGATGACACCCCCAATTTATGACTCTTCCTCTCATGAGGTCGCTCAGTAAAAAGTTTTACGACAAAATATTATATTTTTTATCTATTTATGCATTTCCATGTGATACTTTTATTTTATATTACCTAATTTTTCATCAAAATTTTTAGGATTTCAATAGATATTTGACATACTATATTACTTTTACTACTTGATAAAGTCATATCACACAACATCATTAACATTTTGAGACCTTCACCGCTCAATAGAGTATTTTTTTAGTTACTACATTTTTTTCCATTTTTAACCCAGCTCTTATATTAAATCCCTAGACTAGTCGATTATTTGTCATGTCACATATATTTTCTCTTGATTGATGTTGTACCTAAGGGTTTTTATTCCATATTAAGTGTGGGGGAGGGTAACTCAACACCACACATATCATTTTCCCATTAGTTAATCAATGTCAAATACTTAATAATAATAAATATTTTAGTATATATTAATTTTTTTAATTTTGATTATTAAAATAAAAAACATTGGTGAAATTTTTTAGAGTTTCATTTTCAATCTAGATTTACAATATTTTTAAAATAGTTTTGATATAATTTTAATTTTTTATTTTATTTCATAAAAATTTTCAAGTAGTAGGCTAATTATATTTATTAATTGCACCACCACATTGACAAAATTAATTTTTTTCTTACTCATGAGTAGTATTATAATACCTTGTTAAATATTCTTTCATATAACCTCATTATTTAGATATTTTTGGGATATGAATAAATTACAAGATCTTGAATGTTTTTCTTATCAAAACATGATGATCTTGAATCATATAAAAATTATTATGGTGATAAATGGATATATCTTGACACCATTTGACTTTCAAACCTACTTAATATTTAAATTTTTTCACACATCTAGAAACCCTAAATTTCCTTGATAAATACACTCCTTAAAATCTTACTTACCCTTCCTATATTAATTCTTTAAAAATATTACATGATTTTTCATTTGATAATTAATGAGAGAGTTTTTTTATTGATTTTATGATTACATGATCTTGCCATTAAGATATTATGGGAGTATCATCTCTAACTAATTTAGGATATTTTTCAAACATCATGACACACTATTCTTTTATAGGTCCTCAATTGTATATAAAAAATATAAATAAATTTGAATAAAATAAAAAGTGGACCATTTTTTATAATTTAACTCAATGGTTTTTTTGAAAAACATGGTGGAAAAATAATGAAGTCAAAATGTTGTATTTAATATGGAAAATGGTTGGTAATGTATTTACCTTGAGAATTATTTAGGATATAGTGATTTTTATTTATTTAATTTGTTCCTTCTTTTTAATCCTTTGAGTTTATATTTTCATCATTACCCACCTACCCTCAGCCTAAAATACATCAGGAAAATTATTCAAGCCCAAATTATTTTTGTGGTTTAATTTTTTGGTGGATATTTAGATTATTTACAATACTATATATATAGTTCATATACTTGTTAATTATTAAAACATATAATAAATTATCTAGACTATTGAGTGAATTACTATTTTGGAAATTTAAATAATAAATTGAATATGAATTTATGAAATGATAAAAATGGGAATGAGAAAGAATAAATATATTAATTCAATTATATGTGAGAAAAAATGGACTACACTAAAACTAAATATGTATTGTTTTTTTATATTCAATTATTAAATCTTGTTTATAAGTTTAATTAATTGAATTCTCTCTATGACACCTACCATGTCATGGTGGCATTAATTAATTAATTTTTAGCCATTGTTGGTTATCTAGTATTTTTAGCCATAATTTAAATTTTTATAAATATTTTAAGTATTTTTAATTGATTTAATATGGTTATTGGTTTCCATTATTTAATTATTCAAGTGGTTTCTAACTTTGAAATTGAAAATCATCACAACTATGTGGGCTCCTCATGCTTTTCATGTAGTGACAATATAGTTGCAACACTATTTGGTAGCAATCCCCCTAAACCATTTTCCTTTATTAAAATGTTAAAATTTTATTTATTGTGTCATATTTTTAATTATTTTAATATTTAAAATCATTAAAACTAAAAATCCTTCACCTCACTCCTCCTCTCTATCATTAGAAACCCCCTCCCCCTTCTCCCCCCTTGATTGTATGATTCATCCCCCTTGTCACCTATTTATCACACCTTGTTCTACATGATTTATTTGGGATCCATCATCTATAATTTGATGTAAGGTATCATTTTGCATTATCCTACCATTTCTATCATTTTCCCCCTTCTTAATCAACCCAACCCACTCTTCCAAACCATGGTCAAAGGGTTGACCAACTTTTTGGATTTTTTAATTTATATGTTGCTTAATGGGTCTATTTGGTTTTTTTCTTTCATTTTTTGGTCTCTATCACTAAAGTTGAAAGGATTGAAACCATTTTTTCTCTCCCACCACCATTTGAGGAAGGTGTTTCTATGTAACTCCCTTTAAATTCGTGTTTTAATTTTCATGTTCATTTTTAATGATTTATTATAAATTTATAAACATTTTACATGATTTATTATTCATGTTTCTATGTTGAAACTTTCTCTTATAATTTTAATACGACTATTTAGCATTCAATGTGCTTAAGAAACTTCTTGAAAGGTTATATAAATTTTTTTTCAAGTTTTTGGATTATTTTCTTGTGAAACTAAATGTTTCTGACATGCCTTGTTAGATTTTGGTTGGATTTTAAATTGATTAATGACTTAGCATGGACTTCAGTTTCAGAAAAAAAAAATTAATGCAATTTTGGTTATGAAAAAATATATATTTAAATATTTTTATAGCATGTTAATATTGGTTACATTTTTTAAATCGGTGTGCTTATTTTTAAATACATGTTTAATAAAAATTATGGGTTTCATATTTTTAAATGGAGTTGAGATTCCTTTGAGGTGTTTGGTTTTGTTCAGTGTTGATAGTGTTTTATCTTAGATTCATCCGTGGAATATAAATTCAATTAAAAATAAACATCTAAATGTAGAAAATCTATGTGATATGTTAATGGCCTTGTTGAGGCATATCAAATGTATTTTTATTGATTTGTCGATTATTCCCTTGTTGAGCTCCATTTATTGGTTGATGATGTTTTTTGAATCCATGTGTGGGATGATTGATATGTGACTCATGATGTAATTATGGTTTTGGGATCATTGTGAAGGATGCATTTGAGGTGTGATGCATGTTATTATAGTATTATCCCTTGTTACTTTTCTATTTTCATATGATATCATTTGTTTATTCATGGACCACCTCATTTAATTTTTCTTTGAGGAAACCAAGGCTACTAAGGGGGAATTAGTGGGATGATAATTGTTTAATTGATATTTGTGTATTTCATAATCCCACATTTCTTGTATGTATCACCAAGATAATGGTTTTCCATTGATGAGACTAGTTATAGTGATTTGGTTGACAAATGTGTGACCATTAACCAGATTGTTTTTGTCCCGCATATGTGTCTTATACTTATCTCATTAGTTCCTATGGTGTTTCCTCATGATATAAATGATATGTTATGATTTATTTATTGTATATGAATCATTTTAGATTATTAATTATTGTTTTTTTTAATTTTTAATCCTATTCAATCATTTTTTTATTTTTAACATTAAATAATTTCATTTTGTTGGTGTTGTCATTACTTACTACTTTTATGGAATTATCATGTGTGACTTTTTCTTACTTTGAAAATAATTTCTTTTCAAATGCATTGAAAGTGATATTTTAAAATGAAATTTTTTTGGGTATTTCATTAAGAACATTAAATTAATGGTTTATTCCATGGATTTGTTTATGGAAATTATATTTCCATTGTACAGTTTAGATAAAAGGGGAATAATATTTTGTCTTTATTTCAACATTTTAAATGTTTAATATTAAAATAACTAACTATCCTTGTTTTTTTAATATAAATGATAGTTTCATTATAGTTATATTTTTATTTAGTTTTTAAAACCATGTGAGAAATTATTTTACAATTTATGTTCATACTATAATTTAATAAACTATTTTACTAAGGGATTTCCTTAGATTAGGTGGGTAGTGGTGTACAACAAAGTGATTTTGGGATCATATCTATATTATAATTTTATTTTCATGTTTAGATTTCTCCCCCATGTTTTGTTTTGGTTCTTTATTGTTTTTTGGTCACTCATATAATAACAAGGATACACTGGTGTTTTCAATTTATTTTTTATTTCTATTTATTTTGTCACATTGGATAATTAGTTTTTAATTAATTTCTATTGACATAGTGTAACTATAGTTATTGTCGGGTGAAGCAGATCCATTTTCGGTTTGTTTTATTTCCTTTATAGATAGAGTGTTCAAAGGCTTATGGAGGTTTTTGGTGATCACTATTTTTTACAGTTTTCCTAGTTTTCATATTTTGTTATATCATGTTTCCTTTTCTCTAACATGGACATCTAATGTATAGATGGGTCATGGAAAAATTTTATTATGTTGATGATATAATATTTTATTTGTTTATTGGGAGAAACTATTACCATGTGTTTCATGTGATGAGCATGCACTAGTTTTTATCATGTGGGAATATGGAATTCTCTTCAGGCCAATGACCGACCAATTTGAGCATTCATCATAGGTATGGCCTAGACCAGCTCATTGAAATTTTTTTCAGAGGATTTGGTTTCTTCTTTTCATTAGAATACAAATATAATAGAACTCTATTTGTTATGTTTGGATTTTTGTTAATGATGAGTTATAATTTTTTAATACTCAAGAGGTATGGGGTAGAAAATTGTTGTGAGAACTTTCTCAACAAAAGCCTCTGGTTTTCATGGGAAGTTAGTGTTTTTCATTTGATTTTGGTTTTGTATTTTATTGTTTTTTGTATTATGGTTTTATTTAAATGTAATTGGTGTTTTATACTTATTGGAAAAAAAAATACATCAAGGCATCCTCTTAGCATGTTTTTTTTGTGTTAGTGCTTGTTGACAAGGCCAGATGATTGACAATGACTATAAATGATGTTTTCTAAAGCAAGTGTTTAAGGTGGCATACTTTCCCAGTTTGTTTCCAATTTTTTGGCCACTAAAGTAGGAGTTTGGTTTTTTTTAAAGTATATTTTCACATTGGAGTGAAAAATACATCGAACGTAAATTATAGTCCAAGGAATGAAAATGAGGTATGCGGAACCATTTGCGGAAGGCAAAATGGATTGCATGGAGGCTCCTTGTTTTTTGAAGGAGAACATCATAGTGATCTAGTTAACATGATGACATGAGGTTTGTGGGAGGATTTTGGTACATGGGATGGTATGACATTCGAGGAAATAATGAAGTGATTTTAAAAACCATGAAGGGAATCATTGGATAAAATGTGATAGTGATTTTGGTTACAGCATAGTAATATAGGTGGTCCACAGACCGCATAGAGATTAATGATATTTGGAAGGAGAGCGGTATGAGGTGAAAACCATACCACATTGAATATTTTGTAATTATTGGATTAGTGGATTTTTTAGATCTATTTTCCTATATTAGGAGAATCAATCCCTTTATTGCTCAGAGCAATTATGATAAGAAAACATCTTTGTTCATAGAATTCAATGATGTCCGAAATAGGTTCATGATGATGATTCTACGAATGGAGAAGACGTTCAACAAATTGATTCCATGAAATTGCATTTGTGGATAATTTTTCTTCTCAAAGGAAGAATTAGGTCTATAGAGGAATGAATTATGCATAAGTGGAATTGGTAAGGGAAGATAGTATGCAGAAGTTGTTTGTGAAAGCAGTATGTAGAGGCGGTTCATTGATATAGTACATAGAGGTGGTACATAGTGGAGGAAGAAGAGGTAGTTACCGATATAGGTGTTCTGCAAAGCATACCCATTGCATAGTTCAAGAAATATTCAAGGCGGTTTGTGGAAGAATCGAGAATCATTTCAAAATCACTAGAATAGTTCGTGAAAATAGTTTCTTCCAACCTAACAGTAGACAAAAAAATTGAATTCATCTATTGGTAAAAAAGTAAATTCAACCGAGAATCTACATATATTTCTGTATGCATGTTTTCATGAAATCGAAAGTACCAACAAGTCATAAATGTGTGAGTGGATCCCTACCTATAGTGGTTCTGAAAGGAAGAGGAAGATGGTGATCCTTCTAGCCTGTAGTGAGCTAGAGGAAGAAACATAAGGCGTGACTCTTTGGAATGCAGTGAGTAGACCCAAGACATTATAAAGTTATTGATCATTGGGATATAAGTGATCTATCCAAAACATCATTATTAATAGTGAGTCTTAGTGAATTTCGTACAATTAGAAAACTATTGTTGCCTGATCCTTGGATATAGCCCAATAAGGTTGAACCCAGCAAAAATATATGTTTTCTTGTTATTGTTTAATTTCTTTTAATTCAGTGAATTTTAATTAGATGAAATTGGAAAGTAAATGATTAATATTAACATTAAATAGTATAATAAGTGACCCTTATAATAAAAAGGTCAATATATAGTGGGGATAAATATGTTTTAAAAATAATATCCATACCTAGATTCACCCCCCCCCCCCCATCAAGGTATCTTGGACCCTTTTAGACATGACTATCTTCAATGGAATTTCTTGTGATTCCTTGATAATTATTTTTAATTTTGGGGATGGTGATATATAATTAATTCATAGAACAAAATTATTTATTAATACCATGAAAACCATTCAACAACTAAATTCATGATTCATGACACTTCTTAGGAACCAATGTATGATTGTCAAGTGGTCTCTAGCTATATGCATAATTTGGGTGTATTTTCACTGTCAGTTTCATTTACTATTTAGACCAATTTCCCCTTTTATTTCCTAGTGTGTGTAATGGAAAAAACCAAGTGATCATTGGTAGTATGTAGATAGGCTTCCATCTTATGATAGAGTTTTTATTGAGGCTTGTCTTATTTATTTATTATGTAGAGTTTCAAATGTGATTGGAAATTAATATTATGTTCATGAAAAATGGATTTCACATAAAAAAGTTTTTTATTTTAAATAAATATTCTTATATAAAGTTTGTAAAATGGGTTTGGTTGTATAAATTTTTTTCAAATAGTTTATTTCAATTGGAAATGAGAAAATCTTTTATGTGTGTTTGATTCCTTTAAATCACGTTCATGCTGTTTTTATGCATGGGTTCTCTATTTTAAGGGAAACCATTGTTTTCAAAATTGTGTTTTTACCCTTAGTAAGAAATTTTCATAGGGATAAATAATTTTATATCTAATTTAAAAATAGAAAGTGTTTGATTTATTTTAAAACATAATGTGGTTCTTTGGTTTTAACACAGGTGGGGGTTATTTTGAATTTTTATGTAAATGAATTAAACTTTATCAAGTCACATGAGGTCTGGATTATTGAATTTTGAAAATGGTTTTTATTTGGGTTTAAAAGGAACAACTCCCAATTTATTATGGTTTCTTTGCTTCAAAATTGGATTTTATAAAATCATGTTTTTTTAGTAGACCTCGGTAGATTTTTTTCCATATTTTATTTATCGAAATCATGTTGTCATTTTGGGGACATGATCATGTAATGGCCTATGTCTAATATTGTTTTATATGGTCCCCCTCAATCCCAAAATGGTATAGTGTTAAATTATAGTTTTTTTTGGGATCCTTTATCCTCCTGTTCAATAATGACCAACTCTTAATGGATTGGAATGTTCCATTTCTTTTTTAGTGTGAGTTTCCTTGGATTTAAATAGGTTGTGTTTATTTAGTGGATCTTTTGTATATGGTTAGGTATGTTGGTTTAGACTTGTGAATTTTAGTTAATAGGTGGTTCATTATTGATTAGTTCTTTTGGGAGTATCCTTTTTGAGCCATTGTTTTGAGGTTTGATGGGAAACTTCCCATTTTTTAGTGTTTCATTTGTGTATTGGGTTGTGTATATTTTAGATTACAAACCCATTTGAAATTTTTTTCATAATTATTTTATGGCTTTTTTTTCATTAAGGAATCCTTATCCCAATGTTTATTATGATTATTATTACTTTTCATTATGTGTGGTGTTCCCTTTTAGAGTTTTTTAATGCCTTAGTTTTTGATATTTTGGAATTCCTTTAAGTGAAAAAGATAGTAGGATAATTATTTTTGGAAATTGATGAGATTTTTTCTAGTGTGATGGAATGATGTTGGGTTCATTTATCGATAAAAAGGGTGTAATATTAATTTTTTGGGACTATGGATTCCAATGGGTTGTGTTTTTATCAAAATTACCATGTTATGGTATTCGGAAAAGTTGGATCTAAAAATACGTATTTACCTAATGGGTCATGTAGGTTAGTGTCATCTCATTTCATATCAAGGAATGAATTTTTAACATTATTTTTTGGGCCACCATGATTTTTGGTTTTCTGTTTTTTGGTCTTTTACAATGGTTAGTTATTTTTTTCTATTGTGGTTTTTGTATTTTTTACTCAAACTGGTAGAGTTTGTGGACACCCTTTGATATTTTGTCAGATAGGTTTCTTGGTGATATACTTTTGTTTTATGTAAATAATTTCTCTGGTGATATGACATTTTTGTTCATTCATAAATGGAGAGGAGATCAATGTTTACTCTCTATTTCTTTAGGTTCATACTTTGATTAGGCTTTTGGATTGGGGTTTTTTGAGGATTTATGGTTTCATGATGATTTAATGTCTTCCATATTTTTTTAAAAATTTATTTCTTCTTTCAAATTCTACATTGATTTCTGAGTTTTTTTTGGAACAAAGTAATATGGTATGGATTTTGTGAAACCTTGTGTGTCCTAGAGGTATAAAATAGTTAATTAATTTAGTTAATTTTGAGTAATTGTTGTTTCATGATATTTTAGAATGATTTTTTATTTTTTTTATAATGGTTTTAGTGTTGGGAATAGTTTATGCGTGATCAAGATTTACCATACGTTGATCATGAATGTGGGGTCTGACTTTAAAAAAGACTATTCACACAGTTTTATCATGGTCATCTCACCTTTGAGAACTATCTACGGGTATCTATGTGAGTTCTAATTGCTTATCTGGTAGAGTCTTCATGGTTAACGCACGGTTTGGTAAACCGTTCACACAGACCATTCACCTTTTTGAAAAAGGTACAATTTTTTTTATTAATTTTTAAATTTTTTTAAACTCCTTATAACTAAAAAAACTTTCACCTCACCCCTCTTCTCCATCATGTGGTAGGCCCCTCCCCCTTCCCTGACCTTGGTCGTGTGACACCTCCCCCTTATGATATTATCTCAAACAATGTTCTCTTAAATTTACTTGAGATTCAGGGTCTAACCATTGAGGTATGGTATCCCCTTACCTTCTCCTCCCATTTCATCTATATTCCCTCTCCAATTTCATCCCTCCTAGCTCAAACAAACCCAAGGTCAATGATTTGACCCATTTTTTGTGATTTCATTAATTATAAGGTTTATCATTAGTATTTATGGTTTGATTCATTCAAGATTTTTCATTCATCACTAAAGTAAATGAAATTATTTCTATCTTAACTCACCCATCTCTATTTGATGTAGGTGTTTCTATTGAATTCCCATTCATTTCCTATAATAAATTTCGTTTTCATTGTAAATTATTTTATATATCATTAGAGACATTGTTTATACCATACTAGGCTTGGTTTGGTGTTGCAACTAGATTTTTTTCTTGGATTGGAACATGTATACATGCTAAGTTATTATGAAACTTCCAAAAAGGCTCTATAAAAATTATTTCACTAATTTGTAATATTTTCTGGTAAAATTAAAATTGTTGGGAAGGAATTACTTTTTGTTCTTTAGATTTTAAATGGTTTAATGATGATTCATGGAATTATATCTAATTCTAATTTTTTATTATATTCCTATTCTGATTTGAAAAAATCAATTTCAAATTATTTAAAAGCACGTTAAAATTGGTTGAATTTTTTAAATCATGGTGGTTGTTTTTATGGTATTTTTATAAAAACATGGGTAACATCACATTATTGAAATAGATAGAAGTTTATTTTGAGTTGTTTATATGGTTAATAGTGATTTTTTTTTCTCTTGGATTTATTATTGGATTAAAAGGTTATTTAAAAATAATTTGAAAATGTATATACTATTTTTGAAAAGGACAGGCTCTGTTGAAAATTTTCAATGTGATGTGTGTTGTACTCATTGATTATTCTCATGTTTATTCCAATTTTTTGTTTATGATTTTGTGTATATCCATGTTATGTATGTTTTATATGTGATTTTTTATGTTCTTATGGGTTGGGGATCATTCTAAGGGATGTAAATGAGGTGGTAATGATGTGTTTGAAGTGTTATCCCTTGGAGATTTGTTATGTTCATGTAATGAAATATATTTATTTTTGGTCCACCTCTTTTAGATACTTTATTAGTAAATCATGGTTACTAATTTATATGTGGGGTGTTGTTTCATGTAAAGTTGAGTTTTGATGCACTGGTTTTCCCAAATTTTGTTATACATAACACCTATCTAGCGGGTTTTCACCGATGAGACTAGTTATAGTGATTCAGTTGATGGATGTTTGATCGTTAACATACAAGTTGTTGGTCTATCATGTGGGTCTTATACTATTCCCCTTTTTCACTAAGGAGTCAACTCATGATATGTATGCTATGTTATTCCTTCATTATTTTATATTGATCATGTGATTTTATTATGTTGTTATGTTATGTATGTGTTGATATATTAGATCTTTTATGATTGAGTTTTGACAATATATGACTTTCCTTGTATTTATATTGGTGTTTCTTATTACTTGTGTAGAATTAAAATGACTGTGTTTGGAATACATTCAAAATATATATCTTTTAAATGGTTTAAGTTTTTTTAAAAGGATAATATTCTCAGTATTTTATTAAGAGATTTAATAAATTTTGATTATCCTTGGAATGGTTTATAGAAAGTTGATTTTCATGTCATGGTCTGGAAAAAGGGGGAAAGTGTTTTACATTTATTTCTCATTTTAAATTTTTTATTATAAAATTTTAACAATAATTTTTTTTTATAAAATGAAATTTTCTTGAATATTTATTTTTGAATTGGTTTTACAAATAATGTGGAAATGTATTTTATATTTTCTATTCAAACCTAAATTTTATTAACTATTTTACTCTGGGATTTTCCTGAATTCTATGGGAGTGGTAGCCTAGTGACTTAATTTATAATCACACCTATATTATAATTTTTTATTGTAGGATTAAATTATACTTAATTATTTATCATGGGTAATTTTTTATCTTAATTATAGGGTGGTGACTCGTATTGTCAGAAAGAGATATGCATGTTTTTTGACTAGTTTTTATTTTAGTTTATTTTATTTAATTTGAAATTAGGGTTTTATTTATTTATATGGATTTAGGGTAACTATTGTTGTTGATGAGAGAAGTAGATACATTAGAGGTGGGAATATTTTCCTTTCAAAAGATATTGGTCATAGGGTGAGGGAGGTTTTTGTTGCTCACTCATCTTTCTCAATTCTCCATGTTTTGATATTAGTTTATTATATTATTTGTTTTTCATTGGGAATGTTTGATGTATAGATAGGTCCTAACTAATTTTTATTTTAACAATGGTATTTTATTTTACTATATTTATTTGATAAAACCAATTCACATGTTTGTTTATGTGATTATTAAGCTCTAGTTTCCATCCCATGGGGATTAGGTATTCCCCTTAGGTCAGTGGAGGCCCGGTTCGGGCATCTGTTGATGGGACAACCTAGACCGGTTCATTACATTACCCCTATTTGATTATTGATTATATTTAATTTTATGTCGATTTTTTTCTTGATTATAATAAAATTGATAACTGTTTGGGAGTTTGATGTACCTAAAATTTCCACACTATTATGGTGTGTTTTACCGAGTGGAATGTCTAATTTTACAATATATCTATTCATAAATGGTTTAAATGGTTCATTTTAATGATAGTGATTAATTTTAATGATTTTATTGCTGGATTCACATTTTATATAATTTTTTTGTGACTTTTAATACTACGCCTCTTGTAATTAAATTTCACACGTCATGTACATTTGAAAAAGGCATGGTTCAACTTGTCGAGCTACATTATCGTGTCTTGTAAAAAAGTTCTTATTACCTGTACAACATTTATAACATAATGTATTCCCAATATATAAGAATTCCATAGATATTTAACTATTAAATTCCATATACGCCCTCTCCACAAGACATTTACTTTCACCAAACAAGATAAATATCATTAGAATTCAATGGTAGTCATGGTTTTTTTATACTAGTGGGGAAAGTGTGGGAAATGAGAGTTAACCTGAGTAAATGTCAGGTAAATTTGTTACACACCATTTAATTCAATTTTCTACATTTTCTTTGGAACTCTAAGGATTATATGTTTAGCTATTCTAGTGGTATGTTCTATAACTTCATTTACCTGATCCTCCCACAAATCAAGTTGGTGTTTACCATTGTTTCTTTTTTGTTTTATGTTTTTCCTAAATTTCTTCCCATGTTTATCCACTTGTATCTATGAGAAGGAATGAGTTTCCACTCAATCCTCTCACCCATAACATGGTCGTGAGAGGGTAGGTGTTATTTTTTATGGTTTCAATGATAATCTAGATGAGTTGTAACTAAAATTATAGTGTATTTTTTTTTCTATATTTTATCATCCATTTACTGAACTTAATTTTAAATTCATTAGTAGTGTCACATCGAACACATAATTACACTACTGTTGAAAATCAAAATGGATTTATTGAGATAACCAATGACCATTATGTGATCCCATTACCACTATTTTTGGAGTTTATATTGAATATATTGTTTTATAAAATTTAATTACAATACCATGGGATTAAGTCTTAAAAAATTCAACAACTCATATTCAAAACAAGGAATAAAGTTAAAGTTGAATCCCCATGGTGAATTAACTTTGTAAATATTATAATACCATAAAATATACTTTTAAATTTCACCCAAGTTGAAATTAAAACTCTAACACATTTTTCTCTATATTTTATTCACTTTTATTATTTCTTCTTCTTCTTCTTCTTGTTTTAGTTTATTCCTTAATTTTTTATTTTTCATTTTTACCTCACCATTTCATCCCCCAAATAACAAATTGGAGTCAATTAATTGTAATTCATTATTTTTTACTATTTGTGGTGGATTATCCCTTATACTCTATTTCTATAATCAAGTGAGGGAAAACTATTTTTCACACCTCATGGTTGGATTGGTCATATATATAGTCATGAGAGAAATTTATATTAAATTATTAGAGGAAACTAAATATCAATAATAATCCAATTATAAGGAAAACCATTTGTCCTATGTTTTTAAATTTATAATTCTCTAAAAATTATACCTTCATTAATGAATACCTTTTTGACACCCAATTCATCTTTTACTAGTAACTGATAATTAAAAACATGAGGGCATGATTTATTTTTTGGATGATAATGTAACACATTAAGATTTAGGAGTATATTTTTTCTCAAAATTAAAATTATATTCGATAGTTTTCTCCACACACAATCCTAAATTAAAATATGACATGAAATATAATATGAATGTTATTTTAGTTTTTTAATAATATTAAATTCGATAAAAATTAAAAATAGTATTTTTAAATATTAGATTTTATAAAATAATTTTATTAAGAGAAAAAAATGTTTTAAACGTATATTTTTTGTTAAGATAATATATATACAAATAAATAATATATTTTCATATAATAGATATAATTTTAAATATAAAAAATTTTATTTTAAAAAAATTTAACTACATTTTTATGTTCTATATAACAAAATTAACCAAAGGTGATTTTTTTAGATTTTTCTTTAACAAATGATTTTTAAATGACTAGTAAAAATATTGATTCTATTAATACAATCAATTTAATGGCATTATCATACTATCATAATGACTTAAATTTCATTGAAACATTTTTTTCTATAAAAAAATATATTAAAAACACAATGCATAATTTATAAAACCTATGTTTAAAATTTTTGTAATTTAGGTAATATTTTACCCTAAATTTTTTTTATTTTATATTAATATTTATTTTCATAAATTGTATAAAATAAATATAAAAAAATTATTTCATATTTTAGATTAAAATGTTCCAATTAGTTAATAAGGATAATATTATTAAGAATATATTTATCATTACTAAAATAAAAGATAATAACCATGAAAATAGTGAAAGGCTTATTTTCAAGGAATTTGTTTATTATTATTTTGTACTTTTTATAAAATTCAATATAATGATATATTTTATAAATAATCTGATATAATATTTTCATGCGTATAAAAAAATTATTGCTCATTTAATTGATAATTAATTTTATATAACATTAATATCATGTAATGGGTAAAACATATTTTAACCATTGGTTTATATATAATATAAAATTTAAAATTTAAAATGTAATTTTATATTTTTTAAAATTTGAATTTAATTATAAGGTTATTAAATTTTGGTTCATTACACCCCAATTTTGAAATAAGTCATAGGTTGTATTTTTAATAAAAATTCAATTTACTTGGTTAAAAACTAGTTTGCAAAGTAAAAAATTGTGAAATATAAAAAAAATCATGTTATAAATGGCATTAAAATATTTTTAAAATTATTAAAATGGATATAATAGGATATACTAACATTATCTCACACCAAACTCCATAATTTCTCTGTTTTTAAACCCTTTGTTGATGAAAAGTTTTATTTCAACGTTGAATAATGATTATTATTCAAAAAAGTTCAATTTTCTTCTTTTGTAAATGGGGATCATTTCCACAATCTCAATGTTACACATAAATGTAGAAATTTCATTTAAAACCTTCAAAATATTACTGTCCTATAAGTCTATTCCATGTACAAAATCCCTTATTCACCATAATTTGTCATAATCCCTTCATTTATAAGGGGACCTTCAAGAGAAAGTTAAAGGCCCCAACATGATTATTACTTAATCCTTAAGATTTTATCCAATACATTCTTCTTCAGAAAAACCCTAATCAGACTAATATAAAAAAATAAATATAATTTGTATTCTTATTTTTTTATATTTATTTAGAAACACTTATTTATTATTTCTCATCCAGAAAGAAAAAAAAGAGTGATGATCGTGCATTTGTATTGACTACCACATCCCGGAAGTGACATCATCAATTTTTCACCACAACATATACTTAATTGTTATAATGAAGAAAATAAATAAATAACGTGACAAGTATAATAAAATTATTATTATTATTATAACATTTTTAATCTACCTCCATTCCCTCTCATTCATCAAGAAATGAAAAAGTGAAATGTGCGTTGTATGGACTACCACATCCCTGAAGTATCATTTTTTTCATCTTGATTTCATTTGTATAAAAAAATATGTTTTCAAAACATAAAATAATATAATTAATATAATTATTTTTTCATTATAATTATATTTTACACTTCCTTTACTATACTCACCCATCGAGTTAGAGTGTGATCTTGTTTGGGTTGGTTTAACCACCTACATGAACTATTATATAAGACTCTCTCATGGATTTTTAAAGGATCTAAAATAATAATAATTTTATAAGATAAAAATAAAATAATGATTTTTATCGAAATTTAATGTTCATATAATTATTTAACTTATTATTAAGATGTCATATTTGATTTAAAATATTATTCAAATAAGACGGTGTTGATTAAATATTCAAGAAAAGTAAATAAAAAATTATGGAATTGGATGAGATATTTATAAATAAATACAATTTTCGATTCATGTATCTTATCTGAACTAGGAATTATAAATTTGGTAAAAAATTATTTATTCCAAAATTTACATCATCAGACGTACATGAAATAATTAATGTTTCTAGCATCAGATGCCAAAAATAAGTGATAACTAAAAAATATATTTATAATAAATTAAAACAAATAATATATATATATATATATAATGAATTTGAAAAATATAATCAAATATAATATAAATAATATTTTTTTACACGAGGTTCTAGTGCATTCAACTAAGATTGGAATCACGGTTAGTTGTTCTTTGTCTTAAATTTTAACTAGTACTCACACGTGCATTCGTATGGTGTTAAAAAATAATTCTTATATTCAATAGTCAAATACAATTATTCAAATTTATTAATGAAAAATAACGTTGAATATATTTTCCTTATGGGAACAAAATTGTGGTCCATAAAATTGGAAAACTGGATAAACTATAAAGACATCATCAATATATTGGGAAATTTTGAAGAGACTTTTAATGGAATAAAAATTTATTTTGAGTGTGATGAATTTAAACCTAATAAGATATTTCTATGATTTGATGTTAATAATGAACATTATTATTGAATATATTTAAATTTCAATTTGATGGTACGTTATATTGGAATACATGTGAAAATAGGGATACATAATGAAAATAGTCGAAAACATTTAAGTTGACATCATAAATATAGTATAAAACATATACATTAATTTATAAGGAATAATATTTTAATGTCACCATGAATAATTCAAACATGATAATGAAAACATATTTCAAATGCTTAATTAAAATTATTATCATTATGATAATTAATTTTTAGTTGAGGCCATATGATCCTCAAATGGAATGCTAAATTAATAACCTATAAAATAAATGATTCCAACACAAAACATATTATAGTATAGTAAACACATAATTCATCAGTCAGAGAACATATTGAGAAAAGAAAAAAGAGAGATTATACCCCCAAAAAAATAAATTCATCAAAACTAACATTTAATGAAATAAAAAATAAGTAATTGTAACATCCCAGGTAATTAAAGAATAAAGAATTTTCATATTTATTTATATTTACGAATTAAATATTAATTTTAATTAAAATGGGTCTCTACGTTCGATAGCTTACTTGATACGCAACGATGAGTTTCTTTGAAAACTTACGTTGCACACAAGTAATAAAATAATATTATTTTAAATGTTAGTTAACGAGTAGTCGTTGTACTAGCAGGAATGGATAGAAATAACTAAAATATGATTATATATGTTTTTAAATGTTTTTACATTTACCAAATAAAAGATAAAGGCTTAAAATACGGAAAGAGTTCAATTTTAGGCATTTATACCCTAATTTTTACGAAAGGTCCACTTATCACCTTTTGACAGAGGACCGTCATTAAATATAGTTTTGATCAATCTTATAAATTATATTGGACCAAATATAACTCTTCTTTAGAATCGGGACATCAAAATTTACTTTGTGTAAATTTTTGGTACCTTTCTGATAATGTTCATTTTTTTATGAATACTGTAAAATGTTGTATTTTAATTCAAAACCTCTTTTTAATCTAATTTATTTATATGATTAGATTATCTTTTGAATTGGTTTTAAAGTGAAATTAGAAAATATTTTTACCATTAAATCCAATAGTGGTCGTTGGAATTAATTTCACTTTGAAATCGGACATAAACTACTGTCAATCTTTTGATACTTATTGTTTCATAAAAACACGCTATTTGCTCTGACAACAGGAATTAATTATTAAATTAATTAATGTGACTTATATATTTTGAATTTTGTAAAATAGACTTCATTTTTGAATTCGTAATATCAAATATAGCTTAGGTTGAATTTTTGGTAATTTTTTGAAAAACTTCAATTTTTGATGAATAGTTAAACAACTAAGTGGTACTTATAAAGACTGATTTTCCGTTTAAATGAAATTTTGCCATCATTGTGTTTTGAATTTCAAAAATCTGACATAAATGGTTGTAATTAATAAGTAAAATGTGGGTCAATGGGATTAAAATAATTTTTTGGTGAATAGTAACTTATTAAGTTTTAATCGCGATTAGTGGTAATTTGTGTAGTTTAAGGTAAAAATAATATTTTAATAATATGAGATGAGCTTGAAACATGTCCTACCCTCATTGGTTGTGTAATGTCCGACCAAGACAAGACATGGGTCAACTTGGGGACCCCATGGAGACACTTTGGTTGGGAAATGACATAAATAACTTTTTATTTAATGTAAAATTAAAAATGACACAAACATAATATGTTTTACGAAAAAAAATTTTACATGGGGTTATGAAGATCAGAGTTTTGATTATAAATAGTCATTGGAAAGCTAAAAAGATTTCATACATCATAGTATTTGTTTTATAATTTTTAGACATTAAATAAATTAAATTATTTATGACATAATAATGATGCAGCGATGACATCATTATTTGACGATTTAAATAAAATGGAAAGATAATGTAAAATATATGAACTACACATGTCCAAAACCAATTGTATGAGTTGATTTAAAACCCTTATCACCTTATCCACGAATTCTATCAATGTGGGACCTTTTAAAACCGAAACACATTTTCAAATAAAGTAATATTTCTTTACTTTCCAAAAGTGCCCCTCCTCTCCTCTTATAAAAGGCCCCCACCTCTACCTCATTTCACACACTCCTCAAGCCTTTTCCTCGGCCAAACCCTACCCATTTACTCTCTCAACATCCCTATCCTCATCCTAGAGGATTCCCTTTGGGCATAATCCTTTCAAAGTAATCCTTTAGGCTCAAATAAAAATTGAGTTAAACTTTTAAGGGTAATTCATTCTCTCTTGTTCATTTGTTTTATTTTTCTTCTCCAACCCTCTAAACTCTTTTCATTTACTTCTTTTGTAACAACACCAGTATCTTCAATATACTAGGATGTTGTTATAAGATTTATTTGAGCTACACTCTCACACAACTATATCAAATGGTTAAAGAAAATACGGTTTCCGTGGATGGCGAAATTCTACCTCCCGAAACGATGATTGTTCAATACTCATTTAACACCTTCAAAGGTGGCCATTATGATGTCACTATTTTTATATATGATATATAATATGTTTATTGTTTTCTTTAATCTTCTGTATTTTTCATTTTGGGCATACCTTTATGGTTTCCATTATGGGTAAACAAGATATCTTCATTTAAGGAAGTGCGGACTACCACCCCTCAAAGTGATGTGATTCGTTAATGCCATATGTGGGATGTGTAAAGGTTGGATTTAAAGTTATTATATATGATGTTATACTGGAATTATAATATACCTCTATATCATTATTATTCCTTTCCATTAAAGTATGAGATAGAAATGAAAGTAGCGTTCATGCGTACGTACGGCTTACCGTCTCCATGAATGGTGCATTTCATTTCTTATCCCCAAATGTAATGTACTATTAAAAGTACATGTATATAATGGATATATATAATTAATGATATATATATAAATGATGAATATAATTCTGGAATTAAAATATACATACCTCTCGTTTAGTTTTAATTCCATTAATATGACAAAGAAATGAAAGTAGCGTTCATGCGTACGTACGGCTTACCGTCTCCATGAACGGTGAATTTCGTTTCTTACCTCTAAATGATTATGTAATATTATAAATACATGTATATGCTGGATATATATGATACATATTATATCCGAATCAGGAATTTCATTCTAGATATAAAGAACCTTTGACCACACGAACAACATATAATTGTAAGAAGTCCACTTTCGACTTAAGAACCAAATATCGACAAAACAAACATTATTGACTTAAATGGTTACATAATGTTTTTAACATGGCAATAAGTTATATAAAAGGAATAATGAACTTTAAAAAGGTTCTTAATGAAGTATAAATTAACTCAAGTTTATTATTCAGGACGTTAAAGAACGATCGAGTCAAGTCGGACCCGAGGTAAGGGACTTCATTTCAATCTCATTTCATTGAGGCATATTTCGTTTTATACAAGACTTTCATTTATACGGTGTATAAACCCCTTTGACTTTTACTTTTATACAAAAGGAATATTTTTCTACGAAGCGTTTTACTAAACGACAAAAAGGAATGTTTTTTTACGTACGCGGTGACAACGACCTTTTCCGCCGCCGCGAGTATTATTTGGTCTTTGGATTTCTCAACAAGCCGTAATGTTTTTAGAATAAAATAAATACCATATACTCTTTTATGTATTTTGGTATTGAAAATGGTTTTGAAAAAGAATTCTATTATGTCAATATATTTATGATATATTGTGATTGAAATGTGGAAATGTAATCATTCCTTTATATTGGTTTTATGTTTTATGATTTTATATTGGTACATGGACATTTTAACGGGTGGTTACGTTTTAATCCATATGACGGGTGGTGCCGTGAATACCAGGACAGGTGGTTACGTTATAACCTCCAATGAATTGGGTATGGAAGTCAGCCGTATGGATATTCCATTAAGTATGTATGGAAATTGTCCGTATGGCTATTCCATTAAGTGATATGTGTGGAAGTCGACCGTTTGGTTATTCCACTTAAGTATGTTTGTGTCCCAAGTTACCTTTATATATGTTATGTGTTTTTTATGGGTTTTATGGTAATCCTTTGGTTACAAAAAGGTAAGTAATTATACTTTATTTAGTGAAGAGTTTTTACTACTTCATGAAGGTGAAGGTATTACTTTGATAGAGTATATATGGTTTACTTGATGTTTGAAAAACTAACAGTTTTCATTCTTTCTGTATCCCGTACTGAGCTTTTTATGCTCAACCCAAGTTTTTTTGAAATGTCTTCACAGGACTTAATGTGGAATAAGGTCAAGGATGGGATCAAGGGAATGTCATCCTATATAAAGCATGGAACTAGACACGTTTCTTTTTAAGAGTTTTTTTTATTTATGGAAACTTAGTAGAAGTGACTACTTTGTAATCTTTTGAGATGTAATAGTTATGTTCTAATTCTCCAAAACTCTAATCCTGAAAAGATCCTCAACGTGAATTATTCATTTAATTCAATATTAAGTAAGGTTCAAGGTCGAGGCCTTATAGTTGGTATCAAAGGTCGGTTTAGAAAACTTTAGGAGTTAGAAAAGTGTTAAATTATAATATGATTGAAATGATATAGCATTTACGGATTACCATGTTGCTTCGCCTAAGATATTTCTGTGTTCAGAATGCTTTTCCGTAGAGGAAACAAAGCAACTATGTTGGGACAACATCCAGAGGAAGAAAACATTCCAAATCAGCAACCTGAGATGGTCAGAATCAGAATTAATAAATTTACTGCAGTGGTGGCTTAGTTGACTCAGGTGAAAAATGTTGGTTGTTTTTATTGATGATATTTTGGTGTTTTCTAAAAGTAAAGAGGAGCATGAAAGACATTTAAGGGTTATCTTGCAAACCTTAAAAGAAAAGAAACTGTATGGGAAATTCAGCAAGTGTGAGTTTTGGTTGTAAAAAATATCTTTCCTTGGTCACATTGTTTCTAAATATGGAATTACTGTTGATCCTGCAAAAACAAAAGTTGTGGAAGAATGGCCAAGACCCAAAAATGTAACCGAGATTCGTAGCTTCCTTGGTTTGGTGGGCTATTACCGAAGGTATGATAGAAATTTTTCATGGTTATCTAGTCCAATGACTAAGCTAACTCGGAAGGGTGTTATGTTTATCTGGACAAAAGAATGTGATGATTGTTTTCAGGAATTGAAAAGAAGATTGGTGAATGCTCCAGTTTTGGCACTACCTTCCAGGAATGGTGAGTTTGTTATATACAGTGATTCTTCATTGAATGGACTTGGTTGCGTCCTAATGCAGAATGATCAGGTAATTGCTTATGCTTCACGACAGTTTAAAACTAATGAGGTAAATTACCCTACACATGATTTGGAATTAGATGCTGTTGTTTTTGCTTTAAAAATTTGGAGGCATCATTTGAATGGAGTAAAGTGTGAAATATATATCGATCACAAAGGTTTAAAGTATATATTCACTCAGAAAGAATTGAACATGAGACAGAGGAGATGGCTGGAATTAATCAAGGATTATGATTGCACAATTCACTACCATCCAGGAAAAGCAAATAAAGTGGCTGATGCTTTGAGTCGAAAAAGTAATGCTTCATTAGCAATGTTGCATTTGGAACAGGATCCTTTGGTTAAAGATTTGATGAACTATGGCATGGAAGTTGTTGGTATAGGATGTTCTTCAGTTTTGTTTCAGGTATCAGTGAAATCTTCGCTATCAGATAGAATCAAGCAAGCACAGAACCAAGATAGCGAGTTGCAGAAAAAGGTAGAGCTGGTTCAGAAAGGTAAGTTGCCTGAATTCAACATTGATAACAATTGTGTTTTGAGGTTTGGGAAGAGGTTATGTGTGCCTTGTGATTCACAGTTGAAGAATGAGTTGTTATGTGAGGCTCATAGTTCTCCGTTTTCAGTTCATCCGGGCAGTACTAAGATGTATAGAGATCTGCGGGAGTATTACTGGTGGGATGGAATGAAAAGAGATATTGCTGATTTTACTATGAAGTGTTTGACTTGTCAGCAGGTTAAAGCAGAGCGGCAGTTACCGAAAGGGATGCTACAGCATTTACCAATTCCAGAGTGGAAATGGGAGAATACATCCATAGACTTTGTTGTTGGATTACTGAAGACATCTCGAGGTAATAATGCAATCTGGGTTATTGTTGATCGCTTGACTAAATCTGCTCTTTTCCTTGCTATACGAGATACTTTCTCTCTAGATCAACTTTCCCGTTTTTATCTTAAAGAGATAGTCAGGTTACTTGGATTTCCTCTCTCCATTGTATCGGATCGTGATCCCAGGTTTACTTCTAACATTTGGAATGGCCTTCAGAAGTCGTTGGGTACGGAATTAAATTTTAGTACAGCTTTTCATCCTCAATCAGATGGGCAGTCAAAACGAACAATTCATACATTGGAGGATATGCTACGAGCTTGTCCTATGGATTATCAGGGATGTTGGGACCATCATCTTTCTTTGGTTGAATTTTCATATAATAACAGTTTTCATTCCAGTATACAGATGGCACCATTTCAGGCATTATATGGGAAGCGGTGTCGAACTCCAGCGTTCTGGGATGAAGTGGGTGAAAGGAAGCTGATGGGACCAGAATTGGTAGAAGAGATGGCAGAAAAAGTTCAGCTGATTCAGAAACACATGAGAACAACTCAGATCAGGCAGAAGAGTTATGCAGATAACCGGAGGAAGGATCTATCTTTCGAGGTAGGTGATCATGTTTTTCTCAAGGTTTCTCCTTGGAAAAGTGTGATGAGATTTGGTAGGAAATGAAAGCTGAGTCCAAGGTTTACTGGACCATATGAAATTCTGGAGAGAGTTGGATCAGTTGCATACCGGGTGGCTTTACCTCTGAGTTTATCTCAGGTACCCAATGTTTTTCATGTTTCAATGTTGAGGAAGTATATGCCAGATCCATCTCATGTTTTGAGTCCAGAGATAGTTTAGCTGGAAGAGAACCTATCTTATAAAGAACAACCAGTCCAGATTCTTGACCACAGGGAGCAGGTGTTACGAAATAAGGTGATTCATCAGGTAAAGGTTTTGTGGAAAAACCATGTGATTGAAGAGGCAACATGAGAATCTGAAAATGCTATGAGGGATAAATACCCCCACTTATTTTGATAAGTGAATAAAATTGCGAGGATGCAATTCCCAAAAGGGGGGAAAGATGTAACATCCCAGGTAATTAAAGAATAAAGAATTTTCTTATTTATTAATATTTACGAATTAAATATTAATTTTAATTAAAATGGGTCTCTACGTTCGATAGCGTACTCGATACGCAACGATGAGTTTCTTTGAAAACTTACGTTGCACACAAGTAATAAAATAATGTTATTTTAAATGTTAGTTAACGAGTAGCCATTGTACTAGCGGGAATTGATAGAAATAACTAAAATATGATTATATATGTTTTTAAATGTTTTTACATTTACCAAATAAATGATAAAGGCATAAAATACGGAAAGAGTTCAATTTTAGGCATTTATACCCTAATTTTCACGAAAGGTCCACTTATCACCTTTTGACAGAGGACCGTCATTAAATATAGTGTTGATCGATCTTATAAATTATATTGGACCAAATATAACTCTTCTTTATAATCGGGACATCAAAATTTACTTTGTGTAAATTTTTGGTACCTTTCTGATAAAGTTCATTTTTTTATGAATAGTGTAAAATGTTGTATTTTAATTCAAAACCACTTTTTAATCTAATTTATTTATATGATTAGATTATATTTTGAATTGGTTATAAAGTGAAATTAGAAAATATTTTTACCATTAAATCCAATAGTGGTCATTGGAATTAATTTCACTTTGAAATCGGACTTAAACTACTGTCAATCTTTTGATACTTATTGTTTCATAAAAACACGCTATTTGCTCTGACAACGGTAATTAATTATTAAATTAATTAATGTGACATATATATTTTGAATTTTGTAAAATAGACTTCATTTTTGAATTCGTAATATCAAATATAGCTTAGGGTGAGTTTTTGGTAATTTTCTGAAAAACTTCAATTTTTGATGAATAGTGAAACCACTAAGTGGTACTTATAAAGACTGATTTTCCGTTTAAATGAAATTTTTTCATCATTGTGTTTTGAATTTCAAAAATCCGACATACATGGTTGTCATTAAGAAGTAAAATATGGTTCAATGAGATTAAAATAATTTTTTGGTGAATAGTAACTTATTAAGTTTTAATCGCGATTAGTGGTAATTAGTGTAGTTTAAGGTAAAAATAATATTTTAATAATATGAGATGAGCTTGACAGATGTCCTACCCTCATTGGTTGTGTCATGGCCGACCAAGACATGCCATGGGTCAACTTGGGGACCCCATGGAGACACTTTGGTTGGAAAATGACATAAATAACTTTTTATTTAATGTAAAAGTAAAAATGACACAAACATAATATGTTTTACGAAAACAATTTTTACATGGGGTTATATAGATCATATTTTTGATTATAAATAGTAATTGGAAAGATAAAACTATTTCCTAAATCAGAGTATTTTTTTTATAATTTCTAGACATTAAATAAATAAAATTATTTATGACATATTAATGATGCAGCGATGACATCATTATTTGACGATTTAAATAAAATGGAAAGATAATGTAAAATATATGAACTACACATGTCCAAAACCAATTGGATGAGTGTATTTCGAACCCTTATCACCTTATCCACGAATTCTATCAATGTGGGACCTTTTAAAACCGAAACACATTTTTAAATAAAGTAATATTTCTTTACGTTCCAAAAGTGACCCTCCTCTCCTCTTATAAAAGGCCCCCACCTCTACCTCATTTCACACACTCCTCAAGCCTTTGGCTCGGCCAACCCCTGCCCATTTACTCTCTCCACATCCATCTACTCATCCTATAGGATTACCTTTGGGAATAATCCTTTCAAAGGAAGCCTTTAGGCTCAAATCAAAAGAGAGTTACACTTTTAAAGGTAATTCATTCTCTCTTGTTCATTTGTTTTATTTTGCTTCTCCAACCCTCTAAACTCTTTTTATTTACTTCTTTTGTAACAACACAAGTATCTTCAATATACTAGGATTTTTTTATAAGATTTATTTGAGCTACACTCTCACACAACTACATCAAATGGTTAAAGAACATACGGTTTCCGTGGATGGCGAAATTCTGCCTCCCGAAACGATGATTGTTCAATACTCATTTAACACATTCAAAGGTGGCCATTATGATGTCACTATTTTTATATATGATATATAATATGTTTATTGTTTTCTTTAAGCTTCTGTATTTTTCATTTTGGGCATACCTTTATGGTTTCCATTATGGGTAAACACGATATCTTCATTTAAAGAAGTGTGGACTACCGCCCCCTCAAAGTGATGTGATTCGTTAATGCCATATGTGGGATGTGTAAAGGTTGGATTTAAAGTTATTATATATGATGTTATACTAGAATTATAATATACCTCTATATCATTATTATTTCTTTCCATTAAAGTATGAGATAGAAATGAAAGTAGCATTCATGCGTACGTACGGCTTACCGTCTCCATGAATGGTGCATTTCATTTCTTATCCCCAAATGTAATGTACAATTAAAAGTACATGTATATAATGGATATATATAATTAATGACATATCTAAATGATGAATATATTTCTGGAATTAAAATATACATACCTCTCATTTAGTTTTAATTCCATTAATATGACAAAGTAATGAAAGTAGCGTTCATGCGTACGTACGGCTTACCGTCTCCATGAACGGTGCATTTCATTTCTTACCTCTAAATAATTATGTAATATTATAAATACATGTATATTCTGGATATATATGATACATATTATATCCGAATCGGGAATTTCATTCAGGATATAAAGAACCTTTGACCACATGAACAACATGTAATTGTAAGAAGTCCACTTTCGACTTAAGAACCAAATATCGACAAAACAAACATTATTGACTTAAATGGTTACATAATGTTTATAAAATGGAAATAAGTGATATAAAAGGAATAATGAACTTTAAAAAGTTTCTTAATCAAGTATAAATTAACTCAAGTTTATTATTCAGGACGTTAAAGAACGATCGAGTGAAGTCGGACCTGAGGTAAGGGACTTCGTCTCAATCTCCTTTCATTGAGGCATATTTCGTTTTATACACAACTTTCATTTATACGGTGTATATACCCCTTTGACTTTTACTTTTATACAAAAGAAATATTTTTCTACGAAGCATTTTACTAAATGACAAAAAGGAATTTTTTTTACGTACGCGGTGAAAACGACCTTTTCCGCCTCCACGAGTATTATTTGGTCTTTGGCTTTCTCAACAAGCCATAATGTTTTTAGAATAAAATAAATACCATATACTCTTTTAGGTATTTTGTTATTGAAAATGGTTTTGAAAAAGGATTCTATTATGTCAATATATTTATGATATATTGTGATTGAAATGTGGAAATGTTATCATTCCTTTATATTGGTTTTATGTTTTATGATTTTATATTGGTACTTAGACATTTTAACGGGTGGTTACGTTATAAACCATATGACGGGTGGTTCTGTGAATACCAGGATGGGTGGTTATGTTATAACCTCCAATTCATTGGGTATGGAAGTCAGCCGTATGGTTGTTCCATTAAGTATGTATGAAAATTGTCCGTATGGCTATTCCATTAAGTGATATGTGTGGAAGTCGACCGTATGGTTATTCCACTTAAGTATGATTATGTCCCAAGTTACCTTTATATATGTTATGTGTTCTTTTTATGGGTTTTATGGTAATCCTTTGGTTACAAAGAGGTATTTAATTATAATTTATTCAGTGAAGAGTTTTTACTACTTCATGAAGGTGAAGGTATTACTTTGATAGAGTATATATGGTTTACTTGATGTTTGAAAAACTAACAGTTTTAATTCTTTCTGTATCCCTTGCTGAGCTTTTTTTTCTCACCCCAAGTTTTTTTTTGAAATGTATTCATAGGACTTATTGTGGAATAAGGTCAAGGATGGGATTAAGGTAATGTCATCCTATATAAAACATGGAACTAGACACGTTTCTTTTTAAGAGTTTTTTTTATTTATGGAAACTTAGTAGAAGTGACTACTTTGTAATCTTTTGAGATGTAATAGTTATGTTCTAATTCTCTAAAACTCCAAACCTGAAAAGATCCTCAATGTGAATTATTCATTTAATTCAATATTAAGTAAGGTTTAAGGTCGGGGCCTTATAACAATAGATCAAATAAAAATAAAATATCTACTGCTCCAAAATACGCAAAATGATCCCCTCTTCCATGATGTTGTATTCCCCTAAATTGTAGTGTGACTCCACCCAATCACCAAGTAGGATTGATTCATTTCATCCCAACACTGGAAGTGTTCATTGATATCCTGCCATTGGCATAAAGTATATTATAATTATGTGAGACAGTTGGATGTAAAATGCATGATAACCAAACATAAAAAAACATCAAGTTAATATTGCTGCTATTGTACCTAGGTTTTTATTACTGACATTAAATTTAGGATAATTATGGATGAAATTTATTGGTTTTCCAATTTCACATGAATGGGAAAGATTCATTCCCACTAAATCCTATTAACCATTGGATACTGACCATAGTTGGGGAAAATTATTAAGTGATTAACAAATGAACCCATGAAGAAGTAAAGTTACTTAAAATCATATAAGCATCTGAAAGTGATGTTTATATTAAAAGGATAAAATAAAATCTATAAAAAATAAAAACTAATATAAAAGGAAATAGTAATACTAATCTATATTTACCATACATGTTATGGAATCAAATCAAAAAGTTAAGAAACTTATTAAAATAGTAGTAGAAGAAGTGGGAGTGAACTATTAATTACTATTTTTCTAACATGAAGTGGTAATTGAGAAGGATTTACATAAAAAATAATAATTTGAGTTATAGTGATGTAATATGAGGAAATAAGGTAGAAGATCATCAGATAAAATTGAAATTTTGGATGGAACGTGCACCCGATTCACTCATCATGTTGCACAACAGTCATGAAAATGAAAAATTCCAGCCTGCACAGACAACTAAAAAGAAAACATATTTTTCGATATAGTGGTATAATGTATACTTTACAGTAGCTGAAAAGGATTCAAATATTTCATGACTTTTATATAATAATAACACAACTCCCATGAAACTGTAATGAATATAAATTTTTTATTAAATAAAGAATGATATGCTTGATTTGGATGAAAGAATAAATTAAATGGAAAAAGAAAAAAATTGCAATTTTTAATCAGAGTAGATTTGGGTTAATTCAATGAAAAATTATGAAATTAAAAAAATAATAGACTAAAAAATATAGATCATAGGGATGTTCACTAAAAAATCATGAAAACCAATAAATAAAACTAATAGTAAATAACAAACCATTAAAATTAATAAAAAATGATCCACTTCTATAAAAAATTATCCAATGCTCTAAGATATGTCAATTCAGACTTATTATAAGTAAATATTACTAATAATATTTGGATGTGAAGTGAATTATGACAAAAAAATATAGGAAAATAAAGACATTGAACCTGGTTATTTAGTAGTGACGAGTTATAGTGTTGGAATACATCTATCTTAATCAAGGATCTGAGCACTTAATCATTCATCCAATATGTTTACATGTATATACTATAATGTTTAATATTAAGAGCACACTATGTTTGAGTATTATGGAAACACTTCAATAAGCAATCAAGAAATATATATAAGAAAGTTTTTCTCTATCTAATGTATGATTAATAGATAAAAACATTCATATCAAGAAAATAGAAAATCATAAAAGGGTGAACGGTATTTGTGTTTTTTAAAATTAAAATTAATGATTCAGGAAAATTTTCTTAACCAGGGCACTTTGACATCTTAACAATGACTACACTACCCTTAGATAATTTCATAACTGGGTCCAGGATGAAAGGAAACCAGCAACACTCTAATTCATGCTGATAGAGAAGGCACCATTTAAAATAGTTTTTATGAAATGCTACAATTTAACATCATTTAAATGTAAAAATGCATAATTCAGTTGATAACAAATTGACTCAAATTCAGGGACTTACAATATCACTTCTAAAACCAGATAAATATACCAATATAATGTGATTTCCTTCAGTGAAAACCATTAAGCTTCAGTGGTTTCTTCATCAACCAGTGATAACCCATTCTATCAATAAAGCAAGGAACATTAAGAACCACAATAACTCCGGAAATAGTATACGTAATTTAAAAGCATCAATGAGCTAATGATAAATGTAATGAAGGTCAATTTTTATAATAAAGAGAATTGTAGGAAAAAAATGCCTTGCAAATGTCTGTAAAACATTCTTGAATGGCCCAAGCATTAGTGTTGGCCTTCAAAAGACCTCCATCTTGAAAGAAGTTGGATTTATTCAAAGGAGGCTGTAATGACAACATAAGCCAAATCAGACCATAGAAAACAGAAAAACCCAATTGACATGAAAATAGAATCATGAAGGAAATACCTACCCATATTACAGAAAATGTGGTTAGGCCGGGACATCATATCCTTTTAAAATAAATAAATAAATAACTCCTAAAATGGGGAAATGAAGATCCCATTAAGAAAACTACGAACACAAATTCACTGAGAACCACACAATGGACAGACATCAAGTGAAGAAAATATGTGAATGAAACAACACGAAGGACAAACCCTAACAAGGAAATTTATAGACACTGTCTTGAGTGGAAAATAAATTTAGGTCCACACCATTGTAAAATGATGAATCTTGGAGGCTATGCATTGTTATAGATGGTGGCCAAACCGCATGCAATAATAATCCAAAAGTACATGAAAATACCCCAAACTCTATGTTATAAAATTAAAAATGTAAAATAATGGAAAGAATAAAAAACAATAAATTTATAAAGTAATAAATTTTAATTAAAAATTTACTTTACATAAAAAATTAATAATCCACATAAAACATCAAACTGAATCGGTTGATTATAGTTTTAAAAAAACTTGTATTATGTTGCAACAGTGGGGAAGGAAGAAGGTTGGTATTAAGAGTTTGTAAAGCATACATAATATATTGACATATGATTCAGAACAATAATCGAATTAAAAAATAAATCATCATTTAACAATACGAAGGAAAATTAAAATGATTAATGAAATGGAAATGTATAGGTATCAGCTAATGTGCCAACCTTATTCTCAATCACATCACTCAATCTACTATCTGGACACTTCTCTAGCTACTTCATGTGGAAACGATCAATCCCAAAAGATCCTCCCCTCATTTTTCTATGTTATCTGCTTCTTGGGCATCACCATGTAAAAATCTAGTCATAACACATTTAGTTTTAGAGATATAGTAATGGTTTGTATATATGATGTTCACTACACATATTAAAATAACTCTTACTAGAGTAGTGTGATATGACTGTAAAATAAATGGAGTACACCAACCTAATTACATGGAACTGAAAAGTGATTTGTTCCAGTTAGTCCGGGTTCCTTGATCATAAATCATGACATTAAAGTATTTCTCTCATGCTTCATTGGAACCAAAATAAAAATATTCGGACAAGGAACCACTAAATTAAGAATCACATATCAATATTTGTTATATTCCAACTCAAATAAAAAATGAAATTTGTAGATTTGAAGAAAAAAATAAAACTAATGAACTACATCCAAAAACATAAGTAATAGAAAATATAATGTGAGAAATTACATTAGATATGAATAAATTTCATCATACAATGGTGGATGAAAAGAGATGATATTCAAAGTAGATTTAAAAAATGATTCAAAACATGCACTCAACACATTCTAAATGGGTCTAAAAAAATAATTCTTGAAAACATGATCATCCATATCCATCTATAAGAAATCAATCAAGGAAATGAAGAACATATTGAATTCTTTAGAATCTACATTTTTTCATACCTCCGAGAGTACGTGAAATCCTTTATCCACAATATTTACTCATTGTCAATGTTGCACCTCTTTAAACATAATGACTACACATCACATACCTGAGTAAGGAGCATTAGTGACAAAAATATAAGATTGAATTAATTGGAAAAAGATATCATGATAATTATCTTGAATTTGTGTTAACATTGCATTCAAAAGATGGAGAAGGTGAAAAATAAACCTAAATTAATGAATACATGTAAGCACATTTGGAATCATTACAATTATCACGAAACAAAAAAACAATGTAGAAATCATGGATATCATCTAATTTGGTAGAACATGGATCAAAATAAAATGAACAGCTGCTCCAAACTATTATATGAAATTAAGACCATACCTTTCAGTTGTCTCTTAGTTTGGAAAATCCCTTCAATCAAAATTTTCTAGTAATAAACTCATGGGGGGTATTCTCTAACTTTTTATTTCTCCTAAAACAATAAAAGAATTAGGTAGTTCATTTCTGAGAAAAATATCATAAATAACTACTACAAAATTTATTTGTTGTTAAATGGAAGAAAAAAATACTGGAGAGTGATAATAAATAGTGTGGATAAATGTATAAAATTCATAAAATTTAAATTATAGATAGGTACGGAAGAACAAATTATTGTATCTGGAATGACCCATCACAATTTTTTCAAAATAAAAAATACATCAAATAGTTCATTTCTGAGACACATACCATAAATAACTACTTCAAAATATATTTGTTATTCAATGGAAAAATAAATTACAGGAGACATCTAAAAAATAGGGCGCATAGGTGTATAAAATTAATAAAGTCTAATGTATATACATGTATGAAAGAACAAATTAATATTTGTGGAATGACCTGTCGCAATATCTTCGAAGGAATAGAAGTGTATTATGTCGACGGATAGTGGATTTTCCAGAGAATCTAAATACAATACGGTAACAGTTTTAGGGAGAGTATTATATTGTCTAGAAGTCATTAACTGAAAGAGAAGGCTACAACAGACATGGGAGTAGGTCGACTATGATGAAATTCATAACCGGGTTGAAGGGTTGGAGCATACAACAGAAAACATTTAGTTCATACAATAGGATGACCTGATAGAAATCAGGATTCATAGGGGGTTTGATGTGATGGAATGAGGTTACTTTGAAATGAAGGAAGGGTTCTCTCCATGGAGTAAGATGAAGCACAACGTCGGCGTTGCTAGACAGGAACCATTGGACGAGATGAGGAGAATCGATAGGAGGAAATGAAGTTGAAGAGAATTGAAATCTAGAGGATGACGGTGTAGGTGTTATATGGGATAGTAGGAAGTGTGGAGGTGTATCATGACCATGAACCCTAGAAACCAAATTGGAGGAGTTGTAGCCATTGATGGTTGAGGGAGAGAGCAGACAAAGCGGTAGAGGGATGTCATCTAGAACCCTAATCATATTGGAGGAAAATATCAATAGTGGGACAGTGTGGATGGCGGGAACAAAGAAATGGTAGGGGGATTGTCGACTTGGAGGGCTATGTTGGTGACACGATAGAAGGAAAAACACTGATTTAGTAAATATATAGATATCACACCAAACTAAGCATGTAAAAGTGTTCTAAATGAAAAATCATATTAAAAAATGGAAAATCGTATCACGTGGTCGTCAAGAGAAAAAAATCAATTATTCAGTTGAATAATGATCAACATTATTATGAAGTGAACCCCTCATGAATGTTCATTTATATCCCATAAATGACGCATGCATTAACTATCAACCAATATTTAGTAAATACATACCCAATAGCAGAATCATTAATATCCAAAGAAATATATATTTTGTGAGGAAAATAAAATACACATGGAGTTACTCTAGTTGATGGGTGACTATTAGAGTACAGTAAAGATAACTATGTGGTTTGAAAATCCATCTAATCAGGTTTCTGAAAATTCATAGATAAGCTAATAAAAATCCAAAAATGTTTGTTAAATGGCCAACATAGATCAATATACAAAAAAATTTCATAATTGTGAAAAAAACATTGCGCAATGTAAAAAAATATAGAATAAGTTCTTGAATGGACTATTATATATAGCGAAACTATCCTTGAAAGGACCAGTATTGGTTCTAAAACTGATCCTCAAACATATTTCAGCCAAAAAGGGAAACCCCTATAGTTTCTAAATAAATTAAAAAATAATTTTTTTTAAATTAAAACTCATTAATATATTGTACATACTAAAAACCATCTAAATTTCCCAAAATGTCGTTGGGCACAGACATAAGGCCCGATTCTGAGATGAATTTCTAGACCAGATTGCTTCTCTAGCTCTAAAAATCTGAACAAATAACATCTCCCTTGTAAATAGTATTGCATGAAAAGAAAATAGACAACAATTGAAACAATTATATATATTTAAAGGTACATGAAACACTTATTTCTTGGAAGATGCAGAATAATGTATCAAACAGATATTGATGTCACGCAATAAAACAATAAATGAAACATTATGAAAATGAAAATATAAATATTAGTTATATACAATTACCTTGAATCTTTGATACCATTACATTGTAAGTCTGGAGATGGTGATAAAGATACCAGAATCAAAGTAGACATGTAAAGTCATTCAACACCATTTTAATAGTCATGTAAAATAGATTAAATGTAAATACTCAGAACAATATTTCATTTGACAGAACATGCATCAAACAATCCAAAGTAACTTACTTAATGTGGATTGTTGCAGGAACAGAAGAAGTTTGTAATAAATAGTGGTCGATTGTATGGATGAGTTGACAGAGTCAGCAGCCTAGGCGAAGAGGAATATCTGGTGGGTTCTAAGAAAAATAAGATAGATGCGCATGTAGATGTAGGTACATAGATACTCCCACAGTGGATCACGACAGATGTCGAAACCCAAAAATAAAGGGAAGATCACAGAATTCTTCGGATATCTGAGTAGAAATTTGAGATGGAGATATAGATCAATCATGTCGAGACAGTCGCTGGGGGTCACGGTGCCAAGAGGGGGATTCGAGGATGGGCGACGTCAGGGAGGGGGAGGCAAATCTAGGCGGAGGAAGTGTGGAGGTGAAGGTGGAGGAAGAGGCGTGGTTGGAGAGATGAGTCTGGGAGGAAGAAATGGATTTTCGGGAACCCTAATCGAAATGGATGAAACCCGATAGTAAGAGGAGAATCACAATGCTCGTTGTGGGACCCTAAAATGGATGGATGTAGGATGAATATGTGTAGGCAGAGGTGGAGCAATCTTTAGAGGTCGCGGGAGGTCCATGATGAACAGGCAGAGGCAGAGCGATATGTAGAGTCCGCGGGAGGTCGAGGATGAATAGGCAGAGATGGAGCGATCTGTAGAGGTAGTGGGAGGTCGATGATGAATAGGCAGAGGTGGAGTAGAAATGGTATAAACCCAAATCGTATTAGAGGTCAATCCCGACTAAGGAGTCCCGGGGGAAATGGATACGCATATGAGGAAAGACTAAATTGGTGGGAGTGATATTGTTTAGGTGATGTGGCTTCTTATTTTGGTGACACATAAGCTGGAGAAAGCCGATTTTAGTATATTTATAGATGTTATATTCCAACTCAAATAACATAAGTAGTTGACAGATTTGAAAAAAAGATAAAACTAATGAACTAATTCCAAAAACATAAGTAATGGAAAATAAAATGTGAAAAATTACAGTAGATATGAATAAATTTCATCATACAATGGTGGATTAAAAGAGATTATGTTCACAGTATATTTAAAAAATTATTCAAAACATGCTCACAACACTTTCTAAACGGGTCAAAAAAATAAAAATAATGCTTGAAAACACGATCATCCATATCCTTCTAAATTCAATTAATCATGGAAATGAAATACATAATGAATGCTTTCTAATCGACATTTTTCTATACCTTCGAGAGTATTTCAAATCCATTATCCAAATTATTTACTCATTTTCGATGTCACGCCTCTTAAAACATAATGATTTCACATCACATACCTGAGTAAGGATAATTAGTGACAAAAATATAAGATTTAATTAATTGGAAAATGGTATCATGATAATTACCTTGATTTTGTGTTACCATTGCATTCAAAAGATGAAGATGGTAAAAAATAAACCTAAATTAAGGAAGGCATGTAAGCACATTTGAAATCATTACAATTATCATGAAACAAACAAACAATGTACAAATCATGGATATCATCAAATTTGGTAGAACATGGATGAAAATAAAATTATCAACTGCTCCAAAATATTATATGAAATTATGCTCATACCTTTTAGATGTCTCCTAGTTTGGAAAATCCCTTCAATCAAAATGTTGTAGTAATAAACTCATAGAGGGGGTATTCCATAACTTTTTATTTCTTCAAAAATAATAAATCATAAGATAGTTTATTTCTGAGAAAAATATCATATATATCTACTACAAAATTTAGGTTATGTTTAATGGAAGAATATAATACTAGAGAGTGATAATAAATAGTGTGGATAAATATATAAAATTAATAAAAGTTAAAGTATAGACATGTATGGAAGAACAAATTATTGTATCTGGAACAAACCGTCATAATTTCTACAAAAACAGTAAAAGCATCAGATAGTTCATTTTTGAGACACATACCATAAATAAATACTTCAAAATATAGTTTTTATTGAATGGAATAATAAATTATAGGAGACAACTATAAAATATTGCAAAGAGTTGTATAAAATTCATAAATTTTAATTTATATACAAGTGTGGAAGAACAAATTACTCTTTGTGGGATGACCGTCACAATTTCTTCGAAGGAATAGAAGCATATTATATTTAAGGATAGTGTATTATCCAGAGAATCTAACGACAATCTGGTAATCGCTTTAGGGATAGTCGCACATTGGTTGGAAGTCATTAGTTGAAAGAGACGGCTACAACAGACATGGGAGTAGGTCAACTATGAAGAAATCCCTAACCAGGTTTAAGGGCATGGAGAATACAACCGAAAACATTTAGTGCATACCATAGGAAGACCCAACAGAAATCGCGAGTCGTAGGGGGTTCAATGCGATGGAATGAGGTTACTTTGAAAAAAAGGAACGGGTTTCTCCCTGTTTTAAGATGAAGCACAACACTTGAGTTTCTATACAGGAACGATTGGATGAGATGAGGAGAATCGATAGGAGGAACTGAAGTTGAAGAGGATTGAAATCTTTAGAACGATGGTGTAGGTGTTATGTGGGTTAGTAGGAAGTGTGGAGGTGTATCGCGACCATGAACCCTAGAATCCAAATTGGAGGAGTCGTAGCCATTGAAGGTTGGAGGAGGGAGTAGATGAAGTAGTGGATAGAAGCCATCTATAACCCTAATCATATTGGAGGAAAATACTGAGAGTAGGATAGTGTGGACAATGGGAATGAAGAAATGGTAGGGTGAGGGTCGACGTGGAGGGCTAAGGTGGTGACACGATAGAAAGAAAAACCCTTCTTTAGTAAATATATAAATATCACTCAAAACTAAGCATGGAAAAGTGTTATTAATGAAAACTCAAATTAAAAAAGGGAAAATCGTATCACGTGGTCATCCAGAGAAAAAATCAATTATTCAGTTGAATAATTCTCAACATTTTTATGAATTGAACCCCTCATGAATGTTCATTTCTATCCCATAAATGACGCATGCATTAACTACGGACCCATATTTAGTGAATAATTATCCAATAACAGAATCACTAACTTCCAAAGAAATATATATTTTGTGAGGAAAATAAAATAAACATTGTGTGATTCTAGTTAAAGGGTAACTATTGGAGTATAGAAAAAAAAATCCTAGGGTTTAAAAAAACCATTTAATCAGGTTGCTGAAAATTCATAGATATGGTAATAAAAATCCAAAAAATGTTTGTTAAATAACCAACATAGATCAATATACACAAAGATTACAAAATTGTGAAAACAATATTTCACAATGAATGAAAATTATAGAATAAGTTCTTGAATGAACCATTATATGTTGCAAAGCTATCCGTGAAAGAACAGTATCGGTTCTAAAACTGATCCTAGAACATATTTCATCCAAATAGGGAATCCCCTATAGTTTGTAAAGAAATTAAAAAATCAATGTTTGTTAATTCAAACTCATTAATATATTGTACATACTAAAAACCATCGAAATTAACCAAAATGTTGTTGGGCACAGACATAAGGCCCAGTTCTGATATGAATCTTCAGACCTGATTGCTTATCTAGGTTGACGAATCTGACCAAATAACATCACCATTCTAATTAATATTTCATGCAAAGAAAATAGACAACAATTTAAACAATTATACATATAAAAAGGTACATGAAACACTAATTTCTTGGAAGATGCATAATAATGTATCAAATAAATGTTGATGTTAAACAACAAAACAATAAATGAAACATTATGCAAATGAAAATATAAATATTAGTTAGATTCAATTACCTTGAATCTTTGACACCATTACATTGTAAATCCAGAGATGGTGATAAAGATACCTGAATCAAAGTGGGCATGTAAAGACATTTAACACCATTTTAATAGTCATGTAACATAGATTAAAAGTGAAGACAGGGAACAATATTTCATTTTACAGAACTTGCATCAAAAAATCCAAAGGTACTTACTTTGTGCGGATTGTTGAAGGAGCAGAAGAAGTTAGAAATAGATAATATTCGGTTGTATGCATGGTTTGACAGAGTCGGAATCCTAGTTGAAGAGGAAGATCCAGTGGGTTCTGAGAAAAATAAGAAAGACGTGCATGTAGATGTAGGTACCTAGATACTCCAATGGTGGATCGCGATGGAGGCTGAAACCCTCAAATGAAGGGAAGATCACCGAATGCTTCAGATATGCGAGTAGTAATGTGATATGGCGATATAAATCAAGCATGTCTAGACAGTGGCTAGGGGTCGCAGTGTTGAGAGGGATATTTGAGGATGGGTAGAGTCCTAGAGGGGTAGGTAAATTTAGGCAGAAGAAGTGCAGAGGTGAAGGTGGAGGTAGAGGCATGGTTGGAGAGACGAGTCGGGGAGGAAGAAACTGATTTTTGGGAACCCTAATTAGAACAGATGAAAACTGGTAGTGGGAGGAGAATCACGAAGTTGATGCGGGAAACCTAAAATGGAGGGACGTAGGATTAACATGTGTAGGTAGAGGTGGATAAATCTTTAGAGGCTGTGGGAGGTCGAGGATGAACAGGCGGAGGCGAAGCGATGTGTAGAGGCCGCGGGAGGTCGAGGATGAACATGCAGAGACGGAGCCATCTATAGAGGCTGCGGGAGGTCAAGGATGAACTGGAAGAGGCGGAGTAGAAATGTTATAAACCCTAATTGTATCGAAGGTCAATCCCGATTGAGGAGTCCAAGGGGAAATGGGTACGAAGATGAGGAATGACAAAATTGGTGGGAGTAATATTTTTTAGGTGACATGGCATCTTATTTTGGTGACACGTAACCTGGAGAAAGCCTGTTTTAGTATATATATAGATTTATTACAATATATTTCATATTATGAACCATGATAACATTGAGATATGGTGATTACAACCTAATGTATGTATTTTTACATATTAATTTAATCTATGGGGTTTGAATAGAAATATCATGTTCTTTGACTAGATAGATTTTAATTCAATGGAAACAATGGTTTTTAATGGTCTTTATTAACACAAATACATTTTTTGGATTTAATACATGTTATTGAGATTATTTTTCAATGATTAGTTAATTATAAAATATTATTTCACTCAAATGTAATTTATCATCATATATTGGGAATATTAAGTATAAATGTATCCAAGAACATAAAAATATATGAGGATGGAAAAATTGTTTTCCAAAAAAACATTTACATAATCTCCCTTTTTATGAGAATGTTTTTATAAAGACTATATTAAAATTTTAATGATATTTTTCCAAATGATTTTAACTCATTATGGTTTTGAAAATAAAATTAACTAATCTTAAATTTTCCAGAAGTAAAATTTTTATTTTATAAAATAAATTATTAGTTATAAATTTTCTTTTATAAAGATTTGGGTTTTTAAAATGATGTATTTAAGTGTTTTTTTATTCTCAATAAAGCTCCAAAATAATAATCCACTAATGATATTTTTTCTCAAAAAAAAATTTATTGGTTTTAAATGATTATTTTTAAAATTTATATCAAGATAATGTATTTCATTTAAATGAATCAATTTTTAAGATTTTTTCAATCCTTTTATAATGGAGGAATCTCGTATTATTCATTATGTTATTTATCCAAGGATCATTAAATCTTTCCTATAAAAAAATTCTTAATGATTTATGTAAAATTTTGGATAATTTTATGCCACTATCTAACTTTTTTATATTGATATCTAATGGAAAGATCTAGCAAATTATTTCCAAGAAACCCATATTATTTTAATGGATTACTTCAGTGAAATTCAAAGTATGAAAGTTTTCTTATTCTAATGGAACGTATATACATGTATAATTATTATGTAATGGGTGGGGTCCTATATCACCCTCCAATTAATTGGTTACATGATTATAGATCATGAAACAATTATAGAAATGGAGTATTTATTCTCTCTCTACTATAGGAATCAGATGGTGATTCTCATATCAATGTGTTTAAAGGAATTAAGAAGTGATTTTATCTTTACTTGGTTTATGGAAATTAGGACGTTATTCCTTCAATATAATATTTATAGGAATGAAGTTGTTTTTTATGTTATACTATGTTTATGTGTATCAAGGAGGAATGCCTACCCTTTTATGGGAATAAGTTAGTGTTGCCTACTCCAACATGCTATGTAAAATAGATAGTGATTCTAGTTATACTATTTTATCCTTTCTACACTAATGTTAGTTCCATATTTTTCTATTAGGAATAAGTTCCATGAAATTTCATATCATTATACTTATGATTATTCTCTTTGGATAATATTTAATGTCTCATTTTATATCCTCTTATGTCATGATGTATGTTTATTGTTTTGAGTTTACATGTCTTTCTATCGAGGATTATGAACAAAACATATTATTCCATGTTATTTTATTAAGATATTTCTCCCTTGCTCTTATTTTCTCAAATTCATATGACCTAGACCTTCATTAAAATTCTATGCTTTTACTTGTACTATGAATATAATTTCTCCCATTTCTTATTTTCCATTCCTTATGTTGTGAACATGATTATCATCTGTGGGAATTCTGTAAGGGGGTATAGTATGGTTCAATTGTGTTGAAATGTTTTTAATATTTTTAAAAATAAGTTTCATATGTGACTAGTACCCAAGGACACTAAACCTTTCATTCTTGGGATTTTCAGATGATTTATGATTTGTAATGTTTTTTTTGTATTCTGTTTGTAATATTAGGATTTTTTCTTCTCAATTTATATAAAATATATTTTTTAAAGAATCTATTTGGACCACTATGCAAGATATTTCGGTTTGGGTTACCTTGATAATCATTGAATCCAATGAGAATATCCATCCAAATATCACTCATATCTATGAGATGTCCAATAACTATACCAAATAATCATGACACACCCAGATTCATTTCATAATCCTTGAACTATTTTCCATGAACTAATAACTACACTAGATCACAACATTCTAGAATTTCATAGCATAGAAATATCCCACTTAGGCAACTAAAATATATATGTCAACTTGGTAGGGTGATCACACCACACATCTTACTTCTCAATAAAAATAAAATATTATTCATTCTCATTTTTCATTGTATCAATACTAATACATGAGGAACATAATCATGTTACTACATAAAAAATCATATTCCACAAAAACCATACACAATTTACTTAAGAACCTAAAAATTAATCAATACATAAATAAAGGACTGGTCCAGACTTTAAAATATCACCTTTCTGTATCAGAAAAACATTAACATTACAATGGAAATAGCTGACACCAATATTTATAAAATCCATTATTAATCTTTATAACTACTTCACGGTATTTTATTAGTTAACGAAACAATATATAAACTTGTTTTGAATGAATTGTATCATAGTACATTCCCATGTGAGGTCCCATTTCTTGAAAATTAATGATCAATTCACTATTTACTTTCATTAGATAGTTTTACATGAATTTTATATGTGGAAATTCCTATTAGAGAAAGAATTATTTTCAAACATATTCGTCACTAGTAAAGATTATATCTCCCACTATGCTTTTATTTTTATACTCTAAATAAAAATATCCAATTTTATAAAAAAACCCACTATCAATACTCTAAATTGTTAAAATTAAGCAATATAGTTCTCAACATTTTATATAACTACCTAGAGTCTAAAAAATAATAAAAAATATATATTTTAAAATTTCAATCAATGCAGATCACAACTGAGAGAAATTAAAATAAATCGGATTTATCTCCAATGTCACTCTTAATTGATACTACCAAATATGAATACTCACATCTAAGTCTACTTGGGTCCTCTAAAAAAATTAATCTGGGGTTATCAAACCACATATTATCTGATATTAATAAATTATATCATAATAACTACCACTAATATAGAAATAAATATCTCAATATTTGTAATCTTTATTGAAAATCATGTTGACTACATATTGATATCAAACATATAGGCAAACGTGAGGAGGTTGATTAGTCTCCCACATTCTAAAAACAAAATGGTTATTTGGAGATGTAATCAAATAAATCCTAAAATGAAAAAATAATATAATGGCTCTCTTTGATGAATGATTCTACATTTTTAATTATACTTTATATAAAAGGTCTTAGTGTTATCTTAAAAATAAGAGTCATTTTTTGGAATATTCCTTCCATTTGATCCTTTTTAAATCCCATTAATGTAATTAAAGGTACTATAGATCCATTATAATTAACATTATATGCTTCCCAACCCATCCTCACAAGTGTATTACTCTATAATCCATCATATCACTCTTAAAAATTCTTTTACAACCTTACTAATTAGTAGTTAAAGTCTATAATATTTTCTACACCAGGATAAGGGCTTGTGACTAACATCGGGGTACAATAATGGGAATCATTACCTCTAAATATCCCTTTAGCAGATATCATACATCCCCATTCACGAGGACATACATAAAATGTAAAGTATGTAATAAACAACTAGTATATATAAAAAATATGACACCTATTAGGTCACAATTGTGTATTATTTGACTTTTTATATTTATTTATTTATTCTCAAACTTTCTGGGTGTCAGGTGATGGAGAACCCTATTTTTTAAGAAAGAGTCCATAGAGCATGATTAGTGTATGGTTTTAATAATCCTATAGATACCCATGTGATGGTGATGTATTAGGGATAGTGGTATTTTATATAGTTTGATCATGGATTTTCTAAAATTTTATGGATATATATGAACCATGCAGCTTCGATTTTTGGGAGATTGTAGCTCACATAGGGTCGGAACATAGTTTGACATTTGGTGTTACTAAGAAGTATGGTCTATCTATTTCATTGAATTTTTGATAAATGAACTTCCAACCCTTGATGGGTTTAATTTCCCTTGGGTTATTTTCACCTCCCCAACTTACACATCCCTTTCCTAATGGATTTAATGATTCCTGCCATGTATTTAGGTGGATATATTTCTTCCTTTGGTTATTTCATTCAAGATTCTCTTTATATCATCAATATATGTCATTCAATTTCTCTATTATTCATTTGTTCATCCATTTCCATAGATGTGGGAACTCATATCATTGATTTTGGCCAATACTAGGGATATTAATGGGGGTTTTATTCTATTTCATTGTATTTTATGTTTTTTGGGATCTATCATTATTTAATCTAGTGGTTATTATCAATAGAAAAAAATTGGATTTTGTTTCAAATTAGTTTTCACTACTAAGTTTTTATTCCCATGAATATCCATTAATTCATTTTTTCAATTAGATTTTTTATAAAATTATCTTTAATGTTGTTTATTATTACTAATTTATACATTTTTGTGTGATTCGGGAATGGTGTTGGATATTTGATGATTAAAAGTTATTATTCAATAGGTATTTGTTTTAATGAAACCAATGTATTTCATAAAATTGATCAAATCGATTTAATTATTTAAAATAAATTTTTTAAAGGGGTTTACTAATAGGCCTTAAATTTTGTTTATTTCATAAAATATTATTTTATAAATTTATTATGAAATTGGTTTTTTAATGTACTGTGTTATAAGAACATGTTGTGACGTTAAATGAATTTTAAAGTGATATTTTGAAAAATGGTTTTACCTTAAGGAATGATTTATATTTTGAAATTAGAATGTCTTCATTAAGGAAGGTAATTAAATTTTAAAATGGATATATTTTATCAAGAGAATGTTATTATTTCAAAATAGTCATTTTTTTTAAATTGAATTAATAATATTTCACTTTTTGGCACTTGTGGATGTTTTGTATGTTTTTCATTGAGTAGAACATGGGGAAAATTAGATGTGAGTATTGTGACATGGGAATTGGGACCTCATATTATTTCATGGACTAACTAGGGTATGTTTTACAAGGGATATAGATATCCTTTCGGGAGAAATACTGAATGATATTCTAGAAATCAATTTTAATATGTAAGATATACTTCAGAAGGAAGACTGATATAGCTTCTCAAATATTAACTAAGAGACTAAGGCAGTTCATTGATGTTTGATCCTAGGGAAGACTCAGAGATCATCCAACATATTGTATTTTCCTATCTAGATATATAAACTCTCTTTAGAATATGTCACACTTAATATTGGTTGGTAGAGACCATGATTCACATTACTTATTCCAAGTCAGTTTTATATGATTTATGCATGATGTTAGTTACATGTATGGTTATGTTATTATTATTATTTTTGTGCCCTTTTTAATATTATCTCATTATGTATTAATGTTATACCCATATATTTCTATTTAGAATTCTTTTTTTGTAAGTGATGCTTCTCGTGCTTATTCACTTCTACCATTATGTTTGTATGTAATTCTATTTGACATTATGACCATTATTATGCCTTATATGAGTGTGCTCAAAATGTTTATATTGGGTGGAATTAGTTCTTCATTTTATCCTTATATTCTATGATTTCTTAGAAGATATCTTGATTTGAGTAAAACTAAAGGGATTTATAAACTATTTTTTTAAGTAAACAAGTTTTTAAAAAATTTACTTGATTTTTGAAAAATGTGTTTCCAATCTAGATTTATAGGTTTTCATGGTTTGAAACCCTCAAATAGACTCATGGGGTTATCCTATTGGGACTTGTGCCTCACAACCTACAAATTGCTTTTGATGTATATGGAATTATTTTTGTACGAAACATGTAGGAACATGGTCACTATGATTTTATGTGACACTTTTCAATTACCACTATTTGGGGATTGTTTTATTGGATGAGAAATAGTCTCATGGGGTTTAGCTCATGAGGATCTATATCATCTGAAATTATTTTATTTTTTATGTATATGTATCTTATTTTCTATAGAAATCATGCTTAAGGGGAGTTGATGTTTATTAATTTATGTACATTCTTCTTATGTATATGATGTTTTATTTTTTATTTATTATCCAGTTTCCTAGTTTTATTCATCCACATACCATGATTTAGTAATGGTATTATTGATCAGGTTTTTTATTCGGGGTTAAAATTATGTCCATCAATTTTATTCTGGGGAAATTATTGATGTCTCTTGACTGAGGTGATTTCGAACATGCCCTGTGTGTGTATCAAGAATTTTTGGGTGTCCGATGGATAAATTGCATAAGTTGGTTCATAAAGAATGGTAACATAGAACACTATCTAGTTATTTGCGGTGTGTATAAGAATTTTGGAGACTATGACCCTTCTCATGCCTTAGGTAGTGTGTGTGAAAAAGGACATAGCCAGCTATTCATCTTCATCCCATATAAAATTCAGTTCCCATGGATATATTGTCTTAATTCCTAATCATGAGTTCATATTTGAATATTGTTTTATATATTTTATATTATGTGATGATTATTTGATCCATGATGAGGGTATCAGTGATTTAAGGTTTGAGTATGATAACTGAAGGTAAAATTGGTGAACAAACAATGGTTTTACAGTTCATATACACAATCTGGTAAATGATTTGTTTACAATGCATATTTGATTTGGTTACCATGATAGTATCTTTTTCATGGTTAGTGTGTGTTCAACAAGTTATTGTGTCCAAATCATGCTCAATTGAATTTATCCTTCATATTTTTTTAGCTTCTCTTGCTCCCTGATTGATTTTAATAGAGTATTCTATTGTAGATTTAACATTTTTTGAATTTTACTAGGATTTTATAGAAATTTATTTTCTTTAATGAAGTTTTATTTATGATGTATGGTGATATGTTTAGTTTTTTTACATGAGGGATTTATATTCTCAAATTGAAAATAGTTATTATGGTGGATGAGGGGGGTTCCATGTGGTTTTCCCGAAAACCATTTTGAGGATTGTTTGTGAAAATTTAAGGATTTATTATTATTAAAATTATGTTTTAATTTAAAATTATATCTACATAAAGCATTTTGGGTAAAAATTATTTTATCCTTAAAGGGTTTAATTTGATAAATGTTTTTAAATTATTACAGAGGATTGCTTAATAATTAGTTAATGAATGTGTTTTCTATAAGGTTGTTTATATATTAAGGGTGTTATGGAATTATATTTGGAAAGGAAAATGGGGATTAATGGTCAATGATTTTCATGGACTATTTTAATGTCCATGGGATGTTTTAAAATTAAAGGGTTTAGTAATAAATTGGAAATTGTTTTTTAAAAGAGTGCTAGATTTACATTTTTTGAAATGTTTTGTTATGGTTTTTAAAATAATGGTATTTTCACATAGTTCAAATTATTTTTGAGACCAGTGGGTCTCGGTATTAGGTTGAAGTTTTGATAAGAGTGTTAGTAGAAAATTATTGAGTCTCCAAATGAGATTCTAAATGTGTTATGAAATATATTTTTCAACGTTTTTATTGAAATGGAGGAATGGTTTTTTTATTTATTACTAAACAAATTTTTTTATTTGACAAGCATTAGAAGTTGTGATCATGTCCATTGATAATTATTATGTTGTTACTAGTAAATCCACTCTTGAAGGTACGACATTGTTTCTAGGAATTCTCTTTTTATGGTTCATTAATTTTTCAGATTTCTCCAACCTTTTTCTTGAATCCAACTTGATTTCAATTCGTTTTAGGTAATTCAGGCCTTGATTGGGATTATCAATTCTTGGGGATTAATAAGGATCTATAGATGATTTTTTTGGGACCTCAATGTTATAAAAAATGACTTTTAACCCATGTTATCATTGAATCATACATGGGTGTTTTGATTCCGTTTTCTTATTTTTTATATTATTTTATGTTATTTAAAATTTTAAAAATCACCAATTTTCAATCTTAATAAAATTTTGATTATTTTTTGGTATTTTTTAAATGTTATTAATGTGGAATTATTTTTTTAAAAATGGTTTTCAGTTGGTATTTCAAGCGTGGATTGAAATGAAAAGTTTTTTAAGGGATAAAAGTTGTTTTAAAATTAAAATGTTCATTTTGAAATGGGTTTGGACCCAATTTGGTTCGTGGAATGCAGTGTAATTATAGATTTTGAACTTATAATTGTTTTTTCTTTTTGTTTCTGGGGGATGTTTAAAATATAAATCTTTTGTAAATTGATGAAACACAATGTAAATAAAATCTTGTGTTTTACAATGACTCACTCCTAATTGGATCATCATGTGAATTTAAAATGAAAATTGGTTGGTTATTAAAAATATCCTTCTAATGGTTTTTTAAATTAATTTAGAAAATCTTTTACAGTTTTATTTCAGGAAATTTTTTTAAACAATGTTATTGGGAGGGACATAAAACAATTTAGAAGTGACTAAGATTTATGATTATTTTATTAAAGTCTAATTTATTTCTTTAGGGGATTATTAAATAGATTGGGTGAGTTTGAGAACATCTTAAGTCCTATTAGGTTTCTTGTTATGTATTTATATACTTTATATTATTTTATATGGGATATTGGTGCTTATTCCTTGCTTATATCCCCTTTTTAAGAGGTTATGATACCTTTTCTATTTTACACATTGGGTGTTTTTATTTTATGTACTATATATATTACTCTTATTTGAGTGGTGTTTAAATCTCTTTAAAAACATCTAATGGAAATGATTTATAAATTGGTTTGAAAAAATAAAATTATAGTACATTTAAATAATATTTTGTGAAAATAATTTCAAAGAGTGAAAAATGATTTTTTTTATAGTTCTATAGTTTCTTAAAAATTGTTCTCCTTCAGTGTTATCATTTTTTCGATTGGGGTTTATAATATCCCCTACATTATTGAATAATATTAAAGGGATTTATTTTTATAAAATTTGGTAAGATTCCTAGAAAAAATATTTTCCAATGTGATTTTTATAATTCAATTCAAATGAAATCATTTTTTTAAATGAATGTGATTCATTTGGTCTTCTATATTATTATTGATTATGTTATTACCTTCTATACTATGTTTATGTATTTTGGAAATTGATATTGGGTGCATGACACATTGTTTCAATTTCATTATTTTAGGGATTTGAATATTTTCTTAAGACATGCCCATTTTAATTTATATTTCTTATTTACAAAGGAATGAGTAACCATTGGGTTAGTGGTTGATTAATTAGGATATTTGTTTCCTTAATTTTTTTGAGCACTTGGTCGTGATAAACTTTTAGGGTTCACAATGTTATGGTTTTATATGGTTGGGATCCTGGTTCTCCCATAGTGTATGGTGACCCAGGTTGGGATCCCATGCCATTTTCATTATGGAATGCTTGTAGGTTCTCCATTATGGATTTTGTGTGTTCTATTATTGATTATGTATCAACCATGTAGATATTTAAATCATTGAGATTTTATTTTATCTGATTATGGGTGAATTAGTTCCTTAGTGGTCCCCAAATGATCCTTAGATAATATTTGGGATGCTTGTCATTGTTGATTTCCTCATTCAGATGATTGGTCCTTTTATTACACAATATAGGGTATTTATAAATTGTTTGGAGACCTATGACTAGTATCAAATCCCTTTTGGGCCAAGTATTGGTGGTCAAGGTTGAATTTTTCATAGATACATATAGTAGTTAATTGGGATTTGTGATTCTATATATATGATTAATGGTTAATGGGAGATTCCATCCAAATTTACTCTTTAGTTTCATATCATAAAACTCACCTCATTTCAAAAGGTGTAGTTTGGGACTCATTTTATTTAATATTATATTAATAATGTATTGAATGTGTGTATAAATTAACATGATGGAGAGGTTTGTGAAACCCATCTGGTCATTGTTATATATTATTTGACTTTTTAAATGAAATATTGTTTATTTTATTTTTATAGTATCTTTGAGTAAAAATATTGTTTTTTAGGGAAGTAAGATTTTTCACATAATTGGCTCATGGTTTCCTAACAATACAGTTGACCTTGTTCAATATCAAACATGTCCCATCGATTAAAAAATGAGACAAATAAGATCGTGCACTTTTTTTCTATCAAAATGATAACCACGAATTAAAGAATGTGAAATTGATTTTTTAATCTTATGAATTTCATTTAAAATTATCATAAAAATTATCCATGGAATAAATATACTCCATAAAAAGAAACAAGTGATGAATACAAATCATATCTTAATAAAGAAAAATTGATTTACAGAAAACCCTTCCCTTGTATTCCATATTTGTCAAACACATTATAACATCCAGTATAAAAACCTTAACTATCATAATCAACAATTTTAGAACCATATTATTTTATATATAAATCCTATAATAATTTTAAGGTATAATTATTTATTTTTCATTTAAAACGTGGTTTTTCTTTCATTTTATCATAGGATGTTAGTAATTCAAATTAAATCATTTATTAATTTTAAATTCAATATGGATACCCAATATTTGATACTATGTTCATTATTCCAATTTCACTTAATGTACTATATTAAATAAGTTATATGGATTTAGAAAATATTCTCTCATTCTATATGTTTTTTACTTATGTTACATGGAAATTGTATCGGTGTCGGCTTATTTTTTAAATTTAAGGATCAGAGATGATATATTCATAATAAGATAAATAATTAAAATAAATATACACAAAAAATTATTATCCTAATAATTTATAATAATATTTTTATATAATATATATTGGTCGTCAATGATTTTATTTTATAGCATCATTCATATATTTGGTTAAACCAACCCAAATGAGAAAACACTATTACTAAAGGGGTGAGTATGGTTAAGGAAATGTATAATATTAGTATAATAGAATTATAATTATATTATCTATATTTTTTATGTTATATAAAAATATTTTTATATTTTAAGATAAATAATGAAAATTGATGTTAAAAAATGAAAAATGTTACTTCATGGAGGTGGTTATCTACATGTACACACGCTTAATGCCATTATTTCTCAAAGAATTATAGTATGTGGGGGTAAATAATACATTTTAAATTTAAATTTATAAATAAATTATATTTATAATATTTATTCATAAATACCATCATTAATACCATTCATGAGAGGAGGTGATGAAAAATAGAATACATCATTTTATGATGGTTATAGTGTATACATATGTATGATTCACATTCTATTATTTTTATAAGTGGGAATAAATGAATAAATAATTATTTTAAAATTAGTTTCACAACACTTAAATATAATAATTATACGAATTTATTTATATTAATACGTTTTGGATTTATTTGTAGGTGAAAACCTGAGAAGAAAATGTTAAGGGTTATGTAATACACACGTTGGGACCTTGAGCATTCTCTTGAATGTCTCTATGTAAATGAAAGTCTTAGAAAAACTAATTGAAGCCATTGTATTATTATCATGAAATGGGTTTCTTGTAGGAGTAAATTAAATATTATTATTATGATGTTTTAAAAGATAGGTTTGTGATGAGGTGGTTAAAATGATCCCTTTTTATATGTGATGAAAATGTAACTTTTGTGAATATCCATTAATTTTCAAAAATGGAATGAACTTTTTCATGGTTAAATGGATACTGAAGTGATAAATAATAGGTTTTGGGGTGATATAAGGTTGATGATGTATCTACCACACATTTTCACACATATTTCAAATATTTGGTTATCCTTTTACTACCAGATTTTTGATATTTTACCATTTTGACGTTTTCCCTCAGTAACTAATTTTTACCAATGTTGTATATATTTTATTACAAATGTTTAGTAATTAATCATACCAAATTTTTTTGTAATGAACATTAATTTAGTCTATATATAATACAACTAAATTTATATATAATGTAAAATTACAAATTAAAACATTTAATATAAGGAAAATCATTTTGTATGAAATTTTTGTTTTAACTATTTAGTCTTCAGGATCTTATATATAATTAAATAACAATTAAATAATTTATAAACTAGTTGTATATATGTAGATAACCGTACCATTAACATTTATTAAAATATTTAATTTGAATTCTTTTTAAAAAAAGTGCACTTCATTAATAAAAAATTTTGAAAATAACCCTAGTATCATTATAACAGTCATTAACATTAATATTAGTAATAAAATTCTAATAATAAAATTAAATTAAACATATTACATTAAATGAACACGTTGATCTAAAATATAAAATCTGTTCCTTTATATTTATTTTCTATAGGTGATGAAAAATAATTTTGGAAATATGCCAATAAAATTATATTTTTAGTGTAAAATATTACTAATGTTTCTAAAATGTTAAACATGGGATTTATAAATTCAATAAAGTGTTTCCAAATGATTTATTTTAATTTGTAAATTTATATTTTTATATATAAAATTCTAAATTATTTTAATTCATTGTTTATAGTGAAATTTTCATAAAATTGATAGTAATATTAAAATAAGTATTCTTTCAGTATTCACCTAAAAACTATTTTAGAAAGATATAAAAATTTGGTGATAAGATAATTTGTAAATTCTTAATTAAAAATGTAAGTTAATCTTAAAAAATTAAAATTCATAAATTAATAAATTTTTCTATTAAATGAAAATACAATATAAAAAGTAAAACTACTTTTATGGGAAAACCCCTTTTAAAACATTAACTGTTCTTAATCAAATTTATTACGCATAACTAATTGATTACAATAATATTATTTACTATAGTTTGTATTATTATTAAATTTTATTAATAATATTCATCTAATTTTTCACGGGTTATTTTAGTTCAATGTTACATTGAAAACATGCTATCAAATTTACTGTTAATTTAAAGGGAAAATATTCCAAAAACTCAATGTGTTATAATGAGAAAATTAGAGAATAATGGAGTGACCCTTGAAGTATAGGAGTGACATTGGATGACGAGTAACCAAACCCAAAATTATTTTAAAGGGAGTAACCCCAATATTTGGAGTGACCATTCCATAACCCACTAGTGAGATTTGATTAGTACATTCAGGCAATGCATAAAATTTCCATCATATGATCGTTGGATTTTCCCAGTGCAAGTAAACCAATTAAATTTTTTATTTATTTTTTGTATGAATCGCATAATTTGTACAATCTTTAAATCAATGTTTTTGGGTAATTAATCATTTATTAAATTGAATAAAAGAAATTATATGAAAAAAACCAATCAGATAATCATTGAAAGGAGAATACAAGAGTGATCATACTAAAAGTGAGGTAATGTTTTTTAGAGTATTTATTGTGTTTTTACGTAGATTAATTATAATAAGATTCACACCCTAGTTTACACACCCCTCTTCTTCGTGTTTCTCTCACTTAAGAACCTTGTTGTCAAAAATGCAAACAAAGAATAGGTTCCAATTAATGGATTTAATTTTATTTTAAGTGATCAAATTATTTATTATATTTATATTCATGTAGGATCTACATTGGGGATGAAAAAACATTTATCACAATAGTTTTCACTTTGGATCACTCCATAATGGTTTGGATCTTTACGGGGGTTGAATTCCCACCAAGGAGGCTCACGTCCCATCATCTTATGAAAATTCCATGTGATTTTCAGGGGGTGGTTGGGGATTATATATGATACCCATTTCTCCTTTAGTATTTTATTTGGGAGAGGGAAATAAGATTCATTATATTACACTCATATTTTACATTATTACACCCCTAAATTATGAAACCATGACGTGCAGAGCATGCACTGTCATTCATTTCGGACTCCAATAATCTCTCCCTCAATGCTTTTCTTATGAAGTAGAGGATGCCAAACTACTACGGTATAATTTTTATAATCTATATTGGTGCAACAAGACACTCTATCATAATATTTTCTTCTTTTTTATACTCCTTCATGGATTTTTATCTTCAGCAATGCATATTTCTCAATAACTTGGCTCCCAACCCATCCCCCTCAAGAGAGGATATTTGATGGGGAGGGATATGTATATAGATTATTTAACCAACCCAACACCTGAAGTGTCAATTAAGTCAAATATAAAAATGATTCATGATGTTACACCCATATTTCATGCCATGATGCCCCTATAACCAGCAACCCTGAAATATAGAGAAAACGCTGTCATTCATTTGGGATTCCAATAGATTTTTTTATATATAATATTTTTGTAAATTGCATAAATTTAAAGGTGTAATTTACTCTATTTTTTTATATAATTTATATATTTTCTATAATTTTGGAGATTTATTATAGGTTTTAGGTATTTTGTGTTAGAATTTTATGAATAAAAATGTTGACCCAAAAAATAATAAAGTTAATGAAGGGATGACATCTGTCCATTACAATACCACCAGTAAGATTGTAGCATGACTAATAGATATGGAATTCTACAAATACCACTGGATAGCTGAGAAAAATCCACATTCTTACTGGTGGTAGTGATAGTAGCTACAAAATCTACATTGAGCTACTGACTCATCATTTCGCCCAAATGGAATATTTAGCATGGGAACCCATTTATTTTTTACAATGCAAAATATATTTGATATCTTCGTTTCAAGTATTGAATAGAATTTGAACAAAATGAACTAAAGGAATCCTCTAAAAAAAATTTCCCTCTCCTCTCATCTCTTAAATGTTTCAATCATGGATCGATCTATTAGATCCCCAACAGTATGTTTCATCTGTTCAAGACTGAATCCTCCTCTTATGATGAAATTAATCAAATATATATGCTATTTTGCCTATAACTATGGATTTCATCATGATATAATGGAAAAATCGTTTTTTGGAAGATATACATCCAATATAGATAAATTTTATCCATCCATTGAATATATATAGATCTACTATTTGAGATGAATCTCATTGGGTTTTCTAATATATCTATAATCCAATGGTGTGGTCCTCTTAGTGAATATCAATTCTAGAATACCACATTGGATGATTTGGGATTGTTTATAGGTTATTCCCTATGTAAGAATGATCTGCATGGTGATTCTTGAATTTGGGCGTCTATACTCTTGAGTTTTGAATTCTTTACCATTTTATAGCCTTTGTATAATTTTTATTCCATGATTTTCAGTTTATTGTGAGATCATTTTTTAATATGAATTATATACGGGTGTTTGTGTGGCCTGTAAAACCCTTTCTAGTTGTGATATGCATGTGGTTGTGTGTGTGTGTGTGTCTACCATTAAAAACATTCTTAATATAACATGCTTATTACTTTATTTATTATGCCTTGTTCATGGATGCTTGTTTGGAATCTCTATGTATAATTTAAAGGTACAATGTTAGGCTGAACTCAACTATTTATCCCTTTATAGAGGGGGTCATCATTATGGTTGGAAGGTTCTGATTTCACTTTTAGAAATCACTCACGGTAATGTGGTATGCCCTAGATCCATATATTGGGTTAAAAAATTTTATATGGCATTCCCGATAGACATATATTGGGTAGACATGTGAGAATTTATCTTTCCCTAGATCCAAGAATAAGGTCAACATGTGTACATTATGACATTACTATAAATTATGTTACCCAAGCATAACATACGTAAGTATTAAATAGTTTTAGATGAATATTTAATATATAAAACTATTTTACATTCCCCATAACCATAATGGATTAGTGTATTTTTAGTATACAAACATAAAAATATTATATCACAAATTATATTCAACATATCTTACATATTTCATTATATATATACCCTTCAAGAGACATCGTACATAAAACCTTCAATCAAAACCCAAGGAAGGATAATATTGGAAAGTGTGAGCACAGATTCTTTGGAAGGTTAAAAATATGTTATATAAATCAAGGAAAATACATATGGATGTGATTATGAAAACAAGATTATAACATAATTAATTTATTCCCAATCTGTTAAATATATTTAATCATGTTTCATGGAAAATGGAACTGATAAAACAAGTGTAAAACTTCATTAGAGTGTGTAATAATCAATAACTAATCATGATCCATGAGACGATATGATAAACATTGTTATGTATCATAAGTATATGATAATAACATCTTGATCATGTATAAATAGTTACAGGTTCACTTATTAAGTTAAGGAAATTAAATCAATTCCTCATATAGACATAATGACATGAAACCAAGTCCATCCATAAACGTATAGACATGATACTAGGTCCACATATAATAGTGAGAACATGAAATAAAGTTTACATAGAACATATTAATCTAATTATTTATCCATGTTTAACCAATTAATTGATGGTTTAAAATGGACCCACCCATCATATAATTCATTCAGATTTTTACCAAAATATCATGAAAAAATTTCTCATTTCTTCATAACATAACACATGCATAATATAACAAGTTTCATAAATATATCAACACCAAAATCCTAAAACATTAACATAATGAATAAATATTACATAATTCTGTCATATAGCTAGTTTATAATAAGTAACATCAATGGCTTTCATCATAGATTAAAATACCTTTAAAATATAAATGGAACATTTCTTAAAAAAATATTCATTTTGTTTTGAAATCAAGTATTTTAAATCGTGAAATTTATAGAATATTATGAAAATGAATTTTCATCCAAAATAAAAATTTAAACTAATAATTTGATCTCAAACTAAAATAGTACTCATGATAGTTGGAAAACTTATTAATTCAATATATGTTAAAACAAATACTTTGTAAAGGCATTATGTAAAAAGGAAATTATTCTGAAAAAAAAGAAGATTATTTTGGAACCATTTATAAAATGAAAAATATGGTTAAAATTTTCTTTATTAAATAATTTTAGATTCATAAAAATATTATTAAAAACATTTTATTGAAAATATGTAATTTAATGAAACTTATTATCAACGAAATATGAATAAGGTTGATTTTTATTATTAACATTTTTAGTATAAAACTTAGTACCAAAGAGGGAATGATGTAACTAATACATGATAATTCCATAAATAACCAAATTAGAAAAAAATATGTGGGGATTAAATTATAAAGATAAAATTATTTCCCTCAATTTATATTTAATATAAACATACCAAAAATAAATGAGATTGTATCATAAATTCCTTACCTCATGTATTTTTTTACTTCTTATGTGTTCAAACCACCTATATAATAAATATATATAATATTAATCAATTTTATAACCATATTCATACATAAAATAATATATTTGAATATTTTTATTTTCAAATTATCCATTTAAAATCAATTTCATCATTAAAAATAATATTTGGGTGAAATTTATTCATTTTCCATGTATGTTTAGGTTTGATGGTTTTGTTCCATGAATATTAATCATTGCTTCATCACATAAAAAATTATTTATGAAATTAGAATCATATTTTTACTTTATATAAACTGATTTAACCATTCATATAAACTGGTGATGAAAAATCAATTGTATCAATTTGTGGAGACAGTAGTCTGTACACACGCAATGGTAATGTTTTCAATTTTTCAATGTTAGAAAAAATAGAAATCAGAATTATAATTCACCTTTAAAAATCATTATTATATCATAAATTTCATATATATTGATTAAATTTATCCTTATTTTTATTCATTAAGAACCAAAATGAAAAACGAATCACATCGCTTCATAAAGATGCAAGTCCACACATACGAATGAAGAACATTATCATTTTCAAGTAAATGGGGATGTAAGAAGTCAGATAAAATGTTATAATTATATATGAATAATTACATCATAAAAATGATATATAAATATTAAATCCATAATAATAATAAACCATTAATGTTGGTTATTCAAAATGAATCATATAAATATGTGGAGTCATTAGTCTACACATATGCACACGTGATTCTATCATTTCTCGTTTGACGAAATTGAATTAGATAATGGATGAAAAATAATCATAATAAAATCTCATTGTATTTATGGAAATTTAATAATTATTTTGTTATGTTAAAATAACTTTTTTAGAATGTATTATAACAATGAAACATGAAAATGATTGGTAAGAACACATCCCTCTTCTTTGAGAAACCTCCTTTGAATCTCTTTTTAATGACTCTTGGGTTTGTCATTTAAGAATATAATCACCTATAAGATGTCTGTAAAGAATTTTATATGATATTTTGTTAGGTTTTTTTGAGATAAAAATCTTAATCGGTGTGGATAAATGGTCGATTAGGTTCTCTATTATAAGTGATGGGGGTAGCACGCTTGTAATTATCATGAATATTAAAAAGTAATAAAGTTACTAATATTGGAAATCTTCTCAATAGTGTCTCTAGATCGAATATCAAATTCTATATAATCAAATTATATTTATAAAATAGTATTTCGAAAAAATATGTCATTTGAACCCCTATCTCTTCAGTTCAACCTCATGTTAACCCCATTCAACATTTATCATAGTAATGAATTTTTACCTCAGTTTATATTCACAATGAAGAAAAACATAAGTTGAAATTATTACATAATATTATTTATTGCGATATTAAGTATGGAATACATTTTAAAATATTAAATTTTAATAATTATAATAAATTAATTTTAAAATAGGTACTCAAAACGCAACAAACCCGTATTTTGAAAAATTCATTATTAAGTGTATAATTATGTTTACATTCATTAATTTCCCAGAAAAATATATTATATGAATAATATAATATTTTATTTGAATATATTATAATAAATTTTAATTAAAATCATTCAAAAATAGAATAATTTTATTTATTGTATTTTTAAAAATATGCATAACAAAAAAATTTATAAAAAAATCTCTTTTTACGTCTAAATTATTTGGTCTTAATTTTTAACCAATTAAAAGATAATGAATTCATTTTATTGAAATGATAAAAAATTATTTATTTCCATTAATACTCTTCAATACAATGACTATATGATTATTATCACATGAAATAATAATAATCCAACAACATATTTTGGTTCATTAAAACTCGATGTTGTGTACAAAATAATATATATGGGAAAATAAATTACTTAAAAGAGAAATATATCATAAAATATCAAGGTTTTATAGTATCACTCCATTATAATAATTTATTCCTAAAAATATTTTTAACTCCAATATAAAAAACTAAGGATATATCTATCTCATCACATAATCATGTTCCAACATAGATTCCTAAAATATATGGTTTTGGTAAAAAAATTCTTACCCGGTGAGTGGAATTATTTTCCTCAACATTCTGTATTTATTCTATATTATCAATTGGTTTTTAATTATATGTTAGATATTTATACAATTTTATGACCTATGAGTTCAATACATAAGAAATATCTTGTTTGAATTTACTCAATAGAAATACATAGAAACATCATGAATTTGATAGTGATTTAGTGGATGCACCTAGAGTTAAGAAACACCTCCAACATAATAAATAATTTAGAAGTTCATTTTATATATGTGGCTCAATTTTCCCATATCTATAAATCTCATTACATTATTCGTATGATATATTTATAGGAATATATTTTCAGAAACTTCAAACTCCAGATCTTACTATCAATTGTCAACATGATTTTTATGTCAACATTGAGTTATGCTGATGTGATAATAAATATATCTTAAATTATATTTTATTTTATTATATAGATAATTTCACAATATATTTCATTCTCCAACTTCATCACATCAATTAGATGTTCAACATTTTCTCTCATAGAGGGATTCTTAAGGATCCAATTGAATTCTTAATTAAATATATTTTTCAAAGAAAACTCAACCAGAGAAAGGTGTTGATCACAACTACCATTAAAATATATAAAACATAATATAAATATTTATTATATAGTTTAAATTATCATACTATATTAATAATATATTAAATTATGATATACAATGCCAAATTTTGTCTCCATATTCAATGATTACAAAATACTTCTCCAGAACATTGAGGTAACCCTCGAATCCATATCATATACAATAGAATTTTAAACACCATAGAACCTCACCACTTAGTTAATTTATATATTTAAATGTTTATTGGATGTGAAATCATCTATTATTAGAATGAAATGGTCCAACATCATAAGGAGATCAACTACAACCCAAATAGCTATTACCCTTTTGATGTTTTTCAGTGTCTAACGATGAAACCCATCGTAATGTTTTCTCGTTTCCATTTTTTTGTGGTTAACGGTTATAACAGCCCCTTGGAGTTTTTTTCTATCAACCATAACATGTTAAAATATAATAAATAAAGATACATTATCTACAATATCTCTTTTCATGTTATCACATTAGAAATACTATTTTATATCTCAATGCTTCTTCATAATTCATATATGAATGGAGAATGATGGACTCTGAGATACATCCAATAGATCTATCTCCATGTATGGTATTGAAGGGACGCATAATCATTTTATGTCATTGAATCATGATCATGGTTTAACTTTGTATCATTCATCACTTTATTTTTTTAGTTCCAAATCATACTTTAATTTATTCTTATTCATATTACGGATGGATGGTTGAACATTCACTAGAGAAAGATAAAATATGTCACATTTACTCATGAATTCAATATATGTATTCTATAAATACATAATTTTTATATCTATTTGAACCCTCATCATAGAATAAATATTATTTTATTTCCATCTTAGATCATCATTCACCTTCTTTACATTCCTAGGTCGGTAATGTATTGAGTAGTCATGTTGTGTAATAAACCTTAATAATATTATCTTGAACATGTTCACATATTTATTTGTTAATATATATTTAATAATTATATTTTCAGTATATATATCACACCATTCAACATGTAGATAATTCCACCATATTTTCAATTAAAAAATATCTACTTATAAGTCAAAATCACAATTCATGTAATTTTTCTCATAAATATACAATTGGAAAGAAGAATATTTTATCACCATATAATTTTCTAAATGAAAAAAATCCTAATCCATTATTTAATACATATTTATATATCAAAAGTCCTACTATACTATAGTATTGTGTGAGTATGGGTTCACTAGCTATCTTTCTCTTAGGTTCATTTAAATTCCCCTCACATTAATTTTCTATTAGAACTTATCACCCTTTCATATAAACCTGGATAGTGGATTTGATAACCCTGAGAAATTTCCTAAAATTTATCGGTAGTATCCCACCAACCTAGGGAAACTATATATCATTCTCATCATGGTTCATCTAGGACATTTTTCAATAATATTCATTAATGAAGGGTCCATGATATACCGTCACTTGAAATTATCTAGCCTATGAATTAGAGATTCTATAGAAAAAATTCACCATAGGTAAATTTGGCATATAGTTTCACCTTCCTCATGGTCTATATAAAAAAACATCAATTGTTTTTTATTGTATTAATTTTTCTTATAATATAATATAATTTCATTAATAAATACAACCAAAACTGTTCAAGGTAATCTCTAATGATATTATTAGTTAAATCCATGAGGATAACAGGAGAATTGGTAAGTCAAATAAGAATTACTATAAATTCATAATAATCATAGACATAATGAACCAAATTTATTATTAATAAAAAATAATGGGTCCAAACCATGGTGAATTATTGGGTTAATTAATCACTTATATTGATTCTTATGTATTTTTTTATTTATTTCTAGAAACTCAATAGGGGTTATTCAGTGTGGATTCTTTGAAATATATTTAACTCAATATATGGGATCGAATGAAAAATAAACAGAAATGTTCATGGATATACTGGGTACACCATCAAAATTTACATCATCATATTCTTAAATTGTATGAAAGTTTTCAAATTTTATTTTCTCCCCAACCAATTAAAATAAATATCTCTCATGATTATATAATAAAACAGTATGATGGAAGTAAACTATATTAGGAATTTTGGATCATCCTCGCTCCAATAGATGATCATAGGTTGATTTAAAATATTAAATATAACATTCCTTCCTATAAAATTTATATGGGATCTATACTAATAAATCCTATCTGTGATAAAAAATAACAAAAAAATTAACTAAAGTAAGAATAAAAATATTTTTAGGAAGCATTTTATAGGAAACTTATTTCTTATATGAGATATAGGCTTGAGATGTGATCAATGTACCATTAGAATATTCTTTTTTAACATTACATATATTAATTAATGTGGTGATGTGATAAAAATATAAACATATTCAAATATAAAATAGTGTGTAGAACTTAATGAAATAAAATATTTTCAATTTCAGAGTGGATGATAAGATTATATTTCACCATGTCATTATCTCGGCCCACAACTGTAGTTGGGATTTCATAAGATTTTTCATTTTCCTTCAAATTAAATGTTCATTTATGTATGTTATCTCCATTAACCATTGGATTAGCGAAAAAATTATAATTTATAGACTCCATGCATCTAAATAACTGAAGTGTGGGTATTGTATTAAGTTGATAGATCTCTAAATTCATTACCTTGAATGGACTCTTAACATAAATTAAATATTATTTCGGTCAAGGTTCATGTCATCCTATAACTACCTAACCCACAAAGACCCACCAAGTCAATGGAAGACTAGGCCTCCAAAACCCCAATGCCACATCAACAGGCCTAGGGCTGGTGATAAATGTCAAGAATGCATAACTAAAATGGGGCGCCTTTCTCACAAAGAACCTGTATTCATGAATGAAAACATATTCATAAATAATTGAAAATGAATAATAATAAAACATAGTAAAACATATATTAAAAATATTGAATCTAACAACCTATAGGGAATATAAATGAGTGTGATGGTGCAATGTGAAAATTAAAGGGAAAAATAAATGCCCACCAATAAAAGATGCCCCAAACTGAAAATAACTAGAATAATGTATATCTAAGAAATCCCAGCATCTAATGACCAATCCTCAACCATTATATAAATTCAAATACACCCATGTATCAATAATCACATCTAATTACAACATCTTTCATTCTATCATCTATATAAGGCATGACATGTTTAGGAAAACACCATGAAGGGGTGAGTATATACATACTCAGTAGGATGCCTATAAAAATATAAAGGGAGAATTATAAGAAATTATAGAATTATTCTACATAGTCTAATGTAATAGAGAAAATAAACCCAATGAAATAGATGTATGTATGTATATATACTGATAAAAGAAACTCAAAAGTGAGGGAAAGGGGGTCTATATCTCAAAAATTATCACATGATGAGGAATTTACCTATTGCTCAAAAGGTCCATCATCGATGCCCAGTATCCCACATGTATGTTCAATGAAGACATGGGAATTGACCACACCTCACTAGTGCTCCACAATTCAAGGGAGTGAAATATCCAAAATATAGTGGACCTACTCCCTGGAATAATATGTTGATTCTATTCAGTAGATATAGGACTTGTTCCAATCCATTAGATAATTGTATATATATCTATTTATAGAATATGTGGGCCCTCACCCTAGTGTAATAGGGGAGTGACATCCCCATAGATAGTGGACCTATTGGCCATGTATTGGAGTAAAGTCTCTATATGTAGAATAACATAAATTTAGGACTCACGCCCATGAAATAGAGTACCATCTTCATGGATAAATGAAATGAAACTGTGTTGGATAGTAATTTATCTATATATGGAATAATATATAGGTTAATATCAACTACCTGGATAGGGGAGTTGTTCCCTAGTGAAATAGGGGAGACCTGCCTCTACCTATATAAAGATTATGGGGACCCACACCCTGGTGTGACATGGGAGTTCCATCCCCATGGATACAGTACTCTCACCATGGTATGACAGGGGAGTACTGCCTCTTCCTTGAATAATGTGTATGGAGGTCCTATGCCTTGGTATAATGTGGAGAATCATCTCTATTGATAGAGGACCCACGCCCTAATATAACAGGGTAGTGTCCTCTATTTTTGAAAAAAAGTATGGAGTACCCACACCCTAGGGTGATAGGTGAGTAATGTATCCACCTAAATAATGATTATGGAAGACTTACACCCTGGTGTGATAGGGTAGAACCATCAGAATATGAACTCTCTAACAATTCTTTCTGATCAATACCATTTTCAAGTGTTTCATATCGTATCGTCCCTATATTAACATCTCATATTGTGTCTAAAACACAACTAAAATGAATACTATCACATTCTAAGTAGAAATACACACATGATAGGCTACTCATAGGCCAAAATTCGATTATTAATGAAGGATATTTAAGATACTAAAGATGTATATGGAAGTAAAATGCATATATGGGTGTCTACATGACATGTTACCCTGCCTCCTTTCCTGGAAATGTATCCTATAAACATGAATGAGAAGTAATTATATTCTAAACATTGTTTATGGGGGAAACAGGACATGTATCACCCACCTCAGGCATACTCGTGTCTTTCATCCCATTCCCATTTACATAATCCATGTACCAATACATAGCATGTCTATAGAAACATAAATAATGTCTAGGTTAGGATGGAACGTCGAATGTTTCATCTTCCCAAGACCATTTTCTCTCTTAAGTACATTTTGTATGACCAGATATCCCTATAGTCTGGGGTCACGTGGTATCCTGGGAATTTATCCTCTATAAATACTGAGTTGGATAGCTAGGTTCCACATGGCATGTTGTCCCTATAAATACAATGGAGTATTGAACTCAAACTTGAGACCTTATCATTTTCAAAATTTGGAATAACATTGTCTGTGTTCATCACAGTACACTCCATGTATATCAGGAATTTATAAGAACAAAATGTTATTTCATAAAATAAATAGATCCACCATTTCCACTACATCTATCACCTTCTAACCACTAAAAATCATTTGGGGAGGCCTCCATTCATTGATTCCTAACCTCTGGTGGTTAGAAATCATAATATGGTGGTTCTCTCAAAGACCACAACGCCTCTGTCACCTATAGTGCCATGTTTCACCAATATTCGCCAAATCAAATACAATATCCATGATGTTAAACCCACATTAAATCTTGATCTATCTACAAAACATTTATTTTTCCATTGGGTTCACATCCACTAAGAATATGGGGGTCCAATTTCACATGAAACCTCCTAGAAATTTTGAACTATGGCCCCATATCCCAACAGTGATGAATGTAAAAAACAGGTGGGGGACGTCATAAAAATAAGTTTTATATTTCAATACCCAATAATTCTTGTCCAATAATCATATATGGGAGATATATAAGCTAAAAAATTTAAAAATCATGAAATCTTGACTAAATAATTTAATATGATAAATGAGATCATGTGATGGATCAAATAATCACATATCTAGGTATATAAAATAAAAAATTTATAATCTTTTAATAAAGGGAGTAAATAATATTGATTATCCCTACCTAAATTATGTATTGATAATTAGTGATGAATTTTTTCTCTAGTGATGGGTATTATCTATTGTTTCTACTATCTATAACACCCCAATCTTCCATGGTGCGCTTCTCATTAAAAATGCAATAGCTTGCATTGTACGCAAGTTCGAGATTCTAACACAACGCGTCCAATCAAATTAGCCATTATGTATAGTAATACCCATTATTTTAAATTATATAAATTTTATATTTTATAATGGACTTCATTTTTGGACTCGTTATATCGAAATTAACCTAAGTTGAATTTTTGGTATTTTTCCGAGAACTTCCAATTTTCAATGAATAGTGAAAATACTTAAAAACAAAATTTTTATTCAAAATAATTCATAGAGATAAATTATCCTATTGGGTGGTTTTAAATTATAATTAGAATATAATTTTAACATTTTATCCAATGGTGGTCACTAGAATTAATTTCACTTACAAATTGGACATATACAATTGTCAATCTTTTGATTGATATTGTTTCTTAAAAACACGTTATTTGTTTTGACCATGGAAATTAATTATAAAATTAATTAATTAAACTTATATGGATGTAATTTTGTAAAATAGACATCATTTTTTAATTTAGAATATCAATTATATCTTAGGGTGAATTTTTGGTATTGTTCTGAGAAACTTCAATTTTTGATGAATAGTGAAACCACTAAGCGGTAATTAAAAAACTAGTTTTCCGTTTAAATGAGACTTTACCATTTTTGTGAATAGAATTTCAAAAATTCTACATACATGGTTGTCATTAGTAAGTAAAATTTAGTTCATGGAGATGAAAATAATTTTTGTTGAATAGTATCTTTTATGTTTTATTAATCAATGTTGAAGGTAGTTAGTGTAATCTAAGGTAAATATATTGTTATAATAACATGAAATTACCTTTACACTTGTCCTACCATTATTATATGAGTCATTTGTTACCAATAAAATCCATGGGTCAACATGGGGACCCCATTGAGCCACTTGGGGTAAGAAAATGACATTAATATATATTTATTTAAAGTAAAAATAAAATTGCCACAACCATGTGTTGTTTTACTAAAACAATTATTACATGGGGTTATATAAGTTCAAATTTAGACTATAAATCTTAATTGGAAAGATAAAAATATTTCCCACATCATGATATTTTTTTATAATTTTTATCCATTAAATAAATTAAATTTTTTATGACACAATGATGATGTAGCGATTACCTCATTAATTAACGATTAAAAAAATGAAAAGATAATGTAAACTCTAAGACTTACACTTTTAAAAAACCTATTGAATGGGTAGCTTTGGAACCCTTATCAACTTATCCTTTAAATATATAATTCTGGGACCTTTAAAATCTGAAACTCATTATATAATAATGTAACATTTCATGACATTCCAAGAGTGCCCCTCCTCTCCTCTTATAAAAGCCCCCCCCCCCACCTCTACCACCTTATTGACACCTTCAAGCCATTTGGCTCGGCCAACCTATGCCCAAATACTCTCTCAACATCTCTCTCTTACTCCTAGAAGCCTCAGTTTTGGAATAAGTCTTCCCAAGAAAGCATTTGGCTCAAATAAAAAAGAGATACCCGATTTTATGGAGGTTAATGAACGATCGAGTCAAGTCGGACACGAGGTAAGGGATTTCGTCTCAATCTCCTTTTATTAAGGCATATTTTGATGTATACACAACTTTCTTTTATATGGTGTATAAACCCCTTTAAATTTTACGTTTATTTAAAAGGAATCTTTTTATACGAAGTGTTTTACTAAACGACAAAAAGGAATGTTTTTTGTCGTATGTATGCGGCGACAACGACTTCTCTACCATCGTGACCATTATTTGAGTTTCGGATTTCTCTACAAGCCATAAATATTTTTAAATAAAAAATAAATAGCAGGTTTTAATCTTCTTTAATTTTGGTATTGAATATGGTTTTGATAATTTTTTTATTATATCAATGTTTTGTATTGATATCTTGTGGTTGAAATGTGGAAATTTTATGTTTCATTTATGCATGTTTTATGTGATACGATTATGTTATGGTTTATGATATGTTTAAACCTGTTCATCTAAGGAATTCATTGGACTTAATAAGTGACGGGTGGAGCCCGCTATAGCTCCTCGTTGCATTGATAGGTCTCTGGAGACAAACTAGTGTCTTGGCATGAGGCCTTGACAAAATATTATTAGTAGTATTGGCACGAGGCCTTAGCTACATGGTTATGATAGTCTGAAATTATACATTCCATCATTATGAATGTGGTTATTGATATTACATATGATTATTCGACTACTAGAATATCCATGTGAATAAGTATATGGCATTATTTAATTTTATTTTTTCCATATTATGTTGAGGTTCAAGATTAAAAGGATTTTGTTATAGTTATACATTACCTTAAATGTTTATGTTTATTTATGAAAGTTTACGCTATATTTTTATCCTTACTGAGCATCTGAGCTCCCCCCTTTCTATGTTTTATTTTTTCTTGGAAGTGATGAAATATTTTATGGCTGACTTGCAGGGATAGTCTGAAGGGGATATTAGTGTAGACTATGGGGACTATGTTATTGTGATTTTTCACTTTATAATGTAATGTAACATTTATGAATTTTTATAGTGTTTCCAAGGATACTAAACTAATAGGTCTTTAGAGACTTGATCTTTTATGATCATCCCAATTTGACATAATAATGCACCGACTCTGGGTAACTGGGGTCGGAGCATTACAGTTGGTATCAGAGGCAGTTTAGTACTAACCTTGGAAGCTAGATTTAGATAAACTCTGATAAGAGCACATATCCCTAAGATAGACTTTGTGGATTAGTATAGAATAACTTCCTAGAATTTTGATATTATAGAGATTTTGTGAGTTTTTCGATAAATACATCCCTGTATGGATATAAGAAGGTAGAGGCGGCTCTAGCACAGATGTACCTAGGGGTAAAACCTGAAAATACCGCTTTGAGCTAGACTCAAATGAGAACTGGTGCACGAAAACGGGCCTTGCTGCAATATTGGTTATGACACTCCCAAGGGATATTCTTAGGATAATTTTCATTATTACAAACCATTATGGAGGGATTATGAGTATATACTTCATCAAAGAAAACATCTTTATAATTATGGATTATATCCATAAACCATTCAATTTACATTAAGTATTTTACAAGTTTGGAATTATTCCTTACAATTCATAAACAGACCAAGTTTATGCCATTATATAGAAATGGCGCTTAGTATAAGGATTGTGCCCTCCATCAATACGTATGATACAAAGAGTAATAATGATCATATCTTTCATGGTATTATGCCAAAATTTATAAGGGAAATAGTCTCCCATGTATTTTCAACATATGAAGAAATAATATAATGTGTTAATAAGATAAGTAAAGAATTCTCAGGGTCCTATGGATTTGAAGGGAAGCATGAGAAGAAAATGAAAGAAGAGATAAAGATGGATAAATGGAAGAGGGAAAAGATGCATTTTTAAATATGTTATAACTATGGGAAGAAACACCTTGGAACTTGCATGAAGGGAATGGGAGTTTGTTATAAGTGTGGAGAAAAGGGACACCAAGTTCGTGATTGTATGGGTGAGAAAAAGTTTTCAAATGTACAATGTTTCATCTGCAAGGAGTGGGGACACTATGCAAACAAATGTCCAAATAATCAGAGTATTCCCCAAATGATGCTATTGGATAATAATCATGTTATGATACTACCACAGATGAAGAGGAATTATTAGAGTTCTTATGTTGTTATTAAAGAATTTGGTCATTTGAGTGTTGTATCAACGATGTACTGGTTATAATAATTATGGAGTAAATAAGGATTGTATTGTAGTACTATTTCATTATGGACATGAGATTGAGTGGAACCAAGAAAAGTGACTCAATATCAGGTTATATTTTTTGAAAATATATGGTTGAGAGAAAGATAATCCATAATATGGTTCTGATACCGAGATAGTTATTTTGGAATAATACATGTTTGATTTGGATAAATTATATTGGATATTCCTAACTTCCATACAGATGATTAATGATTTGTATACATTTTTGGATAGAAGGAGTATATCTAGTATTTTATAAGGAATAAGGGATCATGAATGTAATCAATAAGTATTTATGGTAATTCAGGATTTTGCAGTGTTTTAAAAGAATACATGATGAAGGTATTCACATGTTATTATGCGGAAAAAGGATCTTCATTGCTTTTACCTTTCTTATAAAATTTGGATGGTGATTTTGGACAGAGGTATTTTGGATAACTATAATGTTTGGAATGGATTAAGTTGAAATTTGGATAGTATTGTTTACGTTTAAAACATTTCTGAAGATTATTTTTGGAATATTATAATACTATGGTTTTAAGAAAAGGCCAACCTGCAGGTCGGGTGATAACCCATCGCGTCGGACAAAGCTGCAGAAATCGAACCCACAACCATAGTGTGACTGGACTTTATTACCTACCACAAGCCTACAGGAATTCCCTAGTTATTACAAAATATTTTTCTTCATGGTATTTGTTAATATTTGGAACTTTATACGATTAGGATAAAAATAATATTTTTGAATTCTATTATCATTTTGAGTGAAAGATGACTTTGTGGTATAAATTATTTGAAGGATGAAATTCTACATGTCAAGTATATATATATATATGTATATATATCTTATTCTATGAAGAAATTAATTCTTAAACATTAGGGAAGGGATATTAAAACAAAAATGTGTTATACTAATACCCTATGTCTTGTTTAACTGATGATATTTTAAATCATCATAGATTGATGGCTTTGAGGCCCTCAATTTTACACTTGTTTGTGATTTATGACCTCAATAAATCCCTATAAATATTTAAATTTTTCCTCTAAATATGTTTCTATAATTTCCACCAATGTTCTCTTATTCAAAACCCTAATTTGATGGTGACTTTCTCATTTCCATTTCCCTCTTATTAAGACTAAATTTTATTAACCCTATTTCTGATATGAGTTTTCCACAAATGTATTTTATATTTTCCAACGTTTATTTTCGAAGAACAATTTCACATTGCGAGGATGAAATTTAATGAAGGAGGGGAGAATGTAACACCCCAATATTTCGTGGTACGCTTCTCTTTCAATAATGCAATAGCTTGCATTGTACGCAAGTTCGAGATTCTAACACACCGCGACCAATCAAATTAGCTGTTATAAATATAAATACACACTTTTTAAATTTATATAAATTTCATATTTCATAATGGACTTAATTTTTGGACTCGTAATATCAAAATTAGCCTAAGTTGAATTTTTGGTATTTTTATGCAAACATCCAATTTTCGATAAATAGTGAAAAATACTTAAAAACAAAATTTTTAATCAAAATAATTCATAGAGATAAATTATAATATTGAGTGGTTTTAATGTATAATTAGAATATAATTTTACCATTTTATCTAATGGTGGTCATTAGAATTAATTTCACTTCGAATTTGGACATAAACAATTGTCAATCTTTTGATTGATATTGATTCTTAAAAACACGCAATTTGTTTTGAGAACAGGAATTAATTTTAAAATTAATTAATGAAAATTATATGTTTGGAGTTTTTTAAAATAGACTTCATTTTTGAATTCAGAATTTCAATTATATCTTAGGGTGATTTTTTGATATTGTTCTGAGAAACTTCAATTTTTGATGAATAGTGAAACCACTAAGTGGTAGTTAAAAAACTAATTTTTCGTTTAAATGAAACTTTACCACTTCTGTGAATTGAATTTCAAAAATCCAACATACATGGTTGTCATTATTATGTAAAATGTGGTTAAATGAGATGACAATATTTTTTGGTGAATAGTAACTTTTAAGTTTTATTAATCCCAGTTAAAGGTAATTAGTGTAATTTAGGGTAAATAAAATGTTATAATTTTATGAAATTACCTTTACACCTATCCTACCATTATTGGATGAGTCATGGCCGACCAAAAAAATCCATGGGTCAACATGGGGACCCCATGGAGCCAATTGGGTATGAAAATGACATTAATAACTTTTTATTTAAAGTAAAAAATAAAATTGTCACAAACATGTGTGTTTTTAATAAAAGAATTATTACATGAGATTATATAAGATAAAATTTCGACTATAAATATTCATTGGAAATATAAAAATATTTCCTACATCATGATATTTCTTTATAAATTTTAGACTTTAAATAAATTAAATTTGTTATAACACAATGAGGATGCAACGATTACCTCATTAATTAACGGTTTAAATAAATTGAAAAGATAATGTAAACTCTAAGATGTACACTTGTCAAAAACCTATTTTATGGGTATATTTCAGACCCTTATCACCTTATCCTAGAAATATATAATTATGGGACCATTAAAATCCTAAAATCATTATATAATAATGTAACATTTCATGACTTTCCAAGAGTTCCCCTCCTCTCCTATTATAAAAGGCCCCCACCTCTACCAACTTATTGACACCTTAAAGCCATTTGGCACGGCCAACATTTTCCCAAATACTCTATCAACTTCCCTATCTTACTCTTAGAAGCCTCACTTTGGGTATAAGTCTTCTGAAGGAAGCCTTTGGATCAAATCAAAAAGAGTTACCCGATTTTAAGGAGGTTAAAAAACGATCGAGTCAAGTCAGACACGAGGTAAGGGACTTCATCTCAATCTCGATTCATTGAGGTATATTTTGTTTTATACACAACCATATTTTATATGGTGTATAAACCCCTTTTACTTTTATTTTTATTCAAAAGGAATTTTTTTATATGAAGTGCTTTACTAAATAACAAAAAAGAATGTTTTTTTGTCATACGTATGCGGCGGCAACGACTTCTCCACCGCCATGACAATTATTTGAGTTTCGGCTTCATCTATAATCCATAACTTATTTTAAATGAAAAATAAATACCAAGTTTTAATTTTCTTTTATTTTGTTATTGAAAATGGTTTTGATAATGTTTTTATTATATCAATGTGTTGTATTGATATCTTGTGATTGAAATGTGGAAATGTCATGTTTCATTTATTCATGTTTTATGTGATATGATTTTGTTATGATTTTTGATATGTTTAAACATGTTCATATAAGGAATGCATTGGATGTAATATGTGATGGGTGGATCCTGTTATAGCTCCTTGATGCATCGATAGGTCTCATGAGACAAACTAGTGTCTTGGCACGAGGCCTTAACGAAATCTTATTTGTAGTCTTGGCACGAGGCCTCGGCTACGTGGTTATGATAGTATGTAATTATGCAATCCATTATTATGAAAGTTGTTATTGATATTTCATGTGATTATTCAACTAGTATAATATCCATTTGAATAAGTAAATGGAATTATTTAAATTTATTTTTTCCATATTATGTTGAGGTTCATGTTTAAAAGAATTTTTTTTAGTTATAAATTTCCTAAAATGTTAAATTTTATTTATGAAGTTTTCCTCTATATAGTTATCCTTACTGATAATCTAATCTCACCCCTTTCTATATTTTTATTTTTCCAGGATGTGAAGAAATATTTTATGACAGACCTGCAGGGATAGTCTGAAGGGGATATGAGTGTGGACTATGGAGACTGTGTTATTGTGATTTTTAACTTTATGATGTAATGTAACATTTATGAATGTATCTAGTGTTTCCAAGGTTACTAAAATAATCGGTCTTTTGAGACTTGATCATTTGTGATCATTCCAATGTTATGTAATAATGCACCGACTCTGGGTAACTGGGGTTGGGGTGTTACAATATCTATTGGTCTACCTCAATCGGATAACTGGTTTTCATATGATCTTGATCCACCAACAAATAATAATGAAACCTCTTCTCAACAAACCCATTTATATGTGCCTAACCATAGCGATATTTCATGATAGAATATTTAAATTGGGAAATATATTTTGGGTATTAAAAAAATTAATTATTCCACTTAATGTACCCAGTAACAGTTTCCTCATCCAAAGGTCTAACAATAACTACATTTAGTTAATTCCACAGGTAAACCCTACACTCCATTTTCAACTATAGTATCAAATTTCTGATTTGGGCCTCTATTCATGTGATATTTCATTATTTATGAAAAACTACAGACACATGATATAAAATATATATAATATTTTTATAAAATTATTTCTTTGGTTCATCGGGCCTCATAATATCATGTCCTATCAACACATGGATATAAAAAAAATTTAACATATTTCAAAGTCTTATGGCATAAAAATAGAGTCATTACACTCACACACTTAAATTATATTCTCATCATTTTTTTAATTACCTGATTCCTCCTTCCCAAATTTTTTCATCTAAGAGGTTGAAACCCTTTATTCCTTAAATTTGACATACCACATGACATTACATAAATCTCAATATTACTTTTATTATCACCAGCCCAATAAAATTGAGGTTTCCATCTTCTATTTTTACTTAAATTCCACATTGAAAAATACCTTCATTGACTTCAAATCCCCTTATTGATACTTCCTTTTGAAAACTTTTTATCAAACCGCTAAATAATTAATAAATATTTATTTCATTGTTGATGATAAGACCAAAATTATATATAACATGTTTTGAAAAGTTATATTTATATTCTTTAATAGATTCATCACCCAACTACTTAATCTCTAAAAATTCTCTCTATAATCCAGTATAAAGTGTTTTGGGAAATTATTTATTGAGAAATATCATATTACACTTCTCTTATTACATATATGTTTTTTCTTGTTCATTACATGTATTCTTGATAAGATTCCACCATTGAAAATATTATCCTCACAATTTATATACTACTATCATTACATTCTCATGTTCTGAGCACTCAATAATGGAAAATGTATTTTCAATCAAATTGAATAATTTCTCGGTAACTAGTGCATCTGAAGACCAATATTATGAGGGTGTATGTTTTCATATAAAAGATTCAATATCATTTTTCTCTCTCTATGTTTTATTTAGATTCTCAACATGGTCTTCATTACCACTCACAGTTTAAGAGAGTTGAGTGATTATAGTCACAATATATTTCATCTTATCTCCCAAGACATTTTGTTACTATTGAGGGTGATTTTTTCATTGTTTTTCACATTCATTTCACACATGATTCCTAATAGATCCATTCATTAAATAAAACCAAAAACATAGTTTAAGAATAAATATATTATAATAAGAGTAAAAATAAATATATTCATGAAAATCATTTCGGATATCCCCTAAATTATGACACCTTCTTGTCAACCTGTAGAACATTAAGCATAAACTATGTCATTCATGGTCATCATCTTTTAAAATACTTTTTAATTATTCTTATATGGAATAAGAATTAACTAAATCATATATTTTTGGAGTGCCCACCCATATGTGATATCTTATTCCCACTCATCATGCACTATAGATGATTAAGTTATTACCCAATCCACTCCTTTTCGAGTTTTTAACCCTAGGATCATCTATACAACAATAGCATCCAATTTCCATTATCTAGATAGGGATTTATTTTAGAGGAAATCACACAATCAAAAAATTACCTAGACTTTACTGAGTTATCCTATACTTATACTTATCACTAGGATTTTTACCAATATTTTATAATAATAATATTAATAAAAATAACTACACTTTACTCAAAAACTAATTGAGTAAACTCGAGCATAATATATATATAAATACAATATCATTCCAAATTAATATTCAATAAATAACACAATTATATATTCTCCATAATTGTACTGGTTTAGTTTCTTTTATTATTAGACACATAAATATAATATTTAAGGAAGAATATTCAGCATCTCTCACAAATTTCATCACATTAGTACCCTTATAGAAATATCATACATTGAACCTTCCATCAAAACCTGTGAAAGGTAGAATTATGAAAGGGATATATCTGACGCTCAATAAGGGTAAACATATGAGATATCAATCAATGGTCATAGATTATCATAAGTTCCATAGAATGTGATCATAACATAAGTAAGTAATACCATATAAATTAAATATATTTAATTAGGGGACATTCAATAAGGCTTTTTATGAAAAAAAATGAAAATTAATAAGAGTGAGGAATCATCAATAATAAATAATAATATATAAGATAATAACATAAACATAAGAATATGGTATAAGAAGAAACATATAACAATTTTAAGATGTATACATAGTAATAGGATTACTCATTAATTTACGGACATAAAATCATGTTTTTTCATAAACATATGGACACAAAACCTGGTCCATACATAATATTATTACTATGAAACTAGGTCCATGCATAATATTTTTCACATAAAATTATGTACACATAAATTATTTATATCATCAATTATCTATCGTTACCTAACACATTAGAGTTATATTGCAGAACCAATCATCATAAAATCAATTCATATGTGTTATACAACGTCATGAAAACATTTATTATTTCGTCATAGATTAACACATGGAAAAGAAAACTATTTTCATTAATATCTCTACAAAATAATCCTAATCCAACCAATGAATTAATAAATATAGTATAATTTGATTATATACCATTGGATGCATAAGTAACATCAATTTATTTTATTATAGATGCAAATACCTTTCAAATATAACTATAGCATTTCTTTAGGAGAATACTCTTTTTATTTTAAAATCACTTATTTAAAAAATAAAAATTTACAGAATATTATGAAAACAAAATTATTTTAAAATAACCACAGAAATTTTTAATGTAATATTAAAATAAAATATAAGACATGATATTGGGAAAAAATTATCATGTACTATATGTTACAAAAATATTCTATTCACACATTTGGTAAAAAGTAACGACTTTAAAAAATAAAAAAAATATTATTTTTAATAATTTTATGACAAGTAAAATATTGTTAACAATTTATATGATCAATCAGTGGATAATAAATAGAAAAATTCATGGAACAATTTTATGTAAAACATATTCATGTAAGAAAATGGTCATCAACCAATGAGGAAATAAGGTTGGTTTTTCGTGAAAAATAAATTTTTGGGTAATTTTAAGTACCAAAAAAAGAATATGGTATTATTAATAGAAAAATATAAGATAATGATACTATAAGTAAATATATGTTCATTAATATATAGGGATCATATAATTCACACAATGTAAATTTAATATAAAAAATGCAAAAAAAAATGATATTTTAACAAAAATATCTTACCTCAAGTCTTTTCATGCATCATATATGATAAACCCTACTATAACATATATATATTAATTATAACTTTATTTTAGAAGATTATTTATAGATATCTTATAATCATTCATTTATTTATAATTTATAATAAACCTTTTATTAATAATTGAATCATTAAGATAAATATTCTCTTGAAAACTACTTTGTTTTCCATGTGTGGTTTGAAACTATGGTTCCACACCAATAACGTTGGTTTGGGTTTCATCATATTAATAATCATAAACATGAAATAATTATAATAATTATTTATTATATAAACATTTATATCCATTCATAAATATTTTTCATGAACTATGAATTACATCACTTTGTGAATATAGTAGTCTGTATGTAGACACAGGTGATGTTTTTACATTTTTGTGGCTAAAAATAAACAAAATTAAATTATAAATAAACTTCAAAAAATCGGTATTATATAATAAATACAATATATATTCATTAAATATATCCATATTACCATCCATTTATATTTAAACTAAAAAATAAATCACATTTCTTCGTGGAAGTGGTAGTCCACACGTACTCACAAGAAACGTCATCGTTATCCAATGAATTAGAAGAAAAAAGGTACATAAGATATTCTGATTATTGAAGAATATTTTTTTAAAATATCATATATAAACATTATATACATAATAATAACCATCCATAATTGTTGGTTATGGATAATGAATAATAACTTTACATTGAGGTGATAGTCCCCAAGATTGAATGAGTAAAACTTTCATATCCTATTTTTTGGGAAGGTGGTGGGAAATAGTTATACCATAATCATAATAGAATAAAATTAAAATTATGATACTATATTAATTATTTTAGTATTGATATAAATAATTATATGACGTTTATATGAATGAATCATGAAAATGGTCGGTTATAATATATGCCTTATTTTTTAGAAACCTCCTTTCAATATCTTTTAAAGACCCTTTGTTTTGTATTTTTAGAAAAGAATAACCAATGTGACATTACATGGTAAGTTTATAATATATATTTTTTCGCTTTTTTCTATTTAAAGGGATAATGTGGTGTGTTTATGAGATGATAGTTGGAGCCCTTTATAAGTGAGGGGTCTGTAGCATTTTTAGTTTTTCAGAAAATTAAAATATAATAAAGTCACTCCAATGAGAAGTGGTCCCAAATATGATACTTTTTGAATATATAATGATATAATATATAAATATATTCATCAAATATTATTTCCTAAAGTTACTTGGTTATTTCAACCCTTATATCTTTTGTTTTACCCCATGTTAACACTTTTTAACATTTACCATAGTAATGAATCTTTAACTTGGTTACTATTAATCATGACACAAATTAATTGTATATTATAAAATTAATTTATTAATTATAATTAAAAATGTGGAATCCATTTTATAATATTCAATTTCTATATTTTCCAAAAATATTTTAATATAATTGTGAAAAGACAATAAAACTGTTTTTAGAAAAATGCATTTTTTTTAGTTGGTCGGAATGGCCTAAAGGCCATAATTTTCTATTATTTTTTATAATACAGCTTTCAAGTGGTGAGGTGGAACCCCTAAAATTCCCTAAATCATATATACAATTACATGATACGTATTACTTAGTGGGAATCACCCGAACAAGACAACTTGGAACTGCTCCTCCCCATCATATGTCATGATATCAACATGCCACCTTCACAGGGATGGTCAGCTAGATGTCCTGTGAAAAGTTGCACAGGCCAAGTACCAATAGAAAAGCCATACCCTATCATTCTTCCAAATTTGGTTGGCTCTTCTCTATTGAATGTGCATGACCTTGGGGATAAATATTACATTAAATAATAATAATTCAATGCTATATCGTAGTTCCTTAGAACTCAATGTTCCTTGTAAAGAAAGCTTTCAAATAAATTAGATTTTTTAAAGTATATATATATCATAAAATAATGAGGTGTTAAATTAAATATGGTTATGTAATTTTTTATTCAATGTGGATCGTGGAAAAAGAATATCTATATGTATTTTTTTATATGACTTGTTCACCAGTTGGCTTGAACTAAGTCATGAAACAGTTAATTTTGACATTCCTTTTAACATGGTGCTAAAGTGTGTTGATCTATGATTTTTGCCACCTCGGTTAATCCATTATGACTAAAAAACAACTTTTTTATTAAATATTGTAATCCATTTTCTTGGAATATAATTTTTTATATTGATGCAATTCTGTTAAGGATATATTGGTAATGTATTACTAGGATTATAATCACACCTACAAGGGCCTCATGATGCACATATAGACATCATAGTCTGGGATCCATCAATGTTAAAGGGAACTACATAAATAATCTATGTAGGTGGACATTTTAGTAGAATGGTGATGTTAGTAAATACTCTTAAATATATTTATTTTTTATTAGTTTATTTTCTTCTATATTTTTACATTAATGGACTTATTGTATTGGGGTCCTTTAGTTAATCATGCCTAGAATTTATATGATTTTTGACTATAAGAAAATATTTTTTTAGTTTATATTGTATATTTATTTGGTTATTTATAAATGATTTAGTATTTTTTATGTAACCCCACTATTATCGATGGAAGAGTCTCCCCACGGCACCACTCAGGACCTATCTACTTGTCAAAAACATATTCAATATGGGTAGGTGTGTATGTGGTCATGTAGCACTACAGCATAGACCAAGTGATTTGTGTTATGATTCTACAAGGTGGTATAAGTTGGGTTTTTCTTTTCTTTTCGTCTAGACTATATATTTGGCATGAGGGAATAGATATGGGCTATGTGTAATTCTGGTAGAGGTTTTATGTCTGTTTCTAATGAATGCATGTGTAATTGACCTCTGAGTTACTAGGGATAGAATTTCTATTATCGTTTTCCCTTATCATTTTATACTGGTTATGAATTTTATATTTATTTTAATACATTTTATTGTATTTGGGTGAATTCATTCATCATTACTATTCTTTCATTTTAACATCTCATATAACAGTTTTTTTTTAATAAATAATAGTTCAATAAATAATATTTCATTAGTAATTTGTTTCGTGTACATCGTTGACATATCTATGTGGAAATTTAAAATTACATGAACATGATCATATTATGTCTTGTTACATGTATGTATGATTATGACTAACATTCAGGTGTAAATGTAATAAACATAATCCTTGAATTAGAGTTAAGTATTTTGTCTGATCATTCCCTTATAATTTATATTATTATTAGAGTGTTTTAAATGATTTTAAAAGAGGAATTTTCTTTCACCTAAAATGTATTGAATGAGTTTCTAAGAATTTTGGTTTCCAAATAGATTTTTAAATTATGATTGATGATTAAAATTATAAATGGATAATTTTATAATTTATTTTAAATAAATGTTTATAATGTTTGTTTACATTCTTGGGTTGTGAATTTGGGGGAGTTTATGATTTTCAGTGAATGGCTACAAAATGAGGGAAAAAGGGATTTTGTTTTTGTGTTTAATGAAAAGGGAATTTGGATTTTAAAAGAGTATTTAACCCTATTGAGTTCCATAATTGGGGGAAAATTTTTCTTTTTCAATGTATTTTATCATGTGAAATGGGTTTCTATGTATTTAAATGGTTTGGAAGTATTTTCCCAAATTTTTTGGTCAAAAATGTTTTTTAAAATTAAATTTTCTAAGGTATTAATGGCTTGGTGTATTGAACCAGAATTGTTTGAGGCCCATATGAATCTTTTTAACATGGTTTTTATGATATGATATTTAGACCTCATTAAATCATTTAACTTCATTATCATCATGTGTATTGTGTTAGAAGGGAATTTCTGTTTTTTTAAGCTTCTCCAGAGTGATACTTTTTCTAATGTATGGATTAGTAAATGAATTTTATAGGGAATAAGATTCAAATTATTTTACCATTTTTAATTGGATAATACTCATGATATGGACCCTTAAAAGGGGTGGTCTACTTGTGATGTGTCAGGAGACGGTTGTGTAACTCTCTCTACATTGATTTGAGTGGTGTTATGGGATTTTAATGCCTATTTGAACCATGAGTGACACATTAATCCCTCTATTGTTTGAGTTAGTGAGGCATTATTTTGGGTAAAGGCATGTTGGATAGATGGGTTGATGTGTGATTTCACCCTGGACCATTGAGATATGGATCTAGGTGTGAGATTCGGTCTAGTAGAGGCTTATGAACAACAGTGTTTTTAGCATCCATTGGTTCTGAACTGTTCAAAAAAATATAAAGCATTGCATATAGTGAAGGGTGTATTAGTGGGTTTTTCTCCCTTCCTTAACTATAAATAAAAATGGTTATTTGGTTCTTGGTTATGATACACATAAATATTGGTACTTGATCACTATGGAACCTAACATCTCGTTTTATCAATAAATTTTGTAGTTATAAAGTGTAACCTTTGGGAAAATTCTAGGGACTTAGATGTAATTTTGAGATGATATTGGGAATAATTGAAGATTTTTCTTGTGTTTTAAACATAGAAAATAATAATTATCCTTATAGTGAGAAGCTATTGTGTATTATTATAACTAATGACAGATAAAAGGACGGACATAGCGCTCATAAAAAATTATGAAAGGTTGTGTTCATATGAAATCATGTAGGAATTAAATTGGTGTTAAGGGTTCACTATTCAATGATCCTTGGATACTCAAAAGATCATTGGAGGATTTATTTTTGGTGATTGTTTGACCATGGAATGTAATTCCTTTAGGAAATTTCCTCTAAAAATATAAGAGTGATCTATATTGTATTTGATGTGTAATGCCTTCATAAGTACCCTAGGATTGGGAATGTCATTTTTATCTACAGCTCTTCTTGGTGTGGGATATGGAGTAATGTGACAATTTACCATCAGGTTTTCATTGAACATGTTAAAATTCATTATATAATGGCTAGTGAACCAGGATTTTTCATGATACACTCGTGGTTGAGTAGCGTGGATTTATTGAATTGTAGCACTAATGATGATGATTTAGTTTTGAGTTGGGACCTTCAAGTGGATAAATTTCATTGGCTGAGTATGGGTTTACAAGAATATCTTCGTGGATATTGGATTTTATAATGATAATTCACGTGTGTGCATTTATGAGTATACCTTGGTCTAGCACTAGGACTCCATGATATGTGTAGATCAATTGTTGGAGACCACTATGGTGGTTTAGTTTGGCCTCATTAATGGAGTTTATTGTACCTTAGCAATTGATATAGTTTTTTTTGTTGTCAATTAATTCTAATGATTATCTAAATATAGTGTGGTCTATTAACTCATTATCATTGTATGATTTAGAATTTACCACCCTCTAATGAGGTTTAAGGGTTTTGAGATAAATATTCTATGATTCAAATGCTTCTTTACTGTAAATAAAATGATTCGGGAGGTTTAAATAGAGAAATAGTGTAAGTAATTTCATATTTAGAGGTCGACCTATGGATAGTGACCTTATAAAAAATTGATGTTGAGGTTGTATAAGAAGCCGGTGGTGATGTTGGATAAATCCTAAATGGGTGAATTGTTAATATTGGATTAATACTGTAGTTAATAGTCTAGTGATAATGGTTTAGGACATCAAAGTTTTTTATGGTTGATGGGTGGAGGATAAATAATATTGGTTATTGAAATTCCTCTATTATGAAAGTTTTTTATGTTGAAAAATGTGACCTACGAATTAGGGTTTTAATTATTCATGTGGTGAAGTCTTTGTAAGGGAGTGGAAATTGACCATGGGTTTATAGTTTTATAAGTGTTCAATATTATTGTCTCTTATGATTAATGATTAATCAACCATAAAAAGTCAAGGTTGTGGTGTGGAGTGCTGATTTTGGGTACCCATTAAAGGTTGTGAGCACAACATGATGGCTTGTAAATTAGATAAATTATCAATGTTGCAGAATGAAATGCTTGAAATATCATTATCAAGACTATGTGATATTGAGTTATGTCAAAGTACAAGAGTTTGGTCTAAGAGAGTTAAGAGGGGTGTTGTTTTGTTCTGTTGGGCTTGATGACTTGATAATGTTCGAGATATTTTGAAATTCCTTTTAGTGTCATCATTCAAATTAAACTAGGATGTGTACCTACTTATGTTTTGATAGTATTATATATTATTATGGCACATTGGGATTGGGTTGTATGTGATTAAAAACTATTTGTAAAGGTGGATCGTATTGTGCATGTGTTTAAGTGGATGAGTTTCATTGGTATATGTTAGATATTGTGTGAGGGTATTGGTTAGAGGAAATCAAGAATAACCCAATGATGATGACCTTTGGAGTGAGTATAAGGTTTTGTAGAAAGTTTTATATCGGGATATAGTACATATAGTGACTGGATTGATGGGGTATATCATGTGAAAAGTTATAATTTACTATCATTGGAACATCGACACTTGGTAAAGTAAGAAAGATGGTTCTATGGGTCATGGGAATGATCTGGTCCCACTATATGTGTCATTAATAGAAAATCCATGTTGGGTGTAGTTGTTTCATTTGTGGATCATCCAATATGTATAGTTTTTTGAATCAAGATACGGGATAAAATATTATGTAGACCCCCCCTTGAGTTGTTTGTTATATATACATGTTCAGAAGAGAAATATAGATTTCTAGTTGAATTATTTGTCCAAGTGACTGAATCATAGGCGACCCAATCATTTCAAAAATTTATCTTACCTAATTCTATATAAATTTTCAATACATCTCATAACAAAACACCCCCCAAAAATATAATGTTTTAGAGTCTATAGATAATATAAACACAATCATATAATTTTAGGAATGATATAAATATTTTCCAGCAATATCTTCTCACATATTAATCTTCTTTGAAATACCAAAATTAAAACCATTCTTCATAACCAAGGAAAATAAAACATAAAAATTTGTGATGCCATATTCTTAGTAAGGTTAAAAATAATAAATGTCAATCAAATCTTAAAGGTAATAATAAGACAATGATAATTGTATAAGAACATGATCATAACTTACAATAACCAATCCCTATCAGTCAAAGATCATTACTCATAAATCAAGACATACAGATTTTCCATAAAAAGACAAAATTAATTAGGGTGTCGAATAATCAATCATGATATAGATGAATGTTTATTTAAAATAATATATCCATTTGTTTTATACAAATAATTATATAATTTAAATTCATAAGACAAGGCTTGCTACTAAGGATATCATAATTGAATGGTATCACTCAACATACAATTATTTTATTATTAAAAGTTTTCTTTGAAGAAAATAAATTTTGATAGAGTCCCTCATTGAGATGGATTCACTCCCCATTTTAGTCCTTTTTTATCTCATGTGATTTCCATCTTTACCTAATGCATTGGAAGACTGTATACTTTTGGGACCACCCGATATATAATGACAATCATACCAAACTGTTCCAAATTATCATAAAAAATTCATAATATCATTATACAATTACTTTTGCAAAGTAAACTTGTTTTTTTAAATAATTTAATAATTTCATCCTAGAATAACCAATAAAAAATAAATGGGTTACAAAATTATTCCATAATAACATTTTAAAACAGGTAAAAGAAACAAGATTCATATCATCATCCTTCAATAATAATCATCATATGTTATTTAGATAAATATAGTTGATGGGATCATCATATCATATCCCAAGTGAATAATAATAATAATTAATTCGTGTTTATATTGGTGAAAAATTACCTTTAATAGAACACGAAAACGTTTCCTTGAAAATTATAGAAAATATTCTTTTCATTTGATAAACATTTAACTGAAACATCAAAATATATTAAGAAAATATATTTCTATAAAAGTTACCATGGAAAATTATAAATTTATATTTAAATTAATTATTTTTATTGATATATATAAAATATTTTCATGTTATATAAGTTAACAAGAAACATTCCTTTCACACTTCTATAAAAATTCAAAGATAAATTTTTATAAATAATTTAGAATGATTACTTTGAATAAAATGAAGAAACACCAAGTTTAGTGAAAATGATCTTTTTGAAACATTTAAAATATATTTAATTACTTTTAAAAAATAATTTTGAAAAATATAGACATAGAATAAATAATTATTAAAGAGGAAATAAGGTTGAATTTACTTTAACAATATTTTCATGACCATTTTCAATACCGAAGATGTAACACCCCAGGTAAATAAAGAATATGAAATTTTCATATTTATCCATATTTGTGAATAAAATATTAATATGACTTTAAAGGGGATGTTATGCTCTATGGCATACCCAACACGCAACAACGAGTTTCTTGGGAATCTTACGTTACACTCTAATAATAAAATAATATTATTTAAAATGGTAGTTAACATATAGTCGTTGTATTGGCGGAAATTTATAGAAATAACTAAAATATGATTATATATGTTTTTAAATTGTTTTACATTTATCCAATAAAATATAAAGGCTTAAAATACGGAAAGAATTCAATTTTAGGTGTATATGCCCTAGTTTTCACTAAAGGTTCACTTATCGCCTTTTGATGGAGAACCATCATTAAATATAGTTTTGTTCCCTCTTATTCATTCTATTGGACCAAATAAAACTCTTTTTAAGAATTGGGACATCAAAATTTAATTTGTGTAAATTTTTGGTATGTTTCCGATAAAATTCATTTTTTAATGAATAGTGTAAAATGTTGTATTATAATTCAAAACCTCTTTTTAATCTAATATATTTATATTATTAGATTATCTTTTGAATTATTTTTAAAGTTAAATTAGAATATATTTTTACCATTAAATCCAATAGTGGTCGTTGAAATTAATTTCAATTTGAAATCAGACTTAAACTAGTGTCAATCTTTTGATACTTGTTATTTAATAAAAACACGTTATTTGCTCTGACAGTGAGAATTAATTATTAAATTAATTAATGTGACTTATATGTTTTTAATTTTTTAAAATAGACTTCATTTTTGAATTCTGAATATCAAATATATCTTAGGGTGAATTTTTGGGATTTTTCTGAAAAACTTCAATTTTGATGAATTGTGAAACCACTAAGTGGTACTTATAAAATTACTTTTTCCGTTTAAAGGAAAATTTTCCATCTTTGTGTTTTTAATTTAAAAAATCCAACATAAATGGTTGTCATTAAGAAGTAAAATGTGGTTCAATGGGATAAAAATAATTTTTTGGTGAATAGTAACTTATTATGTTTTTAATCGCGATTAGAGGTAATTAGTGTTGTTTATGGTAAGAATAATGTTTTAATAAAATTAAATGACCTAGACACATGTCCTACCCTCATTGGATGTGTCATGGCCGACCAATACAATCCATGGGTCAACTTGGGGACCCCATGGGGCCACTTTGGTTGGAAAATGACACAAATATCTATTTATTTAACGTTAAAGTAAAAATGACACAAACACGAGATGTTTTAATAAAATAATTTTTACCTGGGGTTATACAAGTCATATTTTTGACTATAAATATTAATTGGAAATCTAAAACTATTTCCTACATCATAGTATTTTTTTTAATAATTTTTAGACATTAAAAAAATTAAATTATTTATGACATCATGATGATGCAGCGATGACCTCATTATTTAACGATTTAAATAAAATGGAATGATAATGTGATATCAAATCCCTAAACATGTCCAAAACCTATTGGATGAGTGGATTTCAAACCCTTATCACCTCATCCTCGAAATACATCAACGTGGGACATTTAAAATCTGAAACTCTTTTGAAAATAAAGTAACATTTTGTAATATTACAAGAGTGCCCCTCCTCTCCTCTTATAAAAGGCCTCCACCTCTACCTCCTTAACCACACTCCCAAAGTCTTTGTCTCGGCCAAACCCAGCCCATTGTGTCTCTAAACTTTCCTCTCTTACTCATTGAATCCTCACTTTGGGCAGAAGTCTTCCCAAGGAAGCATTTGAGCTCAAACCACCAAAGGGAGTTACCCGATTTTAAGGTAATGTCTTCACTTGTGTCCTTTTGTTTTATTTTTCTTCTCCAACCCCCTAAACTCTTTTTATTAATTTATTTTGTAACCAATAAAGTATCTTCAATATAATAGGTTGTTTTTATAAGAAGGATTCGAGCTACACTTACACACACCTACATCTAATGGTTAAAGAACATAATGTTTCTGTGGATGGAAAATTTCTGCCTCCCGAAACGATGATTGTTCAACATTCTTCTAACACCTAAAAAGGTGGCCATTAAGATGAAACTATTTTTATATATGATATATAATATGATTATGTTTTACTTAAGCTTCTGTATTTTTCATTTATGGCATACCTTTATGGTTTCCATTATGGGTAAACGCGATATCTTCATTTAAGGAAGTGTGGACTACCGCCCCCTCAAAGTGATTTTATTCGTTAATACCATATATGGTACGTATAAAGGATATATTTAGTTATATTATATATTATACCATACTAGAATTAAAATACTATAATTTATCATTATGTTTTAATTAGATTAAATATGAAATAGAAATTGAAGTAGCATTCATGTGTACGTACGGCTTACCGTCTCTATGAACTGTACATTTAATTTCTTATCTCAAAATGTTATGAAATATTATAAGTACATATATATAATGGATATATATGTAATATATTACATCTAAATTATAGATATAATTATGGAATTATAACATATATATATCTCTCTCATTTTGTTTTAATTCCAATAATATGACAAAAAATGATTGTAGTGTTCATGAGTACGTAGGGCCTACCGTCTCCATGAACGGTGATTTCCGTTTTTTATCTCTAAATGATATGGAATAATATAAAATGAATATTTACTTGATATGTATGATATTTTAATGATTAATACTATTCTGGAAATTATTTACTTATAACTACATTGGCAATCATTTTTCAAACAAGTTCATTTTTGACTCATGTACCAAACATCGGCAAAAACGTCTGATATGAACTAACATTATTAAACAATTATTATAACATTATAATATGTGATATGAAATGAATAATAATCTCTAAAGGAGTTAATTAGGAAATTATTAATTGACCAATGTTTATTATTAAGGAATATAAAGAAACGAACAAGACAAGTTGGACTTGAGGTAAGGGATCCTACTCCACTCTTTCTTTTTAAGTACGCTCATTTATGTCATTCTTTTTAAAGATAATATTTCTTTTTATTGGGATGTTATTTTATATTAATATTACTGTAATTTTTATGTTCATGTGATTATAGACCCTATTCTCTCTCATCATGCCATATTGAAAGTTTTGAGTGGCGCCGTTAGGCTACCAAATTTTCGTAAGAGATCTAACCTATCTCTTTCTTTTTAAGTACTCTCCTTTATGTCACTTCTTTTAAGCTCAACTTTTTTATGTTGGGGGATGTTATTTTATATTCATATTTCTATAAACTTTAAGTTAATATGATGATATACCCTATTTGATCTCATCAATCCATTTTTGTTAGTTTTATGTGGCGTCGTTAGGCTGCCGAATTTTTGTAAGGGATTTTCATCTCACTTTTATTCCTGTGAGATTTATACTACATTTTCCATAATTTCATTTGATTGGTTTATGTACTACCCATTATTTTACTCATTTTGTAATATAATTTCTTTTATGAGTATTTACATCAATGTTGTATTGTCCTTCTTTCACGAGGTGTATGTTTCGAAAGATACCCATGTCGGTAAGGCAACCTTTCACCCTCCTCTTTTTAAAAGACTTATTTTGATGGGTATTTTAATATACATATTGTTATGTTGGGATATGTTCTCATATATCCATATTGATGTAAATTTTATGTCCAAGTGATGAGATACCTTTTTTTATCTCTCATCAACTCATTTTGATGTGACGTCGTTAGGCTATTAAGGGAACTTCTTAACCCAATTTCGATTTCTTTGGGTTCAACATGTAGTTATTGAATATGTCATCCTTTGAATATGTGTGAATTACCTTTGATTATTTTACCATTAATATCCACTTATATTTGGTGTATTCGTTTGTCACACATAATTATGTAATTGATCTATCCTTAAACCAAGGATATCGTCTTTGTAAGGGACTTCGTCTCAATCTCCTTTCATTGAGGCATATTCTGTTTTCTACACAACCTTCTTTTATACAGTGTATAAACCCCTTTGACTTTTACATTTATTCAAAAGGAATATTTTTTATACGAAGTGTTTATTAAATGACAAAATGGAATTTTTTTTTGTCGTACGTATGCGGTGACAACGACTTCTCCGCCATCGTGACCATTATTTGAGTTTCAGCTTTCTCTACAAGCCATACCATCTTTTTAAAATAAAAATAAATACCATGTTTTACTTTTCTTTTATTTTGGTATTAAAATTGGTTTTCATAATGATTTTATATCAATGTGTTGTATTGATATCATGCTATTGAAAGGTGGAAATGTTATGTTTCCTTTATGCATGTTTTATGTGATACGATTATGTTGAGGTTCTTGGGAATTATTATTAAGACGGGTGGTTCCATGACAAACTAAGGGCGGGTGAGCCTGATATAGCTCTCCAATGCATTGGGTAACGTGAAGGAGTGAAATGTTAAGGTTTCTCCGAAGATATTTAGGGAATATACTGTGGTGGGTATTCCAAATGTAACCAAGAGGGTTACTCCCTACGTAAGAATATTATGAATGCCTCAAGTTACCTTTTATGTCTTATGATTTCTATGATTTATTCATGATTTTATGAGGTATGTTAAAGTGCCTATGTTTAATGGGTAAAGTATGATTTCATTCTTATGTATATATGAACTCATGTTTCCTTTCCATATTTTTATAACCCTTACTGAGCTTTTTATGCTCATCACATGTTTTTGAAATGTTTTTCACAGGTCAAGGGAAAGGTACATTATGGGGTGATAGTGTCAAGGATGTGTCAAGAAAGAATCCATGTTTTATTTTAAATATGTTTCTGTTGATGGGAAAAATGAATACTGTCTTTTATGTAACCACTTTGTTTAAATGTGGAATGTAATGCAAGTTTCCTGATCTAATTCTCTAAAACTCTAAACCTGAAAATATCCTCAATGTGTATTCTTGTAATAACTCAAGATTAAGTAAGGTTTAAGGCTGGGGACTTATAGTTGGTATCAAAGGTCGGTTTAGATAACTTTAGAGGTTAGGGTATTATTTAAGCATAAGTGGCATTACCATAATGGTTAGGATTTCAGAAAGAGTCCTAGTTTTAGATAAAGCGAATGAGTAAGTATATCTTAGTTTTTATCTTCCTCATTAGTACATGATGGTTTTTTTGATATACTCACATTGGCCTTTTTGGTTTTAGTAAATGGCTGGATCTAGCAGGCACCAAAGTAACGGTGGATTTGAAGGAAAATGTGACAGTTTTTTGAGAAAGCAACTGAATGATATGGGAGCTGCAATGAGAACTCTTGTGATTATCCACAACAAACTATCTGGAGTCATGATTGACCACCTAAACCTTGGTGATTTCTCTAAGGCATCATATATGCGAGAAAAAAATCCCTACGGAAGTACAGGTAATAATCAAAAAGGTAAGTGTGTTCAAAAACCTATGTGTCAAAGATGTGGAAAAAAACACCTAGGAAAATGTTTCAAAGGGAAAGAAATATGCTATAGATGTGGAAATTAAGGTCATAAAGCAAGAACCTTCCATGGAAAAAGGAAGCAACCTGTTGACTCAAAGAAAGGGAAAGAAGATCTTTCTGAGGGATCAATTGAATGTTTTAAATGTGGTGTGCATGGTCATTATGCAAACACATTACCTATGAAGAAGTTTCGTGAATGGGATCACCAAGAGCATACAAATATTCGTTTACCAATACCTAATGCCATTCTAATTGAGGATGAAGAAACTGACAATGACTAATCAAAGGTATGTATTATTTCATGACTATTGTTTTCCTATTTTGGAATATTAGGATGTGATTCATGATTTTGTTTGTATGAAAGAGGTATTTCAGAAGAAGATGGAAAGGAATGGTTAATGGATCATAACGAATAATGAATGAGTAAGATGTTAACATATAAGGGCTTTAATAGTTATGGTGAAATTCTTAACAATATTAAGTTTCTTTTGATGATGGGGTTACATTAGAAGACTTTTTATATTATGTGTAACCCTGATGTTTAATATATGAAAATTTTATTCAAGGAATAGTTATCTTTTCTTTTGTGGACATAGTTATAAAGAACCATTTGGGATTATATGATCCTTACTTCTGAGGTAATTATGGGTTACTATATGTTATGATTGAAGTGAAAGGCATGAGATAAAATTGAGGTTAAATTATGTTATGGTTATTTTTGATTATTTTATCCCTTTTGGGGAAGGATTTTAGAATTATATAGTTTTAGAAAAAGGACAACACGTAGACCGTGTGACTACCCGTCGCGTCGGAAAAAGCTGCGGGAATCGAACCCACAACCAAAGTGCGACTGGTATTTATCGCCTACCACTGGACTACGTGAGGTCCCTGGTTAGTTTGACTGATTCTTTTTAGTTATATGATTTTATGAATTTAGAGTAAGTTTATTTTGGGTTATTTATGAAAATGATTAACCTATCATGGAGGATATGTGAATAGGATAATTACTTTTCAATACAAGACTTTAGGAGCAACTGATGTTGTTTGGAGATAAATGTTACAATTTAACACGGAAGACTATGTGACTAAATCATTCAAATATTTGGGTTTCAATCTTATATTGGTTTACTTTGAATAATTTTATGGACAAATTGTTTATCAGGTGGTCCTCATTGAACTTTGGGTTTGGATGGACAAATTTTGGAGATTAATCATAGATTTTCTTTTTAAAGGGTTATCCTTTTCTGGATTATCTGACCTTGTTCTAACCTTTTTGGTTTTGGTTTTGGTTAAAGCCTAAAGACATGAGAATTATATTTATCTCTTTGGTGGATTAGGTGATTCTCTAGAAGATGACTATAGTACTCTTAATGAGAACAAGTCTCCCAAAATAGTCATCTTTTGGAAAAAAATATGAGTTTGATTAAGGAATCTAGTAAAAGTTGAAAGTCAACATGATAAGTGATTATGTTTCCTTATGAATAAATTCCTCAATAAAAAGTAACTTAAAACAAAATTTTGTATATTAACTTTTCCTTCTGGGGAATTTAATACCATTTTACCCATCACAAGTTTGTGATTATCTTATGGTTAACTTTATCCTAGACATGTTTACTATAACTCTCCCTCAAGAACATGACCCTTTGCCTTTTCTTCCATGTCCATGTTTTTCTATATGGAATCCTAGTATAGTTTAACTCGGGTGACCTCTGTACTTATCTTCCTTTATTTTAAAGTGATTGTTTTACCGACTCTTGATCTGATGCGGGACTTTCATGGATGTTTCCAAGTTCAATTTTAAAAATTGTGAGGATGCAATTCCTAAAAGGGGGGAAGGATGTAACATCCCAGGTAAATAAAGAATATGAAATTTTCATATTTATCCATATTTTTGAATAAAATATTAATATGACTTCAAAGGGGACTCTATGCTCGATGGTGTACCCCACACGCAACAACGAGTTTCTTGGGAATCTTACGTTGCACTATAATAATAAAATAATTTTATTTTAAATGGTAGTTAACATGTAGCCGTTGTATTGGAAGGAATGGATAGAAATAACTAAAATATGATTATATATGTTTTTAAATGTTTTTACATTTATCCAATAAAAGATAAAGGCTTAAAATACGGAAAGAATTCAATTTTAGGCGTATTTGCCCTAGTTTTCACTAAAGGTTCACTTATCACCTTTTGATGGAGAACTGTCATTAAATATAGTTTTGTTCACTCTTCTACATTATATTGGACCAAATAAAACTTTTCTTAAGAATTGGGACAGAAAATTTTACTTTGTGTAAATTTTTGGTATCTTTCCGATAAAGTTCATTTTTTTAATGAATAGTGTAAAATGTTGTATTTTAATTCAAAACCTCTTTTCAATATAATTTATTTATATGATTAGATTATCTTTTGAATTGTTTCTAAACTGATATTAGAATATATTTTTACCATTATATCCAATAGTGGTCATTGGAATTAATTTCACATTGAAATCAGACTTAAACTAGTGTCAATCTTTTGATACTTATTGTTTCATAAAAACACGCTATTTGCTCTGACAGCAGGAATTAATTATTAAATTAATTAATGTGACTTATATGTTTTTAATTTTGTAAAATAGACTTCATTTTTGAATTCGGAATAACAAATATAGCTTAGGGTGAATTTTTGGGATTTGTTTGAAAAACATCAATTTTTGATGAATAGTGAAACCACTAAGTGGTACTTATAAAAACTGATTTTTCTGTTTAAATGATATTTTTCCATCATTGTGTTTTGAATTTCAAAAATCCAACATAAATGGTTGTCATTAAGAAGTAAAATGTGGTTCAATGGGAAAAAATAATTTTTTTGGTGAATAGTAACTTATTATGTTTTTAATCGCGATTAGAGGTAATTAGTGTAGTTTATGGTAAGAATAATGTTTTAATAAAATGAAATGCCCTAGTACATGGCCTAACCTCATTGTATGTGTCATGGCCGACCAATACAATCCATGGTTCAACTTGGGGACCCCATGGGGCCACTTTGGTTGGAAAATGACATAATGTCTTTTTATTTAATGTTAAAGTAAACATGACACAAAATGGGATGTTTTACTAAAACAATTTTTACAGGGGGTTATAAAAGTCATATTTTTTACTATAAATATTAATTGGAAAGCTAAAAAAATTTCCTACATCATAGTATTTTTTAATAATTTTTAGACATTAAATAAATTAAATTATTTATGACATCATCATGATGCAGTGATGACCTCATTATTTAACGATTTAAATAAAATCGAAAGATCATGTAATATATAAGACCTAAACATGTCCAAAACCTATTGGATTAGTGTATTTATAACCCTTATCACCTTATCCTCGAAATAAATCAATGTTTTACCTTTAAAATCTGAAACTCTTTTGAAAATAAAGTAACATTTTGTAACTTTACAAGAGTGCCCCTCCTCTCCTCTTATAAATGGCCCCCACCTCTACCTCCTTAACCACACTCCCAAAGCCTTTGGCTCGGCCAAACCCTACCCATTTTGTCTCTCCACTTCCCTATATTACTCCTTGAAGCCTTACATTGGGCAGAAGACTTCCCAAGGAAGCCTTTGAGCTCAAACCAATGGGAGTTACCCGATTTTAAGGTAATGTCTTCACTTGTGTCATTTTGTTTTATTTTGCTTCTCCAACCCCCTAAAATCTTTTTATTCGTTTATTTTGTAACAAATTCAGTATATTCAATATACTAGGATGTTTTTATAAGATGTATTCGAGCTAAACTTACACACACCTACATCTAATAGTTAAAGAACATAATGTTTCCGTGGATGGCGAATTTCTGCCTCCCGAAACGATGATTGTTCAACATTCTCCTAACACCTACCAAGGTGGACATTAAGATGACACTATATTTATATATGATATATAATATGTTAATGTTTTACATAAGCTTCTGTATTTTTCATTTATGGCATACCTTTATGGCTTCCATTATGGGTAAACGCGATATATTCATTTAAGGAAGTGCGGACTACCGCCCCCTCAAAGTGATTTGATTCGTTAATACCATATGTGGTATGTATAAAGGATATATTTAATGATATTATATATTATACCATACTGGATTTAAAATACTATTATGTATCATTATGTTTTAAGTAACTTAAATATGAAATAGATATGGAAGTAGCATTCATGCGTACGTACGGCTTACCGTCTCCATGAACGGTACATTTCATTTCTTATCTAAAAATGTTATGTAATATTATAAGTACATATATATAATGGATATATATGTAATATATTAAATATAAATTATGGATATCATTCTGAAATTATAACATATATATATCTCTCTCATTTTGTTTTAATTCCATTAATATGACAAAAAATGAAAGTAGCATTCATGCATACGTACGGCCTACCGTCTCCATGAACGGTGCTTTTCATTTTTTATCTCCAAATGATATGGAATAGTATAAAATGAATATTTACGGGATATATATGATATTTTAATCATTAATACTATTCTGAAAATTATTAACTTATAACTACATGGGCAATCATTTTTCAAACAAGTTCATTCTTGACTCATGTACCAAACATCGGCAAAATCGTCTGATATGAACTAACATTATTAAACAATTATAATAACATTATAATATGTGATATGAACTGAATAATAATTTCTAAAGCAGTTACTTAGTCAATTATTAATTGACCAAAGTTTATTATTCAGGAATATAAAGAAACGAACAAGACAAGTTGGACTTGAGGTAAGGGATCCTACTCCACTCTTTCTTTTTAAGTACACTCTTTTATGTCATTACTTTTAAAGCTCATATTTCATGTTATTGGGATGTTATTTTATATTAATCTTACTTTAATTTTTATGATCATATGATGAGAGACCCTATTCTCTCTCATCAAGCCATTTTGGATGTTTTGAGTGGCGCCGTTAGGCTGCCAAATTTTCGTAAGAGATCTAACCTTTCTCTTTCTTTTTTAGTACTCTCCTTTATGTAACTTCTTTTAAGCTCCTCTTTTTTATGTTTGGGGATGTTATTTTATATTCCTATTTCTATAAAATTTAATTTAATATGATGAGATACCCTATTTGAACTCATCAATCCATTTTTGTAAGTTTTATGTGGCGTCGTTAGGCTGCCGAGTTTTCATAAGGGATTTTTCATCTCACTTTTATTCCCGTGAGATTTTTGCTACATTTGCCATAATTTCCTTTGAGTGGTGTATGTAATGCACATTATTTTACTCATTGTGTAATAGACTTTCTTTTATGAGTATTTACATCAATGTTGTATTGTCCTTCTTTCACGAGGTGTATGTTTCGAAAGATACCCATGTCGGTAAGGGAAACTTTCACCCTCCTCTTTTTAAAAGACATCTTTTGTTGGGTCTTTTAATTTACATATTTTTATGTTGGGATATGTTCTCATATATTCTTATTGATGTAAATTTTATTTCCAAGTGACGAGATACCTTTTTTTATCTCTCATCAACTCATTTTGATGTGACGCAGTTAGGCTGTCAAGGGAACTTTTTAACCCAATTTCGATTTCTTTGGGTTCAACATGTAGTTATTGAATATGTAATCCTTTAAATATGTGTGAATGACCTTTGATTATTTTACACTTAATATCCATTTATATTTGATTTATTCGTTTGTCACACATAATTATGTAATTGATTTATCCTTAAACCAAGGATAGCGTCTTTGTAAGGGACTTCGTCTCAATATCCTTTCATTAAGGCATATTATGTTTTCTACACAACCTTATTTTATAAGGTGTATAAAACCCTTTTACTTTTATGTTTATTCAAAAGGAATCTTTTTTTATGAAGTGTTTATTAAACTACAAAAGGGAATGTTTATGTCATACGTATGCGGCGACAACGACTTCTCCGCCGTCGTGACAATTATTTGAGTTTCGGCTTCCTCTACAAGCCATACCTTATTTTTAAAAGAAAAATATATACCATGTTTTACATTTCTTTTATTTTGGTATTAAAAATGGTTTTCATAATGTTTTTATATCAATTTGTTGTATTGATATCATGTGATTGAATGGTGGAAATTTTATGTTTCCTTTATGCATGTTTTATGTGATACGATTATGTTGAGGTTCTTCGGCATTATTATGAAGACAGGTGGTTCCGTGATAAACTAAGGGTTGGTGAGTCTGATATAGATCTCCAATGCATTGGGTAACGTGAAGGAGTGAAATGTTAAGGTTTCTCCGAAAAGATTTAGGTAATATACTGTGGTGGGTATTTCAAATGTAACCAAGAGGGTTACTCCCTACGTAAGAATGTTATGAATGCCTCAAGTTCCCTTTTATGTCTTATGATTTCTATGATTTATTCATGATTTGATGAGGTATGTTAAAGTGCCTATGTTTTATGGGTAAAGTATGATTTCATTCTTATGTATATATGAACTCATGTTTCCTTTCCATATTTTTATAACCCTTACTGAGCTTTTTATGCTCATCCCATGTTTTTGAAATGTTTTTCACAGGTCAAGTGAATGGTACATGATGGGATGATAGTCTCAAGGATTTGTCAAGAAATAATCCATGTTTTATTTTAAATATGTTTCCGTTGATGGGAAGAATGAATACTGTCTTTTATGTAACCACTTTGTTTAAATGTGGAATGTAATGCAAGTTTCATGATCTAATTATCTAAAACTCTAAACCATAAAATATCCTCAATGTGTAATCTTGTAATAACCAAATATTAAGTAAGGTTTAAGGCTGGGGCCTTATAGTAGGTATCAAAGGTTGGTTTAGATAACTTTAGAGGTTAGGGTATTCTTTAAGCATAAGATGCATTACCATAATGGTTAGGATTTCCGAAAGTATCCTAGTTTTAGATAAAGTTAATGAGTAAGTATATTTTAGTGTTTATCTTCCTCATTAGTACATGATGGTTTTTTGATGTACTCACACTGACCATTTTGGTTTTTGTAAATGGCTGGATCTAGTAGGCACCAAAGTAACAATGGATGTGAAGGAAACTGTGACAGTTTTTTGAGCAAGCAACTAAATGATATGGAAGTTGCAATGAGAACTCTTGTGATTATCCTCAACCAACTATCTGGAGTCATGATTGACCACATAAACCTTGGTGATTTCTCTAAGGCATCATATAAGCGAGAAACAAATCCCTACAGAAGTACAGGTAATAATCATAAAGGTAAGTTTGTTCAAAAACTTATGTGTCAAAGCTGTGGAAAGAAACATTTAGGAAAATGTTTCAAAGGGACAGAAATATGCTATAGATGTGGAAATGATGGTTATAAAGCAAGAACCTGCCATGGAAAAAGGAAGCATCCAGTTGACTCAAGGAATGGGAAATATGTTCTTTCTAAGGGATCAATTGAATGTTTTAAATGTGGTGTGCATGGTCATTATGCAAACACATGACCTATGAAGAAGTTTCGTGAATGGGATCACCATGAGCGTACAAATGTTCGTTTACCAATACCTTATTTCTATTCCGATTGAGGATGAAGAAACTGACAATGACCAATCAAAGTTATGTATTATTTCATGACTATTCTTTTCCTATTTTGGAATCATAGGATATGATTCATGATTTTGTTTGTAGGAAAGAGGTATTTCAGAATAAGTTGGAAATGAATGGTTAATGGATCATGAAGAATGATTAATGAGTAAGATGTCAACATATAAGGGCTTCAAGAGTTATGGTGAAATTCTTAAGAGTATTAAGTCTCTTTTGATGATGGGGTTACATTATAAGACTTTTTATATTATGTGTAACCCTGATGTTTAATATATTCAAATTTTATTCAAGGAATAGTTATCTTTTCTTTTGTGGACATAGTTATAAAGAACCATATGGGTTTATAGGATCTATACTTTTGAGGTAATTATGGGTTACTATATGTTATGATTGAAGTGAAAGGCATGAGATAAAATTGAGGTTAAATTATGTTATGGTTATTTTTTATGATTTTATCCCTTTTGGGGAATGATTTGAGAATTATATAGTTTTGGAAAAAGGACAACACGCAGACCGTGTGACTACCCATCGCGTCGGACAATGCTGCGGGAATCGAACCCACAACCAAAGTGCAACATGTATTTATCGCCTACCACTGGACTACGTGAAGTCCCTGGTTAGTTTGACTGATTCTTTTTAGTTATATGATTTTATGAATTAAGAGTAAGTTGACTTTGGGTTATTTATGAAAATTATTAACCTATCATGGAGGATATTTGATTAGGTTAATTACTTTTCAATACAAGACTTTAGGAGCAACTTATGTTGTTTAGAGATAAATGTTACGATTAAACATGGAAGACTATGTGACTAAATCCTTCAAATATTTGGGTTTCAATATTATATTAGTTTACTTTGAATAATTTTATAGACAAATTGTTTATCAGTTGGTCCTCATTGAACATTGGGTTTTGTTGGACAAATTTTCGAGATTAAGCATAGATTTTCTTTTTAAAGGTTTATCCTTTTCTTGATTAACTGACTTTGTACTAACCTTTTTGGTTTTGGTTTTGGTTAAAGCATAAATACATGGGAAGTATATAGTTATCTTTGGTGGATTAGGTGATTCTATAGAAGTTGATTATAGTACTCTTAATGTGAACAAGTCTCCCTAAATACTCGTCTTTTGGAAAAAATATGAGTTTGATTAAGGAATCTAGTAAAAGTTGAAAGTCAACATGATAAGTTATTATGTTTTCTTATGAATAAATTCCTCAATAAAAAGTAACTTAAAACAAAAATGTTGTCTATTAACTTTTCCTACTGGGGAATCGAATACCATTTAACCCATCACAAGTTTGTGATTTTTTTATGATTAACTTTCTCATAGACATGTTTACTATCACTCTCCCTCAAGAACATGTCCCTTTGCTTTTTCTTCCATGTCCATGTTTTTCTACATGGAATCCTAGTATGGGTTAACTCGGGTGACCTCTGTACTTATCTTCCTTTATTTTAAATTGATTGTTTTACCGACTCTTGTTCCAATGTGGGACTTTCAAGGATGTTTCCAAGATCAATTTTAAAAATTGCGAGGATGCAATTCCAAAAAGGGGGGAAGGATGTAACACCCCAGGTAAATAAAGAATATGAAATTTTCATATTTATCTATATTTGTGAATAAAATATTAATATGACTTTAAAGGGGACGCTATGCTCGATGGCATACCCAACACGCAACAACGAGTTTCTTGGGAATATTACGTTGCACTCTAGTAATAAAATAATATTATTTTAAATGGTAGTTAACATGTAGTCATTGTATTGGCAGGAATGGATAGAAATAACTAAAATATTATTATATATGTTTTTAAATTTTTTTACATTTATCTGATAAAAGGTAAAGTCTTAAAATACGGAAAGAATTCAATTTTAGGCGTATATGCCCTAGTTTTCACTAAAGGTTCACTTATCGCCTTTTGATGGAGAACCGTCATTAAATACAGTTTTGTTCACTCTTATACATTCTATTGGACCAAATAAAACTCTTCTTAATAATTGGGACATCAAAATTTACTTTGTGTATATTTTTGGTATCTTTCCGATAAAGTTCATTTTTTTAATGAATAGTGTAAAATGTTGTATTTTAATTCAAAACCTCTTTTTAATCTAATTTATTTATATGATTAGATTATCTTTTTAATTGGTTTTAAAGTGAAATTAGAATATATTTTTACAATTAAATCCAATAGTGGTCATTGGAATTAATTTCAATTTGATATCAGACTTAAACTACTGTCAATCTTTTGATACTTATTGTTTCATAAAAACACGCTATTTGCTCTGACAGCAGGAATTAATTATTAAATTAATTAATGTGACTTATATGTTTTGAATTTTTTAAAATAGAATTCATTTTTGAATTCGGAATATCAAATATATCTTAGGGTGAATTTTTGGGATTTTTCTGAAAAACATCAATTTTTGATGAATAGTGAAACCACTAAGTGGTACTTATAAAAACTGATTTTTCCATTTAAATGAACATTTTCTATCTTTGTGTTCTGAATTTCAAAAATACAAAATAAATGGTTGTCATTAAGAAGTAAAATGTGGTTCAATGGGATAAAAATAATTTTTTGGTGAATAGTAACTTATTAAGTTTTTAATCGCGATTAGAGGTAATTAGTGTTGTTTATGGTAAGAATAATGCTTTAATAAAATGAAATCACCTATACACATGTCCTACCCTCATTTGATGTGTCATTTCCGACAAATAAAATCCATGGGTCAACTTTGGGACCCCATGGGGCCACTTTGGTTGGAAAATGACATAAATATCTTTTTATTTAATGTTAAAGTAAAAATAGTACAAACAAGGGATGTTTTACTAAAACACTTTTTACATGGGGTTATACAAGTCATATTGTTTACTATAAATATTCATTAGAAAGCTAAAACGATTTCCTACAACATAGTATTTTTTAATAATTTTTAGACCTTAAATAAATTAAATTATTTATGACATCATGATGATGCAGCGATGACCTCATTATTTAACGATTTAAATAAAATCGAATGATAATGTAATATCTAAGACCTAAACATTTCCAAAACCTATTGGATGAGTGTATTTATAACCATTATCACCTTATCCACGAAATACATCAATGTGGGACCTTTAAAATCCGAAAAGCATTTGAAAATAAAGTAACATTTTGTAACTTTACCAGAGTGCCCCTCCTCTCCTCTTATAAAAGGAACCCACCTCTACCTCCTTACCCACACTCCCAAAGCCATTGGCTCGGCCAAACCCTGCCCATTTTGTCTCTCCACTTCCCTATATTACTCCTTGATGCCTCACTTTGGGCAGAAGTCTTCCCAAGGAAGCCTTTGAGCTCAAACAAAAGAGAGTTACCCGATTTTAAGGTAATGTCTTCACTTGTGTCCTTTTGTTTTATTTTGCTTCTCCAAGCCCCTAAAATATTTTTATTCATTTATTTTGTAACAAATCCAGTATCTTCAATATACTAGGATGTTTTTATAAGAAGTATTCGAGCTACACTTACACACACCTACATCTAATGGTTAAGGAACATTCTGTTTCTGTGGATGGCGAATTTCTGCCTCCCAAAACGATGATTGTTCAACATTCTTCTAACACCTACAAAGGTGGACATTAAGATGACACTATATTTATATATGATATCTAATATGTTTATGTTTTACTTAAGCTTCTGTACTTTTCATTTATGGCATACCGTTATGGTTTCCATTATGAGTAAACGCGATATCTTCATTTAAGAAAGTGCGGACTACCGCCCCCTCAAAGTGATTTGATTCGTTAATACCATATGTGGTATGTATAAAGGATATATTTAATGATATTATATATTATACCATACTGTAATTAAAATACTATTATGTATCATTATGTTTTAATTCCATTAAATATGAAATAGAAATTGAAGTAGCGTTCATGCGTACGTACGGCTTACCGTCTCCATGAACAGTACATTTCATTTCTTATCTCAAAATGTTATGTAATATTATAAGTACATATATATAATGGATATATATGTAATATATTACATCTAAATTATGGATATAATTCTGGAATTATAACATATATATATCTCTCTCATTTTGTTTTAATTCCATTAATATGACAAAAAATGAAAGTAGTGTTCATGCGTACGTACGGCCTACCGTCTCCATGAACGGTGCTTTTTGTTTTTTATCTCCAAATGATATGGAATAGTATAAAATGAATATTTACGGGATATATATGACATTTTAATCATTAATACTATTCTGGAAATTATTTACTTATAACTACATTGGCAATCATTTTTCAAACAAGTTCATTTTTGACTCATGTACCAAACATCGGCAAAAACGTCTGATATGAACTAACATTATTAAAAAATTATTATAACATTATAATATGTGATATGAACTGAATAATAATCTCTAAAGGAGGTACTTAGGAAATTATTAATTGACCAAAGTTTATTATTCAGGAATATAAAGAAACGAAGAAGACAAGTTGGACTTGAGGTAAGGGATCCTACTCCACTCTTTCTTTTTAAGTACACTCTTTTATGTCAATCCTTTTAAAGCTCATATTTATTGTTATTGGGATGTTATTTTATATTAATCTTACTGTAATTTTTGTGTTCATGTGATGAGAGACCCTATTCTCTCTCATCAAGCCATTTTGGATGTTTTGAGTGGCGTCGTTAGGCTGCCAAATTTTCGTAAGAGATCTAACCTCTCTCTTTCTTTTTAAGTACTCTAATTTATGTAACTTCTTTTAAGCTCCTCTTTTTTATGTTTGGGGATGTTCTTTTATATTCATATTTCTATAAAATCTAAGTTAATATTATGAGATACCCGATTTGATCTCATCAATCCATTTTTTAAGTTTTAGGTGGCGTCGTTAGGCTGCCGAGTTTTCGTAAGGGATTTTTCATCTCACTTTTATTCTCATGAGATTTATGATACATTTTCCATAATTTCCTTTGAGTGGTGTATGTACTACCCATTATTTTACTCATTGTGTAATATACGTTCTTTAGTGAGTATTTACATCAATTTTGTATTTTCCTTCTTTAACAAGGTGTATGTTTCGAGAGATACCCATGTCGGTAAGGGAACCTTTCACCCACCTCTTTTTAAAAGACTTCTTTTGTTGGGTCTTTTAATTTACATATTGTATTGTTGGGATATGTTCTCATATATCCTTATTGATGTAAATTTTATGTCCAAGTGATGAGATACCTTTTTTTTATCTCTCATCAACTCATTTTGACGTGACGCCGTTAGGCTGTCAAGGGAACTTCTTAACCCAATTTCGATTTCTTTGGGATCAACATGTATTTATTGAATATGTCATCCTTTGAATATGTGTGAATGACGTTTGATTATTTTACACTTAATATCTACTTATATTTGGTGTATTATTTTGTCACACATAATTATGTAATTGATTTATCCTTAAACCAAGGATAACGTCTTTGTAAGGGACTTCGTCTCAATATCCTTTCATTGAGGCATATTCTGTTTTCTACACAACCTTCTTTTATATGGTGTATAAACCCCTTTGACTTTTACGTTTATTCAAAAGGAATATTTTTTATATTAAGAGTTTATTAAATTAAAAAAGGGAATGTTTTTTTCGTACGTATGCGGCGACAACGACTTCTCTGCCGTCCTGACCATTATTTGAGTTTCGGCATCATCTACAAGCCATGCCTTCTTTTTAAATGAAAAATAAATACCATGTTTTACTTTTCTTTTATTTTGGTATTAAAAATGGTTTTCATAATGTTTTTATATCAATGTGTTGTATCGATATCATGTGATTGAAAGGTGGAAATGTTATGTTTCCCTTATGCATGTTTTATGTGATACGATTATGTTGAGGTTCTTGGGAATTATTATGAAGACGGGTGGTTCCGTGATAAACTATGGGCGGGTGATCCTGATATAGCTCTCCAATGCATTGGGTAACGCGAAGGAGTGAAATGTTAAGATTTCTCCAAAGATATTTATGGAATATACTATGGTGGGTATTCCAAACGTAACCAAGAGGGTTACTCCCTACGTAAGAATGTTATGAATGCCTCAAGTTACCTTTTATGTCTTATGATTTCTCTGATTTATTCAAGATTTGATGAGGTATGTTAAAGTGCCTATGTTTTATGGGTAAAGTATGATTTCATTCTTATGTATATATGAACTCATGTTTCCTTTCCATATTTTTATAACCCTTACTGAGCTTTTTATGCTCATCCCAAGTATTTGAAATGTTTTTCACAGGTCAAGGGAAAGGTACATGATGGGATGACAGTCTCAAGGATGTGTCAAGAAAGAATCCATGTTTTATTTTAAATATGTTTCTGTTGTTGGGAAAAGTGAATACTGTCTTTTATGTAACCACTTTGTTTAAATGTGGAATGCAAAGCAAGTTTCATGATCTAATTCTCTAAAAGTCTAAACCTTAAAATATCCTCAATGTGTAATCTTATAATAACTCAAGATTATGTAAGGTTTAAGGCTAGGGACTTATAGTTGGTATCAATGGTCGGTTTAGATAACTTTAGAGGTTTGGGTATTCATTAAGCATAAGTGGTATTACCATAATGGTTAGGATTTCAGAAAGATTCCCAGTTTTAGATAAAGTGAATGAGTAAGTATATCTTACTGTTTATCTTCCTCATTAGTACATGATGGTTTTGTTTATATACTCACACTGACCATTTTGGTTTTAGTAAATGGATGGATCCAACAGGCACCAAAATAACAATGGATGTGAAGGAAACTGTGATAGTTTTTTGAGCAAACAACTGAATGATATGGGAGCTTCAATGAGAACTCTTGTGATTATCCACAACCAACTATTTGGAGTCATGATTGACCACATAAACCATGGTGATTTCTCTAAGGCATCATATATTCGAGAAAAAAATCCCTACAGAATTACAGGTAATAATCATAAAGGTAAGTGTGTTAAAAAACCTATGTGTCAAAGATGTGGAAAGAAACACCTAGGAAAATGTTTCAAAGGGACATAAATATGCTATAGATGTTGAAATGAAGGTCATAAAGCAAGAACCTACCATGGAAAAAGGAACCATCCAGTTGACTCAAGGAAAGGGAAAGAAGTTCTTTCTGATGGATCAATTGAATGTTTTAAATGTGGTGTGCATGGTCATTATGCAAACACATGACTTATCAAGAAGTTTCGAAAATGGGATCACCAAGAGCGTACAAATGTTCATTTACCAATACCTAATGCCATTCCGATTGAGGATGAGGAAACGGACAATGACCAATCAAAGGTATGTATTATTTCATGACTATTGTTTTCCTATTTTGGAATCTTAGGATATGATTCATGATTTTGTTTTTAGGGAAGAGGTATTTCAGAATAAGTTGTAAAGGAATGGTTAATGGATCATGAATAATGATGAAAGAGTAAGATGTCAACATATAAGGGCTTCAAGAGTTATGGTGAAATTCTTAAGAGTATTAAGTCTCTTTTGATGATGGGGTTACATTAGAAGACTTTTTATATTATGTGTAACCCTGATGTTTAATATATGCACATTTTATTCAAGGAATAGTTATCTTTTCTTTTGTGGACATAGTTATAAAGAACCATTTGGGTTTATATGATCCTTACTTTTGAGGTAATTATAGGTTACTATATGTTATGATTGAAGTGAAAGGCATGAGATAAAATTGAGGTTAAATTATGTTATGGTTATTTTTGATGATTTTATCCCTTTTTGGGGAATGATTTTAGAATTATATAGTTTTGGAAAAAGGACAACACGCAGACCGTGTGACTACCAATCGTGTCAGACAAAGCTGCGGGAATCGAACCCACAACCAATGTGCGACTGGTATTTATCACCTACCACTGGACTACGTGAAGTCCCTAGTTAGTTTGACTGATTCTTTTTAGTTATATGATTTTATGAATTAATATTAAGCTGAATTTGGGTTATTTATGATAATTATTAACCTATCATGGAGGATATTTGATTAGGTTAATTACTTTTCAATACGAGACTTTAGGAGCAACTGATGTTGTTTGGAGATAAATGTTACGATTTAACTTGGAAGACTATGTGACTAAATCATTCAAATATTTGGGTTTAAATCTTATATTGATTTACTTTGAAGAATTTTATGGACAAATTTTTTATCAGATGGTCCTCGTTGAACTTTGGGTTTTGTTAGACAAATTTTGGAGATTAAGCATAGATTTTCTTTTTAAAGGGTTATCCTTTTCTTGATTATCTGACCTTGTACTAACCTTTTTGGTTTTGGTTTTGGTTAAAGCCTAAATACATGGGAAGTATATAGTTCTCTTTGGTGGATTAGGTGACTCTCTAGAAGTTTATTATAGTACTCTTAATGCGAACAAGTCTCCCTAAATACTCGTCTTTTGGAAAAAATATGAGTTTGATTAAGGAATCTAGTAAAAGTTGAAAGTCAACCTGATAAGTGATTATGTTTCCTTATGAAGAAATTCCTCAATAAAAAGTAACTTAAAACAAAAATGTTGTCTATTATCTTTTCCTACTAGGGAATCGAATACCATTTATCCCATCACAAGTTTGTGATTTTCTTATGGTTAACTTTCTCTTAGACATGTTTACTATCACTCTCCCTCAAGAACATGATCTTTTTCTTTTTCTTCTATGTCCATGTTTTTAAACATGGAATCCTAGTTTGGGCTAACTCGGGTGACCTCTGTACTTATTTTCCTTTATTTTAAAGTGATTGTTTTACCGACTCTTGTTCCGATGTGGGACTTTCAAGGATGTTTCCAAGCTCAATTTTAAAAATTACGAGGAGGCAATTCCCAAAAGGGGGGAAGGATGTAACACCACAGGTAAATAAAGAATATGAAATTTTCATATTTATCCATATTTGTGAATAAAATATTAATATGACTTTAAAGGGGATGCTATGCTCGATGGCATACCCAACACGCAACAACGAGTTTCTTGGGAATCTTACGTTGCACTCTAATAATAAAATAATATTATTTTAAATCGTAGTTAACATGTAGCTGATGTATTGGCGGGAATGGATAGAAATAACTAAAATATGATTATATATGTTTTTAAATGTTTTTACATTTATCCAATAAAATATAAAGGCTTAAAATACGGAAAGAATTCAATTTTAGGCGTATATGCCCTAGTTTTCACTAAAGGTTCACTTATCGCCTTTTGATGGTGAACCGTCATAAAATATAGTTTTGTTCACTCTTATAAATTCTATTAGACCAAATAAAACTCTTCTTAAGAATTGGGACATCAAAATTTACTTTGTGAAAATTTTTGGTATCTTTCCGATAATGTTCGTTTTTTTAATGAATAGTGTAAAATGTAGTATTTTAATTCAAAACCTCATTTTAATCTAATTTATTTATATGATTATATTATCTTATGAATTGGTTTTAAAGTAAAATTATAATATATTTTTACCATTAAATCAAATAGTGTTCGTTGAAATTAATTTCACTTCGAAATCAGACATAAACTAGTGTCAATCTTTTGATACTTATTGTTTCATAAAAACACACTATTTGCTCTGACAACGGGAATTAATTATTAAATTAATTAATGTGACTTAAATGTTTTTAATTTTGTAAAATAGACTTCATTTTTGAATTCAGAATATCAAATATATCTTAGGGTTAATTTTTGGGATTTTTTTGAAAAACATCAATTTTTGATGAATAGTGAAACCACTAAGTGGTACTTATAAAAACTAATTTTTCTATTTAAATGAAATTTTTCCATCTTTGTGTTTTGAATTTCAAAAATCCGACATACAAGGTTGCCATTAAGAAGTAAAATGTTGTTCAATGGGATAAAAATATTTTTTTTGGTGAATAGTAACTTATTAAATTTTTAATCGCGATTAGAGGTAATTAGTGTAGTTTATGGTAAGAATAATGTTCTAATAAACTGAAATGACCTAGACACATGTCCTACCCTCATTGGATGTGTCATTTCCGACCATGAAAATCCATGGGTTAACTTGGGCACCCCATAGGGCCACTTTGGTTGGAAAATGACATAAATATCTTTTTATTTATTATTAAAGTAAAAATGACACAAACATGAAATGTTTTACTAAAACAATTTTTACATGTGGTTATACAAGTCATATTTTTTACTATAAATATTAATTGGAAATATAAAAATATTTCCTACATCATAGTAGTTTTTATATAATTTTTAGACATTATATAAATTAAATTATTTATGACATCATGATGATGCAGCGATGACCTCATTATTTAACGATTTAAATAAAATAGAATGATAATGTAATATCTAAGACCTACACATGTCCAAAACCTATTGTATGAGTGGATTTCGAACCCTTATCACCTTATCCTCTAAATAAATTAATTTGGGACTTTAAAATCCGAAACTCTTTTGAAAATAAAGTAACATTTTGTAACATTACAAGAGTGCCCCTCCTCTCCTCTAATAAAAGGCCCCCAAATCTACCTCCTTACCCAAACACCCAAAGCCTTTGGCTCGGCCAAACCCTGACCATTTTGTCTTTACACTTTCCTCTATTACTTCTTGAAGCCTCACTTTGGGCAGAAGTCCTCCCAAGGAAGCCTTTGAGCTCAAACCAAAGGGAGTTACCCGATTTTAAGGTAATGTCTTCACTTATGTCCTTTTGTTTTATTTTGCTTCTCCAACCCCCTAAACAATTTTTATTCAATTATTTTGTAACAAATATAGTATCTTAAAATATACTAGGATGTTGTTATAATAAGTATTCTAGCTAAACTTACACACACCTACATCTAATGGTTAAAGAACATACTGTTTCCGTGGATGGGGAATTTCTGCCTCTCGAAACGATGATTGTTCAACATTATTCTAACACATACAAAGGTGGCCATTAAGATGACACTATATTTATATATGATATCTAATATGTTTATGTTTTACTTAAGCTTCTGTATTTTTCATTTATGGTGTACCTTTATGGTTTCCATTATGGGTAAACGTGATATCTTCATTTAAGGAAGTGCGGACTACCGCCCCCTCAAAGTGATTTGATTCGTTAATACCATATGTGGTACGAATAAAGGATATATTTAATGATATTATATATTATACCATACTATAATTAAAATACTATTATGTATCATTATTTTTTAATTCCAATAAATATGAAATATAAATGGAAGTAGCGTTCATGCGTACGTACGGCTTACCGTCTCCATGAACGGTACATTTCATTTCTTATCTCAAAATGTTATGTAATATTATAAGTACATATATATAATTTATATATATGTAATATATTACATCTAAATTATGGATATCATTATAGAATTATAACATATATATATATCTCGCATTTTTTTTAATTCCATTAATTTGACAAAAAATGAAAGTAGCGTTCATGCGTACGTACGGCCTACCGTCTCCATGAACGGTGCTTTTCGTTTTTTATCTCCAGATGATATAGAATAGTATAAAATGAATATTTACTGGATATATATGATATTTTAATCATTATTACTATTCTAGAAATTATTTACTTATAACTACATGGGCAATCATTTTTCAAACAAGTTCATTTTTGACTCATGTACCAAACATCGGCAAAAACGTCTGATATGAACTAACATTATTAAACAATTATTATAACATTATAATATGTGATATGAACTGAATAATAATCTCTAAACGAGGTAATTAGGAAATTATTAATTGACCAAAGTTTATTATTCAGGAATATAAAGAAACGAACAAGACAAGTTGGACTTGAGGTAAGGGATCCTACTCCACTCTTTCTTTTTTAAGTACACTCTTTTATGTCATTCCTTTTAAATCTCATCTTTCTTGTTATTGGGATGTTCTTTTCTATTAATCATACTGTAAATTTTATGTTCATGTGATTATAGACCCTATTTTCTCTCATCAAGCCATTTTGGATGTTTTGAGTGGTGCCGTTAGGCTGCCAAATTTTCGTAAGAGATCTAACCTCTCTCTTTCTTTTTAAGTACTCTCCTTTATGTCACTTCTTTTAAGCTCCTCTTTTTTATGATGGGGGATGTTCTTTTATATTCCTCTTTCTATAAACTTTAGGTTAATAGTATGAGATACCCTATTTGATCTCATAAATCCATTTTTGTAAGTTTTATGTGGCGTCGTTAGGCTGCCGAGTTTTCGTAAGGGATTTTTCATCTTACTTTTATTCCCGTGAGATTTATGCTACATTGGCCATAATTTCCTTTGAGTGGTGTATGTACTGACCATTATTTTTCTCATTGTGTAATATACTTTATTTTATGAGTATTTACATCAATGTTGTATTGTCATTCTTTCACAAGATGTATGTTTCGAAAGATACCCATGTTGGTAAGGGAACCTCTCACCCTCCTCTTTTTAAAAGACTTCTTTTGTTGGGTCTTTTAATTTACATATTGTTATGTTGGGATATGTTCTCATATATACTAATTGATGTAAATTTTATGTCCAAGTGATGAGATACCTTTTTTTATCTCTCATCAACTCATTTTTATGTGACGTCGTTAGGCTGTCAAGGGAACTTCTTAACCCAATTTCAATTTCTTTGGGTTCGACATGTAGTTATTGAATATTCCATCCTTTGAATATGTGTGAATGACCTTTGATTATTTTACACTTAATATCCACTTATATTTGGTGTATTATTTTGTCACACATAATTATGTAATTGATTGATCCTTAAACCAAGGATATCACCTTTGTAAGGGACTTCGTCTCAATCTCCTTTCATTGAGGCATATTCTGTTTTCTACACAACCATCTTTTATACGGTGTATAAACCCCTTTGACTTTTATGTTTATTCAAAAGGAATCTTTTTTATACGAAGTGTTTATTAAACGACAAAAGGGAATGCTTTTGTCCTACGTATGCGGCGACAATGACTTCTCTGCCATTGTGACCATTATTTGAGTTTTGGCTTCCTCTACAAGCCATACCTTCTTTTCCTTTATTTTGGTATTAAAAATGGTTTTCATAATGTTTTTATATCAGTGATTTGTATTGATATCATGTGATTGAAAGGTGGAAATTTTATGTTTCCTTTATGCATGTTTTATGTGATACGATTATGTTGAGGTTCTTGGGCATTATTATGAAGACGGGTGGTTCCGTGATAAACTAAGTGCGGGTGAGCCCGATATAGCTCTCCAATGCATTGGTTAATGCAAAGGAGTGAAACGTTAAGGTTTCTCCGAAGAGATTTAGGGAATATACTGTGGTGGGTATTCCAAACGTAACCAAGAGGGTTACTCCCTATGTAAGAATGTTATGAATGCCTCAAGTTACCTTTTATGTCTTATGATTTCTATGATTTATTCATGATTTGATGAGGTATGTTAAAGTGCCTATGTTTTATGGGTAAAGTATGATTTCATTCTTATGTATATATGAACTCATTTTTCCTTTCCATATTTTTATAACCCTTACCGAGCTTTTTATGCTCATCCCATGTTTTTGAAATGTTTTTCATAGGTCAAGGGGAAGGTCCATGATGGGATGATAGTTTCAAGATTGTGTCAATAAAGAATCCATGTTTTGTTTTAAATATGTTTCTGTTGATGGGAAGAATGAATACTATCTTTTATGTAACCACTTTGTTTAAATGTGGAATGTAATGCATGTTTCATGATCTAATTCTCTAAAACTCTAAACCTGAAAAGATCCTCAATGTGTAATCTTGTAATAACTCAAGATTAAGTAAGGTTTAAGGCTGGGGCCTTATAGGAGAGATCAAAATAGTACAAATATAAAAATAAAAAATATATAGAGGTGAAAAAAATTATGGTTTTTAAAATTTACGATTCATAAAAGTTTCTTTAATGGATATTTATCACAGAAATTCACAAAATGAAATGAGATTATAATATAAGACCTTACCTCATATATTATATTTCCTCACACTAATTCAAATATAAAACATAATAAATATATATTTATCATAAATATATTAAATAATAATATTCAAACATAAATTAGTATTTATATTTTCCTTATACTATCTTATTATCATTTTATTAACAAAATTTTCATTAAAGAGAACATTATGGTTAAACGGGTTCATTCTCCACCCATGTTTCAGTTTGATGGATTTGGTATTTAAACCATTGTCATGGTTTAATCCTCTATAAAATACTAATCATGAAATTAATTATATAATTATTCATAAAATATACTTTTATAATAACTCATATTAATGGGTGATTAAAAATTAATCACATTATTATGTGGAGGTGGTAGTCCACACATACACACGAAGGACACAATCATTTTCCATAGAATGGAAATGTAATAAGATAGATAATATATTATAATTCCATAAAAATAATTATTTTATAAATATAATATATAAATATTAAATGCCTCGTAATAACCATCCATGAATGATCAGGATATAAAATGAATCATATCGCTACGTGGAGGTGGTAGTCCACATATACACACAAGTGGTACTTTCATTTCCCATTTTATGGAAAGGATGTGCAAGATGGTTTATCCATCATCATAATAACAATTCAATATATTCAAGATACAAAACTAATTATTTTATAATGAATAAAATAGATTTATAATAAGTATAATAATATCTGAAATTGAAAGTAATTGGTTTAGAGTTATACCTATTTTTTGAGAACCCTCCATTGGATTACAAATAATTCCTTGAAACGATTGTATTTTGATAAAAACGTGAACATTAAGAAATTTATATAGATTTTACGAATTTATTAGGTAATTTATTGAATGATATAAAAGGATCATTATGTGTGATAAATATTTGAGAGGTGTAATCATATTAAAAGGGATGGAGAGGATACACTTGGTATTTATCAAATGACTAAAATAAAATAATGTATTAATCAATTAAACTTTCTCAAAAATTAATATTTTTAAAATATTTTACGTATAATTTAAAAAACCCATCAAAAAAATTTCAATCATTTTTGTTTATATTTTAATCATTTTCTCTTAGGTAGCCCCTAGTAAACTTTTTTTAACCATTAATATAGCAATACATTTTTACTATTTCCATATTTCATTATGCACAAAAATTATGATTAACTTATAAAGTTATATGAATTATGATTACATTAAATATGAAACAAATTTTAAAAGACTAAATTTCAATAATTAGAAAAACAAATTGTTTTAAAATTAGTTCACAAAAATCATTAAAATCATTTTTATAGAAATAAGTTTTAAATCATTAAAACACAGTTTACATTCAATATATGCAATGTAAAAAATTTTAGATGAATGTTAAAATATTTGTTACAAATATTATATAATAAATTATTTAAAATAATTCATCAATATATATTAATTTATTTTATTAATATTAAAACACTTGGTGTGCATAAAATGGTTTTCAGATAAACATCACTTTTTTACCTTTAAATGATTTTATTTTAATTTATAACCAGTTAAAAACAAGTGAATTAATTTTATACATATGCAAAGTAAAATTTTTCATAATATAGTTATTCTTATTCATACTCTCTAGTCAAATGGATTTGTAATAACTATCATAAAAAATAATAATATTTATATCACGGTTCTTTTAAAGTCTATGTTGTGTGTAAATCATGCTCTAAAAAGAAATAAACAATATTTAAAAAGAAATACATAATAAAATATTGGTTTCTTACATTATAAAACCTTATAATCATTTTTTACTTTTAATTACATTACTCTAATACAAGAAATTAAGGATTCTTCTACCTCATCATATCATTATTTTCCTACATAAATTCTTCTGATTTATAGTTATATCATAAAACATTAACCCGGTGTGTGGTCCTATTTCATAGCACTTTCACCCATTGGTTCATAATATTCACAAAATATTACTCATTATATATGTCATGATAAAGTTGTATAACCAATAAGTTCAATACAATTTATAGATCAACTATTTAATTCCTAAGGATAGATACATTGGACACATCGTCAACTTGAGAGAGATTTGGTTGATGTTTCAAGAGATAATAAAATATCATAATACGATCAATAATTTCAGTGAGTTGGATATATATAGGGATTAGTTTTCCCTTATTCCCAAATATCATAACTCCATGGATAAATTCATAGTCTTTTCTTCTCAATTACATTTAACACCATATCTTGCTAATGATTTACAACATAACATTTATATCAAATTAGAGCTACCTTGATGTGATGTTGAATACCTCAAACGGTATATTCAATTTTAACATTTATCTCAGTTAATAATAGATTTTTTCTAAATTTATTCCTATAATGTTGAATTTTTACCATTCCTTCAATGAAGATATTCATAAAGAGGCGTCTAAATTCTTGATTGAAGATAATTGTTTTATAAAAAAAATTAGAGGAAAGAAAGGTGTTGATCCCAACCACCTTTAAAATACAAAAAACATTATCTTATAAACTTGAATAGGGTTTCAATATTTCTTTTAAATTGAATATGTATCTTAGGAATAAGTAATGTATTGAACCCCAAATATATATCTAGATCCTATTGAATACTTATTTTGAACATCAATGTTAACCTCCGATCCAGATCAAATAAAATTGAGAGTAGTACTCTATAAAATCTCAAAATTTAATTAATGTATATCCAACCTAGCTAATAAAGAGGTTAATGTTATATTATTTAAATGAATTGTACTGAATTTATATGGTGGTCAACTATAACTCAATTATTATTATTCCATTTAGATTTTATGGGGAGTCTAATAATGAAATCTATGGTAATGATTTCCAATTTCTAATATAGTATGGGTAAATGTTGTAACATACCCTTAGACATCTTTCTATAAAAACTAAATTGATGACATACTTTTCATCAAGATACATACTAAAAAATATCCCAATTTAGGATTTCCCACTATAAATAATCTTTTGGATCTCTGTATATCTTCATACTTTTGGGATGAATATATAATTATAAACTATGAGATTTATCCAATAGCTCTTTCTTTAAGTCTACTATTTATGGAACATATACATTGTTATTTGACCTTATCATTCCATCATAATTATATCTAAACATTTGAACATTTGTCACCGTCTTTTGTAGTTTTATTTCCCACTTATTTACCTATTTAATCATTACATGGATTGATGGTTGAAAATTAATAAGAGAAAGATAAGACCTACCCCTTTCCTCAAAAATTCAATATCAATCCTCTGTAAATCCATAAATATTTGATATCTTTCAATAATTATCATGCACAAACGAGCATTTTTATAGGACCCTTGAATCCGACTTTTTATAAACTAATTTCACACATTATAAATTATCATTTAGCTTCTCCTTCCATGGTTAATTTATCAAAATCCTCTAATGATATTTATACACTAACTTTCACATTGAATATATAAAAATATAATCGATAAACTTCCAAAAGAATTTATCAAGGTAATCTCTAAAGTATTTATTCATTAAATCTATGAAAATAGTTTGGTAATTAATAAGATGGAATGGAATCAATATAAACTCATAATTAACATACCACCTACAATTGGTTGTCATGGATATATCCTTCTTCTTGAACCCCAATTAATGATATCCTAAATGAAGTTCAACCTTGTAAACGTATTGATCTCCTTACAGTTGATCAAACAAGTCATCAATATATGGTAGAGTATTATTTTCTTGATAGTGATCTTGTTAAATACAATATTATCAATGGAAAGGTGAATTGATTTATCTTAATTCATAAACAAACTAATAATTTCAGCCATAGTGCTAAACTAGGCTATATAAATCCTTTATCAAATTCTCATGAACTTTTTTTTCAATTCATTCAACTCAATCAGGGCCATTATAAATGGATTATTTAAAATAGGTTTATCACCAAGTATGAATTCTACTGAAAAATCAACATTACAATTTAGGGGAAGACAAGAAATTTATTTAGTAAATAAAATAAAACAGTCGTAGAATAATATTATATCATTAATGTTGAGTTCCTTGCTAACCATTTCAAAAACAATAACCATCGAGAATAGATAGTAAGATCAATACAAGTAAAGTAACTTCTATTGAAATTCCATATTCATCCTCACCTTGAAATCTGATCACAACATGATGTTAAAGTTGAACCATGAATTACCCTCATCAAAAACTAATATGGTCTCTATATAAATAGAGCCAATGCATTCCCAAAAGAACATAAAATTAAACTAGATTGTGAATCAAAAGGTTTTTCATGAAGTATATTCCCACCAACTTCTATCAATGATGATCTACGGACTTGAGATGTGATCACCATACCATTATTATTTTTTTACCTCTTACACAACATAGTAATTTACATTATGAAATAACATTACCTTTTAATTTTCAGGATATAAAATAATTTATGTGACTAATCTCAAATAAGATACCTCAATATTTTAGTGTCCCTATCACCACCACAACTTCATCATTTTATCTCCATTACATTACTAAACCCTAAATTGTTTTAGTGATCACAAAAATAATATTTATCAATCATATAATAATAAAAATCATTCATATTATGACTAAAATATGACATGTTTTTTCAATTAATGACAATTTAGGTTGAACCAATGTTATTTTTGGTTATCATTGATTTGAATCTATTATAACAGTTCATAAAGAAAATGTGAATTAACCCATGTATATATTATTGGAGTGTCTAGAAATAAGTATAATATTAGGACCACTCATTATGCATTGGTTAAAAAAAAATTAATACCAAATCATCCCCTTTCAGAAATGTTACCCCTAGGCGCATTAGTTCCATAGCTATATTTACTTTCCAGTATCCAGACAGGGATCTATTTACTTGGAAACCCACACAATATCTACATTACCAAATCTTCTAGATATTATCCTATACATAGAAATATGCTCATGGTTTATAACAAATTTTTATAATCTATTCTATAATTACTAAATAAATCCTTCTCTAATACCAACTAAGGCATCCCAATCATTTTATACATTAAAATTCACTATTTTAGAGGAATATTCAATACATATCACACAAAACATGACCCTAAACCATAAATTTTTATAGTATTTATTGACTAGATATATAATCATCCTATTTAAGTAAATATATTCATTATATACCACAATTATATTTTTATATAGTATAATATTTAGACATAACCAACATAAAACCTTTCTTCTTGGCTTGGATAAGTGAAACATAAAAATGATTGAACTCAAATACTCAATAAGAGTAAGCATTAGATATAGCAATAAATGATTGTATGAGATAATATGATGATAATAATTGTATAAAAACATGGCCATAAGTTACAGTAATCATATCTAATCATTATAATATCATTAATTAGAATCCAGGGCATAAGTATTTATGATAACAAAATGTATAATTCATAAGTGTGTGGAATAATCATTCTTGATACATTAGAAAACATAATAATCATAATATATAAGTTTGTGGCATAAAATATGAAAATTATATCATTTCCTTGTTTTATGCTCTCTTCCAAGTATAACATAGTGGATTGGGTTCACTCTTCATTCCATCATTTCCTTATGCAAGGTTCATTCTCAAGACTATGATAGTGGATAGAGTGTGTTACTTAACTACGTTAACTCCCCATTGAATTACTTATTATCTCATGAGGTACACATTTATACCCAATGCATTAGAGGACTATATAATTCTAGACCCACACATCGCATGATTAAAATTTTACATATGTGGTCCATAATTTCATAAACCATTCATCATGTCAAAGGGAACAGTTTTCCTAAACATTACATATTTTCATTATATCAAAACACATGGAAAATAAATGGGTTTCATAAATGTTTTATCATAATATAATTAAACAATGGGAAATAATCAAGTTTTATAGAATCATCCTTAAATCATTTTCAGCATCATAGGATATCTATAGAAAACAATTATGGTTTCTTAAGATTATATCCCCAATAAATAATAATAATCATTAAGTTATGTGGGAATATATTAAAAATAAATTAAAAATATCATTCAAAACATTCCTTAAAAACATGTGAAAATATCCTTTTCCTTTTATAAAAGTTCAACGTAAATTTCCTAGAATATTGAAAAAATGATTTTTATTTACAATAACCTAGTAAAATATAATGTATGAATCATAGAAAATAATAAGCATTAGGTTGGGAAAATATATTCAAATCACATACATTATATGAAAACCTTCCTTTTACACCTTTTTAAAAATTCAATTACTACTTATTCAGAAAACTTTTTAAAAGTTTCCATTTTAAACCTTTTTCAATTAAGTCAAATTTATTGAAAATTAACATTTAAAACAAATCTTGTATATGTAATAACATTCATAAAATAATTTTTTAGAATATTAACATAGAAGAAAGAGTACATGGACCAAAGAGGAAATAAGTTTGTCTTTTAAATGAAAACATTTTAAAGATCCTATTAAGTTATAAAGAGATTAATGTGAAAATAATACATATAAAATTTATAAATAAATAAATTAGATTAAAATTTATGTGTTTTAATGGTTATGATCCATAGAATTCCCCTCAATAGAAATTTCTCATAGACATTCCATAAAATAAATGAGATTATAACATACACAATTAACTCATGATCTATCTTTCTACACACATGGTAAAATATATTGTATAACATATTTAGATTTATTATAAATATATTCTAAAAACATATTTAGACATAAATTACTATGTATCATTCGTTTATAATTTCTAATTATTAATTTATTACAAATTTCTTCATTAAAATGAATATTTGAGTGAAAATGGTTCATTTTCCATGCATCCACTATTTTGATGGTTTCGATACATGCACCTGGATCAAGGTTTCATAATATAAATAATATTTATCATGAAATAAGTATATTTTTTATTCACAATATATAATTTTATAGTTATTCATATAAATGGGTGATGAAAAATTAATCCCATCATTATGTGGAGGTGGTCACACATGAATATGTATGATCAACATTATGGTTTTCCAATGGATGGAAAGGTAATAAAGTACATAATATATTATAATTCCTGATTCATAATATTGCATTAATATAATATATAAACACAAAATCCAAGATAATAACCATCCATTAATTATGGTGATTGAAAATGAATCTTATTGCTATATGTGTGTAGAAGTCCACTCGCATGCACAACCGAAAATTTAATTTACCATTTATTGAAAAGAAGGTGTAGAATGGCTGATCCATAATAATAATAATAATAATATATAATTAATATATTGAATTATTTATTTTATAATGGATACCATCGATTTATAGGTGGTTCAAGAATAAATAAAATTAAATGTAATTGTTTAAGAGTTATACCTATTTATTGAGAATCCTCTTTTGACATTCACATCAAGACTTGAAAGTATGGTATTATGATCAAAAAACAACTATAAACTGGGTATTGATGTCAAAAAGGTATTAGGGTTTTTATATTTTATCTATAAGGATTATAAAGTGTCAATAATAGAGGATATGTGGTGTTCCTTTATAAGGGATGGAGAGGACGCACTTAAAATGTTTCAAAAGAATAAAATATAACAATGTATTGCTCAAGTCAAGTGGATCCAAAATAGAAAATGTTCAAATATAGTAATTATATTTTAAAATTAACATTAAAAATTAAATTAAATCAATTTTTTGTGATATTTTAATCCATAACTCTTATGTTAACCCCCAATAAACCCATTTAACTTTAATTATCGTAACATGTTTTTACAGTTTTATTGTTTTTACTTTTAATTATAAAAACAATATAGTTAAACATACTATATTATATATATTATTCTAATTAAAATAATTTTAATAAAATAATAGATATTTATTTAATTAATTATTAAAAACATATTTTGCGTATAAATATATTTTTTTTAAATATATGTTTTTACCATCAAATGATTTTATTTTAATTTCTGAATAATTAAAAACTAGTGAGTCCATTTTATACAACTGTAAATAATAATTTTTAATAATTTATTTTGTTCTATTTATAGCCACCAATCCAAAGTCTAGGAATAATTTTACATTAAATAATAATATATATATCGTATTTTATTCAAACTCACTATTCCATGAAATGAAAGCTATAAATAAATAAAATTTATTTAAAGTGAAATATACCATAAAATATCAAGTTGTTATAGAAACTTTTTAGTGGTACCTCTAGAGATATTTCTCATGGATTAAGATCCCTTAGAGTAGACGTTTTTTAACCCTAGGGACACATCTCAAGGAAAGTAATTCATTAACTGGGGGATTTGTGACATCCAAAAATTTCAAGGTATGGTTTACTCTAGTTTTGGGGTATCATTAATGGATTTTAACTGGATTTGGAGATCTCTTATAGTTTTCATAATTCATGTATTATAATTTCACAATAAAAGGTTGTATAAGTAGTATAAAAGTATTTGGATGGTCGCCACCTAGTCTAATTAACACCACCGAATAGCCAATGGCATGTACAGAAGTTATGGATTTCTATATATCCCACTAACTAAGTAGTTTCAATGAAACTGGCCCTAGGATATTCAAAAAACTATAAACTTTCAGGTAGGTCAATTTTATAACTAGTATCCCTAGTTTGGATTTTATCAAGGAATACTACATCATTTCACATTATAACCTTTTTGATATCTATAATTCATCATTCAATCCTAATTTGAACTAAAAGAAATGAATGGGTCTTGTATGTTGGATTTGTCTCACTAATTCACCTCTCTCCATATTTTCAAGGTTGGATAGGTTTGTTGGATCCAAATATATATTTTTCATCTATTCTAGCCCAAAAAAACCTCTTCAAGTGGGATTATTTATAGATGTATGATATATTACAGACCCCTATAGATTACATCATGATATATTATGGAATTATTGGATTTTTTTAATGGATTGATTATGGATCTAGATAATATCCATCCATTTCATTAAGGGGTCTATATCTTTATTTTTTATGTATAACTCATTTGGTATGTTGATCTTTTTCAAATCCCATACCACATTCCCCTTCTTGAATCATTATTATATAATACCTAAGGATATTAAATGGGAGTGTATATAGATAATTCTTTATGTGGACTTCATTCAGGTGTTGATTCATTAATTTTGGTTTACATACTCTTAACATAGGATGTTCTTACCATTTGATAACCTTATTATAAATTTTAATGTCTTGACTTCCATCGAATTGGATATTGAGTAGATATTTTTTTATATTGATTTCCCCATAAACAAACATGGGGTGGCCATGTGTGAATGTAGACTTACCAAAATATATGAATTGTGTCAAAAAAATTTACACCAGGAATTTTTGTTAAAGGTAGGTGTGTAATTTTTCACAAAATTTGTAAAATGGAAAAAATAAATCTAGATTAATTTGTAGAACCAATTTTTAGATCGCATAGATTTATCTAATCCATGAAATGGTTACTTTTTCCCTTCCTTCAAACATGGTTTCGAAGAAGGTGGACAAGGGGTTCATAGAAACGTGGATTGCACAAGATACAATAAATTGATTAGTTATATATATATTTAATATATTACCATGAAATATACTTATATATATTAATTAACATTTGTGGAGGATAAATTGGTAATGCGCTATTGGGTTTGTAATCCCACTCTTCACGGGCATCTTGATTCTCATGTGGATTTAACGGTTAGGGATCAAACTAAGGACAAGTACCTTACATTGAGAAACTGAGAAGGTGAAGCTTAGAGGATATGGGTGATGTATCGAAGGACTCCATATTATTACTACAATTTCAAAGTTTATTTTCTTCTCTCATTATACTTCAGTTGACCCACGTCACTGGTGTCATTTATTTAATCTTGTATAAAATTTATTTTGTTTGTTACTTTATGACATTATTGTATTAGTTTCTATTCTTCATAATTGTTGTTATTCATTTATGGTTTAATATTATTCAAATGTACCCATAACACTATTATGTTTATAGACACCCTATTATACCACTCATGATTTTCCATTAGTCTGAGACCACTTTCATATGGGGAGCCATGCATGAAGTCATGTGGAAGTACGTACTAAACCTAATGATTCTTTTCAATATGTTATAGTTTTTTTTTCAAATAATTCCTACAATTAAAACATATATTATTAGTTTTAATACATTTTATGGATATATATACATTTACAGGTTTCTGTACGGTTGTGTTGATGATATTTTTGAGTATGTAAAATTATATGCAGATTAGATAAAACTAAGTGAATGAGTTTTTTATGCAGATTCATAGATATTTTTTAACAAAGGAATCTTTGGTGAGGTATTGATCAAAAATATTAACTATGATACTACTTTTGATTTTTGGGTTCTAGAGTAAAATATTTATAGAGAAAATATTGGATTTAAAGAGGTATTTAAGTTCCACCTTAAGAGATGATCGAAAAGAATTTCATGAAGAGAAACAATTGAAAACATTACGTAATGATATCCTTACATGAAAATTTTATATTATGTGGAATGAGAAAAAGAATACAGTGAATATGGAGTTTCTTATCAAGAATGATGTAGATTTATATTTCATAGAAGAAGTTTTAATGATGCCTAATCTATAGGTTTCAGATATAGATGATGTAAATTTTGGGCCATGGACAACTAAAAAGTTTTCATCTTTTAACCAATAATATACAATGTAAATGTGTATAAGTAATAGTACCATAAACTAAAATTATATTAATATTTACTAAGACCTTTGAAACGAAGCGATGGGTTCTTTTAATGAGAAATTTATAATTAATTTAATTAGAATAATTTCTTTTTTCATGAAAATTATTTATTATTAAAAAATGATGATCATTCAAACCTTTATTCAATTATAACATCATTATATTGAGAGAATACAATGTTTAATCTCTCTAGTGGTGATCCGAAAATTCTTCTAAAATATTTTAGTAGAGATTTATGGTACATTAAGTTCTAATATGGTGATTCAAATAATCTAGAGTCACTTCAATTGACGACCTCACAATACTTCAAAGATGTAATATTGGTTTTTTTATCATTCCTGTCAGGAGGGAGAATATTGACTTTTTATCTTAGTTCTTTAGATAATAATACAGATTTTTAAATATATTTTTGAAAGAATATCTGGCGGGTGTTTTTTTATGTGTAACAATAGCTAACCCAATGAAATGATATAACCTGGTGTTTATATATCTTGGTTAGATAAAAAATAATTATGCATTGTCCCTTTTATTATCATAATCCTTAGACAACCCCATGTATAAATAATAATGATATTATTATTTTTTACATGACATGTGACAAACATATTGATAAAATAAATATTGATTCCTTAAATAAATGAATTTATATTTATATAAATGATTTTTAATATTTTATTCCTTCCGGGCCTAATAACTTCGTATAATCATTTCACACACTTACCGAATATTTAATACTAAAAATTATTCATTGGATATAAAAATTATTTATTTAGAATATTCATGGTCATGAAAACAAATGTTTATTATAATATTCAAATCACATATAAATGTAGTGAAAAGATATTTATGAATAACAAAATCTGAATATATATTATTACGTTTTTAAAAATCAATTTTTATTCTATATATTAAATTAAGAAATACATTAATTGAGGTCTATATATCCATTATGAATGTTACCATCTTGTATTATCCATAAGTGAAATTTTTTGAGTTCACCTAAAGACTAATATCAGCATCTTGTGACACATAATAGAACCCAATATGAAGAATTTGATATCGCAATGTCAATAACTACATAAAAACACTCACTGTGGAATATAACTCTTTGGCCTCAATAAAAAATCAAAAAGGTTTCACACTCAAGAAGTCAAAATATATTCTTGATTCATATTTATTTTACTATCTAAAATGTACCCTTCAATAAATCATGTCCATTGAATTTAGTTTGAATATTCTATTCCAATTAAATGGTAGAGATAATAGTTTCCCTAAATATAGAAGGGAAAAATATTCATCTCCATATTCATTAATAGTATATCATTCATGGGGAACCCAATTTTTAACACAAAAATATATAATAAATACTTATTATGAAATAAACTTAAACTATTCTATATATTTCATTACATGCAACCCTGAGTCTAAATGAACCGTGGTATAGTATTCCTTTATATCCTTGACATTGAATTCAAAGGTATGAATAATAATAACCACATTATGATAAAATATATAAAAAGGATTTGAATAATTCAATTGTATTTACTAATTCAGAATAAATAAATTCTAATTATTTAGTAATGTAATTTGATTCTTCAAAAATATGTTTTTTAAATAGTTTTTATTGAATTTTAATTCATGGACATTGTAATTAATTTTCCAATATTTATAAATTTTATTCAAGTAAATGGATTTAATATTTTAATTCATCATGTAAAATATTTTATTAGAAGTATTTTTTATAATTTTTCAAAAATGATTTTTTTCTCTGAATAGTGGAAAATAATGATTTTTGTAAAAAATATTATTTATTTTCAAGTCAAACTCACATTATGTTTTTTAATACAATATTAAAATAAACCAATCAAAAATTAATTAAGATAAACCAAATAATTACATATTAATCATCATTATTCTTGTTTTTTGTATAAGTTTATTTTTAGGCTTAAGAACAAGTTTTTTTTAAAATATTTTTTATGCTTGTAATATGTATTTATATAAATAAATTAAATTAATTTCTATTTATTTATTTATTAATAAAATTTATATATTATATATTAATTAAAATATTTTATAATTGATTTTATTCTTTTTATATTGCATTTAATGGAAGTAAAATCAGTTTTATTCTTAAATATTCATTTTTTCAAAAATGAATTTTCTTTGAGATTTGTGTTCTTATTTAAAATTAAATTATAAAATTAATAAAAATTTAATATATTAAAATGTATCACATGTTTTTAATAAAAATAATTAATATAATTTTATAGATCTTCTTTATTTTTTATCACGGTGAATAGTAAAAATAGTAAAACTTTGTTATAACTGTTAAGGTTAAAAAAGGTTTATCGTGGGTTATATCAAGAGATTAGGGTGGTATTTTTAAAAAAAACATATATAATCATTGTTTTTTGATAATCTTTCAAATTTAAATTATATAAAAATTATAATACATGGGAATTGAGATCCACTTTTACATAAAAGTGGCCTTATATCATTAAAATAGTTTGGGAAATTTCATGTGTTTTCTGCCCCTCATTTATTAATGGGAACTTATTCTTCTACTTTATTTGCAAAAAGTTAGACTTATATATCATAAAAAAACTATTTAAAAACATTATTAGATTATTTCCCTTCATCCTAGTTAATCTGGAATTCTCTTAAGACCATTCCTTCAAGGATTAAGGTGTAAGACAAAGATCTCTCTCAAAGAAGATGTATAAATCTTATCCATGATCTTTAAATTTAAATTATTATTTTAATTCATATAAAATTGAGATATTTATCATAAAATTATGAATCAATTATCATAAATATTGTTATATTTTATTATGATGACTTCACAACCATTTACTACCTCTTATGCATCGAATAAGGATATGATTCATTTTCTATTCCCATATTTCATAGTTGCTTATTCTATTAGATCTAATTTATATATATATATTATTTCTTATATAATAATGGTTCTATAGTTTTTTATTATTATTAACCTTAAATTTGTTTCATCCATTGAATAATGGATGCATCACTCATGTGTACGTATAGACTATCATCTCCACGTAGTGATGAAATTCATTTTTCATAACCAATTTATTTTAATAGTTATAAATATGTATATAATGAATATATAACATATTTATATCCTGAATAAATTTTTTCATATTAATTAATCATGATCAAACTGAATGTAACAGAACATCTAAACTAAATCATACATGAAAAAAATTGTAGTTAACCCTTAAAATGATAATGATCATGAATTATTAATGAATGGGTGATAAGATATTATAAATAATCTAGGTAAGGCATTATTTTAAATTATGGTATTTTTACATATTTATAATAAATTTTAGTTTATTATACAAGAGGTTATAGTGTATCTAAAGCATGGCAGACATGATATAAGGGTTTTATGATACACTCTCATTTTTACTGGGATAGCTTATGCTAAAATTTTTAGATAATGAAATTATATGATATATCTCTCCAAATATTTAGGTACTTTCTTCTCCTATAATTATTTATTTTCATTCCATGTTTTTCTTTCATTTTCCTGTCTATAATTATATAAATTTTTAAATGATTTCATTTAAGAAAATCAGTCTTTATTTCTCTCTTTGGTTAACATGTAATGTCTTGGAAATTCCATCTAAATTTTTTTCTAAATTACATTGGATTATTTCAAGACCTGGAAATAAGAAGGAACTTGATTATAAGGCCTTGTGACCCTGAAATAAGTGTTTGAACCTTTTTTGTTTATTTCAAATAACGTGCATACATGGTTTGGAAACATTTAATGGGTGCCTAGATTAAAAATACGAGGGAATTATTGCTTCCATACCAAAGAGAAGAATAATCCTCAATGGGAGTAGGTTGAGATAAAAAGTTATTTTTTGGAATTTATGAGAAAAATATAAGAAACATTCTTTAAGTAGAAAGAAAATAAACCCTTAGTTAGTTTTATTCAAATTTTAAAATTTCATTGCAATGTAACGACTTTGTAACCTGGGTGTAATAGAAATACTGTTTCATAAATGAAATAGCATAATGACAATGCGACTCGTCATTACAAACATACTGAAATGTGTTTTCCCTATTTAATGGGTTAATCAAATACGAGATTGTTGGCACAATATTTTATTTCTCAAAACAATGATATTTGGCATTGGTGAGCGGTGATTGATGAATCTCCCACAATGACGAGCATCTTTCTCTTTTCTTTCATCATTTGATAGATCACCAATAATAATGGTGGGATTGAAATAAAGGAACGATGAATGAAAATGACACAATCTTTGTCAGTTAAAGGTCCTACATTGAGGTAAGGGGTTCCTTTACAATTGATTTTACATTAACCGTTCTTACATTAAAAATGAATAATGTGGATCAACTCACTACCCATTTGATCTATGGGTTAATCATTCTTGTGGGTTTCAGAATACTTTTGCAGTGATTAAAGAAAGGGGTTATGAAATAATAACTATTCAATTTCATCCCTTTATTAAATATGATGATAAAAGGCCAAAAAATAGATCTATATTTTGTTTCCTTGGGTATTCCTTGTGATCTCTCCTCCTCCCCATGTTCCTCACCGATGGACCCAAATGGTCGCTTCGGACTTTGCACAGAAGTTTCGAGCACGACCGGACCCCTGGATCGATGGTAAGACGAGTTGATGCCTATGAAAGGTGATAGAATGATCCAAGAACTCAAAAACACACTTCATATCAAATACTAGTCCACCGGATAATGTTTTTTGGCCGATGGAAGAAACCATTGGTGCGCCGCAGTGGAAGAGTGCATGACCAGTGGATTACGATAGTGTGGAACCATGGCACCTGTTGGGAATCGTGTCATGATTGGAGACCATTGGATAGGTCCTGGGTTAGTCATGGAAGGAGGTCTATATGACTACATGTTGGTAAGGTAGTCGTCCAACTGTCCGTTATGTGACTTAGTGGGGGCACGACTGTAGTCGTGTCCTGTGGAGGCTGAACCGGCCCGCAACGGCGGGTCATGTAGGAGAGGACGGGCTTCCCTAAGCTGCACAATCATCTAGCAGGCTAGAATAGGTCCATATGATTCAATATGGTCATAGCGGACTAGTTTGAATCCATTCCAGCTTGGGTCAGTGGATCCTGGCCCGGGTAGGGTTGGCGGACCCAGGTCGGGTCGAGTCGGGTTGGTCAGCCCGGGTCAGACCAGACCTAACCAGCCCCTTTTTACTAAAATAAGAACAAATTCCAAACCGTGTGCCCAATTATTGATCCATTTTTTGAATTGGGACTCTTGCAATGAGTAAAACCATTTGACATACTGAAATTGAGTTTTTGTGAAAGTTAAAATATGATCGATGGCATGAGGGATAGATTCTCCTGAAATCAAGTATACTACGAGCATGAATCGAGTGAAACTCAGTGGACTAGAACATGGGAATACCTCAGTTTCTTATTAGATGAGATGACCTTAGTGGCCCAGTAGATGAATCGACCTTAGTAGCCTATAGTATGAGTGGACCTTAGTGGTCGAGTAGATGAGCAGACCTCAGTGGCCCAATAGATGAGCAGACCATAGTGGCCCAGCAGATGAGGGGGTCTAAGTGATCTGGCTAGCCTAAAATATGAGTGGGTCTGTGTGATCAAGTTGTCCCAAGAGAAGACTGGGTCTAAATTATCCATTAGGTCTATGAGATGATCAGGACTACGTGATCTATTTTCCCTTTTTGAAGAGTTGGTCTATGTGATCCAGCATCCCTAAGCACACATTAGGGATGAGTGCTTTAACAGTAAAAGGTGTTAAGCATTATGAAAAATTGTATTTCTTTCTTTACCTTATATTATAATTGTCTCATATGACTCTAGTAAATCTATCTTGACTGTACTTTTTAGAGGCTACACTTGGTGTTACTATTTGGTAGCCCGCATTGGGCATAGTTTCCTTTGTGGTATTACCTTTTTGTTTTTGGGGTCATTGCTGAGTATTGTGTTCCTCACCACTGCATGGTATCCACCTGCCCATGTTATGTCTTTTTCAAACAACATAGACTTTGATAGAGACCATAGTTTTCCATCACCAAGTGGTGGCCAGTGAGATCCAACATGCGAGGAATACTTCTACAGCTTCAGGCGGCACCCCCATTCACCTACACTATAGGTAGGTTCTATAGCAGATGGACTTCAGGAGCTTGTACATGTCTTTTTTTAGGATTGTATTGTAGCCTCTTTAATTATATTTTTCTACTTTTACTCTCATTATTTTTCTTAGTGGCATACTTGTTTAATTGTTAGCATATTGGGTTTGGATGTGTGATTGTACGCACATATAGGACACCGAAAAATGCTTCCCAATTACGGGATAATGCCTCTGGCACTAGTTTCCATCCCCTGGCCATTGAGAGGAGGGATTGGGTTAGTCACAACAAAGGTCCTAGAGGATAGTTTGTGATAAAGTGGTATTAGAGGAAGTAAGTTATCCCTTAAAGATCGGGATACTTTGGTTTGTTTTAGGGAAACAATTTTGAATGTTTTGAGTTTGACCTTCATACAGGGGGAGTATGTATTGGTGTGATAGTCGATGTATCCATACACTAGGACCTTTAATTCCGATTTTTGACTCAGTAAATGAAATCACTTGTTGCATGCATCATATTGGAATTGGTAGTGTTCTCGTGTTCTTCTTGAGTCAGAGTCATCTCAAAAGGTAAAATATATTGATTGTAGTTCATCATACTCTATTTCAAGATTCCACCAAATAGATAGCCCACTAGGATTATGGTGTGTGACAATGAGGATGGTACACCATGTGATGAGGCGTTAGTATAGGTACAAGTACTATAGATGGCTCTACCTAGAGGTGCACCTGTGTTTCCACCACCTATTGATCAGCTTTTGCTGCTGGCATTACCGGTAGAAAAAGCATGCATGTACAATGCCTTACACAAGTTCTAGAGGTAGAATCCTCCTAGGTTTATGGGTGAGACTACCCCCTAGGTGGAAAAATATTGTATTTATGTGGTTACATGATTTTTTCATCTAGTGATGACACCTCTCAACCAGATGGTGATCTTAGCTGCGATCCTTCTTCAGAGATCGACGAAGAGATTGTGGAGGTTAAGGATCCAAAAGCCTGACAAGGAGACCCTCACATAGAGTCACATTGAATGCCTCTTCAAGGAGGAGGTCTTTCAAACGACATTATGATATATGAATATACAAAATCTACAACACCAAAATCAGGGTAGCATGATAGTAGCAGAGTACTCAAAGAGATTCACTATTATTTCTTGCTACTCCACAGACATGGTGTGAGACCCATTCTTCAATACTTTAGATTTTGATCAAGGACTAATTTGAGAGATCAGTGTATCCATCATATCTCTTAAAATCCCTACTCAAGATATGGTTCAAGAGAGATCCATAATAGTAGAGAGCTTCCTAGAAGAGCAAGCGTTAGAAGTAGGAGCTACCATTAGACATCTGGTGATGGATTCTTTGGTAGTGGGAAGTAGGAAGCCGAAACAGAGACTAAAATGGGTCAACCCTTTCATGGAATGATCCCATGATATAGGTTTGGGGGTATGATGCCCCTAGTTCATGGTAGTTATCATAGTAGTATGGTGTGATACTCATGTAGCGGGTAAGGACACATGTCTCATGACTACCCGACCCGCCATGCAGATGAGAAGCAGATGGTTGAGGGACCGCCGAGGTTGACGTAGTGTGTCATATAGGGTGGTTTGCAGGTAGTATGATGTAGCAGGGGATCAGGTAGAGTGGCAGGAAGTGGTCGTATGTTCGAGTTACTACCACCACCTCCACCGGGTGGTCCACCATGGGCTCCGGGAGCCATTGGAGAGGGGCATGGACAGTTTGAGGCGATGGTGGCTTACAAACCGGGACATCTAGAGATCATTAAAGGTAGAATCTGTGTATTCTATACATTAGATGAAATTATTATAGACACAATTTCCATTCACACATTCCTTTCCATGGACATTTCTCGGAGCTCGAAGATTTCAGTGGATTTGTTGGCTCAATCCTTATAATAAGAGGCTCCTATGGGGTGATTCGACAATCACAAACTGGTGTCAGTAGTGTGAGCTTACTCTTGGATGAGATATATTTGGCTAGAATCTCCTAGTAGAAGTTCAAAGGCCTTATGAAGTCATTATTTTTATGGAATGGTTATCCACACTCCATGCTCAGATTCGCTATTTTTGGTGTAGAATGCGGATTTCTGTAGAGAATGGACCAGGTTCTCCTTTACTGGTTGAAAGGGAACACTTACAACATAGGATAGACTTTGATAGGGGAGGGTACATGTGATGACTCATTATTTTTCTAGCCTTACCCTAAGTGTTTTCGATGAGGAGTCCATAATTTCTTATAGTGGTGGATAATTACAAGGTCATCTTCCCAAAGGATGTTCCAAGATTACCTCCTCATAGAGAGGATTACTTTTTAATTGATGTTTACCTCATGAAGGCACTGATATCAACACCATAATATCAGATGGATCCCTTGGATCTTCATGAGTTGAATGTAAAACTATAGGACTTTTAAATAAAGGGATTTATTATGTCCCATGTTTCATGTTAGCCTACCCCAATCTTGTTTTCAGAGAAGGAAAATGGAAACTTAAGGTTTTTTGTGGACTATCAGATTTAGAATTAGGAGACTGTAATGATAAAATATCCAAATCCAAGGATCAAAGACCTCTTTTCTCATCTAAAGGGAGTGAGGTGGTTCATAAAGATAGTCCTAAGGTCCATATATCATCAGCTTTGTGTATAGCATGAGGATGTATCGAAGATAGACTTTAGATGTCTGTATGGGAACTATGAGTTCATGGTGATTCCATTCGGCATGAAAAAGTCTCTTGCAGCTTTCATGGGACTCATGAACTAAATATTCTATCCTTACCATGAAAGTATTGTCATGGCCTTCATTGATGATATTCGGGTGTACTCTTCATCCAATGAGGGTCACATGAATCTCTTTTGAATCGTCTTGGATACACTCCAAGGGCATCATCATTATGGGAATCTCTCAAAGTGTCAGTTCTGAATTCAGGAGGTTCACATTCTAGGACATGTCATTTCAGAGGCTTGAGTTGTAGTGGATCTAGTAAAGACAGAGGCAGTTCTATCTAAGGATCCACCCTACAACATGACTGATGTGTGGTGTTTCTTGGGTTTGTATGGATACTACTAGAGGTTTATGCCCAACATTTCTATGGTAGCAGAACCCTTGTCAGCTTTTACATGGAAGGTACATCCATTCGTGTGGATGGAGAAGTGACAACTAATTTTTCAAGATAATAGGTAGAGGCTGAAGAGTTCCCCTATACTCCAGCTACGAGAGAAGGTCATTAGTTATGTAGTGTTATGAGACACATTAAGGAATAGAAATAGTTGTGTTTTGAAGCATGTTCAAGTAGTGATTTCCAATGGTTCTCAATATTTAGAGAAGATTGAGAATAACTATGCAACCCACGATTTGGATATAGATGTAGTGGCCCTTTATTTGAATATGTGGAGACACTACTTGATATATGAGTGGTTTACCATTTACTCCAACCAAAAAACTATCAGGTATATCTTCTCCCATAATGACCTAAACTTGATAAAGAGGTAGTGTCTAGAGTTCCTCTATGACTACGACTTCAAGATAGTCTATACTCTTAGAAATGGGAAAATGGAGGCGGATGTGCTCGGGAGGTGAATCAGGTTTCATTTGTGGGGTGAGGTGTCCACACAATTAGCCATGATGCAGATATTCATTGTGGATTGTCAGGGAACATCCTATCTTTAGTCGATGGTTTCCGCTCCCCAACTTTTATACCGAGTTAGGGAGGAACAACTTGTATATGTTGACTGTGAGGCCCAACGTGCTCATTCATCCTCAAGAAATGCTCCTGATGGATATTTAATAGGTGGGGAGAACATCTTCCTTTTCATAGGGTGTACTGTTGCACTAGTGGAATTATGAGAGGAGATTCGGATGGATTTCCACACATCCCCACCGATGGTTCATCCAAGAGTGGTAATGATGTACCAGGATCTCCGACATTAGTTCTGGTTGTCATGGATGACAAAGGTAGTAGATATTATATATTTTGCTGCCTCATTTGTCAACAAAATCAAGGTAGAGCATCATGTTCTAGTAGGCTTAACTCATCTACTGGAGGTACCAGAGTGGAAGTGGGATGGTATATCGATGGAAATTGTTATGGGTTTTCCACGAACATCCAAGGTGCATGAAAATAATTGAGAACATTATTTATTGACTCACCAATTCAGCCCACTTCCTACCCATCTGAGAGAAAGGTCCATTAGAGTGACTGGGATGTATCTACATGCATGAGATAGTTTGACACCATAGAGTCCCATCGATGATAATCTTCCAAATGAGACATGCGCTTTACATCCCTATTCTGGAAGGGATCATAGGAGGTGTTCGGGACTCACCTTTGCTTGAGAATAGATTTCCACCCGTAGAGAGGTGGTCATATGAAGAGGATTCAAAGTCATAGATGTCATTCTTAGTGCTTTCATGATAGAATTTGGTCACAGTTTAGAGGATCATCTACCTCTCATGGATTTTCTTACAATAATAGATACCACTCCATGATTGGTATGGAGTCATTCGAAAAACTTTATAAAAGATTGTGTAGATCATCGTTATGCAATGCAGACACAAGGGAGTCAGTACTCGTCGATCCAGAGTTGGTATGGGCTGCCACTCAGAAGGTACAAGTCATGAGGGAGTGGATGAGGACTGCACAGATTAGGAAAAAATATTATGATGATAGGAAACGGAGGCCTGTTGAGTTCTGGGAGGGAGACTATGTGTTTTTTCAGGTCCCACCATGATAAATATTATATATATTTGGCTAGGGTGACATGTTTTATCCATGATTCATCATCCCTTTTCAGGTTTTAAGTATTCTTGGCGATGTGGCCTACCTCCTAGCTCTTCCCTCACAGATGGACCAGGTGGATAATGTCTTTCATGTATCATAGCAGATGAGGTACATAGATGATTAATCACACGTCATTGACAGGGGAGAGTATGACATTGAAAATGGGGATTCGTTTGCAGAATTCATTATAGAGATTGAGGATCAACCGATGTGGGTCCTTCATGGATAGTCAATTTTTCTCATGCAAGTTCGGTGGTAGCACGAGAATCTCCAAGAGAGCACTTGGGAGAAGGAGGAATAGATTTGTACCCACTACCCCCCATGTATTTTTTTTATCCATTGTTTTGGATTACAAGGACATAAATCTTTGAAGATTATGGTAATATAATATCTCGAAAATTTCATGATTTTTTTAAATTATATGGAATTATTTCAAACTATACGCTCATAAGGCACTTGATTCCACAGCCTAGTGAGCCTGAAATTAGTGTCTGAACAATTTTTACACTTTTAAAAAATAGCATGCATATGATGTTTTTGTAATTTCTAAATGGTTCCCCGATTAGAAATATAAGTGATTTGTTGTTTCTGGAACAACGACTTTACCCAAGGGAAGTCTTAACCTCACTTATATTTGGTTGAGGGAAAAAATATTTTTTAAACTTTTTATGAATAATATAATTACAATTTCTTAATGAAAAATTAAATAAGATTATATTTTGTATTATTCTAATTTCCATTTTTTTGAAATTTAATGGCATTGCAACCAGAGCATAACAGAAACATTGTGTCATAAATAAAACAACATAATGATACTGCGACTCAGTGTAATAGAAAGTTTGAAACACATTTCCCTGTTTAATGGGTCAATTGAATAAGAGATCACTGGAACAATCTAGTATTGCTCTGAACTTTTATATTTTTCATTGGCGAGTGATGATCTTAGAATTTCCTAGGACAGCGATCACATTTCTCCATTATTCCATCCATTGAAGGACTAACAACAATAATGGAAGCTACAGATCACGGAACGACAATGGTGCGATCTTCACCAATGAACAATCCAACCTCGAGGTATGATTTTCCTTTCTAAGTGATTTTCCTTTCCCCATTTTTCTTTTATAAATTAATAATGTTAATCAACTCACTAAAAAGTTGATATGTGGTTCAATCATTCTTACGGGTTTGCAAACACTTTTTATAGATTAATGAATGGGGGTTATGAATTAAATGTTTGTTCAATGTATTCCATTTTTATAAGGTAATGAACGACGGCCCAACGAACTAGGTTGATGTTATTTGCTTTGGGTTTACATTATAATCTTTCATCCTCCACGTGTTCTTCGCTGACGAACCCACATGGTCACCTAGGACTTTTCCTAGAGGTTCCAAGCATGACTTGACCCCTAGATCATCAAAAAGATGAGTTATAGACTATGAAAGGTGAGACGATGATCGTATGACCCTGGAACACCATTCGGATCAAATAAAGGACCACTTGATCAAGTCAGATGGCCCGATGAACAAACCACTGATGAAGGTTGCAGCACGTAGTGGCCTCCTGCAGGAGGCAGTGTGCGCCGCAGCTGCGGATGCTGCAGCTAGCGGGCCATAGTGATACAGAATCGTGATGCCAGTGGGGCACCAGATAAGAATGGGAGACCAATGACTAGGTCGCTGGTCAGTGATGGCATGTGTTCCATGGGACTATTATTCAGTGATTGAAGACAGCCTACGAGACCACGTGCGGGGGAGGTATCAGACCAACTATCTGTCACATGACGCGGTGGGGACCTGGCAGTCACCATGTCTGGTGGAGGCTGAACCAGCCCGCTGCGGCAAGCTGCCCTAGAGGAGATAGACAATACATATGGCCTAGTGGGTCAGACTAGGCCTAGATGGTTCGTACTAGGTCTAGTTGATTAGGTTATATCTAGGTCGGGTTGGCGGACCCAGGTCGAGATGCTACACCCTGGACCTAACCATCCAATTTTTACTTAAATGAGCATAACATCCAAATTGTACATCCAATTGATGACCCATTTGTAGCATTGGGAACCACGCAATGAGGCGTTCCTTTAGACATACTCCAAGTGAGTTTTCAAGGAAGTTGTAATATGATCGATGGATTGAGGTGTAGATTATACTATAATCAAGCACACTATGAGCGAGAATTGAGCAGATCTCAGTGACCCAGCAGATGAGTGGACCTTAGTGGCCCAGCAGATGAGTGGACCTTAGTGTACCAGGAGACGAGTGGAACTTAGCGGACTAGAAGATGAGTAGACCCCATTGTCCCAGCAGATGAGTGGGTCTAAGAGGTCTAGTTGTTCCAAGAGAAGAGTGGGTCTAAGTGATTTTGCTGGCCTAAGAGAGGAGCAGGTCTAAGTGATCCAGTTAGCCCAAGATATGAGTCAGTCTAAGTGATGCAGCTGGCTTTTATGAAGAGCGGGTCAAGATGATCTATCATCCCCAAGCACTCACTAGGAATGAGTGCTTTAGCAGTAAAAGGTGATAAGAGTTACGAATATTAGTCTTTCCTTCCTTCATTTAGATTATACATGTGTGAGCTGACTCTAGTGACTCTCTCTCTACTTTAATTCATAGAGGCTACACTTTGTATACAACTTTGTTAATATAATTTGTTCATACAAACATTTATGGTATTACCATTGTTTTTTGGGGTCCATATTGACTATTTTTTTACTCACCCCACATGGACTCTACATGCATGTTGGGAAAAAATCCTTCAAGGTAACATTGGAGTATTTTTGGGTTGATTGTGTTTGTTGACAAAGTAGGTTTCCATGGATAATTGTCAAGTTCCTGAGAATTTGTTGACAATCCTTGTTGACAAAGAATGATGAAAAGGGAATGTATGATATGGGGGCGGTACAAAAAGAGCAGTAAAAGGTGGCGTCGTTTTCCAGTGTTTGCCAAATTGTTGGGGTCCAAAATTTGGAGTTTGGTGAGCATCGCGAAAATAGGATTTTCATGAAGATCATAATTTAATATGGAAAAGGAATGAATTTCATGAAGAAAAGATTCATGGTTTGGATTTCACAAAGACCAGAAGAATGGAGGTGGTGATTCTTCACGATTACGACAAGCTTCGCGAATGACAGAGGCTGAAGCGTATTGCGGTGGTGAAGGTATTTTCAAGGGAGAATTGTGGCGATGAAGGGCATTACAAGGGTGCTTTGTGGCGATGGCATGATAGAATGGTGACGAGATGCTCCACAATTACAACGAGCTCCGCAAACGGAAAATTGTCGTGGTTCTTTGCGATTTGGACAGAATTCCAGCAGAAACTTCGGAGCTTCGCAATTTGAGATGACGTGGCATTGAATTCATGTGGAAGGGTGAAGGGTCGGTGGAATCACCTATAAATAGAGGTCGAACCCCTCGAGAGAAAGAGAGAGAATTTTCAGAGAAGATCATTTGCTCTCATTTTGCGTAGGTGGTTCATGGAGCCAGTGTGCTTCGCGAAAGAGGAGCTTCTCGGCGGCTATTGTAGCTCTACGAAACCTGCGAGCTCAACGTAGTCTTACTAAGATTCACGATAGACTTTCCATTGCGACGGCTTGAGCTTCGCGAAAGTACTTCGCGAATGTGCTTCGTGAAAAGGCAGCAGCTTCACGAAGGCTAGTTTGAGCTTCGCGAAATTGGGAGCTTCGCAAAGTAGGGTGCTTTGCGAAGGTCTTTCCAAAAGGAATTTCCCAGTGATCAGAGGCAAAGTGGTACTCATCAGTGGATGAAAGTTGGACTATAACATAGCATCCATAAACAGTTAAGGATGGATGTATTCATGCAAATGAAGATACCTACAGGTCAATAAACTATGAGTGGATCCCTTCCAAGTGTAGTGATCATATGAAGAGGAAGAAGGTGATCCTCTCCACCGGAAGTGAGCCTGGGAGAGAGAAATAGGCAGTGACCCTTGGGAAAGCTTTGAGCTGACCCTAAACCTTGCAAATCCAGTGAGCATGGGACAGAGTGACAGTACTTGAACGTTGTAATCCACAACTAGTAAAGTATTGTAGAATTTGGTACGACCGGCAACCTGTCGGTGTATGCTCCTTGGATATAGCCCTTAGCGGTGAACCAAGTAAAATTGTTTTGTCATGTGCTTGCTTTAAATTCTATTTATATTGTGCAATAGGAAAGAGAGAGAATAGTGTTTTTCTTAACAGTGAAACAAGATCAGAGCGGGCATTCATTTTAAATAAGTCACACCATGATTCACCCCCCCCCCCTCTCAGGGTATTCAGCCTTATGGATCTAACAATTTGTATCCGAGGGAGAGGTTGATATCAGTTCTTCTCTCAATGGAGGCCACTAATCATAGAGGGATTCCGATCTTCGACAGATGTAATTTTCAGATATGGAAGAATCGAATGAAATACTATTTACAATCTTTGGGAATGGATGTGTTTTCAACAGCAATGCATGGTATCATAGCTGATATTACTAGTGGTTCATTATCAGAAGCTGAGCATAAAGAGTTGGATGCTGATTCCAAAGAAATCAATGCCTTAGGGGGATCCCTTTACAATCCCATATATACAAAGGTGATGTCATTCCAAATGTCACATGCCATGTGGGAAAAGCTTTTGAATATTTATGAATGGGATACAAAAGTCAGAGAGGAAAAGCTACATGTGTGGTGGAACAAGTATGAAGATCTGAGAATGAACCCAAATGAGACTGTTGATGCATTCTTTGACAGGGTAAATGTTGTGGTAGAAGACATGTGGGGTCTTGGAGAAATTATAGAAGATATAAAAATTGTGAAGTGCATATTGATAAAACTTCCACCTCGGTTCAATCCGAAAGTTTCTGTTTTGGAAAATAAAGACCCAAAAGAACTGACATTGGATAACCTGCACCGCACTCTTGTTGCATAGGAAATGAGAAACGATGATAATGAGACTACGGAAAAGGGGAAATCCAAAGAGGTGGCATTCAAGTCCATGAAGAAACTCACCATTGAAGATTCTAATGAAGAAGAAGAGACAGATGAGGTGATGTAATTCATTTTTTCAAATCTGCAAAGAGGAAGAGGAAATTTTAAAGGTAAAATTCCACTACCAATGCTTCTGATGTGGAAAAGTTGGTCATCTTGTGGCAATATGCCCTAAGAAATTTCAAGATAGTGATGATGATGAGGATAAAGTTGAAATTCCAAAGAAGAAGACTTCAGCATTTGTGAAAGGGAAGAAGCAATTCAAGAGAAATTTCTTCAATAAAAAGAATCTTCTTTCACAAGAATTTGAAAGTTCAGAGGAGTCTGAGGATGAAGAGGTTGAGGAGTTTGAAAATTTTAAAGATCATAGGAAAAATGCTATGCTAGCGGTCGTCGGTAGTTCTAAGAAAAATGAAGAATTTGACGCTGAAGAAGAAGATGAAATTGAAGGGAGAGTTGATATGGAAGTCGAATTAGAAGCAGCTATTTAGGAGATAGATGTTTGGAGATCCAAAGAGAAGAAATCCAATAAAGTGTTTCGTGATGCCAAACACTATATGCAACAACATAATGAAGAAAAGTCAGAACTGTTAGATGAAATTGAAAGACTAAAATCCTCAACGCCAGAGAGCACAGAGAATATTGTTGAGCATAAGCTTAAAATTGATGAACAAAAGAAAGAAATTGATTGTTTGGCTAACACAATAAAGGAGCAAGTCAGATGTATCAAAGAGCTTGTAGATGAAGTGGTCAGTCTGCGACGAAAAATGAAGGATCAGGAAAAACTCTTGACCCCCAATGTGATATCAGAAAAGCAGGCCATTCAGAAGATAGAGAAGATGAAAGAGGAGGCTCGTAGTTCAGTAGGAGTGGAGCAGTAGTAAATCTCAAATGCTAAGGTTGATTTAGGGCATGATAAGAATCAAAAATCGATGGCAGTTAATGTCAGACCGCAAGCACCCGTCCCGAAATTGAAGGTTGATTTGGGCACAAAAGAGAATCAGAATATTCAGAGATCCCAAAGGGAAAATTGTAGTGATGAAGTATCATGAAGGAATGTATCCTATATCAGCTGTTATTGTTGTGGGAAAATGGGACATTCACAGTATGTGTGTTCCATAGCGAAGAGATATAGAAGGGAACATGAACAGAGATGGAAGCCAAACATTGAACGATTTTCCAGAATATATTTTGAAGGACACTATTTTTGGTGTGGAGGATTTGGGCACATGGCTAGGTACTGTACATCGACCATTAAGATAAATGTTCCAAAGCAGAATCAAAATGTCGCAAGCACCAGGTCAATAAACTAACAGGTGAGTTAAAAATGCAGAATAGATTTGTGGTTTTGCAAGATGAGGTTGGTCCATCATACTCTAAGAAAGAACAGAAGTCTCAATCCATGACGAGTGTGAAAGAAAAAGTATTGACCAAGAAGAAGAAAATGAGAAGGCTGTGGTGGTTGAGATTTCCCTTAAAGCATCAGATCGATCTGGTGTTTGGATCCTTGACAGTGGTTGCACATCCCACATGACGAGTAATAAGGATCTTGTTACATGCATCAAATATGACAAAGAAGGAGTTGTCAAATTTGGAAATGATGAAGGCCTGAAGATTTTTGGCTCAGGGAAATCCAAGTTTGGGGGCAAAGAGATGAGACGTGTGGATGCCTTGGTAGTAAGGGGTCTTAGTCATAACTTACTCAGTGTCAGTCAACTATGTGACTATGGGCACTCTATCCGATTTACCAGGAAGATGTGTGTTGTGAAAGGAAAAGATAGAGCAGCTGTTCTGCAGGAAAAAAGGTCAAAGGGAAATCTCTACCATGTAGGTGGGAATGAAGATACATGTCATTTATCTAGAGAGTAAGAAAACCAGCTGTGGCATATGTGACTTGGTCATCTATGCCAACCATCTATAGAGGATCTCGTAATGTGCGATGCTGCTAGAGACCTTCCCAAACAATCACATGATCGCACTCATACGTGGGATGCTTGCCAACAAGGGAAGATCATCTGAAATACATACAGGCCAAACGAACAGAAATCAACTAGAGTGCTCGAACTGGTTCATGCTGATGTATGTGGACCTATCTTACCACGAGCTATAAATAGGCAAAGGTACTATGTTTTTTTCATAGATGATTACAGAAGAATGGCCTAGGTATTTGTCATTACCCATAAGACAGAGGTTTTTAGTTGCATCAAACAGTACAGGAGGGAATCAGAAAGGATTCTTGGGCAGAAAATTTTGATGTTCCATACAAATAACAGAATAGACTTCACAAATAGTCAAGTGGAAGAGTATCTCGAGAAACACGGGATAAGGCATCAAGTTTCATCAGTCCGAACTCCACAATATAATGATGCGGTTGAAAGGAGAAATCGGATCATCAACAATATGACCAGAACGATGCTTATTGAAAAAGACCTACCAGAGAAATTTTGGAAGGAAGCAGTGTTGACATCGGTCTATGTTTCAAATACGTATCTATTGTGTCCGAAGCAAGGGAAGACTCCTTATGAATTGTAGTACGGAAAGAAGCCAACATTGAAATAATTTCGGATCTTTGGAAGTAAGTGTTTCATTCTCAACAAAGAAAATAATAGGATGTTTGAGGCACGAGAAGATGAGGGGATATTCCTTGGCTACTCAAGGAAAATCAAAGCATATAAATTCTTCAACAAAAGGCTGTGAAAAATTGTTGAGAGCAATGATGTCGCTATAGTTGAAAATGAACAGAATACTCAACGAACCAGTGAATAGTTCCTGGAAGAAAGTGATGATGAAGTAAGAAACACAGGGGGAGTAGTAGTAGTAGAGGCTGACTCAGAAGAAGATAAAAATGATGAACAATAATGTGTCAAGTCTGTGTCAGCAAGGAAGCCAAAGAGTCGAATTGAAATTAATAGGCAGAATATCATTGGTGATTAGTCAGCTCTAGTTCAGACTCGAAGAATGAAGTCATCACAGAAAACATCATTTTTATCTCAGGTGGAGCCAAAATGTTTTTCCGATGCAGCTGAACATGAAAACTGGGTTCAGGCTATGAATGAAGATCTTGATCAAATTGAGAAGAACCAGACATGGGAGATTTTTTCGAGGCCAGTAGACAAGAATTTCATCGAGACTAAATGAGTCTATCGCAACAATATGAATGAAGGTGGAACTGTGATTCGAAACAAAGAACGAATAGTGTGCAAGGGATACTCCAAAATAGAGGGAATAGATGTAGATGAGACATTTGCACCAGTTGCAAGGCTGGAGACAATCAGATTATTTTTGTCCATAACAGTGCAAAGAAAGTTCAAACTGTTCCAGATGGATGTGAAATCCTCATTCATTAATGGTTTTCTGGAAGAGGAAGTGTATATTGAGCAGCCAGATGGTTTTCTCATTCATGAGGATGAGAACAATGTTTGCAGGATGAAGAAGGCATTGTATGGGATGAAACAATCACCAAAGGCATGGTACTCAAGGCTTGATCAGTACTTGAAGAAGCTTGGTTTCCAGCGTGGATGAGTTTATTACAACCTCTATTTGAGCAATGACAGTAATCAAAAGCTGATGGTGCTAGTGTATGTTGATGACATAATTTTTGGAGGATCAGATGAAGCTCAGTGTAGACAGTTTTCTGAATTCATGAAAAATGAGTTTGAAATGTCAATGATTGAAGCGCAAACGTTTTTCCTTGGTCTACAGGTGACACAAGGAAGGAATGGAACTTTCATTTCTCAATCTAAATATGCCAAGTAGGTTCTGAGAAGGTTTGGAATGGATAATTCCAAGGAGATGAAGACTCCGGTTGCTACCCAGATGAAATTATCAAAATATGAGGATAACAAGGCAGTTAATATCACCGAATATAGGAAAATTATTGGGAGTCTGTTGTACTTAACTGTAACAAGGCCTGATATCATTTTCACCACATGCCAAGCAGCGAGATATCAGAGTAATCCCAAGGAAAGCCACATGATTGCAGTGAAAAGAATACTTCGGTATATTTAGGGAACAGTGGATTTCAGCTTGACATATACTGATAAATCTCAGACAGAGTTATTGGGATATACTGATGCAGACTGGGTTGTTTCAGCGGATGATAAGAAATCAACATCTGGAGGTGAATTATATCTTGTTGGATTGTGTATTTCTTTTCTAAGAAAGAAGCAAGATTTCATTTCATTGAGCACTACGGAAGCTGAGTATATTTCAGCCACTCAAGCATGCACACAGTTATTGTGGATGAAGCAGCAACCTGAAGATATGGGAGTTGAAGTGAAGTCTCCGATCGGAATCCAGTGTGATAACTCAAGTGCTATAAATCTCGGCTAAAATACCATCCATCACTCAAGGACAAAGCACATTGAGATAAAATATCATTTTATCAAGGAGAAAGTGGAGCAAGGTATTCTGAAGTTGGAGTATGTGCCTACAGAGATACAGGTTGCAGATATTCTGACAAAGGCCTTACCCAAGGAAGCATTCGAAAGGCATCGACTGGCTCTGAGAGTTCAGTCGATTCCCCGCACTTAAAAGCATGTGGATGTGAACCCCCCCCCCCCCCCTCTCCCCGAGGTATGATGTGTTTTCCCCTAATGTGCTGATATGTGTTCTCTACTATGTTCCAGACTACAAAGGCGTGACCTTTGGGTTCGTTGACAAAGGGGGAGAAAATAGTGATTGTTCAAGGGGGAGACAATGTGGAGATTTGATAAATCATGAATGATATGGGGAGAAGCTAACAGGTAGAGCAGCGAGATAGGGGGAGAGTATTAAATCTGACGATGCTAGTAGTGATCGATCAAAGACTAGATATCACGACATCTGTGGCTCATGATAAAAGCAGACCAGTGGTGTTGGAAAGGTGATAGAAGGTCTCCAGCTATCATCAATTGGTATCAGTGTGGTTCAACAATTGGTAACAATTTAATAATTGGTATCAGGTTGGAATCGACAATGGGTGTTTGACATGAAGTGATTCATTGATGAACTTTTCATACTACTCTTGTTTCTCACGCCGAGCATTGCTCATGTGGGCTTAGAGTACGTGTTAAGTGAATCCTTGACCACTATCAGAATCGCAAGAGGCGAATTGTGGTAGTGGTTGGAAGAAGACTCACTGAGGTACCAACGAGCAGAAAATCTTTCGGAGAAGAGTTATGAAGAATTGTCAACAAACCCAAAGGGGGGGATTGCTGGGAAAAAATCCCTCAAGGTAACATTGGAGTATTTTTGGGATGATTGTGTTTGTTGACAAAGCAGGTTTCCATGGATAATTGTCGAGTTCCTGAGAATTTTTTGACAATACTTGTTGACAAAGAATGATGATAAGGGAAAGTATGATCTGGGGGCGGTACAAAAAGAGCAGTAAAAGGTGGCGCCGTTTTCCAGTGTTTGACAAATTGTTGGGGTCCAAAATTTGGAGTTTGGTGAGCATCGCGAAAATAGGATTTCCATGAAGATCATAATTTAATATGGCAAGGGAATTAATTTCGCGAAGAAAAGATTCATGGGTTGGATTTCAGGAATACCAAAAGAATGGAGGCGGTGATTCTTCGCGATTATGGCAAGCTTCGCGAGTGGAAGAGGCTGAAGCGCATCGTGGTGGTGAAGGGATTTGCAAGGGAGATTCTCGGAGATGAAGGGCATTGCGAGGGAGCTTCGCGGAGAAGGCATGAAGGTATGATGATGGGATGCTCCATGATTACAATGAGCTTCGTGAACAGAAAATTGTCGTGGTGCTTCGCGATTTGGACAGAATTCCAGCGAAAACTTCGGAGCTTCGCGATTTGAGATGACGTGGCGTTGACTTTTCATGGAAGGGTCGAGGGTCGTTGGAATCACCTATAAATAGAGGCTGACCCCCTCGAGAGAAAGAGAGAGAATTTTCAGAGAAGATCATTTGCTCTCATTTTGCGAAGGTGGTACGCAGAGCCAGTGTGCATCACAAAAGAGGAGCTTCGCGGCGGCTATTGTAGCTCCGCGAAACCTGTGAGCTCCGCGTTGACTTAGTAAGCTTCATGAGGGATGTATCTTTTTGATGGCTTGAGCATCGCGAAAGTGCTTCATGAAAGTGCTTCACGAAAAGGCAGGAGCTTCGCGAGGCTTGTTTGAGCTTCGCGAAATTGGGAGCTTCATGAAGTAGGGTTCTTTGTGAAGGTGTTTCCAAAAGGAATTGACAAGTGTTCAAAGGAAAAGTGGTATCCATCAGTGGATGAATGTTGGACTATAACAGAGCATCCATCAACAGTTAAAAGATGCATGTATTCATGCAAATGAATAGACCTATAGGTCTATAAACTGTGAGTGGATCCCTTCCAAGTGCAGTGAGCATAGGAAGAGGAAGAAGGTGATCCTTTCAACCGGCAGTGAGCCAGAGAGAGAGAAATAGGGAGTGACCCTTGGGAAAGCAGTGATCTGACCCTAAACCTTGCAAAGTAAGTGAGCCTGGGACAGAGTGACTGTACCTGAGCATTGTAATCCACAGAAAGTGAAGTATAGTGGAATTTGGTACAACTGGAAACCTGTCGGCGTATGCTCCTTGGACTTAGCCTTTAGCGGTGTACCAAGTAAAATTAATGTGTCATGTGCTTCCTTTACATTCTGTTTATATTGTGCAACAGGAAAGAGGTAGAAGAGTGTTTTTCATAACAGAAAAACAAGATCAGAGCGAGGGAGGTATCAGACCAACCATCCGTCACATGACGCGGTGGGGACCTGGCAGTCGCCGCCTCTGGTGGAGGCTGAACCGGCCCGCTGCGGCAAGCTATCCTAGAGGAGATGGAAAAGACATCTGGCCTAGTGGGTCAGACCATGCCTAGATGGTTCGGCCCAGGTCTAGTTAATCGGGTTATATCTAGGTCGGGTCGGCGGACCCAGGTCGAGATGTAAGACCCTGGACCTAACCATCCCCTTTTTACTTAAATGTGCATAATATCGAAATTGTACATCCAATTGATGACCGATTTGTAGCATTTGGAACCACGCAATGAGGTGGTCCTTTATAAATACTCCAAGTGAGTTTTCAAGGATGTTGAAATACGATCGATGGCATGAGGTGTAGATTATACTATAATCAAGCGCACTATGAGCGAGAATTGAGCGGATCTCAGTGGCCCAGCAGACGAGTGGACCTCAGTGGCCCAGCAGATGAGGGGACCTTAGTGTACTAGGAGACGAGTGGAACTCAGTGGACTAGAAGAGGAGTAGACCCCATTGTCCCAGCAGATGAGCAGGTTTAAGTGGTCTAGTTTTTCCATGAGACGAGTGGGTCTAAGTGATTTTGCTAGCCCAAGAGAGGAGCAGGACTAAGTGATCCAGTTGTCCCAAGATATGAGTCTGTCTAAGTGATGTAGCTGGCCCTTATGAAGAGCGGGTCAAGGTGATCTAGTAGCCACAAGCACTCATTAGGGATGAGTCCTCTAGCAATAAAAGGTGATAGGAGTTATGAATTTTAGTCCTTCCTTCCTTCATTTAGATTAGACATGTGTGAGCTGACTCTAGTGACTCTCTCTCTACTTTAATTCATAGAGGCTACACTTTGTATAAAACATTGTTAATGTAATTTGTTCATACAAACATTTATGGTATTAACACTGTTTTTTGGGGTCCATATTGACTATTTTGTTACTCACCCCACATGGTCTCTACATGCACATGTTGTGTCTTGTATAGATGACAGACTCATTGAGAGTGACCTTGGTGGTCCAACACCATGCAGTGCCAAGTGAGATACGATATACGAGGCATACTTCTATGGATTCAAGTATCACCCCTTTCACCTACCCTTCAGATAGGGTTTTCCATATACAGACTACAAGAGCTTTTACTTGTCTTTTTTGGGGCTTCTATTCTGGACCCTTTAATTCTAATTCTCTTCTTTTACTCTTAGTAGTTTTCTTAGTAGAATGTTTGTTTACTTTTCAACATTTTAGGATTGGATGTGCGTGTGTATTTGTGTACAGGTACTCAGTAAAGTGTCTCCCACTTATAAAATAATGCCTTCAATGCTAGCCACTAGCCACTGGCTATTAGGAGGTGGGCTTGGGGTAGTCACGACATAGGACTTGGGGGACAGGTCGTGACATGTGAATCTTTTCTTCCATGCCTATATTTTCTTAAAAATATTTTCAATAATTAATGAATAATATAAAAAATATTTATTAATTTAATTTCTAACCAAGTTTTAATTTCTATAATGAGATTTTTAAATGAATCTTCTTTTCATTTACCAAACGAGAAATTTTGAATTTTTATTGTAAATGTGAAATTAATATTTTTTTTAACATAAACCACATGAATGGTCTTAAAAATAATAATGAATACTACTTTCCATGAATATTATTTCTATGTTTTGTGGGATATTTTAAAATGAATTTTTTCCTTAATATTTTAGAATTTTTTTATTTTAAATAAGTTTTTTCAAACACATAATGGTATTTTCCTCAATAAAATGGTCCAATGAACTTTTAAATGTATTATAATATATATCTGCATCCTTTGATGTTTCTTATTATTTAATTAGGATATAATTTGATGTTATCAGATTTATTCTTTCCCTATATGATTTATGATTTTCACGATAAAGTGTTTATGAAACTCATGTCCTTCCCACGGGTTATGATATCATAATATAGTGACTCTTTTATGATCTTATGGTATGCATATATATATCTTTTGAATTATGTGATGGGTGTTGAATGAAATTAAATATCACTATAATGTATTATATAAACATGGATATCTCATGAGATAATAAGGATTGTAATGGCGATTAAACCCAATTCAGTAAGGTACTAGGTCAAATAAGAAAGCCCTGCTCGTAAAGTAACAAAGGAAATGATGAAATGGTAAGGGAACCCAGTCCACTATGACTATCTTGGCAGTGTTCCTTGACTATGTAAATGTTTTTTATGATAATTTGTATTCAAAAACTTATACCTCGTTATTATGTTATTCCCTCACAGATCATGATGGATTGTTGATGGTTTCACACTCTTATAACATATGTATTCTATTCTAAAAAACCCTTATTCTATGATTCATGATTATAGATCCTTGACTAATTGGGTATTAAATTTTTATATGATGATCATGTTATAATACCATTCGATTTTTTATGATTACCTATGATAATTTATTGATAGCTCAAATGTTTACAATTACTAAGCATATGACCTCACCCTTATTATGTTTTATTTCCACAAGTTATAAAGAAATATTTTAAATAGGGTATGTTTAAGAAGGGTGATAGTCTTGAAAAACTATGTGGGAGATTATTTAGATGATTTATATGATATTTATTTACATATACATGCCTCTAATAACGCTAATCCATTGTGGTTCTTTCATGGATCATGTTGATATGTAATAAATATTCATCTAATAAATGTGATATTTATATATGAAATTTTTGGGTCACTATTAATTGTATGTTAATTTACTGAAAACATATGTTATCGCGACTTTTTTATTCATATAGATTCATGAGTTATGATATGTATCAATAAAAATCATTAATATTAAGGATCATCACACACGCTCAAAAATGAGAAAATTTAATGACACAAAGCATGAAGATTTTCTACCAGTGGGTTGGTCTTCATATTCCTCGATCTATGAGATAACGAATTCTAAATTTCGGTAGATAATGTCTCAACCTCTTACAAGTATTGAACATTAGATATTTTACATCATTTATTCCTCTTTATATGACATTATGAAACTATCATATGCATTTTTTATTGTCATCATCAAGTCTTTTTAAGGTTCTCAGCATAGTAGGGAACTGTTATAACCTTATCAATGCGATGGATACTATTTTAAATTATAACATTAAATTCATATATAATAATAAATAATATGTTATAAAATTTTTAATAGTATTAAATTCCATGTATATGCAATAAGTATAAATTATATAGTAGTTATTTCTAAGAAATCATCTCTAGAAAAATACTACTTAGATTAGAGGCTACTACTAATGACTTTGAGTTTGTTTTCTCTCACATGATGGTCATGAAACCAAAGAAAAAGTTGTTTATTCAATGGGTTAACAAAAGTTTATTATATAGAAACACTTATTACGATGACATAACATCTTTGTGAAAAATATATCAGTAGATGATATTTTTAGAGTATTCGATATGTCAACTGATGTGACCTTGGCCCCTTTGAATTGTATTTAACAATTGTATTATCATAGTAGATTGTGATTGGGTATTTACTATTAGGAAACATATCAAAATTTTGGATGATGATTCATATCAAGAAAACGTATTTAGATTTATCTAGTACCTCAATTTACTCAAACTACGATGTATAATCAATGATCATATCTTTATTTAATCTCATAAATCTCATGACACCTCCATTAATAGTGAAGATATATCATTATTAAGATTTTAAATCACCTTTACCTATTCAAAAATTAACATCAATCCATCCCTTATTTAAAAACACATTATATTATTCATAAAAAAATGTATTGTCACTATTTCAAGGGTAGTCTATGATTTTCTAGACTACCATCTAATGGTGATATCATAGGTTACCATGATATCTTTCTACCACACTCAATGATATCCAACATTTATCCTAGTATACTACATGCCATACATTATTGACACTATTGTTGATATTTATTGGTTTTTTCCATTCTTTATCTCTCCTCATGTGACTGATGACACATATTTACAAAAAATATAAATTCCATGTGATATTGTCAATAATAACCTCTTATATTACTCTGTACTAAATATATTTAGTATCATGTCAACGTATGTACCTTAACATAGTCCAAAGAAGCCTCTCATGTCATTCATGATAAATTTTGATCCTATAATTTATGTTGTTTCACCTAATTCCTTTTGGTATAATCATATATTTAACAAATTTTTAATATAGTGTTAGACTTTTACTTCATTTCAAATAAGTAATATGTAATCAATATAAACTATTAGTATAACTATTGTACTCCCAAAAAATCATTCTCAATATAAAATTATTTTCTTGATTCTTTATGAAACTAAATTCTATTATGGATTCACCAAAGTGAATATTCCTTGACAAATATACTTTTTTAATCAATAAATGGATCTATGTAATTAATATACATCGGTGGTAACCTTTTTATCACAAACCCTCATAGTTATGTCAAATAGAAATCTTACTAAATGTTTTCATTATAAAATTTCATCTTTAGGATAATCAACTAGATTTTATTATCAAGATAATCTACTATAGAAGGTATAATTCTGATAGATTTTTTGCATTCCAACTGGTGAAATTGGTTTTTCAGAGACTATGACATGATGATGTTTAACCCCTTTTCTTATTCCAACCCTTGTGTATCATTATCTAAGACATCATTGAGGTAGATCTCACTCCCACAATCACATCTATATATTTTCCCCCTCTCATGGAATATGGATTGTCATATAAATATTACTTTCTTGTTTTAGAGGTCGTATTGGTAATAGCCTCTAGTTTCTTTGGGGTTTATTATTAAGGTAAATTTAGTTCCTTGGGGTGTTTGATTTAAACATAAAAAGGAATGAGCATACACATTTCATCTCCAATCAGGTAAATTTTACAAAGAGGGTTTTTCTCCACTTAACATAATTAATGCAACACCATCTTATTCATTATTTGGCACTTAGATTAGTGTGTGCACTACCATCTATAATGCATATCCCAAAAATGATAATATAATACTTTCATGACTCATTATTGATATCACCTTTTCAGGTAAGAGGTATTTTCTCCTCTCACTTGAACCATTGAGTTTTTTTGTATAATATGTATTGACTTCTGATAAAATTCTATACTTCCATGGATTATTAGTGAAAACTAGGTTTATTTATTATTTTCTATGGTCCGAGGTAGTTTCACTGTCTCCTTAAAAAGTTGGTTCTTGTAACGTCCCGGACCCAGGTACCACGCAACAGGTGCCCCGAGCCCAGTTCGCCACGTGACCTCAAGCGCATTTCCCCAAATGCCAGAGGCTGTCGACTAGCAGTGAGGGCCCAGGTCTGATAGTGGGGAAACTATTCCCTCATTTGTCAAAGTGTAGTGCAGTGGAATACCAAAATAAACATATACGACAGCGGAAGCAATAAAAATACACAAATGAATAACTACAGCAGTGGATATAACCAACTGTATATATGTGATGATGCTGCATGTTTCAAGCTCTAAGAAAGCATCTAGAACACGTTACATATCAATGCAGTACAACAAAATACAGAGTACAAAAAAACGAGCAAAAAAGCTGGCAACGACATCGTGAAACTAGGCTCGGTCCCATTCCCTCCTACTCCTCGGCAACAGTCAAGTACCTATATAGGGACTCTTTCCCCTATCTACACCTATAGCAATGTAATCGGTTTGGGCCGAAAAGCATGACCCAAACAGGGTGGAGAAATATATCTCAGTAGGCACCCTCAAAAGGCTCGTGCTCAACTGTGTGTAAAACATGCAACAAGTGTGCAGTAGTAAAATGCAATAACTATGTAGTACTCAAAAGTAACTAACATAACAGTTAAATTTACATTTTATTATTCGTTTAATTCCTTTAATTTAGTATCAGTTTTTTTCTCAACAGCACCAAGTCCACATGCCAACCAGAACCATGCCCTAAAGCTAAAATAGTAACCACGCCCTCAGGCTTGCCCTCCGGCCATATAGAATCCAACCCGCAGGTATTTCCCTCAGGTGTAACAAAAATTGACCTTAGGCGTAGGAAGTGTCACCCTCAGGCACATAATTCAAGCCCTCACGCATGAATGGTTTCCCTCAGGAGAAATACGACAGCCCTTGGGCTAAAACAGTCACGCCCTCAGGACAATCACAACAACGCCCTCAGGCTAAACAGGTAATCGGGTCATGCCCAACGTATCAAAATGCAGTAAACAAGTAATTTTTCTCAAGGCAATTCTACATTTACTACTTTTAAGGTAAACCCTCAGGTATCCTGGCCAAACGGCTAAATAGTGAAGCACACCCCTTGGGATGGTCCTAGATCCAAGAAACGATCTAAAACAGCATTTTTACAACATTATCTAATTACCTATACAGTTCTAGGTAGTTAAAAAAGCCACAACCTCAGCCTCACGACACCCCAATATGGGTTCGTAGCTCAAAAACGCACAAAAACACATGACAGTTAGAAAAATAAACATAAATCCACCTACCTTATTCACCAATGAACATTATACCCGAACACCGACTCCAGAAATGCCCAAGAACGATATAGATATGACGAAGAGCAAAACCCAAACAAATGTAAATAACTTATTTTAGGAGATGAATTGGTAACAACGGTACTAGGAGAGGAAAGGGCTTACCTATGTGGTTCCAATGAGATCGTCCGAAGCTGAATCAGATTCCAGATGAACTTGTAACAGATCTTCAAAGGTCCGGCCTCCTCCTTTGGCTCCAAAATGGCTCAAATGCCTCCTCTTCCAAATGAGGAGGCTACTTCCTGTTTTAAGCCAAAAAAACAAAGTACACGACATGTAATTCTAAGTACACGGCATGTACTTCTTTAAATTAACTGTTCATTTGGCGGCATCGCCACACTGTTCATCTGTCGACATGAGTACACGACATGTACTTCTACGTACACGGCGTGTACTATCGCCCAGCTGGCGGCGACTCCACCGCCTTACTGTTCAACCCTGCCGACTGACTACACGGCGTGTAAGGTACCACTACATAGCATGTAGTCGGTTCCTACACCCCTCGTCGTCGACAAGGATACATGCCCCGTGTACTCATACCAACACAGCCAAAAGTACACGGCGTGTGGATAAAGTACACGACGTGTAGTTTTGAAATTTAGGATTTTTCCCCATTTTCCATATTTTCGCAAAACCACATAAAGAAAAGAAAAAAGAAGAATCCCATACCTCAAAAATAAGAACCGGGTTCTTACAAACTTCCCCCCTTATAGAAATTCATCCCCAAATTGCCCTTCCAAGGGTGGAACAGATAAATCTCAGAACATCTCTTGACACTGAGCACGTACGTCGGCCTCCCGCTCCCAGGTCTCGTCCTGCACTCGGCCATGCTTCCATAGCCCCAGTATGAGATGAACTGACTGGCCTCAGAGAACCTTCATGCTTCTTTCAACGATATGGATCAGATGCTCCTCAAAGGACGCATCCAGCTGAAGCTCAACCTCCTCTAGCTAAAAGGTGTGAGACGGGTCTGAATGGTAGAGATGCAACTGAGATAGGTGGAACACGTCGTGCATGGCTCGGTACCGCTGCAGTAACTGCAAATGATAGGCAACCATCCCAACTCTCTCCAGAATATCAAATGGACTAACATTCCTCAGAGAAATATTACCCTGTCTCCTGATCCGCTTGTGTCCCAGCCTCATCAAAACATGCAAGAAAACCTGATCCCCGACCACGAACTCCAAAGGTCACCTGCGGTGATCATCATAAGACTTCTGACGAGACAGTGTGGTAGCCATCTGCTTTCAAATCAACTGGACCTGCTCAGATGTCTCTTGCACGAGCATTATCCCCAGTAAAGTTGCCTCACCTACCTCTAACTAGCACAATGGTGATCGGCATGACCTACCATATAAAGAATCATATGGTTCCATCTCAATAGTCGCTCAGAAACTATTGTTATAGGAAAACTCAACTAAGGTTATATGCTTCTCCCATGAGCCCCCAAATTCTAGGAGGTATGCGTGCAACATGTCATCTAGCACCTGTATCGTCCGCTCTGACTAGACATCTGTCTGAGGGTGGTATGTTGTGCTAAGAAGCACCTGTGTACCCAGTGCCCTCTGAAAACTCTTCCAGAAACGAGACGTAAAGCGGGCATCCCTATCTGAAATGGTAGAATGAGGGACCCCATGAAGACGTACAATCTCTCGGATATACATCCTTTCGAGATCATCCACACTAAAGGTCTCCTTGATCGACAAAAAGTGAGCTACCTTCGTGAGTCTGTCCATGACAACCCACACGACATCATTACCTCGAGGTGACCTCGGAAAAGTCGTCACGAAATCCATCATGACATCATCCCATTTCCACTCTGGAATGGGAAACTGCTATAACAGCCCAGCTGGCCTCTGGTGCTCTGCCTTCACTTGCTGACAGGTGGAACACCTCGTAACAAAACCAGCTATCTCTCTCTTTATACCTGGCCACCAGTACTGATGCCTCAAGTCACAGTACATCTTGGTAACCCTGGGATGAACTTCCCAAGATGAATCATGAAACTCCCCCATGAACTCCTCGCATATATCCCCTAGAACCCATACTCGTCTATGGAAACAAAAAACCTCATCATCACATATCGTCCAACTGGAAGGAGGGTCCCCACTTGTGACCGACTCTCATAGAACTAGGCCTTCGGAAACCGATAGCTGCCTCATCCTCACTCTATCCAGGAGGGTAGAAGTCATAGCTAACGAGGAAAGATAATTCTTTCCCTGACTGTCATGCACCGCCAGATGCATCTCAGAGAACAAAGCCATGAGCTCCCACTCACCACTGCCCTCTTGAACTGCCTGTATCTGAGTCTTCCTGCTCAGTGCATCAGCTACTGCATTACCTTTAACAGGTGTACAAGCAAGCTCAAAATCGAAGGTCTGTAGGTACTCAACCCACCTTATCTACCTCAGATTCAGGTCACGCTGAGTAAAGATATACTTGAGGCTTTTGTGGTCATTGAAAACCAAAAAATGCCCTCCCAAAAAATAGTGTCTCCAACAGTGAAACACATGAAAAACTGCAGCAAACATGAGATCAGGCGTCGGGTAATTCCTCTCATGTGGCCTCAACTGCCGAGACCTGTACGCAAAAACTCGGTCACCATCCATCAAAATGGCTCCCAGCCCAATCCCTGATGCATCACAGTAAACTGTATAGCTCTTCCCCTTCTCTGGGAGTATCAGGATCAGTGCTGATGTCAACCTTCCATTCAGGTCCTGAAAAACTATCTTGCAAGCTTCTGACCAAACTAACTTCACACCCTTCTTAGTCAGACCTGTCAACGGTACTGCTAAGCTAAAGAAGTCATGTATGAAGTGTCTGTAGAAACCAAACAGCCCTAAGAAACTCCGTATCTCAAACACGTTCTTAGGCTGCTCCCAGGAAACTAATGATCTTACCTTCTCTGGGTCTACTGCAACTCCTGCCTCTGAGATGATATGACCCAGGAAGTGAATCTGATCCATCCAAAAGTGGAACTTTCAGAGCTTAGCATACAGCTGATGCCCTCTCAGTGTACTCAATATGATCTCAATATGGGTGTCATGGTCATGTCGAGTGTGAGAGTACACCAATATGTCATCCCCAAATACTACCACAAATGAATCAAGGTATGGATGGAACACACGATTCATCAGTGGCATGAAAACTGCTGGCACGTTCGTGAGTCTGAATGGTATAACCTTATACTCATATAGACCATACCTACTCCTGAAAGCTGTGAGAGGTATATCAGATGGTCTAATGCGCAACTGATGATATCTGGATCTCAAGACAATCTTCGAGAACACTCATTCTTTATAATGCTGATCAAACAGATCATCCATCCCCGGCTAGGTATATTGGTTCTTAACCGTCAACTGGTTCAGCTTCCGATAATCCACGCAATGTCTGAGGGTACCATCTGCCTTCTTCGCAAAAATGACCGGAGAACCCCAAGGAGAAGTACTGGGTGGGATAAAACCCTTTTCATGTAGCTACTCTAACTACCTCTTGAGCTCCTGCAACTCAAGTGTGGCCATCCTATAAGGAGGAATAGACACCGGTGCTGCTCCTAGCACAATATTGATAGAAAAATCCACCTCACGCACCAGAGGTAGACCTGAAAAGTAGTCCGGGAATACATCCCTAAAATGATCAAAACTGGTGGGAAATCCATCTGACAAGTCCCCTGATCATCCAGATATAAGCTCACAATCTAGGCTATTACTCCACCTCGCCTATGATGCTCTGGTCCATCTCGACTCACCTGAACATCCCATTCTCCCTTGTATAGAAACTCTCCGCCCTCCGGTGACGTGAAACACACCCTGCGATGATAGTAGTCTACAAAGGCTCGAAAAAAACCAACCAGTCCATCCCGAGAATGATGTCATAGCTCGTCATCTCTAAGACATAGAGGTCCCAAAGGAAGTGACACCCTCCAACCTCAAGGGGTCACCCCTTACAATGACACACACCAGCCGTCCTAGTCCCCAATGGAGTGTCTAGCATCAGGATATCCGAAGAAGAAGAAACACTGATCCTAAGGCTCTCCACAATGGGTAAAAATAAGAAACTATGCGTAGCACCTGTATCAAAAAGTAATGAAGACAAGACAAAAGCTACTAGAATAGTACCTCTAACTGTAGAAGGTCCGGGATCTTGCTCCTGCTGGGTCTGTTGCACTGCATATGTCTGCACAGTGCTGCGACCCAGCCTGGCTACCCTGAGCTATCCCACCCTGCTGCCTCTGCGATCTTGGTGTCTGGCTACCACGGCCATGACCACTATCTCTACCTGCACGCCCTGACGTATTCCAGTTCCCTGACTGGTAAAAAGCCACTGGTCCTGCTCCCGCATGCGGAGTCTGCACAGAACCCCTCTCACTAGCCACTGGTATAAATGCCCTGCAAAAGCGCTGTAGATGACCCATCTTGATGCAAGCTCGGCACTCCACTGGGTCTCGTGGACACTGCGGCCTCTTATGCCCCTCTCTGCCGCACTGGTAGCACCTGACCGGGCCACCTGAAGCAGCTGCCTGGCTGGTACTACCACCGTAAGAGAATTCCATATGTCTCTTACTCTTCCTGGTAGAAATAGTACTAGTAACTGGTGTTGGACCACCCTGGCCCACACCACTCGATTCCCGCAGGTTCCTCTTTGTAATCAGCGCCTGGTTCACAATCGTGTGTACAGTAGGCAGCCTAAAAACATTCACGATCGCTCAGATGTCATATCGAAGACCATCTTCAAAACATATGGATCTCAACATCTCATCACCCACCAGTACTGGTGCAAAACGCTGAAGCTCCGTAAAACGATCGGAATAGTCCATCACCGACATAGCGCCCTGCTGCAGATTCATGAACTCTCGAGCTCTATCTGCACTCAGCGTCTCGGGAAAGAAGAAGTCATAGAAGACTACCTGAAAATCTCCCCACGCCATGTCCCTCTGATGCTCTGACAGGTTGGTAACACCCCACCACCTCTTGGAAGAATCACACAGCATGTAAGTCGTGAGCTTGACCCTCTGCCCTGGAGGTGTCTAAAGATGCTCAAAAATAGTCTGCATCGATCGTAGCCAAGACTCTGCAGCCTGTGTTCCTCCGTCCCCTGAAAACGTTGGTGGATGTTGCTGCTGAAAGATACGCGTTAGCTCGGCCATAGATGTGGCAGCCTGTGGTGCTCCCTGAATGGTCTGCATGAACCTCAATAAGACTTCACAGAACTATGCCTCCGCGCCTGTGTCCGGTATAACAGCTGGCGCCGCATCTGGCTCTGCTGGAGGATCCACTGGTAGCCCATGGCCCACCATCTACAGAGTATAATTGACGCCGCTCTCCTGGAGAACAACTCCCGGTCGTCTAGGCGGAATGACACTACAAGGTCAAAAGCACGCCTCAGATTCAAGATTATTAAGATCAGAAAGGGAAGGAACCTCAAAGGATACAAGTGGAATAAGGTATTTAAAATTTTCAAAACAAGACTACACGGTGTGTACAATGACTAGATGGTGTGTACTTGACTTTCCTTCCCCTGCCCGGGTCCTTCTACATGGCTAAGCCACACGGCTTCTATTGAACAAAACTACACGGTGTGTATAATATCTACACGGCATGTATGGTGTTATTTTTCCAACTGCCTGTGTCGTCTGTGACACGGTTGACTACTTTGCTTAACTCCACATGGTGTGTTACACCCATACACGGTGTGTACATCACCCCATTTCCCAGCCACACAGCTAACTCCACACGGTCTGTCCTCAGACAAGACTACATGGCGTGTCCCATATGTACACGGTGTGTTCAGGGAGAGGTGACACCGGCCCGTGTTGTTAGTTACACAGTCGAGTCCCCAGGTCACACTACACGGTGTGTCTAAAAATGACACGACGTGTCCAGTTAAGCAGTTCACCGACCTGTGTTGTTAGTTACATGGTCGGACTCCGGGTCACACTACACGGAATGTCCAAAAACTACACGGTGTGTTTTACCCAAGCCATTCGCTACCCCGTGTCTCCGCCCACACAGTTTGTGACACAGGATGAGACTACACGGAGTGTACTCTGGGTACACGGCGTGTACTCAAAAAGATCATTTTTCTTTCCGAAAAGAAGAGCATACATGGCGTGTTTAAAATTACTACATGGCGTGTATACTAGAATTCTAGACAGTATTCCACCGAAACTTCATCAGAACCCAGAAAATAATGAAAAATGATACCTAAGTGTCAAACTCCGACTTGTGGGGGCACATACTCCCCACGAGTCAAAGTTTGACATCTTTTATGTGTCATAACCAACAAAAAATCAATGATCCACCATGTTCCGGTCAATGGGGGCCCATACTCCCCAAAAACCAATGTTATGCGTCCATTCTATAAACAAGCTTACACAAAAACATACCATATCACATGTCAGGTATTTATCAAGCAGCTATCACAATAGTATGTTTTTCTAGCACAACAATTATCACAACAACATGCGAATTTCTAATGCACCTACATGGAATGGAAACTATGCATGACATGTGATATCTAGCATGTTCCTATATGATTCATGAGACGGCATACCCTCATTTCATCGGTTTGAAACTAAATAGAACCCACAGATATAATATAAACAGCACAATCCAAGTGTGTCACCCAACGGTGAAAACGTATCAATCGTAAAATTGCAAAATCAAAATAATGCAAAATATGAGGTAGACTGGATTTTCCCTGTACACGGGTTAGCTAGGCCTATGCACATATTATTACCAACTACCATTCTATCATATCCCTAACTACGGCTCCAAATAGTAAGTCAAAGAAAAGAATCCCTCTATACCTCTTTATAACGTCCCAGACCCGGGTTCCACGAGCCCGGTTCGCCACGTGACCTCAAGCGCATTTCCCCAAACGCCAGAGGCTGCCGACTAGCAGCGAGGGCCCAGGTCTGATAGTGGGAAACTATGCCCTCATTTGTCAATGTGTAGTGCAGAGGAATACCAAAATAAACATACACGACAGCGGAATCAATAAACATACAGAACTGAATAACTACAGTAGTGGATATAACCAACAGTATATAATTGATTATTCTACATGTTTCAAGTTCTAAGAATGTAGCCAGAACACGTTACATATCAATGCAGTACAACAAAATACAGAGTACAACAAAAGAAGAAAAATAGCTGGCAGTAGCATCACGAGCCTAGGCTTGGTCCCATGCCCTCATACTCCTCAATAACAGTCATATAACTGTAGGATCGAAATATAGTATGAGATGATCAATGTACAAGAGGGGGGGTGAATTGTATACTTTAAAAATTTCTTTGGAACCTTTTAATGTTAGTTAAGAATAACTATGTTTTCCTTTAGAGAAGGAAAGAAAAAAGTTTAACAAAGTTAAACTAAGTAAATTCACAACACCTATAACACCAAATGCAAACTTAGAAAGAGATTCTGAAAGTAGGTTCCGGAAATATGGTTCCGGAAAATTTACACTTATCAAAAGATTTCAATATGAGATTCTACCTTAAAGCGTATAGAATCTAAATTAATCAGAGTACAAGTAAGGAAGTATAAGAAAGTTATACTTTCCTTATAATACAAAATGCAGCGGAAAAAGAACTAGTATAACTAATTAGTAACAAGATATAAGTCTTTTAACCCAAAGAGAAGGGTATCCAACAACCTTGGATAAAGGTCCCTTGATTTATACTTTCAAGCAAGTCTGTCTTACCCACACCAGGGTAAGCCCTCGATACAAAGATCAGATTCTCTGTCTTGCTATCCCCGCAAGCCCTCAACTTCACGGTAGTTGGCAACCTCTGTCTTCCTCAGCAAGGAAGCCCTCGAACTTCAAGGTAGTCGGCACCTCTGTCTTCCTATCCCCGGAAGCCCTCGAATGTAATCACTAAGATTCAGAGTTGCACGAAGCTTTGAGAGTTGATAAGAGTCTCTCTCTCTAGAAATCACTTCAACAGCATGTATGCACAAAGCCAAATTGTTCATCCATCCATTATGATCTTTTTCAAATGAGCTCCTATTTATAGGTAAGGTCGTATCCTTCTATAACGGTCATATTTTCCTTAAAGATCGGAGGGACCTGTACACATGTCACTTAGACAACGGTTAGTTTATAACAAAATGGACGACATCATTTTATAACAAAACAAGTGTAACAGAATGTACGACATCATTTTAATTCTAACTCAAAAGGTTCAGAATGAAAACTTCGGAGTGAAGATTCGGAGTGAATAAATTCAGAGTGTATAAAACAAAGATAATCAGATTCTGTTTAATTGGTGAATTTGGAATGAGAATTCGGAATGAGAATTCGAAATGGGAATTCGTCATCTGAATTCGTAATGAGAATTCATCATCAAGATTCATAATGATATTTTATTATTAGAATTCGTAATGATATTTCATCATTTGAATCCGTAATGAGATTTCATCATTAGAAATCATAATGAGAATTCATTATCAGAATTCGTAATGAGATTTCATCATTAGAATTTGTAATGAGAATTCTTCATTAGAATTCGTAATGGGAATTCATCATCAGAATTCGTAACCTGAATCTGGAATAGAACTTAGTCAGAATTCATATCCGGAATTCGGAATGAAACATCCTTATAGTTCTTGTCCAGAATCTGAATCCTAAAACAGAATACTTTATATCAATGTTTCAATGATTCCGAGAAAATGAATCCGAATCTCATACTTAAGAAAAATATGGATGAAAATATGATAAGGATAATTTTTCTTATAAAAGCGATTTTCCTTAAGAAAGCAATTTTCATTATAAAAGCGATTTTCCTTAAGAAAGCAATTTTCCTTATAAAAGCGACTTTCCTTAAGAAGGAAATTTTCCTTAAGATAAGGTGTTTGTGATTTTCAAAACAAGAAGGAATGGAAAAGTCATAAGGAAAACCTTATTGACTCAACAATCTCCCCCTTTTTGGAAAGCACAAACATCCGTACAAAAAATATTCTAGGAAGAAAGAAGCTTATTAATGCTTATCTCCCTTGCTTTAAGGATATAGATGAATACGACTAACTTCCCCTTATGCTTTGAAACTCTAAGGATCGTATTCATATTTCCGGAGTGATATTTCATAAGAAGGTCTTCTTTAAGAAAAACTCCCCCTTAGACCAACTCTTATTAGAGTTCTTTTTCCTTGAGTATTTTTTCTTTCTCCCCCTTTGATAAACTCTTATTAGAGTTCTTCTTTTTCTTAAGGATCTTTTCCTTCTCCCCCTTTGTGATTTTCAAAAATAATTGGAGGGAATTGAAAAACTTAACAAAGTACCAGAGATATTAGTAATGACAACAACCGAAACAAGAAGTACAACTTTCATTAAATTTGAAATCTCGACAACTAAGAAAGAATTAAAACAAAAAGATCGGATTAGGCTATTTCGGATCTTTTTCCTTTGACATGAGCCCCTTTAGAATAGTCTTGATCTTCTTTAGGTCTTTATGATATTCATCAGTTTTCTTCTCTAAGGAAACTATTCTTTCGGATTGAGCTTGAATTTTTTCTTCCTGGGCTTTCATCTTTTCTTCCTGAGCATTGATTTTCTCTTCCTAAGCCTTCATCCTTTCTTCAAAATCGATCCGATGATCCCTTTCAAATTTCCAGTTCTGAGAAACAGAATTTAGTTTCCCATTCAGATCCCTGACTTCTTGGATCCGGAAGTTCTTTTCTTCTGTCAACTTTTTTTCAAAGGAGGAACTCAGCCTGTTTATCTTCTTGTCCTCGGTTTCAAAGGCATCCTTAACATTTTCTTAAAATTCATCGAACAACCTCATTTCTTCCACAATCTTCTTTGACCAGCTTGTCATCCTCTTGCAAGACCTCTTATGAGCTTCGTACCCAACAAAGAATGTTTTGAACTGAGCCTCAATATCAACGCACTTATCCATAACCATAGATACGGAGTCTGTTTTCTGATTCAACGCATGTTGGAGCATCTGGCATCTTGAGTCGATACTGGAGAAGGTCGGAATGGTTCCCACCAACTTCTTCAAAGGCTGAACAACAAAATCATGCCCCAACGAGGATGAATCCGAATCTGAAATCTTACTAGGAGAGTTTTCTTCCTCAATAAGCTCCAACTTTCTCTTTGAAGAACTACCAGCTTCCTTTCTCTTCTTTTCTTCTGAGCTTGGAGTATCAGCAATAATTTGCTTCTCCTTATTATTTTTTTCCAGAATTGAGTCATGTTCAGGAGTTCTATTCTCACTCTCAGAAAATTGAACAACATTATCTTCCTCATCGGCAACAACCTGAATACCAACCTCTACGTTTTCCTTCTGAGTAACATCAAGTAAAAAAAATTCTTCATCTCCATGATAAGAAACTTCTTCTTCTCCTTTCTCTTCATCTATTGCTGGAGTAACTAGCTTTAATCTGATTTGAAGTTGTTGTAAAAGCAACAGTACCGTTCCCATTCTTTTTCTTGATGTTGTCAGCATCTATCTTCATTCTAGTTTCATGTTGTAGAAGAGTTCCAAATAATTCATCAAGAGTAATTTGAGTTACCTTCCTGTTCTCATCTATAGCTGTTCTCTTGGACTCCCACTCATTGGGCATAATGTCAATTATCTTGTCCCCAAGAGCTTCATCATCTAAACCTTTCTCTCCCATAGATTATAGATTGTTGACTATAGTCATAAATCTCTGTTGAACATTACAGATAGGTTCACCATAAAGAAAATTGAATCCATGATATTCAGCTCTAAGCATAGCTCTTCTTGTCTCAATCACTTTAGAAGTTCCAAAGTGTGTAACCTCTAACTTCTTCCATATACAGTTAGCTTCTTTACAAGAAGAAATTTGGCTATATATTTTTCTAGTCATTGAACATAGTAAATTATTGCATACCTTATAGTTTAGTTGATATTCTTGCTTTTCTTGATTAGTAAAAAATATGACTTCCTTGTCGGGAATTTTATAATCACCAGTAAGCATAACAAAGTTGTCTACTCCAGTATTGATAACAAAAGTCTTCATACGATCTCTCCAGTACTCATAATCATTACCATCAATGATAGGTGGTCTTGTAGGATTCAAATTGTCAATTGAACCAACATTGATTCCTGCCATACTTAGTATAACTTTGCACACAAACTTGTTAGTAGCATAAGTTCGTAATGGAAAAGTTCGGAATGATAAAATTCGGAAGGATAAAGTGAGCAAGAAAAACTTATTCGTGAGTATAATTATTTCAGAGACCTCCTCTGATACCAATTGTAGGATCGAAATATAGTATGAGATGCTCAATGTACAAGAGGGGGGTGAATTGTATACTTTAATAATTCCTTTGGAACCTTTTAAAGTTAGTTAAGAATAACTATGTTTTCCTTAAGAGAAGGAAAGAGAAAAGTTTAACAAAGTTAAACTAAGTAAATTCACAACACCTCTAACACCAAATGCAAACTTAGAAAGAGATTCCGAAATTAGGTTCCGGAAATATGTTTCCGGAAAATTTACACTTATCAAAAGATTTCAATATGAGATTCTACCTTAAAGCGTATAGAATCTAAATTAATCAGAGTACAAGTAAGGAAGTATAAGAAAGTTATACTTTCCTTATAATACAAAATGCAGCGGAAAAAGAACAAGTAGTATAACTACTTAGTAACAAGATATAAGTCTTTTAACCCAAAGAGAAGGGTATCCAACAACCTTGGATAAAGGTCCCTTGATTTATACTTTCAAGAAAGTATGTCTTACCCACACCAGGGTAAGCCCTCGATACAAAGATCAGAGTCTCTATCTTTCTATCCCCGCAAGACCTCAACTTCAATGTAGTTGGAAACCTCTGTCTTCCTCAGCAAGGAAGCCCTCAAACTTCAAGGTAGTCGGCACCTCTGTCTTCCTATCCCCGGAAGCCCTCGAATGTAATCACTAACATTCAGAGTCGCACGAAGCTTTGAGAGTTGATAAGAGTCTCTCTCTCTAGAAATCACTTCAACAGCATGTATGCACAAAGCCAAATTGTTCATCCATCCGTTATGAGCTTTTTCAAATGAGCTCCTATTTATAGGTAAGGCCGGCTCCTTCTTTAACAGTCATATTTTCCTTAATGATCGGAGGGACCTGTACACGTGTCACTTAGACAACGGTTAGTTTATAACAAAATGGACGACATCGTTTTATAACAAAACAAGTGTAACAGAATGTATGACATCGTTTTAATTCTAACTCAAAAGGTTCGAAATGAAAACTTCAGAGTGAAGATTCGGAGTGAATAAATTCAGAGTGTATAAAACAAAGATAATCAGATTCTGTTTAATAGGTGAATTCGGAATGAGAATTCGGAATGAGAATTCGGAATGGGAATTCGTCATCTGAATTCGTAATGAGAATTCATCATCAAGATTCATAATGATATTTTATTATTAGAATTCGTAATGAGATTTCATCATTAGAATCCGTAATGAGATTTCATTATTAAAAATCATAATGAGAATTCATTATCAGAATTCCTAATGAGATTTCATCATTATAATTTGTAATGAGAATTATTCATTAGAATTCGTAATGGGAATTCATCATCAGAATTTGTAACCTGAATCTGGAATAGAACTTAGTCAGAATTCATATCCGGAATTCGGAATGAAACTTCCTTATAGTTCTTGTCCAGAATCCGAATCCTAAAACAGAATACTTTATATCAATGTTTCAATGATTCCGAGAAAATGAATCCGAATCTCATACTTAAGAAAAATATGGAAGAATATATGATAAGGATAATTTTTCTTATAAAAGCGATTTTCCTTAATAAAGCAATTTTCCTTATAAAAGCGATTTTCCTTAAGAAAGCAATTTTCCTTATAAAAGCGATTTTCCTTAAGAAAGAAATTTTCCTTAAGATAAGGTGTTTGTGATTTTCAAAACAAGAAGGAATGGAAAAGTCATAAGGAAAACCTTATTGACTCAACAATAACTGTATAGGGACTCATTCTCCTATCTACACCTACAACAACGTAATCTGTTTGGGCCGAAAAGCGTGACCCAAACAGGGTGTGAGAAATATATCTCAGTAGGCACCCACCAAAGGCCCATGCACAACTGTGTGTAAAACATACAAGAAGTGTGCAGTAGTAAAATGCAATAGCTAAGAAGTACTCAAAAGTAACTAACATAACAGTTAAATTGCCATTTTATTATTCATTTAATTCCTTTTATTTAGTAACATTTTTTTGCTCAACAACACCAAGCCCTCAAGCCAACCAGAATTGTGCCCTCAGGCTAAAATAGTAACCACGCCCTCAGGCTTGCCCTCAAGCCATACAGAATCCAACCCGCAGGTATTACCCTTAGGTGTAACAGAAGTTTCCCTCAGGAATAGGAAGGGTCGCCCTCAGTCACAGAAGTCAAGCCCTCAGGCACGAAAGGTTGCCCTCAAGAAAAATATGATAGCCCTCGGGCTAAAACAGTCATGCCCTCAGGCCAATCACAACAACGCCCTCAAGCTAAACAGGTAACCGGTCCATGCCCAACATATCAAAATGCAGTAAACAAGCAATTACCCTCAAGGAAATTATACAGTTACTACATTTAAGGAATTCCCTCGGGTATCCTGGCCAAACAGCTAAACAGTGAAACACACCCCTCGGGATGGTCCTGGATCCAAGAACCGATCCCAAACAACATTTTCACATCTTTATCTAATTACCTATATAGTTCTAGGTAGTTAAATTAGCCACAACCTCAGCCTCACAACACCCCAATATGGGTTCGTAGCTCAAAAACACACAAAAACGCACGACAGTTGGAAAAATAAACAGAAATCCACTTACCTTATTCGCCAACGAACGTTATACCAGAATGCCGACTCCAGAAACACCCAAGAACAACATAGATCTGACGAAGAACAAACCCCAAACAAATGTAAATAACAAACATTAGGAGAAGAATTGGTAAAAATAGTACTAGGAGAGGAGAGGATATACCTGTGCGGTTCCAACGAGATCTTCTGAAGCCGAATTACATTCAAGACGAACTCCTGGTGGATCTTCAAAGGTATGGCCTCCCCCTTTGGATCCAAAATGGCTCAAACGCCTCCTCTGCCAAATGAGGAGAATACAGACTGTTTTATGCCGAAAAAACAAAGTACACTGCGTGTACTTCTGAGTACACTACGAGAACTTCTTTCATTTAACTATTCATTTGGCGGCACCGCCACACTGTTCATCTGTCAACATGAGTGCACGACATGTACTCCTATGTACATGCCGTGTACAGTCACTCAGCTGGCGGTGACTCCAACTCCTTACTGTTCAAGCATGTCGACTGACTACACGACATGTAAGGTACCACTACACGACGTGTAGTCGGTTCCTACACCCCTCATCGCCGACAAGGCTACACGCCCCATGTACTCATCCCAACACTGCCAAAAGTACACTACGTGTGGATAAAGTACACGGAATGTAGTGTCAAAATTTAGTATTTTCCCCGTTTTCTATATTTTCTCAAAACCACTTAAGGAAAAGGAAAAAGAGGAAGCTCGTACCTCAAAAATAAGAACTGGGTTCTTACAGTTCTCGTCTTCATTCTTGTTTTCCATAAATTTATTAAAGGAATCCAACTTATACCTCATTATATAGACACATTCTTAGCATCTAAATTTGTTAATAAATGATATTATATGTGTATATCCACCCTTCCCTCAATTGGAATTTGTCAACACACATATGTATATATCAACACCATAATCTCTATAGATCTTCCACATTTCCTACTATATGTACCTAGAGTTATTTTATATTTAAAAAACATTGACCTATTATAAATGGTATTATATTAAATGGTTCTAAATATCCATATTTGAGTAGTTTTTAGTGTTTTTTTCATTTACATGGCCTAATTGGTGATTCCAAAACTGAGTGTGATGGGATTAATGTGAACAATATTATTTATCAGTTTATATTAATTATTTTATATAATAAAAAAGGATTTAATTTAGGTGTTCATTATCATAAAATATGATATCCTTGTAAAAGAATAAACATCAATTCATAAATTTTAATATAATTTTATTTCAATCAAGAATGGGCATGGAAATAATTGTTTTGTTTACTAATGGAACATAATAACAATTCCAGAAAACCAAGAACATTCCAATCAAAAAAATGTTATATAGTAATATCTAATAGTTACTACAGTGATCTTGGATCCATTATTAGATCATAGATATACCTCACCACATGAAACTCTTCTGAATCTATTTGTTTCTTGTATTTAGATATAAATGTTTGAACCATAAGCTATACCAAAGACTGAATTTTTAAAAATTTATATATTGAACTCAATAATGATAGATCCTAAATATTCCATAAGTTTCCTAAAATTGGTTCATTTCTTATTTCAATGGCCCTTATTTCCCTAGGATATATAAAAAATATCATGTTCTCTTGAATTCCCCTTGATCTTACTTTTCTTGGAAGGGTGTTTTGAAGAATCCAAAAACTTATTTTCATTCTTAGGAATTCTCTATTTATCCTTCCTTTTATAAACCATATTAATATAAGTTTTTTATTCTTTATATCCCTAGTGACTTAGATAATCAGATTAATGATGACATGAATATAATTTTTAATGTTTTTCATATTTTTAATCAAAAAATGTAGATAAGTTATATCAGAGAGAATAATTTATGAGATCATGGAAAAATTATTCAGGTAACGTAAATCCTAGAACATATTGATGATCAATATGCCTAATAATTTTGACTATTTAGGCCCAATTTGTGCACCTTCTATAATTTTTTTCAGGAAGAGAACCCAAAATTTCTATAATGGTTATTTTTTTAGCTCTCTTTTGATAAAGATTACCGATATTCTTGAGCATTCTATAAGAATTTATGTTCTCATGAATGATCATAAGTTCACTAGAAATGGATTATAACATCATGTACCAAGAATCTTAACCATAATTCAAGTGTTTTTCATATACATTGAACCCCTCAACCATCACCACCTTATTAGGTAGATCAAAAAAAGGGTATTCAAGAATATAAATATTCTATTCATGATGTAATTGAATGGATGTTATATTTTACCATTCATGGAAGTTATTGAAAGTTAATAGGTTTTCTTTACATAATATTGATTATAGGGGTAATGTGGATTATGAACTTTTAATTATAATATTTTACTATAAAATCAGATTATTAGTACTTTACATGATTACAAAATATGTGTGCATTAATAATTTAATTACCTTATTTATATCCCACTATTTTATCAAGTACAAATCCCCACATGATTAGACTCATAATTTATTATCACGTGACCCTTAAAATGGTAATGATCCATATTTCCTTTCACATAACCTAGATTTTTTCTTAAAAAGTTATTCGATAGTATTCACGTTATCCTAATTTTAATACATGTACTTGATGCTCCTAGAATCATGAGTGGACTCCCCCATACCGAAATCCATATTGGTATTTTCTCTACACTTTTCTTTACTTAACAATGAGTTCTTTTATGGAATTAAACCCTTTATTCTAATCAGCTAATTTTACCCAAGAATTTTGTTATTACTCATTATAAATATTAATAAATCCAAAATTTAGTTATAAAAGTAATTTTAACTTTGGTTTCATTAATTAATTAATTAATTAAAAAAATTTATAACATAATATTTAATCAAGGGATCTTTTTAAAAATTATTTTAGTTTATTTTTTTTACACCTTGTCAATATGATGATTGTTTTATGTAAGAGATTAACCATGTGTTGATAAGATAATTATGCATAACTATATTATTTTATTCGATCTAATTATCCTTATTATTTATCTCCTTTATTTATGTGATCTCTATATAAAATCCATATAAAATATAAACTACCATTCAAAACATAGACTAATAAGGTTTCATGATCATGAGGTTTATCAAATGGTTATTTTATTATGTGTAAAGTAAAATAAGCAATAATCCTATGGAAAAAACTAAACGAGTCAATCATGGATCAAGTTATAGAATTCCACCTTTATCATGTGTATTCCCTGTATTTACGTTATTATGTATCCTCCTTAAACCACCTCTAATCACCGAGGAGGTACATCTTTACATATGTGTTACTCATATATAGGTGATGGGAATCCATTGAAATGGTTTTATGGGAATTTCATAAAGGAAACTAGATACACATAATTCCTTACCTAATAAGTCATTATGATGAATCATCGGCCATAATTTTAATTTAATTATAATAATTGAAAAATCCCATAAAAATTAAATTAAAACAAATCTAATTCATAAACCGATTTTTCAAGATCATGATCATTCAAGCATGAAATGAATATTCATTTAATAAACTAAAATTAATTTCAATCATTATTCATTAAGATAAAATTTCACCCAATTTATTAATTATATTTTGTTATTAATTAATTAATTTATCATAATACATATCAAATTGGAAATTGATATTCCCATACATTATAATTTAAAACAATTATTTTATTTTATTTTATTTTAAATTAATTATTTATATGGTTTGTACATGGAGGCGACATGTTGTTTCACTTTTTCTAACTACATAGTATTGTAATTTACATATATAATGAACTCAAATTGAATTCAACATAAATTATGTGTTGCATAATTACAAGGAAAGTTCTATCAATAAATGAAATATAGACACATATAAATTGATGGTAATTTAATGCATTTAATGCACATGGAGTACACGGTCTTTGAAAACAATATATGGTACATAGCTATGAAATTTATTTTGAAATTAACTAATATTATAAAATATATATAATAAATATTTTGGTGTCTTTGTTCAATAAATAATAAATGGAAACGTTTTTATTTTTTAATGTGGTAAAGAATTAATATTATTTTTCCATGTAATCTGGTATGATATATTGAATATAGAACACATCTATAAACTATGTATGTTACTTAACCATTTTTATACGACACATGCCTAGGGAGTAGATGTGTATGTTATCCATAGATATATGTTAGGTACATAGATTGTTTGGGGAATACCTTTCATGTGATAGCCATGTTTCATGGTATTCAATCACCGATGTAGTGAAATAAATACAATATACATATTTGACATCATATTTTCCTCTTATAAAAATTCATGGAACATGTTTTCTACATGTGAAACATTTCGACTACATGATCTATATTCGTGTTTCATAGTTTACATTTTGGTAAACCATGTGTTATACTCTTCTGGTCAACATGTCATTTCTTAATGACCCCATGTATTCATCAACATGAACAATATTGTTTTACATGACTTGGTCTTAGTATGGTTAATATGGATATATAACATTTACCTATAGGCTGCAGACCATGCCGTCTTGTGTCATCCAACTATAAATCATGGCACCAATTGAAGAGTTCATTACATATTAGTAATGTGAATTTCACATAATCATTGTTGTATGAGAAATGATAAATAAAAAAATAGATATTGGAGTATGTAATTAAATAATTAATTATTATGAAATGAAAAACTAATGGTAATTTCATATAATGATAAATGATTCAATAAATATATTCAAAATTGAATGTGGCTAATCTAAAACAAAATTTAGGTTCTGAATGTTGTGGAAGAACCCATTGGGTCATAAAAAATTAATCTTTTCCGGTTTTTATGAATAAAATGTAATGTAATTTATGATAATAATCCCCCAAAAATAAATTAATTCTGATTAATTTATAAAAATGTCATCGAAACCATGAGATATGATCCTTTAATGTTAAATTTCTGAAGAATTTAATTTTAACAATTACCCCATTCTAGAGAATTATTTCTCTATATAAGATGTCGATTGTTCAAAACATCATTTTTTTATACCATCATTATGCTGAGAGTATACAATGAAGAATCACTATAACAGTGATCCACACATTGTCTTCTGATATAGAAGGACCGAAAATAGTATATTAGGTTTTAGTGTTGAATTACTAATCATATTTGATTTCATCATTTGGTCTCCCCACAGTCTTTTGAGGATAAAAGACTCATTATTTTTTCCTCATTCTTAAGAGGAATAGGAATTTTAAAGTTTTCCCTCAGTTCTTGGGAGTGTACTAGATATTTTTCTCTCTAGGTTTGTGAGAATATCTAGAAGTGATTCATTTTGAAAAAAATATCTAACCCTTGGAAATAAGTTAACTGTGTATTTATAGGGTAAGGTCAAAGAATAAATAATTTATTATAGGCTCTTAGTTATTCTATTAATACCTATAAAGCCCCATGTCTAAATAATTATATTATACTATTACTTAATTCACATGCATTTAAATCATGGATAAAATATATATCATTTATTTAAATAAACAAATTAATATTTATTTAGAAGATATTTAATATATAATTTCTACCTGACCCAATAACATGGTCCACACATCCTTCTCATTTAATAAAAATTGAATAATAATTATTATTCATTCAATAAATATATATTATTTTTAAATTCACATATAAAAATTTTAAGTAGATATTTGAGATTATTAAAACCCAAATAAGTATTATTCCTTGGTCTAGAGAGTAACTTGTATTTCTATGATTAACTTTAGATATAACTAAATTGAGATCAAATGAAACACTAATTGTGTAACCCACTATGATTCATCTTCAGCGGAATTAAGTGGGTTCACCTAAAGTCTAATATCATCATCTTGAAATTTTTAATGTAATCCAAGAATAATAAAGTAATGCCACAAAATCTAAAACAAAATAAAAATGCTCACTGTCTAATATAGTCACTTTTTCTTGACAGCTAATCAAAAAACATCACACTATTGTCATCAACATATATGTTTAATGTGCCATTCTCAAACTTTATAAAATGGACAATTAAATACACCATAGACAATTAATTTAGTTAAAAAGTTCCATTCTAATCAAAGATTATAGATATAAACATTTAAAAGATGGATGGAACGAATTATTCCTTAGTATATTCATTAATAACAATTCACTTACACTACACCTAACATGTCCTACATCATTATAAACATATGGAATATTGGGTTTCATCAATAAATCATAATAAAATCTTCATGATGTGTGTCAATAATAATCCTAAATTCAATGTACCATTATACACACTAGAGGGAATAAATATCCAATGACACAAAATATGTGGGATTCCTACTAGCAGGTCGGTCCTCCAAATATCAAGTCGTATAGATGAATAAGTGAATACTTCATGACATGAAGTCTCAAACTTCTATGAGTATCTAAGACATGATATTCTGAATCATATATTTCCTATAATATGACATCGTATGACCATATGACATATGTAAAGACCTAAAGTATTTAAATGTATATTCTCTTCTGAAAAATATGTCATCAAAACAAAACAAAATGAACTACTAAGTGCTAAGTGATCTTTAAACATAAGTCTATCACTTCTGTGCCTGGAAGTTCAAAAATCGGACATACACGGTTGTGTTCAAGATGATTTTTGGGGTCTAATAAGAAAAACATAATTTTTGATGAATATTAACCTACCCTTAAGAATATTAGTACAACCTTTATGAATAGTACATCGTCCAAATAAGAGTAACCTTACCCCTGAATAATTAAATAAATCTTAGGCATCCTAGAAAGTGACAATTTGACCATAGTAAACATTTTGGTATTTTTGTTAGTTATAAATAATTAATTATAATTAAATTTATTTTCATATAATGTGATCATAAATTATAAAATCAATTTCTCTTAGTTTTTTGATAATTTGATAATACCATATATAATTTTTGAAAGCATTATAAAACGAGTTTTAATTTTAAAAATTGTATTTTCAAGTAAATTTTGATTTTAATTAAATAATAAATTAATCATATATTGATAATTATTTTTTAAAAATGGAATAATTTTTTTAATTCTACATAGTGAAAAATGGTTAGGGTGAAATTTTTGGATTTTTCTAAAATACTTCAATTTTTGGGTGAATAGTAAAAAATATGTTTTTTCGCATAACCGTTGTATCCTAAATTGCATCATTAATTATGTAATGATGAAACATAAATTTTAGAACATTAGGTTAGGCCAAATTATATTTAATTTCATAAATGGTTCCTCAAAATACAATAAACTCAATTTTCAAACATAAAAAGAACTTTCCAAAACCTAAAGTCAAAAGGTGATTTCTTAAAGTGTCTTTTTCTCTTTCTTTCGCCTTCTTTTTAATAAATTATTGAATTCAAATTATAAAGATTATTTAAAGCCTAAAAAGAAATATATTATATTAATATATGATTTTGGTTGTAAAAAAACTACCAATACAAGTTTAACTTTTAATATACTATTTTATTTAATATTTTATACAAAAAACACCTCCCTCCTCATGTATAAATAACCAATTACCCACCCCTTGCCAAGACGCACCTCTCAAGCATCAGGAATTGTCTAAACTCTTCCCAAGAATCTTTTCTATCCCATTCTCCACGTCCAAGAGCTTCTGGTCTCATCAAAAGACCAAGCTTAGGCCCCTTAATGAGGATCTCAAGAGGAGGATTCAAGAGGTAGTTTCTCTTCCTCTTTCCTTTACTTCCTCTTTCATTTTGAAGTCATTTTTATTATTCTCTCCCACACTATATTTGTCCAAATGAAATGGTTACTCCATTATCAAACATATAATAGAATTTTATGACAGTAATGGGATATTATACCATCCTACACCCTTCTCCTTTTCTTTTTATTTTATAAAAGAAAATGTTGTTCGTAGGGTGTTAATCTATCACCTTCAAGAACAACTTGTTTTCTTTATCCATTTCTACCTACAAAACATATCATGAAAAAAAATTATGGTTGAACCAGAATATTATAAATGTATTATGTCCTATTTTAAGATCTGGAACAAACTTATGTACATATTACTAGATGAGTAAACAAAATAAGTTCGTTTTGGTCGAAAAACTGACCAAATTAACCCAAGAGATCATCATTAAATTCCAATATAATCATTCCTACACGTGGTATAAAATGTAATTAATTTTAAGATCATTGTATATTCTGGAATATAATTAATAACTTGTAATATATGTTCTTGATGTTTACCCATGTTCTACACAAACTTCAATTCATGAATACATGTGAAACTCTCAAGAAAACCATAAAAATGAACATTCCCGAACAATGTTTTTAAACTCTATAACTCATAAAAAGGCCCATAAAATAACATAATGAAACCAAAATGACCACTATTAATTTAAACAAGGCTTTAGATATATATTTAAATAATAATATTCCATTATACAGGACATTAAAGAGAAGGGAGCATTTAGATACAACGTAAGGGGAAATTCTCGAACCCAACTTTCATTCTTTGTGTTCTCCCTCTTTCACTCTTTTTTGATATAGTTACTCCTTAAAAATATTTTTATCATCATTGAATTTCCTTTTCTAGTATATACATGTTTTTCACTAGTATTTATGAAAAATCAAATGTTTTCCAAAATAACTCTTCTTTCAAGAACACACCTTTTACCTCTTTTTCAGGGTTGATGGTTCTTGTATAGAGTATGTTATTCTCTCTTTCTTTTAGGAACCCAAAGTTTATGAATGTGTTATTATGAGATGAAACCCATTCCTTTTAATGGGTTAGTTATGTTTATTTATGTTCATTGTGGCATTCATGATAAATGATAATGTTATGATGTGACGGGTCCACCCGGAATTATATAGTGCAATATCAATGTCTAAATGTGATGGGTGCGCCTGGATTTTATACAGCACTCCAATACATTGGATAAAGTGATGAATATCATGAGTAAATTTTAAATGATGTTTAAAAAATATGTGATCATTATTCACAGTCGTGTGTGGTATTTAACCACTAAGACATGTTGTTTTATTTTTTTGCATTTCCACACTTCAAGTCTCTTATTAATGCTTCGTGTCATGTTCATGATTCTTTGCCTATGTTATGAATATGATCACCCCATGCTATATTGTTCTTATCTATCCTCTTAATGGGATTCTACCTCACCACTTTTCTATATATATCCTCAGGTGTCTACATGTACTAAGGAGAGGAAAAGTGCCAATAAGAAGATAGAGAAGATGAAATGAACAAAAAAATATATACTCAATGTTGTAATTTTTATGTATGGTCCTAGTATTCCCAAGACACTAAACCATAGGATCATCTATGTGTAATATTGTTATGTTGTTTATCATTAAAATTATGTAATAGTAATGTAAGAAAAGGTTTTTTCAATATATTTGGTATCAGATGAGTGGTTTAGTTAATTTGGTAATTAGGATTAGTGAACCCTAGAGAAATACACTAGCATGAGTCTAAGTACAAATATAAACAAAAGAATCTTTATATAGGGATCACATATGTTATTATTGTTTAAATGAATAATTAATTCATGAATTGTTGGATTATGTTTTGTTCTAACCTTTTTTATTTAATAAAATGGTGGGAACGAGGAGGAACTAGGCTAACAACTCATGTGTGGACCAATGTAATGATTTCCCGAACAACATCCCCATTAATTTTGGAGGTGGATTAAAAACATCATTGAGATGATTACCCAATTATCTTGGGTTATGAACAATAACCATAATAATGGGGAACGTCCTTTTTCACAAAAGAGAGAGAAACTGGATATCAAATGTTTTATGTGGCAACGACCACCGACATTTAGTGGATCTTCTGATCCACTAGTTGCAGAACAGTGGGCCAACTCCATGGAGAAGATATTTTTTGTTCATCAATGTTCTGAGATGGATAAGGTGAAACTATCCATTTATTATCTAGATAGAGAGGGCGATCAATGGTAGGATTTGATTAATAACCCCAAGAAAAGGGAGGAAATTGAAGAGATGGAATGGGAAGACATTAAAATCATTTTTCTTAAAAAGTATTTTCGATGAACTCTTTGTATGAAGATAGAGAGTGAATTCATAGAGCTCAAGAAAAAAGTCGGATAATCCATCACAAAATATGAAGAAAATTTCACAAGTATTTTATGGTACGCTTTAGGTTTTGTTATCAACAATGATAGAAAATTTTATAGATTCATTAGTGGATTAAAACCACACCTTCAAAAGGACCTTAAAATTTGTGACATTGGGTGTTATGAAAAAGTTGTATGGTGTGATCTCAAAGTGGGGATGGAGTTTGGAGATTTGTCCCATGTCTATGGAGAGAAGAAATGAATGATGGAGTTTCAATCTGGTGGATCTAATGACAATGGTGGGAAGAAAAATCAATGACCCACAGGCCAAAAATGTGGGAAAGTAGCACCATGGGAACTTCCTTAAAGGTACGTGGAAATGTTTCAATTATGGTAATGAAGGACACCTTTCTCAAGATTGTTGGAAATACATAAAAAAGAAGGAAAATGTGGTAGACAAAAGGATAAGACCTTTCATGGTTCAATGCTTCAACTATAGGAAGCCGGGACACTATGCAATCCAATGCACTAAACCTCGATTTCTTGAGGGTAATCAGCTTCAGCAGCCACCAAAGCCAAAAGAACAAGGGAAGGCTTAATCCATCAGTACTGCAGAAGTGGAGCAAGATAATGAACTCATTCAAGGTACACTTCCTATTTACTCAAGAATGGCCAAATTCTTATTGATTCTGGTTCTACAAAGTCATTTATATCTTGAAAGTTTTCTAGAACTATCGAATCTAAGCCCTGAAACCTTAAAGCAGATATATCTATAAAAACCCCAAGTGGTGTAATAATTTCAACCCAAGTATTTGACTCTTCTCCTGTTGTTGTATGTGGGAAAATTCTTCCAGTGAATATCGTAATACTTCCCTTGGTAGAATTCGACTCTATAATGGGAATGGATTTTCTCTCATTATATATAACACATATCAACTTTCGGGAAAAGGAAATATCTTTTCATATTCTAAACCATCCCATGAACCTCTACAAATGCAAAGAATATCATGAATCTCATTTTAAAAAATCCTTCATCTGTGTGGGTGTTGATTCCCTACAAAGAATCATACCTTTCCCAAATGGTTGTGTCAAAGGAAGGTGCCAACCTTGCCGAAATGCCCATCATGAGAGAATATGGTGATGTATTTCCTGAAGAGTTGCCCGAAATTCCCATGGATTGTGATTTAGAGTTTTCAATAGTACTCATACATGGAGTTACTCCTCTCTCAAAGTGTCCCAATAGGATAGCTATGATCGAATAGGAGGAGTTAAAGAAGCAGCAGTAAGAGCATCTAGACAAAGGGTTCGTATGCCCTGGTGCATCACCATGGGGTGCGCCAATGCTCTTTGGGAGGAATAATGATGGAACAATGCGGCTTTGTATCTACTATCGAGAACTCAACAAGATCACCATAAAGAAAAAGTAACCTCTTACAAGGATTGATGAATTGTTTTAGTAGTTAAGAGTAGAAAAATACTTCTCAAATGTGGATCTGCGTTCGAGATATCATCAACTAAAGGTGAAGAAAGAGGATATTTCAAAGACTCCCATCCGTACAAGGTATGGGAACTATGAGTTTCTAGTGATACCCTTCAAAATTACTAATTCACCTAAAAGCTTACTGGATTTTATAAATAGATTCTTTATACATTTCCTCGACAAATGTTGGGTAGTGTTTATTAAATATATTCTCATCTACTCCAAGAGAAAGGACGAACATGAAAAGAATCTAATACTTGTGTTGGTGACATTGAGAAATGAGAAGTTTTACACCAAGTTCAGCAAGTGTGACTTTTGGATGAATCAAGTCACATTCTTATGATATGTGATCGCAAGTGAAGGAATTTCTATGGATCTTTAAAAAACAAAGGCAATTGAGGAATGGCCCAGGCCCTCTAGTGTCACCGAAATCCGTAGTTTTCATAGATTATCTAGGTACTACCAATGTTTTGTGAGAAACATCTCATGATTGTCAAGCCCGATAACTAAGATAATGAGAAAAGGGTTAAGGTATGTCTGGATGAAAGAATGTGAGGGAAGCTTTAATGAGCTAAAGAGAAGGTAGCTCATTGCACTTGTGCTCACACTACCGAAAAGTGGAGAAAATTTTGTGAGATACAGTGATTCTTCAAAAAAATTCTTGGGTTGCGTATTCATAAAAAATAATAATGTGATAGCCTATGCATCACGATAGTTGAAGATCCATTAGAAGAACTACCCCGACATAAGCTCTAGAGTTGGCAGCCGTGATTTTTGCATTGAAAATCTGGCAGCATTGCCTTTATGGTGATAAGTGTGACATATACACCGACCACAAGATACTAATGTATATATTCAAAAAAAGGATCTCAACATGTGTCCAAGAAGGTGGTTAGATCTAATAAAGGATTACGATGGTTCTATTCACTACCATCCGGGAAAGGTGAACAAGGTAGTTGATTCTCTAAGAAGAAAAGAACCTACTACTCTATCCGTGATGTGAATTGAGAATGATCCAATATTCTTGGATATGCAAATCATGGATTTAGAAATCATAAGGGAAGGGGATACATCATACCTTGCCCAAATTATTGTGCAACCATCTATCCAAGGCAAGATTAAAGAAGCACAAAGGGATGATGTGGAGATACAAAAGAGGGTGAATGTGTTAAAATAATCAAAGCTACATGAGTTCCATATCGATAATGATGGTGTGATTTGGTTTGGAACACGGCTATGTGTGCCTTCATCACTCGGGATAAAGAAGGATCTATTGGAAAATACACATAGCTCAATATTCTCTATCCATCATGGTAGCACCATGACGTACCGTGATCTCTGAGGACACTTCTAATGGGATAACATGGAGAAGGAGATTTTAGAATATATATCAAGGTGATTGGTATGTCAACAAGATAAAGTGGAGCAACAAAAGTCCAAAGGTATGATTCATCCATTGCCTATACCTATGTGGAAATGGAAAAATGTTACTATGGAATTTGTCACGGGTCTCTCAAAGATTTCGAAGGGAAATAATGTGATATGGTTTGTGGTTGATCGACTCACCAAGGATGCCCATTTTATCACTATTCGAGAAGATCTCTATCTTGGACAACTTGCAGGGATATATGTGATGGAAGTGGTGAGACTACATGGTGTTACACTCTCAATTGTCTTTGACCATGATCCAAGGTTCACGTCTAAATTCTAGAGGAACCTTCAACACGATTTGATTACTAAATTAAATTTTAGCACGACCTATCACCCCCAAACTGATGGAAAATCTGAAAGGACTATTCAGATACTTGACGATATGCTAAGATCCTTCTCACTAGAATTAAAAGGTGGATGGGATCAGTGTCTCCCATTGGTTGAGTTATCATGCAATAATAGCTTCCACATGAGTATTCAGATGGCTCCATATGAAGCTCTGTATGGAAAGCTATGTAGAACTCCAACCTGTTGGGCTGAAGTTGGAGAAAGAAAGTTACATGGACCCGATCTTGTGGAAGAGATGACAAAGAAGATTCAAGTCATCCAAAAACACATCAAAGCTTCTCAAAGTTAGCAAAAGAGATATTCTGACAATCGTCGAAGGGATTTGGAGTTTGACGTTGTAGATAAAGTCTTCCTTAGAATATCAACATGGATGAGAGCCATGCGCATTGCGAAGAAATGACAGTTAATCCAAAGGTACATTGGCCCCTTTGAAATCCTTGACCGTATAGGAGCTGTGGCCTATCATCTTGAACTTCCACCAAATACGGCTCATGTTCATAATGTTTTTCACGTATCACTCCTGAGGAAGTACATACCTGATCCCTCACATGTACTAAACTCAGAGGTGGTATAGCTGGAAGATGATCTCACTTATGATTAGCATCTGGTAGAGATTTTGGACCGGTGAGATAAGGTTCTATGCAACAAGACAACCCACCTTGTCAAGCTGTTGTGGAGGAACCATAAGTTTGAAGAAGCATCTTGGGAACCAGAAGTGGCGATGAAGGAGAAATACCCTCACCTGTTTGTGTAAAGTGAAATTTGGAGGGCGAAATTTCATAAGTGGGGAAGAATGTAATGTCCCAAAGTATTTCAATGAAAATTCCATTCCTAAAACTATTTCATGAAAACACAACATAATGAACTACTAAGTGTTAAGTGACCTTTAAACATAAGTTTTTCACTTTTGTGTTTGGAATTTCAAAAATCTGACATACACGGTTTTGTTCAAGTTGATTGTTGGGGTCCAATTCTTATTGAATAGTAAACTACCCTTATTAATAGTAGTACGACCCTTATGAATATTACATTGTCCAAATAAGAGTAACCTTACACATGAATAATTAAATAAATTTTAAGCATCTTAGGAAGTGACAATTTTACCATAGTAAACATTTTGGTATTTATGTAAGTTATAAATAATTAATTATAATTAAATTTATTTTCATATAATGTGTGTATAAATTATAAAATCTATGTCTCATGGTTTTTAGATAATTTTATAAGACCCTACATAAGTTTTGAAAGCATTATCAAATCAGTTTTAATTTTAAAAACTGTATTTTTCAAGTAAATTATGATTTTAATTAAATATTAAATTAATCATATTTAGAAAATTACTTTCAAAAAATTGAATTCCATTTTGGATTCTACACATTGAAAAATGGTTAGGGTGAAATTTTGGGATTTTTCTGAAATACTTCAATTTTCAGGTGAATAGTAAAAAATACAGTTTTCACATAACCAGTGTATCCTAAATTGCATCATTAGGGATGTAATGATAACATAAACATTATAGAACTTTATTTTCGTCCAAATTATATTAAATTTTATAAATGGTTCCTTAAAATACAATAAACTCAATTTTCAAACCTAAAAATAACTTTCCAAAGCATAAAGTCAAAAGGTGCTTTCTAAAAGTGTCTTTTCTCTTTCTTTCACATTCCTTTTAATAAATTAATGTATTTGAATTATAAAGATGATTTAATGCATAAAAAAATTATATTATATTAATATATGATTTATGATGTCAAAAAACTACTATTACAATTTGATCTTTTGATATATTATTTTATTTAATATTTTATACTAAAAACACCTCCCTCCTCATGTATAAATACTTCTTCCCCTCCCCTTTTCAAACCACACCTCCCAATCTCAATAATTGTCTAAAATATTCCCAAGAATCTTCCCTATCCCCTTACCCATTTCCAACAGCTTCTGGTCTCATCAAAAGTCCATGCTTAGGCCCTTTAAAGAGGATCTCAAGAGGAGGATTCAAGAGGTAATTTCTCTTCCTCTTTCCGTTAATTCCCATTCAATTTCAAGCCCTTTTCTTATTATCTCCCAAACTATCTTTTTCCAAATAATAGGGTGACCCCATTATCATACATATAATGGAACATAATGATAATAGTGAGATATTATACCATGCAATCCCCTTCTCTTCTTCTTTTTATTCTAAAAAAGAAAATGTTGTTTGTAAGGTGTTAATCCACCACCTTCAAGAACGACATGTTTTATTTTTAAATTTCATCCTACAGAACTGGTCATTAAAACATTTTTATGGTTGAACCAGAATAATATATATCTATTATTTCCTATTATAAGTTCTGGAACTAAATTATGTACATATTACATGATGAGTAAACAAAATAGGTACGTTGTGGTTGAAAAACCGCCCAAATTTACCCAAGTGATCATCATTAAATTATTATCTAATGATTCATCCACATGGTATAAAATGTAATTCATATTAAGATAATTTTAACTTCTGTAATATCATTAATAACATGTAATATTTGTTTTGTATGCTTACCCATGTTCTAAACAAACTTCAATTCATGAATACATGTGAAACTCTCAGGAAAACCCTAAAAACGAATATTCCCGAACAATGTTTTTAAACTCTATAACTCATAAAAAGGCCCATAAAATAACATAATGAAACAAAAATGACCTCTATTAATGTAGAAAAGGTTATTTATTTCTAATTAATGAATATAATATCATTATATAGTACATTAAAGAGAATGAATCATTTGGATACAAGGTAAGGGGGAATTCCCAAACCCAACTTCCATCCTTCATGTTCTCCCTCATTCACTCCATTTAGATATGGTTACTCCATAAAAATATTTTTTCGTCATTGTCTTTCTTTTTATGATATATACATGTTTTCACTGGTATTTATTAAAAAACAAATGTTTTCCAAAATATCTCTTCTTTCAAGAACCCACCTTTTACCTCTCATTCAAGGTTGATGGTTCTTGTATCAAGTATGTTGTTCCCCCTTTCTTTTGGGAACCCAATGTTTATGAATGTGTTATTATTAGATGAAACACATTAATTGTCATGAGTTAGTTATGTTAATTTATGTTTATTGTGGCATTCATGATAAATTATAATGTTATGATGTGACGAGTGCGCCCGTAATTATATATCGCAATATGAATGTTTAAATGTGAGGGGTGCACCCAGAATTATACAGCACTCCAATGCATTGGGTAAAGTGATGAATCTCATAAGTAAATGGAAATGATGTGTGAATAAGATTCTATCCTTTTTCAAAATCATGTGTGGTAGTTAACCACTAAGACAAGATGTTTCATTTTTATGCATTTCCACACTTCATGTCTCTTATTAATTCTTCCTCTCATGTTCATGCTTCTTTGCCTATGTTATGAATATACTCACCCAATGATATATTGTTGTTATTTATCCTCTTACTGGGATTCTAGCTCACCCCTTTTGTGGTATATCCTCAGGAGGATACATTTACTAAGGAGAGTTCAAGTACCAAAAAGAAGCTAGAGAAGAAGAAATGAACAAAAACGTATATACTAAATGTTGTAATTGTTATGTATGGTCCTAGTTTAACCAATACACTAAACCATCGGATCCCCTATGTGTAATAATATTATGTTTTTTATCGTTAAAATGATATAATATTACTGTAATAAAATTTTGGTTCTCTATAACATATATTTTATGAATATAATCATATAATTTCATTTTTCACAATATAGTAGGGAACATTTATTACCTTATTAACGGGATAGATACTCTAGGACATTATCACATTAAAGTCACTCAGAATAATAAAAAGTCTATGATATGATTTTAATTATTATTAAAATCCATAAATATGCATGATATATTAATCATATAGTAGTTGGTTCTAGTGAACAAACTCCAACATACTTGTTGCAACCAGATAAACCCTTAATGGGTGGGTTAATCAAGTCCTCCACTGAATTAAAAATTTTCCTTCAAACATTCAACTATAATTTAGGATATTATTCCCACATTGTATGTAATTATGTTAATTATGTTACTCATATAATCAAAGACCTCAAAAAACACAAATGTGAAGGAAGGTATGGCATGAACAGAAAATACTAATTTTACTTAGTTCACCTCAAAGGGATACTTATAAGGGGTAAACATTGATGATGTGTCATTGTTCTATAATCCACTAATCTTCATTTTTTTGGATACAATATTTCTGTCATGGTCACTCTATGCCAGGCTTACAACCTTGACAATATTTTGGATTTGGACACTCCATACCTAAGTATTACTACCTATTATTCACATCCACGCATAGCTTTTCTTAATGATATTCCATATTTTATATACTTATATGTATTAATAGTAAATAAGAATAACTATAGTATATATTTATTTAACAAGAGACAATATTGTCATCATAACACCTAATTTGATGCCTAGTTACTCTTCTTATCCATTCTTATATTCTTATTCTATACTATATGTTATTAACCACTTGATGGGGGAGTTATATCTTTTTCTTCCACAACCATATCAAAACATTACTTCTTATTTAAGTGTTTATAATTCCATACTAAAATTATCCTATTTATTTCATCTTCTTCGATAACTAGATGTGACACAAAAATTAGTCTATCATGCTCTATCTTCCCCTAGAACGGATATAGTAAGAAATCTATAGTATACTTTATGATCTTATGAATAGATTCATAAAACACCAACAAATAATTTGAATAAATATTTTTATAAAAAATATTCACCATGTTTTATCTTTTGTGTAACCCTAGTTGTGAAACCCTGGTCAAGAGACCATGTATATTAGACCGAGTCTACTTGAGTTCTTTGTGTAACTTCCTTCTATGGTACATCTTCATGTTAGACCAGTCACATAAATCCTATCTATTACCTTGGTTGTGTATCCCCTTCAAATTCCTTGACTTCATATATCCTTCCACCTAAATCATCTATATAAAGCCTCCCCTAATTATTAAATCTAATCAACCCCACTGCATAACTGATTACAAAAATTAGAAATGTGACGGTGATTATACAGATCACTATTCTTTCTCCAAAAAATATCCCAGGTCATTCTTCTCTAGATTTTCATTAATTCTCTATCCCCAAAAAATAATCAAGTGAATAATGGGTATTTTTAGATGATTTATAGAGAATTAACTCTAAATATTATGAACAATAATTCATTTCAACAACCTATAAGAATTTTTTCCCACACCTCATGTGACTCGATTGAAATACACAAGTCACATGAGTCCCTTCTTAAACCCCCTATATCACCTAAAACAACTGAGCCAGAAATCTCACAATCACATGAAATCACTGTCAAGGAAAATGTATATTACATTATGTAAATTGTGAGACTCAATTCCCTTGAAATGTTTGATTACTTCATGGTTTCTCAAATAAAAAAAATCACCTGATTCTTTTTTGTAATAAATCTTTTATTCCATTTAAATACTTTTAATATTTTAAGGAGTACTTTCAGTGCTATCCACTTAGTTAGAATAACATTATAGGGCCCTAAGAGGCTTGGTATTGATATAGTGAAAATATTAAATACATAATATCATATGGGCCCAATGATTATTAAATATTGAAATAACACCCAAACTAGATCTTGGATAATAAATCAAAGATGTACGTTAAATCTATATTAAAGGGTTTACCCTAGGCACGACATCATCTTTGTTTGTGGGGCCTATTTATAAAAAGTGCATTCATGGGTGGTATATTAATTTTATTTACTTATTTAATTATTTATTTATTTTTAATTATATCACTACACCTAATCTCCTCTATTTAAACCCAATTAGAGAAAATAGCCGGGGTAAAATGTATAACCAAAGGGATTGAGAGAGGATAAGTTGGGTGAGAGTTCTCTAATGAATGTCAACATAACATTCTTTGTAAATCAATATGACAACTAAGCACTTGAGTCTCGCTAATGATAGTTTCACAGAACTATTCTTCATCCATGACTGATCCAAACTTAGGTTATGTAATTTTTTGTTGGATTTAATTCCCATATTTTTTATCTCTTGATCAAACATGAATAAATCTTTGTAACAAATTGATTCATGGGTTAAATATTAATTTTAAGGGCATTTCATTTTCTTCCTAGAGTTTATGAATTAATTTTATTTTGATGATTCTTGGTTATTTGTTCTTTGTTATTAATTATAATGGAAATGGCTTAAGCCCAACCCAAACAATGGTCAAGGTTTTCTCTTCATGTTGTGTTTTGGGAATTTCTTTCCCCATTATCTATGCATTCATCATTGGTATTCAATTTTGATAGTGGTTTCAAAAATACCAGGTGAATGATCATTATGAAATATTTTTTTCTAAAAATTGATCATCATCATAGGATTAAAATTGGGATTGATGACATGACCTAGGGACATAAGTGATTATACGTGATTCAGGTGTTGGATCATGCATTCACATTCATGGATTTGGGAATTATGGGGATGTGATGTAATGGTGGATGTTTCTAGAGAATATTGGGTAGTCTTAATATATCCACCCATGACAGAAAGGATCATTAAAAGATAAACCTATCATCTCTGGTGAAATTATTAGATGGAGATAAGGCAACAGATTTACAAGTATAACCATAACAAAAACTAGATGTTTTTTTTTGAAAAATCTCGAATTCATAGCATGTATTCTGAAGAATACACACCTTGTACAACCATGGATATTGTTGTTAGGTTTTCCCAAAAAAATATCCCAAATTTTATGGCACCCACCATAGTCTATGTGAATCATTTTTGGAAACTCAATGTGTACACATGGGTTGCATGTGCATGTACATGACCAGGTACATGGTCAAGGTCATAGTTCATGGTCATGGCTTAGTATTCCGACATGACATGAGTACTCATACATGTCTCAATAATAGTGTATAAAAAAGTGTATAGGAATGGACCAAAGACATTGGGAATTGGAACGAGAACATAGGAAAACCTTGCACCAGAAAGACAGGTCATGTACTCCCAATACGCAGAATTTATTTCTCCATTGAATTTTGAGGCCCTTGTTCTCTTCGGTGTGGACCATTTTCCTTCGGGTATGTTACCTCGGTCCATCCCCCCGAGGGTAGAGTTAAGTATCATGTCTTTGGTATAGGATTTGATCCTTTCTATGGGATTAGTTTTAGATAGAGTTTCAGGAATCCCTATTTATGGCACGGGATGGGATCCTTTATCATTATCTCTTTCCCTAAATGAGGTTTTTTACAAATCAGCAAGACCAGCATACATAGTAGTTGATCCCCTATTCATAGGGGTATTCTATATAGGTTTTGTTATACCCCACATGTCATAGAATAGATCCCCTATCATTTTATTGATCTATTCAAAGTTATATAATGTACTTATTCATAGAAAGGCTCGACGAGCATGACCTCTTAAATGTGCACAATCAATTTTGTCAATATCATAATGTATGTTCCCCCATATGAGTGTTTCATTGAAACCGTGAGTAGAATCCTATGATGGTAGTATGTTTGTGATCATACCATTATATATAGAGTATATCTGCATTATATATGGGTTATTATTAGTATGTATCATTTTTAGTTGGAATGTCTTTATGATGAAGAACTAACTTCTCTATTGTTTCTTTGTATTTGGTTATTTCAAGATGTCCAACTATGTACATATATACATACCCCTATATAGAATATTCCTACACAAGACATGTATTATACAAAAAAGGCCTTTTGATGGATTCATAGGTGGACCATTATTTGTTAGAGCATACATGGGATAGACAGACTATGGTTTGTGAAAGTAACTAAATTTGATGGTTGTCCCCTCTTTAGCATGTCAGACTCTTATATAGTTTTTGTGGTATTTTATTTGGACCTTCCTTTCTTTTCATAGTACTTTTTATACATTGATAATGGGATTAATATGTATTAATTCATTATGATATTAGTTTTATTGTTTTTCCTTTAGTTATTGTATGGGTATTTCATGATGTTCGAGTGTGTTTAAGTGTATGTAATTTAAGTAATGTTCTCCCATATGCATGATATGCCTACTCAGTTTTGGTCACCATCCCTTGGACTATTTGGGATAGGATTTGGGTGTCACACATGGAATACTAATATCTAGGAAGGCCCCAATGATTCAGGTCATGATAGAGTGGTATCATAATGCTCTTCTTCAACCTAGGAACACATTTTGGAGATTTGTTAGCTACAATATTTGTTTCAGAATTATAGAAATTGTGTTAAACTGTTCCCCGTTTGGATCTCCGGATAGGGAATTAAATTTTGGTGAGGTGGATGATGTATCAATTCAACTAGACTTTGATAACCAATTTATTAATTATATACATTTAGTAACTGGTTTTAAAGAAAACATTTGTACTTGAATCATATAGGAATGAGTTTTGGTTTCCCTATCCCTCTTTAGAAAGATCCCTAGATATACTCATGAAAGTGGCACATCTTATATATTTTAGTATGACACCATGATGGCTTGAAAATAGGATTATACTGAAGGATACCAATGATGATCCCCCTAAATAAGATGCTTCAATATAAATATATGTTAAAGAGGTAGTACCTCTAGGTGGTTTTCCAGTTTTACCACCACCCATTGAGAAGTAGGTTACACCGGAAGTATCGGATGGTGAGGCTCATATGATGAGCACACATCATCAGTTTAAAAGGTAGTGTCTCTTCAGGTTTGGGGTGATCTAGGCCCCTATTAAGCTAAGTGATTTCTTAAGGTGGTTACCAGGGTTTCCCACCTTGTTAAGACAACACCAGATCATATAGTAGTCCTAACAACTATCCTTATATAGGGATTCACTGTGTGATGGATGAATCAGGTGACTCTAACATATGAAGATGAAACTCATACACATATATTTTTTAATAATATTTTTAAAGATTATTTCACCAAACCTACATTGTAAGTTGGGTTTATACAAGAGATTCTAAATCATTAGTAGGATAGTATAACTATGGATGAGTGTTCATTTAGGTACACTAACCTCTAATGATACTCCATAGATATGGTTCACGATGAATTCTTATAGGGTATGGATTTCATGAATAATAATTTTAGAGATATATTGGCTAGTTTGGTACCTCTTTGTATTCCAACTTATGCATGAGGTCTTCAGGGAGCATTGGAGTTGAACAGATTTTTAACATAGTAGATGCCAATAGTTGATTATGGTGGTTGGAATTTGCGATATGAGACATAGGAATCATGTAGTCAAAATTGTACATATGGTATATATGTGAAATATTATTCAAGATATAGTCTCAGGAAAATTTTCTTGTGGTTAAAGGATCTCATAATGGTTCTACTTAGCCTAAGGAGAGTAAGTGATTATCTTACATTTTTTTTAAGAAATATCATATAGGATTGTCTGACCTAATATATAGCTGACAAAGAGACTATCAAATAAATTATTGGTAATATGTAGTGGTTCATGTAGGAAGATCCCAAGGTGATTGATGGGTAATATTAATATGGATCTAGTAAGGTGGTGGTAGGTGGTTTGATTTATAGCCACTGCCACCACTAGGTAGTCCACGCAGGGCTTATGGAGATGTTGGTTAGGGATGAGGACAGTTGTAGTAGTGGAGGCATACAACTCAAAGGATAATGGGATGATTAGAAATAATATATGTGTATTATATAATTTAGATACTGTAATAACAAAAAAAATATTTATCCACTCTTTTCTTTATACTTCCCTTCTTCGAGAAATATAGATTCTGGTTAAGCCCTTGGCTCGACCCTTATACTTAGAGACAACTATTGGAGGGGATTCTATGATCAAACACTTATTTAAATAGTGTGATATGACACATGGATGATATATTATATTCTGGGATCTATTTTTAGTATAAATTGGGCCTTATTATGTCATATTATCTACGGACTATATTTTCATAGTTCAGGAAATGATTTGTTATTTTAGGTGGAGGATATTGTCTATCGGCAAAGATAGGATGAGGTTTTCCTTCTTTAGTGAGACGGAAACCTAGGAACACAAGGATGATATCATACATATGATGATAAAGGTAATTAATTTCTAATATTATTATATTACCCTTATTTTAGATCATTCTCTGATCTTTTTATCTTCCTAAATTGGTGGGAGAGTATTAGGACATCTTCCCTAAGGACATGTCGGGATAACCACCCCACTTTGAGACAGAATTTTTAAAATATATTCACCAAGGGATTGCCATAATTTTTTTCAATAATTTTGAACTCCTCCTATATATCTTTTTAATATGAATTTGTAGTTAGAGGAGTTTTAGATGAAGGGTTTTTCAGACCCATTGTTTCCCCCTGGGAAGCCCCAGCTTTTTCACATAGAAGAAAAATGGGATCTAGTAGTAATACATCGATTATCATAACTTGATTAAGGTGACTGTGATTAATAAATATCCCTACCCAAGGATTTATTTCCTATTTATCTAGTTGAGATAGGAGAATGGTTCTCAAATATTGACCTCGGGTCAGGATATCACTAGATTTGTGTTTAAAATGAAGATATAACGAAGTCAAAATTCTGATTTCATTATGGTCACTACAAGTACATGGTTATACCTTTAGTCATAATTAACAACCTATCTATATTCTTGTGACTAATGAATAAGGTCTATCCACCATTATTAGATCATTTTTTGGTTGTGTTCATCGATGAAATCTTTGTGTACTTAGCATCAGAGGGGAATAAAGTGAGACTATAAGAAGGTCCAAGTTATACACTGAGAGAAATAGCATTTTGGGATGCTCTCAAAGAATCTGTTCTACATTTTAGAAGTCCATCTTGAAGGAAATTTAATCTCAAAATAGGGAGTAACAATGGACCTATCCAAGAGTTAGCTAGTGATATCTTGAGATCCACGCAAGAGTGTGACTGAGGTAAATATATTTCATGGGTTAGCATGAAATTGTTAGAGATTCATACCTGATTTCTCTAGAATATCATCACCCTTGACTAATTTTACTCAAAATGGGAATCCTTTAATTATATAGATAGAGTTGAGAATTATTTTTTGAATTTATAAAAATGGTTGATGGGTGCCCCCATTTTGAAATTACTAAAGGAGGTTGCTGAGTACGTAATGTTTTATGACGCCTGTAGAACCTGGCCTAGATGTTTTCTGATGAAGATTTATAAATAAATTTCCAATGGTTCCATGAATTTTTTACCTTTGGATCAGAACTATATTACTTATTATCTATATATAGAAATATTGGCTCCGCCTAGAAGATGTGGCAATAATACTTAGGGTTGAGCAGTTTATCATCAAATATTAGAAAAAAAGTGTCTCAAGTATACCATTTCATAGAAGGATCATAACTTGAGAAACATTTTATGTCTAGTGTTCCACTAGTGTTAACAATTTGAGATTTTAAATACTATTGAGAAGGGGAACATGGTGGAAAATTCTATCTTTATAATATATTCTTCGCAGTTTTCAAGTAATGCATCAAATCAATTGTTGTTGCTTCAATTATCCTTAATAAATGTGGATAGTAAATCGTACATTTAGTTTATGGTTATTAACCCTCCACTTCTATTTTAATTAAGGGAGTCTCATCATATATTTTCTAGCATTGAGACCCTATGTGTTTAGATATCCATTGGACATGATCCTCATGGATTTTATAAAGATATGGAGGACGTGATCCATTTCATATTGTGGAAAATGGTACCAATGTTTAACCTATAAATTTTTTTAGGTAGATTGATACATCTTCCTTATTGGTACATCCTGGTGTGGTGAATATTTAGTAAAAATTTCAATGTCAGTTCTGGTGTCTTGGGATGATTAATGTTAATATAGAAATTTTATCTCTCTACCTCACTTGTCAGTAGGTGAAGGATGGGCACAACGTTACCTCGGGTTTGGCACAAAACCCTTGAGGTACTATATTAGAAGTGGGATTATATGCCTACTGACTTTATGATGGATTTCCCATGATCGTATAGAAGAAAAAATTTCATATGGGTTATTGTAAACTACCTTACCATGTTGAGCCACTTCCTAGCCATCTGAGAGCATAGTTCAGTAGAGATCCTGAGATGTGATTGTGTGCTAAAGACAGTCTGGATTCATGGAGTTACCTTGATGATTATTTTATAATGTAATTACTTATATACATCGAAACTATTGGATGATTTAAGGGGGACTTTTGGAATCAATTCCATTTGAGCATGATGTTTCAACCCCATTCAGACGGTCAGGCTAAGTAGACTATTCATGTTTTCGAGTACATGTGCTTGTATTTCATATTTGAATTTTTCTATAGTAGGTAGGATCACCTATACAAGGTGAGGTTATAATAGAATATAATATTTTATTCTACTATTGATAAAGAACCATTATATTATCTGTATGGGAGACCCTGCAGGTCGCCACTATGTGGTATTGATCGTAGGGAGTCTATGCTAATGGGCCTAGACTTGTTTTGGTCATTGATGAAGAAGTATTGGATCATCCAAGAGTGTTTGAGGACTTCCTAAAGTCATCATATGCCTTATGAATACCAATAAACGAGTCTACTAGAGCTTGATGAGGGAGACCGTATTTTCTTGAAGGCCCCGCCTCATTGAAGATAACAAAGATTTGGTAAGGACAACATGATATTTTTGAAATTCATTGACCTTTCCTAGATTATATGTTTGATCAATGATGTGGTGTACCACTTGACCCTGCATCCATAGTTATATGGGGTACATTATTTAGTACATGTGTCATACTTTATGAAGTATGTGCATGACCTATCCCATGCTGTCGACTAGGCTGAGTTAGACATCGAATATGGGGATACATTTACGGAGTACCTTGTATAGATCAATAATAATTCAGTTATGATCCATCATTGTTGATCGACTCCCTTTGTGGCGTACTCTGAATGCCTGATAATATTTATAAGAACACCTTAGTGTGGTAGAACGAATTGTGTTCCAAGTAACCACATTGTTTTCTGGTGGGTTTTTCCCTTTTTACATGAAAATGAAAAAGGTGGGGAGAATATAATTACTTTATTATTAACATATAAATATCTAGAATATTTTAGGAAATACATTCCAAGATAGGTTTGGAACTATCATATGATTGTGATTATCAAGGATTCATGGTTCTAATATAATAAAAATATTTAATATATTTTACCGCATTCATATAGTTTTTTTGAAATAATAGAATAACATTGAAACTAGGTCTTGGAACGGATATCTAGGCCCACCAACAAATTTTGAATATTGGTTTTTACCTAGGTGTGAGATAATATTTTTATGCCTATATTTTTTGGACTATGTTTAGTCATAGGTGGTTTAGTAATTTAATAATTTCTTTATTCATTTATTTATTTATTATATCTCCATAATTAATCTCCTAAATTTAAATTTGTTTATAGAAAATCCCTATGGTTAGCTACATAACCCTACGGATTGAGAGATGATTTTTTAGGATATTTCGCTAATGAACATAAATGAATTGTTATTTGGAAATGTATGTACCAAGAGATATTGTGTATATTTGTATATTTCCAACAATAGTGACACATAAACATTATTTATCAATGATTAAGCCAAACATGAGTTAAGGTATTTGTTTTTCGTATTTATTCCCCATATATTTATAACTTGATCGAATTTGAATAAATAATTCAAAAAAATCATTTTTGGGTTGACCAATAAATTTATGTGTATTTTTTTATCTTCCTAGAGTTTTGAAATGGATATTTTTTTAATGAGTATTGATTATTTTTTATTTTTTCAGGTTATAATTTAAATTGATTTTGGCCCACCCCAAAAATGGACAAGGTTATGTCCACTTGTTGTGTGTTATGAATTCTTTCCACCAATATTTGTGTGTTCAATACAAGTATTCTTTTTGGATTGCATTTTAAAAACTACCTGGTGGACGATCATTGAAAAATAATTATTTAGTTCAGTTTATCATCACTGAAAGTTCATGATTAGGATCGACGATATGATCAAGGTGTGTAAAAATGATGGGTAATTTGGGGGTTTCATATGTAATTTATGTTTATAGATTTAGGAATTTTGGGGATGTGGAGTGATAGCGGTTATTTTCCAAGTAGATGGGGTGGAAGGAATTTGTCCACCTATGATGGGAGGTCTTGGTTGATTCTAGATCTAGCTTCCATGGAAGGATTGGCCGCTAGATTGAAGGAAATGGAGATGTGAGTGGAACCACATGGAAAACCTGATGTTTCTATAAAAATACACACTATAAGGTGTGTAGTATAAAGAACAAATTATGTGTAGTCCACTAGTTTTGGTGTCTATTTTTTTACTAAAAAATCTTACATCGTGTGGTACCCCCCACAAGCCATGCGACTGATGCTTGGTGACTCACCATTTAGCCTTAGGGTGCATGGGAAAGGACACAGCTAGGTACATGGTAATATGAAGAGTACACATGAACAAATCAATACATGGACATGGGTAAAGCACCTAGAAAATGATGAGTATAGATACATGACCTGATGTACAAGGGAACTTTCCAAAGTTGACTAGAAAGCCCATGTTAGGCAAGAAACACCATGTAATATCACTATTTTTGTGTACTTTTTCGTGGAAGTTTTCATCCCTTTTATCTTTAATGTGGACCCGTTTATTTATGGTATATTTCCTTAGTAAATCCCCATGAGGGTAGAGTGGGACATCACATCCTAAGAATTGGATGTGATCCCCTATATAGGATTTGTCTCATATAGTGTTTTAGAAATCCCTCGATATAGATAAGGTTGGTCTCCTCTCTCATCATCCCCTTCCCTAGTATGGGTTTTCCAGTAATCAGAATGACTAAAATACTAAAGCGATGAACCAATTCTTAGAGGGTTATTCCAGATAGGGTTTTGTATATCCCACAGGCCTTGGGAGATATCACCTATCTATTTATCAATCTCTTCCGAGTTATAATGCATACTTATTCATGGATAGGCCTGATGAACATAGTCTCTCAAATGATCACCATTTGCATTATCAGGCTCATACAGTGAGTTCTCCCAGATGATCATTACTTTGAAATCTCGACTGAAATCCAAGGTCTGATGTGTGGTTGTGACCTTAATTTAATACTTTGTTTTTATCTTGATAATGTTTGGGTTGTTATTATTAAGTCTTGTATTATGATGAAATGACTTTTTGTTGACGATCTGAATACTCTTTTGATAAATTTTTTTTGTTACCATTAGAGAGTCTTACTGTGTATGTATATACTCACCCCTGAATGGGTACTGGAAATGCATGTTTTGACTTATTCTAATGATATGCCTTTTTATTGGAGTCCTAAGTGGATCAAGAGGATGGACCATTTATATGATAGATAAACCATAGTTTATACCGATTATTTCATTTTATATCAATCCCCTCCTTAGTAGTTTTTAATTTTGGATAGATTTTGTGGCATTATATTTGTCCATATTTTAAATATATAATATATTGCACACTAATAGTGAAATTTAAAGGTTTCCATGCATTTTGGTATTAGTTATATTATTTTACCTTTTAACATTGTACGAGTATTTGTAGATATACACGTGCATATATGTAATTTTGTCTATAGACTCCCAAATTCAGGATATTTCTACTCAGTCCCTATTTTCATCCCCTATCATATAGTAGGTGGGATTGGGGTGTCACACATGGATTACATCTAGATAGATAGGCTCTTTTTGGTTAGGTCATGAAATCTTTTTAAATACTCATTCACATGATCCAAAATGTTTTACGTGACAAATTCTTATTCTGTTAGGATTTTAGCCCAAACAATTTGAAAAAACTGTCTAATGATTCCTTCATCAATTCATATTTTGGGATTCTAAAAGCCTTTATAAAATATTCCTTTCACTTCTATACTTCAAAATTTTACTCTGTGTTACTCTCTTTCTAGATCTAACAATTCCTTTTGGCTGCAACAATTCTATCAGTGTGAGAATAATTCCACAAAAGAATCACTTTTTATGACTCTTATTAATCATATATATAATGTATTAACACTTATTTATCCATCCATGAAACTAAAAATGACAGAACCCGATCTTTAATGGTTAAAAAACTCCATCCAATATCGATCCTTATTCAAAAACATATATTGAACTCTACATAGACACTACACTTGAAGTATACTGCTCTGACCACCATTTAAGAAATATACTCCATATATTCCCGAAGTTTCCATTGATGTATACATATATCATGTTGTCTATTTTAATTTCTCCATAAAAATCCTTATGTAATTAATAACCTTTTGTAATATTATGTGATTTTATGACTGACAAAAAATCCAACACTAAACATAGGTTTGGGTCTAACATTATCTTTCTTTGGATTATGTTTTTAATAAAATCATAAGTGAATCCTCTTTAAAATACCCCAAACATTTCATGTCTAATCATTTCTTAATTAATAGATTTCATCCCCCATTAGTATAAAAATTGAAAGGGGAATATGGATCTAGATTTTTTCATTCACACTCTATCCTCCTTTGGTATAAATCATTTTTATCTTTTATTTCAACTATTCATTTCTATTATATTTATATTTGGTATTATTTTATCTATATCACCACTCCCCTTATTTAATATTATCCATGAAAACAATATTATAATACCTTTAAAAAATTCAGAGAATATAGTACTCTTGAAACTTCTAAAAAACCAAAAATAAAGAGATACGGTACCCCTATTTTCATGAACTTCCCCTCATAATATTTGATGTATCCATAGGATATCCCAAAACATCTATGTTTTGTCAAATATTATGATTCTAACTCAAAAACATTGATCTATTTTTACCATTTTACAAAATTCCATCACCCTTTAAATATTTTGATTTTTCTTCCTCTTCATCAGATACAATATTACTCATATGTTTTTTAGCTGAAGAAATTACCACTTAACATTTCTGTTATCATAAAATCCTCTAAACCGACATATTCAAAACTCATTGTTGGAAAAAATATTTTATGTTAACGAAATCATTGAAATCTATTTCAGTCACTTACCATAAATTATTCTAATAGGTTTTGATTTTATTGACATTTTAACACATACTATGATCATAATCCCTCTTTCACTAAAACATTAATAGTTAATTAATATGGTATAAAACATTTGATATATATCACATGATGAGAAAACTGATACCCCTTGTTAGAGAAAAAATAGTGATACCACTCAAAATGAAAGTTCTTTCAATATTTTTAGGGGAAAATACTTTTATTTATTTAATATTGAACATTATTTTATGTAAATCCCCAATATCCCTTGAATATATTCAAATATATACATCTATTTGTTGACTTATTTTATCATCAATTCATTGATATCCTATAAAAAATTCATAATTAAACTATGGATTTGACACCCCTCCCCCCACAATATTCAGATCTATATCTTCATCATTAGATATTTTTTTTCAAATTTTATTAATTTTAAATTAAATTATTGCTGAATTGATTGGTTTTATAATACCAATTGATGATTATGACATCGATCGTGAATTATTTCAAATATAACTACTTCTATTTTATCATATCAGCTTTTAATTCAATCAATTGTTCTTTTTTAGTACATTAACCCCTTGGATCATATCTCACACTTAATTATATACCACATTCAAAAATATTTAGGTAATATTAATTACATGGGGAGAGGGTTACCTCTATAATCCTCAAGTAAAGAATTGTGGTTGGCCAATATGAATGAACCTTTTTCTTCCATATTCTCTAAAAACCATAACTATGATGTTACTTTTAATGACAACACTCATATATTTTTTTTACTAAATACCATATTTATAACATTCCACTCATGGATTAGGATTCTTATCAAATCCAAGTATATCTTTTTTTCTTATTCTGTATTCCTATCCAATTTCAACTGATCTAAATATATGAATAATAATTTATTCCAAATGATCAATCTTATTTTTTTTGGCTTCACTATAAGAACAATTTTGGCTTTAGTATCAAATTTGTTTAGTTTCACCATTCAATACACCACCTATCATTGACTTATTGTTATCCTTATTTGTATGGATTATTCTCTCGGATTTATTTCTAGCCTTGTGGGATGGAATGATAATTCACCAAGTCATTTTGTTTTAATTTCCCTTTTAATAGCCATAAATGTAACTTTTTCATTTTTTCTTGAGGTAAGACATTATTTGTAAAACAATACATCATACCTGAAACGAAAGAAACGTCATTTTTTCACTTCAAGATTTCATTTCTTTCTATCTATGATAGTTTCTATGAGTGCAGCATAATAGATGATTGATTCAATATTGATTGATCTACATGATTTTCCTCTAAAATTTTGACAAGGTCTTATAATTTAATAGGTCACTTTCCAAGATAATATATATCATTATATTTAACAAGATTTTAGGGGAACCTTATGTATACTTAAAACACTATTTATTTATTTCAACTATAATTATTTGTTATATGACCATGGATAGAATATATAAAACATTTACTATAGAAACCATACCAGAAGTTATCACTTTTTGGTTGAGTTTTTATGGAATTCAGTTATTATATAATAGTGAGTCCTTAGGATTCTAGAGAAATACTAGAGAGGTGTGAAATTCTTCTATAGAAATTGAACTTTATAGATAGTTTCCACTGATGTATTTTTCTTTTATATATTTTAGATATTTTTTTACTTACATTTCCAATATTTTAAATTTAGTTGCTACCATATTTTGAGGATACAATGTTTTTAGTCTTCATTTTTTCTTTTACCTATGAAAAACATGATACATATCTCAAGTTCCACAATCATCCCACCTTTTTTGTTAACTGGGAAGTCTTTTGATTCAAAATAGATTTATATTTCACACTAAATTATCTAATATATTAATGTTTTATATTTAAAGGGAGAATTATTTATATAAATACATTATCTATGACCAATTTTATTCTTAATTATTTGTAAATATCTTCATGTAATTGTTTCTTTCATCATATAATCCTTCTTCTTTATATCAACATTCATGGAAACCTTTACTATTCATGTCCAATTATTTTCCATTCACAAGTCATTAATTAATACATAGTACATTTCTTACATGATCTCCCATTAATCAATAGTATCTTATAGGAAATTAATCTTTTCTTGGAATCTTCACACTTTTTTCAAATTTCAATTCACCCATCGTTACCACTTACTCATTGTTAGAATTCTCTTCATATTAAAGCAATTCAAGTACATCATTAAATCATCCAATGATTTCCCATTCATCTAAGTCTCTAATGAATGGATCCATGAATATCTTTAATTTAGATATTGTAACATCTTCCTCATGTTTCTTAATCCTTGTATTTTATTCATCAATAGCAACATTTAAAATTTTAATCATCTTGCCTTATACTTCAATATTTAATATGAACTCATCCAACTAATCAATGTAATTAATACCTCAGTCTAATACAATTGAAGAGTTACTTTTCACATTCTCCCACTTCTTATTTCCCATTAAATTATAGAAATTTTTTATAATGAACACATATACAACAGTGTTCACGGGTTTCACATTTTGACAAGTTTAAAAACATTATTTTGATATTTTCATAAAATCCTTCATTACCGATGTTTTTTCCCATAAAAAATATATAGGGTATTACTCATTTCAAAATAAGTATAAAAATAGTAATTTATATATAATATTTATCCAAAAAATATCTATTCAAAACATTTTATCTCACTAAATTTTTAATTCATTCACTATGTTTTATCAAGTCATCATATTTTTTGAAATACTCTATAACCTCTTTGTCAAAATCCTGTATGAACATGATAATTTTATTTCCATTCAATGATGTCAGTTTTATAAAAAATAGATTATTTATCAAAGAACACATAGCGAAAAATATTCAAATACTACTCAAGTGGAACAACATTGCTTCAGAATCCTTGCACTTTGATGCCACTTTTTCAACCAGAGAAACACAGAGAGGGGGTGAATCAGGGTGATAGTTGAATCAAACTTTTCATTAAGTGTTTTTTATTTGTTTTATTATATTTTACCTAAATTAAAAGGAAATATGTTCAAACAATTACCATTGTAATCATAATCACCAAAACAATCATGAATACACAGGAACGTTAAGAATACATATAACACTTATATATTACTTTTTTCAAAACTAATCAATATATCCAAGGGGTAAAAACTATCATTGTTTTGATCTATCAGAATCCAATACTATTTACTATAAAATATCTTTTCATGTTAACTTTGTTCAAGGATTATTTCCAATATAATATTTTGGGTGAGGTTGCTCCTTTCCCAAGGTGACTAGTTTCTTCATCATTTTGACACACTGTATTGGTGAAGTATCATCCATATATAATGAGAATATAGGTATTTTCAATAGATATGGAACATTATGGTGTATCAATATCTAGAATAATACTCTTATTTCTTCATAACATTTATTTTTATGCTCAGTTTCTCGACTTTTATAATGTTCTCTTCTTCTTCTATGAAAAATAATATTGACTCCCTAATGAGAGAGTTATGTTTTCATCTTTCACAACACTATCGTAGAAGCATTTTTTCTCAGGAGAGGTATAATTTGATACTAAAATTATCTTGTTTCTTTCCCCATCATCAATAACCATATAAGACACTCAAATTATTCTTTTGAATATCCTTATTACTCTAGAATGAATATATCTAACAGGCTCTAATATACCCCTTGATCACTTGAATAGCATCAGAAAACACCACATGATAATTATAACAAATTTCTCTAGAAAGAATATTCACTACATTACACCAATTGTGAAACCTAAATCTTGTAAAAATGGGAGTAAAACCCTATTCAGGACACTTAGTCTACTTAATTTATTTGGGAAACTTCCTTCTATGGTTCTACATCATGAGACACTTATTTTTTATCTCTTTTTAATGACCTTAGTTTTGTGTCCCCTATGTGTGACTTAACCGTATATATCCATCTGCCTAACTCTTCTATGTAAATCCCTCCATTTATCATTGATATACTCAACCCCACTGAATTTCAGATTTCATGAATGAGAATTATAATGGAGTTTATATGGAGCAATTTTCCTTCTTCCAACAAACTCTTATGTCTCTCTCTTTGGATTTCCATAAATTCTCAAACCCCAAAACTAATGACATGAAAATTTGGAAACTATATATGATTTCCACTGACTTAACACGAGGAATCATGTTTAACCCTTCATTTCATTGACTTTTAATACTTAAGTTCATCACATTAACAAATAGCTTTTGATCTCATGACTCCCATGACTTATGAAGGTCAAGTGACTCACTTTTTTCACCCCTATTTATCATTACATATATGAGCATGGAATCCCTTGGTTGCATTAAATTCATATCATGGATACTGTATCTTCTATTAAATAAATAATGTGAACCATTTTTTCTATAAATTCTTGATTCTATTATTTTTACTATATTTTTCAAATTTCTATCATGAGATCCTTTCGAAATTAAATGATATCAACGTACAATATGTATTATAAGAGAATTTATTCTTATATATAGATTTAAATACCAAAAAATTGGAAATAATATGAAATTGTTCTTTATTCAATTATTATTTTCAGATTTTGAAATTTATTGTGATATCTTACGTTGAATTCTCTACTTCATAATTTTATTCGGAGTTTCTCCATTTCCAACTCCAATAATTGATTTATGAAACATCACTTCATTTTAGTGAGAATAATTATATATTATAATCAATATATACCATTATTCTTCATCATCCATAAAAATTATTAACAAACCATCGAACTTCTAGGATACTATCAGAAATAGATAAATATTTATAATGATTATACAACCCCAGCCTCTACTCAACTTATTTCAATGAATTTTTAGAATTCTTCATAGCCTCTACTCTTGGATTATAATATTAAAATGAATATTATATGAAATAACATACAAACATCCCAAAACTGGTCTTTTATGTATAGAGACATCAAGGAGTATCTTTTCATTTCTACACTGAATGACCTCATGGACTACACAAGATCTAGTTATACTATATGATACTATCATTAACAAACAAAATCCCACATAAAAATTAGGATTGTGTATTATAATATCGGTCAAGATAGATACTATTAATGTATTGATAAATACAAGATCCAATCTTTATATACAAAACTGTATTGAATAGAAACCATTCATCAGGTGTAATATGCATTCATAGAATATTGTTCCATGGGAAAGAGAATACTGATGAGGGTAGATATAACGAACCAAAATTTTTTCAAAGAAAAATCCTTTATTATTATTATTTTATTTATTATAAATCACAAACCATTACATTTAGTAAATAATAAAAACATTATAAATGAAAAACATGTGAAATAAGAGGTATTTCTAGAAGTTAAGGAAGCTATAACAATGAAATAGTAATATGGCCTTAGTAATCATAATATGACTGTTATGAATTGTAATCTGATCAAATGAATAGTAATATCACCAAGGAAATTATAAATACTATTAAATAATTCAATAAATGGTCATATGATATAATTATATCTCAGTATAAGTAAACTAATTTTTTAAAAATTATTAAATAATTGTATATGTTTTTATAATTATTTATTTTCTATTTTCTAATTTATATAATGTTTTAAAATAAATTTTCTTTCTTGAAATTGTACTCATAAATTAATATTTTGTTATATTTTCAATATAATATAATTTTATGGGACCTTATTTATTTTTTATAAGTGTTATAAAATGGGTTTTAATTTTAATATTGGTAGTTTCCAAATAAATGATTATTTTCATTTTAAAACTAAATTTACCATATTCATAAAATTATTTTCAAAAAATTCCGTTCATTTATAAATTCTACGTTTCCAAAAATGGTTTTGGTGAATTTTTTCAATTTTTCTAAAATACATGAAATTTTGTGAAAAGTAAAATATGTTAATTTATGATAAATGCTAAATACAAGAAATTTTAGTAATTTTTGATCTATGGATTTGGTAAGCACTATTATTTTTAACACACAATAATTGGTTAATGTATTTATTCATAATAACCAACACTATTTCTTTTCATGAGACAAAATATTAAACTAATGATTAAAATAACGAGAAAACACCCCTCTCCTCCACTATAAATATCACTTTTCACTAACTCTTCTCATCACGCCTCTAAAGCCTTGATACATGACTATATTTTTCTCAAATATCTTCCGAAACATCTCCCCATTTTCCTTGAGCTATTTTTCTCATCAAAATACCAAAATTGTTTCCCTATGGATGCTCTCAAGGAGGATAAATTGAAGAGGTAAATTCCTCTTTCTTTTTCTTTTATCATCCACCCAAGTTATTTCTTTTATTATTCTCTCCTAACCTTACCTAGTCTAAATAGAATGATACATCCAATAATTTAAATATACTAAAATTTCATTATTTTTATGTAATAACACATCATCAATTCTTTACCCTCTTATTTTGATCAAAAGAAATGAAAACATCGTCCGTAATGTGTTAATTTATCACATTCAAGGATGATGTGTTTTAAATTTCTACTATCATATTCAAGGCTGGTAATTAAGAAATTTTTTGGTTAACTATATTATAATATTTTTATCATATAATATGTAATTTTTAGGAACCATTATATATATATGATATTAAATAATAGAATAAAACTAGTTCGTTCTGATTGAAAAACCACCCAAATTAATCTAAATGATTATCATTAACATGTTATCTAATTATTTTTCCACTTATATGGAAAAAAAATATATAATAAAAATTAAATTTATTTTTTTCAATAATAATTTATAATTTCAATTATTGAGAATTAAATCCATTTTGTATGAACTTCCATACAAATATACAAGCGAACCGATCAAGAAAACTAAAAAACCAACACTCCTGAATGATGAAATTGAACACTATAACTCATCAAAAAGGCTGTAAATGAGATTAATAAAATTATAATAAATGAATTACATATAGATAAGGTTATATAATTCTTAATTAGTAAATCTAATTTGATTATTCATATCATTAAGATCATGTTGCTAACTATTTTAGACATAAAGTATGGGATCCTTTCTGAACCTCCATTTATTCTTTGGGTTAAACATTCCCTCTATTTACCCAAATTTAATTCCTCATTATTTTTATGTAATTATTTTAAATTATATTCATATGTTCCAAAATCATTTATCCATATAATATCATCTTTTTTTGATGGTTTAATACATGTTTTAAAAAGGTTCTCTTCTCGAATATTCACGAAAAGTAAACCCGATTAAAGGGAACTTTCTGATTTCTTACCCTTTTTGAACTTCAATCATTATTATATTTGAATACACCTTTATTTTTATAAAATAACTACTTTTCCATGAAATTATATATTGTTTTAATTATTTTTATATACAAAAAAAATTCTTTTTTAATTTTAAATAATATTTAATGATTTCCCTTTAACTGTTCTAAAATGTTTTATTTCTAATGTTTCATAAACACTCATTTACATATTTTCACCTCATCTTGACATCACAAATCAAGATATATGAACATATTTCTTAATTTATTTCTATGTATCATTTAAATCCATCATTTCATGTACACCATTATGATATTCCCTTTTGATATTCCTTTTGACATGATTTTGATACCCAATTCCTTCCATGGGTACCCCTTATGTTTATGTTTGATTTCTTATCAATGATTATTTATGTGGAAGACATATCAATGAAAATTTTATTATTGGGGTTCCCAGATTTCTCTATAACCAATTGGGTAGTGTTTTGTCTCATGATACATCATGTGCAACAGTCATGGTGGTTAGCCTTGACTCGTGCTCTTCTATGTACAATGATTGTTAACTCATGATAAAGTTATGTTTTATGTTGATGAAAATTTACAATGATTCCAGGATTTTATGAATACATGTTCTATATATTATTATTCTATCTTTACAATTATATTCTATGCCTTTTTATATAATTAATTTATTCCTCCTGTACCATGAGATAGGATTTATTTTAATGTTTTTTCCATACTAGGATTTTTTTGTCATGAATTTTGTTCTTGTATTCCCTAGGTTGTCCAATGTAGTTATAGAAAATATATAGAAGTTATGATCCCATTATGGAGATTAAATAAAAAAATCATTATGCATAATGATCTACCTAATCTTTCAAAGACAGAAGACCTTAAGACACTTGAATTATAATTTGATGGTTAATTATGTTTAAAATAACATAATAATATTTGTAAAAGGTTATAGTTTTTATTATAGAAAGGTAAAATTATTTTTTTATTTTACAACTATAGAATTTTATTAATAACCCTAGGTATAAAACTAATTATGCAAAAACATCCCTCAATTTTGGTCACTATAGAGCAAGCGGTTTATGAAGAAAATATATCCATGTCTGGAAACTACAATTGGAAATGGTTCTAGAACAGAATGTACCTAGAAGTACCAACACTAACGTTGTGTTCTGGGCCTAACATGAGGTAACCTCGAATATGAAAATGGGCCTTACTGTGCACCTTCTTTGACACTCCCAGTGGATGTTCTTTAGTAATTTCTTAAGCTCATTACGAACCATTATTAAAGGGAATATTTACCATAATAATATATATTAGGTAACAAATCATGGAGGACCTAGATTGAAACCTATGGAATCACAAGTTAGGATATACCATTACTTTATAAATTTAACCTTTTATGTTAAATGTTTCTATTTATTATTTTTATTAGTTAAGTATTAAATCCCTCTAATTGTAATTTCTTCTTCATTGTTAATGGCTATGAATAGAGGATCTTATTCCATCAGTCAATGTGATACAAAATGTGATCATTTTCTTAAAGATATGCCAAACATAATGGGAGCATGAACTCAAAACGTTATGATATTACTTTATCAATTGACACAAGTTATGAATAATAACTTGAAATACATGTAACTCCCTCCTTCTCCTAAGAGAGAGAAAGTTTCCATTGAGTCCTTCATGGGGAAAATGCCTCTAATGTTTAGTGAATATTCTGATCCCCTCCTCATAGAATAGTGTATTAACTCCATTTAAAGGATATTATTTTTCATCCAGTGATCAAAAGAAGAGAATTTTTTTGCTATCATTTTATTATTTTAATGGTGAAGCAGATCAGTGGTGGAAACTGATCAAAAAAATGAAGTGAAAGGATGAATTTGATTTAATGGATTTTGTGGAATTGAAGAAATTTTTTCCAATAAATATTTTCCCAGAATCATCCATCTTGAGATAGAAAAATTGTTCCTTATACTTAAAGAGAAGTAATATGAGTTTATCAGGACGTATGAAGAAAACTATACAAGGCTTGTAAGATACGCCACTAGATTTTTCATGTACAGCGAAAGCAATGTCGGTAACTTATATATAAGACTAAATCGTATTATCTTAAAATCATTGGAAAATCACGACATTGATATCTATAAAAAGATTGTTTTTTGTGCCCTTAAGTTTAAAATGGAGATCATATACTCTCATGGGTCTCATGGGCCTGGTGAAAAATAGAATCAAATAGATTCTATTATGGGTGGATTAGAAGATAAATCACATGGTGGAAGGAAAAGCCAATATCCCACATGTAATTTTTTTTTTGCAAAAGCATATTACGAACATACAAATGGTAACCCGTAAATTATTCAAATTTAGTAGAATGGGGAATCTAGAAAATAACTAATGATGTTATATTAGGAATACCACTAATGTGGATGAATATGGGAAGGTTCAGATCAACACTCGGCCTATAATGAAGTGTTACAAATACAAGGAACAATGGAATTATGTGAACCATTTCCCTAATCCAAGGTTTGTAAGATGAAATCAATAAAAAAACCTTCATGGAAGCAAGGAAAGGAATATGTTATCACAACGGCTGAAGTGGAGCCTAAAAATTATGTGGTGATTGGTACCCTAATTATTCATTCAAGAATAGAGAACCTAACATTTGATTCTAGTTTGAAAAAATCATTCATATATTTTATGTTTATTATAACTATTCAAACACCAGCATAAAATTTGGTGGTTGAGATATCTATGAGAATAGAAAATTGTTCTATTATTTCATCCATAGTTTATAACTCCTCCCCAAATAATTTTTGTCGAATGAACCTCCCAATAAATATTATAATACTCCCTTTGGTGGAATTTTATGATATATTGGGCATAAATTATCTATATCTATATAAATCAAACATTATATTTTATGAAAGCGATATTACACTTCATATCCAAAAGAATACTTCTATTCTGTAAAAGTATAAGGAGGAATGTGAATCTACATTAAAATCACTATCTCAATTGTGGATATTATTGCCTTATGAGCAAGTATATCTAGCTCAAATGATTGATACAGAGGAGATAAGCATTCTCAAAGACATGTCTACTATGTGGGAAACCACTGATGTGTTCTTCGAAGAGTTTCATGGCCTTTCTCTGAGTTATGAACTTGATTTCTCAATTAAACATTTTCTTGGATCTCTTCCTATATCAAAGAAACCTTATAGAATGTCCACTATTGATCTGGAATAGTAGGATATGTAGTTATAGGAAAATCAAAATAAGGGTTTTATATACCTGAGTGATTCACAAAAGGGTTCATGAGTCCTCTTTCTCTGAGTTATGTGTGGCTAGTTGTTTCTATAAGGTGTAACTTTGGTCATTATATCACCAATTAAATAGGAGGAAGGAAGATATTCATAAGACTGCCTTTAAAAGACGTTATGGACACTATGAGTTCATAATTATTCACTTCAAACTCACTAATGATCTAGAAATTTTCATGGATTAAATGAATATATTATATGGATATTACCTTTAAAAATTTGTGGTGGTCTATATTGATTATATTTTAACATACTCCATGAGTAAGGAGGAGCATGAGTAGCATTTGAATACTATGATTAAGCCATTTTCAATGGATAAAGTACATACAATGTATAGTAAATGTGAGTTCAAGATGGAGGATATATCATTCTCGAGGTATGTTATCTCCAGAAAAATAATATATACGGGTCATTCCCTAAAAAAGTAAATAGAATAGTGTACTAGGCCAATATCAATAATAAATATACGTAGTTTCAATGATCTAGTAGAGTATATTATATCTTTTGGATAGATATTGTAAAAAAACCCATCCTTTTGCCTCTTGTAATCCTTTTTGACTTTCAATAAATTGTGCTTTGGTCTTTGACCAATGCTTCAATTTAAAAAAATGATCTCGTAGGGTATTACTAATGATTTTTTAAGAACTGGTCATTATATTAAAATACACTAATAGAGCTTACTCAGAAGGGAGTGAAGTTTGTTTGTACAAGGGAATATTAAGTGTACTTCAACGAATTGAAAAACATGTTTATCACTATAACTGTGCTCTCACTATCAACAAGTGGGGAACTATTTTTAGTATAAAGAGATGCATAAAATAAGGGATCAGAATTTGTACTAATGAAAACTTATAATTTGATATCCTATTCATTAAAGAATTTGAAAATTCATGTGAAAACTATCCCGCACATGATTTGGATTTGGAAGTTGGGATCTTTGTGTTGAAAATATGGCGGCATTGTCTCTATGGGGGGAAGTGTGAGATATATAATTATCACAAGAATATAAAATATATTTTCACACAGAAAATGATTCATAGGTTCTAGTGAAGATGGTTAGAGATCATCAAGGATTTTGACTGCTCAATCCACTACTATACTTGTGAGGAAAACGTGGTGGCAGATACACTAAGTAGAATGGATCGTGAATCTTTATAAATGATGATAAATGAGAAGAATCAAATATTATTATATTTGAAAAGAATGGACATGTGAAACATTATTTAAAGAACATCATCAATACTTTCTCAAATTATTTTTCAACCATACATTATAGAGAAAATAAAGGATGCTCTAAGTAGTGATGCAGAAATCTAGAAGAAGGTGGAAGATTTCAGAAATGGGAAATCCTCAGAGATTAAAATTGATGAAAAAGGAGTTGTAAGATTTTGATCATAGCTATACATACTATCTAGTCTGTAGATAAATAAGGACCTTCTGAATTACATGCATAGCTCAACCTTCTATATTCACCCAGGGACCACAGAGATGTATTTAGATCTCCATGATAACTATTTGTGGGACAATGTAAATAAGAAGATCATTGAATATATATAAATGTTCATTGTATGTTAGAAATTGAAGTCTGAAAGAGAAAATTATAAGGGGATGATGGACCCACTACCCATACAAACATGGATGTGGGAGAACATACCATGGACTTTTTCAATGGAATTCTAAATACTTCTAGAGGAAACTATGTTATATGCGTTATTGTGGATCATCTGAAAAAGATAGATTACTTTATCACAATTTTAGTGGACTTAAAAATGGGATTTATGAAAACCTAATGATGATTATTCATAATGGTTAGAGATAGTCTTTGGAGTGGCGATGGCGGAGCAAGTTCGATGGTGTAGCCCTAGCGGCGATGGCGGCCGCGCCGACTCCTCCCTCCCCGGAGGGGGGAGGGGGAATCGTCGGGAGTTTTCTCCCCTTCCCCAACCCCTCTCTCCTTCCTCCATTCCCAACGATTTCTTTGTGCCCTAAGGTCCATGTCCATCATAAGGGGTTTCCACAGCTCGCACTATCCACGAAGGAATTCAACGGTGCTTTGGATCTCTTCAGGACGACGTTGGTCGCTCTCTTTAGGGGTCATCGCCCTTCGGTGGATGCCTTTGACCGATTCGTATTCGATGCTTGGGGACTTCAATACCATGCGTTGGTCGGGCTGCTCGATCGGCGAAAGATGATGGTTCGGTTTTCCTATGAGTGCTACTTGATTGTTGCTTGGTCCAATGCCCCCTAAACCCTCAATGGATGCAGATTTTACCTCCTTTGCTGGTCATTCGAATCCATCATGAATCGGGAAAAACCATTGACGACGGTGTGGGTAAGCTTCCCAGATTTTCCGCTTCCTTTCCATATTTCGTCAATTATTAGCATGTTAGGGATCATGGTTGGTAGATTTCTCTGTTTGGATAGTAGGACTACTGCTGTTTGTCATCCTATCAACCCTCACGTTTGTGTTGAGGTCGGCGTCTCGAATCCTCCTACAGAGTGGCTTTGGATTTCAGTTGGCAAAGAATTCATATGGAAACAGCAGTTGATCTTCGAGTCTTGGCCAGAGTTTTTCTCGAGTTGCCATCATCTAGGACACTCGGTCCCTAGATGTCGTCAAGGTCCAAGGACTCAGCAACCTTTTAATTCCCAACCTGAAGAGTCTCAGGCGCAGAAGATTCCCAGTGTGGTTCAGCTATCAGATAGAGAAAGACTGGACATGATTACAGAGGCACGCGGCGTTGATCCAGGGGAACGGGATCCAGGTAGGGCACATTTTGGTCCAGGAGAGGTTTTGAGGCTGGAAACAGAAGGCACTGTCATTTCCTGTAGCCAAATTAGTCCTCGGGAGGGCCAGCCTTTGCAGGGGGCATACCTGGTGGTCCCATCAGTGAAGGTTGTGGAGGCTAGTACCTCCTTGAAATGGGTTGTGGATTTCATATCTCGGTTAAGGAAGGATTTGGGGATCAATTCCTTGCTGGAGAATGGAGTGGAGGCAGTGCATGGGGGGAGGAAAGGAGCTATCCTTGCATGTGGATGTGGTGGAGCATCTGGTCTCGAACAGAATTGTCAATATTGGTGTGGTGAAGGGTGTTGGCGATGTCTATGGCCCAGGGGGTCCTCATGGTCGGGAATGGGAGGGATTTAACCAGCAGTCTCAATTTGGAAAGGAGGTCGAGCCATCTGTCAAGGCTGTGTAGGGGAAATCCTTTTTGCATGAAACTACAAGCTCTCTCCATAGTCAAGGAAGGAAGGACGGTCGAGGAAGGCAGGAAGGGGATAGCGTATTGGGTCCTCTTGACCCAATCATGCTCAGTTTGAAGTCCTCTTTCAGATGACTGGGAGCGAGTGGAAGAATAAGAAGGATTTGGCAGTCAAAGTAGACAAGTTGGATTCTTTGGGTAGGCCGAGGGCTCTGAAAGAAGGTCCGGGGGTTGAAGTGAAAAACCAATTTGAAGGCATGGAAACTCAAGAACAGTCATTGTCACAAGAGGATGCGGATTTAGGTGATGATAGTTTTATCGAACTCTCAGTGGACAACCTGGACCAGTTCCAAGGGAAAGGACCGCACAGTCCAAGAAGGAAGAAGGGGGAAAAAGGAAAGTGCAACTCGGGGAAATGCATAGTGGTTCAAGGTAAAAAAAACCCAAGGGGAACAAAGAGTACTCTCACTTACCGAAACCAATGGAAACCAGGTCTTCCAAGAAACGTGGAAGCAAGGAATGCAATGGCCTTCAATACGGGGAAAGTGGGGATCCAAGCAGAGAATCAAGAGTAATAAAGGAAGAGGGTGAGGATTGTCTAAGGCTCCTCTGCCACAGTATGGGAGAGATGTTTGAAAAAGTCCTTCGGCCAAATACATCAAATGAAGATATTTTAAGGATTTATGAATGATGCTTGCAGACTAAGGCCACAGAGGAGCAAGAAGCATGGATAAATGATCAAGACCGAATCATAGTCTGAGGCTTCAACCAAGGAAGAATCAACTTGGAGGAATTCATCCAGATAATGGACAGAATGATTTCTCACCTTGAAGAACTTATTATGGAGGATCCAGAAATCCAAGTTAGTACTCTACACTGGGAATTATACAGAGCATCTGACTCAAATAACCTTAGTCTTGTGTTTAACGATTCTGTGAGCTCTTTCAGCACATAGTCCTTGTGTGCGAACTTTTGTTTCCCACTTGTCCTTCAAGTGTATTAATAAAAAATTTATGAATGGATAGTGGACTTCTCACTGGATAAACATCCATAGATATACATCAACGAAGTCATAAGGCTGTATGGAGTACTATTATTGATTGTATCTGATCGAGATTTGAGATTCACCTCCAGGTTCTGGAAAAGTCTCTAACATGCTCTAAGAATTGATCTGAACTTTTGTACAGCCTATCATCCTCAAACTGATGGCCAATCTTATTAAACTATTTACACACTGAAATACATGTTGTGAGAATAATATATGGACTAAAAATGATGATAGAACCAACAACTAACCCTGGTCAAATTCTACTACAACACCAGTTTCCACTCAATAATCCAAATGGAAACATATGAATCCATTTATGTGAAACATTTTAGAACACTCTCATGCTAGGATGAGGTCGGTGAACATAAGATTCTAGGAACTAAAATGGTTTATGAAATTCTAGAGAAAGTGAAAAACATTCAATATAACATCAAGACAACCCAAAGTTGAGAAAATAGTTATGTAGACAATCGTCAATGAGACAATGAGTTTCATGTTTGAGACATGGTATTTCTTTTCATATCTCCATGGAAGAGGTTAATGAGCTTTGGGAAGAAAGAAAAGTTAAGTTCCATATACATCATCCCCTTATAGATATTTTATCCTTTTTGGGTCATGGCCTATCAACTAGAACAACCTCTTACTATTTCTCATGTACACGATGTATTCCACATATCCCCTTTGATGAAGTACATTCCTGATCCCTCACATGTACTGAATTCATAGGTGGTAAAATTGAAGAATGATCTCTCTTACGATGATCATCCAGTGAATATCTTTATCATAAAGATAAATTTCTATGCAACAAGACCACTTACCAGGTCAAAGTATTATGGTGTAACTATAAGTACGGAGAGGCAACATGATAATTAGAAGAAGTGATGAAGGGGAAGTAACCTCACCTATTTTCCACTTAGTATGTAAAATGGAATTTTAAAAGAGAAATATTATAAGGGGGAAGAATGTAATAACCCAAAATTTAATCCAAGAAAATTTCCTACTTATAATTATGGTTTATAGAATAAATCACATAAAATCACTTTAATAACACAATAAAAACATTATAAATGAAAAATGAATACAATAAGAACTATTTATTGAATTACGGAACCTATACACATGAAATAGAAACATGACATTAGGAATAGTAATATGGACCCTATGAATAGTAAACTAACCAAATGAATAGTAACTTTACCTATGAAAGTATAAATAAAACATAATAATCCTATTAATGGTAATATCATTTAATTTTATCTAAATATAAGTAAATAAATTTTTTAGAATATATTAAATAAGTGTTGATTTTTTAAAAATTATTTAATTTTATTTATATTATTAATATTTTTTAAAAAAATTATTTCTATAATATTTACTTCTAAATTAATAGTTTATTATCTTATGGTTATAAGATAATTCTATGATACCTTAATTAATTTTTTGATGGGTTACAAAATGTGTTATAATTTTAAAATTGGTGCCTTCCATGTAAATAATTATTTTTAATTAAAAATTAAATTTCTCCTAATTAAAAAATTATTTTCAAAAAATGGAGTTCATTTTTTCGTTCTATATGTTAAAATATTGTTAAGGTGAATTTTTGGGATTTTTATATAATACATGAATTTTTTGTGAATATTAAAATATGATAATTTATAATAAATGTTAAATATGTGATTTTGTTTTCATAATTTATGTGAGGATAAAGTAATATCCATTAATTTGAACTCTCATACACTAATTACATTATTTAGTCATACATATCAACAATATTTCTTATCTTGTGAGAAATTACATAACTAATGATTAAAATAATGAGAAAATGCCCCTCACCTCCACTATAAATACCACCTCTTCTCCTCACACCTCTTAAGCATTGATCCTTATCCAAATTTGACTAAAATCACTTAACAGAACTCTCCCCCATGTTTAAGAACTATTGGTATCATCAAAAGACCAAAACCATTTCTCTAATGAGGCTCTCAAGGAGGATAATTTAAAGAGGTAAATTCATTTATCCCTTTCTTTTTATTTTCTTTTCAAGTTCTTTTTTTTCTTTTTCTCTCCTCACCTCCACTTATCAAAATATAATGATAACTATAGTATGTTACATATATAGGGAATTTATTATATTTGTTAAATAATACATCATCAATTCTTTCCCATCTATTTTTTTAAATGAAAACATCTTTCATGATGTGTTAATTTATAACATTCAAGGGCAACGAGTTTTCAATTTCTGTTATCAAATTAAAGGATGGTCATGAAACCATTTTTATGTTTGAACTGGATTATAATATTTGTATTATATATTATTTAATTTTCTATAACAATTATATATATATATATATGATATTAGATAATAGAACAAAACTAGTTTGATGTGATCGAAACCCAGCTAAAATTAATCAAAATGATTATCACTAACATGTTATCTTTTGATTCGTCATAATATATACAAAAAATCCGAAATTAAACTTATAATTTTTCATTAATAACATATATATTTAATTATTTATAATTATAACCATTTTTCGTGAACTTCCACACCCATATACAAACAAACTGACCATGAAAACAAAGAAAACAAACGCTCCTCAACAATGAAATTGAACACTATAAGTCATTAAAAGAGACATAAATGAACATAATAAAATTATAATAAATTAATTAAATTTATAAGTTTCCATGTAAGTATTAATTATTAAATCTAATAATATTATTAAATAAATTAATATCATGTACAGAACAATTTCATACATAAGGTAAGTGATCCTTTCTGAACGTCCATTTTTTCCTTTGGGTTACTCTTTCTCTCTCTTTACCCAAATGTAATTCCACTTTATTTTTATTTAATTATTATTAATTAAATTTATATGTTAAAAAATCATGTATCCAAATTATATAATCCTTCTTTTATGGGGTAATACATGTTTTAATATGGTTCCCTTCTCAAGTCTTCCTGAAAGGAAAACTCAATTAAAGAGAACATCCCGATTTCTTATCCATTTTAAAGTGCACTGTGTATCCTATTTTAAAACTCCATTATTTTTATAAAATCAAAAAATTTATCATTAAAATCTATCTTGGTAAAATTATACTTTTATATAAACAATTATTCCTTTTCCATTTTAAATAAGCTTGAATTTTTTCCATTAAATTGTACAAAAATGTTTTATTTCTAAAGATTCTTAAACACTCTTTCTACATGTTTTCACTTAAGTTTGGATTTAATTGTCATAATATATTTATATATTATATTATTAATTTATATTTATAATTTAAATCTATCATTTCATGGAAATAATTATGGAATTCCCTATGTATATGACTTATTTACATTATTATGATAACCAATTCATTCCATTGGTAACCTTTATGTTTATATTTGATTGCTTATGTATGGTTATTTTTGTGGAAAAAATATTCATGAATATTTTATGATTGGTGTTCCCAAATAGAACTCCAATGCATTGGTTAATGTTTCTTCTTGTGAAATTTTTTGTTCAATAGTCTTGGTAGTTAACTTTGACTTGTTCTCCATGTGCAACGGTCTTGGTGGTTATCCTTAACTCATGCTACTTCATGTGAAATGAGCATTGAATCGTTCTAGAGTCGTGTTTTATGTTTCTAATACATTACTATAATTACATAATTATATTATCACAGGTCTTATATGTTATTATTTCATATTTTTAATCATCTTCTATGCCTTTTTATATCAGCATGTTTTTTCTTCTAACCCATGTGACAAGCTTTATTCTAATCTTTTTTCACATACTACTATTTTTAGCTCATAGCTTTTGCTAATGTATTACTAGGTTATCCTATGAAGTTATAGGATCTCAATGAATGTTAGGAGATCATTATGAAGATGAAATAAAATATTTTTTCATGATTATTAATTATGTACCTAATATTTCAAATAAACTAGGCTTTATGATACTTGGCTTGTAATTTTATAGTTAATTAAGTTTAAAATCATATAATGATATGTGTAAAAGGATAGGGAATCCATAGTAAAAGTGACCATTAATAGAGATGTCATATAATTTTTTATAAAAATGAAGGTCTAATTCCATCTAATTAATAAACCTTCTAATGAAGTGGGTAAATAAATAGCCACTAATAAAGGGTTGAAAAAAGAATTATCCCACTCAAAATACAAAATTAAGATATTATATAATCTTAGAAGATATATAGATTTAATTTTTAGGATTTAGCTGACCAATTTGTTTAAATCATTAGAAGATCAAGTAACTTGAATATAGGTTCAATAAATCTAATGAAAATAATAATATCATCACCATTGAAACCAATATAATTGGATTAATTAAATATTAAAATATATAATCCATGACTAAATAGAAAAATATTTTCTTGTTTGGAAGGCATAACTCTTAGAAAAGGTATCTAAACGTGATAATTTTATTTAATATTGTGACATTATATTAAATTATTTTTATAATCTATATGGATTACTTCTTGAAATAAATATTATGCAACATCAACTCAATAGAGTAATGGCTATATGAGGTATGTTTTTTAATGTGATGTTTTTAATATGTGATAACTATTGAGACATGTTTATAAATTTTATTAAAAATGAAACTAATTTTTTCATAATGGATTCCCATGTTCCTATGTCATACAGTAAGAATGATTTTACAATAAAAAGTTTTCATGTTGGAGAATATAGTTTCCAACTTGGAGGAAATAATGGTGGAAAATGCAGAGTACACCAATAAGTATAATTAGTAAACTCATAGTATCCATCTTACAAATAAGGTTATTATATTGGGATTAAAAGGATAGAATCCACTCTATGTGTGAGAAAACTATATGATCATGTAATTAATGTTCCATCACCAAAAAATAGTCCCATGGTGGCATTAATATCTATGAAATATGGGGAAATAAATAATTTCTAGGTGGTAGCACAAATATAAGTATAAAAAATTTATTAAGACTGGTAGAAGGTTTATCCTAGTGTAGAATGAATGATGATGGATATAAAGACATGGAATCAAAAGAATAAATATGTGTATGGGGGATTTCTCTCACAACAATGGGTAATTAAAATCTAAAGAAGATGGATAAATTTAAATTACATGTAAAAAATGAAATTTATACAAATAATATCACACAAAGGAGAACTAATAAAAATCACTGGTTAAAAATTGTATGTAAATGGTTAGTTTAATGTGATTAATAATATTACCTGACATTAGAAACTGTAAGGCCCCCTCTCCCCATGTATCTAAATGTAATAATTTTTGTTCAAGTCTGTAAGGTTTTGTGTGAAATTTGATCAAATGGGAGACTTCATTTTATAATTAAAGTGGTAAATAGGAATGATATATTGATCCAATGGATGTTAGAATGTGTAATGTTATATTTTATGAATTTATAACCATAAATATATGATTATAATAAGATATGTTTGAGGAATAAAAAATGTCATCACCATTTGTATCAAGGATCAACTAAAGTGTTGTTTTCAAAATCACATATTATCTCTTATAATAATACTTTGATGAAGTAATCGGAAACTTTGGTTGAGTATAAAAAAAAGATGATATATATATATTTATTTATAATAATAAAACCTGTGATTTCTTCTAATTATTATCAGTACATAAATATTTTCTATAAAAATATTAGACATAATTTATATCAATTATATATTAAGTAAAAGTACTAAGGTGTTTTTGGGGAGTCTTGATGTGAAGATCATAAATGTATTATCCCAATAAACCATGGAAAGAAACCTTATGGATGAAAGAAGATATAATCTCTTGAAAGTGGAATCCTTTTTCAAAAATTGGTTTAAAATGATTGACTATAATGGTTTTATAAATAATAAATCTATTATAACTCTAACACATTTTAAATCTTGTTTATTCCTGAATTTCTCTGTGAAATTTTAATTAAGATCATAGGGATATTACCATGTTAGAAGTTAATTTTCTAGGGATTCTTGATTTTTATGAAACTATGTTATTGTGATTAATAACATTGATTTTATAAACATTGAATCTTATTTTTTAAACCAAGTTATAGATTACTGGGATTAGAGGTGTTATTGAATGATATATTCTTTGTCGTATGTTTAGCCACTATAAATCATTGAGAATAAATCTATTGTTGAATGGTTTCTTTGAAATTTAGGGATTTCTCAAAACCAAAATCAAAGAGTGACAACTAATGCAGTGGTAGAAGAGTAGTTATGGGACTAACAAGTGGTCCAAACTAATTGAAGATGTGTTAGAGTTTCATATCATAAGGGTATATTAGTCTCTCTTAATCTCATTCACATATGTTGTAGACAAAGGGGAGAATTTATATTATAAATACGCACATCATTGGTAAAGGATATGAATTTCAAGGAAACAATGAATTATTGGAATGGTGTATAATAATTTAAGGAATTAAAAAGATTTAAAAATTAGATATGTGATTAAGAGATAAGAAATGATACCCCTATATCCCAAGTTAAATGTTTCCAATTATTCAACATGTTTTACCTTTAGAATACGATATGCTCAGGATTTTATGATAAAAAGGTGGGATAGGGATTTATGAATCTAAAAAGTTATAATTAATCATATGGATATAATAGGTAAGAGTAAATAATAATAATTTACAGATGGTGTTGGATTCAAGATAGTTTTTGTAACAAATCTAAACGGGTTTTTATGAAACAATGGGTATTTATGACTATAATGTGTTGGATTGTATTCAAAATTGACATAGTGATTTCAAGTATATCTTATTTATTTTTTACCATATCAAAAATTCTATAAATAATTTGATTTTCCATTAGATTTAAAGTTACCATCCAATATAAGAAATGGAACTACTATGTTGATGGATTTAAAAGGGATATTGAATGAATCCTAGTTCATTGTTAGATCGATATTTCTATCATAACTATCCACTGAATAAGTGCATTAAAATTTTTTAAATAATTTTTAGGGATTATCCAATAGTAAGTTCTGGAATGAATCATTATAAAAAATATTTTTTATAAAGATCCAATTATTTATATTGAGTGAGGAATTTCCCAATATTTTCGAGCATCAAGACCTAGATACACCCTGAAAATTATATAATGATGTTAAAGACCATGATGACATTGATATATTCATGATGAATGTCTCTTGTGGTATTTGAGTGTGTTTAAGAAGTTTTAATTAGGAAATAGAGAAATGGAAGCATTAACAATCAAAGAAATACAAATACTCACAGAAGTGAGGTGTTTAGTGGGTGTACTAGGTTTCAAAAATATGAGGCATCATGACAATAGAGTCACACCACGTTTTAAGAATGGAGACACCAAAAAAGGGGGATTTTATGCAATATAGTTACATGAATGAGTTTTATGTAAAGAAGTGTTTTTTGAATCATGAAGGTTCATTTTATTATAAATACCCATGTTCTGAAAAATAAATATAGAGTGATAAATTGGTAGAGTAATATTATTTAATGGGATAAAATCAATATTTTCACTAAATACAATTTTTGAGAAAGGGTTACAAAATATACTATTTTATATGAGTGACTTTTGTGAATAACAATGTTTTCAGAACATATTATTTGGGTGATTCTATATCTTGTGTCAAGGGTATTCTTTATTAAAAAAATACCTTGATTATTTTATTATATAGGGAGAAACAAGGACATACTTACATGAATATAAGTTTAACGAATGTGGGTGTTAGTCATTTTAAGTAAGTGAATAGTGTGGAAATTTAAGTGGAGATTATTTAATCTATTCCCAAGAAATATTTTAATCTTTTAAGATGTATAATGGATCATAGGGTATAGCTTATATATTGTTATGGAGAATTTTGCAAGTCATCTGTGAAATTTCAGTTTTAAAATTAATGAGAACATACTCGTAATTTGTGAGATATAGATACAATGAAGTCTTTTATTACATGTGTTCTAAAGAGTTTTCCTCTCTTAAGAAATAATGAAATGAGATATGAATGGGATAACAATTGGAGTTAAATAGTAACCATAAAGGAGGATTGTAAAACCAAAAAAACATTATAATGGTTGTAACCCCAAAAATTAAAATTTCCTAAACTCATCTGCAAAATTTCATTATTGGATTCTGGTACATTTGAAAATTGTGGTCATATGCTTATTAAATTTTCCCAAAATGAGTGAACCAAGTAAAATTATTTTTTTTATATGAATTATTTAATTATTTTTAATAGCCCATAAATTAATTTAATTTTTTTAAGTAATCATTGATCAAATTCGATTATATAAAAAAAATATCATCACTAAAAGAAGAATATAAGAGTGTATCTAATAACTATAAGGTTTCGGTTTTTTATAATTATGAGATTTATACATTTAATTAATGAAATTAGAATTATTTCCACACCATTATTCACCCACACCCTCTCTATCTGAGGGTATCTATAACTAAGGACCATTATTAGGCTAACACAAAGTAGTGTATTTTCTTAAAGAAAATAATAATGTAAATGTCCAAAAATTAAAAAAAAAAGTTGGAGAAATCTGATCTCATGGACATTATTAATAATATTGATAAAATCATAGTGAATCCTTTTTAAGATAACCATATCTCACTTCTATAATACTCTCCAAATCTCATGTATTACTTATACATTACATCATATAAAAAATTGATCACACATCCCCTCCAAATTTCATGGTATATTAATTCCCCTTATATGAAAAAAAATATTATTATAAGGGATATACATTCCATTAATTATCTTGAAAAGGATTTAGTAAATACAAATCTCTATCAATGGATAAAAATTGATGAAAATACTGATATCTAGTTAGAATAAATGCACATCCCTAACTATCTTTGAAGTGTTGAAGGAAATACACATCTATAACCAGAAGAAATAAACATCTACAAACATAACATTGTATACAAATAAAAACAATAGAGTAAACTCACATATCTAGGATAAATTATTTGACTAGAATATTGGAGTAAATATTTCTCTATATTGTTAAAACTTTAAATCCGATCTTCTTATGTTATAGATCTATGGGTAGGAGAACCTATATTCTTATAATATGTGATAGAAGGTGTGTTACTAGATGTGTGAGATAATTTTATCATATTCGCAATTTAGTTATTTAGGTGGAACTAAAAATATGCACCCATCCTATATATAAAGCTATTATATCAGATATATTACCATAATTACCCATCATTATCGATCCATTACCAAATTTGTTGAAGGTACTACTAACCCACTACTAACTCTAACTAATATCTCTCATATATTATCATAGAAAAGTGGTTGGGGATGTCTATATATATTTGTGTGTGTGTGTTCCATTGTCATTCTCTCCCTACATCAGTTGTTGAGAAAGGTAGTTATCACTATTGTCTCAAACTAAACCTAAAAAGTGGTTTACTGCCAAGAACATTGATCAAAATATCCAACCATCATATATATCTATTAGTCATAATATATATAAAAAATAGAGGTAGTGATAAAACACAATATAAAGATAAATAATAATCATGACACCCTCTTATAAGTCATACATGGTTTCTCACATTGTAATCGCACTATTCTACCATAAAAAATGAATCCCATGACCAAATCACATTTAAGTGAGTTATAATTAATTAATTAATTAATTAATGTATTTTATTTACCTTCCAAGATATCTATATCATTATACAAATGATTTTAATTTCCTCACTACAATCAATGTTTGAGTCCCTAATAGTAGCTCATGGTCTTCCATTATGTTCCCCAATCACATCCAAGACACCTAAATCCTCATCATAAATATTACACTATTCAACACTTCAAAATCCTAGTTACTATCCCTTGTTCTTTTTATATAATTCAATGAAAATTTATTATTCCATCATATATCACCCCAATATAGATATATTCAATTATAACTTGTATCATTTAGTTAAATATTTTAGAGTTAATGTTCTTCACATTACTGCTCATGTGACTCCCATATCCCCTTAATAGCACTTTCATTTAAGTAGTTTTATTACGTCATTTGTACGTCACACATATTATCTTTCATATTATGATAATTATATTACTTGTAATTAAGAATAAGAAAAATATCATCTTTTTATTTTAATCCTCAAATCACAAATATTTTTTATTTAACAATCATATAAATTTATTATTTTTTAATTATTTCTATAGTTTCTGTAAATATCCTTGACATATTTTAAGATTTGTCATCGAAGTTTTTAATGATATATTTACTTTTCTCTAACCACTTTTCATAATCATTGGTCCATCAATTTCAACCAATAATTATCTCCCATGGAAAATATACTCCTCCACAAATTTTTTTGAAATCCTCTCCCTTAAGGTCAAGACATCCAACCAACTAATATTATTATTATTTAAATAGAAAGATAATTATTTACATAGTAAATTCACAAAATTATCATTATCAATCCAACAGGTCATTCTTAACTTATCCTATCCAACTCTCTAACACGGTTCCTATTGACACATAGTAATAGAACATGAATCCTCTATAATTCCCATTTTTTTCCATTATTATTATTTTATAATAAAAATTTCTCCATTATTTAAAAATTTCCTGCATAAAGATTCCAAAAATGTTCTCTAATTGACCCAAATAGGCTTTTAGTACGTGTGGGCCACCAATAGGGATTTGGTAAAATTTTATGTGTCAAAATCCACCTTATCACACTCTCTCATGCACGACCTAAAGCTTCAGCCTGTAATATCATGCAACGCATCACCCCTCAGGAACTAGATATGCATTTTATCTCATGCCTCACTACTCCAATATAATCTCATCTTCTCATATATCTAATTTAAATTAAATTTTGTAGCTTTCCCCAAGTATTATAGGCTATGCTAGATCCCACATGTCTATCATGTCCAAGAATGATTCCCTTTGATCAATATGATCACACAACCAAACTTCAAGGGGGTTCCCACATGGATGTCATGGCCATTCAAGATTCTATAAGATAAATTTGATTTTATTTTTGGATAGCCCCTGAGTAAAAACACATATGATATATGTTATGAAATTCATATAGGATGTGTGACCCCATCCGTATCATCCGATCAAATGATAAAATGGTTACAAATGAAGCTGTCACCAAGGTTTTTCCTGAACTATTTCCATATTGGGTAGGGATAATATGGCAATATCTCAACCATCTATCTAATAACCCAATGGCATAGATTATTTCATTGTGTGCTATTTTCACTGGTCATTGAGTCCACCATCTACCACCTCACATGATAGATGTCTAATTAGAGAGAGTCTAAAATTCACAAAAAATTACTATCAATATCTTATTGACTCGAGGATCACAAAAATGAATTTTTTAACTCAATGTGTAGCTATTGAGGTTGTTAATATATTTATATATGTTTAATTAGGAACAAACTTATCTCAACCATAACATATAAGTGATAAATGATATCGGTCTCAAAATTGTCTCACTGTGATTTTATTAAAAAGATATATTAAGGGTATATGGATTTATAGGTTACTATTTTTTGTTTAATTAAATATAAAAATTATTTGAAAATATAAAATTTGCATCCCTCTAATATTGAAGGGGATAGATACCTTAAATCCAAATTCATTATATAATTTTGGGAAGCATTGTGAAGTGGGATTATAGTATACAAATGATGCACTATGTATTTAATCATTTACTGATAAATGATAAATTTTATCATTTACATATGTCCACCACACAGGATGTCATTTAAGAACAACTTTATATGCTAAAATGTGATCAAGGAGTTTCATTCATACAAATGATGGATGAAGTGTCTAATGAATTAACTCATGTGTTGTAACTTAATTTCAGTTATGTTTGTGGAGTGTCATCTTGGATATATAAATCAAATGTCATATTATGGAAGTGTGTGTGATTGTGATTTCTTGAAGCACTATTTAAATACCTCATTACCTGTATATCCCTTATTCTTACTCTTTTGTAGATTGGGGTGTTAGCACATTTTATAGTGAATGAAGATCATGTTCTTTTGATAAACGATTCTTCTAGACCCGTGGATACCTATAGATGTGAAATTATTTTTTTTCATTTTTTTACTTTTATAAAATACATTGAAGAAAGGTCTAGAAGGTTTCAAAGGATTCTTAGATAAACTATATACATGTCTATAGTAGTTATCCATTTCCAATTTCTACATTATTACATATTCCTTCTAGTTTGATTCTAGAAATGTTGTTTCTCTTTCTTTTTATAATTCAATTAAGTGTTGCTAAACCTGGACAATACCCAACCTTGGTATCAGAGTGAGCATTGTTATTAGTTTTATAAAATCACGTCTATGAAATGAAGAATGTTGAATAAGGGAGTACCATGTTGACCATCACCACATTATTGAGTCATATATTTTAGACCATACATTATGTGTTAATTCATGAACAACTTAAACGTTTTGTTCACTATGATGTGGGGAGGTGGCCATTTTAGACCATGAGTTATGAATTATCACATTAAAAATGACCACCATTTGTGAACAAAATCATGTTAATGAAGTTATTTTTAGAGAACATGGTATGTGTTAACATATATAAAATAACCAATTAGTCTTCATTAGGGAATGGTGGGGAGTCCATTTTACAAAAGTTCTTTCTTTCTTTAAAATGGATTTAGTAGACTCGTCATAGCCTAGTGCATGTCATGGTGCGGATAAATAAATTGTTTTTAATTTTTTAATTTTGAATTAAATTAATAATTTATAAATGATTTATAAATTATAAGGAAAAATATTTTTAGAATATTTATTAATTAATTAAAATTTTATTAGATAATTAATTATAAGGGTTTTATAATTAAATAAAAAAATTTAATGAATCATTTCATGTTAAATATTCTGTAGATGTTATAAGTATGTGTTTTAATTAATTTATAACATATTTATAAGGAATGTTTTATAAAATATATATAAAATGGTTAATTTTTATATTCATAAAAAGGGTAATATGTAATGGGTTTAGAAATTACAAAAATAAGGCTCGAATATAAATTTATTAATATTTTAAATTATGAATTGTTCAAAATGAGTTATTTTGATTTTTTAAAAAATAATGAGGCCCTATTTTAAAAATTGTGTATATTATATTTAGATTATATCAAATATTTTAAAAATTAAAAAGAAGAATTGTAAAATTGTTTATATTTCATGATAATATAAAATATTTAATATGAAATTCTACATGATTATGAATATTAAATGTTTATATTAAAATGAATATAAAGAATTGTATCGATAATTATTGAGTGTCCCTAATAAAAAACTAAATTTATAAAAATGTTTATAATTGGATTTTTTTATGAATTATTAAAATATGATTATCTCATGTTTAAATATTTTAATTGTTCATTTATTTAAAGGTTATTCCCTATTTTCTTCACATATATAAAATTATTATTTTATAAATATTTTTTTATGCAAAAATATATATGAAATATTTCTTCTAATATATTGCATTTAATTTTTCATGCTATAAATGAATCCATAAGGAATTTAGTTTTTCATTACATTGAACTATATTTTTAATTGATGTTATGAACTTGGATTTAATAATTTAATATAGTTTATCCATGTTAGTTTTTAGAGTTATGATGAATTTGATTCTCCCTTGAGAAAAGTACACTTATGTAGAGGGACATGAGATCAGACTACCTACTATCCTTGAGGCATTTTCTTTGTGCACAAGGGTGAATAAGGTTAAATATCTATCACTCTATGATTACTCATGTGGATATTATTAATCTCATATTACTCTATACTTTTTAGTTAAAAGGCCATGTACTGTTTTCATATGATTAATTTTGATTTGTATTAATGTTCTATACTTTTATTTTTGGGTGAGTAACATAAATTGTGGGTTGTGTTAAGAATTATGAATCAATATGGTTTGAACATATTGGTTTGGTTGATAGAATATGATTAAAAACTAAGTTACTAGAAGTAAGAATACATAACATGGAATAACATGAGATAAAATGGTGGGACTAAACCCCCTTCAAATACAATGTGTTTTATTCCTTCCAAATATACACGTAACAAGACCTCAATCATCCTACTAGCTAGGTCATACTAATGTTGGGTACCCCTATATTTTTCATCGTAAACTTTTTTTTGAATATTATAAAATTAAACTAGTAAGTATACCCTAATAAGATTAGGTTAATAGAGTAATATAGTTTAGTATATTCATTTATGGGTTTGGATAATGATTTCTCCTCGGAAATTTCCAAGAATCAAAACTATTGTTATTAGGATTGTTCGCTACCTAAATAGTTAAGTGATCATCAAAACACTAAATACACCTATAACACAGTGAAATATGGATATTTAATATCTAATTGCATATTTTGTAAGGGGTTATCATTTTTATGGGATAAAATTAAATAAAAATCATTATTAATGGTTATAAAGAATGATACTTGTCTCTTAAGAACTTATGTTGTGGATAAATAATATCATTATTAAAATTTTCCTTGATATCTATCTTTGTTAAGGTAATGTTTAATCGTAGAAACTTCCTCGACAAGGATCAAATTTAGAGAATAGTTCTGTTATAAGAAGGTATCTTATGAGAATTGTAATAATCACTTTTTATGAAACCAAATAGTCAATCCATTCAATAAAATGATATAGATGATGTTGGTAAACATCTAAAATATTCAGATGAAGTATCTACATGCATTATTGTTACCATGTATTCAAATTTTCAGAACAAAAATTAGAACCTAGATTCCTATTAAATGATAGATAACCTAAAAATGATTTATTAGGAGAAAGAAAGAATGTATGGTTTTAATTTTTGATAACACTTTTTGGTGAAAAATGATATAAGGATCCCTAAAAAATACTCATTTATAAAATATTATTAGACAAATAAATGACATAGTGAGGATAGGTTTACATATTAATATTTAATTGGACACAAATATCCTTTTATAATCACTACTGGAATGGTTTTGGTGGACTTTTTTTATTATAATAAGAATAACCGTTGTAAACCTTTCATAAATCTAATCTATATCCTGATTGTAGCTATGGAGAACATGGTTGGTCCACGAATCAGTACCATAATGGTGGTACATAAATAAAATGGTAAAGATTTTTTCTAGAGGGGAAATAAAATAGGTTGTGTAGAGTTTACCACATTATTTAAAATAAAGTAGATGAAAGAACAATAGTGTTTTAATTATAGAATAATTGTCCAGTATAGAATATATTTTTTAGATGTCTTGAAGGTTTACAAAAACACTTGTGGAGAGTTTTCAACATGTATAAATTTTATATAATTAATATATATTGTTATGACAGAGATATAATATTGAATATATCATTTAATTATGATGAAAATTTACTAGAGGTTAGAATATGTTAAATAATTTAACATTGAAGTGTGAATTTGTATTTCAATAAATGAAGAATAGTTATTTATTTATTATTAACTTGGATGCATCAATCTCGAAAAAATTTAGCATAATATATTTATTTTTATCTATTTTTTCTCTTTATGAGATCTTATAAAAATTTGTTATTAAATTAAATAATATGTTTGTTTTTAATACACATAGTTTAGGATTTATTAAATTATATAAAATACATTAATGGAGACTAAAAATGAATTATTATTGTAAGGAAATTAACCATGTTATCATTTAAAAAAATTTATGAAAAAATGAATCAGTTTAATAAAAAATTGTTATTCTTAGAGTGTTAAGAATAAGTAGACTAGACATATGATGTCTAAGTACTAATAATATATATATGGTTAATGTGTGTAAAATTTTAATCAAGAAGAGGAAAATTTTATGAAAGAACATAAATTATTTCCAATCAAAATCCAATCAAGGTCATTGAATCCAATGGTTTTTAGGGTAAGGAGTAATAATTATAATGATGGATTTTCAAGATCCTTGAATAAGTTTTTAAAAAACTCCATTAAATGTACATATCATGTATATGGGTCACATAAATCAATTATTTAATTTGGATGGGTATATAACACAAAATGTATATTTTAATAGTTTTATAATTATATATGAGTTCAAAATCATGGAAATAATTGATATTTAATGTTGTTTTCGTTCTAATTATCAAAAAATTATTTTGAAAAAGAATTATTTCATTATAACATTGTTTATCAAGATCATATTAATATAAGTAGAGGTTGTGTGACTTCATTATTATTATATTTTATGATATGGTATGTGGATTAATAAAAAATAGTTATTTCCAGAAAAATTTTAAATGATTGATTGAATACACATAGTTTAAGATTCAACTTATTCTATAACATACTTAAAAAAAGAGAGTGGTCAAATTTTTTAACTAGGTGTTTCATAAATAATTAAAGACTGTGATTTCGATACCCAATAGTGGAATATTTTAAATATATTAATTCTTTTCATGGAAAATACAAAAAAGATTTATAATACCATATTTAATATGAAAAAATAATTTGTTAACTATTTATTCTAAGAGGAAATAGGAGGTATTTTTTAACTCAAAATGGTTTGTATTTATTAGAATGATATTCTAATAATATTTTAGTATCACTATTAGAAAAATGATTTATAGACATCAAAATATAGCCATTGTTTTATATGTCTATGAATATAGATTAATTTTCAAACATTATTTAATTAAAACCATGGATATGTATTAATTTAAATCCAAATATTAATAAAAAAATGGCAATATGGATTAGTGTTTTCACCCCTCGCATGGATCTCCAATTCTTCCTATGGTGTTGTAAGTCTTTTTTCACATGATTCCTCCCACCCCCCCCCCCCCCCCATGATTCCACCAATATTATTCTACCCTCACATGATTCCATACTTCCCTCTATCATCATGATTCCTCATTTTCCTCATATGATTCCTCTCATCCCTTTCATCATGTGTTCCTAACCTCCTACATCAACTTCATATTGTGTTGCAACTATATTCAGGATGACGGTTAGACCCTTTTACTTCTATGAGTGCACCATTAATAAGTTTTTTTGTTGAGATATCCAATATTTTCTATGACGGTTAATCTAGTTTTGTTTTATTAGTTGACCCCACATTATTTTCATCAAATATATTCCACGAGCGAGACAGGAAAAGGATGGCCCCTACATTTTCTGTGAACCAAATGCCATCCACTCTTCGTAGTGAGTCTTATTATATTATTATCACTATTATATTGTAGTATTTTAGTTTTTGTTGATCATAACATCCATAACAATTATCAGTACACATAAAATGTTTCTCTAGTGTATTAATTTATTCGATAAATCTATTTTCTCAAATGAAGTTGTTTTTAATTTTGGAATGGAGCATTGGATATTGTTTTATTGAACCTAAAAAAAGTATTTTACATCAATAGTCATTATATTTTTTTTTATTTCTATCTAAAAGTAATCTTGGGGAGAAGTTAAATCCCCTCAACATAACATTATCTTTATATATTAATTTATATTTAGGATTTTACACAACATTTTGAATTCCATGAGATATTATTTTAGAAAATATCCTCAAATATTATGAATCTTTGATAATATATAGATAATTTCAATTTTTAACTCTATTTAAATTTACCATATAGGATGGAAAGTATGGTTATTATGATTAATGATGCGAGGTGTACATATAACATTAAGTTGTTTTCCTTTGTTAATTATCATATATTTATGGTGAAATCCTAAAATTAATATTACTAGCCTCACTGGATTCTGTTAAAGTAATGTTTTCAAACACAATTTGTTGATTCTCTAGGAAATTTTTATCTATTTAGTTTTCTAGGTTCTCTAATATTTAATATTAATAATAAATATTCCCTCAATACATGATCTATTGAATCATCCCAATGATATATAATTTTTCTACGGAATGTGATTCCACATCCACATAAATAATACTAAATTTTAATTAAGGTTGATTGTCATATTGATTTAAAAAAAATATTCTTAGATAGTTAATATTATAACATCATTATTTCTCCAAGGAAGTTAGTACATTAATTTTACAATTTTTATTATATGTTATCTATATTTATGTAATGATCAATCAATATTTTCCCTGTCTTGATGCCTAACTCTATTAGTTATACAGATACTTCGATTAATGAAATCATTTAGAAAGTAGATTTTTCATCTTTAAGAGAATTATTTATATTGAATAAGAGAAAAGGTTATATTACTAGTAAATTTTAATAGTGAAAATTAATTTTAACATCCTTTGTTTCTAATGATATGAGTAGTATAGAAGATAAAATTTTGGAGAAAATATTTTCATCTATTATAGCACATAATGTGGAAAAATTGAAATCTTTCACCCCTTCTTAGAGAAATAATATTTTTAATTTATTTTGGAATAAATAACTGCACATAATTTTAATAAAATACATGAAGTAAATGTAATAATATAATATTCATTCAAATTAATAGAAACATATCAGGTTTTGATTTCTATAGTAAATTGTGAAATTATTTTAGGCATGGAAGAAACTTATGAAAAATTAAACAATTATGTATGATGGGTCATTAACAATTTATTCTCTATTAGAGAGGTTTAATTGATGAATAAAAATTTTACAAATTTTATAATAGTAAAGCTTCAACTTAATTTAATATTATAATAAACATGTTTAATCCAATCCTTTTGTATTATACATTGAATTGGATAATTTAATTCAGTTAATCTCGTATAATATTTAAATATCCAAATAAAAATATACATAATAAAAAATTTGATTTAATAGGTTCATTATTAAGACTTAGTGAGTATATAATCATCTTATTATAGTTTCATTTTTTAAAATAAAACCCACTACTACCATTCGATGTTAATAAAAGACATTGATTTTTTCTAAAAATCTAGTGAATATAAATTTCTTTCAAAAATTATGATGTATTTCCACATAATAAAGAAAAACAAGAAAATATTATTAAAAATATATATTTTTTTACTTCCAATGATTTTTTTAATTTTATTATACTAAGATTAAAATTTTTTACTTCTCTATAATAACTAAACAATAGAATCTAATAAATAGACACTCCTCTAAATAATAAAAAATATTCATTTTTCTTCTAATAAGAGATCTTGTTGTGTATATGAGTCATTGATACATTAATAAGAGGATGAAATATATTAGAACTCTTTATGAAAAAATATTACCACATTTCATCATCATTTATATCATAAATATTCACTTTATAAGGACAAATAGTTTCTAAATTGTATTCAATGAAAATGAAATATACCTTTTCACAGACTTTGGTTTTTTCACATTCTTCATAGCTCAAATCTTCTCTATATTTAATTAAATAGTCTTATAATGATTAAATAGAATTATATTCTATAATATATTTCCAATTATTTTGAATTTAGAAATCAAAATCCAACTCCTATCTCCAAAATATCTTTAATTGAATCTTTCACAACCTTCAAATCACTTGATACATTCACACTATGGTTGATTTGGTCAAGGGTTGACTAATACCAAACTTATATAGTATAGGTGGCACATAACAATACACATTAAAACCATAATAATTTTTATATTTAAGTTAATAAGTATTAATAAATTGTAATATTATGAAATTATTATTCTTAAAAATTATTTTTATGGAATTGAAATATATTTCTTCGTACTCCCTTGAAAGGAAACCTGAAAGGGTATGTTGGATTATTATGTGAGACTTTTTGTCACCTTCTAAATTATAGATACCAAAATAACTAAGATAATGATATTATAAATTTATAATAACTAATCATTAATAATATAATCAAGTATATAATTGATGGGGTGATTAGATAAAATATATTTATAGTGGGATTAAAGTATTTAATAGTCAAATAATAAATTTTTCATATTGGTGTTTTAATTAACTATACAATATAATGAGGTGTCCGCCTTGGTGAGAGGCACTATGAATTTTACCTTGAGTGCCTCTTCACTAGTGAGGCACTAAAATATCACTAAGACATTCTAATGGTGAACAAATCATATTCAATCATAGGAGCCGCTAACAAACTATAATGGAAATCCACTTAAAAAATTAGGGGCTTCTTTCTAAGAAGAAGAAGAACCATGGGTGTAAATCGATGTTGACAGGGGTGGAAATTTGGGTGATGTGGAAGGAACTAGGGTCTAAATATTGTGAAATGATAGTGGGTGTGGGAAATAAATTAGATATATCATTTAATGTATTGATAAAAAACTAAATTGGGATATAAAAATATTTAATAAAACCGCAAAAATACACAATGCATCCCCAAAAACTATGCCTATTAATTTTTCTAATTTTTATTAAATTTAAGTTTTTTAATAAATAATATTTTTGAAAAATATGGATATTTAATTGTGCCATGGGATGTGACTTAGATTCAATAGTCTCCCACCTCTCTATGCACCTCTCACTGCATCGCCAAGTGGCCTTTGGGCCATATTGTGTTTCGCGCATTTGAAAACACGACCCATAATTCAAGAATAATAACTATTTCATTAGATAAAAATATAAATTATATAATGAAAATAAAATATCTATTTAAGTCTACATCATGTGATATATCTTAAGATTGTGTACATATAGGGTTGAGTATAATAACCCAGTAAGATATTCTAACAATAGGTGTGTACATTGAATACATTAACACAATAATATGTATTTGTAATATAGATTCAAATAATTATTGTCTATTAAGTTTTACTATAAAATGTTTGAAAACAATGAAAAAATAATAATATAGAGTATAAAAATATAATAGTCTTTAAAATAAAGTTTGACAACATATAGAATATTATTTTACATTCCATTTAAGATATTTTTTATAATTTTTTTATAATCATGTTAGTGATGATTAGTTTTTTTACAAAATATTACATTTTAGGTTAATTAATTTTCTATATTATTTATTTAATGTATATTTATTTTGCATAGAATGAATAGAAGTTGAAATTAAAACATTTATCAAATCACTACTGAGTTTTATAAAGTGTTAAATTATTTTTTGGACTTTTCATTTAATAATGATTCAGATGGTAGGTTGATTTGATGCCCATGTTTTGATTATGTTTGATATTGTTGGTTAAATCGCGAAGAAGTGGGTTACTAAAACACTAAACATGGTTTCAAAAGAACATATCACATTTAGTATAACAATTAAGAAACTTTTCATAGGGAGAATGACATTGAGTCAACTAAAATGAATGGTTTGTAAAAATTGGTTTTAGATCAATTTCTATTTGTTTTGAAATTTATTCTTTCATGTAGACCAGTTCAAGAGGAAATGAATATTGAACCATATATTTCATCTTTTTACCAGAATAATGATGTTGAGAGAGTTAAAAGTATGTTGAAATATGTGAATACACTATTACAAAAAGTATGTATAAAAATGATTAAACTATATGATTTAATGTGATTATATCATGGGAATTTAATAATGGATTTATTAATACTATGTTTGATTATATACGATCATTTTTAAAGGATTTATTTTTTTGATGATTCTTTTATTCTAAAAAATCGTTATATGGAATCAAATTTGTTTGAAAATCTGGATTTCCATCTACTATTATCCATTATTTCCCCAAATATTGTTATCTATTTTGGAAGGAAAATTCAATGTTGAGTTAGCAAATAAAATATGTACATTAAGGTAGAAGACTTATAAATATGAACTCAATCCCTCATATAAGATAAAATTATGTAGAACCATCCTTTACTTCCCAAGATTCAAAAAAAATTTACATCAAAATAAATGGAAACAAATAAGAGATGTTATAAAGATGAAAGAAATTAAAATAATGATGAAATAGTGCATCATATAAATGGGTAATCTTGTATGATATTTGATAGGTTACATTCTATTTTGATATCTGACCCACAAAATGTTATATTGGTATTCTCATGTGATGGTTTCAACCCATTTTTTCAAATGAATATTACACACAATACTTGGAATGTTTTCATTCACATTTATAACTTTCCATCGTGGATGTGTATGAAAAAGTTGTTTACTATAATTAGTAAATTGATATCTAGACCTAGTAATCTATGAAATTATATTGAAATATACATTAATACCATAATAGATGAATTAAATGATCGTTGTGTTGATGGTGTTAAAGTGTATGATGCCTTCAAAAAGAGTACTTTATGTTTTCTATAGCTTCATTATGGATGATAAATGATTTACCTACTTATAGAATGATGTATAGTTGGAGAAGAAAGGGAAAATTATCATTCCATATTTATATGAAAAAATACACATTCCAATAGATTAAATTTTATACGAACATTCATATTCATAGGGAATCAACAATTTTTACTGATGGATTTCCATATAAGAAAAATCAGATATAGTTCGATAAAAAATGTTGGGTAATGGTATAGTTAAAGAACACGATGGTTTAAATAATTTTCTTTGAAAAATTAAATCAAATATCTTATTGCTAAATTATGTTAATTAAAATTCTAAATTTAATTAGAGAAAGAAAATTATATTCTTTGAGTTGTCATATTGGTCATCGAATTTATTTTTTCATTGTTTGGATGTAATTCATATCGAGAAAATAATTTATGAGATATTATGTTCTACTCTTTTATATGCTAATGGATAAAAATATTATTTTTGGCCATGTTCTTATTTTTTGGATTGGGTTATAAGAGCATGACTTCGTCCAAATTTAATTGGTCCAAATAAGTGGAGAGTCCCATTTTTCATGTTATTCAAAGACAAATGTGAACAAAAGTTAATTCCTTCAGGTGTTGGAATATTTGAAAGTTCTAGATGGTCATTCAAGTAACATTTTGGAAATGGAGAATACAAGAGATATGAAACTAAAATATCTTAAAATACAAGATTATCATGTCTTTTTACATGAGTTGATTCCCATTTCCATTAAAAAATTAATTTAACATAATGTTAGGGTTGTTTTGGACTCATATAGATAAGTTTAGTCAAACTTGACATGCATAAATTCTTCCACACACATGGTTCTTTTATTAATGACTCTCTAGGCTTTTCTAGAGATTGAACAACCTAGGAGAGTTCCTTCATCTCTCTTGGAAGAAATTTTTCCAATATAACCTTTTGTATTAAGTATATAGACATTGAAACCAAAAAACACAAATTGATTAACCTTAGGCTTCCTATTATTCCATAGGTCATAGGGGAAATTCTATAGGATAGGTCCAATTAAGACTCTATTTATTATATAACAAGCTGTATTTACAACTTCTACCCAAAAATAAATAGGGAATTCATATTCAGTAAGCATAGTTCAGGAAATTTCATATATGTATCTATTTATCATTTTTATAACTCCATTATATTAGGGTGTCCTTATATTAGAGAAGTTATGACTATAGCCATTTTATAATAAATAATATTCAAATTCCTCATTTTAAAATTCATGGATTTGGTCACATATTTTGGTTTTGATCCTAATCCCACATAAGTTTTTTACTGACCTAACTTACTTGGTGAAGTAAGAACAACATTTCACTTTTTTATGCTAAAATTGGTCCAAGTATACATAGAGAAATCATCCACCAGAACATATGAATATTTCTTCCCATTTAAACATTAAACTCTGTAAGGTTCAAAAAATCCTTGTGAACTAACTCAAGAGGTTGAGAAGATGAAACTTATTTCTTTGGTTTGAAATATATTTTGTCTGGCCTACATTTTCAAAAAGTATTATATACATCATTTTTAAATTCTAGTTTAGGTAAATCCTTGACTGGTTATTTTATAGTAATATTTATATGTGAGTGAATATTATGGTGGGATAGTCTTCTATGACAAATCCAAGACTCTGTATGAAAGGCACTAAAGCAAGAAACTTTATGCGAAACTAAATAATCTAGATTTACAGCATATATATTTCCATTTCTAAAATAATTAAAAACTAAATCATTATTTTAATTAAAAACATTAAAAGTATCACTTTTTAAATTTAACACGAAATAAATCTTTACATAATTGTGAAATGCTAAGAATATTTTACTTTAGACCATCAATAAAAATAACTTCAGAAATTTAAAACTGAGTTAGAGTTACCAACTTGGTTGAGTCCAATTATTTTTCCTTTGGAATTATTATAAAAAGTGACATTTCCACCATCAATATTTATAAGATTCTTAATGTTCAAATATTCCCCTTTTATATTTCATGAATACCCAATATCCAAGTATCGTAAGATCCAAAAATAACTATTCAAATAGTATTCAAGAAAAATATCAAACAAGAAAAGATTTTGGTACCTATATTTTCTTGGGTCTAGTAATATTTCTGATTAATGCTTTAGGAACCCAAATTTACTTCACAGGTTTCCTATAAGTAGTTTCTAAAGACATAGAAAAATAAAAAATATTAGATATAAAAAAACTAGAAGCCTTAAATGATTTTCAAGTGCTATTTATTTCAGCATATTTTTTAATTAGGTTTATAAAACCAACTTTTTCTTATTTTGATAAAAAAAGATTTTTTAGTAAAATTTTGTTTCCTTAGTTTATAACCTATAATGGTAGTGTATTTCAGATCAACTTTCTTACCATGAATTTGAGTTGATTTATATTTACCATTTATAAATTTCTCTAAATAATTTTTTAATTTCTCATTAGATAGCTTGAGTTTATTATTCTCATTTTGAAACAAAGCATTATTTTCCATTTTAATTGTATGTTCAAGATTAATAGAAATTGAAAGAGAATGTTCTTTTTTGAGAGACTTATATTTATCCTTTATTTAATTGAAAGTATCCTCAAAAAATTTACAATATTCAAACATCTCATCTCTTGTCATATTTTTAAATTTTTATTAAGATTTATATCCAAAAAATAATAATTGTGTGCTTGAGATTATAGGTTTACCTTAGATGTGTCTGTCATAAAACACATGTTGGCTTTGTCATCATTCCCATCAAGTGAGCTATCCTCTGAAGCACTCCAGGTGGCATTCATTTCCTCTTTTTACTTCTTATCGTTGTCCTCTTATTTTTTCTTGTATTTTAATTTTGGAAAAGTCATCTTTTACATATCCTCTTCTCTTGAAGTCATAGCTCATTATTTAATTTGTGTTATCACATATTTTTCAATTCTTTTTCCAATTTAATTTATTATTATACTTCTTTTGTTAACTAATATTTCTAAATAACATCTTCATTATATTAAAAATACTAAATATCCAAGAAAACTGATCCATTTGATCATCATTTTAACTTGATGCATCTTCATAGCTAGAACTTTCAACATAAACTTTTACTTTCTCTTATTGCTTCTATTTAGAAGCAATGGTTTTGAAAAAAACTAATTTTCTTTTAGGTTCATCATCTTCTTCTCTGTTGATATTCGGTTCCTCTTCAAACATCATCATCAAACCTATAATCTCCTTTACATGTATTGAATCAATGTCACAAAACACTCTAATTGATAATGATGTCCCTCTCAAAAATTATGGAATGAATCTAAATATCCTCCGGAACTATTACATTGTAGTGATTGACTTTTTTGGTGAGATTTTTTTATTCACAATCTCAATTATCCTAGGATACATATAATAAATAGGTTCATCAGTATTCTTTTTAAAGTTATAATATTTAATAGTAAATGTATTAAACCCCATTACCTTATCATTAGTGGTTCCTTCTTGTGAAACATCTAAAGTATCCCAAATTCCCAAGGTTGTTTTATTTGCAGAAATCATTTTAAATTCTTCATCACCTAAAGAAAAATTTAATGAATTCACATATTTAGAGTTATTATTATAGGACTCCATATTAGAATCATCCAAATTATTTCTATTATAAGTAGGAAAATTTTATTTATTTACAATTTCATACCAGATTTTAAATCTCATACTTTCTAAAAGCATTTTCATTTTAATTTTCCACATAGCATAATTTCTGATATTGAAATAGGGAGCTTTGTTGGTAGCATAACCTTCATTTCTATTTTCCATTTAAATAAATTAAATAACTACAAATTTTTACCTAACAGAAATTTTCAGATCTATATAATCACAACTAAAATCATAGTTGAAAAGATATTTTAAACATTAAAAACTCTAAAAGTAATAAATCATATGATTCCAAATGTTTATTGTAGTGAACACTAATGATGGGTTGAATTGAGTTCCTATAAAATCATTTCTAAAATAATTATTTAAAAGTTACCCAATTTGAAATATAAAACACACCAGATAACCAAAGTAGCATATTTATAAAAGTATTTATTGTTTGAAATATTTCACAAATATTGATTAGTTCACAGTAAAAACAATATGTGTTATTATTTTATCATTTAAAATCAATATAATAATTCTAATTATAATATAAAAACTATCAATGATTAACTTCCAATGTAAAGATATGTTTTCAATGAATAAATAAAATAGTTAAAATAGATCTTTGAAATGCACAACATATTTTAAAAAATGAGGTTCAGTCTCAATATATGTCTTATTCCTATCTAGTGGGTGATCACATTCCATTGAGAAATTTATATAAATAATGTTTTATCTACACCATGGATCGGTTTAAACAATTGCATACAAACTTTCTAGTTCAACTAGACCACATCCACAGTTTTTGTGGGAGCATAAACAACGAACATCAAGGCCACATAGGGACCTCTTCCACTATTATATGTGGGAGTGTGAGGTGTAAAGGGATAAGTTTGTATAGATGTCAATTTATCTTATAGTTTGGAACATGAGGCAGTGTTTGTTTATTAGACCGAGACACACACGCTGCTTGATAGGTAAAATAGTACACAAATAAGACATAAATTAAATAAAATAGAGTTAGATGGATCTTTTTTATTATTTTTTAATATCACAACTCCACAAAGTAATGTAGAAATTAAATTTGAGTTAGTTTATAAAAACAACCATCAAAACCTTGTTTTATGTGAGATATAGTGTTCAACTTCCAGTGAGGTAATGATGTGGAAGATGATCTTTTATTTTTTATTATTATGTTTCTGTAAGGAGTTTTTTATTTTGAGTTCTTATTAATGTCTTTGTGTAAGCATGTTAGGAAATTATTCTTTTGTGTGTATTGGGTGTACAACTTTTCAGCTCATTTCACTCGTCTCTACAATTTTCTTTTGGGATCAAGTGTTTTTTTCTACACTGAAGGGTTGACAAGAAACATTATCTAGATCGTTTGTTGGTACCTCTTCTCTTTTGCTCCTACACCCATTAAATTTTGTCTATAAAATATATACAATTTCATTAAAATAAATAATGGTACTAAGTGTCATTAATATTACCATTAGAAATAGTTTTTAATTTAGATGATGAAGTAATTAGTGACGGTGTCTCAGGATTGGTAGCTCGGGAATGGTGAGATAGGATTGGTAGGTTAGTCTATTGGTAGGTAAATTGGATGGTGATTCATCCATCGGTAGGTCATTATGACAGTAGGTCCTCTAGATGATAGTTCATTTATCAATAGCTCATACTTAAAAAATATGAAAATTAGTAAGCCATTCTATCGGTGGCTCAATCTTATGATGACTCATGTCATTGGTAACTCAAACACACGGTGAATTATAATTAGCGAAGATTTTAAAATGCTATCGGTAGCTTAATGTGATGATGACTTATCAATCATTATGTCTGGAATCGATGACTTAGTGAATTGGTAGCTTGATGCATCGGTGACTCAAACTTAGCAGTTTCAGTGAGTCCATAACAATGGTAAGTCTGACAGTGAGTGTAGATACCCGAAGCTTATCGTACATGAACATTTCATTACTTTTTTGGAATACTTAGTACATAACAAAAAACACACACACAAGGATCGTAATAGTTTAGTGTCTTTGGATACTCGGAACGTAATATTCTAATCGTGGTGAAAGATCTCCAATATCTCCGGTAAAGATCTTCCCTTTTTTTTACCTAAAACCTTTCTTTATATCCTGGGGAAAAGAAAACATAAAAGGGTGAGCTCAAATGCTCAGTAAGGTTAAACAAAAGAAATATCAATCACATCGTATACACAAGCACATAACTTTTGTAAATCTTAACCTGCAAAAGAGATCATAATTGCATAACACGGGATAAATCATGGCAGTGGAATGTAATCACAATAATCATAAGTTAAAACATGAAACTTTGTGGCATTCACACATAATCATAGAGAATCATTTCTTTTTGGTCAAGACTCATTTCCAAGACTATCTTAGTGGACAAAGTCCCTTTCTGAATCGAGTAACCCTCGTTTCAGTCCTGTTTCACTGAACCAGTATAACCTACCATTCCAGCCATGTCTATCTCATGAGATATAAAATCTTTACCTAATGCATTGGAGGTTGATATAGGTCCCACCCATCTTATAATGAATCCTTTCTTATGTGTGCCACATAATCATAAACCATACATCATAGCGTAACCCATGTAATAAAAATGGGATTCTTAAACAACATGACATCATAAAACAATTCATATAATATAAAGGAATTTATAAAAATATTTCCATCACAACATAATCAAATCCATGTAATAATAGGGATAAAAACATAACCCTTTTATTATCTTATATGGAAAATAATTTTGATAAAATACTTGAACTCCATTCTTGAGTAAATATCCTTTCTACTTCAAAAAAAATTTTCCTTTCATAACATGTCATACGACTTTAAAATAAAAGAACTTGATTAAAAATTAACTTGAAAACTTGTAAAAGAAGTTTCTTGGAAATAATGTTTTAAAAATCCATTCATGTCGTATAAGTTAAAAAAACATTCTTCTCGTACTTTTGTCAGAAAAGTCAAAAAAGTACCTCGTACGAAAAACGACAAAAGATTCCTTTCATATCTTTTACTAAAATCTCACCAAAGGGTAAAATAGGTTTTAAACAATTGTAGGTGGATGGAAATAATATTACATATTAAGGGAACATGGATGTGGATGATAAAATACACCCCAGTAAATACCAATGTATAAGCAATCTCGGAGAAAAATGAGATTGTGATATTTCCATTACCTTAGGTCCGACTTGCTTTGTAAGTGTCTGAACCTCCTGTATAATGATTTAAATCATGTTATTGACTTATTCCAGAATCATATTCATTGTTATTATATCATATATGGTCCACTTATGACTTTATATTACCCGTTCTTTTGTAAATTCATGTTAAAGTAGCGTTTTGGGTAAAATCGTCTCATTTGTCGTTCGTGTTTTTAACTTGTAATTATTCATATGATTACGTAGATCATGATTACTTAATTCCAGAATGTAAAACATGATTTATATATATATATTCAGAATATACATATATAATAAATCAGTAAATGGAAAGAAATACACCGTTCATGGAGACGGTAGTCCGTACGTACGCATGAACGCTGTTTTCGTTTCCTTATTGAATTGAATGGAATTAAGTAGATCACATACATATAAATAATTCCAGTATAATTATTATGTCATATATTTCATTATTACTTATTATATATACTTTATAATCATTCATGAATGGTTAATCATTGAGAATAAATCTCATCGCGTCGTGGAGACGGTAGTCCGTACGTACGCACGAGCGATGATATCATTCCCATGGTCATGGAATTGTGTTGAAGTGTATGTATACTATTTCAGTATAAATATCACTTTATAATAATCATATATAGTTACTCATTAAACCATTATACCCATCCAATTAAGGTGGTGGCGGAAAATAGATTACATAACGGTGTGGAGACGGTATTCTGTACGTACGCACGCGCGGTGATTTCCTTTTTCCGTAGGATGGATAGAAGGTTAATTAGAGTTGTTTCATATTTATAATAACATATCAGTATGTAATTAATACTGATGTTATTACTTTATCATGAAACAACTAAAGAAGAAGAAGTTGAAGAAGAAAAAAAAATTGAAAAGATCGGTAATGGATATTACCTCTTCTTTGAAACGCCTCTTTGAATCCTCCACTTAGGGAACTAAGATTGGTATTTGAAGAAGACCAGGACCTATAGGATTATTCTAGGGAAGTGGATAAGGGATTTTGGCAGAGGTTGTCCGAGCTTGAGTGCTCAAATTGGTGTGAGGAGAAGGGGGAGGAGGTGCCCTTTTATAAGGGAGGAGAGGGGCACCTTAGGAATATCTCAAAATATTATTTTATATTAAAGTCAAAATAGGTTTATAATGGTTCAAAAGGGTCGTCTTTCGAAGATAAAGTGGGGATGGGGCGAAATCCTATCAACCAATAGAATTTAGACAAGTTTAGGGTGTTATTTTAACCTTATAAATTAGATTTAACTCTAAGTTAAATAATTTAACTTTTACCGTGTCTTTTTGTTTTCTTTCACTATATGGTTAATACACTTACTATAACATGCCAAACGAACCCCAAATTGTTTATTATTAATATATATATCCTTATCTAAGTCATTTGGCCGAACCTTAGATTTTTACGAATAAAATAACAATTAATAATATAATATTTGATTTAAAAACTATTTAGTGTCAATTTTGACACTATTTGATATATGATTTTTTTGAAAGTCATAACAGAATTATATGTTCGAACCATGTTGATTAAATCAATACTAATATATCATAGTAACCTATAAAATTAGTGGAATTCATAAAAAGTCTTAAATTACATTTATTTTGGTAATTATAATATCAATTATGTCAATATTTCATTAATAAGATAATTACTGCATCATCTTTGTGTCATAAATAAATTAACTTATTTGATGTCTAAAAATTACAAATAAAATACCATTATGTATTTAATCTTTTTATCTTTCTAATTAATATTTACAATCGAATTTATCTTATGTCTAACCCTATATTAAAAATTTTCTAGTAAATAAACTTTGATTTTAACTCTTTTAACTCTTCTTTGAATTTAATAATAATAAATGTCCTAATCTAATCCAAGTGGGCCTAAATGGTCATATTTTATTTCTAAGCTTGTTTTTTGTCGAATTACACTTGTCCAATAGAATTAGGACATGTGTTAGGGTAATAATAATATCATTTTTACCCTTAATTACCCTATTTACTTTTAACCGTGGTAAATAAAAGTAAAAAGTTACTATTCACCAAAAATTATTTTCATCTCATTGAACCACATTTTACTTACTGACATCAACCTTGTCTCTCGGATTTTTGAAATTCCATTTACAGAAGGGGTAAAATTAAGATTTATGAAGAAATTAATTTTTTAACTACCACTTAGTAGTTTCACTATTCATCAAAAATTGATGTTTTTCAGAACAATGCCAAAATTTCATCCTAAGCTATATTTCATATTCCGAATTCAAAAATGAAGCCTATTTTACCAAATTCATATCATAGAAGTTTCATTAATTAATTTTATAATTAAATCCCGCTGTTAAAACAAAGAGCGTGTTTTTAAGAAACAATATCTATCAAAAGATTGACACTTGTTTATGTCTGGTTTAAATGTGAAATTACATCCAATGACCAACATTGTATTAAATTGTAAAAATATATTCTAAATATACTTTAAAACCACTAAAATTAATAATTTTTCAATATTAATTATTTCGATTGAAAAAGTTGTTTTTAACTAAAATTTAGTAATTTTCACTATTCATCAGAATATGAAAGTTATCCGAAAAGTACCAAAATATCACCTTAGGCTAAATTCGATACTCCGAATCCAAAAATGAAGTCCATTTTGAGAGATAAAATTTCTAAAATTTTAAAAGTTGGTTATTACTATTCATAACGGCTAGTTATAATAATATTTTAATAGCATATCGTTGTTTAGTGAAACTCGGTATTGCGTACTACACACGCTATCGAGGAAGGTCGTGATTGCGTGTAATGCAAGGCAAGTCAAGGATGCGTGTTGTGAAAGCTCCTTTTGGTGTAGCGTACAACACAAGACATTAATAAAATTAAAAAGAGTATTTTTCATAAAATCTCGGGCTGTTACATTCTACCCCCCTTAAAATGAATTTCTCCCTCGAAATTCGTCGGGGTTATAAATGGTTTACTATTCGAAAGTTTCTTTAATAGAAACCCACATCGTAAAAAAAATACCAAAACTTGGCTTTAAAAACTAAAGTATGAAATGTAACGATTACCCAAATAAACTAATCACTGGGTTTCCACATAGGTGAAAATATGGATATGGAAGAGAAATCTAAGCATCATGTTCTGATGGAGAGTGGTAGAGAACATGGCTATGGAAAAGCCAGTAATCACAAATCCATAGATTTGTGATGATATAAGGTACCATCTGATTCATCAGGTATAAGATCACTAGGACAACATTTTTGGTTTTCAAGATCATCTCCCTAAAGTTAAAAATTTGCTTAGAATAAATACTTACTTTATTTTGGTACAATCTCACTGTTGTCTGTGCCGTGAACAATTTCCACTTCATCTCTTAAATAAATGAAGTTGAGTTTGTTATTCGTGAAGTGTTAGCAGATCATGTGATAGAATGACGGGTCATTCCATCTGTCTCAACAAAAGGTTAGAAAAAATTATATACATAAGCCGATCTATAGTGAGATTAATCATATATGGTTCCTAAAATGGACTTATACTTCATATATCATACAGCTTAATATAATAAAACTAGTTTCTACTAAACAGGGAATTCCTGTAGGCCAGTGGTAGGCGATAAAGGCCAGTTTCACTTCGGTTGTGGGTTCGATTCCCACAGCCTTGTGTGACGCGATGGGTTGTCGCCCGTCCTGCAGGTTGTCCTTTTTCTAAAACTATATTACTATAACATCCCATCAATAATATCGAGAAAAAAATTCTATCCTTAAACAATACTGACATATGTCCAACATAATCCATTCCAATCTTTAGGCTTATCCATAATACTACAATCCACTATCATAACATAGTGAAAACGATTACCCGAGATTTAATACCATCGTTGATCCCCATATAACATAAGATATGTTTTGTTGGTCACATTCGAAACATTCAAAGTCCTTAATCATGTATTCTCTTGAATACCCATTGAAACTTAGTGAAAACATGAATGCAGTTAAAAGTTAACACCTTCCACACACCAAAATCCTCAAAATTCTATATACTCAAACCATGATATCACTTAGTCCTTATATCAATCATGAGCTCATTAATACTGTTAAACATTTCATTTTCTCGTTTTCCCTTCATTATGCACATAATATCTCAATCACTTTGAATACCACATTAGACCAATACATAAATATTCCAATACTACATGATACAACATTATTTTGGAATCCCATTACATAAACACTTAATCATTCCACCACATCATTGTCATATTCAACATCGCCAATAGTGATCGCATGTGACTTCCCTTTGTCCTTTATCTTAAGCGGTTTCTCATGTCGATCATCACTAACCCTTGGATTAGGGAATTTATTAGCATAATGCCCCATTTCCTTGCACTTGAAGCATTGAAGTGTTGGTGGTGCGTTCTCTGCAGTGTTTGCTTTATTCACATCATTAGAAAACCTTTTTCCATTACTTCGACACTCAGCTACTCGATGACCTTCTTTTCCACACTTAAAACATTTTCTAGTCCCTTTAAGACAATCTCCACCATGCTTCTTTCCACACTTTGTGCATAAGGAAACATTCATCTTCTTTTCACCATTATTCTGAGATTTCTCCTTGAACTCCATCTTTCATTTATTGTCAAAACCATGAGATGGATATGTAACACCAACTTCCATTTCTACCTTGATAGCACAACGCACAATTTCTTCATAGCTACTGAAGTCTCTTATAGCTAATGCCCTTCGAAGACTTGGTTTTAAGCCACTGAAAAATCAATCAACTTTACTTTCAGGTTGGATGATAATACCAGAAGCGTACCTTGCAAGTCTTGTAAAATTTGCTTCATAGGTACCAACAGATTCATCATCCCTTTGCTTCAGTTCAAGAAACACTTTCTCCATCTTTGTTCGAAGAATATGAGGGAAGTACTTACTGAAAAACAAGTTCTCAAACTCATCCCATTCCATGGACTCAATTTCATCTCTTGGCCTCGTATTCTTGATAAGATTCCACCATTGATCAGCTTCACCTTCCAAACGATATACTGCTAAGATGACTATATCAAGTTCAGAACATTGAAGAACTGAAAATATCTTTTCAGTAGAACTGATCCATTGTTCAGCAACAAGTGGATCGGAAGACCCACTAAAAGAAGGTGGACGTTGCCTCATGAAGGACTCAATAGAATATTTTTCCCTTCTCTGCTCATTTGGAAGTCCAGAATGATTCATAGCTTGTGTAAGTATAGCAATAAGATTTTGCACTCCATCTCCCATAACATTTGTTTGTTCAGGAGGACAATCATTGCATTGTCCATTGGATTGATCAACACGGTTCCTTCGGGTTCCAGCCATCGTCTAAAACCCCAAAAAAATAGAGTGAGAGGCAAAAATCATGCTATGGGAAACAACATAATAAAGGGGGAGTACCTTCAATATCAAAAATCTTAGGTTTAATTCTATGATCATTAGCTTAATTCTAGTGCTATAACCTATACGTATACTTAACCTTAGGGACATCCCTAGACATACCCTAGAAATATCTCTAGGGATCTCACTAACGTTTTCGCATCCTAGTTTCCAAAGGTTGACTAAACCTTTCCTCTGATACCAACTGTAGAGACCCGAAGCTTATCGTACATGAACATTTCATTACTTTTGTGGAATACTTTGTACATAACAAAAAACACACACAAAAGTATCGTAATAGTTTAGTGTCTTTGGAAACTCGGAACGTAATCTTATAATCGTGGTGAAAGATATCCAATATCTCCCATAAAGATCTTCCCTTTTTTTTACCTAAAACCTTTCTTTATATCCTGGGGAAAAGAAAACATAAAAGGGTGAGCTCAAATGCTCAGTAAGGGTAAACAAAAGAAATATCAATCACATCGTATACACAAGCACATAACTTTTGGAAATCTTAACCTGCAAAAGATATCATAATTGCATAACACGGGATAAATCATGGAAGTGAAATGTAATCACAATAATCATAACTTAAAACATGAAACTTTGTGGCATTCACACATAATCATAGAGAATCATTTCTTGTTAGTCAAGACTCATTGCCAAGACTATCTTAGTGGACAAAGTCCCTTTCTGAATCGAGTAACCCTCATTTCAGTCCTGTTTCACTGAACCGGTATAACCTACCATTCCAGCCATGTCTATCTCATGAGATATAAAATCTTTACCCAATGCATTGGAGGGAGATATAGTTCCCACCCATCTTATAATGAATCCTTTCTTATGTGTGCCACATAATCATAAACCATACATCATAGCGTAACCCATGTAATAAAAATGGGATTCTTAAACAACATGAAATCATAAAACAATTCATATAAGATAAAGGAATTCATAAAAATATTTCCATCACAACATAATCAAATACATGTAATAATAGGGATAAAAACAGAACCCTTTTATTATCTTATATGGAAAATAATTTTGATAAAATACTGGTCTCCATTCTTGAGGAAAATATCCTTTCTACTTCAAAAACATTTTTCCTTTCATAACATGTCATACAACTTTAAAATAAAAGAAGTTGATTAAAAATAAACTTGAAAACTTGTAAAGGATGTTTCTTGGAAATAATGTTTTAAAAATCCATTCATGCTGTATAAGTTAAAAAACATTCTTCTCGTACTTTTGTCGGAAAAGTCAAAAAAGTACCTCGTACGAAAAACGACAAAAGATTCCTTTCATATCTTTTACTAAAAACTCACCAAAGGGTAAAATAGGTTTTAAACTATTGTAGGTGGATGGAAATAATATTACATATTAAGGGAACATGGATGTGGATGATAAAATACACCCCAGTAAATACCAACGTATAAGAAATCTCGGATAAAAATGAGATTGTGATATTTCCCTTACCTTAGGTCTGACTTGCTTTGTAAGTGTCCGAACCCCCTGTATAATGATTTAAAGAATGTTATTGACTTATTACAGAATCATATTCATTGTTATAATATCATATATGGTCCACTTATGACTTTATATTACCCATTCTTTTGTAAATTCATGTTAAAGTAGCGTTTTGGGTAAAATCGTCTCATTTGTCGTTTGTGTTTTTAACTTGTAATTATTCATATGATTACTTAGATCATGATTACTTAATTCAAGAATATAAAACATGATTTATATATATATATTCAGAATATACATATATAATAAATCAGTAAATGGAATGAAATACACCGTCCATGGAGACGGTAGTCCGTACGTACGCATGAACGCTGTTTTCATTTCCTTATTGAATTGAATGGAATTAAGGAGATCAAATACATATAAATAATTCCAGTATCATTATTATGTTGTATATTTCATTATTACTTATTATATATACTTTATAATCATTCATGAATGGTTAATCATTGAGAATAAATCTCATCGCGTCGTGGAGACGGTAGTCCGTACGTACGCACGAGCGATGATATCATTCCCATGGTCGTGGAATTGTGTTGAAGTGTATGTATACTATTTCAGTATCAATATCAATTTATAATAATCATATATAGTTACCCATTAAACCATTATACCCATCCAATTAAGGTGGTGGCGGAAAATAGATTACACCACGGCGTGGAGACGGTATTCCGTACGTACGCACGCGCGGTGATTTCCTTTTTCTATAGGATGGATAGAAGGTTAATTAGAGTTGTTTCATATTTATAATAACATATCAGTATTTAAGTAATACTGATGTTATTACTTTATCATGAAACAACTAAAGAATAAGAAGATGAAGAAGAAAAAAAAATTGAAAAGATCGGTAATGGATATTACCTCTTCTTTGAAACGCCTCTTTGAATCCTCCACTTAGGGAACTAATATTTGTCTTTGAAGAAGACCAGGACCTCTAGTATTATTCTAGGGAATTGGAGAAGGGATTTTGGCAAAGGTTGGTGGAGCTTGAGTGCTCAAATTGGTGTGAGGAGAAGGGGGAGGAGGTGCCCTTTTATAAGGGAGGAGAGGGGCACCTTAGGAATATCTCAAAATATTATTTTATATTAAAGTCAAAATCGGTTTATAATGGTTCAAAAGGGTCTTATTTCGAAGCTAAAGTGGGGATGGGTCGAAATCCTATCAACCAATAGAATTTATACAAGTTTAGGGTTTTATTTTAACCTTATCAATTAGATTTAACTCTAAGTTAAATAATTTAACTTTTACCGTGTCTTTTTGTTTTCTTTCAGTATATGGTTAATACACTTACTATAACATGCCAAACGAACCCCAAATTGTTTATTATTAATATATATATCCTTATCTAAGTCATTTGGCCGAACCTTAGATTTTTAGTAATAAAATAACAATTAATAATATAATATTTGATTTAAAAACTATTTAGTGTCAATTTTGACACTATTTGATATATGATTTTTTTGAAAGTCATAAAAGAATTAAATGTTCGAAAAACGTTGATTAAATCAATACTTCTATATCATAGTAACATATAAAATTAGTGGAATTCATAAAAAGTCTTAAATTACATTTATTTTGGTAATTATAATATCAATTATGTCAATATTTCATTAATAAGATAATTAATGCATCATCTTTGTGTCATAAATAAATTAACTTATTTGATGTCTAAAAATTACAAATAAAATACCATTATGTATTAAATCTTTTTAGATTTCTAATGAATATTTACAATCGAATATATCTTATGTATAACCCTATATTAAAAATGTTTTAGTAAATAAACTTTGATTTTAACTCTTTTAACTCTTCTTTGAATTAAATAATAATAAATGTCCTAATCTAATCCAAGTGGGCCTAAATGGTCATATTTTATTCCTATGCTTGTTTTTGGTCGAATTACACTTGTCCAATAGAATTAGTACATGTGTTAGGGTAATAATAATATCATTTTTACCCTTAATTACCCTATTTACTTTTAACCGTGGTAAATAAAAGTAAAAAGTTACTATTCACCAAAAATTATTTTCACCTCATTGAACCACATTTTACTTACTGACATCAACCATGTCTCTCGGATTTTTGAAATTCCATTCACAGAAGCGGTAAAATTAAGATTTATGAAGAAATTAATTTTTTAGCTACCACTTAGTAGTTTCACTATTCATCAAAAATTGATGTTTTTCAGAACAATGCCAAAATTTCATCCTAAGCTATATTTCATATTCCGAATTCAAAAATGAAGTCTATTTTACCAAATTCATATCATAGAAGTTTCATTAATTAATTTTATAATTAAATCCCGCTGTTAAAACAAAGAGCGTGTTTTTAAGAAACAATATCTATCAAAAGATTGACACTTGTTTATGTCTGGTTTAAATGTGAAATTACATCCAATGACCAACATTGTATTAAATTGTAAAAATATATTCTAAATATACTTTAAAACCACTAAAATTAATAATTTATAACTATTAATTATTTTGATTGAAAAAGTTGTTTTTAACTAAAATTTATTAATTTTCACTATTCATCAGAATATGATAGTTATCCGAAAAGTACCAAAATATCACCTTAGGCTAAATTCGATACTCCGAATCCAAAAATGAAGTCCATTTTGAGAGATAAAATTTCTAAAATTTTAAAAGGTTTTTATTACTATTCATAACGGCTAGTTATAATAATATTTTAATAGCATATCGTTGTTTAGTGAAACTCGGTATTGCGTACTACACACGCTATCGAGGAAGGTCGCGATTGCGTGTAATGCAAGGCAAGTCAAGGATGCGTGTTGTGCAAGCTCCTTTTGGTGTAGCGTACAACACAAGACATTAATAAAATTAAAAAGAATATTTTTCATAAAATCTCGGGCTGTTAGAGTGAGTCCACTCTAATAGTGACTTAGCCTCAATGGTCACTTATACTTATCCAAATTTTGTTAACCTGTCTTAACAAAATATATTAAGCTTATATTTAAACATAATTAAACATTAATAAACATAATTGAACTTAATTAAATATTATTAGGCATGATTTGTGATCATTAAAACAAAATGAGGCCTCCACATAGTGTTTTAAAAGGAGATTTTTGTTAAAGGGACTCTTCTAGACTACATGTTTTTGTTGATTTATTATGTTTTGTTCATAAAATTTATTTTTTATGATAGGATTATTGTGATTAATTGATATTTCTATTGTCAAGTATTTAAGTTTTTATATTCTCCAACTTTTTCTTGATGATTTTTCAGAGGTGGGAGATTAATTTCCCATAATCTTTGAAAAAATGATTTTACCTTTAATTTAATTATATTAAATATAAATGTATAAAATAATAAATGAATTTTGAAGATGATCATATATAAAATATGGATTAGATCTACCAAGGGATCAAATTCAAGGATCCGTATGAACATGAAGATGTCAACCTTGTTAAAAGTAAGAGAATAATCTCAAATATATCAAGGGGGACTAAGGTACTAAACAACAAACATAATCTCTATTTTTAATTGTTTATAATTTTTTAAAAGTGGTATAAAAATAAATAATTATAAATGGATTTTTTTTAATTCTAAATATGTTTTTTGGGGATTTATTTATTTTTCATACAATCATTGGTTCAGTTTATTTATTGTTTCTTCACAAAAAAATGAAATTTTTCTGAAAAGGTTTTTTATGGTGAAATTTCCAAAAAAAACATACAGTGGTATTGATTTACCCTTGTAATTTAGGAACATAATTATAATTAACCGTGTTTTTGAAAAAAAATTATTTTTGATAGCATATATGACATGAAACATTGAGCCTAAATAAACCGTGAAATATTATTATTTAAATATAAAAATTAAAACCAAGACATTAAATTGGAATATTTAAATAGTATTGACTAATTTATCTTGTATATATATATATATATATATATTCCCTTCGCAATATAATTTTATTGAAAAATCCTTAGTAAATAATATCTCAATTTTTTTGTAATGTCATTTCATTCTTTAAAAATACGTTTATTCAAAAATAGAATTTATTACTTTTTAAAAAAAAATATTATAATTATATTGGTAAAATTTTAAAAAATTTACTTAATAAAAAAGGATATTATTTTTTAAATCATAATATCACAAGTAGATTATGTTTAAATTTTGATATTTTTCAGAAAAAAAAAGGATTTTTCAATGAATGGTGAAAATACTAAATTTCATTGAAAACTATATTTTATATAATGTATTTACTAATTAAAATTTGTTTACATAAGTTTTAAAATTAAATTTGTTACTTTTGATTAAAAATAATAAAATTATAGTATTTAGAGTGAATCATGTACCTAATGAGCATCAGTAGCAATTAACTCCTCATCAATATGATCAGAGAGATCAAAGGTAGAAACATTTTTTTTGGAATTAAAGAATAATGTTTATTCTTTCTAGAATGAACAAGTTCCTGGTTAATTCATCTCAGCCCTGGAAAACAATTTGGTTTAGTTTCCAAGGCCGAAGAAACCAAATAAAGAAGTAGATGAAGATCTTCCAAAATACTATCCCTTTCACCAATTGTTAGTGTAATGGACTGGGTTTTTGGGGTACATTACTTGGTAGAAATATAATGTTGAGGTGTTTTGGGTGGTCTGGAAGGCCATCCCAGCTTCTCGGTGACTCCTAGTGATATCCTTGTCCTACCGGTATCCTCGGCCTACTGGTAGACCTAGCCTATCAGTGACCTTGGGGTACCGGTGGCCCACGGCTACTGGTATCCTTGGCCTACTAGTAGCCTCGGCCTACTGGTAGACCTAGCCTACCGGTACCCTTGGGGTACCGGTGGCCCTCGGCTACCGGTGTCCCTCAGCGACCAGTGGCCCTCGGTTACTGGTGGCCCTCAGCTAACGGTGGCCCTCGGCGACTGGTGGCCCTCGGCTACCAGTGGCCCTCAGTTACCGGTGGCCCTCAGCTACCGGTGGCCCTCAGCGACCGGTGGCCCTCGGCGACCGGTGGCCCTCGGCTACCGGTGGCCCTCGACTACCGGTGGCTCTCGGCTACCTGTGTCTCTCGGTTACTGGTGGCTCTCGGCTCCCGGTCGCTCTCGGGTACTGGTCGCTCTCGGATACCGGTGGCTCTCGGCCACCGATAGCTCTCGGCTACCGGTAGCTCTCGCCTACCCCCATGGGTTTTCCAGTAGCGCCTCCTTTTTTCGCAAATTGGTTTTTAAACCATGTTTTAACCCCTTTAAGACTGTTTTAAAGCCCATTAATTCTTGTTTAAATTAAATGATTAGTGAGGTAACCCCTTAAATGAAAATCCATGAGGTGTGTGTCTGTTTAAACCGCCCCGAATGGCGGTGACCTTTTATGTATCTTTTGGGGTGTCCTAGCCGCATGGTCAACCCACGATCCCGCTTCTTACGCGGTTTTGAGTTCTTCTTTCCACATCTTAATCGTCCCGAGAATGTTGTATCTCAGCCTTTATAAGCTAAAGGCTTCTCCCTACATTTCTTTTTCTCGATCACCCTGTGCTCGGAGTACCCTTCTTCCTGAAGAGTTGTCACCCCTCGAAGTTTTCATTTATCATGTTCCGTGGAGTTCCTACTACTCACGCGAGCACATAACGTCGATCATTGATCCGTCAAGTAGGGATTTTATCCTTCGTCTCTCCTTCTATGTATCGTGCAGGGTGCACATGCTTTTTCCTCTGTGGAAATTGATGAAACCGAAGTTAATGAAGATAATGAACGGACCTTTACAAAATTAAGGGGGGTGTGACTGATGTTCTGCTATTATCTTTTTAGATTTTTATGTGTTGTGAATTGTACCAGTCCGTGCTCAATGAAAATCAGGGCCATTGGTTGTCTTTCCTTACACATTAATGAACATCGGTACCCCTATATGTTTAAATTTCCATAACATGGAATTGGTTAATTATGTATACTCGGTTAAATAAATTGAAATCACCAGGATCAACCCTTTTCTGTGATAGCCCCGGTTAAAGTACAGTGGAATTGAAACCATTGAGTGTGTTAAATCTTTTAAATCTGAAAACACTTGCATGGCCCTACCGTGTGTTGGTGGTAGCGGTTTGGTTGTTTCTTTCACAGGACGATTGCTAGGGCGATGCAGGTGGGGATGGGGTCCCCTATTGTTATACCTTTTCTGGTTGTGAATTTGAGGTTGTGTGATTACTCTGCTTATATAAAAAATTGGGGTGGGATCCTCTGTTGTTGAAAAACCATTGGCTCTTGGATTTTGGGATCATGGGGCTGTATCTTGGGGTTTTCTTTGGTTCTAGTACTTCGAGGGATCTTTCTTATCCCTTTTTTGTTGTGACTTTGAAAGAGAACCTGGTGTGAATGCTTAAATTATTGTTGGTTGTAACTTTTTCCCTTGGTTTGTGCTTATGTTGTTAGTTTCCTGGTAGTGTAGAAAATTATTTAAATGATATTACTTGAACATGGAAGCAAGAATAGCTTAAATGGGAATTGGTTCTAGGGGTGAGTTGTGACTCGTCTGTGAGCAGTGTGCTCCCTATGAATAGGGACGAGTGTGCTTGTTCTTAGATTGGATCTGGAAAACCTAGGTTGGGCTGAGTGTTTGTTACTTATACATATATTTTTTAGTTTTTATGTTTCTAATTTGCACCCCACCCATGGTGAGCACTTAGTGCCAAACACCCCAATTTCATGGGGGAGGGTGTCTTTCCCAACACTTCTATTAGTGCCTGGTTATTAGCTCTGTTCTGCTCCCTTTCTCGGATACCCCAAGTATCTTCACGCAGGCTTTGATGTCCTGGGGTCCATTATTTTCCAAATAATCTTCGGGGGGGTGGTTGTGGTGGTTGGCCCAGGTGTTTACGGGAAGGTTGTTTTCCAAGTATCGTCGTGATGAGGCCCAGGTGTCTTCCGGCGTGACAGTAGCTTTCTAGCCTAGGTGTCTTCGGGCATTGCAGTGGTTGTTCTGGCCTAGGTGTTTGTGGGCATGGTTACGTGAGATTGTTGTGGCTCAGGTGACTCTAGGTGGGATAGGGGTTGTGGCCCAGGTGTTTACGTGCGGGATGTGTGGTTTTGTCCCTGGTGTGTGTGGGCGGGTGTGGTAGTGGGACTGTGGTGAGAATGGCGGGATTGGTTCGATGCATAGGATGTCTTCAATAACTAGTGGGAAAGTGGTGCGGGGTACCCAAACATCGATGTGATATTACTATACATTACTTGACTTGTGTTATTTGGCGAGTTTGCCTTAGTGAGGCTTGGGTGGATAGTTTACCTTGTTAGGTGTTTGGTTATCTCTTTTTCCACGGGGCATTAGAATGACTCCTCACTTGTGCATGAGAGTCTTTGGTTTTCCCTTCTGAGTGTACTTTTATGATCACCCTATGTATATAAAACTGCTTTTAGGTATCCAGGAAGACTTCAGGGATCATGCAGAGCCATACTAGCTTGGACCTTTGGGGTAGTTGTTGTTGTTTTCCTTTTCTTGGTATCTTTTTCACCATTGGAGTTTTTTTTACTTATATCATTTTCCTTTGAACATGCATATGGGAATGGTTTACAATCAGCCGTACTTTCACTTTCAGTTTTGGTGTTGTGGGATTGACTATCTTATCTCTCGATCCTATTAAAAGAAAAAGGGTAATTCCTTCCATTTAGTGTGTGATTCCATACCCATGGTGTTGGTCGCCTCTCTGGGTCCTATTGAAGGTGGGTTTCTGGGGTCATTATCATTCCTTAAAATTAAAGAAGGAAGGGCCTGGAAATCTGGTGAACCTTCCCTCCTTTTGGTGAAGGCGGTTCACGACAGAATGGTATCAGAGGTAGGTTGAGAGATAGATGGAATTTGGAGTTAGGAACAGTGAGGATTGTATGGTATGGTAGGGAAATGGTGTTGGGTGACCTTTGTGCATGAATTAGGCCAGGGAAGACCGGCTAGGACACATGATTTTAGGGCCCACCATGATCTGATGCAAGGACCCTAGACCTACAGAACGACCATGTGAGGCCACGCTGATTGCAGGGTAGAGACCCTAGGAAAGGTACATGAATCATAATGACTTGTGTTCTCGTGTTTCTAGGGTGTTTCAGGAATTTGAAATAAATAAGATGTTTAAGGAGTTTTAAGAATAATATTCTGCACTACTTGGGCTTAGGCATTCTTTGTTTACCTTGCAGCTATTGAACCCGGGAGATGACAACGAGTTTTATGGGCGATCGAGGCCCAAGAGGTTCACTTGGTAGATCAGTAGAGGGTTTATTGAGAGGAGGAGGATAACCAGTGGTAGAATACACTTCAATCCTTCCAACGACAAGCCCTCGAGTAGTATGAGGGCAGCACCTCGGACATGAAGACGGAGGGCTGGCTAGAGGAGATGTTGATAGCCTTCAGCTTGATTCAGGCTCCGACGGAGTAATGGGTTCATCTGGACATGTGCTAGATGCGGGGAGCAGTGCGTTAGTAGTGGATGCTCTACCTGGGGGAGAGGAGAGAGGATGAGGTGGCATGGGCAGATTTCGAGAAGAAGTTCCGGGAAGAATTCCTCTCTTCTACCATGAAAGATGAGAAGAGTCAGGAGCTACTCTCCCTCCAGTAGGGGTGTATGTCAGTAAAGGAGCTGGGGATCATGTTCAAGGATCTCCTCTGCTTTGCTCTGAAACACTTTCAGGATTAGGAGTCTTGGGCGAGACGTTTAGAGGAGACGCTCCAACCTTCCCTCTAGTATGATGTTATCCCCTTCACCTTGCTGAAATACTTAGTGGTGCAGAAGAAAAATGAAGTGGTGGAGAGGATGCAAACGCTCAGAGGTGTGTCATGTGAGGGGATCCAACTGGGATCATCGAAGGAAAAGGCCCCCAGCAGCTAGCCTCCAACATCAAGACCCTCTAGGTTTCGACCAACAGGGAGCAGGCCTCAGTATTTCCAGTTCTGATCCCCTGTCCCTCGTCCTTTCCCTTTGGGCCGCGGTATGAGATGCTTCTTCTCTGGGAGCCACAGGCACCTTCGGAATCAGTTACTAGATAGAGTACAGTACGATGGTGGCGGGCAAGTTCAGCACCCGCCTTAGGAGCAACAGTATTCAGTGAGGCCTTTCCAGCAGCAGCAGCAAGGTCAGTGAGCTCCCGCTCTTCCGAGGGAAGATGTTGCAATGGGAGACCGACCTTAGGGCACTCCTCTGGTACCTCTACCAGGGCGTGGTCGAAGAGGTGGCCGACAACTGAGAGGTAGAGGAGCTGAGTGTGTGCAGTTTCACACCGCGGAGGCAGCAGTTCCAGCAGGATCGGAGTTTGTTCGATGTATGATCAATTTGTTCAGTACCATTACATACGTCTGGTTCGATACAGGAGCTTCTCACTCCTTTTATACACCTAGTCTATCCCGTTCTTTGGTTTTAGATTCCGAGAGACTTCCAGTGCCCCTGGTGCTAAGAACACCAGTCGAAGGTCAAAATGACTTATCTTATGTTTTCGAAGATGCGGACTGACGATAGGGCAAAATCAGTCAGTCAGGGACCTCCTGATATTGCAGATACAACCATATGATGTCATCCTAGTCATTGATTGGGTGTTCTCTGTATGTGACATCATCGACTGCTTCCGAGGAAGGGTTGTGTTCTTATACATGGGCGGCCGATTTTTTACTTTCATCGGCGAGCTGAGTGGATAGAAGGGTAGTAGGCGAGAGGAACCCATCCCCTCCTTGTTAGTCGAGATGTCAGTAGAGTCAGTGGATGCTGAGATGGTGGAGGTACCAGGGATCATCAGTGAGTTTATGGACGTATTCCCTAAGGAGGTGATGACTCTACCCCCTTGATGTGATATCAATTTTGGGATAGACTTGCAGCCTGGTGCTCATCCGATTTCGATGGCTCCACACCGGATGGCGCCTTCAGAGCTACCGGAGTTGCGGATTCAGATTGATGATATGATGAAGAAGGGTTTTGTTCTACTGAGTGCATCACTGTGGGGTGCTCCTGTGTTGTTTTCAAAGAAGGCGGATGGCGGTCTAGGGCTATGCATAGACTACAAGAGGATGATTCAGGTAATGGTAAATGATTACTACCCTCTTCCAAGGATAGACATTCTCTTTGACCATCTAAAAGGGGAAGGATGGTTCTCGAATATCGACCTGCGGTCTGGGTATCACTAGTTAGGGTAAATAAGGGCGACATCTCAAAGACGGCCTTCTGGTGCAGATATGGGCACTTCATGTTTTAGTGATGCCTTTCGGCATTACGAATGCTCCAGTTGTGTTCATGGGTCTTATGAACTCCATCTTCTGTGATTATCTAGATCGGTTCATAGTCGTGTTCATTGACGACATCTTGATCCACTCAAGATCAGAGGAGGACCACGCTGAGCACCTGAGGACGGTTTTGGAGGTCCTCTGAAAGTACCAACTCTATGGGAATTTGTTTAAATGCATGTTCTGGACATGAGAAGTGCACTTCCTTGGGAACATAGTGTCCGAGCAAGGGGTAGTGGTGGACCCATTAAAGGTTGAGGCGGTTTTTTCTTGAGAAGTAACCAAGAATGTGGCAGAGGTTCGCAGTTTCTTTGGGTTAGCTGGTTACTACCGGAGGTTCGTACCCAACATCTCTCAAGTTGCGGCACCTTTGATAGCCATGACCTTGAAGGACAAGGTTTTCATGTGGAGTGAGTAGTGCGAGGCAGCCTTTAGCTATCTAAAGGAGAAGTTGGTTAGTGCCCAAGTGCTGAGACAACTAGAAGAAGGGGCAGCGTATGAGGTGTTTTGTGATGCTTTAGGGTAAGGACTCGGATGTGTGTTGATGCAACGACAAGTGGTGATCTCTTATGGGTCTAGGAAGCTACGCCCTCATGAGTGTAATTATTCCACCCAAGATCTGGACCTTGCAGCGGTCATTTTCAAACTAAAGTTTTGGCAGCATTACCTCATCGGAGAACACTTTGTGGTCTTCACGGATCACAAAATCATGAGGTATATCTTCTCCCAGAAGGACCTAAACTTACAGCACCGAAGGTTAATGAAGTTCCTCCAAGATTACAACATCGATATTTCTTAAACTTTAGGAAAAGGTAATGTGGTGGCTGATACATTGAGCAGGAGGTCACAGAAGGATGAGGTCCGAAAGTCGGCAGACACTTGGAAGGTGATGGGGGAGTTTGATGCCTTAGACCTGGATGCGAGGATGGATAGTGGTAGAGGTTTCCAGTATTAGATGACAGTGTAGTCTTCTCTGTTGTGGTGAGTGGAGGAGTCTCTGTGGGGAGACCCTGAGTGTGAAGTGATGCGCGACCTATTTGACTAGGGCTATGCTCCGGATGGGTGGATGGAAGATTGTCAAAATCCGATGCTCTTCTGGGGGAAGATGTTTGTTCCAGAGGGGATGCGTGGCAAGGTTCTTAGTGAGTTCCACAACTCACCCCTAGAGGTACACCCAGGTGTTTCCAAGATGTACCATGGTCTGAGGAGATAGCTTTGGTGGCCCGGAGTAAAGCGAGCAGTGGGAGAGTTTGTGGCCAAGTGCCTAGTGTGTCAGCAGGTAAAGGTTGAACACCATGTTCCAGGCTGGTTGATGCAACCTTTAGATGTCCTTGAGTAGAAGTGGGATGAAATGTCGATGGAATTTGGCATAGGACTACCCAAGGTGAAAGGGGGTTGCGATGTCATCTAGGTAGTAGTGGACCACTTGATGAAGTCGGCACACTTTATGGCGATTAAGGAGTCGAGTGCAGTGGATGCTCTAGCACGAAAGTATGTGGACAAGGTAGCGTGGTTTCATAGAGTACCTAGTTCCATAGTCTCTGACAGGGATGCACGTTTTACATCATGAGTCTGGAGGGGTCTGCAGTATGCTTTCGGCGCCCAGCTGCGCCTTAGCACTTCTTTCTACCCTCAGACAGATGGGAAATAGAACGAACAATCCAGATGTTGGAAGACATGTTGTGGGCATGTGTTCTGGATTTTGAGGGATCATGGGTACGGCACTTTCATCAAGTGGATTTTTCTTATAACAATAGCTTCCACTCCACTATTGGTATGACACCATTTGAGGACTTGTATGGAAGGCATCGTTCACCCGTTTGCTGGACAGAGATTGGGGAAGCAGTTGTTCATGGGCCAAAAGTTGTGAAGGGAACCATTGTGAAGTTTCAACTCATGTGTGAGAGGATGAAGGTAGCCCAGGACCGGAAGAAGTCTTATGATGATCGTAGGAGGAGGGCCTTGGAGTTCAAGGTTGAGAATCATGTGTTCTTCATGGTTTCACCCCGACGTGGGTATCAATGGTTTTTTAAGGGGAGTGATCTCTCCCCTAGGTTCATCGGACCTTTCGAGGTGTTGGGACGAGTTGGTGAGGTGGCGTATCAGCTGGCATTTCCACCTCAGTTGGATAAAGTTCACAACGTCTTTCATGTTTCCCAAATTCGTCGATATCTACCCGATGACTACCACATCATTGATTGGGGGGGTTAGATGTCGAAGATGATGAGACCTTTATAGAATGACCAATCATGATCAAGGATCATAAGGAGAATGTACTTCATGGAAATACCATCCCCTTGGTTCATTTGTTGTGGAGGCATGGTGGCCTGGAAGAGAGCACTTGGGAGTTGGAGGCCCAGTTACGTGTTCAGTACCCAGAGCTGTTTTGACTTCCTTGTTTTTTTTGTTCTGATCCTTGAGATATTGTACCTTGTGCTTTAATATATGAAATGATTGTTTTTCTTAGCTATTATATGATCTTTTTTCTATTCTCTGTGTGTGTGTGTGTAAAAATGTGTGATGGGAAACCCAAACTACTAATCAGGACGCATTAATGTGGATGCGATTAAACCCGTGCGGGCGAGCCAGTGCCGCCCAAAGCGGATAATATCCTGACATATAGGAGGGGACTCCCTAACTCATGTGTTGGACAGTGTGATCCCTGTGCTTCTTGTGAATGTTTGTTGTTGATAACTCTTGGGGAGTATTTCTGGATGTAGGGGGGAGGGTTTTGTTCCAGCTTTCGAACAACTCATCGGTTTTCCCCTGAGAAGTATCTTTAGAGGGTGGTTGCTTGGACCCCACCTTTATCCTTTCTAGGTTGTTCATATAGTCTTGGGGACGAGAATAGTTTTAGAAGTATCTGATGTAATGGCCCGGGTTTTTGGGATCCATTATTTGGTAAAAATGTGATGTTGAGGTGTTCTGGGTGGTTTGGAAGGCCATCCCAGCTTCTCGGTGACTCCTAGCGGTAGCCATGGCCTACGGGTTGCCTTGACCTACTAGTAGACATAGCCTACCGGTGACCTTTGGGTACTGGTGGCCCTCGACTACCGGTGGCTCTCGGCTACCAGTGGCTCTCGGCTACCAGTAGCTCTCACCTACCCCCACGGGTTTTCTAGTAGTGCCTCCTTTTTGTGCAAATTGGTTTTTAAATCATGTTTTGACCCCATTAAGCCTCTTTTAAAGCCCATTAATGCCCTTTTAAATTAAATGATTGGTGAGGTACGCCCATAAATTAAAAACCATGTGGTGTGCATCGGTTTAAACTCCCCGAAAGGAGGGGACCTTTTAAGTAGTGTGTGGGGTGTCCCAGCCGTGTGGTCAACCCACGATCCCGCTTCTTACGCGGTTTCGAGTTTTTCTTTCCACATCTTAACCGTCCTAGGAATGTTGTATCTATGCCTTTATAAGCTAAAGTATTCTCCCTATGTTTCTTTTTCTCAACCACCCTGCGCTCAGAGTACCCTTCCTCCCGACGAGTTGTAACCCCTCGATGTTTTCCTTGATCACATTCTGTGGACTTACTACTACTCACGTGAGGACTTAATGTTGATCCTTGATCCGTTATGTAGGGATTTAATCATTCATCTCTTCTTATGTGTATCATGCGGGGTGGGAATGATTTTGCCTATATATATATTGATGAACCATAACTTAATGAAGATAATGAATTGACCTTTAAATAATGAAGGGGGTGTGACCGATGTTCTGTTGTACTCTTTTTATGTTGTTATGTGTTGTGAATTGTATGGGCCTCCGCACACTAAAAATCATGGTCGTTGGTGGTCTTTCCTTGCACACTAATGAACCTCGGTACCCCTATATGTTTAAATTACTGTAACATGGAATTGTTTAATTACGTATACTCGATTAAATAAAATGAAAGCACCGGGATCAACCCTTTTCTGTGATAACCCTAGCTAAAGTACAGTAGAATTGAAACCATGGAGTGTGTTAAATATTTTACATCTGAAAATACCTGCATGGGATTGCCTTGTGTTGGTGGTAGTGGTTTGGTTTTTTCTTTCATGAGACGATTGCTAGGGTGATGCGGTTTGGGATGGGGTCCTCTATTGTTATACTTTCGCTTTTTGTGAATTTGAGGCTGTGTGATTACTCTGCTTATATCATGAATTGGGGTGGGATCCTCTATTGTTGAGAAACCTTTGACTCCTGGATTTTGGGAACATGGTACTGTATATTGGGATTTTCTTTGGTTCCATTACTTCGAGGGATCTCCCTTATCCCTTTGTTGTTGTGACTTTGTAAGAGAACCGGGTGTGAATGCTTAAATTGTTGTTGGTTGAAACCTTTTCCCTTAGTTTTTCCTTATACTGTTAGTTTCCCAGTATTGCAGAACATTATTTAAATGTGATTACTTGAACATGGAAGCATTAATAGCTTAAATGGGAATTGGTTATGGGGGGTGAGTTGTGACTCGACTGTGAGCAGTGGGCTTCCTATGAATAGAGACGAGTGTGCATGTGCTTGGATTGGCTTTGGAAACCCTAGGTTGGGTTGAGTGTTTTTTACTTATACATATATTGTGTAGTTCTTATGTTTCTTATTCGCACCCCACCCTAGTTGAGAAGTTAGTGCCAAACACCCCCATTTCATGGGGGAGGGTGTTTTTTCCAAGACTTCTATTAGTTCATGGTTATTAGCTCCTTTATGCTCCCTTTACCGGATAGCCCAAGTATTTTCAGGAAGGCTGTGATGGCTGAGGTCCATTATTAACCCATGAATCTTCGGGCGGGGTGGTTGCGGTGGTTGGCCCAGGTGTTTACGTGCAGGTTTTTTCCCAGGTATCTTCAAAATGTGGCTCAGGTGTATTCGGGCGTGATGGTAGATTTCTGGCCCAGGTGTCTTCAGGCGTGGTAGAGGTTGTTCTGGCCTACGTGTTTATGGGAATGGTTACATTAGAGTTTTGTGGCCCAGCTGTCTGCAGGCGGGATTGCAGTTGTGGCCCTGGTGTTTGCGGGCAGGATGTGTGGTTGTGGCCCAGGTGTGTGCGGGCAGGTGTGGCAGTGGGACTATGGTGAGAATGGCGGGCTTTGTTCGATGCGTAGGATGTCTTCAATAACCAGTGGTAAAGTGGCGCGGGGTACCCAAACATCAATGTGCTATTACTATACTTTACTTGACTTGTTTTATTTGGGGAGTGTTCCTTGGTGAGGATTGGGTGGATAGTTTACCTTGTTAGGTGTTTGGTTATCTCTTTTTCCACGGGGCCTTAGAATGTATCCTCACATTTGCACAAGAGTCTTCAGTTTTCCCTACTGAGTGTACTTGTATGCTCAACTTATGTATATAAATCTTCTTTTAGGTTTCCAGGAGGACTTTAGGGATCGTGCAGAGCCGTACTAGCTTGGACCTTTCGGGCAGTTGTTGTTGTTGTTTCCCTTTTCTTGGTATCTTTTCATCTTTGGAGTTTTGTGACTTGTATCTTTTACCTTTGAACATGCATAAGGGAATGGTTTACTTTCAGCCATACTTGCACTTTCAGTTTTGGTGTTGTGAGATTCACTAGCTTATCTTCCGATCCAATTAAAAGAAAAGGGGTAATGCCTTCCATTTAGTGTGTGATTACATACCCTTGGTGCTGGTCGCCACTCTGGGACCTATTGAAGGCGGGTTTCAGGGGGTCATTATTTATCCTTCAACTTAAAGAAGGAATGGTCTTGCAATCTGCTGACCCTTCCCTCCTTTTGGTGAAGGTGGGTCGTGATAGTTAGGGTATCCCATCCATGAGTGATTTATTTTCATGGACCTCATGTAAATGATAGTAGACTGAAAACAAGTGAAACTGAAAGGTTCCTTAGCTCAAGTAGCATGAGTTACTGCTACAGATCTAGAGAAAGAAGGAAAATGGAAGGAAGTCAAAAGAAAAAATTCCCAGAAATATAATGATTGTATGATTATGAAAATGATCAACCGTACTCCATCCATTTTACGAACACAGTTGAAACAATTGATTGTGTCTACTTCCACTCCTTCCATAGTGAAAACATATTCATAAAATGTTGTTCTTTAAAGAAGTGAAGTGATTATAAGAACAAAGAGAAATCAGAAGAAGATGATCTTGTGTCAAGGCCAAAGTTTTCCTTGACCTTGGTAGATTTTATTCCATCTCTTTCAAAAGCATGGGCACCATCCCACAAAATGAATCAACCCGAATTAATTTGTTAAGAAAAATCTTCATTATATGATGAATTGATATTTGGATCTATTAATGTTATCTTTTTTAAAGACCCTTATGCCAATGGTGATAATGATTATAATGATCCATAATTCCTTATACATAATTGGGGAACTAGAGGAAGAGGTCAAGTTTGAGGATATAGTAGAATTTGTGGGAATTCTAGAAACTACCATTTTAACTCTACACATGATCAAACTATATATACAGCAGAAACTCATGGAAGATCCCTTCATCATGCTCAAAAAGAACAAGGAGTTTCTTCCAAGAAAGGCGGGTTCGGTTCTGACAAGATTATTCTGGAGGGCCGGTTAGAAGTCACACCAACTTCTTCTCAGCAATTGAGTGGATCTAGTTAGTCAAATTTACCAATGACCAGAATTTTTTCAACTTCTACTTCAACATAGAATAAATCTACTTCAGAAGCATCAACTTCCAAAGCACCTTCAAAACTGCATCTCCATGCTGGAAAACAAAGAACGTTATACCAAAAGTATGATGTCTTGAAAAAATTGGCCCAAGTACCAGCCATTTTGTCAATTCTGGATGCTTTGAATCTATCAAAAGATCTTAGAGAAGCACTTGTTGATGCTTTGCCATGTTCTCAAGAGTTTAAAGCTGATGTTACTGGTGCTGAGTTTACCATATAGAGAATGATTCAGCATAATGTTATGAAGTAATATATTTTATAGATGAAGATGAAAATGATGTGCTGTATGGGAATATCAGACCCTTTTATTTGTCTATAAAGGTCAATGACGTAGACATCCAACGAGCCTTCATTGATAATGGATCCGGAGTCAACCTAATTCCCATTCGTACACTTTGTCGATTGGACCTGACTGAATATGACTTATCTCCTTGGAACTTAATGTTAAAATGTTTTGATGAGAATGAACAAGAACCTCTTGAGTAGATTACACTCAAAACTCAATTTGCAGATCTTGTGTCTAACTCAGATTTCATGGTTATTCATCAGGATACATACTTAAATATTATTCTTGGAAGGCCTTGGCTACATCAACATGCAGTCATACATTCTTCATTCCACCAATGACTTAATTATTGTTTCAATGGTCAAATCATGAAATTTTATTGTGAAAAGGCTTCATTCAAAACATGTGAATCTCAATACACTAAGGAAGAGTTTTATCACACAAAAGGAATGAAGTCCATGAAAAAGGAAATAACCAGATTTAATGCTCCAAATGGATTGGAAAAGATCCCAGAAAATCCATTCATACATTTGAGTACAGATTATGTATTACCCATCAATCAAATTTAAAAGGTAAACCCAAATCTGGGAAATCGTCCAATTACATTCATATTGTCAATTACGGCAATTGAGCCGGACAACAAGGGAGAAGTTATTGATCCACCAAAAAATGATGAATGTCTAAATGTATATATTTTAATTTCACCCACTGAACTACAACAAGCCTCCTCTTTATCAACCAGAGTATAAGAGATTGTAGCAATTCTAGAGAAAGAAAAAGATGTTGATTCATATTCCATCATCTTAACTTTATTACCCTAGGAATACCTTTCATCATTAGTAGGGTCAGATTTGGTGGCCTCTTCATCAGGATGTTCAAATACCGACTCCTCCCCTAACTCTGGATGTTTTTCCTCATCATCTACTATGCAAGTGGAAAAAGAAGAGGTAACAAATAATAAAGAAGAAGAGGAAGATCTTGGGGATGCTCCTCCAAAATTTTGGGAAGGTGTCTCTTCCACAGTGGATGAGCTCAGAGAAATAAATCTCGCTACAGAAGAATATTTACACCTCACATTAATTATTTCAATAATGTCTTATGAAGAGAAAGAGGTGTATAATTCAATTCTAAAGATACATCAAGATATATTTTCATATAATTTTACTGAAATTACAGGTCTTAATCATGATGTATCCACTAATCATTTGGGTTTTCCAGAAAAAGGTCATGGATTCATGCAAGCGGAAAGAAGAACACACCCAACTCATGCCTCTAAAATTGAAGCTGAAGTTGATAATCTTATAAAGGATTACTTTTTCAGGGAAGTTAAATATCCCAAATTCTTATCCAAATTTGTCTCATTGAAAATGAAGAATGGACAAATTAGATTTTTCATTGATCTTAGAGGTCTTAACAGGAATTGTCCTAAAGATGATTTTCCAGTTCCTGTTACAGAGATTTTAATTGAGGAAATGGCTGGATATGAATCTCTTTAATTCATGGATGGGTATTCTATGAATAATCAAATCCATATGGCCCCAGAGAATGAAGAATATATAGCTTTTTAAGCCCCTCAAGGTGTTCTTTTCTGTCTGGTAATTCTATCTGGCTTAATGATTATAGGTGCAACATAACAACATCCCATGAACCATATATTCAAACCCTTATTAGAAAAGTTTTTTGAATGTTATGTGGATGATTTGGTGGTCAAATATAGACAAATTTTCATTCACTTGGATGATTTGGAGACTATATTCAATAAATTTAGGCAACAAAGATTGAACATGAATGCCTTGAAATGTGCTTTCGGGGTAACCTCATCAAAGTTCCTTGGCATTGTTGTACACCATCATGGTATTAAAGTTGATCCTGATAAAACAAAGTAAATAATTGGTATTTCACCTCATCAAAATTTGAAACAATTTAGAGGACTCCAAGGACACTTGGACTATATTCATCGCTTTATCACCAATTTGGCAGGCAAGTGTTTTCCCTTCACCAGATTAATGAAGAATGGAGTCACCTACTAATGGACTGAAGAATACCAAGAAGAATTTGATACCCACAAACAATTTCTCTTCAGTCCACTGGTATTAATGCCGCCTGTTGAAGGATGACCACTTATTCTCTATGTGATAGCTTTAGAGCAATCACTAGGTGCCTTCCTCACCCAAAAGATTTACAATATGAATGAAAACAACCTTTACTATCTCAATCGAACTATACATGATGAGAACAATTTATATTCCAGTATTAAAAAGTGATTCCTAGCATAAATTATTATAGATCAGAAATTGAGTCACTATCTACAATATCATAAAATCTAATTTGTGTCTCGCAATAATCTGCTCAAATTTATCCTAATTTTTCTTGTGCTTACAAGTTGTCTGGAAGGGTGGGTGATTATTTTTCAATAGTTTGATGTCCTGTTTGTTCCCCAAAAGGCAATAAAAATCCATGATCTGGAAGACTTACTTATTGAGCATCAATCTATTAAAGATACATCATTTAATACTAAACATCTTGATGAATAGGCCTTCTCTATTTAGAAGAATTTTCAATCATGGGAAATGTATTTTGATGGTTTTTCCAAAAGTCCAACAGGGGAAAAAATGGAAACCCCTAAACTCAACAAATTTGGGTTAGGAATTTCCCTTATTTCCCCATAAAATGAAGTATTAACTTATAATTTCTTATTTTTAGAAGGTGGTACCAACAATGAGGAATAATATCAAGATCTTGTTTCAGTCTTGGAATTGGCCCTTCATGTGAAAATAGATCATTTAAAGGTGAAAGGTGTTTCAAAATTGGTAATCAAAAAAATTAATGGGGAATATTCTATCAAAAAATAAGAGTTAATCCCTTTTTCTGATTATGTAAGAGGGTTAATGCCTAAATTTCCCTCAGATCCAACATTGTCTTATGTATCGTAATTACAAAATTCTCAAGCAGATGCACTGGATAATACAGCTATAGCCTTGGAATATCCAAATCTGGATGAGGCAGTCATCAGCAGAGCCCATTTTCATGTGGTTTTACCTTTTGTTCAAACCAGAATGGAGGAAATTAATGAAATTATCTCTATTTCTTTAACCATATGGTCATGCAACGGGATGGATAACATCCATCATGGAATATCTTTATAATGGGATACATCCACCAGATATGGCTAAAAAAGAAGTGATTCGATGACGAGTAGCCAATTTCATTCTTTATGATAGTCCAAACCACCATAAGATCATCTACAAATGAGGATTTGATGTAATCCTCTTAATATGTATTGATGGAAAGGAGACTGAAGGTATCATGAAAGAAGTACATTCAAAAGTTCGTGGTGCCCACCAGTTTGGGCACAGACTCTATAATGAGATCTGAAGGCTTGGATAATTTTGGCCTTTAATGACGCAAGATTGCAATGATTTCAATAAAAAATTCCATCACATCCATGTACATGCCAACTTCATTCATCAACCCATAGAGTTGCTACATACAGCTAAATACTCCTGGACATTTTAAACATGGGGAATTGATGTAGTAGGGCCTTATCCTCCATCCACAGCTAAGCAGTTCAAATATATTCTCACTACTACTGACTTCTTCTCTAAATGGGATGAGGTAATACCACTCAAGGAAGTTGAAGCCAAAATAATTTTTATTTTATTTTTCAAAAATAATATCATCACCAGATTTGGTGTCCCTCGTAATATTTTGACGGAAAATGGCACCAATTTTTGTTCTACTAAGGTAAAAAAGTTATATCATAAATATAATATCATCTCCAACCATTCATCTCGCTATCATGTGGTTGCCAATAGATAGATAGAGGCCTTTAATAAGACCCTATCAAATATACTCTAGAAGATGGTGGATAAAAAAATAAATCATGTCCTGATAAACTTTTGAATTCTTTATGGGATTATCATATAACTACATTTACTGCTACCCAAGAAACACTTTATTCATTAGTATATGGAACTGAAGTAGTTTTTCCAATTGAAATGCAATGTCCTTCACTCAGAGTTACAATCTGTGATCATTTATCTACAGATGATAGGTCTTCTAAATTGTTCAATGAGTTGGAATGATTATACGAGAAATAATTTCATACTTTTCATCATCCAGAAGTCTTTCAAAATAGAATAGCATGAGATTTTGACAATAAAGTTCGCCTCCATTCATTTCTTCAAGGAGAATTGGTATTGGTCCTTAGGACTCCAATAATACAAGGAATGAAACCTCCAAAACATGAGAAAAAGTGATAAGGACCTTATTCTATAATTAAGTTCAATTCAAATGGATCTTATGTCTTAATCTCAATAGATAGAGAGATTATTAAAACTAAAACCAATGCGAGATTCATGAAGTAATAATATGTGTAGGTAAACACGTTCATCTTCACTGTAAGACCTTAAATTGCATAGTACCATGTCTTTACTACAAGACATAAAACTGCATATCCAAAATGTCCTAGTAGTAAGACATTAAACTACATAATAACCATATGCATCCATGATGCATGATGTTAAAATTCAAAGCATCTTCATCCATGTCACACGACGTTAAATTGCATGACATCATTTGTAAAACTATCATTTTCTCAATTTGACACTAGAATCTTATTTAAGAAAACATCATTGACATCATCACTACTCCATAGTAGCACATGAGTCCTTCTCTTTCCTATGTCTGAGTTAGATCATCATAGAGACCTTATTTCAAGAACTATGTAGGGCTTGATTCTCGTTTTCCAATGAGATACATAGAGACACATGTATCTTCAATTTTGGGCCCAGCCACAATCACAAAATCTTATTATTTTCTTTTCTCCTCCTATATATGAATCAGATCTATATAGAGTGTTTCATTAAGATATATAATTTTGTCCTTATCCCATTTTATGTTTGAAGATTTACCATTCTCTCAGAATGTGTCAAAATCCCATTCTTCAGGTCAACCTCGATTAGCATGAGGAATTATTATTTAATGAACTATGTATGGATTGATTCTAATCTATTTGAGATTCATAGAGATGCCTAGATATCCTATCTTGGGTTGAGGATTGATAAAATAAACTTTTATTTCTTGTATAATAATAAAATCTGCACAGGGAAGGTTTTAAGAACTATGTATAACTTGATTCTATCCCCAGAAAGACACATAGTGACACTTGGGTTTCATCCCTTAATCCAGCAACAATATGTCTTTATTTGTATATATATTCATCTTCATCCTTACCACATGATGTTAAACTACATGGAAATATAGCACCCATATTCATCACCCGTGTCACCTTTATATTATAGATGAAACCCTTATTACTCCTTGTTTCTCACACCGATAATAGCTCAAGTGGGATTAGGATTTAGGTAAATGTATTGTTTATAAAAATATGGTGTCTCAATTTATTATGGGGTTATTAATGGCTTTAGTTCATGACTTAAAATTGTATAGTACAGTGTCCTCATTGCAGGACTTTAAACTGCACATCATGATATTAATTCAATGGAACCAAAGAAAGTATTCATTTTACATATGAGTCATATTTATGTAAAGGATGTCAAACTCATGGCCAATATTACTTCAATTATTTATCATATGCATTAAACATAAACCCTTTCCATATTTCACATTCTTAATATTGAATATTTTCAAATCTTCATAATCTTTCTTATGGTTTCTGGTGACATGGTTTCTAATATCTGAGAGCTCTTTTTCCTGACTATACAGCACATTCCCTTAGGTGGCCTTGCATATGTTTCGTACATAACAGGAATGTTAGTCAAAAGATGTCACAATTTGGATATATAAAAAATGCCCTATTTGGCCCTGCATAATTCATCCCCCATAACAGGTTTTTCAAATAATGGTAACATACTTCATGGTTATAGTATCTTTGTCCCCGTTAATCTTTGATGACAATATAAAAGAATCTGTATTTTAAAATAGTCATTCTAGTGTACTAGTCCCATTATCTTTTTCACTATCTGAAAGTCTTCAAGACCATAGTTTACACATTTCCTTCATCATGTGTACAATACAATATGAAATAACCTTGAAATAATTTTTCCTTATATTATATATTGTATCCATTTCTTGTCCTAGTTGTATGACTTAATACTATAGGCACCATACCTCCTACGTTTCGGTCAGACCTTCGTAAAAGTACCATTCCTCTAATTCTTGATACATCTTGGGCGGAAATACCCTTTCTATATTCAGGTACCTTTCTCCATAAAACAAGCTCTATGATTTGTAATATTTGAATCTCAATAAACATTCTTCATCTTTTAGCAATAGAACGTCTATCTTCTGAGAGATCTTTTGTCTGAATATGCAGAATTTTTCCTTAGGTGGCCATGCATAGGTTTCTTGCATAGCAGGACTGTCAGTAAAAAGATGCCACTATTTGGCTATGCACTATAAGCCTTAGTTGGCCCTATATAATACAACCCCCATAATGGGTTGTTCAAGTAATGGTAACTTTGTTTTTGGAAAGGACTTCCTCTGATGCTTTTATCCCTTTTCCCTTATCAATCCTCGGTTCCAAAAATTCCCAAATCACAGTTTACAAATTTCTCTACCATACCTGAATATAATAATATGATTCCAAACAAATTATCAAGAAAATTGGGAGAGTGTATACCTTTGGTCAGTGCTAAAGACCCTTAATTAAAGCCACCCAATGTCCTCACTACATGACTTAAAACTGCACAGTACAATGTCATCACTGCATGACTTAAAACTGCATAGTACCAATGTCCTCACTGCATGACTTAAAACTCCACAATACCAATGTCCTCACTACATGACTTAAAACTACACAATATGATATCATAGATTCACCTTTCTGATAAATTTTAACAATTACTCAAACACCAAATTTTTATAGAAATTGTTTTCCTATTCATGACTTATGTCGGTCTAAAATAGCCCTTTTTCATTCTTAAAATTCCTTTCCATGGAAAAACCACCCACTATGGTCTTGAGTCACCCAAATCATATTTTCCCCTATATATAAACAACAAAATATTAAACTTCAAATATCTCTTTCTCTTGACTATGAGACATGTTCCCTTAGGTGGCCTTGCATAAGTTACCTACATAACAGGCCTATCAGTCAAAAGATGCCACTATTTGGTTGTGCAACATATGCCCTTGTTGGCCCTGCATAACATAACCCACATAATGGGTTTCTCAAAAAATGGTAACTTCATTCCTTGAAAATACACCCCTTATGTTGATATAGGTTTTAAATTTGGTGACCATAAATATCATGGCTCAAGATTCCCCTTGGAAATATTTAAATAATATTAAATCAATTATTAGCCACAGAGTTTTGTTTGGGATCTAATACAAACTATATGTTCAATGATATTAAACCCTAAAAATTATACCATTATAGTCCAACATTCATGACTCTAAACAGCCAAACAAAAAAAGACTGGCACTCATTAGATTGAGAACCCGCAAAGGGAACTCTGAACAAAAGTCAAGTCCCAACTCACTAAACATGCATTTTGTATGGTTTAGGTAATATTGAAAAATAAAAATTCAAGATGTAAATTTTGTGTGGTTATCCATATAACCCTAGGAAAAAAATCAATCTATGCTTACTAGGCCAAATGACCTAGAAAAAACAAAAGTAGTTAGCGAAAGTGAAAACAAAAATTATTAAAGAAAAAATTATTTTCATTTATGAAATTTTTTTACCAAGGAGCATCCGAAAATTGGAGTCTCTATCACTAAAATTACAAAACACTTTATATGTAATTCCTCATTAGTTTGACAGCCTCTTGATCCCCATCAGCTGCTAGTTGAACTTTTTCTGTTTGACCAGCCTCATTCTATTCAACATGGTGATGTGCTTCTCTAGAATCTTCAACGGATTTTGCACCATCCTTCTGGACTTCTACTAATGATCTATGAATATGTCCAAGCTCCCCTATAATGATATATAACCCATGTTTAAGGATCAGCTATTGAATAGTCTTTTCATTAATTGTCTACTTTAATCCCTCTAGATTTTCATTATGATTAGCCTTATCTTGAGATAGTGTTGCTGGTAGCTCTTCAATAATGATTGACATTTTGTATTTTGTCAAGTCCTATCAAATCTTTTTCTCTTGCTCCATCCTTCACATAATCTTTTTCAACACTGTAATAATTTCTAGGTTTTCAAAACCACCAAATCCTTGTGTGATAAATAGAGATTAAATTCTTGGAATTCTTGAAGGAAGTTTCTCAAGGGGATCTCAGATACTATCTTCCATATGTTTTTCTATGATTTTCGATGAGAAAGATGAAGAGTCTTCTGCAGTTCTAGTTCTGATTTAGAATCACTATCATAAGATGGGGTATATTATATGAATAATGCTCTTAAAAAAGTACCATGTTCTATTCCTTCATGAATAATGGTTGATCTACCTTCCAATGTTGTTTGGTATGATGCAGAGGCTTCACCTTCTGACCAAGCCATTGACGTTGATAGCCCTATATGGTTAATCAAGAATTATGGTTATGAATAGATTCAAGAGATAAAAAAAGTGAATGCAATCACAATATCAGTATCTCTTACCTAACAATACATCAGAAACATGAGAAGAATCCTCCCCAATGTTCTCAGTTTTAGTAATTTTACTTGATGTCTCCAGATGAGGAGTGATATCTTCAATATGATCAGGACTTTCAAAGAGAATTCTTGAAGACTTTCAATCTCAATATCCACCTAGGACAATGTCTACACAATGGTGGGCTTGATGTTAATATGAACACTTCATTCAAGTACCATTATGGTAGCTATTTTTTTAGATGGAACTATGTATTTCAATCAAAAATGGTTAGCAGGTTAATCATAATATGATTAACTACAGGAATAATGAGAATTGACATCCAGTTGAATATATACAAGGAACTCCAAAATCATCTAAATAATTTGATATATTAACATGTTCTAATAGTTCTTCAGAAGACATGCCAAGGATCATCATTTCATCCAATGATATCTCAGATCCCATGTTAGTCTCACCTATGGGTTCACCTGGAATGTTTTCTTCACAACCTCTCTCCAGCAACCTTTGACCATGAGTAGCTTCTTTAGCAATAATTGTAGGGTCAGCGTCAGTTGTTTCCAGATGTTTAAATGAATTTTATAAACCTAAAAGTATCACATAATGGAAGTTATATATTGTTTCATTTGATGATTTATGAAGTATAATTGATTTATTAGAAGATTCCTCTCCTCGAATAGCATGAATCGGAGTAGTGTGGGGAACATATGTTGGTTCCTTTGCCTTCAATGCCTCTTTAGGAACCACTAGATTTTCAAGAATTTGTGTCAGTTTAGAAAAACCTTCTATGGCTCCTTGCATATTATCAGTAGATTATTTCAAAGAATAAATAGAAGAATCCCCTGTAATCATAAAAAGTTTAAATACTTTTTCATGAATAAAAACTAAAATTCATGATTATCATTGAGACATACCACTGCTAAAAAAGTGCATAACCATGACCTTCTTTCTTCAGTGCTTTTGCTTCATCACCTTTTTGGGAGGGATTTCATCATCATATATAAATACTGGTATCAGAGATTCTAGTGCCCTCTTTATTTCTTCCTCCATGGCCTGTTGGCCTGTAGATATATCTTTTAATTCATGGGGTGACCCAATAGCTCCAAGAGCAGTGCCTCCAGGGCTATACCGTGGTGAAGGAATTTCAGTTGTTTTTCCTTTACCCAAATGTAACTTAAGATGATATTTATCCTAAGTAACAATGTTTTGAATAAATTTCAATTTTCAAAATGGAAGGGAATGCGAGATAAAGGAAACATATATACTCAAGATCTACAAAGTCATGCCAATATTCATCTAATGAAAGATTGATCTCTTCGGTGGTACCAAGGTCTATCATTTCCTTTACCCTCTTTTTAGTATAAATATATTCATCAATGGAATATATGATCATTTATAGCTCATGAATATAGGTCCTTACCTCATTGGGATTATCCTTAAAAAATAATTTCAGAAGAATCCCGCAAATCCCCTACTCCTGGAATATGCAGTCCTTCGCATAGATCCATCCACATGGTTTCAGCATCATAGTATAGATTCATCCATGTTCGAACAGACACTAGTCGTATATATTCAGAATGTATATACAACTGTTTTGAGGAGGATCCTACAACCTTGTACTTGAGTTTCTTCCTAGCACACACAGTCATGGATGAAGGATTAGAAAATGAATCTTTCTGGTCTTCAGAATGATGGTTATGATATCTCCTTGATACGAATTTTGTAGGGATTGATGGAGTGGAACTCTTAATTATGACAAGAGGGTTATATCTGGAACAAGGTCTCTTCGGTGAATTTGGATCATCATCACCTCCACCCTCTGATTCTTGAAAGTCACCCCCTTATGATGATGAATTATATTCCAGATGATAGGGTTCCTCCCTACTACTTCTCTTTATCCCCACTCAAGGGATGACATGATTTAATTCCCCTTCAGGGTAAGATGCAATCCAGTTTTCATCATACCATATGGTCAATATTCTTACTGTGTTAGCAATGAGAAAATTAAATACTTCCCAAGTCTTCTCTATAGATGTCAACAACCATAGTTATCAGGAACCATTGAGTTTTTCTCTAATTTGACATGTACGAGAGGGGATATAGTATTCTGTTGTAAAAATTGGAATTGACATACAAATATATAAAGATCATATGCCTCACATATGATTTCTCCATCAATTCTGGTGCCAAACATGCCATCTCTACAAGCTATCACATATTCCCTCAATTCCAAATTGGTAGTACCATCATCAACGAATCTCCCTATAGGAGGATTCCCATAAGGAAACAAATGGAATTCCTTTTGCATGCTCATTCTAGCCTTGAAGACATAATCATTCAAGGATAAGGGTGAAATACCAGAAAAGTACTGAACAAATGTTCAGAATGAACTTCCAAAAACTTGTACTCCACGTTGTACAACATAAGTTCTAAAGTGAGTAGCAATTCATCCCCACAACATAAGGAATGGTCCCTCTATTATGAAGAGAGATTTAAATTTGAAAATATATATAAAAACCCTTTGTATCTTGGCCATAAAAGGTGTAGCCAACCCTACCATCATTTTCTCTGCTAGCTTAGTTGCAATAACAATGGTTCCTGGCCTCACACCTCCTTTGGAGTCTCGGACTAGTAATAATTGTATGATAAGCCACATGGATAAAAAAACCTGTGAGAAGTGTCTTTTCTGGAAATTTTGGGTTGATTCAATATCCCCATTTATCAAATTTCCTTTTCTACAATGTTGGGCAAAAGGTGTCCGAAGTGCCTCTCTTTTAATCCTATGGATAGATAGTTGGACGGGTGTATGTGGGACCTTTTTCCTTCTTCATTATTAAAAATATTTCCATCCATTCCTCTAGATGAATATCCCTCTGAGTGCGAGTTTTCACAGTGACTGAATTATTGAGTTTTTTAAATATTTTCATCAACTCATGAACCAAATATGGTGTCTTCTCTGAGTCATTCCATGTCACCTTGGCTGGAATAAACTCATCATACATGTCTCCTAGGATTGGAGCTCTAGAAATATTGTAAACATCCCACAAGCTGATACCTACCTCTCCATGTATTAAATAGAAGGAATTAGTCTATGGGCTCCATCAACATAATAATTATGGCATGAAATCATTATTTCGATACACATAGATTTTCCCAACCCATATAGCCTTATAAATCCCGATAGCTATCAAATCATCTATAGATTTTGCACATGTCTTTTGCACCCAGTATTCCCACATCCATGCGGGTTTTACACCTCCTCCTAGGAGGAAGTCCCAACTTTTCTTCCAACCCTTGGACAGATCTATCTTAGAATCTTGAAAGATGGATGAACAATAGTTTGGCTATAGCTCAGGTGTGTGTGCCTTCAAATCTGGTGAAGACGGGCTGTGATGCATAATATGAGCTTTCTCTATTGTACCAATATTATCAAATGAACCCCCAATAGAAACATTGGTTGATGAGAAGTTGGTATTATTTTAATACCAAGAATGTGGGACATAGTTATTTGGATCTATAATGTTTTCATCCTGCAAATGGACCTAGCTATACAATGGTAGATAGGTGATTCGAGGAAAGTTGAAATGATAATTCTTCAAATATTTTTCGATGTCTGGAAGGGTGGTTTCACAAATGTAAAAATAATCATGACCAATGGAATTAATAATGTCATCAATCCTTTTGTTTGAGAGCTCATCAGCAGTTCCAATTTATTTAGGATCCATTGAACCTACAAAAATATAGAAATCATTTTATAAAAGTAAGTTCATTTGTGGTGTTTTACAAATAAATAGAAAAGGCATTAAGGTTCGAAAGTTTAAAACAAGGTGCACAAGTATAAGTAGGCGTGCATGTATGGTTCCCAACTTATAGCGTGCAGCTAAAAAATATATAGAAGAATCGTGGTGAAACAGAAGCGCCTGAATAGAAGAAGTCTTGGACGCCGAGAGATGAAAATTCAGAAGTTGTGAGCCTTTTCGTAGAAGTGAAAGCATTATATATAAGTGACGCATGTCACCCTATGTGCCATAAATCATAATCGTTGAAAACATTCATGACCACATCTACTTGAGAACCAATACTTGTGCGCCCTAGTGCTCTTTTCTTTCTCCTTCATTACTTTACCTTAGTATAGGATCCTCCTTTCATTTCGGATCCAATTCAGAGGGAGGGCCTTTTTGTGGCACTCCATTCTGTCAAAGTGTCTAAATAATTTAATGAAGGGAATCCATTAAAAAGAAAAGGGGAAAAATTCATATTTTTAAAAGGCATAAGTTTTTCCCCGCCTTAGTTTGGCCAAAACTATGTCGGTGCGTAGCCCACTTGCGTGCCCCGATATGTCATGCAGCCCACTTGTGCACCCCCGATATGTCGCGCAGCCAACATGCGTACCCCCATATGTCACACAGCCTACATGTGGTCCCAACTTATTTCACCCAAGGTCACTTATTTTCCAATAAATAGAACCTCATGGCCCTCATTTCTACAAAAAAGATTTCAATGAAGCCTAATTGCTTCTCTGGTCACCCTAGTACTTTTCCCCAGTCTTTTGAAACATTAAACATAGTTATTCAACACCTTTAGCAGATGATTTAATGGAGGATCATTTGAATTAAGTCATTTTAGTGTTTGGAAACCATAAAACTTGCGCGCCTAAAGCACCAAACCTCCCCAAGTCAGAAATACTTGTGCACCACCCATTCCTCTCATAGGAACTTGAGCACCCCACTTCTTGGATCAACTCTGATTACTCTTGAAGGATTGAGAAAGGTCTCACCCAAGTATTACCATACTGTGTTTTTCACATAAGTGAACATCAGGTTTCACAAGCCTACTTACATGCCCTTACATATGTTCCCTTACCTACTTGCATGCCAAGACTTGAACGTCCTTCTCTACATGGTTTCCCCTCCATGATTCACTTAATTTCTTCACTCTCTTCATTATATAAACCATAAATCCATCATCAACTCCATTAATGGAATGGATTATTCTCCCTTGGCTCCCTTATTTGAAAGGGAAATAGTTGAGACCTCCACCAAAACCTCATGTCTTATCAAACCTTTCCGAAAGGAACATCATTGTGTCTCTTATTTGTGTTTGTATTTCCGTAGTCAAAGGTTTCACACATTTGTTAAAAAAATGGGTTAGGATTCATGGAGTGTTTATGGGTTTGTATATCCACAGTCACATGGAACTTTCTCCGAGAAATAGTGATTGGATGTTCCCTGTTTGGAGGAGGGTTGGGTCTTGGCCTCTCCCTTTTCGAAGAGATGACACGGAACCTTAGGTCACTATTAGGGGAAGATATGGTTCATACCTAATTTTCCTTTTAAAAATAATGTAGAAGTATCCCTCCCCATCCAGGATCAAATTTAAGGTATCTGTCATGGCTTAAGCTCCTAGATTTTTTTGTAGGAGGTATAATCATTGCTTCTACTCTCTTTTTGGTGACAAAGACCAATGGGGAGATGGGCATAGGGACTCTTTTTACCATTTCCCTCTCCCGTTGTGCTTTGTCACCATGGGAATCCATCCTTGTGAAATCACTTATCCATCATCCCTTCTTCCTTACATTGGACCCTTTTCCAATGTAAATATAGGAAAGGTAAGGCTCGTCACCTCGCCCTCTTCCATGGTCGGCTCGACCTCGTTCATCTTTGACACCGTAGGTGCGTCCTTTTGCACCAGCGGAGGAGGAAAAATTTGAAAGTTTGAATGCCTTTATTGAATCATTGACTTTATCTTATTTCTCACACCGAGCATGAGTCACATGGTCTTAGAGATATGTTATGGTCACAACATTTTCACAGTCAAAGGAACTACGAGAACACTGATTCATATACAAACTTGGATACATAAGAAGCCCTTTTTTGGGATAGAGATCACTGGATATCCTTTTAAATAATCCAATCCTAATTCCATTCATCTAGGCATCCTTCTTAGGAATATTCCCCAAATTAAACCCTCAAGTCACTAGGGCATCCTTTCTAGGATGTAAGCCCAAACTGATTTCTCTCAAATAACCATATTCTATTATGAGACTAATCGAACTACGTTGGCTTTGATTCCCATCCATGTGGGATACATAGAAGCCTCATTGAGGTTCAAACCCAACACTTCAAATCAACCCTATTCTCCTTGGGCCATATTCCCAACAGGGTCTGATCCTACTTGGATACTCATATCCTTTCCATGTTCCTTGGGCTACTTCATCATAAGTCCCACACTATGTTTTGACTAAGCACCATATTCTTAGATGTACGTACCATATGACATTAAATTGTATGGTTTGGTACTTATCAGATGACCTTAAAAGGTATTATGTGTCACATTCAGTGGCACCGAACTACAGGGGTACTGGTTCTCTTTTACAGGGATACCTAGGTATCCCATTTTATGGGAAAATCCCAAAATAAAATAAACCTTCATCTCCCTGGATGACAATAAATTCCAAAGTGCCCCACGTGCTGGCTTAAAAACCAGTATCATCACAATGATGATTAAAATAATCTTTAAGCAGTTTATTAGAGGATACCATTGATTTAAAACATCAAATATATATGGTTATTTCCATTAATGAAGAACCTTGAATTCATACTGATGATTCTAAATATTTCTCATGTTAATAAGTGATTGTAAATTCCAAGGGACACTTATGATATACTTAGTGAATTAATAAGGATTAATTAAAATATCTTAAATTTACAAAGAGAGCCTCAGAGTAGACAATAATTCCCACTCAAAAGGGTGCGTTGAGTCCAACCACCCATTCTCTCGACCAATTCACATTCTTACGTATCGTAAAGTTCAAACATAGCAAACACTTGCCTTTGGAAGGCAGGTCTCCTTTGGATAAAGAAATGTTGGAATTTTCTGGTTCCATAAATAAATCCAATAGAAATCACCTGGAAACAATTATTCTTAAAACTAGAACCAACATTTCATAGAAATATGAAACAATTTGAATATATTTTCACCCTATTATGGATACTTTATAAATGATTTTTATTTTCATATAATAAAACACAAATAGTATTTTGGGTAATATTCAAATAAAATAAAAAAAATTATAAATTATGGGATTTTTGTAATAAATAATATTTTAATAAAATATTATTATAGAATAATATTTATTTAATATAAATGATAATATAATTTTTATGAAGTCAAATGTAATTTTCATAATGGTTAAAAAAATTTACTGTCAAAAAACCCAACATTTCTCAATAAATGTCAATTACTATTCTAAAAGACAAAATTAACATATTTAAAAAATTATTTATAAAAAATGAATATTATTTTATGAATATTAATGTTGAAATTTTCCAACAGTGAATTTTTCATAATTTTCTGAGATGGTGGAATTTTCAGTTTTAAATAAATATCATATAAATATACTCTATGTATTCGGACATCAGAATGACCCAAAAGTGATGTAATAAATACTATAAAGGATATGAACAATCATATACATGTTTTAAATTTAAAATAATATGATTTTATTTTTATTTGATTAATTTTATAATGCCCTTATGAATCCCCCAAAACCATTAATATATGTTATGATTTTAAAACCATTTCCTTAAGAGTAAGACTCACCTCATGAAAATAAAGGGTGTTATTTTATTAATTTAGTCCCTTGGAATTATAAACTAATGAGAACCACTGTCATTTGGGAGAAACCATGGGAAAAAACTATGGTATGGTTTGTGGTTTTGGTTATTTTATTATATAAATTCCAAAACCAAAATGGTAAAGAAAACTCCCCACCTCTCCTATATAAACCCACCCAATATCCCATTTATCATCACTAAAACTCCTTTAATAGCATATATACTCTTCCCTACTCTCTCTAGAGACCTCAAAAGGTGACCACATGCTCTCAAGAATCCCCTCCCAAGAATTTGGAGTCACACGATCATGTAAGGGATTTCTCTCTTCTCATTTCCATTCAAGTACCTATTTATGTTATAATTATTATTTTAATTTTGTAGTTATTTTGTTATGTTTTAATATGACCCCTTACATTCCATTTTATTTAAGAATTATTATAGATACCTTTCACTCTCATTAAACCCAACCATGAAGTGTTATGTACACCGATTACAATGTTGAATTTCAGTAAGGGGTCTTTTCCTTACTCCTCTTTATTCAAGTATATTCTTTACCTTATATATTTTATCATAATTTAATTATTATAAGATATGTTATTATATATCCCTCATAATTTACAAGTTATATCCAAATTATAAGAGACTCATTTCATTCCATAAATCCATTTCGTGAATTTCTATGTGATGTTGTTATTATTCCAAAATTTCACCACTATTTTCCATGAAAAAACAATTATGTAGTTAATACCATACTCATTTATCATTAAGGGTATTCCCCTTTATACACATAAACCTCTTGGACTTGGAATATAAATTTATTTATTCCACACTCCATTATCATAGAATAAAATATAATGATGAATGAATCCATTTTGTGTGATCTCTGTGGAACACTTAAGAATGAGAATGAAATGATAGTTATGGGTGTGTTGGGAATTATATATTCCACCAATGAATTGGGTAATTATTAGTCTCATGATTCATCATTTTGGGAAAGTGAGTGAACCTTATTCTTATATAAGACTTTTAATTTTAGCCTTCACCTATGTTTATGATGTATTTTATTACGTTGTTGTCACATTTCCCATGTCAAGATTATAATGATATATCATGTCTCCTTGTACATATTTATGATTATTACTCTTTTCATTCCCCATTGATATGCCTAATGTCTAGAATTTATCAATTTTTTCCAGGTTTATGACCTTATGAGGATTTATATCTCACCTCTATCTTATGATTGTCCCCAGGTTATCTGTGGTGTTTTAAAAGGAATAGAATTATATAAGTGTGTTAAGTATGATTTTAAAAATGCCATTATCACCCATGTTCAAGATGTTCGGATATGAACCTGATTCCAAAATATATCATACATCTTGATATTTTAGGATACATTATGTGTAATTTTATGTAATAGATCATGTGTTAATGTGAAATAAAGAACCTATTTGTTATAATTGGTATCATAGGTAAAGTTTAGTTATTTTGGGGATTAGGATTATAAAAATATGTTGAATGAAATAGGGGTAAGAATAAGTATGAGAAAACATCCCAAAATATTGGTATGTATTGATTAATTGGTTTATCAAGAAATTATATAACAGTTTGGATACTACAAGTGGATGTAATTCTGGCACAGATGTACAAATAGGTAACAACTCCGACAGGTTGTGTTGGGCCTGATTTTTTTGTAATCTCGTACATAAAAAAAGTCTTACTGTGCGCCTTGTTTGAAACTCCCCTGGGATATTCTTTGGTAAATTCTTATGTTCATTATAAACAATTATTAAGGGAACAAAAATACCCATAAAAATATTTTCTCGGAAATAGATCATGGATAACATAGATTGAAGCCTATAAATTATTAAGTTAAGGAAATAAATTTATGTTTTAAGTTATACCAATAATGTCATTAAATTCATGTTTATGTGTTTAATCATTTAAAAATACTCATCACTAATTTTCCTTTTATTCTAGACAATAACCGAAAATAGGAGGAATTGAGAAAATAGTCAATTAAAAGGGCAATGTGATGACTACCACAACGAGATTCCTAACCTAATGGGAAATGGAATTGAACAGTTAATGATTATGATCTCTTAACTAAATTAGGTTCTTAATATAAACCTACATCAGTAAGAGTTTCTAAGTCCCCTTAAGAGAGAAAAATTTGCAACTGAGACCCTTATGAGCCAATGGCCTCCAATATTCAATGGATTATCATATCCTTTAATCACGGAAGAATGAATCAACTCTATTTATAAGATCTTCCCCATCATTAAATGTTATGATCAAGGTAATTTCCGACTTATATTTTATTCTATAAAGGGAGAATCTAATCATTTTTTGTACGTTTATCATGAATACAATGCCTGGGGATGAGATCAAAGTGATTGGTGGAATGGATTTCTAAAGAAAATTATAAAGATTTCCCTCAAACTCTCCATATTAAAATAGAAAGGTATTTCATTTTCCTCAAGTAGAAAAAAGATGAATATATCATGGTGTATGAGGAAAACATCATAAGAATTTCATGATACGCCTCCTGCTTTATCGTTCACCCTAATTCAAGGTTCAATGATTCTTTGGTGGTCTAACACCTAGTCAATGAAAATACCTAGTGATATGTGACTTTGATATCTATTATGAAATTTTATGATTTTCCATGAAAATTTAATTAGAGATCGAAAAATATCAGTGTTATCATGGGGATAAGATATAGAAAGTGTATTTTAATTCTAGTGGTCTGATCTATAAATCTAATGGTTCCAGGAAAATTCAACATCCCACTTGTAATATGTCATAAAAGAAGAAACTTGGAAATTTCTTAAGGCTAATGATGAAATTTATTAGGTGTTAAGAGGAAGGACACCTAACTATTGACGACTTACAAGAGATACTTTCTAATGAGATGATGAAATAGAATTATCCAGTCAACCCTCAGTATGTTGTTCATTTCTTCAACTAAATGAAACCAATGCACTTTGAAAACCAATACACTAATCCAAGGATTTTCCAAGAAAATAAACAACCAATAAGGTAGAAATGAATAGATTTTTTCTATCACAACTACTGAGGGCGATCCCGACAATGAAGTGGTAATAGATGTTATATTTATTCATTCAAGACTAGTGAACGTACTTTTTGATTCTGTTTCTACGCATTCCTTCTTATCATGAAGGTTCAGTATAACTACTCAAACACCACTACAAATAATGGATATCTATTTGTTGGTGAAATTTTAAAATGTTGAAATTATTTCATCCCAATTATATAACTTCTCCACTATCAAAATTTTTTGGCTTATCTTCCTATAAAATATTATCATATTCCTTTTGGTAGAATTTGATGCAGTTTTGGGAATGGATCAGATTTCCAAATATAGAGCCGACATAAATTTTGGGGGGAAATAAATAACTCTCTATATCAAAAATCATCTTCAGATTATGTATAAGTTAACTATTGATAATGAATCACCTTTAGTGCCAAAATATCAATCATTGATATTATTTCCTTATGAGAAAATGTATCTTGCTCAAGTGATTGAGTTTGGGGAAAGAACAATCCTTGAATACACGTATACTGTGAGGGATTACACTGTTGTGTTTCCCCTAGAAATTACTCAATACTACAAAACCAGTCTTTAATGGTGCCAAAATTTAGCAGCGTTAGAAAAATTCACTGAGGCATTCCATCTTTATCAGTGAAAAAATAATCACTAATAAAGGATACCATTTATCAGTTCCTTTTTTTATTGTTGATAAAATGTCTTCTACAGGAGGGGTTTGTTTTATCATTGATAAAGGGTACCATTTAACAAGACATTTAATTTTAGCACTAACAAAGAGATTTTTTATCAGTGATTTTGTAGATTTGATAAATATTGATATTTACCAACACTTTTTTCGTGCGGATAAAGCTCACTTTTATTAGCGTTGTTTTGTGCTAATTAAGATCACTTTTATTAGTGCTTATCAATTTAACACTGATAAAAGGGATCTTTATCAGTGATTTTATGGAATTGAGACTAAAATTTTCTATGATATATTTAAAAAAAATTACTTGTACTCAGTCATCATGATTCTGAAGCTCTCATGAAGCTCCTTTTCTATCGACGCGACTCCACTACAATCCATCAGACGAACCAAGAATAGAATCAAGGTATGTTATTTTATAATTTTTTTATATTCTTGTTTGATCTTTTTGGTTTTTAATTTTCCATTATTTCTATTGAAAACCATATCTCATCTCCTCATCATTGTTGTCATGATTCCTCTAGAAGAATATGAGATACCCCAACATACCTTTTAAAGTAATATATCATATCTTCCCCAAAATTATACATGCCTCCAAAATAACCATGTTGTTTGTAATCCTCTCTATGTTCCATGTATCATCCATGATCCCATGGATTATAATCAAACAATTCTTCCCATTTTTTCTATTACTAGGACGAAGAATCCTAGTCCATTTGATATCTCTCTTATTGTGAACATCTACAATAGGAATTTTTTAAGATAAACTACTAACCTCATATTAAGTCAAAAATATATTCTTCTAATAATGATATCAAAAGTGAGTGTATGAAATAAAAATATTCAGATCATTATTGAGGAGGTTGCCTACAATATCAGTATACATGAAGCCTTATGATTAGAAACCACACAATAGATGAGTGACAACTTGAGAGCAGCTTCTTTTGACAACAACAAGAAATGGTCTCTTGTGTTTCCTAGGGTAAATAATAATATTTTGATACATACATGAATTATTTATTATAATTGAAAATACATGAAATGTTAGATGGGAATTTATCCATACATAGATAGATTTCACCCCTTTCCCTAAGTAGCTTCATTTATTAAGCAAAGTGAAACTTTTAAATTAATATCTATATACCAAATCAAGGGTATATTCCCCATGCCAATATTCTAAAATTTAAAACTCTAATTTACCTCAATAAAAGGTAGAATATCCAAATAAAAATGTTCATATAAACGATACAGAAGTTTTGAACTTCAAATTCACTTAGCATAAAATTCATCATTAACAAATTTAATGACTAAATAATTAAGGACAAAAAACAAATTTATTTTTATAAAAATATAATTAGAATTTTTTTAATTCCAAGTGATGAAAGATATGGAATATATATTCCATTCCTATGGGATTTTCTCAAGATATTCCAAAAATCATGGGTCAATATACCTAGTTTAAAAGGATTATAAAAAACCATTGATCCTTATATGGTTGAAAAGAAATTACATTATCCTTATGAATCATAGCTTTAGTCGAACCAGTGAATAACCAACTATCATATATTCAGCATCAATATTTTTTTCTCATAATAATGTCAGTTTCACTTGACATAGATATTGCAATCATTGTACTATTAGCCCTTAGGTACTCCTTGTCCTCGCTAACTGATAATCGGTTGATCTTTGAGAAAAAAATAAGGACCTCTAAATTAATATTTGATTGTTGGTTCTTCACTGAGTAGACTATCTCATATTTCAAAGGGAGGAACAATGATGTTTTCTTAAGGGTAGATGAAGAGCCATAAACATCGTGAATATTTGATGAAGTGGAAGAATCTTCAATACATTCAAGAACAATATACCAAATATTGTAGTGAGGGCATGGTTCCTCGTTTAATCGTATCTCATATCCATCACTGAAAATTTAAGGAATTGATGACATGAGGAATAGACTTTTGAAACCAATTCATAAATAAGGGATAGCCAAAAATGAATAAAAATAGACTTGAGATCAACTTATATACAATCCAAACAAGAAACTACATAAATAATAAATAAAATATATTTTCACACATTTCTCACCAATGTAACAATGTTTTATGTTTCATGTATTAGTTAAACATCCAAATTTTTAGATTGAATCAATGTTTTTTTGGAGAAAACCCATTCTCATTGTTGAAAACGAGAAGAGTGGAGTAAGATCATGTTCTTGTTATGTCTCAACACATCACGAAAAACTCAAGGGATGGGGAAACCCTTCTGGTTACTCATTATCTTTTGTGCTCTATCAACAACACACAGACTCTTTAAATGAAGAAGTTAAGATCTTTGGCATACAGTTATACTAAAAAAATCTTAACTGAATGATGAAGATTATTCCTCAATGGATTCATCGCCATTTCCTAGATAGAAAATTTTTCTTTCCTTATCTATTGAATATAGTATCTCAGTAACACTTCTCTTTCAACACCATACATTATCGATGCCTCTATTGCAACCAATTATTTCAAGATCAATAATCCACATAACTAGAGAAAGGATCGACAAAATGAGAAAGTGAATGAAAAAAAATCAAAATATGCTATAGTAGTGTAGCCTGAGGCATTATCTTATTCATGTGTAATTCCAGCTGATGAGTGTATGTTACTAAAACTAATTTATTTGAATAGATGTTGTTTTATAGGTAATGATGAATTACTTTGATAATTATACTCAATTTTATTTATAAGAATTTGAAGAAAACTTTTCAAATATAAATAGTTGATGATTTTTTAATGTTTTTTGGGAGAAACTTTTGTTTTTTTATTAGGTTTTATTTTTTTTACAAAATTGGGATATGTTTTTTTAATAGGGTTTATTTCAACAATAATATAATTTTTTATGGTATTTGGATTGTAAATATTATTCAATATATATTCTATATTGGGACTTTTTTTATTCATATATGGTGTGTTTTGGTGTCTTTTTGGTCTATTTCTACTGTTGGGGTATGTTGTAATAGTACGTTCTAGTGGTTTTGTAGGGTGTTGTTACAAAAAAATATAATATTTTCTTTTATCAACACTTTAAAAAGTGCGGATTAATTTCATTTATCAGTGCTTATAAAAGTTTTGATAAATTATTCCTTTGGAGGTGCTTAAAATGTGCTGATAGAGGTCCCATTTATCAGATCCTTTTTAGTGATGATAAATATACCCTTTATTAAATCTATTTCAACACTGAGAAAAGTCTTCGTATTTTAATGTCACTCAAGTAGTTAGAACTTCTCTAGTGCTCAGATAGGCCATTTATAGTGCTATTAAAGGTTATTTTTGTAGTATTTTCTAGTCTTCCTCTTAGATGAGAAGTTGAATTTTCACTCCATCTTATACCTAGTGTGTTACCATTATCCCAGACTCTGACTAAAATTGTTTTTGTAAAACATGAGGAGCTGAAGAAACAACTATAGGAGAATCTAGATAAAGGGTTTATATGCCAAATTTCTTCACCATGGGGTGCACCAGTTCTCTTCTTTAATAAAATGGATTGGTCATTATGCCTTTTCATTTATTATCTTGAGCTCAACAGAATAATGATAAAGAATAAGTATCATATTCCACATATTGATAAAAGTTTTGATCATCTATGCGGGTAACAATAATTCTCCATGGTGAATCTGTGGTTGGGAAATTTCAAAATATTGGTGGAGATGGAGTATATTCCAAAAGACTACTTTTCATACATGGTATGGGCACTAGGAGTTCAGAGTGATGCCTTCGAGGATCACTAATGCTCTAGTGATATTCAAAGACTTGATGAATATAGACTTTAGAGATTACTTTAAAAAATTTGTGGTGGTATTTGTAGATGATATTCTAATATACTCCAAAACTAAGAAGGAACATTTAATGTATCTGATCACTATTCTAAATACCTTTCAAAAGGAGAATATTCACACCAAATATATCAAATATTATTTGTAGTAGAAGAAAGTCTCGTCCTTGGGGATTATCATCACAATAAATGGGATATTTGTGGACCTTCAATGACAAAAGAAATTTAAGGATATATGAGGCTAACATTCATGACATATATCAATAGTTTCTTTAGATTATCTAGGTTTTATCATCAATTTGTGATAAATTTATCAAATTTCTCAAACCCCAAACCAAGATAGATTTAAAAGAATTAAAATTTTCTTGGAATGATTAATGTGAAGAAAATTTCAAGATGAAAAAAAAGAGTCTTATCACAACAACAATGCTCACACTACCCACAAGTGTAGATATTTTCATTGTATTCAGTTATTCATTGAAGAAGGGATCATGTTGTGTGTTAATTCATAATTACAATGTCATGTCCTATGCATCATGGTTGTTTAATGTTCTAGAATAGAACAACCCAATGCCTGATCTGGAGTTGGCAACATTTATATTTTCTTTGATAATATAAAAACATTATCTCTTTGGAGAGAAGTCTAAAATATATTTGTATCACAAATTCCTCAGTTACATATTCACACAAAAAGATGTGAATATTCACTAATGATGATGGTTTGCACTAATCAAGGATTATTACTACTTAATTCACTACTATCCTGGAAAAGTGAATAAAGTGGCAGATTCAGTTAGTAGAAAGGATCCAGTAACTATATCATTGATTGGAATTGAGAGGTATCTGATCTTTTTAGATTTTGAAAGGTTGGACATGAGAATCATAAAGTAAGAAAAATCATCAATCCATTCAAAAATTATTTCTCAACCATCCCTTTTAGAGATATTTAAAGAATATATAAGGGTTGATGTATGAATTTAAAAGAAATTTGAAAGTATAAGAAAGGGTATTCCTTGGAGATCAGTGTCAATGAAGGATTTTAGAGATTTTGGTCACAACTATGTATACCATCAAATCCTGAGTTATATAATAAAATATGGGATGATGCACATATTTCAACTATTTCCATTAACCAAGGAATCACAAATATGTATTGAGATATCTAATAGAAATACTGGAGGGATAATATGAAGAAGGAGATAGCTAAATATACATCATGTACTTGGTATGTTAGCATGTGAAGGCTGAAATTCATAAATCTAAGGGGGTGATTCAAATATTTCCCATACCAACATAGAAATGGGAAGACATCACCATGTACTTTTTCACTGGACTATAGAAGACATCTATAGAATATAATGATTTATGGGTTGTTTTAGATCATCTTATAAAGACATGTCACTTTATTGAAATTCAATAGGACTTCTCACTATATCAAATTTGAAGGATATACAATAGAGAAATGGTAATTCTATATGGAGTACCACTATCAATTGTATAAAATTGAGATCTTAGATTCAACTCCATGTTCTAGAAAAGTATCCAACCTGATCCAAAAACTGAGATAAACATCATTATGGCCTCTCATCATCAAAATGAAGTCTAATCTAAGTGAACTATTCATACAATGGAAGACATGTAGTAAGAATGACCTATAGACCTAAAATAAGGGTGGGTCAAACATCTTCTTCTAGTCAAGTGTTCTTACAAAAACAGTTTCCACTATAGTATCCAAATGGAACCCTATAATGCACATTATGGGAAGAGTTTCATAATACCTTCATGATGGGATGATGTTTGAGAACAAAAACTACTAGGTCCTGAAATGGATGATGAAATGGTGGAAAAAGTTAATACCATTCAGTAGCACATCAAGGCTGTTTAGATTGGATAGAATAGATATGATGACAATCATGAATGTGACCTAGAGATTGATGTTAGAGATGTATTATTCCTTTATATATATTTATTGAATAAATTGATGATATTTTTGAAGAGGTAAAAGCTTTTTCTAAGATACATTATCCCCTTTGAGATCCTTGATCGCATAGGAGGAGTGGCCTACTGAATGGCACTCCCACCTAACCTATCTCATGTAAATGATGTATTCTATGTATCCCTATTGATAAAATAAATACCATGCCCTTCTCATGTACTAAATCCATATTTGTTTCCATTGGATAATGACCATTCCAATGTGGAGCATTTGGTAATGATCTAAGATCGTAGAGATAAAGTTCTATGAAATAAAAAAAAATACACCATGTCAAAGTGTTGTGGAGAAACCACAAGTTTGAATAAGTGATGCGAGAACCAAAGAAAGTGATGAAACAAGTTACCGTCATCTATTTTAATGTGGGAAATGGAATGTTTTAGGGTGAAATATATTATGTGGGAAATATTTTAATGACCTTAATTATTATAAATAAAATTCTATTTTTTATTTAATTAAATATCATATTATCTAATATGGTTATAGAAAGCACATGCACATATTTTCTTGTATTTAAAAGACTATTAAGTATCATTACCTTTCATAATATATTCATTGAAAAGTTATCACAATATTATTATAAATTTAGGTTTTTAAAAAATCCAATTGAAATAGACAAAGGAAGTGATGACCTCGACCAGTAGGATCGTACACTAATAATCTAACTTATCAGAGCTTCCAAGGGAGATAGAATCTATAGGGTTTAACCTTGACCAATACCAATTTGGGATCTAACAACTTAGTCATGATTGAAACTATTTAAATGATAAGTTCAATCTCATTACGATCACGGCCCAAACCATGATCATCGAACAACCCCATGAAAGTCTCACCATTGTGTACCCTACTCTAAGGGAGTGTGCTGGTGTATTGAAGGGATATGTATCAAGACCCTATAAATAAAAGTATGGTAATTATTTTTTATATAATAATTAATATATTTTCATTCTATCATGGTTACTTTATAAATGTTTTTTATTTCGATATAAGAAAACACAAATAGTATTTTTGATTAATATTAAAATTCAATTACAGAATTTATTGTGATGAATTACTAGATTTTATTTTAAAAGTAATAGTTTTAATAAAATATTATTATGAGGTAATATTTATTAGATATAAATTATCATAATATTTTTATGATGTAAAATTTAATTTTTATAAGGGTTCAAAAACTATTATTTTCAAAAAACCCACCATTTACCAATAAATATATATTACTATTTTAAAATTTAAAATTCACATATTTATAAAACATTATATAAAATAAATATTTTTTGTAATCATATTGTTTAAATAATACAGTGGTTAATTTCTCATAAATTTCTAAGACAGTTGAATTTTCAGGACTAAATTTAAAACCGTATAAATATACTTTGTGTATTGTAACATCATAATGACCCAAAAGTGACATAATAAATAATATAAATGTTGTACACCACCAAATATACATTTTAACTTCAAAATAATGTTATTTTATATTTATTTTATGAATTTTATAAATCGATTTTGAATCCTAAAAATCATTAATATATTTTATGGTTTTACAACTATTTGTGTAAGAGTATGACTCACTACTACATAATAAATGGTTTGAATTTATTATTCTCAGACCTTGGAATTATAAAATAATTATAAAAACTCCAATTTTGAAGAAACTATGGTCAAAACCAAGGTATGTTCTGTGATTTTGGTTATTTTATTATGTACAGTACAAAACCTAAATAATGAAGAAATCACCCTCTTTTCTTATATAAAACCACCAAATATCCAATTTATCTTCACTAAAAAATCCTTGGAGAATTTTCATACTCTTCCCTGCACTCCCTATATTCATACAAAGATTCCCGTAAGTACTCAAGAAGTCCCTCCCAATCATTTGGAATCACACACTCAATTAAGGGATTTCTCTCTTCTCAGTTCCATTCAAGCACATGTTTTATGTTATGTTTCTTAGTTTCAATTTGAGTTTGTTAGGGTATGTTTTAATACAACCTCATTACATTAAATTAGATTTATAAATTATTAAATACACCTTTCACTCTCATTAACAAGAATGGAGGATAATTTTTCATTCAAATAAATGGTTTCAGAAAACTCCCCAAGAGCCTCCCAAGCCTCACATGCCCAAACACTGCCAAATAATAGATGGGAAGATCTCTCTTCTCTATGCATGTTATAGAAACACATTTACATTCAAGATAAATACCGCATCTCTTGATATTCTTTTACATCATAAGTGATTTGTTTTGAATCCTCCTGGTTAGGAAATTGAGCTTGTTTGGGTTGTTTTTAACCCAAACGACCTCATCCCAGCTCCCTGCCTGAACCGAATCAAAAAAATGTGATAGAAGTCCATCAAGTAGAACTGGCCTGAGGAGGATGCAGTGAAGACACATTTATACTTCTATGTATTTAGCTCATTGAGAGAGAATCACTCAAGATGATTCTAATCGAGTATCGAGTGGATGGAATCCATGAAATTGCGAGCATCACTATACGAAATATCAGTGATCGGACATCCAAGGAACCACAGCATTGCACTGCTCCAATCATGGTGCCAGAAGGACATATCGCCATTGCCAACAATCAACTGAGCGAAGGGATGAAGCTTTTCAACAACGAGGCCAATCAATGCCAAAAGGGACACCTAGTTTCACCCCACCAAGCCCCTGGTGCCCGAGGCATACGCATGCATGGTATTCCCCCAAAGAGTACGATGATCTAGAACACTCCATGGCAGCCTTGCATGCGTGAAGTAGAGTATATCCTTTATGTTGTGCACATTAATTCCTCCCTCTCTCATCGGCCTTGCCATTTTACTCAATGCAATCAAATGTTTCTTCCCCTATGAAAATGGATCCCAAACGAAATTGGAAAGGGTCTTGTCAATGGATTTGATCACACACTTAGGGACTTTGTTGGATGATAATCCCTGGATTGGAGAGGCCAACAACACACTATTCATAAGGGCAATACTTCCACTGAAATATAGGAATTTATTTTTTTAGTTCAGAGCTGTATTTTTTATCTTGTTACATAAGTCATTAAAGTCATAGATACAAAGACTTCCCGGTGAGATGGGACCACCAAGTTAAAACATAGAAAATGTCCCCCTCTGCATTATTGGGAAGTTTCTAACAGCCTACACTCTCTCTATGGAGCCCCTATTGGAGATGTAGAAGTCACTCTTACCCTTGTTGTTCAACTGACCACTCCACCAAAAATAATCATCTAGTGCTCTATTTATACTATGGATTAAGTTACTGTGAACGTTCATAAAGAATATTGTATCATCCAAGAACATTATGTGAGAGATTTTCAGGGCCTTCATATGATGCCTATGTGGAAGGATGCCACTATTGTTGGTGCTTCTCTAAATGAGGCGACTCAGGATGTCTTGAATGAGAATGAACAGAGATGGTGAGATGGGGTCCCCTTGCCTAAGGTCTCAAGTGGACATGAAGAACCCGTAGGATTTCCCATAAATGAGATTTTTTGGAAATAAGGATAATATTAATGACGAATATCAGCAGCAGTACCTAAGAAGAGCCAAGAAGGGAACTTGTCCTACAATAGGTGGTCGACATCGATGGGACCTGAGGCTGCTAGTTGATGGGCCGCATTATTTTATTCCCTTTTAGAAAAGGAGAAGGTGTAGCAAGAGAAGATTTGGCGCAACAAGAGGATTCTCCTGACGATGAAGCCAAAGGCCTGAAGCCCAGCGTCATTGTGGTGAATGGAATTGATAAATGAAAGGCAGTCCGACTTGATGATGATATCATCCCATCCACATTCCATAGCCAGCATCATCCCTGCAAGAATTCCAGAGGCCTCAACAATTGCAAGTTCCCGGAAGGCATGATGTGGTTCATATTTTGATTAAATGATCTTCCCCAGATGAATTCGATCCAGGAGGCCGAGAGCAACAGGCTCATCCTTGGGGAGAGAAGATTCCACGTTGATCATAATACTTCCTTCATTTGGTGGCGGATCCAATGAGGGGGGCAGGAGGGGGAAGCGCCTGGTAAGTGGTTTCCATTGCGGTCCTTCCAGCCCTCGATCCATGAAGTGGCTCGTTCAATCTAGGACTCGGGGGGCTGATGGACATGGTGGAAAATCAAATTGTTGCGCCGAACCCAGATGATCCAGGCCAGGGTGCAACGAGCGCTTGCATTAGCTAATGAAATAGTCGAGCACCCGGGCATAAGAAGATTAGGGAGGTCAAAGGCAATGTCCGGTGAGGAATCCGAAGCTGAACCCAATTTATTCCAAATTTCCTTGGCACCTGGGTAGTGCATAATGGCGTGCCAAGGAGTTTCAAAATTATTTGGAATGAAGGGGCATGAATTAGCGCTGGCCATATGTCAGTAAACAAGGAGGATCATGGTAGGAAGGGTTCCCGTGCACACTTACCACCAAAATTGGAGTATTTATTGGGGGACGTTGAGCTTCCAAAGCACTTTACATGGTCCCCCATCCCGGTCTCTATAGTGAATGCAAAGAGCAAGTCTGTAGCCGGATCTCACCATGTACTCGCCTGAAGAATCATTGGCCGAAAAAAGATAGTCGGGGCCTACATCAGGGACCCAGTGGATGCTTAGGATAATTCTTTGGTCTCCTTAATTAAACCATTACTGTATATTTTCCACACACCATCCCGAGCCCTGGTCTGAAAACTGGCAGTTGAATGTGGCATCTTCCAGACCAGGTTGGGCGGGGGATGTGGCCCGCAAACCATCCTTATCGAAGAGCCATGGATCAGTCCAAATGTTGACAGAAGACCCATTTCCAATCCTCCATACCTGATAGAACTCTATTAATTAAGCTCTATTCCACCCATTCATCGGCTATTCTCGTGTCAAGTTTAATGACCATCTTAGACCCTCTGGTCTTGAAGTTGATATCACTAAGCATCTCCTGAGCCAATGTTATGGCCTCCTAGATTGATGGGACTTTAAAGAACCCATGTTGTTCCAAGGGAATGCAATGAGGAATATGGATAGACATCCTCAAGTTGATAATACTAGCCAAGATCTTGTATGGAATGTTACACATAATCATTGGGAAGTAGTGTGAGATCAAAGAGGGATTTCAGGACTTGGAAATTAGAATGAGAGTGGTGACGTAGGCAATTATAAGTATGCTCCCCCCCCCCTAAAGAATTACTGTATGGAATCAATCAAGTCGTCCTTCACTGAGTCTCAATAGGTCATATAAAAAGAATCAGAAAATCCATCGGGACTCGAAATAATTTCTAGGATCAAATGCATGAGAGATTCTTTAATCTCCAACTCACCAGGAATAGCCCCAAGATTGTTCTTGGTTTGGTTGGACACAAAGATAGGAATAAAATCAAATATAACTGATAGTTATGATGGATAACCAGTAGCCAAGCCTTCATTAGGACCAGTCGGAGTCTCCAAGAAGAAGGAATTGTCCATGCCTCCTGTCATGTCTCTATCCTCCTTGAAGGAACCATCCTCCAGCCTGATGTTCGGTTTGACCAACTTCCCCCTCTCCTTGATTCACATGTGAAAAAACACTATTTTCCTATCTCCCTATTTAATTCACTTGATTCAAGCCCTCTCCCTAGCCAGACGATCTTGTTTCAGAAGTAAATCAGCCAGAATTCCCTTCTTCTCCATGAGTGCTGCATATGACCGTTCATCCCACTCCACCTCCAGGACAATCTCAAGGCTCTCAACTTTCTTCATAATAGCTTTGAAAACTTCTTCAGAGAGAGCCAGGTCCTTCATCCATGATTGATGTTTGAGTTTTGGCCTCTCCATTTTACTAGGAAAATTAATCCATTTGTTTCCTTGTGAAGGAATGGCCCAAATAGTGCTAACCAGTTCATGGTATCCTGGTTTGTCCGCCCAATACTGAGTGAATCTGAACCACTCTAGTGGTTGTGGTGAGGATTCAAGAGACACAAGAAGAGGTTAGTGGTATGATATTCCCCAAACTAGATGAGTCACCTTAGTGCCAGAGAATATGGACATAGCATGGATGTTAGCTAGGAAATGATCCAAATTCCCCCACGAATGGCATGGTCCCCACTAATTATTACTCCACTTGAACTTGTCACCCAAAAAGCTGAGGTCCTAGAGACCCTTTCCAGCCATGAAATGAACAAAATAAAAATTATCTTGCCTTGGGAAGGGTTTTCTACCCTGACTTTCCTCCGGAGTAGCCACAAAATTAATGTATTCCACCGTAATCCATGGCATAGGGAAAGGATCAAACATGCTTAAATCTCTCCATAATGATTCCTGATAGTGCCTATTGAAACTTCCATACACAAAAGAATCATAGAAGAGAACGAGGATGAGGGTTACCTTAATAGTCAGAAACTGATTCCCCGCTTGAATGAGGACCACATTAAACATCATATGCCAAAAGATCCAAATATGGATATTCAACATCTCATCCTGCATGCTACCCTACATTCAGAGCCTTTTGGAAAACTCCCCAATTCAGTTGGGTCATTGTTTATGCTCATGAATAGCTACCACTATTGCTTTGTGGCTAGAGATTTATGAGGCTAGAAAGTCGAACTTTACATGGGCTCCAATACCCTGAGAAATCCAGATGAGCAAAGGTATCATTGGAAAGAGAGTGCTTGAGGACTAGCACCAGAGCTCTTATCCTTATTATAGTTGGACCAAAATATCCCTGGATGCAACTTGGACTTTGACCTTGTGCACACATCTGGTTCCTTATCCAGAAGCAACATGGGAGTGATAGGGCTGCCAACCCTACATGAAGAGAGTTTCCCCCTAGAGGCCACCACAGATGACCTTTCTCTTGCATTGAATTTTTTTGGCCAAGGGAAGGGATCCACAAAAGGTATTTGTGGAGGGGCATCCTAGAAGGGAAGGGAGAAGCCCTCAGAGGGGGCACCTGTGGGATGGGGAAACACCACTATAGCCTACTAGTTTTTCTCTAAAACAAACCCTAAAGCACACACATTGAGGGGAGGAATAGGAAAAAACCCTGGGCCCTTAAAATCTAATATACAGCCTGCTAGAAAGAGTATCAAGGTGTTTCCAAGAGCACAGAAAGAAGGGGAACCCTGGGATGAGGAAACTTATGTTCTCCACTTTATTCAATTATCTTTATTACCTTATGTATTTTATCTTAATTTCATTATGATGCGATATGTTATTCAATATTTCCCTTAAAATATTTTTAAAAACGATGAGAGACCCCTTTCTCTCTCTTCAACCCATTTTATGAATTTTTTTGAGATGTCGTTATGATGCTGAAATTTCACAAAGCTTTTCCACACAAAAACAATTATGGAGTAAATACCATACCCATTTTTTATCAAAGTTATTCACCATTATACACTTATACCTATTTTAATTAGTACTTAAATGTATTTATTATAAACTCCTTGATATTGTAGTAAATATGATGATTAATGAATCCATTTTGTATGATCTATTTTCTCATTTAAGTATAAGAATGAAATGAAAGTGATAGGTGTGAATGGAATTATATAGTACTCTAATGCATAGGGTAATGTTTAGTCTCATGAGACATAATTTTGGGATAGGTAGTTAACTTGATTTATTTATTGTATTTTTTCCACCATGATGTCTTATAAGTTTATCCTTCAGTTATGTCTATGATGTAGTGTTTTATGTTGTTTCTAAATTTCGCATGTTATGATTATCATGCCACATCTTGTCTCATTGATCACGTTTATAATCCATACTATTTTTATTCCCTGTGATATTTCTTTTTTCTAACTTGTATCACCTTATTCCATGTTTATTACCTTACTTCGATTTATATCTAACCCATTTGTTATATTTTTTTCATAGGTTATTCCATGTAGTTTTAAAAGCTGTTTCATTTTTGAAGCATGTTAATGACGTTTTTAATAATTTCATTATATCTAATGTTCAAGATGTTATTATTTGTACCTAATTCCTATAGCTACTAGACATTTAAATATTTTCAGTTGGGTTGTGTTTACTTTTATGTAATAAATCATGTACTAATGAGAAATATATAATAGTGTTGTTATATTATTTCACACTTGGTTTGACACTCATAAATGATATTATTTTGAAATTGAAAAACTATTTACAAGTAATTAGGAAGGACTTGAATGAATTTTCAGGTTATAAAAATTAATAGGAAAATTACCTTAGATTACATAGATTAAAACTTAAACTCATAATTTAGGATTCAATTACCATTAATAATTTATTCCATCTAAGATAAAAAGTTTTTCATTTATATGTTTATTAGTTAAAGTATTCTCATATTGTTTGTCTTTTTTTGTTAAGGGATGTAAATATAAGAAATCATTCCAATAACCAATGTGATAAGAAATGTGATGATTTTTCTAATGATATTCTTAACCTTATGGGAGTGGGATAATATGGAAACTTCAAGGAAGTGGCATAAGAGATGACCCACGTTATGAATAGTAACTTTAATGGTGATGAACACCCTCCTTCCCCTAAGAAAGAGAAAATTGTGGTTGAGTTCTTTATAAGTCAAATTCTTCCTAACTTTAGTGGATATTTTGATCCCCTCACTATATAACAACAGATTAACTCTGTTGAGAAGTTTTTATTTATCCTTTAATGATCTAATCAAGATAAATTTGTGTTAACTATTTGTCACATGTAGTGGGAATGAAACAAATGGTTGACACTAATCAGAAACACGAAGTCTAAGAAGGATAATGATTCAATGGTATGTTAATAATTCAAGAAAATATTTTTTAATAAATATATCCCCCGAAAACTATATCATAAAATAGAGTGGTTTATGAGGAAAAATTCATAAGGCATGTATAGTATGTCTCCAACTTCATCATAAACACTGAAAGTAATGCGTACCACTTCTTTAGTGGAATAAATCCAAGTGTACAAAAAAATTTACCGATTCAATACTTTGAAATGTATATAGATATTGTTTATTGTTCCCTTATAGACGAATGGATATTGGTGACACTTAGTGGTATAATGTACCTAGAAATAAAATGTATATAATGGAGTTTTCTTCAAAATGATCATTAGAAAAATATCATGGAAGAAAGAAAACATAACATCCCACAAGTCAAATGTAGTGAAAAGAGTATCCCAACAATTGCCTAAATGGAATTGGTAGATACTTATTATGTGGAAAATAGTGGCATAAAACAAATCAATTCAAAGGATACATGAAGAAACCCAGGAATTTGATTGGAGAAATAAAAAGTTTAGATCAACACTCATCAATCGATGTAGTGTTTCTAATGCAGGGGATAATGGAATTATATAATCCAATACCCTAATCCAAGGGGTTTTTAGAGAAAACCTATAACACAGTGTGAGTTTCTAAACTTTTATTGAAATAATTTATTCATATTGATATTTTTCATTTCATGCAACACTAAATATAGCTTGTGTTATATTAAAGAAGTATGTCTGGATTGTGTTTTACACAACTTCAAGTAAAGCATGCACTAAATGAAACACTTAGATTAGCTTTTATCCCATGCAACACTTTGTTTGGATTGTGTTTCACATAATGTTTAGTTTCTTTAGTAGCTTTCATTACAATCATGTGTGAGTTTTATTGAACTCCAATACACTATTAAAAATCTTATTAAAATATTATTAAAGTTACCACCTAGTCATTGGAATAGAAGTTATGAATAAGATTAACTAAATTGTGAAAATACGATTCACTCAAGTATAAAAAATTAATCCTTTGGTTATCAATTAGATTGAAATAGATGTCATAACTATATGAAAATAAATAAATTACTTTTTTAAGAAAACTATTTTTCTACGTACAAAAAAAATTATATCAGTAAAATAAAAAAACTAGTTTTAATGGATGGTTTCAATAAAATTTATATATTATTCAATCAAATATTTTTTATACCCATCCAATATATTGTATAGCTATAAGATAATAATAAATCAAAATTTATGAATAAAAACATGTATTTTTCTAAAACGTAATTTTACTGCCTTTTAATGGAAAACCCATTTTAAATATAAATTTATACACTTTTATGATTTTTATTTGATAAAAAAATCTTATTTTTTGGAATAATAATATTAAAATTTAATTTTAGGAAATTTTTGGTGTTTTTATTAGAAGTTTAATTTCTTGATTAATAGTGAACAATACTGAATTTTAATTCAAAACTGCTTTCAATATAATTTATTTATATAGATAAATTATCTATTAATTTCGTATTAAATGATAATTAGATAAATTAAAAATAAATTATTTCAATTTAGGTCCTAGGAACACATTTCACATAAAAATTGGATTTAAAACTTTTCAATCTTTTGGACTAATTCATTTTAAAAACCCACTTCTACGACACATCAATGGGATTAATTTTAAATTAATTTTTAACACTTTTTTAGTTAGAATTTAGAAAAATGGGTTAGATTTTTTTTTCATCATAATTTATAATACCTATTTCGGTCAACTTAATTTTGGAACCAAAAAAAATTATTGAATATAATTAAAATTAATTACAGCAATTAAGGTAAAAACGAGTTTACTTAATGGTAAAACTTTATCTAAAGGGTCTAAATACCGTAGAAATTTGTCAAAATACATTATGTGGAAATATATAGACCATATCCCCCCTATTATATAAAATTTTCAATTATTTGAGGCATACTATGTAAGGGATACCTATCAATAGAGTTTACCTTTTTATATTTACAAGAATTTCACTCCTCAACTATAAAAGGGCACTCACCCCACTCACCTATTCACACATATAAAGCCAATTTTTAACATCAAAACCATTCCCAAATTAGATCCAAAAGTTCATAATCTCAATATATAAGACTCAAATTGGTCATAAAAAACCAATTTAGTCATTTGGTGAAAACTATAATGAATTACCCAAAGAGGAGGTAATATCTATCCACAATAACTTTTGTTTTATTTCATTATCCACATCCAAAATTATTATTATTAAATTATTATATAATAAAATTATTATCATAAATATAATTATTTTTCATATTCTAATAGTTATACCAACACCTACGCACAATCTAATCAGATGGGTAACAAACATAATGTTCGTTTGTATAATAGACCGCCGCCTTGTGAAACAATATCATTTATTTTCCCTTTACCACCACTCATTGTAGGAAATAATAATGGAAATACTATTTTTAGGTGAAATTTAATATATTTATAATTTATTTATAATTATTTAAATTTTACATAAAATATTACTTCATGCTTTCTATTTTGGTTAAACACAATAACTTCATTTTTAGATGTGTGTACTGCCGCCTCCTATGAATGATGTGATTCATTCACACTTTACATGGAAGGTATTAAGGATGGGTTTAGAAAAATTATTTGATATATATGTAACAATAATTATAATTTAATTATTATATATATATACATATATTTAATTTACTTTCTTTCTTTCAATATGACAATCAAATGGAAACAACATTAATGTGTACGTATGGCCTACCGTCTCCATGAACGGTGTATTCTATTTCATATTTATACATTTTTTATATTATTATAAATATTTTTATAATTAATATATATAATATCTATATAATTTTAAAAATTTTGAAAATTATTAAATAATTATAAACATATAGGACCAATAATAACAAGTCAAATTATATACAAAAAACAAAGAGGATATTACAAGAAATGTAACAGTAACATGAAATTATTAATAAAAGAGTAATATAAAGTCATAATAAAATAATTTATAATATTATATATGATAATATGGTAATTTGGTCGATTTACAATAAACTTATACTTATTATATAGTATTTTTGAATGTGTACGATGGAATTCAAAACTAAAGGTAAGGGTTTTTCTCATCTCACTTTTATTTATATGAGTCTTATGAATTATTCAAAACTCATTTATTTTTTTGTGGTGTAAATTCTAACCAAAAATGTATTATATTATTATTATACATAAATTTATGGTTATTTACATATCAATTTTTATCTATCTTTCATGGGGTTTATGAGTCAAATTTTACTAAATTGTTAATGTAATTTTTTTCTATTTTATTTCATTGAGACACATGTCATGTTATGAACCTATATTTTTATATGAGGTGTATATACATCGATTTGAAACTTTATATAATTAATATCCTTCTTTTAATGATATTTTAATATTTATTTAATCTTATTCTTTCAATATTCTTATGATTCAAAGTTACCAAAGTGGTAACAGTTTATTATTATAATATCATCGTTTATCATTATTGTTTATTACTATGCTTCCATTGAAAAAATATTATGATCCATATTTTAATAAATCTAATGAATGTTTCTTATCGTATGGTTATCCCTGATATCTCAATGTATTGGTACAATTTTTTCACTCTTTAGTACTTATGATAATTAATAATGTGTTTTTATGTAAATTTAACTTTATTTCTCTCTTTAGTGATAATTTTTTTATCCACAAAACCTTGTCTTATTAAAAATATATACTATTATGAGTAAAATAAATTATTACCCATGTTTCACCTTTTTAATAAAAAAAACTTTTTTAAAAGGAATATCCTTATTTTTCATATATAAAGGCACTTTTCTAAACTTTTTACGGCAAAAAAGGAATTTTCGGCATGTACAGATTTATTCGTTGTCATTTTTTAAAGCTTAATTTAAATATTTACAAGGTTATTTTTAAAATATGATTTTTTTTTCTTAATGTTCTGTCAAATAATTATTTTAAATTACTTTTCAAAGAAAAAAATTCTTCAAAGCAATTATACTTTAAAAAGTGCTTAAAATGGTTTTCAAGGCTTTATTTATATTGTTTCAAGGTTATTTTCAATGGTAATGTTTTTTTAATGTTAATGTTTTAAAAAAACTCAATGTTTAAACGATGGTTTCCTCAAGAAATGTTTCAAATGATTTTTAATCATTTATATATATGTTTTCAAAGTTGTTTCAAAAAAAATATTTTAAAAATATTATATGTTTTAAAAACTGATTTTAAATAAAATTTTATGTTCCAAGAGATATTTAAAAATACTTCTTCATATAAGATGATATCAATAGATACACATGTTTTTCTTACAACAGTTTTTTATCATTTTAATAACAAAAAAATCAAAATAATTACATAACCAAGATAAAATGGTTAAGTCTCTTGGTAAAATTAGGACCAAAATAATTTTTAAAAAATAAATCATAAACATTATTTAATTCATTATTTTTTAGATTCTTAGTGTCCCTAGTGTACTCCTTAGTATAAGTAGTCACTTGAGGATATACATCAATGAAAGGGTTGAACTAAAAGCTCGGTAAAAGGATAGATAATAACATGAATCAGTATAACATTTGTGATCACAATCATCAATATAGTAACATAATAATAAGATCATGATCATAATCGTGAGATGAAGATTTAGATAAATTCATGGAATGTATCAATGCATAAAAATGAAACATCATGTCTAAGGTGTCAACTACCACACATTTTTGTGAACAAAACTAGCATCATGATCATTCATAACATATATAAATAACCATGACATCATAATTGTGAAAACAAATTATCACCATGTTCATGAATATTGTACAATATCTCTTGGAATATATCAAATTACCTAATTATTTGGAGTACTAAATAATTCTGCGCACACCTTTCACATCATAACATTTTCATAATCATTAACTCCACTTATAACGTTTATCAATCATGGAAATAAAATGAACAATAAAAATAAATGGGTTTAATGATAATTTTATAAATAATAAATTAATGAATAAAACTTTTTAATCCCAAAATAATAATATAATAACATACTTGGTATAATAATCATAAACCATGAGTGAGGAGGAAACAATCTCAAGATAAGTTTAATATGAGTTTTTAGAAAGAATATTTCTCTTGGAAAAATAATTCAATTTTTCATAAACTCACACTAGAAACATTTATATTCTATAAAATAATGGGAAATTACTTTTTAATAATATAATAGGAACATTCATACCATGGAAGAGAGAATAACCCAACGAAAGCAATCGGGTTCTACAATCCCCTTACCTTATGTCCGAATGATTTTTTCTCTTTAATATATTTAATAATAAAATAAGATTCCTTAATTAATAAATAAATAACCTATTATACATTTATTTTATTAATTATTATTTTATTAAGTTCTTTTATGTACATTTTGATGAGTTGTAGTGTTTAATTCTATCGTTCGGTAGTGTTCATTTTCTTGGTTTTCTTGTCTGGTTCACTTGTATACACGTATTTATGTTTGTGTAAAATGAAGATAATTATCAAGAATTAAGATTAAAAGTTATTAGTGAACATATTTAGGATTTAATTATCTTATAAATCGTTTGGTTATATGGTATATGGATGAACCATATGATAAATAGATAATGATAATCGTTTAGAATAATTTTGGCAGCTTTCAGCCACAATGAACTCATTTTGTTTTATTATTTAATATTATGTATATATGTTAGTAAAAAAACATGAAAATGGTTATAAAAAAAGTTAAAAACTATTTCAAGCGCTATAATGGTTTCATGACCATCCTTTAATGTGGTAAACTAAAACTAATACTTTCCGTCCTTGAAGGCGATAAATAAACACCTCACGGACTATTCTTTAATTTTTACTATAAAAAGGAGAGGAGAAGAGGTTTGGTGTGGATTATTCCAATAAAATAATATAATAATAGTATATATAATATAATTTTTTTATAATTCCAATTTGATAAGGGTATATTAGTATAGAATATGAAAAGGACTTGAAGAGAAATTAAAAGAAAATGAAAGAGGATTTTACCTCTTGAACTTCTTCTCATTGAGAAACACTTTAGGAAATATGGATTTGGTATTTTTTGTGACCAAAGGCTTTTGGAAATTTAGTTTGAATATTATGAAGATAATTGGGTAGAAATTGGGAATTATTGAATTTTTGAAATGAGGGGAGAGATAAGGTGGGGAGGGGTGGTAATTATAGGGGAGGGGAGGGGTGTTTTTTCATTATTTTATTTATTATTTCAATAGTTTGGCTCAAGATGATCAATAGTTTAATCTGTATCACTAAATATACTAAAACATGAATTAGAGTTATATATTATGGGCTTAAATCATCCATACTAAATTTATTACTCAATAATTCATGTATTTTTTAAATACCATAAATTACGGTATTTCCCTATTCACCAAAAAATCAACTATTTTAGAAAAATATCAAAAAACAACAATAACCATTTTTCATGTTTAGAATTAAAAAATAGACTCAATATTTTTAAAATAAAATTATAAATATGATAAATTTATTTTTTAAATAAAATCATCATTTATTCAAAAAAATACTCATTTTAAAATTATAACCGATTTTATGACAAGTTTAAAAATTATATAAGGTCTCATAAAATTTTCTAATAATAATAAGAAAAAAAATAAAAAATTATGAATAAATGTAATGATAATAATTTTTATTTTAAATAATTATATTAGTTATAAAATTGTAATTAAATATTTATTACTTAGAAAAAATACCATAACTGAAGTTATCATTTTTGAAACGTTTATTTACTTATATCATGAAATAAATATATAATATTTTCGTTCATAAGATACCTAAATTTTATTTACACTTTCATATGTGATGTTTTTATTCTATTGTATGTATTACTATTACTAATGGTCAAGTTACTATTTCATTAATATTCTTTCTTTTAACTTTTAAAAAGACCTTTTATTTCATTCATTCTTAATTTATAAAGTTTTTATTGTTCTCTATATGTGATTTTATGTGATTTATATTATATATAATAATTATAATAAAAGATTATTCATTGATAAAAAATTGTTACATTATTACCCCTTATGAAATTCCACCCTTGATATTTCATTTTATATGATGAGTTGAAAACGTGTGAGGGTACTTCTCCTATATCACTTACACTAGTTCCCATTTTTCATGTATTTATTTATGGTTTTTTTCATATCACTTTCACCAGGTGAGTTGTCTTTTTGTGTAGAACTATATCTCTACAACCCATGATCTTCACTATCTTATCCTCATAAGAGACATCACTTTCCAACTGTATCACCTATGGATTGAGTGCATGTATGGGATCTGGTATGTATTTCCTCAAGAGGGATATGGTTGGCGGAAGTAATAGTCAATAGGCCACATCTCTGAAACAACTAAGAATATTGAAGGGGTTGATGTACCTGGGACTCAACTTTTCTTTCTTACCAAATCTCATGATCTTATCCCATTTAGATATGTATAGGAATACCACATCCCCAACCTCAAACTATTGATCTCATTGATGATTCTCAACATCGCTCTACTGTTGACTTTAGGAGGCCTTGATGTGTTGTATAATGGTATTCACCTTTTACACCATTTCTTTGACCATTTCAGGTCACAACAGCTTACTTTCACCGACCTCATATCATTATTTTGGTGTTTTGCTTCTTTTCCCATAAAGGTCTTCATATAGAGTCATTTGCAAGCTCGTGTGGAAACTGTTATTGTAATAGAATTCAGCCAGAGGTATATATTGGTCCCATCCTCCGTTTAAGTTCATAAAAAATTATCAAAACATATCTTCCAATGTCTAGATAGTTCACTCATATTGTCCATCGGTTTGGTAATGATAAGTCATACTAAATATTGGTTCATTATTTAGAGAATGTTAGAGAATTTTAATGAACTTGGAGTTTAATATCATAACATGAGTGGAAAATATTGATACTATTACTACATACATCCTTACCACATATATGATTTATATTTGAAATTTAATCTAGTGAGAAGTCCACTAGAATTTCGATAATGTGAGATGTCTTTGTAAGATGATCCTAGAAAACCCATATAGAATTATTTCCTCTAGATATCTTCAGAAGTCTAGTGACAAAGTTCATTATGATGTTTTCTTATTTTTATACTAGTATAGGTAATGGTTGCATCATAACCTTAGACTTTTTCCTTTCAACCTTTACTTAATAACATATCAGGCACTCTTGATTTATATTTAGCAATATCCTTATTCATATTGTCCCACCAGTTGTTCTCTAAGAGATATCAATACATCTTTGAGCTCCCTGGGTGAATAGACAAGGTTGATCTATGTGTGTCACTCTGAAGAGATTTCTTTTTATATGAATTGAATAGTACACTAATTCATGACCCTAATATTTCAACTTCTTATTCATCAATTCTGAACTCTGGGGACTTCCCCTTTCTCATGGCCTCTTCTAATTTTGAATTTCTACATAATTTCTTTGAGTATCCTTTATTTTCACCATGAGTGATGATTGAGATATCATTTGATAAAGGATTGATTATGTTCCTTTCTCAATGATTCCCATATCCATCCTTTTTATTTCTATGAAGATTGGATCCTTCTCAATTATCATCATTTATAAGGTTATATGATCCTTTCTACTTGGAGCATCTTCCAATTTATAATCATTGTCAAGATAGTTGTAGATTGAGAATTTATAATCATTGATAACATTTAACCATCATCACTGGGGAATATTAATCTATTTGTGTGGGAATATATATTTGTGGCTCTTATGATCTGTATATATTTCAGACTTCTCACCATAAAGATAATGTTGCTATATTTTCAATGCAAAGATCACAAAATCCAACTCCAGATAAAGTATGGGATATTTTTTCTCATTAATTTTCAAATGCCTGGATGCGTAGGATATCACTTTATCATTTTTAATTAGTACACAACTTAAGCCCTTCTTTGAAGCATTTTTTTATACCAATAATAATTCCCTAATTCTCAAAATTGTGTGTACTAGAATGGTGATAAGCCAATTTTTTAACTCTTTGAAGAAGCATTCAAATTAGCTAGTCAAGATAAATTTTCTCCCTTTTTAGTTAGCTTGGTTAGTGTGCTTGATAATCATGATAATTTATTCAAAAATCATATATAATACCCATATATACCAAGGAACCTATATATATCTGTTACAGATGTTGTCCTGGGCCACTCTTTTATTGCATTTATCTTATAAGGGTCCTCAGATATTCCTTTACAAGTGCTAAAATTCCCCAATAATAATACTACCTACATATAGAACTCACATTTAATATAGTTTACATATATATTAACCTTTTACAAGGTCTTTAGTACAATATTCAAATACTCATCATATTGTTCATTTCTCTTTGATTATATCAGAATGTCATCGATAAAGACTACCACAAATTTGTTGTGGTAACATTTAAAGACTCTATTCATTAATTCCATGAATATTTATAGAGAATTAGTGAGTTTAAAAGGCATCAGTATGAACTCATTGTGTCAATACATAATTCAAAAAAATTTCTTGGGAATGTATACCTTCCTCACCTTTAATTGGTGATATCCTGATCGAAGGTCCCCCTTAGAGAAGTTCTTAATCCCATGTAGCTAATTGACAAATTCATCTATCCATGGAAGGGGATAAGTTTTCATTATTATGATTTTTTATCTCACAATAATCAATGTAGTGGTGCATTGATCCATCCTTATACTTGACTAAGCGGACCGGTGCACCCTATTGTGAAGCACTCAGGTGTATAAATCCCTTATCCATATTCTCTTATAACTTCTTCTTCAGTTCCTCCAACTCATAAGTGGCCATTCTATGAGGTTTTTTTTGATACAGGTAGAGATCTATGAATATGTTCAATTTAGAACTCATCCTTTTGGTCAAGAGGAAGACCAAAAAATTATTTAGGGAACACATCAATTAATTTTCTCATAATTGCCTTATCCTGAATCATTATTATCTCTTTTATCTCAAACATTTGAGCTTGATATGTTGTCTCTTTAGGAAATTATATCCACACATGAAATTATGATTATGAATTAGATTCTTCCTCATCCTTGCACTTATTTAAAATTGTATAATGCCTCTAAATATAAATGTTTATCAACCTTTCTTGATGGTTAATGTTGTCTTTGTATAAAGAAAGCTAATATTTTCACAATATAATATCAAAATCCCCCAAAGGAAGTAAGATTGGATTTTCTAAGATGGTCAATCCCTGATCCTTATACGAGGAGGAGGTATATTTTATGGATAAAATAATTTCCTCATTTTCTATTCTCACAGATAACTTATCCTCCATATTTTTAGGTGGTGTTTGTATAGTTCTACTAATCTTACCAGATATGATAAAATGCGTATAACCTGAATCAAATAGTATGTTCGATATTCTTTAATGAATAAATAGCATACCTATAACTAAATCATTGTCATGATCCACATATGTAGTATTGATTGAATAATATTTCCCATTATTCTTTGGAATTAACGGTTTCTAACATTGATTACACTTAAGGGATTATGGTTTAGTTCCCTAGCTTGTATAGTTCCCTTGATCCCTACAGTTGAATTATTGAACCATTGGTCATTCTCTCCATTCCCCCACCACATTTTACTTCATCCTCATGTCTCATTGAAATTTTTGAGCTTGGTGGCCTTATCTACCACACTTGATGCATTTACCCATCCCATCGAGGAAATTACCATGATGCTTCTTCCCACATTTTTAACATGTGAGTGGTTGAGTATTCATTCAACCTTTTTCATTTGATCATATAGTCTGACACTTTATATTTTTCTTCTTATCTCCATAGATATGGTACCATTATCTAAGCTTCATCTCCACTTTGAGAGAACATCAAACAACATCTTCATAACTCCAAAAGTGTCAAATATTTTTAGTCTTTTCATGTTTCGGTTTTAAAACACTAAATAATCGATCTATTTTACTATAATTGTTGATAATGAAACTCAAATAATAGATTGAAATCCTTATGAAATTTTCTTCATAATTCATGATAGATTCACCTTCTATTAACTTTAGCTCTTTGAATTCTCTCCCCAAATTTGTCTAAAGAGTTTAATGGAAATACTTATTAATAAACATTTTTTTAAATTCTTCCCACTCTATTTCTTAAATACTAGCTTTTTCGTGCTACTCTAAATAAACAACCACCATTGGTTGGCCTCTCTATCTAAATAAAAAATGAACAGAGTCACCTTATCTATCTCAAAATATTAAAACACAGAAAAGATCTCCTCTTTTGAGCTAACCAACTCTTCCACAACTAGTGGATCAGAAGATCCAATAAATGTTGTTGGTTATTTCCTCATAAAGTACTCAATATAAATTTGCACCCTATTAGGGGAAATATTATGTTCCACATTATTCAGGTTATTATTCATACCCTCAGATATCTTGGTAGGTAGATCCATGAAATCTTAAGCTCCACATCCCAAGTCATTGGGGATGCCATTTGTGAAATCACATCATTGTACCTCACATGTATGTTTTTGGGTTTCTACTATTTCCCACCATTTTCTAAGATAGAAAATGTTTAAACACAACATAATTCAACAATTCCTGAAGAAATAAATTAATCCATTGTGAAATTAACTCTAAAGGTGTATCATGTGAGATTATTCTATTTAGAATTTTTCTAAAACATTGTTTCTTTGGTGATTACATATTCTTATCCTCATACATAAGGGTTTTAACAAATTTTACCTAATCCTTATTCCAAAATTAACTAAATTGTGCTCTAAGGCCAAATATAGATACCCTAATTTTTCTTACATTATGTTACATCATTTTAATGATAAACAACATAAATTCTTTACAAAACAAGGATCCAAATTTTCTGTGTCTTGGGAAAAATAGGAAAAAACATTATAATTACATAATAAAACAAAAAAATTATTTAATTAAATCTTATATATCTTTTTATTGTCCCTTTTTTTACTCTTTAGTATAAGTATTCATCTGAGGATATACATCAAAGAAAGTGGTGATCTAAAAGCTTTGTAAGAGGATAGATAAGAACATGAATAAATATAACACGGGTGAAAATAATCATAAAAATCATAACATAATCATAGTTTAATCATTATAATCATTATAGGATGAATTGGATAAAGTCATGGTGTGTGTAAATTCATAAAAATGAAATATCATATCTTAGGGGTCAACTACCACACATATTTCTGAACAAATCTATCATTATATTCACAAATAACATATAGGAACAACAAAACATCATTATTGTGAAAAAATATAACATTATGTTCATGTATGTTTCACATTATCTCACTATATAAATCATATTACCAAATTTATTGGAGAGCTATATAATTATTGGTATACCCATCACATCATAACATTTATATAATCATGCATGCCACTTAGAATATATATCAATCTTGTAGAAAAAATAACCCATGTAAAGGAATCAGTGTCAGGATACTTTTAAAAAGAATACAATCATGAATAAAAAATTTGGACAAAAATATAAATATATAATAACATACTTAATATAAGAATCATCGATCTTGAGTGAAGAAGAAACAATATCAATTGAAGTAAAACATGTTTTTCTAGAAAGAAGTGTTCTCTTGGAAGAATATTGGAATTTTTTATAAATTAATATTGAAACCATTTATATACTATAGAAAAAGGTAAAATGAATTCTAAGATCATAATATGAACATTCATACCATGGAAGAGGTAATAACCCAAAAGAATGGAATTGAGATTAAGAATCCCATTACTTTATGTATGAATTATTTCTTCACATTAATATTCAGAATAATTAATTTAGACTAACTAATTAATATATATAGAACCTTTTCTATATCTATTTGATTAATTATAATTTTATTAAGATTGTTTATAACCATTTTTTGAGTTATAGTGTTCAATTTTATCTTTTGAGAGTGTTTGTTTTCTTGGTTTTCATGATGGTTTTCTTGTATACATATATGGAAGTTCATGTAAAATGAAGATAATTCTCTAGAAATAAGATTATATATTATTATTCGGTATAAAGAAAATTAAATGATCTTACAAATAATTTGTTTATAATGTATTCAGATGAATTATTAGATAAAAAATTATTTATAATCATTTAGATTAATTTTGGAGGCTTTCAGTCACAATGAACATGTTTTGTTTTATTATATAACATTATAAATATATGTTATTTATATAACATAGAAATGGTTATAAAATAAATTTTACAATCTTTCTAAACAATTATAACAGTTTCATGACCATCCTTTAAGGTGGTAAATGAAAATGCTAATTTTTCATCCTCAAAGGTGATAAATCAACACATCAAAGATGATGTTTTTATTTTTAGAATAAAAGATTGGGGATAATATGTTTTATGATGGATTATTCCATTAAGATAATAAAATTACAGTATAAATAAGATACTAGAGATATAATTCCACTAAAAAATGGGGTTATTATAGATAATAAGAAAATAAAAGAACATGAAAAGAAATTAAAAGAAAATGTAAGAAGATTTTACCACTTTAAAATCTTGTCCTTGAGAACCTCCTTATAAAAAATGTATTTGGTATTTTTCTGATATAAAAGGCTCATAGATGGGATATATTTTCTTATGATGATTATTTAGTAGAAATTAGAAAATATTCAAGGCTTGGAAGAATTAAGGAGAAGAGGTGGTGAGGGGTGGTATCTATAAGGGAGGAGAGGGGTGTTTACTCATTAATTTGTTCCTTATTTAATTATTTTGGATCAACTCTATAGATAGTGAAAAGACACAGAAATTTCATGTAAATTTTTTTATGCGAATTTTACGAGTCCATGAAAATTAACGGTGCGTGATTCCAAGGCTCAGTGTGCCCGGAATGAATTTCTGAATTTATTTTAAGTATGTTCAGTAAATGTGAGAGTGGGTTTTTGTAACTTTTGAACCGGTTCTTGGAATTAAAATCTGAGGACACCGTAAAACTCGCAGCGCTGATATTAAATTAAGGAGGCCTTAACCTCATCCACAGTAGGTCTAGGGTGGAAGATATTTTTTCACTTTTTTCTGGAAGAAGAAAAATATAACAATTAACATTTTATTTTTCTTTTGAAACCTCTTTTAAAATTATAGAGGTGGGGACCACCCGAGCTAGAAAAACCCCAATTTAAATTCATGGTGGTGGGGACCACCCAAACTTCTCTTAATGGGGGTAAACCTCTCAACTCTTAAAAAAATAAATTGAGCCAACTATATTTAATTAAATGTGTCATCCTTAATTAATTGTTAGACTTATTTTTTGTAATAAGTTGGATCTTCATTTTTTTCATTTTGGAAGATTTCATTGGCAAAGGGGCTTGAGGAGAACTTTGAAGAAATTCATTCTCTTAAATTAAGAACATGCTCCAATGAAGAACAAGGGACTGGCCCCGAGCCCAGATCAGAAGTGCCTTGCAAAAGCAATGAACACCGACGTTCTTCAACGACTTCGTCTTCATCATCTTCACACCTCCAATGAACGACAAGGTAGGGTTTGTTGTTTTTGAATACCCCCTTACCCATTCTTGACATTCTTCATGATTAGAGAACAAATAAGCCACTTACTACCATTATAACATTGAGGGTTCGGGCCAAACGAACCCGGACCAACCTCTTTACAAACATTATGGATCATGGTGGTTTTAAATCAATGGAGACACCATGATACAAGTTTATATGTCTGCAGAATGAAGAACGGAGCATCGGGGCACACACGGTGACCCGATGAACATCTCTGGTGACCCGTGCCAGTTTCTAGAATAGGTGGAACTCAGGAGTGGCGGCCGACACTCTGGTCATCCGTGAAGAAGACCACGGCGCAACCGCACCGTCGGAGAAGGGCCTCAGCCCATCGGCCGCGGCGGAGAGAGGGTGGTGTCCAGCGCACGGCCGGCTATGTGACGGTGAGGGTGGAATGCATCTGCATCGCCCGACATGCATGTGTCACGACACAAGACCGTGGCGGTGGTGGTGGGGCGGCCGACTCACTGCCGGACACCAGGGATGGCGTGGCGAGTGACCGCGCCGCGCGGAGAAGGGTTGGATGTCCGGCCAGCTCCGAGCTGAGTGGACCGCCTAGAGGGCCTCCATCATAGGCCTCCCAGTGGGAGGTACACACCGGTGGGTCGAGCTGGACCCAACAGGCTAGGTCGGACCCATCGGACCAAGTTGGACCCTGGGCCAGACCTGGGTCGAGTCGGGTCTATCCGACCGGGTCGGACTAGACCTGGACCAGCTTCGACCCTTTCTGCTCTTTCGGCCATATCATGAGCTTCGGGAATCCATTTGATGAATCGTCTGTAGCACTAGAAACATTGTACCAAGATGGTCCTTTTGGTATACCCCACTTGAGTGTTAGATAAAGTTGGGGTAATGGTAGGTTGGATCGAACATCAATCCAACCGGGCCCTCGGGAGTAAAAATCTAATAACTTACAGACCGGGTGTCCGATTGACGCACCGACTATTGTGTTGAGACCCCTATTATGTGGTGGTTCTTTGGGATACTCCTTCATGTATCTTTGTGGCAGTTGGAGTAACAACATGTGGCTTGGGAAGCGGACCCTCCCAGAATCAAGAGAGCTTAGTGAGGGAACCTTGTAGCTGGTTGTATCATGAGAAATGGATTCTATGCGGGTCTTTGTTTTGGGATCCTACATGGGTATGTGTTCCAGTATCCCTATTGGATCTTCTCTAGGATTCCATGTGGGACCACTCTAGGATCCTACGTTCATCTTCTATACTTGGATCCTATGTGGGTCTAATGATCTAGGATCCTATGTGGGTCTGATGATTTAGGATCCTACGTGGGTCTGCCTCCCAACCGTGTAAGTTGATTCAGTAGTTACATCGAATCATCTTTAATATTGTACCTAAGTTATACCTAGTGTGATATGAGTCTTTAACTTTTTGGTAATCTTATGTGCAGCGTATCTTTTTGATACTTATCTTCATGTTGATACCTTTGTTGTAAACCTCTATGTGGCGTACCTTTGTGGTACTTACCTTCCTAATGATACCTTTTTTGTATTCATCTATGTGGCGTTACCTTTGTGGTACATACCTTTCGGGTGTTACCTTCATGTTATTCTTTAATTTTTGGAACATTTGAACTTTGGTCTCTTGATTTGGACCTTGTGTTTCCTCATGAATGAGAAGGGTATACTTGATAACTTAGGTATTTGTATGGGCATGTACCTATGCAAGGTTTTCAGTTGTTTCCATGAATTTGGGTTTATCCTTTGTGAATTTTGGGAGACATTTGAGGGTCTCAGGATCCCTACTGAGTATTCTTATACTCACCCCTGCACATGTTATTACCTCACCTTGTTGTGTTGGGTGCAGACAATAGACAACGCTGACAGGGGAAGAGGGTACCAGGACCGGAGGTATCTTGGAGGTGGACCTTAGACAAGGCGTACCGCATAGTCAACTATTCGAGATCTGTACCTACCCTTAAGTTAGGGTCCTTGGAAAGTGTTCATAGGATCTGTTTCATTTTACTTGTACTTTTCAGTTTTCTTGTAACTTCCAGTTGGGCTTGTATTCTGGCCCCTTTTTACCTACTATGCACACTCATTTTACTATACAGTTTACTTATGTTTGTATCTTGTTATGCACTTGGTTGTGTGTGTTATAGGATATAAATGCAATGTCTTCCCGGTTTTAGGGAATATGAATTTCGATGCTAGTCTCTAGCCTCTGGCCTATGGAAGGCGGGATTTGGGTAGTCACAACACGGGCCCCGGGGGATGGGTCCTGACAGATAGTTTGAACCATATAATTAATTATATTAAAATAATAAAGGATAGTTTGAGATTATGTTCTTACATCATCCATACATCATTTATGACTCAAAATTTCATGTTTTTGTTAAATACCATAAATTATTATTTTTCATTGTTTAACAAAAAATCAAATATGTTAGAAAAATCCCAAAAAATCACCATAAAAATTATTTGACATATATTATTCATAAATGGAATATATTTTATAAAAATAAATAAAGAAATATGAGAAAATTATTTTTTAAATAAAATCATAATTTATTTAAAAAAACATATTTTATAATTATACCTTATTTTATGACAGATTGAAAAATTACTTAAAGTTTAATAAATTAATTTTATAACCATAAGAAAACAAAATAATTCTTTATGAATACATTTTAGGAAAACATGTTTTACTTTAAATAATTATATTAATTATAAAATTATAATTAAATATTTATAACTTACAAAAATACTAATACATAAATTATAATTTCTAAAATGTTTATTTACTTATACAAAGAAATAGATATATCACATTTTCATTCAAAATATACCATAATTTTATTTATAATTTCTTAGGTGATGCTACTAATATATTAGTTAGATTAATATTCTTGATGTTCAATTTATTATTTCTTCTATATTAGTTCCTTGAGTTTTAGAAATACCTCTTATTTCATTCATTCTTTATTTATAATGTTTGTTTTATGTTCTCTGTGTTATTTCATATGATTTATACCATATAGCATAATCATAAGAAGGGGTTTCCATTGAAAAAGTTCCAGGTTATTTAAATATAATGTTATTTTTTTTATGATTTACTGGGTTTATGATCGAAGGACACCATTATAATTTTATTATTTGTTTATGGTAAAGATGACATGTTTTTAATGGAACTTATTTATATTTCATGTGTTATAAAATGATAAAACACTTATGAAACTCTCTAACATTTGAGGTTTATTCTATGATGAAATGATTATAAAACCATTACCCTTTCCATAGGTTTTGATATGATTAAATTTTTATGATACCCATTTCATTTCATGAATTATTATATGATGTTTATGAAACTCATCTCTTTTTTTGTTCATTATTTGATGAATGTTTTATTATCATGTGGCACACGTATGTATGATTTAATTATGTGATGGGTGGGACCTATATCTCCCTCAAATGAAATGGGTAAATATTTTTATATATCATGATATATATATGGAAGGAATGAAGTGTAAACTCAGTTCAGTATTATAGGGATGGAACAAGGAGTGAACATAGTTCAGCAATATAGAGCTGGAACGAGGAGTGAACTCAGTTCAGCAATGCAGGGATGGAATGAGTAGTGAACTTGGTTCAGTAATACATGTACAGAACAAAGATTGAACTTAGTTTAATAACTAAAGTCTAGAATGAGGATTGAACTCGGTTCAACAATACATGCCTAGAATAGGAGTTGAACTAGGTTCATTATTACAGGGTTGGAATATGGAGTGAACTCAGTTCAGTAATATAATTTTTCCACTAATATGGTCTTGGGAGTAAACAGTGACAACTAATATGTTTTGGGAGTGAACCCATTCTACTAATATGGCCTTATAATTAAGCCTTGACTACTATATAAAACATTTTTTATGTTTATGTGTCTACCGAAATCAAATGTCTTATGATTATGTTATGATCTCATTGGTTATTCATTTGATTTCCTTATGATTCACATCTTATAAACTACCAATATTTATTCCATGATTCTTTATTATAATATATGATATGTAGGGTATTATATTATAATCTTAAGATCTTGTTCTCATACCCTTATTCTTATGTTATGCTTACATATCTCCCTTGTTTTCCCTTACAGAGCATCTGAGCACACCCCTTCCTTATGTTTATTTTTCCCATGTTATGAAGAATTGTCTTAAGTTGGAGTAATCAGGGGGAATATCTTTAAGGAATATTTTTAAGATCTTTTACCATGTTATAAGATTATTTTTCCATGTTTCCAAACACATTAAACTATTATGGTTCTCAGGAATGTATTTTTTTTAATGTGCTGAATATTCGTATAAAATGATGTAATTTCCATGTATATTTATAATGGGTCTGTATAGTTAGTATCAAAGGAATGTTTTAGTCAAAATTTTGAAATTAGAATAAGAAAACATCTATGATATCACTTTGGATATTTCAAAGGATATGTCTATATATATCCCTAATAATAATCCTGTGGTTTCATCGATTTAAATGTAGGTGTCATGATTTAGGTATCCTATAATTAATTTTCCATGATTATGTAGTTTCCTACTCTAATAATTATTTATCACCATATTCTTTATATTTTTTGTCAGTGGTGGGAACTTTAAGGAACTTGGTTAACATTTAATGTTTCATATATGGCATGTATCAGCATTATGAAAACCAATTCCCTAAGTGGAAATCTCATAAAGAGAATTAGGAAGGTGGTATGATTATTTGTTATACTATTGAAGATAAAGGGACCACAAACTACATGTGAAAGGTATGTGATTTTATAATAGTATTAACAACATTAAATGTAATAAGAATGGTTATAATGAGTTTGAAAGACATTAATATATTATACATATTACATATTCTATGATATAGGTATTAAATAATAAGATGATGAATCCTGAATAACTGTTTTAAGAATAAAGTCAGATTATTGAAGTGCATATATTTTGGAATTCAAAGATTATGTTATATGAATCGTGAAATATTTATTTATTTTCAGTATAAGTTTTTCATTGAGGATTTAAAAGGATATGTCGAATGGTGTTCAATACTTATAAAAGTGATTAAATGGAAAGGTGATGTTCATGGGAAACATATGATCAAGGGATAGATTACACTTAATATGTTCCTTATTTTAATATAATGATGTTTAGATAAATATATGTTGGATATGATTAAGTAAATAGGATGTTAAATATTACCTTTGAACTAATTAAAGATTTTTTGACAAGTGGTTTATGCTATCATTGATGAAGTTTACAACATTTTTGAATTTAAGAAATATATCCAATAATATATGGAATAAAGAAACATGCATGTTTACAATAAGTATTTATGGTAATTTATGTTATTAAAATGTTTCAATAGAATACATGATAAGATACTACCGACTTTGGTATATGACAAAAAATATCTTCTTTAAGATATATAGTGGATAAATGATAAGTTCTGTTCATGAAATTCAGTGACCTTATTTTTAATAAATTAGACTTCTATATTTCTTAATGTTTATAAGGTTAACCATTTATGTAATGGTTTATTTCAAAATTCAGATGAGTTTTAAGAGATTAAATTATTTTCTCTCCATATGAGGATTTATTTATATTTGATAACATGTGATAACCTTTTTATTATGATACCTAAATACATATAAAATCATCTATAATTATATTTATGGATCTCATGATAATATAAATCTTCTGGAATTAAAAATTCACCTTTATTTATTGAAATAAGGGATGATGTGGAATTTTCTCAATGCACGACAAAGTGTAACATTTCCATGAAATCATGTACATATATCATCTCATGAAAATTCTTCAACTTTAGGTAAAAAAGGGCCTTGAAATAAAATTTGATCATATTATCATCATTTTTTATGATATAAATTAACTCTTTCATACTTCTACAGTTTATGGTTTTGTGATTGTTAATTTTCTCTGAATCACCTAATTTTTTATGGTTAGTTATCTTTATCAGTATTTATGATTATTTGAGATTTTATTTAATTTTAGAGTTTAACTTTCCACCAATTTTATTTTATATAGAAAAATTTTTATGAGTTATTTTAGGTAACTATTAAGTTTCTAACATTCCCTTTTTAAATCAGGGTTTAGGATTCATTTTTATAATGTGTGTGTCTATGAAACGAAAATTCATGTATTAAACCATTGATAACCCAAAACAAATTGAGGTAAAAATTCATTTTAAGGTGGTTAGAATGTAACACCCCATGTTTTTAGGAGAAAAAATGAATTAATTTAATATTTTGGATATTTTTCATTCCATTAAACACTGAATATAGCTCTTCCAATGGCCCGAAGGACTTTATTTTTTATTGGTTTTATTGATAATCCACCTTTCAAGGGGTGGGTGGAACCCTAACAAGGCTTGTAGGTGTAGGTATTACATGGCCCGAAGGCCATAGAGGAATTAATTTCCCATAGGCTTCAAATATTACATACAACCCAAACTAACTACTTCGAACTACTCCTCCCTAACATCTTCATCATGAAATCATCTCTCTACCTTCGTATGGCTATTCGAACACTGAATATAGCTTTTTTTGTATGAAATCACTATGTTTTCTTTTGTTTCCTGCAATATCAAGTTAAGATTTAACTACACACAACACTTTTATTAGTTTTTTGTACACAAAACACTATATTTTTCATATGTTAAACACAACATTGAGTTACTTTTATAGCTTGTGTTTGATGCAAGTCCAAGTTATACTATACTACAATATAATATTTTTATTTTTATTAAAATATTATTATAGTTAGTAGTTAGTCATTAGAATGGAAGTTACAAATAATATTGAATAAATTGTGTAAATAATATTTACACATGTATATTAAATTAATTCTTTAGTAATCAATTAGTGAGAAATGGATGAAACAACTATTTGAAAATAAAGAAGTCACTTTTCTATGAAAAATATTTTTCAATATACGAACACAATTTTATCTTAGTAAATTAAACAAAAACATTTTGATGAATGGTTTCAATAAAATTTATATATTATTTAATAAATTATTTCTATACTAATCCAAAACATTTTATAGATATAAAATAAGAATCAATCAAATTTTATAAATAAAAAATGATTATTTCTAAAAGTTAATTTCACCACCATTTAATGGAGAATCCATTTTAAGTATAAATTTGGAAACTTATAAAATCATTATTTTAAATAATAAATTTAATTTTATAAATAGTAAAAATGATATTTTATTTGGGTAAATGTTTGGTATATTTCTTAGAATTTTCATTTTTTGAATGAATAGTTAAAAATACAAAATTTTATATCAAAACTATTTTTTCATCTAGTTTATTAAGGTAGTTAAATTACATATTAATTTGATTTTAATGTATAATTAGATAAAATATAAATAAATTAATCCAATTTATGTCACTTGAACCAATTTCACATTAAAATTATATTAATAAAACATTCCAAACTTTGGAATTTTTTTCTTTAAAAAGACACTTTTCTAACACATTTACGGGATTAAGTTTATATTAATTTGTACCAATTATGTGGTTAGAATATGCAAAAATGGAATATATATTTTTAATAATCAAAATTTATAATTTCTATTACTCTCAACATATTTTTTGACCAATACTTTTATTGAATGTAGTTAAAATTAATTATAAAAATTAAGGTAAAAAAGAGTTTACACAGTTATTAAACATTAACTTAAGGGAAAAGTTCCATAGAAACCTATCCAAAAGAAATTTTATATCCATATTTCTAACATATACTAACTGTTATCTAAAATGTACAGTTATTGGAGGCACATGATGTAAGGTAGATCTCTCAATAGTTTTTATCTTTTTATATTTACAAGAATGTCACTCCACGTCCACTATAAAAGGGAACCCCACCCCCCCCCCACCTCAGACAATCAATCCTCTCAATACAAATTGAATCCTAAAATTTCTAGAAAAATAAGATATGAAATTTCCTACTATCATCCTAGAGTCATCACTTTGGGATGAAAGAAAACCAAATAATTCCGTTCGTGTAAACCAAAAATAATTACCCAATGAAGAGGTAACATCCATCCATAAGCTCTTTTGTTTTATATTCATTCTCCACACCATCAATTATTCTTCTTCCATGATTATATAATTTCCTTAGTACCTTAAATATTTTTTAATTTTTCTATTTTAATTTTTTTACCTACACCTACAAACAATTCAGTCAAATGGGTAATGAACTTACCATTCATGTATACGGCAGACTAACACCTTGCGAAATTATGTCATTCATTTATCCTTTACAACCTATCATGGTTGGTAATTATGATGTAAATAATTTCCTTATGATATAAATGATATTTTTAATGTATTTATGTTTCATTAATTATAATATAAAACATACCATCATGTTTTCCAATTTTTGTAAATATGATAACCTTGTTTGTGGACTTGTGGACTGCCACCTTCCCAAAGCGATGTGATTAATTAACACTTTACATGGAATGTATTAAGGATGGGTTTAATAAAATTATATGGTATATATGAAATAATAATTCCACTATAAAAATATATATATGTATATATATACATATATTTCATTTACTTTCTTTCTTTCAATTGGAGAATTAAATAGAAACATCGTTCATGCATATGCACGACCAATCGTCTCCATGAATGACACATTCTATTTAATATTATTATATTTTATTTATGATTATAAATATTTATATAATAAATATTTATATTATATTTAAATAATTTTTTACATTATTTAAATAATTATTTAATTATTTAATTAAGAGGATCAAGAATAACATGTCAAATCATATATGAAAAACAAAGTGGATATTACACGGAAATACTATTAACAAGTAATTTTTAATAAAAGGTTAATATAAAGTCATAATGAAATAATATAAGGTAGTATATATATTAATATTGTTTTTTGGTTTATTAATAATAAAATTATACTTATTATATAGAATATTTTAACATGTACGAAGTAATTCAAAACTTAAGGTAAGGGTTTTTCTTGTCTCACTTTTATTTTCGTGAAACTTATGACTTATTCAAGACTCATTTTTTTGTATATATATAACATGAATTTATTATATGATTATTATACTTAAATTTATGGTTATTTATATATCCCTTTTATTATCTCTCTTTTATGTGGTTTTTGGTTCAAAAGTTACCAAATTGGTAAAGAAAAATTGGCTCAATTTGCCTTCTTTGAGACACATGCCATGTTATGCACCTGTATTTTTAAAGGATGTGTATATAATATAATTTGACATGTTATATCTTGACTATAATTATTTTAATGACATATTAAGATTTAATTAATCTTATTATTTCCATATTAATATGATTCAATGTTACCAAAATGGTAAAGGTTTGTTGCTACAATCTCATCATTTATCGAGATTGTCTGTAATTATGCTTCCATTAATGATACATCATGATCCACATATCAATAGCTCCCGTGAATTTTTATTTTACTCTATCTATCCATTATATCTCCATGTATTGGTACCATCTTTCCACTCTTTGGAACTAAATATAATTGAGAAATTTTTTTTAAGAAAATCTGACTTTATTTCTCTCTTCAGTCAAAAATTTTTTTAATTAAAAAAATCATGTTTTCAAAAAAAATTCAAAAATGTTCTAATCTGGTTTTTAAGAGTCATTTTCACCCATGTTTTAACTTTTTACTAAAATAGTTTCTAAAAAAATCTCCTTGTAATTTTTCAATCAAGTTAATTTTCTAAAGTGTCTATGAAGAAAAATGAATGTTCAGAATATACAAATTTACCCTTAATAATTTATATAAATCATCCTATGAATGTTTAAAGGTTATTTCCAAAAGAAATTTTTTCAAAATGGTCTAAAAATTATTATTTTTTGAATTTTTTTCAATAAAATGTTTTTCAAAAATGTTTTATATTTTAAAAATTGTTTAAATTTTTTTTAAAGCTTAATTTATATTTTTTAAAGGTTATTCTCAAAGGAAACTATTCTCAAAATGTTTATATTTTAAAAATAATTTTTCAAAGTGGAAATTATATTTTCTATAAGAAATGTTATAAATTATTTTTCATGATTCCTATATAATTTTTCATAATGGATTCAATAAAAATTATTCTGAAAATGTTATTTTTTTTAAAAAAATAATTTTCAATGAAAAGTTATGTTTCAAGTGATCTTTAAAAATCATTATCCATAACAGATGATATCAATTTATATATTTTATGATTTATTGGTGTTATGATCCATTAACACCATTATAATAATTTTTTAAATGGTTTATGTTTAATATGAAATGAAATAAAACTTGTTTCTCTTCCATAGGTTACAACATGATAAAATGACTATCAAACATGATTAATTTCATTGGTTGTTCCATGATAAAATGATTATGAAACCTATATCTTATTCAAATGTTATGATATGATAAAATATTTTTGATACCCCTTTCCTTTTGTGGGTTATGATATTGTTTTTATGAAACCCATCTCTTTTTTATGGGTCATGATATGATAAATGTTTTATTATCTTGTGCCAAACATAAATATGATTTCATTATGTGACAGGTGAGACTTGTATCCCCCTCTAATGCATTGGGTAAAAATTTACATATCTCATGAGATATATAGGGTTAGAATGAGGATTTAACTCTATTCAATAAAATAGGTATGGAATTAGTAGTGAACTCAGTTCAATAATATAGAGCTCGAATGAGGAGTGAACTTGGTTCATTAATATAGGGTCGGAACGATGAGTGAACTCAGTTCTGTAATACAGGGCTTGAATAAGGTATGAAATCGGTACAGTAATAATTTTATGAAATTAAGAGTAAACTCAATTCAGTAATATAGGGTCTCAATGAGGAGTGAACTCAATTCCGTAGTACATTTCTAGAATTGTTGGTGACCCTAGTTTGGTAATACAAGATTGGAATAGGGAGTAAACCCATTTCAATAAAATACTTTTTCCACTAATATGTTCTTGGGAGTGAACATCAAATACTAATATAGTTTAGGGAGTGAACCAATTAAACTAATATGGCCTTGTCATAAAGCCTTGAATACTACGGAAATTATTTTATATTTTTATGTGTCTTCCACAATCACATGTTTTATGATTATGTTAGGATCTCATTGATTATGATCTTGATTTACTTATGATTCATGCTTTATGAACTATCAATATTTATACCATGGCTCTTGTTTATAATATTTGATATGAAGTTTTTTGAATTCTGAAGTTAATATCATGTTATCATACCCTTATTCTCATGTTATGGTTATATATATCACTTGTTTACCCTTATTAAGCATCTAATCCCACCTATATATTAAGTTTCATTTCCTCGTGTTATGAAGAAATGTTTTAAGTTGGAGGACTAAAGGGTAAGATATTTATGGTGGATGTTGAAGATGTTTCACCATGCTAAAATATTAAGTTCCCATGTTTCTAAAGGAACTAAACTATTATGGTCCTCAAACATGTTTTTTATGTACTTAATATTAATATAAAATTATTTAATATCCAATTATGATAACCCTAGGTCGATATAGTTTGTATCAAAGGAAATGTTTTTTAAAAATTGGAAACTAAGATGAGAAAACATTACTGAGTTCCCTATAGATATTTATAAGGATATTTATTACTATTTCACTAAGAATAATCATAAGGATTCATGTATTCTAATGTAGGTGTCATGATTTAGTGATCCTATAAGTAATCTTTCCTGATTATGTGGTTTTATACTATGACAAGTCTTTCTCACCAAATTATTTCTAGTTTTATTCAATGCTGGGAACCAGAATGAATTTGGTTACCATTTAATGTTTTATATGTGGAAGGTATGGAAATTATGAAAATCAATTTATTTAGTGTAAATTTCATAAATAGAATCAAGAAAGTGGTACAATTATTAGTTATACTACATAATATAAAGGGATCGAAAACAACATGTGGAAGGTAAGGGGTGTTATAATAGTTTTATTTACATTAAACATTGGAATAATTATTAGATTTAGTTTGATTAACCTTAAGACATGATTCATATTTCAAATTCTATGAAAGGGGTATTAAGTAATATATTGATGAAGCCTGAGTAATGGTTTAAGAATAAAGTTAGATTATTAAATTGTATATCTTTTGTAATTAAAATATTTTTTCATATGAATTATGACATATATAAGTATTTCCTATATAATTTTTTCATTGTGTAATGAAAAAGAAAAGTTAAATCGTTCTAAATTCTTATAAAATTGATTTAATGGAAAGGTGATGTTCATCGGAAACATATTATTAATGGAAATATTACCCTTTCAATGTTCCTTGTGTTTTGATAATAATGTTTGGAAAAGATATTTTGGATATGAATAAGTAAATTGGATGGTACTAATTACCTTGGAACTAATTAAGGATTTATTCACAAGTGGTTTTTGTTATAATTGATGAAGTTTAAAACATTTTTGGATTTAATGAATATATCTAATAATTATTCGAATAAGGAACTATTAACGTTTTCAATTAGAATTAATGCTAATTCAGGCTATTACAATGTTTCAAGAGAATACACGATGAAGGTTTCACAGGTTTGGTATATGATAGAAAAGAGATAATTTATGATAGATGATGGATCAGTGGTAATATTTTTTTATAAATTTAGTGACATTGTTTCTAATGTTTTTTGCTTCTATATTTTGTAAGGGTTATAAGTTTAACTATTCCTGGAATGGATTATTTTAAAATTCAGATGATATTTATATATTAAAGTATTATATCTCCATATAAAGTTTTCTATTTAATGGATAACATGTGATAATCGTTTTTGTGATAACTAAAGTCATATAGAATCACGTATCATTCTGTTTATAGATCTCATTATATTCTAATGATTTAGGAATGGATAATTCATCATCCTTTCCTGGAATGAGAGAAAAAGTGTAAATTGATCAGGGCACAACAAAGTGTGAAATTTCATGAAACCATGTAAGTATATTGTCTCATGAAAATTAATAAAATTTGAGAGAAAAGGTATTTTGAAATAAAAAAAATCCTATGATCATAATTTTTTATTATATAAATTTCCTCTTTCACACTTCTTTAGTTTATGGTTTTTTTATTGTTAACTTTCTCTATATCACCAACTTTCTATTGATCAATGATCTTTATCAACCAATATGATTATTTATTCTTTTCTTCCATGTTAGTGTTTTCACTTTTCACTTATCTTATCTTATATATAAAACTATTTATGAGTTTATTTTTTTAAGTATTATGTTTCTAATTTTCCCTCATTAAAGCAAGTTTTAGTATATATTTTTACAATGTGAGTTTCTATGAAAGGAACATTAAAGAATTAAACCATTTATAAAAAATATTTATTTCATGTTTAAATTAATTTTAGGGGGTTAAAATGTTACCCCCAATAGTTTTTCTCAAAAATAAATCAAATGAATTTAATCGTTTTTAATAATTTTAATTTTACAAACACTGAATATATCATGTGTTATATGTAATCATTATGTTTTTCTTGTCTTTCACGTAAGAAAAAGTTATGATTTAACTATATAAAGCACTTACATTATCATGTGGTAAACACATCACTATGTTTTTATTGTGTTATACACAATTATGGGTTCCTTGGCTATCATGTGTTACATACAAGGTTGAGTTTTGTTGAACTATAATATACTATTAATACTGTAATTAATAAATTATTATACTTACCTCCTAGTCCTTATAATAGAATTTTCAAGTAGGATTAACATAATATTTAAAATTTTATATACATGTGTGTATAAAATTATTCCCTTGGTTATTAATTATTTAGAAATAGATGTAACAATAATTTGAAAAAAAAATTAATTACTTTTCTAAGAAAACTAGTTTTCTATGTTCCAACACAATTTTATCTCACTAAATTAAACAAACCACATTTGATGAATGGTTTAGATAAAATTTATATATTATTATTAAAATATTTTTTATTCTCATCATATATATTTTATAGGTATATGATAATAATAAATCTGATTTTATGAATAAAAAAATAGATTTTTCTAAAATATAATTTTATAGCCTTTTAATGGTGAACCAACTTTAAAAATTAATTTTGAATTGTTTAAAATTTTTGTTTTCGAAAAATAAAATTCAAATTTCAAATAATAATATCAAAAAAAATACTTTGGGTGAATTTTTGGTCTTTTTCTGAGAAGTTTCATTTTTGATGAATAATGAAAAATATTGAACTTTAATTCACAACTGATTTTTCATATAATTTATTTATATAGTTAAATTATAATTTAATTTGGTATTATAGTATAATTAGTACCATTATACATCTATCAATCTAATTTAGTTTATTGGAACCAACTTCACATTGAAATTTAGAATAAAAACATTTCAAAATTTTGGACTTATTTGTATTAAAAACCTGTTTCTACAACACATTTGTGGGATTAATTAAAAAGTAATTTTTTCCAATTTTGAAGTTATAATTTTAAAAATGGATTATATATTTTAAATAACCAAAATTTATATTATATATTTATTTCACCTTTTTTTTTACCAAAAATGTTATCGAAATAAATTAAAAATAATTACAGCGATTAAAGTAAAAATGAGTTTACATAGTGGTTAAACTTTAACTTAAGGATGAAAAAACCCTAAAAAATGTTCCAAAATATATTAGATGTAAAACAAATTGGACATTTACCCCCTTTTTATAAAAAATTTAAAATTAATGGGGGAACATTTCATAACGGAGATTCCCCAATAGTGTTTACCTTTTTATATTTACAAGAATTTCACCCTCCTCCACCATAAAAGGGAATTCGCAACCATCACTTCCTCAGACCTCTCAAGGCACTTTGTGTAATCTAAAACCTGTCCAAATATGATTCAAAATTACCTAATATCAAACTATAATCCTAAAATTTTTCCAGAAATAAAACCAAATTAGCCCTTTGGTGCAAACCAAAAGGAATCACCTAAAGAAGAGGTGCATCCTTCCACAAGCTATTCTATTTTATTTTCATTCTCCACACCCTCAATTGTTTTTATTATATTTTTATAAAATAACCTAAGTATAGTAAATTTAATTTTTTGTTTTTTATTTTAATTTTTAGACCTAAACCTACACATAATTACATCAAATGGGTAATGAAGTTACTATTCATGTGTATGGTGGACTACTGTGTCAGGAAATGATATCGTTCATTTTTCCTTTACCACTTGCCTGGGTTTGGAATGGTGATGAAAAAAAACTATATAATATTTATAATATTTATTATGTATCTATTCGTCAATAAATATTACATAAAACATACCTCTATACGATCAATTTTTTGTAAATATGATAACTTCATTTGTGGATGTGTGGACTATTGCCTCTTCTAAATGATGTGATTCATTCACACTTTACATGAGAAGTATTAACAATGGATTTTGTAAAATTACTTGATATATATGAAATAATAATTATATTTTAATTAAAACACATATATATATATATATACATATATTTCATTTAATTTCTTTATTTCAATAAAATAATAAAATGGAAACCGCGTCCATGCGTACGTATAGCCTACCGTCTCTATGAATGATGTATTCCATTTCAGATTTCTATATTTATTGATTTTTATAAATACTAATATACTTAATATATATTATAATTAAATCATGACTTAAATTATGTAAAAAAATTAAATAATGATCTTTTTAATAGGATCAAGAAAAACAAGTCAAAACTTATATGAAAAACAAAGAGGGTAATACTCGAAACGTAACATTAACATGAAATTATAAAAAAAAGTTTAATATAAAGTCATAATAAGACAATATATGCAATTTTATATTATAATTTGTTATTTTGATATATTTATAATAAATCATAATTATTATACAAGAGTTTTTAACATGTTTAATGAAATTCAAGACTTTATGTAAGGGTTTTTCTCATATCACTTTAATTTATGTGAGTCTCAAGACTTATTCACCACTCAATTATTTTTTTTGGTGTATGTACTGAACATTAATGTATTATATTATTCATATACATAAATTTAATTGTATTTATATATCCCTTTGATGATCACTCTTTTATGGGGTTTATGGTTCAAAAGATACCAAATCGGTAAAGTAATTTTGCCATAGTTTTCCATCTTTGAGACACATTCTGTGTTATGCACCTATATTTTTCTATGAGGTGTATATAATTACCTTTGACTAGTTATATCATGAATATAATAATTTTTATGATATTTTAAGCTTCATTTAAAGTCATTATTTTCATATTAATATGGTCCAAGGTTACCAAAGTGGTAACGATTGTTTACTATAATCTCAATGTCTATCGAGATTATTAATGATTATTCTGCCATTGATGAACTATTATAATATATATCTCATGAAATCTCATGATTTTTTGTTATATTATGTTTATCCATGATATATCTATGTATTTGTACAGATTTTTCACTTTTTTATACTTAATATAATTAATAATGTTTTTTTAATAAATATCTAACGTTAATTCTCTCATCGCATGGAAATTTTTTTAATTAAAAAATCATGTTTTATAAAAACGTTTTCAATTATTTTACTTTGATGTGTAAAATACTTTTTTACATATGTTTTAACTTTTTAATAAAAAATTTTTGTAAAAGGATTCCCCTTGTCGTTTTCCGATCAAGGAACGTTTCTTAAACTTTTTACGATGAAAAAGGAATGTTTGGTATGTACAGATTTACCCATTGTCATTTCCATGAAGCTTCTATTGAAATTTTACAAGGTTATTTTTAAAAAAATTAAATATTCTAGAGATTCTATGTTTAAAATTATTTTCTAAGAAAATATTTTTTAAAAAAAATATTATATTTTAAAATGTGTTTAAAATGGTTTTTCAAGATCCCTTTATATGCTTTCAAGGTTATTTTCAATGGAACGTGTTTTCAAAATGTTTATGTTTTAAAATTATTTCTTCACATTATAAAATATATTTTCCTAAAGAAAATTTTTAAATTATTTTTTATGATTCCTATATATTCTTTCAATGTGGATTCAATGGAAAGGATTTTCAAAATGTTATATGTTTTAAAAATTTATTTTCAAAGCAAATTTATGTTATATGTGATCTATCAAAACCCTTCCCCATATAATATGATATCCTTTTATATAGTTTATGCTTTAATAGTGATTAAAACCAGGAAAACCATTCTAATTATTTCTTTCAATGGTTTATGATTAATATGAAATGATTTTGATGAATCCCATTTCTCCAACATAGGTTATACAATTATAAAACACTTATGAAACCTGCTGCCTTTCACGAGCTCTTATATGATGAAATGATTATTTAAAATCTATATGTTCTATAGGTTATGATATGATGAAAAAAAATTAACCCATTTAATTTCATGGGTTATGATATGATTTTTATAAAACCCATAATTTATTAGGTTGTGATATGGTGAATGTTTTATTATTTGTGGAACACATATATTTGATTTCATTATATGAAGAGTGGGACCTATTTTTACATCCAATGAATTTGATAAATATTTATATAAAATATGAGATAGATATCTCTAGAAAAAATAGTGAACTCGGTTTAGTAATATAAGGCTAGAACACGGAGTGAACTCAGTTCAGTCATATAGAGATGGAATTAGGAGTGAAATCTGTTCTGTAATATAGTGTTGGAATAAGTATTGAACTCGATTTAGTAATAAATGTATATAAAAAAGAGTGAACTTGGTTGAATAAAAAAAATTTGGAATGAGGAGTGAACTCAACTTAGTAATACAGGGGTGGAAAGGGAGGTGAACCTAGTTCGGTAATACATGGATGGAATAGGGAGTGAACCCAATTCATTAAAGGACTTTTATCACTAATATGGTCTTGGGAGTGATCCTTTACTACTAATATGGTTTGGGGAGGGAACCCATTCCAATAATATGGCCTTTTCATTTATCCTCGACAACTATGTGAATAATTTTATATGTTTATGTTTCTTCCCAAATCACAATGATGAGTCATACTGGAAAATAATAATATAATATTATTTTAAGTTGTATTTAATGCATATTCATTGTATTGGAAGGAATCAATAAAAATAACTAAAATACGATTATACATATTTGTTAAATTTTTTTACATTTATCCAATAAAAGTTATAGGATTAAAATGTGAATGAATCTAATTTTAAGCATAAACACTCTAAAATTCATTAAAAAGTCAAGTTACTACATTTTGATATAACACCCTCTTTAAATATAGTTATAGTCACTTTTATATGTTCTATTTGACAAAATAAAATTCATCTTTAGAATCGGGACATCAAAATTTACTTTGGGTAATTTTTTTGTATTTTTCTGATAAAATTCAATTTTAATAAATAGTGAAAAATACTGTATTTTAATTCAAAAATGCCTTTTATTATAATTTATTTATATGGTTATATTTTATTTTTAATTTTTTTCAATGTTTATTTATATTGGAAGTAATTTCAATTTGAATTTGGGCATAAACAAGTGTTAGTCATTTGATAGTTATCATTACTTAAAAACACGCTTTTTGTTTTGACTGCGGAAATTAATATTAAATTAATTAATGAAACTTCTATGTATCGAATTTGGAAAAATATACATCACTTTTTAATTCATAAAATCACATATAGCTAAATCAGAATCTTTTTTGTTTTTATGAAAAACATGCATTTTTGATGAATAGTGAAAACATTGAGTTGTTAAAAACTGACGTTTTCCATTAAATGAAATTTAACCGGGTTGATGAATTGAATTTTTAAAATCTGACATATATGGTTGTTATTAGTATATAAAATGTGGTTCAAAAAGATGAAAATATTTTTTTAGTAAATAGTAAGTTTTGACTTTTATTTACCGCGGTTAAAGGTAAATAGAGTAATTCAAGGTAAAAACAATTTTATAATGATATTAAACTACGCTAACATGTGTCATAATCCTATTTTTTGATACATTTCCAACCATGGGAATCCTTGGGTCTATTTTGGGACCCCATGGAGCCACTTAGGAGTTATAATGACACTTTATATAAATTAATTTGAAGTATTGAAAAAAATGACATAAACATATATCTTTTAGTAAATCAATTCTTACACTGGGCTATATAAATTATCTTTTCGACTATAAATATTAATATTAAAGCTGAATGATATTTTTTTATAATTTTTACACATAAAATAAATAAAATTATATATAACGTAATAATGACGCAGTGTTTACCTCATTAATTAATAATTTAAATAAATAAGATTATAAAGATTAAGAAAATATCCAAAACATGTCCAATTATTATTGTATGCTTTTATTTTTAACAAGAGTAATTTTATCATTGAATTTAAGGACTTTTGGACCTTTAGAAACCGAAAATCATTATATAATAATAGAATATTTTCAAACATTCCTAAAGAGTCTCTCCTCCCCCTTATAGAAATTCATCACCTCTAACCCATTACTCACAGCTCTCAAGCCCCTTGGCACATCCATCCTCTTCCCAAATAATCTCTCAAGATCCCTCTATTCCACCTAGAAGCCTTACGTTATTCAGAATACACTTTAAGAAATCCTTTTGGTTCAAACCAAAAGGAGTTACCTGATTTAAAGGTAACGTCTTCTCTTAAGTTCTTTTCATTTATTTTACTTATCCAACCACCAAAAATATTTTTATTACTTTATTTTATAACAAAATAATTGTCCCAAATATACTAGGTTGTTTTAATGAGAATGATTTTAACTACACTTACACACACCTCCATCTAATGGGTAAAGAACATATTGTTTCTTTGGACAGTGAACTACTGCCTCACGAAACGATGATTGTTCAATATTCTCCTACCACATATTATGGTGGCCATTATGATGGAACAGTATTTAGATGTGATATATATTATATTTATATTGTCTCTATGCTTATTTATTTTTCATTTTTATCATACCTTTATGGATTCTATAATGGTTAAACGTGATAATTTCATTTGGAGAAGTGCAGACTACCGCCCCCTCAAAGTGATATGACTCGTTCAAACAATATGAGGAATGTATGAAGTATGGTGTTAATGAAATTATATATGATATTATACTATAATTATAATATATCTCTGTATCATTAATTTTTCATTCCATTAAATATGAATTAGAAATGAATGTAGCATTCATGCGAATGTACGACTTACCATCACCGTGAACTGTGCATTTCATTTCTTAACTCCAAATTTTATGTGCTATTATAAATAAATATGTATACTATATATATATATATGATATATATGATATCTAAATCATGAATATTATTCTAGGTATAATGGAATTTTTACCACATGAACAACTTGTAATTATAAGAAGTTTATTTTTGAATCAGGTACCAAATATCGAAAAAACGACCGTTATAAACTTAAATGATTACATAATGTTTATAACATGGAAATATGTGATATAAAATGATTAATAAACTTTAAAAGGGTTCTCAATCAAGTAAAAATTTACTTTGGTTTATTATTCAGGAGATTAAAGAATGAACGGGTCAAGTCAGACATGAGGTAAGGGACTTCGTCTCAATCTCCTTTCATTGAGGAATATTTTATTTTATACATGACTTTATTTTATATAGTGTATAAACACTTTGGAATATTCTGTTCATTCAATGATATATTTTTCTAAGATGTGTTTTACTAAAAGACAAAAAAAGAATGTTTCTTTATAATGTATGTAGTGACAATGATATTTTTTGCCATCATGAGTATTATTTGATCTTTGGATTCCTTAACAAGCCATAATGTTTTTAAAAGAAATAAATTCCATATTCTCTTTTATGTATTTTGGTATTCAAAATGGTTTTGATAATGGATTTTTTATATCAATATATTTCCATGATATATTGTGATTGAAATGTGGAAATGTTATCTTTCCTATATGTTTATTTTATGTGTTATGAATATGTTATCGTTATTGGGAATTATTTACATAGATGGGTGGTTCCATGATAAACCTAGGTCAAGTGTGCTTGATATAGCTTTCCAATGCATTGGGAAATGTGATAGAGGTAACCGATAATGTTTTTTCTAAGAGTTTTAGGGAATATACTATGATGGGTATTCCAAATGTAACTCCCTACGTAGCTGTGAAAACTATAACGTAAGTATGTTATGGAAAATATGTTATGGATTCTAAAAGTTACCTTTATGATTTATGATTTCTATGTGTTCTTCATATATCTTATGATTTCATGAGGTATGTTAAAAAACTTATGATTTGATTGAATAATGTTTTCTCTCTTTATTTTATAACCCTTAATGAGATTTTTATGGATATTCCAAGTTTTGAAATGTTTTTCAAAGGAATAGGGTCGAGGATGGGATCAAGGAAAAGTCATTCTATCTACAACATGAAACTATACATGGATCTTTCTTCAAGAATTTTTATTTTATGAAAAAAATGGAAACTTATTAGAAGTTTCTACTTTGTAATTTTTAAAATGTAATGTTAAAGTTATGGAAAAATTCTCCAAAACTCTAAACATGAAAAGATCCTCCATCTGAATTATTAATTTAATTCAAGATTATGTAATTTTTTATGGATGGGTTATTATAGTTGGTATCAAAGGAAGGTTTAGACAACTTTAAGAGTTATAATATTGTTAAATTAATGTATATAAATTAATTTATTGAAAGATTGAAATAATATAGAATTTACAGATTACCATGTCGCTTCGTATAAGATATTTCTATGTTCAGAATGGATTTCCACAGAGGAAACAAGGCCTCTATGATGGGATGATGTAACACCCCAATCTTCCATGGTACGCTTCTCTTTCAAAAATGCAATAGCTCGCATTGTACGCAAGTTCGAGGTTCTAACACATCGCGGTCAATCAAAGTAGATGTTATGAATAGTAATTCCCACTTTTTAAAATTATATAAGTTTTATATTTCAAAATAGACTTCATTTTTGGATTCGGAATATCGAAATTAGCCTATGTTGATGTTTTGGTATTTTCTTGAAAACTTCCAATTTTCGATGAATAGTGAAAAATACTAAAAAACAACTTTTTAAATCAAAATAATTTACAGTGATAAATTATTCGATTGAGTGGTTTTAAAGTATAATTAGAATATATTTTAACCTTTTTATCCAATTTTGGTCATTAGAATTAATTTCACTTTGAAATTGGACATAAACAATTGTCAATCTTTTGATATAAATTATTTCATAAAAACACATTATTTGTTGTGACAGCGGAAATTAATTATTAAATTAATTAAATCAACTTATATGTTTTGAATTTTTTAAAATAGACATCATTTTTGAATTAGGAATATAAAATATAGCTTAGGGTTAATTTTTGGTATTTCTCTAAAAAACTTCAATTTTTGATGAATAGTGAAACCACCAAGTGGTTGTTAAAAAACTGATTTTTCGTTTAAATGAAATTTTACCAATTCTGTGAATTGAATTTAAAAAATTTGACATATATAATTTTCATTAGGAAGTAAAATGTGGTTCAATGGGATTAAAATTATTTTTGGTGAATAGTAACTTCTAAGTTCTATTAATCGTGATTAAAGGTAATTAGTGTAATTTAAGGTAAATATAATGTTATAATAATATGAAATTACCTTTACACTTGTCCTAACCATTTTTGATGAGTCATTTCCGACCAAGATAATCCATGGGTCAACCTGGGGACCCCATGCAGCCACTTGGGTAAGAAAATGACATTAATAACTTTTTATTTAAAGTTAAAATAAAATTGTCACAAACATGTGTTGTTTTACTAAAACAATTATTTCATGGGGTTATATAAGTTTACATTTTAATTATAAATATTCATTGAAAAGATAAAAATATTTCCTACATCATAATATTTTTTTATAATTTTTAGACAATAAAAAAATTAATTAATTTATGACACCATGATGATGCACCGATTACCTCATTAATGAACGATTTAAATAAAATGAAAAGATAATGTAAAATATAAGACATAAACCTATCTAAAACCTATTGGATTGGTGGATTTAGAACCTTTATCACCTTATTCTCTAAATATATAATTTTAGGTCCTTTAAAATCAGAAACTCATTATATAATAAAGTAACATTTCTTGACATTCAAAAAGTGCCCCTCCTCTCCTCTTATAAAAGGCCCCCACCTCTACCACATTATTCACAACTTCAAATCCATTTGGCTCGGCCAAACTCAGCCAAAATACTCTCTCAACTTCCATCTATTACTCCTAGATGCCTCACTTTGGGAAGAATTCTTCCCAAGGAAGCCTTTGGCTCAAATCAAAAAGAGTTACCTGATTTTAAGGTAATGTCTTCTCTTATGTTCTTTTGTTTTATTTTGCTTCTCCAACCCCTTAAATTATTTTTATTCCTTTATTTTTTTAACAAAAACAGTATATTCAATATACTAGGATGTTTTTATGATATGAATTTTATTTACACTTACACACACCTTCGTCTAATGGTTAAAGAACGTACTATTTCTATGGGTGGTGAATTTATCCCTCATGAAATGATGATTGTTCAATATTATTTTAACACATCTCATGGTGGCCATTATGATGAAACTATTTTTATATATGATATATATTGTGTTTATGTTTTTTTATGCTTCTTTATTTTTCATTTATGGCCTACCTTTATGATTTCCATTATGGGTAAGCACGATAATTTCATTTTAGAACGTGCAGACTACCGCCCCCTCAAAGTGATTTGAATCGTTAATGCCATATGTGGGATGTATAAAGGATGGATAAAATGATATTATATAGGATATTATACTGTAATTTTATTATACCTTTATATCATTATTATTTCATTCTATTAATAATGAAATATAAATGAAAGTAGTGTTCATGCGTACGTACGGCTTACCGTCTCCATGAACGGTGCATTTCATTTCTTAGGTCTAAATGTTATGTAATATTATAAATGATTGTATATAATGGATATGTATGATATATATGATATCCACATCATGAATATATTTCTGGATATAATGGATATTTTACCACATGAACAACTTGTAATTATCAGAAGTTTATTTTTGACTCAAGTACCAAAGATCGACAAAATAGCCGCTATTAACTTAAATAATTACATAATGTTGATAACATGGTAAAAAGTGATATAAAAGGAATAATAAAATTGAACAAGGTTCTTATGAAAGTATAAATTAACTCTAGTTTATTATTCAGGAGATTAAATAAAGATCGAGTCAAGTCGGACAGGAGGTAAGGGACTTTGTCCCAATCTCCATTCATTGATGCATATTTTGTTTTATACACAACTTTATATTATACGGTGTATAAACCCCATTGACTTTTAATTTTATTCAAAAAGAATATTTTTATACGAATCATTTTTACTAAACAACAAAAGGATTGATTTGTCTTACGTACGCGGCGATAATGACTTCTCTGTCGTCATGACCATTATTTGAGTTTCAGCTTCCTCTACAAGCCATAATTTTTTTTAAATGAAAAATAAATACCATGGTTTACTTTTCATTTATTTTGGTATTGAAAATGATTTTGATAATGTTTTTTATTATATCAATGTGTTGTATTGATATCTTGTGATTGAAATGTGGAAATTTTATCTTTCATTTATGCATGTTTTATGTGATACGATTTTGTTATGGTTTATGATAAGTTTAAACCTATTCATATGAGGAATGCATTGGAATTAATAAGTGAAGGGTGGAGCCCACTATAGCTCCTTCATGCATCGGTAGGTCTCATGAAACAAACTAGTGTCTTGGCATGAGGCCCTGACAAAATCTTATTTGTAGTCTTGGTACGAGGCCTTGGCCACGTCGTTATGATTGTCTGGCATTATGCATTCCATCATTATGAAAGTGGTCATTGATATTGCATGTGATTATTCAACTAGAAGAATATCCATGTGAATAAGTAAATGGAATTATTTCATATTGTTTTTTCCATATTATGTTGAAGTTCAAGTTTAAAAGGCTTTTGTTTTAGATATACATTGCCTTAAATGTTTATGTTTATTTATGAAAGTTTCTGCTGTATTGTTATCCTTACTAAGCATCTGAGTTCACCCCTTTCTATGTTTTAATTTTTCTAGGATATGAAGATATATTTTATGACTGACCTGCAGGGATAGTCTGAAGAGGATATGAGTGTGGACTATGGAGACCATGTTATTTTAGTTTTTCATTTTATGATGTAATGTAAAATTTATGAATGTATCTAGTGTTTAAAAGGCTACTAAACTAATTAGTATTTCGAGACTTGATCTTTTGTGATCATGTAAATGTTACGTAATAATGCACCAACTCTGGGTAACTGGAGTCGGGGCGTTACAGTTGGTATCAAAGCCAGGTTAGTACTAACCTTAGAAGCTAGATTTAGAAAAACTCTGATTAGACCACATATCCCTATGATAGACTTTGAGGATTAATATAGAATAACTTCCTATAATTTTGGTATTATAAAGATTTTGGGAGTTTTCCGAGCAATACATACCTATCTAGATACGAGCAGGTAGAGGCAGCTCTGTCACAGATGTACCTAGGTGTAAAACCCGAAAACACTGCTTTGAGATAGACTCAAACGGGAACCGTTGCATGACAACGGGCCTTACTGCACTCTTGGTTATGACACTCCCGGGGGATATGCTTAGGATAATTACCATTTTCTTTACAAACCATTATGAAGGGTTTAAGAGTATATAATTCCTCAAAGAAAACATTTTTATGATTATAGATTATATCCATAAACTGTTCAATTTGTGATAAGTGTTTTATAATTATGTAATTATGTATTTTGATTCATAAACTGATCTAGTTTATGCCATTGTTTTGAAATGGAGCCTAGTGGAAGGAATGTAAACTGTATCAATGCACGCACTACATGTAGGGATTTCCCTCCTGCTGAAGATAATTATAGTGGAGCTGGTGATACAACTGGTGCTGATAAACTTATCACCATACTGGGACAACTCAATCAGGTTATGAATAATAACCTTACTCGTATGGAGCACCCTGATCTGCAATGTGGAGGATCAATGTTAGACCGCTTCATGAGGCAACAACCACCATCATTTAATGGGAGTACAAATCCCTTTGTAGGTGAGCAATGGATAAATTCCTTAGAGAAAATATTCCATACCTTTGGGAGTAGTGAAAGGGAAAAGGTTATCATGGCAGTTTACCGCCTCACTAGAGATGTTGATCAATGGGGTTCATTGATTCAAAATACAAAGGAAGATGAATAAGTATCAAGTATGGAATGGAGAGAGTTCAAAGAGATTTTCTTAGAAAAATACTTTCCTTGTGACCATCGAGTAGATATGGAAAGTCAATTTTTGAGTCTGAGACAAAAGGATGATGAGAATGTCTCAAAGTATGAGGATAACTTTACAAGGTTAGCGAGACATGCTGCAGATTATATACGTAACCCAAGAAGTAAGATTTATCATTTCTTTGATGGGTTAAAAATATTTATCTGTCAAGCTTTAGTATCACAATCCTTCTCATTGTGCGAAGATTTGGTGTCGTGTGCTATCAAGACATAAAAGGAATTCTCTAAGTCTTATGACAACAAAGTAAAGCAAGAGAAGAAGAGAATGGTGGAACAAGATATAAAATAAAGGGAAAAATGGAAAGAAGGATTTTCCATTATGTGATTATTGTGGGAAGAATCACCCCGGTACTTGCCTAAAGGGAATGGGAGATTGTTACAAATGTGGAGAAAAAGGTCACCAGGCTCGTGATTGTAAGGGAAAGAAAGAGGCTATCAATGTTGAATGGTAAAATTATAGAGAAATGGGGAATTATGCAAATGAATTCCCTAAGCGCCATGGAAAAAAACCTCAGAAAAGGCCAAGGGAGCAAGGCCAAGCTTATACTGTTACTACAGATGAAGTTGAATAATTATTGTATTTGTGTTTTTGGACTCAAGAACTATATTATGGTTATAAAAATAATGTGATATATATAAGGATTGTACTTTATTACTTGTTGTTTTCATTAATGTTTTAATATGATGAAGGTAATCATATTTTTAGTATGAGAAAATAAGAGAAACTCTACTTTGTTTGGTGAATCTGATGTTGCAATGGATTTTGGAATTTAGAGACCTTTTTTAGAAAGTCTGGACAGAGGTATTTTTGGATAACTATAAAGGTTTTAATGGATTAAGTTGAACTTTGGATGGTATTGTTTATGGTTAAAACATTTTTTAAGATTATTTTTGGAATATTATAATACTATATTATTAGGAAAAGGAAAACCTGCGGGTCGGGGGATAACCCATCGTGTCAGACAAAGTTATAGGAATCGAACCCACAACCATAGTGTGACAGGCCTTTATTACCTACCACTATCCTACAGGAAGTCCCTGGTTATTGAAAAATAGTTTTCCTAATCTAAATGATATGAGTTAATTTTTGGAACCTTGTACGATTAGGATAATTATAATATTTTTGAGTTCCATTATCTTTTTTAGGGAAAGATGAGTTTGTGGTTGAAATTCGTTGAAGGTTGAAACTCAACTTGTCAAGTATATATATATATATACCTGTCTACTATTCTATGAATAAATTAATTCTTAAACTTTAGAAAAGGGATATTAAAAAAATGTGTTATCCTAATACCATATGTTGAACTGATGATATTTTAAATCATCGTAGATTGAAGGCTTTGAGGCCCTCAATTTTACACTTGTTTGTGATTGATGACCTCAATCACTCCCAACAAATATTTACGTTTTTCCTCCAATTATATGTCCTCAATTTACACCAATGTTATCTTAATCAATATCATAATTTGGTGGTGACTTTTTCATTTCCCTTTCCCTCTTATTAAGGCTAAATTGTATTAACCTTATTTTTGATGTGGGTTTTCCACAAAGGTATTTTCTATTTGAAACCTTTTATTTTCAATGAAAATTTTCAAATTGAGAGAACGCAATTTTTTTAAGGAGTGGAGAATGTAACACCCCAATCTTCTATGGTACGCTTCTCTTTCAATAATACAATAGCTTGCATTGTACGCAAGTTTGAGGTTCTAACACACCACGACCAATCAAAGTAGCCGTTATGAATAGTAATACCCACTTTTTGAAATTATATTAGTTTTATATTTCAAAATGGACTTCATTTTTGGATTCGGAATATCGAAATTAGCCTATGTGGAATTTTTGGTATTTTTCTGAGAACTTCCAATTTTCGATGAATAGTGAAAAAAGTTAAAAAACATTTTTAATCAAAATAATTTATATTGATAAATTATATTATTATATGTTTTTAAAGTATAATTAGAATATATTTTAACTGTTTTATCCAATGGTGGTCATTATAATTAATTTTACTTTGAAATTGGACATAAAAATTTGTCAATATTTTGATATAAATTATTTCTTTAAAACACTCTATTTGTTGTGACAGCGAGAATTAATTATTAAATTAATTAATTCAACTTATATTTTTTGAATTTTGTAAAATAGAATTAATTTTTTAATTAGTAATATCAAATATATCTTAGGGTTAATTTTTGGTATTTTTTTGAAAAACTTCAATTTTGATGAATAGTGAAACCACTAAGTGGTAGTTAAAAAACGGATTTTTCGTTTAAATGAAATTTTACCGCTTCTGTGAATTGGATTTCAGAAATCCAACATACAACACTGTCATTAGGAAGTAAAATTTTGGTCAGGTAATTTTTTGACAAAAAAATTATTGACATTAATTAAAAATAATTATAGTGATTAAGGTAAACACGAGTTTACTTAGTGGTTAAACATTAATTTAAGTGGAAAATATACCATAAATATGTAAAAAAAATCTATTTTATGGACATATTTCAACCATATAATCCACTTTATCTAAAATCTAAAATTGTTTTAGGCACATTATGTAAGAGAGACCTCTCAATAGTGTTTACCTTTTTATATTTACAAGAATGCCACTCTTTTTCCACTATAAAAGGGTACTCAACCCTCTCACTTCCTCACACCTATCAATAAAATTTTTCTCTTCCAAAACCTTCCTTAATAAGATCCAAAATTATTTGATATCAACCTAGATGACTCACTTTGTTCATAAATCAAAACAAGTTATTCCTTTGGTGCAAACCAAAAAGAATTACCCAAATAAGATGTAACATCCTTCCACAAGCTCTCTTGTTTTATTTTCATTATTCACCCCCTAAATAATTGTTTTTATATTATTATATAATAAAATAATTATCCAAAATATACCTATTTTTTAATTATATTTTTTTGATCTACAATTACAATTTCATCAAATGGGTAATGAACTTACCATTCGTGTGTACGATGGACTACCGACCTGAGAAATGATGTCATTCATTTTTCCTTTACCACCACTCGTGGTTAGGAATGATGATGGAAAAATATAATTAATATTATGTTTATTATATTTATTATGTCCTTTTTCCTTTTTAATTATTACATAAAATATACCTTTATGCTTTCCATTTTGTGTCAATACGATAACTTCGTTTGTGGACGTGTAAACTACTGCCTCCCCAAAGCAATGTGAATCGTTCACATGTTACATGGAATAAATTAAGGAAAATTTTAGTAAAATTATACGATATATATGAAATAATAATTATACTGTAATGATAATATATATATACATATAATTCATTTACCTTTTTCGTTCAATATGATAATAAAACATAAACAGCGTTCATTCGTACGAACGGTGTATCGTCTCTATGAATGGTGTATTCTATTTCATATTTATATATTTTATATAGTATTATAAATATTTATATACTGACAATTTATGATATTTACATCATGTTTAAAATTATATTAATAATTAAATAATGATCTAAGTAATAGGATCAAGAATAAAAGTCGAAACATATTTGAAAAAAAAGTGGATATTACCTGAAACGTAACATTAACATGAAATTGTTAATGAAAGCGTAATATAAAGTCATAATGAAATAATAAATGGTTTTATGTATGATAATATGAGTATTTTTTATATTTATAATAAAATTATACTTACTGTATAAAAGTTTCTAATGTTTACGATGAAAACCAAGATATAAAGTAAGGGTTTTTCTCATCTCACTTTTATTTTTGTGAGACTTCTACCTTATTCTCAACTCATTTCGTTTTTGTGGTGTATATAATGACCATAAATATATTATATTATTATTATAATTATATATATGGGTATTTACACATCCCTATTATGATATCTATTTCATTTTTTTATGGTTCAAATTTTTCCAAATCGGTAAAGTAATTTTTTCTCAATTACCCTTCTCTGAGACACATGTCATGTTATGCACCTATATTATTCTACAAGGTTCATATACATCCATTTAACATGATATATAATGAATATAGTTATTTTAATGATATTTTAAGCTTCTTTTAACATTATTATTTCCATATTATTATGATTTAATGTTACAAAAGTGGTGATGGTATATTGCAAAAATCTCATCTTTTATCAATATTGTTTATGATTATGCTTAAATTGAAGTAATATTTGGCTCTATAACTCAAGAAATATCCTGATTTTATATTATCCTATGGTTATCCATGATATCTCCATGTATTTGATTAATTTTTTAACTCTTTGGAATTTATGTTAAATATGAAAATAAATTAAGAAAATCCAACTTTATTTCTCTCTTCAGTAAGAAATTTGTTTTATTCACAATACCATGTTTTCTAAAATAATTTAAAAAATGTTATAATACGATGTTAAAAATAAATTTTTACACATGTTTTAACTTTTTATTAACAAAATGTTTTAAAAGTAATATCCTTTTCATTTTCTGATCAAGGAACTTTTCGAAATGTTTTATGGTTCAAAAGTAATGTCTGTCATATATGGATTTACACATCGTCATTTCCTTGAAGATTATTTTAAAAGATTAAAAGGTTATATCTGTTTTAAAAAAATTAATTTCAAATATTTCTTTATATGTCTTCAAGGTTATATTCAAAAACAATATTTCAATATATTTAAATTTTAAAAATTGATTTTCAATGAGTGAAGGATATTTTCCTCAATAAATGTTTTAAATTATTTTTCATTACTCTTATATATGTTTTCAATGTCGTTTCAAAGAAAATTATTTTTAAAATGTTATATGTTTTAAAAAATTATTTTCAAATAAAAGTTATGTTATGAGTGATATTTAAAAATCCTCATCCATATAAGATGATATCATTTGATTTATTTTATGATTTAATTGGGTTATGATACTTGTAACCCATTATCAAACTTTGTTAGAATTATTTAGAATTAATATGACATTTTTTTTTTGAAACTCGTTTCTCTTCCATGGGTTATACCATGTTAAAACTATTTTGAAACCTGCTTCCATTCACGGGTTATTCTATGATGAAATGATTATGAAACCTATATCTTTTTCATAGGTTACTATTTAATGAAATAAATATGATACCCATTTAATTTCATGAGTTATGATATAATATTTATATAACCTATATCTTTTCTTGGGTTATGATATGATGAATGTTTTATTATCTTGTCGCACACATATGTATAATTTCATTATGTGACTGGTGGGACACTTATATCCTTCCAATTAATTGGGAAAAGATTTATATATCTCATGATATAGTTATGGCAGGAATGAGGATTGAATATGATTAATTAATATAGGGTTATAATGAGGAGTGAACTATGTTTAGTAATATAGGGCTGGAATGAGGAATGAACTCAGTTCAGTAAGACAGGGATGGAATGAGGACTGAACTCGATTCAGTAATATAGGGTTGGAAGGAGAAGTGAACATGGTTTTGTAATATAGGGATAGAATGAGTATTGAACTAAGTTTATTAATAAAGGGCTGGAATGGGAGGTGAACCTTGTTTGGTAATATTGGGTTGGAACGGGGTGTGAACTCATTTCAGTAATGGAATTTTTCCACTATGATGGTCTTGGTAGAGAACATTGACTACTAAGAGGGTTTTGGGAGTGGACCCACTATAATAATATGTCCATGGAATTAATCCTTGGATTCGTTTGAAATAATTTTATATGTTTATGTGTCTTTCACAATCACATGCATGGTTATGTAATGATCTCATAGATTATGATCTTTATTTCTTTGTGATTCATGTATTATGAACAACCAGTACTTATGACATGACTCTTGATTATGAAATTTGATATATAGGGTATTATCATATAATATTCAGATCATATTCTCATAGGCTTATGATCATGTTACTCTTATATATCTCCATTTTTTACCATTACAAATAAACTTAGATCACCCCTTTCTTCTATTTATTTTCCCAGGGTTATGAATAATGGGTTTAATTGGGAGTACTAAAGGGGAAGTTCTTTAAGGGACATGTTGACGATCTCTTACCAAGTTATAAGATAATGTTTCCAAGTTACCAAAAATACTAAACCATTATATTCCTAGGGAATATATTTTTTTAATGTGATTAATATTCTTCTAAAATGATGTAATATTCATATATGTTATGTGTGGGTCGCTATAGTTATATCAACAGAATGTTTTAGTTAGCCGTTGAAAATTAGAATGAGAAAACAATAATGAGATACATATAGATATTTCTAAATATATTTATAGGTATTACTCTAAGAATAAACCTAAGGTACCATATATCTAAAATTTGGTGACATGATTTAGGAATTATATAAGTAATTTTTTATGATTGTGTGGTTTTATTCTATGATAAGGGTTTCTCACCCTATGATTTGTAGTTTCAGTCAATTGAGGGAACTAGAAGAATCATGTTTAACCATGAATGTTTTAGATGCAGAATTTATAGTAATTTTGAAAATATATTTCCTAATAGGAAATCACATAAAGAGAATCACGAAGGTGGTATGATTATTGGTCATACTACTGAAGATGAAGGGACTAAAAACTACATGTAAAAGTTCTGGGATGTTATAACAATATTTTTTACATTAAAAATAATAAGAATGATTAGATTTATTTTGGAGAACCTTAAGACAGTATTCATATTTCATATTCTATGAAAGGGTTATTAAGTAATAAAATGACGATTCATGAGTAATTGTTTATGAATAATGATTCATTATTGGAGTTTATATGTTTTGGAATTCAATTATTATGTTATACGAATCATGAAATACATAAGTATTTTTAGTATAATTTTTTCATTAATGGTATAAAAGGATATGTTGAATGGGGATGAACACTTAGAGAAGTGATTTAATAGAAATTTTATGTTCATGGGAAATGCATTATTAATGGAAATATGACCCTTAATATGTTTTGTATTTTATGATAATGATGTTTAGATAAAGATATATTCTATATGTATAAGAAAATTTGATGCTACAAATTTCATTGGGCCTAATTTAAAATTTACTGAAAAGTTGTTTATGCTATCATTGATGAAGGTTACAACATTTTAGGATTCAATTAATTTATCCAATGATATTTGGAATAAGGAAACATGCATATTTTAAATATTAATTTATAGTGATTAAGGTTATTACCATGTTTCAAGAGAATACATGATGAAGGCCTCCAAATGTTTGGTATATGACAAACAAGACCTACATTATGATATAAGGGGGAATAATTCTGAGCTGTTTTCAAGAAATTTAGTGACCTTATTTATAATTTTTTGGAATTACATCTTTTTGAAGGGTTATAAGGTCAACTATTTATGAAATGGTTTATGTTAAATTCTGGATGTGGTTCTAGATATTAGATTATTATCTTTATGTATGAGGATATAAACATATTATCTGATTACCTTTTTTATAACTAAAATAATTTGGAATAACCTATCATTCTATTTATAGATCTCTTAATCTTACAATGCTTCAAGAATGAAGAAATCACCTTCATTTATTAGATTAAGAGATAAAGAATAAATTTATCAAGGCCCAAAAAAGTGTGCAGTTTTCCTAAAATCACATAAGTATATATTTGTACGAAAATTCGTCAACTTTAGGAAGAAAAGGACTTGAACAGAACTTTTTTCATATTTTCATCATTTTTTATGATATCAATGACCTCTTTAACATTTCTTTAATTTATGGTTTTGTGATTTTTAAATTGTTATGGATCACCCACTTTCTTATGATCAGTGGTTTATCAATCTCTATGATAATTTAGGACTTTTTCCATGTCAGTGTTTTCACTTTCCACCTATGTCCTCTAATGTAGAAACCTACTTACGAGTTACTTTGGGAAACCATATTTTTCTAACATTACCTTTTTAATGAAATTTATATTATTCATTTTTACAATGTGGGCTTCTATAAAAGGAACTTTCTAGTATAAAAACACTGATAACCCATAAGAATTTCAATGGAGAAATTATATTGAAATATGGTAGAATGTAACACCCAGTGATTTTTTTAAAAAAATCAAATTAATGTAATCTTTTTTGTATTTTTCATTTCATGAAACACTGAGTATAAAGTGTGTTATATGAAAGCACTATGTTTGGCTTATGTTTAGTGAAACAAAATGTTAATATTGAACTATACGAAAAACATAGATTATTGTTTGGTAAATCCAACACTATGTTTTTCTTGTGTTACATTTAATTTTGAGTTCTTTGAATTGTTTGTGTCACACACAAGTCATATTTTTACCAAACTATAATATACTATTTAAATTGTCATTAAAACATTATTATAGTTACCACCTAGTTGTTGGAATGGAAGTTAAGAATATGACTAAATAAATTGTGAATATATTATTTAAACATGTATATAAAATGAATCATTTTGATATCAATTAGATATAAATGGATATAAAACTATTTGAATATAAATATATTATTTTTCTTGGAAAACTAGTTTTTTTGTACAAAAATAGTTTTATATCTATAAATTTGAAAAACAAATTTTGATGAATAGTTCTAATAAATTTTAAAAATTATTCATTAAATACTTTTTATAATAATAAAATTTATTTTATATGTATAATATGATTATAAATACAATTTTATGAATAAAAATATGTATTATAAAATTAATTTTACCGCTTTTTAATGGCGAACCAATTTTAAATATAAATTTTGAAACTTTTATAATTTTTATTTTAGAAAATAAAAATCATTTTTGAAATCAGAATATCAAAATTTTGGTTGGGTGGAATGTTTTATAATTTTCTGAGAAGTTTTGTTTTTTGATGAATGGTGAAAAATACTAATTTTTAATTAAAACCTGCTTTTTGTATAATTTATTTATATGTTTAATTTAAATAATAATTTTTTAAAATTATAATTAGATAAATTAAAAAAACAATCCAATTTAGGTCATTATAACTAATTTCACATTGAACTTGGATATAAAAACATTTCAAACTTTTTGACTTTTTAGCATTAAAAACCTCTTTTCACATCACATTTTTTAGATTAATTTTAATTTAATTTATTCCATATATCTGTTTATAATTTGAAAAAATGGATTCTGTATTTTTAATCATAATAATTTATAACATCTAGTAATTTCAACTTATTTTTTTACAAAACATATTATGGAAGGTAATTTAAATTATTTACAGTAATTAAGGTAAAAATGTCACGACCCGTCCTCGGGGCCTGTGCCGTGACTACCCCAAGCCCTCCTTCCATAGGCTAGGGGCTGGCGACTAGCACCAAAGGCGTAAAATCCCGATAACTGGGAAGGAATTTCCTTTATAAAAGAAAACAAGCACCACAGAGTACAAGCGGAAAAAGTAAACACTAAGTAAAAACTGAGTACAACAGTAAGTGCGGAAAGTAAAAAGGGGCTGGAAATACAAGCCCAACTGTAAAGTACAAATCAAAAGGGAAAACAGCAACTGAAAAGTAAAGCCGCTATGCCGAGCTGTCCACTGGAAATCCCACCTGAAGGGTGGGTACAGATAGCTCCTCTGCTCCTCAGGTCCCACCGTCCGCTCCGAGTATGTCTCGCCCAGTGGTCCACCTCCGGGTACCGCCTCGTCGTCACGTCCACCTCTAGGTACCGCCTCGTCGTGAGGTCCTCCTCCGGGTACCATCTCTTCGTATAGTTCACCTCCAGGTACTGCCCAGTCCTCGAACACTCGGCTTCTGTCAGCACTGTCCGTCGTCTGCAACCAACACAACGAGGTGCGGGCATAGCCCGTGCAGGGGTGAGTATAACGATACTCAGTATGGACCACGAGACCCTCAAGGTCTCACTAAACCAACAAGTATAACCACAAAGAAGATCTCAACAGATAACCTCTACTTAGATATATGCCCATACATATACCTAAGTTATCAAGTAACTCATCTCAATCATGAGGAAACACAAGGATTGTGAAATCAACGGATAACCACTACCCGGGTATATGCCCATACATATACCTAAGTTAGCAAGTGACCCATCTCCATCATGAGGTAAAAACAAGGTCAAAAGTCTCAGCTCAAACCAGGATTTTCATTATCGAAACCGTAACTGCTGAAAAGCTCCGTCTCTAGAGTGTACAGTGGTCCTGTCACGACTCCGAGGTACTGCTCACTAACCTAAGACTGCTGAAGAACTCCACCCATCGAGTACTACGGGCCAGCTGCTACAACCAAGCGCTCCCATGTGCCGCTACAACCAAGCGCACCTCTGTCGTGGGTCTGCCGCTACAACCAAGCGCTCCCATGTGCCGCTACAACCAAGCGCACCTCTGTCGTGGGTCTGCCGCTACAACCAAGCGCTCCCATGTGTCTCTACAACCAAGAGCATCTCTGTAACACACCGAGTCGTTCGATCAGCAGTCGTCGGGTCTCAGCCAGCTACACGGTCTCCGTACTCCGCACGCTCGTCACTTGGAGGGTCCGCTCCACGAGCTACAGGTCGATACTCCAAGTATCTCAAAGTCCCACGAAGAAGTATCTCAAGGGACCACCACGTCATAGGGGTCTCAACGCAACAGACGGCGCGTCAATCGGACGTCCGGTCTGTGAGTTATTAGCTTTTTCGTCCCAGGGGCCCGGTTGGTTTCGTGAGCGAACCAAACCCGGCCGTATCTCAACTGTACCCCGAACCCTCATAGGTAAACTCATAGGGACCGTTTCTCAACGCGATCACCAACACCGCTGACGGTTCGTCAAACGGACGTTCTGTCAGAAAGATATCAGCTTTTTCGTTCCAGGGGCCCAGTTGGATTTCGGTGCGATCCAACCCGGTCACTATCCATCTACATCCAAAACTCGGGCGGAGGATGCCAAAAGTTCCGTATCGTCAACAGGAACTCAACGCAATAGACGGCGCGTCAATCGGATGCCCGGTCTGAGAGTTATTGGCTTTTTCGTCTCACACTCACCTTGGGAAACTTCCCAGGAGGTCACCCATCTTGATCACTACTCTAGGCCAAGCACGCTTAACTATGGAGTTTTAACCACGTAGGCTCCCGAAAAGGAAGATGCACCTTGAGTATAGTATTCCGAAACGACTGTCTCGATCCAAGGATCGCGTTGCCGCTGACGACAAGTCGTTTGGAGGCCCGTAGCCCAAGATACGGGCATTTGACCAAACCGCTCGGTAACGGGGGTTTCGGGCCCAGGCCGTCCCAGCCCGAGACCCCCCGGATGGCCCGAACCGGGTCGACCCGCCCCGGCCGGGGTCGACCCGGCCCGGCACAGCCCGGCCCGGGGAACCCGCCCGGCGCGCCGGTTCGGCGCAAGGCAGCGCGCTGGGCGTGCTGCCAGCTCGGCCGAAGGCCGAGCTTGCTGGAAACGGGGGGCCGCCTGCCCCCCCTTTGTGAAACCGGCCCCCCTCATAATGGGGGGCCAAATAACTACCCGGGGGAATTAAATTCCCCCGGTTTCCACCAACCCGGGCGGCCCGACCTGGCCGGCCGGCTTCTTGTCAACAGGACCGGCAACGGCCGGTCCTCTTCCGTCTTCCGGCACCGGTGGCCCGGCTGGCCGCCGGTCATCACGATCCGCCGCGGCCCGGAACCGGCTGCGGCCTTCGTCATCCGGCGCGGTGCGACGGCACCGCGCCCCTCCGCCGCGGCCCCGCTCCGGCCGCGGCGTCTTCGGTTTCCTTCGACGCGGCGCGACAGCGTCGCGTTCATGATAATTCTTTCCACGGCGCGGCGCGACGGCGCCGCGCAATAATTTCCGTGTGATTCCCGCGTGGTGCGACGGCACCACGCTATCTCGTTTCATCCGCAAGAAACATTCAAGAACAAAGGAGGGGGTTTCGGCCGTGTTTGTGCGGTCCGGTCCCCCTCTCGTTAGACGATAACACTTAAACGTTCATCCTCAAGTTTGTCATGCTAGAACCAAGAACGGAAAATAATTAAATAAGCAACAACAAACCCCTACCTCGCTTTTCGTTATGTGTTGACAAAGTCGCGGAAAGGCGGCGGCGATTCGTCGACATCGGAAAAGAGAAGCCGTTGACGACGTCGGCGTTCTTCGTGAAAGGCGCTCCCTTCTTTATTCCGGAAGGAGTGGGAAGGAGGCATCCAAGAAGGGATCGACGTTGGAAACTTCACGTTCTTCTTTGGAAAATGCATTCTTCGTCGAGAAGACGTTGTTCCATGTTTGGAGATGTCCTTCGTGTTCTTCGTCGAGGGTGGAATTCTCTTCAATCCTTCCATGACTCTATCACAATGATTTAGCCAACCCCAAACAATAAAACAACACACCTTATTATAGTGTTTGCTTAATGAATTCAAAATTATTCAAATTCATTAAGTTACATCATTCATTAATGGGTGGAGAGGGTCCAAAATTAATGAAGGTGGAAGTGAAGAGTCACATTTAATTGGGGGGGGGGGTTCAAGGGAGTTAAGGAGTTTAAGGAGTTAGGAATTTGAGGGTTTTGGCACATTAAGTTCAAGGGAGTTTAAGGGGGGTAGAAGAGAGTTAAGGGGAAGGTGAAGAGTTGGGGATCGTGTGGGCCCCACCGCAGCTTAATCCTCACTTGGTTAGTTAGGAACTTGTGATTCCACCCCAACTTCCACACTTAGGATATAACCACTTAAGAAGATAAATAAAATTTGTAACACAAATTTTATTTTTCTTTACACTTAAACCACAACCTTAATAAACAACTACTCCCAAGAAAACGCAACTCCAGGAAATGCATTCCTAAGCAAAAACCGGCGCTACGGTTCCATCGGTGCCCTCGGAATTTGATTCCGGGCACCGGTTCAAAAGTTAGAAATTCCCGCTCGTTCGTTCACTGAACGTACCCGAGCCAAACTTCAAAAATTGATTCTGGGCACACCGGGCCTCGGAATCAGGCGCTGTCAGAAACTGTGTTCTTGAAAAATTCCAAACAAAATTAAGAAAAAAATTTCCTTGAAATTTCCGGGTCTTTACATTACTCCCACCTCAGGGCTTTACGTCCCCGTAAAGCTTCATCACAAACTATTGTCACAAAAGCGGTACCAAGCAAGCATCTGAGCCTTCCGCTCCCATGTGCTCACCTGGAGGTTCCCGTACTGTCAAAGGAAGTGCACCCAAGGAATCGATCATCCTCGTAGGATCTGCTCCTGTCTATTCTTGATCCCCACTGGAACCTCCGTGCATTTCGCTCTATCATCGACGTCCAACTCCCTGAGGTCGATGATGTGTGAAGGATCAAGCACGTATCTCCTCAATTGAGTTACGTGAAAGTCATCGTGCACCTGGTGCAACTGAGGTGGATGGGTCAAGCGATAAACCACCTCGCCTACCCTGCTGGGGACCTAGAAAGGTCTATTGAACCTCGGAGATCTCTTGCCGCCTCGGCTACATCTCCGTAAACCTCGTCGAGATGAGACCTGTATAAGAACGTGGTCGCCATCCTCGAACTCTAAAGGTCTCCCTTTTTAGGTTAGAACTGAAACTCAAAACTCCTGCTGCCACGAGGGTAAGGTTGGCCGACCCAAGAATGATTGGCTACACCCTCCCATGCACGAGTTTATCTTGTGCTGCCCAGGGTTTCCTTTTCGCCGACCAAGGAAAACTCATCCCAACGTTTGCCTAATACCGTCAATTTGAGTATGAACAGTGATTGCCAAATACATACTCAAACTAACGTCGTAAGGCCTCGACGCTGCCACCAAGAGGTCCTAACTGAGACTCTCGCCTCAAGGGTCAGATCACACCGTCGGCGTAAGTGTGACTATCGAGTCTCCTCCCAAAGGTATCTCCAGACGTGAGGGTCAAGTCAACGGATTAACCGGAATCTCTAGGTCTGGGACTAGATTCATGGAAGGAAGGGATGATTCGTTTCGATGTCTATGGCTACGGCAGCTAGTAGAAGATAAATTCCGCACTTCGAATCATCCTTAGAGCCCCTTTTTGGTCGCACTCCATGACCGAAAGCAGCTACCCTCTTTCCCTGCTCTCAAACTCCCTGAGTCTAGCGGGGACTACAAAAGCGGGTGATGGTAACATGTTGAAATGTACACCACCACGAGCTGCTCTCCAAGCTCTACCTCCATGTCTGCTGCTCTGCAGATTCATCTATCCTTAACATTTCCTCTTCTTGAAACATTTTACATGCCCAAGTCTCCGAGACTGGCGTCAGTTTCCTGCTTTCCAAACTTCTAACATTCTCTGGCTGTATTCGATCAGCAAAGAATTCTCAACCACAAAGGTTCCTTCTAGCACTCTAGCCTAAGTAGAAATGCATAGAGAAAAAGTGCTGGCTCGGAAGCCCTTAAACATACCATGCTCAGAGGTCCGACCTCTATTGCACTGATCAAAATTCTTCCATCGAGTACCTGATATGTTCGGTACGCCTTGATGAATTCTCAGCTATCAACACGTCGTCCCGCCGAAACTGTAAAAGTTCAAGAAAATTCTCGGCCACCTCCTCAAGCCAGTCCTCAGCCGCCTATGAGTCAGGTTCACCTCGGAACATGAGGGTATCTGAAGTTAGAACACATGTAAGGAAGTAAACTTACATGTGTCACCTACCGGTACCGCCGGTTGTAACTGCTGACCAACAGGCAGTGATGTATAGCTGACACACTACCCAAAGGCACTATCTCAGGCATCGGTTCACATACCGAATCCTCATCACTATGCGGACCATCCTCATGGTCATTCACTGGAAAACACTAGTGGCCAAGTCCACCATCCACTCTACTGATGTCTCAGCTAGGCGGAAAACTCTAGCAATCGCCTCCAGCCACTGCTCTGCTGTCTGGAAATCTGCCTCGCCTCGTAACTTCTGAGGCCTCTACTGCTGGAACTCGTGCAATGCGCTCCGCTAGCGTGCACAGTTTTCTAGTATAGCCGTTGTCATCTGCTGCCCAACAGGTGGTGATGTACTGGTACACCACCCGAGGGTGCCAACATAGTAAAAAGGGCCCTGCACCAGAGCCTCGTCGCTCGGTGAGCCGTCATCGAGTACTCTCTCGGAACTCCAACTGACTGTCTGCGTGGAGACATCCTGAACAGATGCGACACGGTCAACGTCTTATACCTGGTGAGATGACCTGGTTTGAGCTGACTTTAAAACTTTGGAAACACACACGCAATCAGTGTTTTTGTGTACAAAGTCGGAAATCAGTAGTCAGGGTCCTTGTGTACGGATACGTCGGCCGCCACACCAACACTGGACTCCCTGAACTGAAAACCACACTCGGTACCCTTAACACTATTGCTTCACAGAAAGAAACATCAGAGTTATAAGTTCTGCGGTAGAACCGAACTCCTCTGATACCAATTTGTCACAACCCGTCCTCGGGGCCCGTGCCGTGACTACCCCAAGCCCGCCTTCCATAGGCCAGGGGCTGGCGACTAGCACCAAAGGCGTAAAATCCCGATAACTGGGAAGGCATTGCCTTTATAAAAGAAAACAAGCACCACAGAGTACAAGCGGAAGAAGTAAACACTAAGTAAAAACTGAGTACAACAGTAAGTGCGGAAAGTAAAAAGGGGTCGGAAATACAAGCCCAACTGTAAAGTACAACTCAAAAGGGAAAACAGCAACTGAAAAGTAAAGCTGCTACGCCGAGCTGTCCACTGGAAATCCCACCTGAAGGGTGGGTACAGATAGCTCCTCTGCTCCTCAGGTCCCACCGTCCGCTCCGAGTATGTCTCGCCCAGTGGTCCACCTCCGGGTACCGCCTCGTCGTCACGTCCACCTCTGGGTACCGCCTCGTCATGAGGTCCTCCTCCGGGTACCATCTCTTCGTATAGTCCACCTCCAGGTACTACCCAGTCCTCGAACACTCGGCTTCTGTCAGCACTGCCCGTCGTCTGCAACCAACACAACGAGGTGCGGGCATAGCCCGTGCAGGGGTGAGTATAACGATACTCAGTAGGGACCCCGAGACCCTCAAGGTCTCACTAAACCAACAAGGATAACCACAAATAAGATCTCAACAGATAACCTCTACTTAGATATATGCCCATACATATACCTAAGTTATCAAATAACTCATCTCAATCATGAGGAAACACAAGGATTGTGAAATCAACGGATAACCACTAACCGGGTATATGCCCATACATATACCTAAGTTAGCAAGTGACCCATCTCAATCATGAGGTAAACACAAGGTCAAAAGTCTCAGCTCAAACCAGGATTTTCATTATCGAAACCGTAACTGCTGAAGAGCTCCGTCTCTAGAGTGTACAGTGGTCCTGTCACGACTCCGAGGTACTGCTCACTAACCTAAGACTGCTGAAGAACTCCACCCATCGAGTACTGCGGGCCAGCTGCTACAACCAAGCGCTCCCATGTGCCGCTACAACCAAGCGCACCTCGGTCGTGGGTCTGCCGCTACAACCAAGCGCTCCCATGTGCCGCTACAACCAAGCGCACCTCTGTCGTGGGGCTGCCGCTACAACCAAGCGCTCCCATGTGTCGCTACAACCAAGCGCACCTCTGTAACACACCGAGTCGTTCGATCAGCAGTCGTCAGGTCTCAGCCAGCTACACGGTCTCCGTACTCCGCACGCTCGTCACTTGGAGGGTCCGCTCCACGAGCTACATGTCGATACTCCAAGTATCTCAAAGTCCCACGAAGAAGTATCTCAAGGGACCGCCACGTCATAGGGGTCTCAACGCAACAGACGGCGCGTCAATCGGACGTCCGGTCTGTGAGTTATTAGCCTTTTCGTCCCAGGGTCCCGGTTGGTTTCGTGAGTGAACCAAACCCGGCCGTATCTCAACTGTACCCCGAACCCTCATAGGGTAAACTCATAGGGACCGTTTCTCAACGCGATCACCAACGCCGCTGACGGTTCGTCAAACGGACATTCTGTCAGAAAGATATCAGCTTTTCCGTTCCAGGGGCCCAGTTGGATTTCGGTGCGATCCAACCCGGTCACTATCCATCTACATCCAAAACTCGAGCGGAGGATGCCAAAAGTTCCGTACCGTCAACAGGAACTCAACGCAACAGACGGCGCGTCAATCGGACGCCCGGTCTGAGAGTTATTTGCTTTTTCGTCTCACACTCACCTTGGGAAACTTCCCAGGAGGTCACCCATCTTGATCACTACTCTAAGCCAAACACGCTTAACTATCGAGTTTTAACCACATAGGCTCCCGAAAAGGAAGATGCACCTTGAGTATAGTATACCGAAACGACTGTCTCGATCCAAGGATCGCGTTGCCGCTGACGACAAGTCGTTTGGAGGCCCGTAGCCCAAGATACGGGCATTTGACCAAACTGCTCGGTAACGGGGGTTTCGGGCCCAGGCCGTCCCGGCCCGAGACCCCCCGGATGGCCCAAACCGGGTCGACCCACCCCGGACGGGGTCGACCCGGCCCGGCCCGGCCCGGCCCGGCCCGGCGAACCAGCCCGGCGCGCCGGTTCGGCGTAAGGCAGCGCGCTGGGCGTGCTGCCAGCTTGGCCGAAGGACGAGCTTGCTGGAAACGGGGGGCCGTCTTCCCCCCCTTTGTGAAACCGGCCCCCCTCATAATGGGGGGCCAAATAACTACCCGGGGGAATTAAATTCCCCCGGTTTTCACCAACCCGGCCGGCCCGACCTGGCCGGCCGACTTCTTGTCAACAGGACCGGCAAGGGCCGGGCCTCTTCCGTCTTCCGGCACCGGCGGCCCGGCTGGCCGCCGGTCATCACGATCCGCCGCGGCCCGGAACCGGCTGCGGCCTTCGTCATCCGGCGCGGTGCGACGGCACCGTGCCCCTCCGCCGCTGCCCCGCGCCGGCCGCGGCGTCTTCGGTTTCCTTCGATGCGGCGCGACGGCGTCGCGTTCATGATAATTCTTTCCACGGTGCGGCGCAACGGCGCCGCGCAATAATTTCCGTGTGATTCCCGCGTGGTGCGACGGCACCACGCTATCTCATTTCATCCGCAAGAAACATTCAAGAACAAAGGAGGGGGTTTCGGCCGTGTTTGTGCGGTCCGGTCCCCCTCTCGTTAGACGATAACACTTAAACGTTCATCCTCAAGTTTGTCATGCTAGAACCAAGAACGGAAAATAATTAAATAAGCAACAACAAACCCCAACCTCGCTTTTCATTATGTGTTGACGAAGTCGCGGAAAGGCGGCGGTGATTCGTCGACATCGGAAAAGAGAAGCCGTTGACGACGTCAGCGTTCTTCGTGAAAGGCGCTCCCTTCTTTATTCCGGAAGGAGTGGGAAGGAGGCATCCAAGAAGGGATCAACATTGGAAACTTCACGTTCTTCTTTGGAAAAGGCATTCTTCGTCGAGAAGACGTTGTTCCATGTTTGGAGATGTCCTTCGTGTTCTTCGTCGAGGGTGGAATTCTCTTCAATCCTTCCATGACTCTATCACAAAGATTTAGCCAACCCCAAACAATAAAACAACACACCTTATTATAGTGTTAGCTTAATTAATTCAAAATAATTCAAATTCATTAAGTTACATCATTCATTAATGGGTGGAGAGGCTCCAAAATTAATGAAGGTGGAAGTGAAGAGTCACATTTAATTGGGGGGGGTTCAAGGGAGTTAAGGAGTTTAAGGAGTTAGGAATTTGAGGGGTTTTGGCACATTAAGTGCAAGGGAGTTTAAGGGGGGTAGAAGAGAGTTAAGGGGAAGGTGAAGAGTTGGGGATCGTGTGGGCCCCACCTCACCTTAATCCTCACTTGGTTAGTTAGGAACTTGTGATTCCACCCCAACTTCCACACTTAGGATATAACCACTTAAGAAGATAAATAAAATTTGTAACACAAATTTTATTTTTCTTTACACTTAAACCACAACCTTAATAAACAACTGCTCCCAAGCAAACACAACTCCAGGAAATGCATTCCTAAGCAAAAACTGGCGCTACGGTTCCATCGGTGCCCTCAGAATTTGATTCCGGGCACCGGTTCATGAGTTAGAAATTCCCGCTCGTTCGTTCACTGAACGTACCCGAGCCAAACTTTGGAAATTGATTCTGGGCACACCGGGCCTCGGAATCAGGCGCTGTCAGAAACTGTGTTCTTGTAAAATTCCAAAGAAAACTAAGAAAAAAATTTCCTTGAAATTTCCGGGTCTTTACAAAAAACAAGTTTACTTAGTGGTTAAAATTTAACATAATGGGAAAAACATCCAAGAAACATTTCAAAAATATATTTTATTTCAATATTTATACCATATAATCCATTTTATATAAAATTGATAATTATTTTATGCACATGATGTAAGGTAGACCTCTCAATAGAGTTTATCGTTTTATATTTACAAGAATGTCACTCTTCCTCTACTATAAAAGGTCACTCACCTCCCTCACATCATCAAACCTATAAATTGAAATTTTATTATCCAAAACATGCCAAAAAAAATCTTCCAAATACCCTCATATCATCCAATAATACCCAATTTGTGCACAAATAAAACAAAGTTAGTCCTTTGGTGCAAACCAAAAAGAATTACCCAAAGAAGAGGTCATATCCTTCCATGAGATCATTTGTATTATTTTCATTCTTAAACCACTAAATTATTCTTATTACATGATTATATAATATGATATTTATCCTAAATATAATTTTATTTTTTATTATATGTTTTCTACCTACACCTACATACAATTCCATAAAATGGGTAACGAACTAACAATTTGTGTGTACGGTGGACTACCTCCTCATGAAATAATGTTATTCATTTTTTCTTTACCACCTCTCATGGTTGGGAATTATGATGTACATAATATTTTTAAATGATATATATTATATATATTATGAATTTTTTCTTCTTTAATTATTATACAAAACATACCTTCATTATTTAAATTTTCTATAAATATGATAACTTCGTTTGTGGACGTGTGGATTACCACCTACTCAAAGCGATGTGATTCGTACACACTTTACATGGAATTTTTTAAGGATCTATTTTGAAAAATTATATGATATGTATGAAAAAATAATTCTAATATGATTATAATATATATATATATATATGTTATTTACTTTCTTAATTTCAATATGATAATTAAACGTAAACAGTGTTCATGCATATGTACGGCCTACCGTCTCCATGAACAGTGTATTCCATTTCATATTTATATATTTTATTGATAATTACAAATATTTATATACTGAATATGTATGATATTTACATCATGTTTAAAAATATGTAAATAATTAAATAATTATCTAAGTAAGAGGATCAAAAATGGATAGTCAACACAAATATGAAAAATAAAGCGGATATTACCCAAAACATCACATTAACACAAAATTATTAATAAAAGGGTAATATAAACACATTATAAAATAGTATATGGTTCGATATATGAGAATATCATTCTCTATTAGATTTATAATAAACATATACTTATTATACAAGTGGTTTGAGTGTGTATGAATAAATTAAAGACTTAAGGTGAGGGGTTTTCTTGTCTCACTTTTATTTATGTCACTTGTGTATTATTAACCACTAGTTTATTTTTTGTGTTTTATATACTACCCATGAATTTATTATATGGATATTAAACATAAATTTTTTTGTATTTACATATCATTTTATAAATATATCTTTCATGTTTTTTATGGTCAAAATTAACCAAATTGGTAAAGTAATTTTGTCTCAATTTGCCTTCATTGAGTCACATGCCATGTAATAAACTTATATTTTTCTTTAAGGTGTATATAATACAATTTTTTAATTTATATCATGAATATAGTAATTTTAATGAGATTTTAAACTTCTTATAATGTTATTAATTTCATATTATCATGATTTAAAGTTACCAATGTTGTAATGTATTATTGTTAGATTCTCATTGTTTATCGATATTTTTTATAATTATGCTTCAATGGATGAAATATTATGATCCATGTATCAATAACTATCAGGAATGTATATTATCATATGGTTATACATGTTATACCTATGTATTAGTACCGTTTTCCACTCTTTCATACTTAAGATAATTAAAAATGTGTATTTAATAAAATCCCTCTTTATTTATCCCTTCGGTCAGATATTTTTTCTATTCAAATAACTATGTTTCCTAAAAATGTTTTCAACTTTATTACTATGTTGTTTAAAATAAATTCCTACACATGTTTTAACATTTTAATAAAAAATGTTTTAAAATTAATATCCTTGTCATTTTTTTATCAAGACAATTTTCTAAAAATTTTATGGTTCAAAAGGAAAGTTCGACATGTACGAATTTACCTAGTGTCATTTCCATTAGGATACCGTTGAAAGACTACAGGTTTATTTAAAAAAACATTTATCTAATACTTTGTAAATTAATTTTTAAACGTTTTTTCAATGAAAATAGTTTTCAAAAATGTTTTAGATTTTAAAAAGTGTTTAAAATTGTTTTCAAAGCTTCCTTTATTTTTTTTCAAGGTTATTTTAAAAGGAAAATGTTTTCATAATTTTTATGTTTTAAAAATATTTTTTCTAAGTGAAAATTCTATTTTCCTCAAGAAATATTTTAAATAATTTTTTAGGATATCTATATGTGTTTTCAAATTGTTTTCAAATAAAAGTATTTTGAAAATGTTATATGTTTTAAAGAGTGATTTTCAATGAAAATTTATGTTTCATGTGATATTTCAAAATACTTTACCATCTATGATGATATATGTAACGCCCCGGCCCGAGTTACCCAAAGTCGGTGCATTATTACATAACATTGGCATGATCACAAGGAAGATCAAATCTCGAAAGACCAATTAGTTTAGTAGCCTTGGAAACAGTAGATATATTCATAAAGTCCTACATTACATCATAAAAATGAAAACTACAACAATATCTTTTCTTCATAGTCCACACTCATATCCCCACATACTATCCCGGCAGGTCATTCATAAATTACTTCTTCATATCCTGGGAAAAATAAAACATAGAAAAGTTGTGAGATCAAATGCCCATTAAGGATAAAAATATATCAAAAACATTCATAAATAAGAATAAACATTTAAGGAAATGTACAACTAAAACAAAAGTGTTTTAAACTTGAATTTCAATATAGTATAGAAAAAATAAAATGAAATAATGCCATTTACTTATTCAGATGGATATTCTACTAATCGAATAATCACATGCAATATCAATAACCACTTTCATAATGATGGAATGCATAATTCCAAACTATCAAAACCACATAGCCAAGGCCTCGTGCCAAGACTACAAATAATATTTTGTCAAGGCCTTGTGCAAAGACAATAGTTTGTCTCATGAGACCTACCGATGAAATTTTTTTAGAAGATACTTATGTTTAAAATTGATCAAATATACTCCAGTGTTTTTCTGAAAACATTATGCAAGCTTCTGAAAACAAAATAACTAATTCTGAGATTGGTTGAATAATTACAGGCCATGATGGGTCCACGCCCAATCCCTTCCTGTCTACCATACTCGAGAGTCTGTTTTTCTGAAAACATTTTTAAGCTTGCGTTAAATACGTATACATTTTCACTGGATTTTCATATATTTGAGAGAAATATCTCTTTTTTTGAAATCATTTAAAAGTCACATAATTATAAAATAATACATTTACTTTGAAAATATTTTCATAATCTTGTAAGAGATGCTTCGAAGATTTTATAATGGTGGAAAATAGCCTTACTTGCCGTATAAGTTAGAAAAACATTCTTACCTAAATTCTGTCGAAAAGGTTTAAAAGCACCTTGTTTGGAAAATAGCAGAAAGATTCCTTTATAAACTTCTTATAAAAAGTAAAACAATGGTATAAATGAATTTAATCCAAATTCTGTAAAATAGTAAGAATGTTTTGAAATTCACTTTTGAGAAACAAGGATGTGGATGATAAAGAGCTCCCATTAGATAATTACGTATAAACAATCTCGGATAATGAAGAGATTGTGAAATAACCCTTACCTTGTAATATTCCTTGGTTGGGGGTAGGTTAACCTCTTGTATAATGGTGAAATAATTGTTATTAAATTATACAATAATCCTATATAATAATATGATATCATATATGATCTTTTAACATTGATTTGTTAATAATATCTTAGTATTATCGTTGTTTTCGGGTGTTAACTTACTCATTTTATTTTATATGTTTTGTTACGTAATTCATGTTTGTCATGGATAGGTTGTATCTTAATCATATCCAGAATTATATCAAGTCCTTAGATACTATTATTAATCATCAAATGAGAATTAGACTTGAATGGATACGATGGAGAATGAATCTCATCGCGTTCGTGGAGACGGTAGTCTGTACGTACGCACGAGCGACAATATCATTCTTTTGATAAAAAAAAATAATATGTAATTGGATGTTATATCATATATACAGAATAATTATCATGTTATATTTATTATTTACATGAATTACACATCATTATTATACCCATACAAATAATAATTTATTGAATAACAATTACACCACGACGTGGATACGGTAAGCCGTACGTATGCACGTATGGTGACATGTTATTCAAAGGATGGATAGAATACTGAAATATGGTTTTAAAATTTTTATAATAACATCAATGTTTATATAATATAATGTGTTAATTATTTTATAATGGTAATAACAATGAATGAATAAGTGGAAGAAGAAAGGAACTTGAAAAAATGTGGTTAAATCATTACCTCTTCTTCGGGTTCTTCCTTTTGATTTGATCAAAAGGGCTCCTTAAGTTGGCTTTCTGACTAAAGAAAGGCCTCTAGGATGAAGTGAGGGAAGTTGAGAGAGTATTTTGGCATATTTTGGCTGAACCAAAAGGCTTTGAAGGTGTGATTTACTGAGAAGGGAGAGTGACCTTTTATAAGAGAGGTGAGGAGAACCTTTGGAAAAGCTAGAAATATTATTTTATAATAAATTCATATTCGGTTTATAATGGCTCCAAAGTAGATTGTTTAAAGTTTAAGGTGGGGAAGGGTCGAAAAACACTCAAAAAATATAATTTAGACAGGTTTGGGTTACTATATTAACCTTATCTTTAAGTATTAACTCTTAGTTAATTATTTTCACTTTTACAATGTCTCTTTGTATTTCATTATTGTATGGTTAATAAACGTACTATATTCATCCAAGAGACCCCCAGGTGGTCCATTAATGATACTACTATCATGATATAGTCTCTTGGCCGAACCTAAGTTTTTTTAGAATTTAATATAAATTAATAATTTAATATTTGTTTTAAAAACTCTTTTATGTCAATTTTGACACTATTCACTAATTGATTTTTGTGAAAATCATAACAGAATTATTACTACTAAAATAGTTACATAAGTCAATACTAACATGTCATATTAACCTATAAAATCATTTTAATCCATAAAATGTCTCAAATTATATTTTGTTTGGGTATTTATAATATCAATTATTCTAATTTTTCATTAATTAGGTAATTACTGCATCATCAGTGTGTCATAAATAAAATAAATTATTTAATGTCTAAAAATTATAAATAAACTATCATTATGTAGGAAATCATTTTATATTTATAATGAATATTTACAATCGAATTTATATTATGTATAACCCTATATTAAAAATGTTTTAGTAAATAAACTTTGATTTTAACTCTTTTAACTCTTGTTTGAATTAAATAATAATAAATGTCCTGATCTAATCCAAATGAACCTAAATGATAATATTTTATTCCTAAGGTTGTTATTGGTCAAGATTCACTTGTCCAATAGAATTAGGACATGTGTTAGGGTAATATTAATATCATTTTTTCCCTTAATTACCATATTTACTTTTAACCGTGGTAAGTAAGAGTAAAAAGTTACTATTCACCAAAAAAAATTCCATCTCGTTGAACCACATTTTACTCTTTGATATTAACCATGTCTCTCGGATTTTTGAAATTCTAATCACAGAAGCAGTAAAATTATGTTTTATGAAAAATTCAGTTTTTTAACTACCACTTAGTCGTTTCACGATTCATCAAAAATTGATGTTTTTCAGAACAATGCCAAAATTTCACCCTAAGCTATAATTGATATTCCTAATTCAAAAATGATGTATATTTTAAAAAATTCCAAACATATAAGTTGCATTAATTAATTTTATAATTAATTCCTGCTGTTACAACAAATAGTGTGTTTTTAAGAAACAATATATATCAAAAGATTGACAATTGTTTATGTCAAATTTCAAAGTGAAATTAATTATAATGAACACCATTGGATAAAATGGTAAAAATATATTCTAATTATACTTTAAAACCACTCAATAGTACAATTTATCACTATAAATTATTTTGATTAAGAAAGTTGTTTTTAAGTATTTTTCACTATTCATAAAATTGGAAGATCTCAGAAAAATACCAAAAAATCAACTTAGGATAATTTTGATATTCTGAATCCAAAATATGACGTCCATTTTGAAATATAAAATATATATAATTTCAAAAAGTTGGTATTACTATTCATAACAGCTAGTTTGATTGGTTGTGGTGTGTTAGAACTCGATGTTGCGTACAACACACGCTATCACATTATTCAAAGAGAAGTGTACCATAGAAGCTTGGGGTGTTACATTTTCCCCTCCATCAAATAATTTCGTCCTCGAAATTTCTAGAATACTACCGCATGAAAAGACTCGGGTGGTTCTTCATCATATGTTCCTTGGGTTCCCACATTGACTCTTCCATCTTATGGTTTCTCCACAAGACTTTTACCAGACGCGTTGTCCGATTTCTCAGCACTTGTTCTCTCGTATCAAGAATCTTGACGGGCTCTTCGTAATAAGACAGATCGGGTTCCAGTTCTAATTCCTCATAGGTGAGTACATGCGTGGGGTCAGTCATGTATTTCCTCAATAGAGATACGTGGAAGACATTGGGAACTTTGGAGAGACTTGGTGGCATTGCCGATCGGTAAGCTACAGCCCCAATTCGTTCTAGAATTTCGAAAGGTCTGATGTAACTAGGACTCAATTTACCTTTCATACCAAAATGTACCCTTACATGGAGATACCTTCAGGAAAACTTGATCACCGACTTGAAATTCCAAATCCTTCCTTCGATTATCGACATAGCTCTTCTGCCTAGTTTGAGCTGCTTTGATGTGATTTTGGATTACCTTCACCTTTTCCATCGTTTCCTTCAACAGTTCAGGACCTACAAGTTTTCGTTCACCAAATTCATCCTAACAGGTTGGTGTGCGACATCACTTTCCGTATAACGCTTCATTTGGTGTCATCTGAATACTCGAATAGAAGCTATTGTTATAGGAAAATTCTACCAGAGGTAAATATTGATCTCACATACCCTGAAAGTCAAGTGAGCAGGATCTCAACATGTCTTCTAAGGTTTGAATAGATCATTCTGATTGTCTATCTGTTTGAGGGTGGTAGGCAGTGCTCAAATGATGTTCAGTATCCCAGGATTTATGAAGACTTTTCCAGAATCTTGAACTAAAACGGGGATCACGGTCAGAAATAATCAATAGGGGTACTCCATGAAGTCTCACAACTTCATCAATATATAGTCTTGCTAGATGTTCCAGTGGTAGATCTTCTCTTATAGAAAGAAAATCTGCTGACTTGGTAAGACGATCAACAATGACCCAAATTGAATCGCTCCTTATAGGAGTCTTTGGTATCCCCATGACAAATTCCATCATAATATTGTCCCATTTCCACTCCGGTATTGGAAGTGGTTGCATGACTCCTCCAGGATTTTTCCTTCTAGCTTTCACTTGTTGCCAAACCATACATCTTGACACAAAATCAGAAATTTCCCTCTTCATGTTGTCCCACCAAAGATTTTCCTTCAAATCTCTATACATTTTTGTGCTCCCAGGGTGTATTGAGAAATTGGAACTATGAGAATCATCCACTAATTCCATTTTTTGATTAAGTATATCGGGAACACAAAGTCTCTTCCCAAATTTCAAAATTCCTTTTTCATACACAAAGTCTCTCAATCTCCCATCATTCACAGCTTTAATCTTCTTTTGAAATTTTTCATCATCAGTCTGAGAACTCTTAATCTTTTCTAGTAAAGATGGTTTGGAAACCATTTGAAAAAGCATTGATATTTCACCTTCTCTGGTTATTCCAATGTCCATATTCACTAGATCCATGAAAATTGGATTCCTTTCAATTCTCATATTTTTCAAAACTCCATGATCTTTTCTTCTCAAAACATATGCCACCTTGTTTTCTTTCCCCGAGTGGTAGTGTATCGTACAATCATAATCATTGAGTAATTCAAGCCATCTCATTTGCCTCCTATTGAGTTCTTTTTGTGAGAAAATATACTTCAAACTCTTGTGATCAATATAAATCTCACATTTTTCACCATATAGGTAGTGCCTCCATATCATTAAAGAAAAGATCATAGCTTCTAACTCAAGATCATGAGTAGGATAGTTTTGTTCATGAATTTTCACCTGTCGTGATGCATAGGCAATAACCCTATCATTCTGCATAAGGTCACAACCAAGTCCTTTCTTTGATGCATCACTATAAAAAACGAACCCATCATTCCCCGATGGTAGAGTCAATATAAGAAAATTGACTAATATTTTCATCAGTTCTTCAAAACATTATTCACACTCTTTTGTCCAAAATAATTTAACCCCTTTACATGTGAGCTTTGTTAATGGGTTAGCCAACCGGGAAAACATCTGGACGAAACGCTGATAATAACCTGCTAAACCAATAAAATTGCGTACCTATGTTATACTCGTAGGTGCTGGCCATTCTTGGATTTCCTTGGTCTTAGAAGGATCAACAGAGATTCCATCTTTAGAGACAATATGGCTAAGAAAAGAATTCCCCTGAAGCCAGAATTCACACTTGCTAAACATCCCATATAATTCATGTCTTCTCAGAGTCTTCAGGATAATGCGCAAGTGATTTTCGTGATCTTCGTAGCTTTTGTAGTATACCAAGATATCATCAATAAATACCACCACAAATTTATTGAGATATTCCTTGAAAACTCTATTCATCAGATCCATGAATACAGAGGGTGCATTAGTCAATCCAAAAGGCATTACTGTAAACTCGTAATGCACGTACCTAGTTCGAAATGCTATCTTTTGAATGTCTTCCTTCTTCACACACAACTGATGGTATCCAGATCAAAGGTCAATCTTTGAAAATTAATGAGCTCCATGTAGTTGGTTAAATAAATCATCAATGCGTGGTAGGGGATACTTTTTCTTTATTGTTATAGCATTGATCTCCCTGTAGTCGATACATAACCTCATAGATCCATCTTTCTTTTTAACAAAAAGAACAGGGGCTCCGCATGGAGAAACACTAGGTTAAATAAATCCCTTATTACTCAATTCCTCTAGTTTTTTCTTTAGTTCTACTAATTCCATAGTGTCCATTCTATAAGGGGTCTTCGATATAGGCCTTGATCCAGGAATTAAATCAATGGAAAACAAAACTTCTCGTTCTTGAGGATGTCCAGGTAAATATTCCGGAAATACATCTACATATTCTTTCACAATAGGTAAATCCTCTATTTAAACATTCCTTTCCTCACCCACATTTATTTCATTCTCTTCCTCCACAATAATTGAATTTAGTTGAGCTACTGGGGGTGGATCTAGATAAGAATTAGGTGGGGACGATTCTGCTCTAAAGATAAGGTGTTCCTTATCATCATCATCAAAAATCGTAACCTCCTTCTTCTTACAATAAATCTTTGCATCATAGTTAGAAATCCAATCCATACCAAGGATTATATCAAACTCAATCATAGGTATGACAATGAGATCAGCAGATGAAGAACATTTATGTGCTCTAGTGGGGACTGATTCACAAAACTTTATTGCAATGATACTTCCCTTATGAGTTTTAACTGACAACTCCTTTGTTAAATCAAATTGGAAATATCTATTTTTCTTAGGAAACTGGGAATATATGAAACAATGCGATGATCCAGAATCAAATAATGCATTTTCCAAACTTGAGGAAACCAATAAATTACCTGCCACCACGTCTTTCGGAGCTTCTACCTCAGCAGTAGTCATAGCATAAGCTTGGCCATGATCCCTTGGCCTTTTTTGACGTAAGTTCCCCTGATGCTTAGGAAATTCATTTTCATAATGTCCCATCTCCCTGCAATTGTATCATTGAACATCAGTATCTTCCTTCTTCCCCTTGCAATCACGAGCTCGGTGGCCTTTTTCCCCACACTTGTAACAGACTCCCATTCCTTTTAAGCAAGTACCAGGGTGTTTCTTCCCACATTTACTGCAGGATAGATATTCAACTTTTCCCTTCTTCCCTTTATTTCCATTCCCAGATTAATCAGAAGATCTCTTCTTCTCTTGCTTTCCTTTAAAGTCATATGACTTAGAGAATTCCTTTTCGGTCTTGATAGCACATGAGACAATGTCTTCATACGATGACAAGGATTGTGAGACTAATGCTCGACGGAGAAATGGTTTTAACCCATCAAAGAAACGATCAATCGTACTTCTTGGGTTACATATATAATCCCTAGTATACCTTGCTAACCTTGAAAAGTTAGCCTCATACTTTGTGACATTCTCATCCTCCTTTTGTCTCAGGCTCAGAAATTTCCTTTCCATATCTGCTTGATGGTCACAAGGAAAGTATTTTTCTAAATATTGATCTTTCAACTCCCTTCATTCCATATTTGATTCTTCATCATCTTCCTTCATGTTTTGAATCAATGACCACCGTTGATCAGCATCTCCAGTGAGGCGGTAAACTGCCATGATAACCTTTTCCCTTTTACTACTCCCCAAATCCTAAAATATTTTCTCTAGGGAATTTATCCATTACTCATCTACTAAGGGATTTGTACTCCCATTGAACATTGGTGGTTGTTACCTCATGAATCGATCTAACATTGATCATCCACGCTGCGGATCAGGGTGCTCCATATGGGTAAGGTTATTTTTCATAACCTGAGTGAGTTGTCCCAGTATGGTGATTAGCTGATCGGCACCAGTTGCATCACCAGCTCCACTATAATTATCTTGAGTAGGATGGAAATCCCTACATGGAGTACGTGTATTGATACGGTTTCTATTTCTTCCGCTAGGCGCCATTTCTAAACAATGGCATAAATTAGATCAGTTTATGAATAAAAATACATAATCCAATACTTATAAAACACTTAGCATAAATTGAACTATTTATGGATATAATCCATAATAATAAAAATGTTTTCGTTGAGGAAGTATATACTCATAAACCCTTCATAATGATTTTTAAAGAAAATGAGAGTTATCCTAAGCATATCCCTCGAGAGTGTCATAACAAAGAGTGCAACAAGGCCTGTTGTCGTGCACCAGTTCCCGTTTGGAAAGCTCAAAGCGGTGTTTTCAGGTTTTACCCCTAGGTACATATGTTCCAGAGCCGCCTCTACCTTCTCGTATCCAGACAGGGATGTATTGCTCAAAAAACACACAAAATCTTTACAATACCAAAATTCTAGGAAGTTCTTCTATACTAATCCTTAAAGTCCATCTTAGGTCTACGTGCTCTAATCAGAGTTTATATAAATCTAGCTTCCAAGGTTTGTACTAAACTTCCTCTAATACCAACTGTAACACCCGGACCCCAGTTACCCAGAGTCGGTGCATTATTACATAACATTGGCATGATCACAAGGATGATCAAATATCGAAAGACTGATTAGTTTAGTAGCCTTGAACACAATAGATATATTCATAAAGTCTTACATTAAATCATAAAAATGAAAACTACAACAACATATTTTCCTCATATTCCACACTCATATACCCACATACTATCCATGTAGGTCATTCATAAATTACTTTTTCAAATCCTGGGAAAAATAAAACATAGAAAAGGGGTGAGTTCAAATGCCCAGTAAGGATAACAACATAGTGGAAACGTTCATAAATAAGAATAAACATTTAAGGTAATGTATAACTAAAACAAAATCCTTTTAAACTTGAACTTTAACATAGTATGGAAAAAATAAAATGAAATAAGTCCATTTACTTATTCACATGGGTATTTTACTAATAGAATAATCACATGCATTATCAATAACCCCTTTCATAATGATGGAATGCATAATGTCAGACTATCATAACCACATATCCAAGGCCCCGTGACAAGACTACAAATAATATTTTATCAAGGCCTTGTACCAAGACACTAGTTTGTCTCATGAGACCGACCGATGAAATTTTTTGAGAAGATACTTAAGTTTAAAATTGATCAAATATACTCTATTTTTTTCTAAAAACATTATGAAAGATTCTAAAAACAGAATAACTAATTATGAGACTTCTCGACTAATTACAGGCCATGATGGGTCCACGCCCAATCCCTTCCTGCCTACCACACTCAAGAGTCGGTTTTTCTGAAAACATTTTTAAGCTTGCGTCAAATACGTATACATTTGCATTGGATTTTCATATATTTGAGAAAAATATCTCTTTTTTTGAAATCATTTAAAAGTCACATAACTATAAAATAAAACATTTACATTGAAAATATTTTTATAATTTTGTAAGGTAATCTTCGAATATTTTATAACGGTGTAAAATAGCCATACTCGCCGTATAATTTAAAAAGACATTCTTACCTTAATTCTGTCGAAAAGGTTAAAAAGCACCTTGTTTGGAAAATGGTGGAAAGATTCCTTTATAAACATCTTATAAAAAGCCAAACAAGGGAATAAATGTCTTTAACCCATATTCTGTAAAATAGAAATAATGTTTTGAAATACACTTTCGAGAAACATGGATGTGGATGATAAAGAGGTCCCAGTAGATAATTACGTATAAACAATCTCGGATAATGAAGAAATTGTGAAATAACCCTAACCTTGTACTTTTCCTTGGTTTGGGGTAGGTAAAACTATTGTATAATGGTGAAATAATTTTTATTAAATTATATAAGAATCATATACATTAATATGATATCATATATGATTTTTTAACATTGATTTGTTAATAATATCATAGTATTATCGTTGTTTTCAGGTGTTAGATTACTCGTTTTCTTCTATATGTTTTGTTACGTAAGTCATGTTTGTCATATATAGGTTGTATATTAATCATATACATAATGATATCAAGTACTTAGATACCATTATTAATCATCAAATGAGATTTATACTTGAATGGATATGATGGAGAATGAATCGCATCGCGTTCATGGAGACGGTAGTCCGTACGTACGCACGAGCGACAATATCATTCTTTTGATAATAAAATAATATGTAATTGGATGTTATATCATATATACAGAATAATTATCATGTTATATTTATTATTTACATGAATTACAGATCATTATTATACCCATCCAAATAATAATTTATTAAATAACAATTACACCACGACGTGGAGACGGTAAGCTGTACGTACGCACGTATGGTGACATGCAATTCAAAGGATGGATAGAATACTGAAATATGGTTGTAAAATGTTTATAATAACATAAAAGTATATATAATATACTGGTGTTATTATTTTATAATGGTAATAACAAATACATAAGAAGTGTAAGAAGAAAGGAACTTGAAAAGGGTGGTGAAATCATTACATCTTCTTCGAGTTCTTCCTTTTGATTTGATCAAAAGGGCTCCTTAAGTTCGATTTCTGACTAAAGGAAGGCCTCTATGATGAATTGGGGGAATTTGAGAGAGTATTTGGGCAGAGTTTGGCCGAACCAAAAGGCTTTGAAGGTGTGAGTTAATGATAAGGGAGAGTGCCCTTTTATAAGATGGGTGAGGGGAACCTTTGGAAAAGCTGGAAATATTATTTTATAATAAATTCATATTCATTTTCTAATGGATCCAAAGTGAATTATTTAAAGGTTAAGGTGGGGATGGGTCGAAAAACACCCAACCAATATAATTTAGATAGGTTTGGCTTACTATATTAACCTTATCGTTAAGTATTAACACTTAGCTAATTAGTTTCACTTTTAAAATGTCTCTTCGTATTTTTATATTATATGGTTAATAAACTTACTATATACATCCAAGAGACCCCCAAGTGGTCCATTAATGATACACCTATCATGATATATGTCTCTTGGATGAACCTTATATTTTTAAGAATTTAATATCAATTAATAATATAATATTTGTTTTAAAAACTCTTTTATGTCAATTTTGACACTATTCAATAATTGATTTTTGTGAAACTGATAACAGAATGATTACTTCGAAAAAAGTTACTTAAGTCAATCCTAAAATGTAATATTAACCTATAAAATTATTTTAATTCATCAAAAGACTCAAATTATATTTATTTGGGTATTTATAATATCAATTATTTTAATTTTTCATTAATTAGGTAATTACTGCATCATCATTGTGTCATAAATAAATTAAATTATTTAATGTCTAAAAATTATAAATATAATATCATTATGTAGGAAATAATTCTAGATTTATAATGAATATTTACAATCGAATTTATATTATGTATAACCCTATATTAAAAATGATTTATTAAATAAACTTTTATTTTAACTCTTTTAACTCTTCTTTGAATTAAATAATAATGAATGTGCTAATCTAATCAAAGTGGACCTAAATTATAATATTTTATTACTAAGGTTGTTATCTGTCGATATACACTTGTCCAATAGAATTAGGACATGTGTTAGGGTAATATTAATACCATTTGTTCCTTTAATTACCCTATTTACATTTAATCGTGGTAAATAAAAGTAAAAAGTTACTATTCACCAAAAATTATTTTCATCTCATTGAACCAAATTTTACCCCTTGATGTTAACCGTGTCTCTTGGATTTTTGAAATTCCAATCACAGAAGCGGTAAAATTTTGTTTTATGAAAAAATCAGTTTTTTAACTACCACTTAGTAGTTTCACTATTCTTCAAAAATTGAAGTTTTTCAGAACGATGCCAAAATTTCACCCTAAGCTATAATTGATATTCCGAATTAAAAAATTATGTCTATTTTAAAAAATTAAAAACATATAAGTTTCATTAATTAATTTTATAATTAATTCCCTCTGTTACAACAAATAGCGTGTTTTTATGAAACAATATATATCAAAAGATTGACAATTGTTTATGTCCAATTTCAAAGTGAAATTAATTCTAATAAACACCATTGGATAACATGGTAAAAATAAATTCTATTTATACATTAAAACCACTTAATAGTATAATTTATTACTATATATTATTTTGATTAAAAAAAGATGTCTTTAAGTATTTTTCACTATTCATAAAAATTGGAAGTTCTCAAAAAAATACCAAAAATTCAACTTAGGATAATTTTGATATTCCAAATCCAAAAATGAAGTCCATTTTGAAATATAAAATATATATAATTTCAAAACGTAGGTATTACTATTCATAATGGCTAGTTTGATTTGTTGTGGTGTGTTAGAAGTCAATGTTGCGTACAACACACGCTATCACATTATTCAAAGAGAAGCGTACCATAGAAGCTTGGGGTGTTACAATATAATTTGATATTTTTTATGATTTACTAGGATTATGATCCAAGGAAACTGTTATAATTCTTCCATTTAATGGTTTATAATTAAGTTGAAAGTTTTTTATAAAACCCACTTCACATCCAGTTGTTATACCATGAAAAAATCTATATGTATCATGCTTCCTTTAATGGGTTATTCAATGATGAAATGATTATAAAACATGTATATTTTCCGTAGTATATGACATGATGAAATTTTTATGATACCCATTTCATTGCATAGTTTAATATATTATTTTTATGAAATCCATCCCTTTTTTAAGCATCATATGATGAATTTTTTATTATCTTATGTCCCACTTATGTATGATTTAATAATGTGATGGGTTGTACCTATATCTCACTCTAACACATTGGGTAAATATTTATATATCTCATGATATAGATAGGGTTGGAACAAGGACTGAACTCAGTTCAAAAATATATGGCTAGAATGAAGAGTGAACTTGGATCCGTAATACAGTGGTAGAATAAGGGGTGAACTTGGTTTAGTAATACAGGGCTAGAATGACAAGTGAACTTGGTTCAATAATACATGGTTGTAATAATGGGTGAACTAGATTCTATAGTACAGGGCTGGAATAAGGACTGAACTTGGTTTACTAATACATGTCTAGAAAAGGAGGTGAACTTGGTTTGGTAATACAGGGATGGAATGGGAAGTGAACTTAGTTTATTAATGGATTTTTTCAACTAATATTGTCTTGGGAGTGATCCTTGACTACTAAGATGGTTTAGGGAGTGAACTAATTCTACTAAGATGGCAATAACATTAATCATTTACTACTATGGAAATAATTTTATATCTTTATGTGTCTTACACAATCACATTTTTTATGAGAATGCTATGATCACATGGATAATTATCTTGATTTTATTATGATTCATGACTTATGAACTACCAATATTTATTCCATGACTCTTGATTATGATCTTTGATATGTAGGTTATGATCTTCTAATGTTATGATCATGTTCGCAAACCCTTATGCTCATGTTATTCTTACACATGTCCATTGTTTACTCTAACAGAGCATCTGAGCTCACCCCTTTATATTTTTTCCTTTCCCTATGTTATAAGGATATGTTTTTAGTATGATTAATAAAGGATAAGATCTTTAAGGGATATGTTTAATATCTTCTACAAAGTTATAATATTATGTTTCCAAGATTCCAATTACACTAAACTATTATGGTCCTCATGTATATATTTTTGTAATGTGATGAATATTCATCTAAAATTATATAATATCCATTTATGTTAATCCTAGGTAACTATACAACCAATGAGAACAACCACCAAGTCCTAGATTGAAAAGAAGGGTATATGTTATCACTACAACTTATGTGGGTCTCAATAAATATGTGGTTGTAGGTATACTGTTTATTTATTCAAGAATAAAAATTGTAATATTTTATTATATTTTTATGCATTAATTCATATTTTTAATGTTTAATAGAACTATTTACACCGGACCTCAATCATAAGGGTTGAGCTATCTATGAGAATTGAAAATTGAGAAATTGTGGCATCCCTAATTATTTTTTGTGGGATAAATCTTTAAAAAAATATAAAGATACATACTTTAGTGTAGTTTCATACTATATTGGTCACGGATTGTTTTTTCTTATATAAGTTAAACATCAAATTTTTGGTGAGGGATATCACTCTTCAAATCCCAAGTAATCATATGATTCCGTACAATTGTGAGGAGGAGGAGAAGTATCCTCTAGAATCTTCTTCTCTGTCATAGATATTATTACCTTATGAGAAAGCATATATTGGTCAAATTATTGAGAAAATGGAGTGCATCATTCTTAAGGACATTACTATTATGAGTTATTATACTAACGGATATCCTAAAGAGTATATTGGACTTTTTCCTAACTGATAGGTTTATTTAGAAATCAAAATTATACATGAGTCACTTCCTTTATCTAATACTCCTTGTATAATAGACACCACAATGTTAGAATAACTAAAAAATTATAAATAATAGAATCTAAAAAAGGGATTTATATACCTGAGTTCTTCCTCGTGGGTTGTTTAGGTCCTCTTATTAAAGAATAAGGATTAATTAATATCCCTCTATATTGATTATTGTGAGCTCAAAAAATGTCAATAAATAACAAGTACCCCTTCTAGGGATATATAACTTGTTTGATCAACTATATGGGGTCCATTATTTCTCTATGGTGGACAATTATTTAGGTTATCACCATTTAAATGTGAAGAATTAAGTTATTCTAAAAACTTCCTTTCTAATAAGGTATGGACATTTTGAGTTCATAGTGATTCCCTTCAGACTCACGAATTCTCCATAAATATTTATGAACTTATGAATTGCTTATTTAGGAATTACTTTGAAACAATTATGTTAGTATATATATATTATATTTAGATATACTCTAAAAGAAATGAGAGTATAAAAGTTTTTTGAATATTATACTGATGATTTTATGAAAGGAGAAGTTATATGAAAATTATAGTAACTGTGAGTTACAGATAAAGGAAGTATAATTATTAAATCATGTTATCACAAGAAAATTAATATCTATAGACCCTTATATAATGAAGTAAATTGAGGACTGGTTGAGACCATCATTTGTAATAGAGATTAGTTGTTTCTATCAAATTTCTAGGTATTACTGATGATTTCTGAGAAGACATTCATAATTTTCAAATCATATAACTAAACTAACTCATAAGGGAGTGAAATTTATCTATACTTATTAAATATAATAAATATTTAACTAATTGAGAAATTGTACTACAACTAAACCAATCCTTATGCTTCCCTCATGTGGGGAACTTTTTATTGTTTATATAGATGTTTAAAAGAATGTATTGGAGTGTGTACTGATGAAAAATGATTAAGTGATCCAATTCCATAAATAATTTTAAATAGCATGAATAAAACTATCCAATGCGTGATTTATAGTTAGTTGTAGTGATATTCACATTAAAAATATGGAATTATTCTCTCAATAGGGAGAAGTTATTAATATATATGTATTATAAGAGTGTTAAGTAAATATTCATGCATAAGGAGATTAATATGTTCCAATTAAGATAGTTAGAGATAATGAAGGAATATGACTACTCATTCTAATAACATCCGAGGAAACAAAATAATTTGTAAGATTCTCTAAGTAGAAAGGACATGACAACCTTTTAACTGATGATAATTTAGAAGGATCCAATCTTCTTATACTTGTAAAGGATGTACATGTTAATTTTAAAGACTAGACCATCATCATTCTTTAATCAAATGATTTCTCAACTATCCCTTATCTAAAACGTCAAGGATGCTCAAAGAGATAAAGTGGAAATTTAAAAGAATGTGGAATCTATATGAATAAGGGGATCCTTGGAGTTCAAAAAGGATGAATATGGAGTTGTAAGATTTGGTTCACAACTACATGTACCATAAAATCATGAGATAAAGAAGGATTTATTGAAATATTCACAAATATTTACCTTCGCCATCCACCCAAGGAGAGTGAATATATATTGAGATCTCCAATATCACTATTGGATGGAAGATTTGAAGATGGGGATCATGTAATATATGTAAAAATTCCTTTTATGACATAAAGTGATTCTTGAAATGAAAATTATACGGGGGTAATGAAAAAATTATCTAGACCTATATAAAAATAGGAAAACCTTACCATAGACTTTTTCACTAACCTTCTGAATACATCTAGAGAAAATAATTTTATATGGGTTGTGGTGGATAACTTTATGAAGACTAATCACATCATTTAAATTCAATATGACTTCTCACTTGGTAATATTACTATGATATACATCAAATAAGTGGTGATGCACACTGAACACCACTATCGATTGTATCTTATTGGGATTTGAGATTTACATCCATATTTTGGAAAAGTCTCCAACATTATAAAAACACTGATTTAAAATTTATTACAGTTTATCACCCCTAACCTAATTTCCAATATGGTTGAACTTTCAAGACACTTTAATACATGTTGAGATCATTCTTGAGGCACTTCAAAGTATGATGGGATCAGCAACTTCCTCTGGTAAATTTCTAATACAATAATAGTTTCAACTCAAGAATCCAAATTGAACCACATGAATCCCTTTATGTAAAGAAAGATAAAACACACATCTACTAAGATGAAATTTTTGAATGTAAGATATTGGGACCAGAAAAAGTCGAGGAAATGGTTGAAAATTTAAAGACCATTCGGTCAAACAACATGGATGTTCAAAGTTGATAGAAGATCTATATTGATAATAATCGATGATACATAGAGTTTTATATTGGAGATAAAGTTTTTATCTTCATATCTCTATGGAAGAGATCCCTGAGATTTGGAATCAAGGCTATGTAAAGTCCTAGGTATGTCATCCCCTTTGAGATTCTTTATCACATTGAAGTTATTTCCTATCAGCTGTCCCTCCCACCAACCCTCTCTCAAGAATATTATTTATTTAGTGTATCCATCCAAAAGAAGTACATACCATAACCCTTACATGTATTAAATTCAAAGGTGTAACAACTATAAAATGATAACTCTTATGAGGATAATCAAATGAAGATCTTATATGGAATACAGAAATCTATATGCAATAATACAAATCACCTACTCGAAGTATTATGGAAAAACCAAAAATATGATGAGTCAACAGGGGAACTGGAGAAATCATCGAAGAAGAAGTACCCCCAACTATTTTTATCTTTTTATTTAATATAAAATTTAGAGGGAGAAATTTATTATAGTGGTAATAATATAACACTCTGAATTTTAAAAAAACTATGTTTGATAGCATATGCAACAGGCAACCCTAAGCCTAGACAAAAAATAAAATAATATTATTTAAATTTTACCATTATAAACAAACCATTAAATTGAAGGGGATGATTATTATAAAATAATTTATGAAATATATATATAAAGTTTCTAATAACTATAAATTTATTAATAAATTCATAGTAAATAATCACTCAATTTTATTGTAATGTCATTTTATTCTTCAAAAATGGTTTTCATTCTTTTTTCTGAGAAAATATTAAATTTAATTTATAAAAATCTTATAAATGTTATTTGATAAAAATTATTACATTTTTAAATCATCGTATCAAAATTATCTTATAGTGAAAGTTTTTTATTTTTCTAGAAGGTTTTATTTTTAAATGAATAATGAAGAATACTACTTTTAATAAAAAACAATATTTTACATTAAATTATTTACTAAGATAATTTATATTTTTGAGTAATTTTAGAATTTAATTTGTTAGTTTTTATTAATCATAATACAATTATAGTCTTTAAAATTTATTTTATACATAAATCTGGTATAAAAATATTTTTATAGTTGAAAAGGTATTTTTCTAGAAAAAATATTGTTTTCCATAGTGTTTTACATTTTAATATTAATTTAATTTCTGAAACTTCTAGAAATTTAATATTGAAAAATAGATTTCATATTTTAAATTAGGAGTACCAATTTTCAAAATAGTACCCTCATAGTATCTCTTTTCTTGATTTTAGGTGTCTTGAAACATTGATTTGAGCATCCATTGATTGGACCTCTTCACATGTTGTTTCTAGTGTTTCATTAGAGTTTTTTGAAGTTTTATTGCCATGTACATGGTTAGAACATGGTTTTAAACCCAAGAAACAAAATTGTTCATTCTTTCTAGAATTTTTAATATGGGAACACAATTGATGCACTGTTAGACAAACCATGTATCCAAACTATGAAACCTGAACAGAAAGGGCCCCATAGTTTAGCATGGTTAAACAAACCATGTAGCCTACCCCTGAAACATTTCATAAAACCCATAAAGAAGCACCTAGTTAGTGTACGGTTAGTAAAATCTATGAAAATATCTCCAAGAAACCATGTGATGGAATTTTGATTCCCTTAAAATCTTAAGTAATTTCCTAAAACCCCCTGAATTTACCCTATACTCCTCCCACCAAAATCTAATTCAATCCATTGGATTTTGGGAGCCATATGGAGGTGTTCTAGATGTCCTAATCACTTTTCCTAGTGTACTTAAGTTCTTATCATGAACCAACCTGGGTACCATGGTAACTTAATAACTGATCCGGTTCTGACAAAACCCTAAGGGAATTCCTCATCCCCAAGGGTGGGTGACTAGAACTTGGAATCATACAATATACAAGTGGGAATGATTTTTCCCACAAGAATACAGAAGCGAAAGATAAATGACATTATGCATATCAATTGGAAAACTCTACTAGGAATAATGTACTATAATACAAAGGGAATAAATCCAAAGTACTAAAACCCAAGTACTAAAATAGGAAAACACCCCCATAGCCCTAAGGACAAAAGTCATCAAGTCTAAATCTCAATAGTTTCAACCATCTCCAAGAGATCCATTCCCTTTGTTTGAGCCTAGAAGGAGAAATTCTTCAAACACCCAAAGGAAAAATTAGGGTGTGAGCCTAATCCCAATAGGATACCACCGAAGATTCTATAATAGATTTCAAATCTATATTTTCCAAATAAAAGAAACCTGTTTTTTAGAATAAACAAGTTTGGAAATTCAAGAGTATATTTATAAAAAATATGTTATACATTTCAAAATGATGGAAATAATTTCAAAGACTGTGATTTACATTACAAGATATGGAATATTTCTAAAACATTGTTTTTAATAAAAAATTTATATAAATAAGTTTATATAAACTTAGAAGGAGTTTAAATCAATTCAAACAAATATTAAAATACATTTATATCTTAAATATAAATAAACAGGAGAGAAACATGGTCATCTTCCCCAAGGTATGATGTTATTAACCAACTATAGGATTCAGTACCCTCTCTTTGTACTCAGAAAAATTTGTATACACATGTCCCTATGACACAGGCCAAAGGAAACTCGTCACCAACCCGACGGGGATGTGACCTTCTACAAGTATGTTTTATAAATTTGTCATAGCGTAGACTTTATTCAAATAACTCAATAAATACTTAAGGCTTGCATGTTATCTTATATAATGGGGGGAATATTTTAAGACTACATAAAAATTTGATCAGTCTCATTTTTCTATTTCAAAAATGATAATTCCTTTCTATTTAAAATTGAAACCTGTTTTATTCAAAAACATGATTTTTTTTCAAAAGATAAAACCACTAGGTTTATATCAAATCATTTTAATCCATTTTCATAAGTTTTAAATCCATTAAAAACTATTTCCATCATATTCTCTATTAATTTAAGTAATCAAATTAAAAAATTCAAATGATAAAATTTCCATCAAATCAATATTTTAAATTCAACAATTTTAATCATCCAATTTCCATAAACCCACCCCAATTCAATGGAATCAAGGGGTTTCCCATGTATCTATTCCAAAACCATTTTAAATCTCCCAATTCAATGTAATTAGGTTTTATCAAAGAAATTAAAATTGAATTTGAAAATTTTAATTTAAATAAACAATTGAAATCAACCGAGTAATACAATGGTAATCAATTTTTCAAAAAGGGGTGGATCCACCTACCTCTTTCCTCGATAACAACACTCACAACGACATCCTTCAATGAGAACGAAGGTTTAGAAGACCTATAGACTCTACCTAGTAGCTATATCCAACACTAAAATACCTGGTTCCATCAATCCTAAGATGATCCACTCAAAAACCGAGAGGAGAGGAAGAGGGAAACTTGAATAATGAGGGGGAAAATATACCCAATAGTTTCTCTACAAGAAGAATGAAAATCCAGAACCATTTAGTTCAGTTCAGAAGGAGTTGAGTCTCTCAAATACACACCATAAATTCTCTAGGTCAAGATCCACAAATTCTGGAAAGAAAAGTACAGGGTGAAAAATCCAAACGCGTGACTTTAAGCTAGATGTGGGCTGAGTCACAACATGTACCAAGGGGGCATGATGTGTAGTCCATAAAAGATAAGTAAGCCGAAAAACCTATCTTCGTGAGTTGAAAACTGATATATAATCCCTTCATAATTGGTACCATATCACGAGGTGATCTCCCCATTCACGGAGTGATCTCCCAATCCCCGACATGCAACCAGCACAAAGTATATGATGTGTACTTTAGGTACACAGTGTGTACATGTTCTACACTCTGTAGTAAACCTAGAAAAATCACATAAAAGGATTTTTTAACCAAATGTGAAGTTATAAAAGGTAGAAAATTACCTGATCAACGTAATGGGATGTGACAACCTCCACATTATAAAAACTTTCTTCCCCTAGAAAGCCTATAAAGAAGCATTTATGCCAAAGATATGGGGCCATTACTCTCTCATCAGTGCCTCACATTCTAACATCACTAGATTATCAATACCAGGATTCCATATCACACAAACTAAAGGTATAATCATCCCATGAAATACCTTGGTCTCATAATCAATTATCCCTAATGGTCTCTCAGTCAAAGATAAACCAGTCTTGATCTCAAGATCATTGTAGCTCAAAACATGAGATGGACCAAATAGATACTTTCTCAGCTATGATACATGGAACATGTTATGTATTAACATTAAATAAAGTGGTAGTTATAACCAGTATGAAACCTTAACCACTATATCAACAACCTAGAAAGGTCCCACAAAGGGAGGAGTGAGCTTTCCATACCTCCCAACCTATTGATGACCCAACCGGGTTGAAACATTCAAGAACACCTGGTCAGAAAATGAAAACTCCAAATGTCTATGAAGTTGATTAGCATAAGATTTATTTCAGCTCTATGTTTTCAACATCATCTGAAGAATCAGTTGAATCTTTTTTGTCATCTCCTACACCATGCTTGGTCCGATCAAATAACTTTCACTGACCTCCAACCAACACAACAAATATTTAAAAGGCCGAACATACCAGGCCTCAAAAGGTGTGATTCTGATAGTGGATTGGTAACTATTGTTGTAATAAAATTCAACCATCCTTATGTGATCATACCAATCCCTACCGAAGTCTAGGAGACAGGCTCAAAACATATCCTAAAGAATATATATAGCTCTTTCTGTATGTCCATCTGACTACGGATGGAAGCTCATGCTCAAATGAACCTATGATCCCAGTGCCTCTTGAAGGTCTTTGAAAAAGAGATAAGTAAATAGAGGATCCCTATGGAGACTATATGAAATATAACTCCATGAAAATGAAAAATCTCTTTCACATAGATATTTCCTAACTCCTCAAATTTTATCGTATCTAAAATGGGTATAAAGTGATCCGACTTGGTTAGCCTATCAATCACCACCCATATTGAATTATTCTTTCTCTGGGTATTAGGAAACCCAACAACAAAGTCCATAGAGATCTTATCTCACTCCAAAGTTGGTAATGGAAGTGGGTGTAGTAAACTCGAAGGTTTCTGGTGCTTCACATTCACCTATTGTCACGTCTAGAAAGAGAGACAAACTCAGCAATGTATCATCTCATACTCAGCCACCAGAACGGTCTCCTCATTTCATAGAATATATTAGTGGTTTATGGGTTCAAATCCCACTATGAATTATGGAAATCCCTTATCACTTCATTTCTTGCCACTAATGGAACAACGAAGCAGTTCTAATAGCATAGAACACCCACTATGGAGAACAACCACTGGAAAACTGTCTCCCTAATTTAAAATAATTCTCTAATGCTATGGAACTCATCATCAAGATATTGATCCTGAATAATCATCTCGATAAGGGTAGACTTCAAGTGAACACTGGCTAAAGAAACCTCATCCCCTTTCTCATGAACTCCAATATGAAAGAGTGAAAAAAAGAGCCATCAAGTTCCACTCTTCTGAATATTCTTTCACTACCTCAGTAAGAAATTTCCTTCTCAAAGAGTCATTAACAACATTCCCTTTCCCCGAGGTATAGGTGATGTAAAATTTGAAATACTGTAGGTTCTTCACCCAATTATCATGCTAAAGATTCAATTATTTTTTAGAGAAGATATAACTTAGGCTTTTGTGGTCTGAATACACCGTAAAAATTTCTCCAAAAAGGTAGTGTTGTGACTTTTATGCATGTGCATCATAGATGCAAGTACCAGATCATGGGTAGGATAATTATTCTCATGTTTCCTATGCTAATGATATCTATATTCTAATACATGATCACACTACATAATAATACAACCCAAGATAGAACCTGATGCATCACAAAAGACCACATAGCCAGGCCCGGATTTTGGAAGAGTCAACACCAGTGCATTAGTCAACTGGAATTTCATCTTGACAAAAGAACTCTGACATTTATCATCCCATAAAAACTTCACCCCCTTCCACATCAGAGAAGTGATTGGAGAATCTATTTTTGAGAATTATTTTATGAACCTTCGGTAATATTTGGATAAACCCAAGAGGCTCTGAATCTTGAATACATTTTATGGTTTCTCCCAAGTCATAACAGCCTTCACCATCTTATGATAAACTGATCACCCTCTTCAGAGAGCACATGTCCCAAGGATTTCACTTCCTGGATCCAGAAATTACACATTGAAATCTTTTCATAAAAGCATTAATTTCTTATTAGATTCAAAACTATTCTCAGATGTTGCACATGATCCTCTTCGGTCTTATAGTAAACAAGAATTCCATCCATAAAGACTACCAAAATGGTATCCAGAAAATCATGGAAAATATTGTAAATTAAATCCACGAAAACTAAAGGAGCATTTTCTTGTAAAAAGAGCATAACAAGGTACTCAAAGTGCTTGTACCTACTCTGAAAGGTGGATTTTTGAATGTCAGGTACTTTTATCGTCAACTGATGGTAACCAAATAGAATGTTGATTATTAATAACCACTTCTCCCCTTTCTTATGATAAAAAATTTCATCAATCTGTGGAAATGGATATTCATTCTTTATCATAACTCATTTTAGCTTTTGATAATCAACACATAAGAGAAGAGAACCATCAAACTTTTTAGCAAAGAGAACTGGAGCATCCCAAGGTGACACACATGGATGAATAAATACTTTCTCAAGAAGATCATCCAACTAAGACTTCATATCTTTTATCTTAGCATCTTCCATGTAGTAAGAGGGGATAGAGGCCAGTTGATTACCATACACTAAGTCAATAAAAAGATCAACCTCTCTCACTAGTGCCAGAATAAGGAAATTTGAAGGGAACATGTTGGAAAACATGGAGACAACTAGAGGAAGGTCACCACTGATTGAATCTGGCTCTAGGTCAAAGAAAAACACTGATATCACTTTCCCCAACTCTAGATAAGAAGGTTCAGCTCTTCTTGACCTTGGTTTGCATTCTCCTTGAAAAATAAGAGACACACCACAGGGTGTAGTAATGTAGACCCATATAAGATAATAATAAATTATGGACTTTTTGGAAATGATCCAATCCATCCAAAATATAATGTCAAGAGATTTAATATCAAGAACCAAAAAACTCCAAGCTAGCTCATCATCTGATAGAGAGAAGACACACACAGTACTAATGAGGCCCCTCCCTCTCTTCATACCAAGGGGTGTAGTAATATCCATTGCACAAGATAATTTCTCCATATAAATATTTAGCATATTAATGATTACGGTTGCAATAAAATAGTGATATGCACCATTATCAAAAAGAGAAATCACTAATAATGAAGCAATGGTAATGGTACCTCTCTTAGTCACTGGACCCGTGTCTGCTTCCTCTAATAACTCTTCCACTATGTGAAGAAGCTTTGTTGTGAATGCTTGTGGCTAGAACCATTTTGAATGTGAATCATATCATTCCCCCCATAGTGTTATGAAGATTGGGTGATCTTGTCCCACTACATGGAGTAGAGAAGTAATGGAAGAACCTTTATAAGTGTCATGAACGTCCCCAAGAGATACAGTTCTTGGGTGCCACAGTGAAAACCCTCCTAGAATTTCTTAGCGTGCCACACTGGTAACAAGTCAATAAACTTTCTCCTATATATGTAGAAGATCTGGAAAGACAACTCCATCGAGAACTTTCACGAGTACCATCATGATTCTATTTAACATTCAAAGAACTAATGCTGCTAGAGGGGAAACAATATACTCCCATCAACCCTGACATTCCATCCATGTCCATCTCAACCATCATATCCCTATCCAGCACATCATAATAAGTCGTAATCTTCAGCAAGAAAACTTATGAAAGGTTATCTGATTGAAGTCACAACTAGAACAGTCAAGCCTTCATCCTATCATTAGATACTATCTCAGGTGAAAAATGAACTAGTTATACAAAGCTATTAGAATACTGAGTCATGGTTTTTTCATCCTACTCAATCTTGAAAAACTACATATCCTTATCCAACACCATAGAATAATGATAGAACTAATTGGTGAAAAGAACATTGAATGCTTCCCACTGTAATCCCTCATGTTTTCCTACCATCACCATAATATCCCAGTATCCCATGCTTTGTCCCTTCAACATTAATGTGGAAAACTTCACCCTGATCAATTCTAGTGTCTCCAAGAACTCAAACAGACATTCTATCTTTACCAACCATTCCTCAGCATGTTGAGGATCATTAGATCCTTTTAAGACTGATGGCTTATAGTGAAGGAACTATTGAGAAAAATTCCGAAGAACATCCCCCTAAGGATCCATGGCTGGAGCCTGACTGGGAACTTGAGGTGGTGTCTATCCCAGAGCTTAGATAGTGTGCACAATCACCACAACCAAATTCAGATCAACAGCCAGATTTTCCTGATGAGGTTCAGCAGCTGCCTTTTCCTGCATCTAATTTTCATGTCTTCTCCGAGGCATGATGCTACACAACATCAGCAGATAAACTGAGAACATTATATTAACTCTCAAACTGAGTAGAAAGAGAAAATATTCTCAATGGAAGGGATAAACAAGATTTTGATTTCAACCTATGTAAATATTTATAGGGAAAGTACTATAAATGAACCACCAAATGTGTTTCCCTAACCACCCCTAGTAATATAAGGTTCATCACGGTGATAGCTGGACAAGAAATCAATCACAACTACCTCTTATGTCCTAAAAAGGTCTCAAAAATGAATAGTGACTTCAATAAAGTGTATCAACAACCTCTTATGATAAGAATTTTATAAAAACCAGCCTGGGTACCCTGGTAACCCGATAACCAAGCCTCTCCTGACATAACTAGAAGGGAATTCTTGATCTCTATTTGTTGGCGACTAGCACTTGGAATCGTACGACATACAAGTGGGAATGATTTTTTCCACAACAATGTGTAATCCAAAGATAAAAGATAGTATGCATATAAATGGGAAAATTCCACTAGGAGTAAGGAAATAGAATATAAAATCCATAAATACAAAGTACTAAAACCCAAGTACAAAAACTAGAAAACACCCCCTCAATTCGTAAGGGAACAAATCCCCAAGTCTATATCTCAACGGCTGTATCCACCTCTCAGATATCACTTCCCTTTGCTCTAGAATAGAAGAAAAAATTCTACAAACACCCAAAGTAAAAAAGTAGGGTGTGATCCTAAGCCTAGTATGATACCACTAAAGATTCCATGATTGATGAAAAATATAGATTTTCTAAATAAAATCTATCATTTCTTCAGAATAAATAGGTTTGTAAATTTAAGATAGTATTTATACAAAACATACTATACATTTTAAAAATGATGGAAAATACATTCAATGAAAAAGACATACTTTACAAGAGATGGAATATTTTTAAAATAATATATTAAGTAAAGGACTTATATAAAATATTTTATATAAATTCAGAAGTCATGTTAAGTAGTTCAAACAAGCATTAACATACATTTATATCTTCAATACAAATAAACAAATGAGAAACATGGTCATCTTTCAAAAGGTATGATAGTATTAACCAGCAATAGGATTTGGCACTCTCTATGTGAAATCATCAATATGTATATACATACATCCCTATGACACTGGCCAAAGGACACACGCCACCAACCCATCAGGGATGTAAGCCACATCATGAATGTTTTAAAACATTTTCGTAGCGTAGATTGTATCCAAATAACTCACTAAATACCTAAGGCTTGAATGCGCTCTTACAAGATGGGAGAACTATTTTAAGATTTCTTAAAAAACGATCAATCCCATTATTCAATTTGAAAAATTCCAATTCCTTTCTATTTAAAACCAAAACTTTTTTATTCAAAAACATGCATTTTCAAAAGATAAAACCACTGGGATCTATAAAATATTTTTAATCCATTTTAACGAGTTTAAAATCCAATAAAAACAAATCTAATTATTTTCATATTTATTTTCCACAACTAAATTAAATAATTTAATTTCCAACATCTCCATCAAATCCATAATTTAAATTAAACAATTTAAATCATCCAATTTTTATAAACCTGCCCCAATTCAATGGAATCGAGGGTTTTCCATGCTTCCATGCCAAAACTAATTCAAATCTCCTAATTCAATGGAAATGGATTTTATCAAAGTAATTAAAAGAAAGGTTGAGCTTTTGAATTTATATCATTAATTGAAATCAACCATGAAATACAATATTAATCAATTTGGAAAAAAAATATAGAACCACCAACCTCCTTCTCAAAGAATGACACTCGCAATGGGAACCATCAATGAGATTTAAGGTGTATAAGACCTAGAAACTTTACCTAGTAGAAATATCAACACCACAAAACATGGGTCCATAAATCCCAATATTATCCATTGAAAACCGAAGAGGAGGGGAAGAAAAAAACATGAATAATGAGGGGGAAAACTTACCTGGTAATCGCAAATTATGAAAAATGTAGATCCCAAGCTGTTTGGTTCAATTAAGAAGGATTTGAGTCTAAAAAAACTAGAAATTCACTAGGTCAAGAGACACAAAGTCTGGAATGAAAAGGACCAAGTAAAAAACCCAAATGTGTAACTTTAAGCTGGGTGCATGGTGAGTCATGACATTTACAAAGGGGTCCTGAAATGTAGTCCACGATAGATAAGTACATCAAAAAACCCATCAACTCAAGTTAAAAATCGATATGTAATCCCTTCACATCGTGTACCTCATGTATACCATCTCAGGGTGTTATATCCCCATTCATGGTGTGGTCTTCAAATCCCAAATATGCAACCATGAAAAATTACACGACATGTAATTTATTTACATAGCATGTACCTATTTAGCAATCTACAATAAACCCAGAAAAATCACATATAATGATTTTTAACTCAACGAAAACTTATAAAAGTTGGAAAATTTCCTAATCAAGGTAATGGGATTTTATAGTGCTGATTGATGTGGTTATCCTCTTCTATTGAGTTATTTTATTCTTAGTATTTGATATCTCCTCTCTTTTTGATTCGTTGATCCTAGATATTATAATGGTTATGTGTTTCGGTGTTCTATAGATAGTTGATGTGGAATTTGGGATCTAGGATATTCTCTCACATATATTAGGATCCCTCTTCCAATATCCAGTGATTTTTATTAGAAGATACTCTTATTAATTTCTTTTTGATTGGATTTAGTATTTCAAATTAAGTGTTTCTATAATTTTAAATAATCTTGTAATTTATTGTTTCTTGAGGATTCATAAATACTTGTTTTTTAATTTATAAAAAATGTTAAATGAAATTTTTAATTGAAATTCCTTGTGAAAGCTTATTTGACCCTTATCTATTTGAATTGAACATGGAATGAATTGAATGGTTGTAATATTAATCTCTATAATCTTTTGTAAATTGTTGAATTCCATGTTTTTTTTGTTTTTTTCAAATAAATTTTAAAGGATTCGTCGGTGAAAGTGTGGGATTTGGCCTAGATTTTTGTTCCTAAAATGAAATACCTTGATTTGAATGAAATTATTTGAAATATTTTATTTTTCCTAAATATATTAAAATAACTAAATTTGTGAAATTCCCAAGATCCCTCAATGATTTATTTTCCCATTATTTAAAAATATGTTCTCTTGAGTGATTTTAAATGAATCATTATTTACGGTTGAAAAGATATTGTAAACCCATTTTTTAAATGTCCATAATATTTTTAAATTGTGAGTCTACCTTGAATTATTTTAGTATGTTTTGAAATAAATTCATGTTTTAAATTTTTATTTGGAATTATTATGATGATTTTGAAAGGAAGTGAAAATTTTTACCCTTTTAAAAGGTGTAATTAAATAAAAGGTTTTTTATTGAATTGATGATGTTTGATTGCTCGTTCGATACTTTTTGATGACCCTATATTGTAATAATTATTTATTTTTATTCTTTTTTCTCTTTTACTCCCCATTAATGGTTATTGAAAAAATAACTATTTACTTTGAGGGAGCTAGGGTGTGAGAGTGAAGTGTGGTTTTAGGGAATGATCCCATCATTGATATTGATAAGGATACCTATTGTGATCTAAATAACTTGATTATCTAACTAAATTATTTTGACTATTCATGGGCACATGGATAGTTATTTGGGATGACCTGGATATATTATTCATTTGTAGAATCACACCCCATCTATTTGATCCATAGAGAACATGAGAGGCTTGGCTATGGACGTGTGGCCAAGAAGCAGGTGTTAATGGAACTAGTTTTCATGAGACCTATGAGACTCGATGTAATCCCAGTGATTGGTCATGCTGAATTTTGATTATCTAGTCTATGGAGCACTCACTATTATACTTAGGTTGTTCATGTAATGAAATAAAATTTTATCAATGAAATTTCCATTATTATAATTATTTCATATAGTATAAAACACATACATCACATAGGGAAACCAGAAAACATTATTCTAATAAATGAATAATGATAATTTAGTCAAAAAATTAACTAATAAGTATACCAAATATTATATTGGGATAATGAATAGAAAAAAATAAGAATAAGATAATTTGGATATGGTCAATCCATAAGAATAACCACACTAATGAAAAAAGATGTATAAATAAAACATAATTTTAATAATACAATATTTATTTTGAAGATGAATGTATATATAAACTTGAAAGAACAAAGAAATGAATGATAAATTAATTAAATAAGATGTTTTATGGAAATTAGGAAACCCATATGACCGTAAAATATTTGAAATTTGGAAGATTAATCTTACCATTTGGAATAGTAATATGCCTGTTAGAATAGTAACCTCTCCTATTTTAGTGTTAATTAATATTTATCTATAGAATAAAATGAAAATTTAATATATTTAAACCATGGAACATGTGAATAAATATTTTAAAATTGATAAATTAAGTGTTTTGATACTTATAAAACATAATTTTTTATCACACTTATAAACAAATATATTTATTTAAAATAAATTTTATTCACATAAAATGGATTTAAAATTTAATATTATGTTTAATTATAATGATAATATAATTTTATGATACCATAAATATTTTTTTACAGGGTTATAAAATTGATTATAATCTTAAAATTGGTGCTTTTCAAATAAAAGAATATTTTGTTTAAAACATAAATTTCTCATATTTAGAAAAAAAAATTTATAAAATGGATTCAATTTCATAAATATACACATCATAAAATGGTCAGTTTTAATTTTTTGTATTTTTCTACAATTATTGAATTTTTGATGAATAGTGAAATACAGTAATTTACGGTATTTGACATTATAGTCCAAATACATAAATATTGTAGTAGTGGATGATATAGGTACCCATTAGTTTGACCTCACATGCACTATTTTCTTTATATAGTCATAAGAATCAATAATATTGATAGTCTTGAGCAGAAATAATGATGAAATGAATATAACAGTCAAAAACACCATTCTCCTCCTCTTATACATACCTCCCCTTCTCCTCACACCTAATAAGACTTTAATGTTTATAAATCTCTACAAAACCCTCTCCAAACCACTCTCCCCACTTCTAGGTTATACTAGTCTCACCAAAAGTCCAATTCTATGTTCTTTAAGGGGTCCTTCAAGGAGGGGATATTCAAGAGGTAACATCCTCATACCTTCTCCTAAACTCATTCCTCCATCAATTATTAATTACTAAAATATCATGTATATACATGAATTTTATATTGATGATGTAATATATCTAATCCTTACCTTTTATCATCTCCCCTTATCCAATGAAATGAAACTATTGTCTGAATTTTGGCAGTTAACCATCTCTTTGGATAGTGAGTTTTCTTTTTCCATTACCGCCTACAAAGATAGTTATAAAACTATTATTGATATTAAAAAATATTTTAATAATAATATAATAACTTATATCATGTTTGGAACTAATATATATACATAATATTTAATAAAAATAAACTATTTTTTGATTGTTGGAAAAATCTCCAAAAATAAACTAACCATTTATCATAAACATTCTATTAAAAAATCTTCTACATTTAAGAAAAAAATGATATATGGGACCATTTAAACATTATGAAATGAATAAATACAGTTTCATTTCACTCTTATAGTTTTATATCCAATTAAAAATAACTTTTAAAATTATACACAAGTGACGCAACCATCAAACCATGAAGCGAACGCTCCTGAAACTACAAAATTGAACCTTATAACTCATAAAAATATCCAAAAATGAACTTAATAAAATTATAATAAATAAAATATATGTGTAATAGGTTATAAGTTAATCAATTAATGGATATAATTTTATTTTCTAGGACATTATGTTTAATTCCAGAATGTATTCGTACATACAGAAAGGGATATGTCCAAACCTCTTTATTTCCTATGGGTTATGATTTATCTCCTTCTTACTAAATTTATCTAATAATTATTCATATACATATTTCTCATATATTATATATACATATTCCATAAATATATATCTATCTTAATTAATATTTATTTTATGGGTAAATGCGTGTTTTAAAAGGTTCCCTTCTCAATTCATCTCGATAAGAAAACCCGATTAATGGGAACTTATTTATATCCAGCATATTTTCATGTACACTTATTAAAGTTATTTAATCCAACCATATTTTTTAAAACTTTTAAATTTATCATCAAAAAACTCTTTTATTTTATTTCTTAATTTATTGAAATGATTATTGTTTTATCCTGTTTAAAAATTGTTTAATATTTTCCCTAAAAGTGCACTAAAGTGTCACATTTCTAAAGTCACCTATACACTTTTTTTCATGTTTTCACTTCATTTGGAAATAATTATTCATGATATATTATTATTTTTACTATATTATTTTTCAATTATGACTTAATACCTTCTTTTATAGACACCATTATGATATGCCGTTTGTTTATTCATTATAACATGATAACAAAACTCATTTCCATCCATGGGTGACCCTTTGTTTATTCCTTGGGTATGATTTCTTTATGTGCCACTCATATTCATGAACATGTTTTTATGGGTGTGCCTAGCTATTTCTCTGATGAGTTTAGTAATTTTTCAGTATCATAAAAGTTTACATATGGGATTATGGAGTAATACTAATCCATTATGGACTCTGTCCACCATGTGATATTGTCTTGGCAGTTATCCTTAACTCATGTTTTCTTATGATATATGTTTCTACCACATTACTATATTCACATGATAATATGATTCCATTTTCAATATTTTATTACTCTATTTGTTTATTCATGATTCATTCCTTTTATTTTATCATGTTATGAATTCTAAATCATGTGTTATGATTCTTTTCCATGTTTATTCTCTTTAATAGGATTTTTATCTCATCCCTTTTGCCTATCTATTCACCACATTATCATATATAGTTGTTAGAGCTCAAGGAGAGTTAGGATTTCATTATATAGATTAATAAAGAAATTATTCTAGTTTCAAGTTTTTAATTATGAACTACGTCTTCCGAATACACTAATATTTTTAATCCTTAGTTTGTATTTGATGTACAATTATGCTTATAAACATTTAATAATATGTGTTAAAGTATTGGGTTTCTATAGTTGGTTAGAGAGGATGGTCTAGTTATTTTTGGTAATTAGGAATAGAAATCTTTAGTAAGATCCCATGAGATAATTATATCACCATGTATAACCTATACTGAAAATTTTGGAATCATAAGTTAGGATATAATTTTAATTTTTTTGTTTATCCTTTTATTTTCATAATTTCATTTTTATATTCCATTAGCTAAGTATTCAAGACCCCCCCCCCCCAATTTTATTTATCATTTTTTATTTAATAGTTCTAAATATGATAACTCATGATAATAATTAATTTGATTGGAAATGCGATCATTTCCCTTATGAGATTCCAAAATTGATAAGAATGGGAGCTCAAAACATCATTATAGTAATAGATCTACTGGATAAAGTTATGAATAATAATTTAAATCATGGGTAAAACCCTCCTTGTCCTAGGAAAGATTAATATGTGTTCTAATACTTTACATTAAAAAAGGAATCCTACCATTAGTAGATTTTTTATCCCCTCATCATGGAAAAATATATTAACTCTATTGAGAAGATATTTTAAATCCTCCATTTCTTAGAAGAAGATAATTCTATACTGGAGGTCTATAATTTGGATGTGGAAGATGATTAGTAGTGGAAACTGATCGTGAAAATGAGTTCTAAAGAGTAAATTGATTCCATGTAATGGTAAGGATTCAATAAAATATTTTTCAATAAATGTTTTCCCAAAAATCTTCATCTTAAAATGGAGAGGGAGCTCCTCATACTAATGAGAAAGGAATATGAGTATATCGGGGCATATAAGGTGAACCTCAAAAGGATTTCATGATACAACTATAGATATTTCCTTAAAACTAAAAGCATATTTGATCACTTATTTAGTGGATTAAATTTGGATCTTTGAAAATCCATGGGGATTCATGACTTTGACTGATATGAGAATATTTTACAATATTCACTTTTGGCTGATATGGAGATTTGATACTCTCTGTGATATCATGGGATTGATATAAAAAGAGTATAATACTTTTTAATATGGCATTACCCATAGATAAATCACATGGAAGGAATAAAACTCAACATCACATGTGTCAATAGTGTAAAAATAATCATCTCGAGAACTATCTAAAGGGAATCGGGAGATGATTTAAATATTAAAAAGAGGGGCATCATGATAATCATTATTAATGGGATATGAATAATCCCAATAATGATAAACAATAATGGAAGGTTTTTATCAATACTCACCTTACAGTATAGTGTTTCAACTTAAAGGAACATGGACATTATGCAAGCTAGTTTCCTATGCCAAGGGTTTCCAAAGCCAATCAACAACAAAAACCTCCAAATAAGAAAGGAAGGGAATATTTTATCCCAATTATTGAGGTGGATCCTAATAAAAACATGGTGATAGGTATAAAATTTATTCATTCAAGAATAGAAAATGTAATTTTTTGTTCTGGTTCTACACGTTCTTTCATATGATTCAATTTTAGTAAAACTATTCAAACACTGCATCAAAATATATTAGTTGATTTATCCATGAGAAAATGAAGTAGTAAATATTTCATGTAAGGTATATAAATCGTCCCCAATCAATTTTTGGTTACTCAACATCCCATAAAATATCATGTTACTTCCTTTGGTGGGTTTTTATTCAATATTGTATGTGGATTTGTTATATTTATAAAAACCCAACATCAACTATTTGGAGAGGGATATCACTCTTCAAATCTCGCGGCATCCTCCAATTCATTAATAATGTATAAGGGAGGAATAATATACTTTGTAATATAATTATTAATCATGGATACTATTATCTTCTGATAAATCATATCTAACCCAATTGGTAGAAACAAAGTAGAGGATCATTATTTAAGAGATGGACATTATGAGGGACTATATTGATGTGTTCCCTGATGAATTGACTTGTCTTCCTCCTAAATGAGATATTATGTTCTCAATTTAACTTATACTTAGATATATTCCCATATTAAAGACTCATTATAGTATGGAAACCTCTTATTTGGATGTAAGGAAGAAGTGGTTACAAGACAATGTGGATATGGGTTTCATATGCCCAAGTGCTTCTCCATGGGATGTGTCTATCCTCTTTGTCAAAAATAAAGGTGGATCAATACTCCTATGCATTGATTATCATGATCTTAACAAAATCATGATAACAAAAACATATCCTCTTCCATGTATAGATGACTAGATAGATCAACTATGTGGGTTCAAATATTTCTCTAAGTTGGACCTTTGTTCAAGATATCACTAATTAAAGGTGAATAAGGGATATATTTCCAAGATATCCTTTTGAATGGGGTATGGAAACTATATGTTCCTAGTTATTCCCTTTAGATTCACTAATTATATGGAATTATTCATGGACGTAATAAATTGATTCTCTAAATACTACCTTGAATTTTTTTTGGTAGTATTTGTAGACAATATTCTGATATAATCCAAGAGCAAAAAGAATCATTAGAATCATTTGAATACTCTGCTAAAGACATTGTAAAGAGATAAAATATATGAAAAGTATAGTAAATGTATGTTGTATAGGATGATGTATCTTTCTTGTGGCATTTTATCACTAGAAAAGTGATAATTGTGGACCCTTCTAAGATAAAGGTAACTGAGGAGTGTCCCATGAAAACATCTATAAAAGTGATCCATACTTTACTTAGTCTATATGGGCACCACCAATGATTTTTGAGGAACTTACCATGATTTAAAATCCTACCTACCAAGATGAATCAGATGGGATTAATGTTTTTTGGACCAGTTAATGTAAATACGGCTTTAAATAGTTGAAAAGGAGTCTTATCATTAGTCTAGTAGTTACACAACCCATAAGTGGAGAACTCTTTGTGGTATACAATGATGTGTCAAAGAAGGTATTAGGCTATTTTTTGTAAAAAATTATAATTTGATGGCCTATGACTCAAGGAAGATGAAATTTCATTAGAAAAACTATCCCATGCATGATCTGGAATTGGAATCTATGATCTTCACATTGGAAATTTGGTAGCATTATCTCTACAAGGATAATTGTGAGACATATACTAATCACAATAGCCTAAAATTTATATTCTCATAGAAGGATATTAATATTAACCATCAAATATGGTTAGAGATTATCATGGATAATGACTTTCCAATCCACTACTATCCTAGTAATTCAAATAAAGTGGATGATTCTCTATGTAGAAGGGATCCTGCAACTTTATCAATGATGAGAATTCAGAAGGATCCAATCTTCTTATAATTTCAAATGCTGGACATGGTAATCATAAAGGAAAAAACATCATTATTTATTTCTCAAATTATTGACCGACCATACATTTTAGAGGAGATAAACGATTATCCAGAAGATGATGTTCAAATTCAGAAGAAGGTGAAATCTATTTGAAATGGGAAATACTTAGACTTCAAAATCAATGAGGAATGAGTTGTATGATTTTGTTCATTACTATGTGTACCATAAATTCCTTAGATAAAGAGGGATATTTTGAATTATTCAAATATATCAACCTTCTCTATCTACCTAGGAAGCACAAAGATGTTTTTAGATCTCCAAGAACACTATGGGAGTGACAATATAAAGAAGGAGATCCTTTAATACACATCAAAGTATTCATTATTTCAGCAAGTGAAAGATAAAGGGAAATATTCTAAGAGGATTATGAAACCATTACCCATACATATATAGAAATGGGAAATCCTTACCATAGAATTTCTCAATATACTTAATATTAAATATATAAGAAATAATGATATATGTATTTTTTGGGAGTTTCTAACAAATACTACTCTCTTTATGGAAATTGTAGAGGACTTCACAATCGATCAACATGAATGTATATACATCATAGAAGTGGTGAGGCTTCGTATATTTCAATTATCAATTGTATAATATTGATATCTTATATTTACCTCCATGTTTTGGAAAAGTATCTAGCATTTCCTAAATATTGAGCTAAACTTTAGTATCGATTATCACCCCCCCCCCCCAGAATGATGGCCAGTCTGAGAGGACTATTTCAATATTGTAAGATATGTAAAGAGAATTCTGAGGGACTTTAAATTAGGATCATACAATTATATTCCTCTTTTTGAATTCACTTGTAAAAATTTGTTTCACTCAAGAATATTAATGACTCTATATGAATCCCTTCATCGTAAAAATTAATAACACCTACATTTTGGGATGAGGTTAGTGAATGTAAGCTTCAGGGGCCTGGAATGGTCATGGAAATGGTAGAAAAGGTGAAGACCGTCCAACATCATATCAAAGATACCAACTATTGACATAAATTGTATGAAAACAATAATCGATAGGACCTATAGTTTGATGTTGGAGATTAGGTATTCCTCTGCTTATCTCCAAGGAATAGATTCATGGGATTTGGTAAGAAGTAAAATCTAGGTTCTGGGGACATCGTCCCCTTTGATATTCTTGATCGTATTATAGTTTTGGCCTATCAAATAGAACTTTCACCAACGATGTCTCAAGTATATGATGTATTCCATGTATCTCTCTTGAGGAAGTATATACAAGATCCCTCATGTTTTTTTAATTCAAAGGTGGTATAGTTTTAAAATTGTCCCTCTTATGAGGAAAATCTGGGGAAGATATTGGACCATAGAGAAAAAGTTTGATGCAATAATACTACTCACCTGGTCAATGTAATATGGAGGAACCACAAATATGAATAGGTTACATGGGAGCCAGAGGAAGGAAATAAGTATAAGTACACTCACCTTTTTTAATATTATCATGTAAAATTAAATTTTTAGGGAAAATGTTTATATGGGAGGAATAATATAACGACCCAGAATTTTATTAATGAAATTTACCTTAATATAATTATGTGATATAGTATAAAGCACATAAATTACATAGAGAACCCAATAAAAAATTATTCTTAAAATTAATAACGATAAATTATCTTCAAAAAAACCAATAATTATTCCAAATGTTATAGTGGGACACTAAACAAGAAAATAATAGAATAATAATAGAATAATTTGGATCTACTAGATCCATCAGAATGACCACACTCATGAACATTGATATAGAAATAAAACATAATTTCATAATCTAATATTAAATTTTTAATATTTAAGTATATATAAACTTGATAGAAAGTATAATTTAATGAATAATTATTTGAATAAGAGGTATTTATAGGAAGTAGGAAACCCATATAATCATTATAAATCTGACCGAGGAAATATAATATGATCATTGGGAATAGTAATCTAACACTCAGAATAGTAACATCACCTATTGAAATATAAAATAATATTTACCTATCATATAAAATTAAAATTTTATATATTTAAACCATGGTATATAAAAATAAATATATTAAAATTGAAAAATTATGTTTTTGTATTTTTAGAGAACGTAAATTTTTTAATCGTGATTTTGTAATAAATATAATGATTTAAAATAAGTTTTAATTATATAAAATGGATTTATAAATGAATATTATGTTTTTTTATAATTATAATATAATTTTATGAGAACATACATAATTTTTCAAAGGGTCAAAAAATCGATTATCGTATTAAAATCAATATTTTTCAAATAAATGAAGATTCTATTTAAAAACTAAATTCATCTTATTTAGAAAATTATTTGCCAAAAATACATTTCATTTCTAAAATCATCACATCGAAAAATAGTTAAGGGTAATTTTTGGGAATTTTTTAAATTAGTTGAATTTTGGGTGAATAGTAAAATATGGTATTTTATGATATTTATCATTATAATCTAAATACAAGAATTTTTTAGTAATTTATGATTTAATAACCCATAATTATGACTCAAATTCACCATTTAATTTATATAGTCACAATAATCAATACAATTGATAGTATTATCCAAAATAATAAAGTAATGAACATAATAATCAAAAACACCCCTCTCCTACCCTTATAAATATAACCCCTTATCCTCACACCTTATAAGACATGAACCTTTCTAAATATCTAAAAAACCCTATCATCCACACTCTACCGACATCCATTTTCTGTTGGTATCACCAAAATTCCAATTCCAACTTTTTTAAGGGGTCTTTCAAGGCGGTTATATTTAGGAGGTAACATTATCAAACTACCAATTTTTATTTGTTTTCTTCATTTAACTTATCCACACCTAATTAATCCATAAACTAATAATAACCTCAGTATAATTTATATACTATGATTTTATATTTCTAATAAAATAACTTCTATCCAACACTTTTCTCATCTACTCTTATTTAAATAATTTAAACCGTTGTCCAAATTATGGAGGATAAACAACTCCATGGATAATGAGTTTTTATTTTCCATTATCGCATTCAAGGATGGTTATAAAACTATTATTTTGTTAAAATAATATTTTAATAATAGTATTGTAAATTATTTCATGTTATATAATTATTATATAGATGTAATATTAAATAAAATGAAACTAGCTCGAGAGGTCAAAAAACCCACCAAAATAAGCTAACCATTTTTCATTAACATTTTATTAAATTAGCCCTACACATGTAAAAAAATAAAATTATATATGGAAAATTTTAAACTTATTCAAGTGAAATAATACAATATCATTCCACTTTTTTAGTTTTATTTCTATTTTACAAGAATTTCCATAATTATACACAAGTGAACGGACCATAAAATCATGAAACAAACACTCCTAGAACATTGAATTTTAAGATTATAACTCATAAAAATAGACATAAATGAACTTAATAAAATTATAATAAATCATATATAATGGTAATAGGTCATTAATTAATCATTTAATTAATCTTTTATGATTATCGGGTACATTAAGATCATGTTCAGAACCCATTCAAACATAAGTTAAGGTATCTCTCCAAACCTCGATATTTCTTTTGGGTTACACTTTCTATCTATTTGACTCAAATTATATCTTCATTATTACTATATAATTATCCTATATTATTTATATATATTATACACATATATATCTATATCAATTCATATTTATTTTATGGTTAAATGCATGTTTTAAAAGTATCCATTCTCAATTCCTCTCTATAAGAAAAATAGATTAAAGGTAACTTCCCTGTTTCTTACCCCTTTTCAACTAAAATTTATAAAACAAATTAATCCAATAATATTTTTTAAAATCACTCACTTTATCATGAAAAACTATTTTATTTCATTTATTATTTTACTTAAATAATTATACCTGTATCCTTATTAAAAACTCTTTAATATTTTCCCTAAAAGCACACTAAAGTGGCACATTTCTAAGGTTACCTAAACATTATTTTTCCTATTTTCACTTTATTTGGAAATAATTATTCATTGTAAATTTTTATTTTAACTATATTATTTTAAAATTAATATTTAATATCTTATTTCATTGATACCTTTATTGTATTCCTTTTTCTTAGGCCTTATTAGAAGATTATGAAACCCATTTCTTTCCATGGGTAACCCTTATATTTATTACTTATGTTTGATTTATTTTTTTCCCACACATATATGTGTAAAGATTATTATGGGTGTTCCCAGATATCACTCTAATGAATTTGGTAATATTTTAGTCTCATGATACGTTATGTATGGGATTTGGGAGTAAACCTAATACATTATAGGACTATGTCAACCATGTGATATCATCTTGGCAGTTGGCCTTGACTCATGTTTATGTCATGATATATGTTCCTTCCACATTCCTATATTTACATTTTCATTTGATTTATTTTTATATATTTTATTCCCTTATATGTATATTAATGATCCATGCCTTTTATGTCATCATGACATTCCCTCTAACTCTTGTGTTATGCTTCTTTTCTAGGTTTATTCTCTGACTAGGATTTTTATCTCATACCTTTTTTCTATGTATTCCATTAGTTATTATATAAAGTTGTAGGAGTTCAAATGGAGTTAGGATATCATTATACATATTAATAAAAATATCGTTTATTCTAGTTTAAGTTTTTCTAATTATGATCTTATTCTTACAAATACACTAGTCTTTTCGGTCCATGGGTTGTATATGATGGATAGTTATTCATAAAATCATGTGATAATATGTTTTAAAGGATTCCGTATCTATAGTAACCATGGAATCCATATAATTGATACATTACAACATCTATTATCACCACTTGGAACCAAAGTTTCCTTGATTTATTGATTAATATTCTTGATTTGATTTATTTAATAAGATATTGTGCCTTGACTCTGAAGAATTAACTTTTTTAAAACATATGATATCAGGTACATGTCCTTTATTATCTTGACTAATCAGACATTATCTTGTGAAATGTATTTCAAATACTTTTAAGAAATATTTTAGTTATTAAATTATTAAATGAAATATTTTATAGATGTGGTGTGATAAATAATTCTGAAATGCTTAAAACTCTATTTTCAAACTATTATTTGTACTCTATTTATTGTATACCTATCTTAGAATATTGGACTTACCTTATGAGGTGAATGTATAGAATATTTGTTGGAATCCTACTTATCTCACACTCAGCTTGTACAATTTAGTGTTTTTATCCTTTATTTTCATATAGTAGTTGATTATGCTCCCTTAATCTTCTTTTGTGGGTTCATGCATGTTTGGATAAGGGAAGGTATCTTGGAACATGGTGGGTGGTCCTAAAACACCAATAGATAGGTTTTTGGAATCTTTTTTAATTTACATTTTTGTATCCTCTCCTTGTATATGATTTGATTATACTAACGTATGTTTCTGATGATGTTTCTATAGTGTGCTTTATTTATTTTTATCTTTTGTGGGAGAAATCTTTTCCAATGGTTATTTCAGGATTCTCAGGTGATTTTCATTATCCAATGGAGATATATAACACAATTAATGTTATTTTAGAATTAGCATGAATACCATTTTAGATGGTACTCTAGGTTGTTTCATCAAAACCTTTTATTCATTGTCATTATGAATATTAATAATCGTAAATAATGGTTTCCATAGTAAGGGTAAATCAGGTAATTAAGGATAAAAATAATATGATAAGGACTAGAAATTGACCCTAAAACATTCATTTAACCTATTAGATGAGTCGTGTTCAACCGTGTCCATTCTAGTTTAAAATATATGGCTCCTCAGTGCCATATTTATTTGATTTTTACATTTATATTATTTTTTATAAGTAAAAGTAAAAAATATCATTCTCTTTGTTTTATTATCTATGGGTTTTTGACATAAGGATAAAATGAGGATATAATTATTTCTAAAAGGTTTATTATAATGATAAAATACTTTTTATCATGGTAGTTTATTTCTAACTTTTATTTATGAAAAAAGTACTTAAATTCTTATGCAATGTCGACATAGTATTTATTCAATTAATAGAAAAAATATATAACTGATTTAAAAATATTAAAAGTAATATAATTAGAATGAATTATTATTTTCCATCAACTTTTTATATTAATATAACATGTTATTAATTTTTTAAAGGATTATATTTGAAATTATTTGTTTCCAGTTTTTTTCAAATTCAAATTAATTGAATAGTGTCAAAAATGACATTAATGATATTTCATGATAAATAATATCTTATTAAAAGATTTAAAAATTACTAAAAATACAATCTTTATCATCGTGATTAGTATATGGTTTAAAATATAAAAATGTTCCATTTATTATGGAATTGTACTTTTATCATGACTATCTTAACTCCTAAATAGTAAATATTATGTAATCGTAGTAATTGTTGAAAAAGGTTAGCGCAGGTTAAAACAAAGAGATAAGGGTAAAAACATGATTTACACTTATCTGTTTTTTATATTATTTTGAGCCATACACATGCTACCTTATATTTATATTATTTTTCATCTTTTATTCATGATAATTAATTTATATTAATTTAATATTTTATGTAATTCAAAGAGTACCCCTACCCCCACATATAAATGGGAACATTATATCCTCTTTTATTCACGCTTAAAAAGAATTATAAGTCATACAATTCATGAGAAACCCCCTTAATAATACCCATTTTTACATTATAGAGGTATTTTTGTAATAATACCAACCTTACAGGGTTTAAGGGGTAAATAAAATAATTTTGTCTAAATAAGAGATGTAGTCTTTAACCAAATGTTTTAGTTTTATTTATTATTATACAACACTAAAATATTATTTAAACATGATTAAATACTAACAATATAATATTACATATAATTTGATGTTATTATATTATTGGAATCATTTAAATCCCTCTCCTCTTCCATCAAATGGGAAACAAAATCACCATTTATAGGTACGGCAGACTACCACCTCACGAACCGATATAATTCATTTTCTATCACTACCTCTTATGGATTGTTATAATGATGAATTTAATAAAAATATATGTTATTTAAGATATTATTTTTATTTTATAGAGGTTAATTATTATTTACCTTTATTTCATTCTATCCATCGAATATGGAAATAGTGTTTATGCATATATACAGCCTACTTTCTCCAAGAATAGTGTAATTCATTTTTTATCTATGTCTTTTATAGATGAATAAATATATATATATAGTGGATATATATTATATTAATATTTTTGTTAACATTATGGATATTATGTAACCATGATAAATTTATAAATATTGGGTCTTTTGAACCAAAAATATGCCTGAAAAATGAAGTAGTCATCACTCGAAATAATGATTTTAATAAAGAATTATAATTAAATGTGTGGAAATAAGTTATAAGAAAATAATATATATATAATAATATATTTTAGTATTGTACTATAGTATATTAATAATATATATATATTATTAGTTTATAACACGTATGAATAAATACAAGACTTAAGGTATATGGTCTCTATGAACCACCCATTTTCTTCAGTTTATAATCATTCACTATATAACTCACTTTATGTCTCTCTTTAATGTTATATAAAAATTATAAATTCTGAATATATGTCTCCGACATTAATACATAGATTATTCTCCCTTCCATTTGTAGGGTAATACATGCGTCATGTTTATTTCTTAGATGCCTTCTTTAAGAAATCTCTTTTGAGTATGATGTGGGGAAACATTATGAAACCAATTACCTTACATGGGTAATTAATATTATAATTATTTTTTATTTATTTCATTATGTGTCACAGATAATTATTAACATGTTGTGATGGGTCCGCTCAAATATTTTTCCAAAACATTGGGTAATTTTTTTTGTCTTATGAGATGTTATGTATGGGATTAGTGAGTAAACATAATCCATGATGGTACATTGTCCCCCATATGATATTGTATTCGAAGTTATCCTTAAATTATGATTATATCATGTTTTATATTTCAAAAAAAAATTATTACGTTTCCAGGATCATAAGATACCATTATCTTTATGTCATGCTCCAATGTGATTACTCAAGAGCCGTATATTTTATGACATCATGTTATACCTTTGACTCACATATTATGTTTCTTTATCATGTTCAATCCATTACTAGGATTTGTAGCTCACCAATTTTGTATTTTTATTCCCCATGTTATCCCATGTAGTTTTATGAGATCAAAGGGATTTAAGATCTCAATATAGAGATAAAAATAAAGACATTTTATCTTCATCTAGATGTTTTATGTACATAGTCTTCCAAAGACACGTCCACTCGAGTCTTGTTTTATATTTAATGGATATTTATTTCTAAAATCATGTAATGATATGTTTAGAAAGGTCTGGGTCACTATAATATTGTCCATTCAAGACTAATATTTTTATTTCATTTTGGATATGTTGTTAATGGTTGATTAAAACATTCACACATGATGATTTAGAACATGCTAAATTCCGAATACATTGAAGGAAGGGATATTATTTTGGATATTGTTATGTGCATGACATGTTATATTTTTCAAGGAAGATGATGGTTGAATATTATCATCACAATCTATGTTGAAAAATATTAGTGATAATATTGTCCCTGGAAGAATATTATTAAATTTAATAGTATCTACTATTAGGTGTCTATGGTATCAGGTTCTATTATATGTATGAATATTGAAAAATATGTTTGAGTTTTTTAGTTTTATTGGTTAAATTACTATTAAGATTCATAAAAATTTTCATTTATAAATTTTATAAATAGGTTATTGAAGATCACATGCATTTTTTATCTCCGAAATAACCTTTGAAAAAATTTATAATCACATGGTGTATAAAGAACAAGATAGATCTTGTGAATCCTTATAATGATCAATGATGTTTCCATTAACCATATGATTAAATGTTCACCAAGTTATGGATATCTATCACAAACATTATCCAATCAAATGGTGTGCTGGCCTGAACCATCAAATAATGTTAACTATATATTCTACCTCATAGATGAGGATTCCAAGAAACATTAATGAATTTATTATATATATATATTATTTATAGTGTTCTATTGTATGTATTCTTAAGAATATTTCCTTATGATTGGAATAAATATTGATATATTGAATATCATATCACATTGAAAAAGAGCATAAAGATGTAGTTTATGGCTCAATCTGAATGAAGGATATTGAGATGATTATGTAGAATCTTGATAATGATAGGAGAAATTGTGGGAAATAGTAGAGATTAAAGTATAAGTTGTGGATTTAAATTGAATAATTTTGTGAATCAGTAAAATCATGTTGTAACAGATATTACAGTGACATGATTAGTTAAGAAACAATAAGAAATTATTCTTCTGTAAATTCCACACTCCTAGTTTTATTGACGAAAAATTAATGTTTTTTTATGGAGATGGAAATATGAAAATATTGTTGAACCCATAGTGTGATTAATGGGTACCATGATTTCATCACACATCATTTATTTCTACACAGGTTGATTTTACTAGTGATTTAATTTTACATGAATCAAATCATGTTATTTCTTTAAGGAAAAACCATTTTCAAACATCTAAGGAATTAAAGAGGATTTAAATTCATCAAAAAGATCAGCGGTTAGATATTAATGCATGGCTGGTTTTATGGATCTGTGGTCTTGTACTATAATTCCATGTATAAAATAAAAGGAATTGTTGAATTATAAATGACCATATCGAAATAAAATAAATGTTACCTCAGTATTCTATGTTACAAGAGTATTAAGAAACAATGGTTCTTGAATTTACATTCACTATAATGTGGAGTCTTGGTCCCATAACATCCTACAGTGACTAATATTTGGAAATAAAAATTTTTCATCATATGATACATGATTACGCCATAAGATAAAGGTGGATTTATAGGATCTCATGATATATTCAGAGAGAGATTTCAACTAAATTTTTTGGATTAGGGGTTTAATCATTGTATTTATTATAAAGGAATTTTTCATAACATAGAATTAAGCATTATGCCATGATCTCAATTTATATTTTGTGATCCATTTAATTATAGTATATAATAAAATCATATACTCTATATTTTATGTATGAAACAATGACTCAAAATGGAAAACATCAATAGAAAACCAATTGAAATGTGATTAAATAAATGCATCCTATTGATAATAGTGAAGAAATTCATGGCTCATGGATTTATCTAGATTTACATTGAATATATAGAGATATGAAAAACCCTTATAAAAATATCTTCCACGATGTATACAAGGGAGATAATGAAATTTAAATAGTAATAGACTAGATGAATTCATGAGAGGGCCACCCATCTGGGTATGTCTTGATTGAAGAACATGGGTGAACACCTGGTACAACATCTATAGAAACACAAGGAAGATAGAAAATTGATCGAAATTATTTTCTATTTCTAATATATTTACCATATAATTGTTTTTGATATTATTATTGGAGTTTAAGGGTATTATATTTCTTTATCCATTGAGTCTTTCATTGTTGATAATAAGGAATTGAACTAGTCATTTGGATGATAACTGATAATTAAAAAAGTATATAATCATATTTTTAAAATAGTATGGTGAACCTTTTAATTGTATGTTTCATCTGTGTTCTATCTCTCTCATATCATTGTAAATTTTCTCATTCTTGTTTAGATCATCATTTGAATCATGCACTAGTTTGAATTGTGGGATATTAGTGTAGAAAAGATGAAAAGTGGTGAAACATTCATTTAGGACATCGATCACTTATTCACCCCCCCAAGTGGTAATGAAACCCAATATGGTTCCATTAAAGGTTAATAATTAGAGGTAATGGATTTTATTTGGGATTATTGTATCCCCATGGGAATGATCTTTGACTTGATATTTGTTATATTTTCTTTTTTAGTTTTTTGAAAGAATTATTTAATTTTTCTAAACATTGATTCCCATTTATAATTAATGTTGTCATTGTATTTTCTATGTATATAGCATAGTTTTTAGGGAACTATGAGAAAATAATGTTTTTAATTATTCTAGTATATTAAACAATAAATGTTTTCTTTTTTCTTTTTTCCTTTTATTAATTTTATATATAGGTTTTTCTAACTTTTTATTTAGTTTCTTTAAGTTCATTTTTATGAATTATATCATGTGATCTGTGATTATTTATTTTAATGAAAATTTATAATATAATATTGAGATTTATAGATTTATTTTTAGTTTCTAATAAAAAATAGTTAAATGAATCATTCTTGGTGAAAATGAAACCATGCTTTGAAAATTCATTGATAAAGATCCCAAAAATAGATCTCAATAAATTCCAAAAACTCAAACCATAATTTAATATGGTGTACCATATATTTATGGGGAAAAATTAGGCATTTTCATCATCTTATTAAGTTTAATAACATTGAGATAATTTCATATAAACTCTAAATGATAAATAAAATGAGACAATTTGTGTGGTATTCTCTATGAGTATCCACACATATATTTATCAAAATTTATAGACATATATATAACATTATAGTATAAAATAGTTTTTAATAGTTCAATAATATTGAGTAGATTATAATTTTAATTGAATGATAGAGGTAAATATTGGTCAAAATCTTATAGGTGAGTTACATCACAACTTGGGACATGGTAGATAAATACATTGTATAAGTACTTCCCACCGTGAAAGAGTGTAACATTGAAAAACAATATCAAAAATTTCATCATATAAGATCAGGAATACACTTTTTTTCTTTGAATAGATTTAATGAGATTTTAGGTAGATTTACACATCATGGATATGATGTTTGGAATTAGATGAAAATACATTTCTATGTTATAAAACTGAGTTCATGAACCATGATTAATGTCGTTGTAGATAGAGGAATCATGCTGAAAACTCTAGATGTAAAATAATACTTACTTTATGAAATCACTCAAAATGATAGCCTTTATAAAAGTGACATAAGACCACTAAGGAGAGTTATAAACCAAGTATAAGGCATGTATAACCATTATGGAGATGTTTAATCTAAAATAACTAATATACATACCTTCTAAGTGGAAATACCTACACCTATGGGACCAAATCATGAGTTATAATGTTGTGATATCTACAAGTATCTCATTATTTTCAATAGTTTCAATATATCATGAAAATAATTATCCATTATAATGTATTTTCATGAACCATAACTAATCATCATTATAATTTTATAATTTTTAGAACTATGAGAGGATATAAAATATAAATCATAGCTGTAATAAATTAAATAATGGAAGAATATAAATTAAAACAATTTTCTACGAATATATAATCCATAAAAACATGTCTATATACCTATAAAAAATATTTCAAACCCCATATTCCAAAATAGAATCATCCTCCTTTGTAGTCTCAACTGTATCAATATGGTGGAAACCCCTATCTTGAAAATAATTTCACGACCTTTATTTAAATATAATTAACGGGTGAATTATAAATCAAGATAATATCATTATGAATTATTAATACATTTACTATAATATTGATAACCTATTAGAAAAAAATGTATCCAAAATTTCATAATGATTACCCAATACACTACCTGATTAAATGATGATTAGTCCAATGGGGCTAAGTAAAATTGTTATATCTTTGCATTGATAAATAACAAGTGAAAATAAATAAAAAATGGAATATAAATCATGAAATAAATTCATTAAAATATAATATCACTAGAAAATTGAGGAGTAGTGGGATAAAACAAACCAGGAAAATTAAGTTTGAAAAGGAATAATAAACTCTAAAACCATAAAATAACTTATAGCCATATAATTCCCATTCCAATATAGGATTAAGAAAACGATATTTTAGGTTCAATAAATATATTCTTGAAGGAATCAAATTATTTCAACATAAATAATATATTTATCAATGCTTCCTCTAAGATATAATTCAATGAAAAAAATTAAAAGTATCATTTGTTAATAAAAATAAAATTAAGTGTTTTTAGTACAGGTTTTAAAAGAAATTATTTTTCTATATTTCAAAAGAAAACTTAACCTATGTTATGAGATGCTTTAGGTTTTTCTATTCCTTCAATTGTTGGATCAAATAATTTGGAAATGAATTATTATATTTTAATAAAACTTTAAATTTAATACCTCTATGTATATATAAGAAATAGGTATTAATAGATTTGATGAAAACAATGGTTGCATTGAAATATACATATCTCTTAATAAAATATGTATGTATAATATTAGAGAATGTTATCATGAAAGTAGGTAAATTTTTTATTCATATTGAATTTTGAATCCTTAGAATAAAAATGGGAAACATGTGACTATTGAGCATTATAAAACCTATGTTAATAACTGGGTACTATAATATAAATCATCATGATGGTAGACTCTCATTTCATGTTAGTGACAAAGAGATCAAATGGAATCTCTCTTGAGATACCTATTGTCATAAACCAGCTCAAGTACCCTGGTAACCTGATAACCGATCCGGCCCTAACATGAATAGAACGGCGTTCCCAATCCCCATGGGTTGGAAACTAACACCTAGAATTGTACAATATATAAGTGGTAATGATTTTTCACAAGAATTATGAAGCGAAAGATAAAATACGGCATGCATATCAATGGGAAAACTCCACTGGGAGTAAGGTACCATAATAAAAAATGAATAAAGACAATGTACTGAAACCCAAGTACTAAAACAGGAAAATACCCCTAGAGTCCTTAATGACACAACTCACTAAGTCTAAAGCTCAATATTTTGATCCATCTCCAAGATATCCCTTCCCTTTGTTCGGGCCTGAAAGGATAAAGTCTAAAAACACCTAATGTAAAAATTAGTGTGCGAGCCTAAGCCAAGTAGGATACCAACAAAGATTCGATAAAATATGCCAAAAATACATTTTCAAATTAAAATCTATCAGTTTATTAGAATAAATAGGTTTTTAAATTAAAGAGTATATTTATAAAAAATATGCAATACATTTTCAAAATTATGGAAAATAAAATCTAATAATATAATTTACTTTACAAGAGATGGAATATTTATAAAATAATGGATTAAGTAAATCATTTATGTAAAACATTTTATATAAATTATATAGGCATGTAAAGTAGTTTGAACAAGCACTGGATTACATTTATATCTCAAATATAAATCAACACGCGAGCAACATGGTCATCTGCTAAAAGGTACGATAGTATTAACCGACTATAGTATTCTTCACTCTCTATATGAAATAAGAAAAATGTGTATCCACACAACCCTATGTAAAGTTCCAAAGGAGACTCATCCCCAACCTCTCAGGGGTTTAACCCATCGCAAGTATGTTTTAGAATGTCATTTTAGTGTAGAGTGTAACCCAATAACTCGGTAACAACTTTATACTTTCATGCTCTCTTACAAGATTGGATAAATATTTTTAAAACTTCTTAAAAATTTGATAAACCTATTAAACCATTTCAGAAATTTAAATTTAGTTCCATTTAAAACTAAAACCAGTTTCATTCAAAAACATACCTTTTTCAAAAGATAAAACCAATGGGTTTCTATCAAATCATTTTAATCCATTTTCATGAGTTTTAAATCCATTCCAAACTAATTAAACAATTTTCACAATTAATTTCCACATTTAAATCCAATAATTTAATTTAACACATTTACATAAAATACATAATTTAAATTCAAAATTGTAAATCATCTAATTTCCATAAAATCACCCCAATTCAATGGAATCAGGGGTTTCGATGTTTTTGTGCCAAATTCATTTCACATCTCCCAATTCAATGGAATTGGGTTTTATGAAATAAATTAAAATCAAGGTTGGGAATTAGAATTCAAATCATCAATTTAAATCAACTAAGAAATACAATGGTAATCAATTTAGAAAAATTGGATGGAATGACCTACCACTTTCTCGAAGAACGACACTCGCAAGGACACCCATCAATGAGAATGAAGGTGTAGAATACCTATAAACTATACATATATAAAAATCAAAAACCATAATACATGGGTCCATCAATCCCAATATGATCCATTCAGAATCCAAGAGTATAGGAAGAGAGAAACATGAATAATGAGGGGGGACACTTACCTGGGAATTGCACCGCAAGGAAAAAAAATCCCAAGCTGCTTTTTTTGACCCGAAAGGATTTGAGTATCTCAAAAATGCACTAGAACTTCTCTAAGTCAAGTTCCACAAACTCAAGAATTAAAAGGACCAAGAGAAAAATCCAAACATGTGTCTTCAAGTTGGGCGCAGGTTGAGTCATGATGTGTAATAAGGGGTCACAACGTGTAGGCCATGCCAGATAAGAACGCCAAGAAACCCATCGCCTAGGGTTGAAACACCAATATTAAATCCCTTTACGATGTCTGTTGTAGGTACACGGCATGTACCAGCTCACTACATGATCTACCTATTCACAACGTGATCTTACAATACCCGACATGCAACCAGCACCAAATACACAACGTGTACTTCAGGTACATGGCATGTACCTGTTCTGAAGTCTACAGTAAACCAAGAAAAATCACATAAAAGGATTTTTAAATGAATGAGAACTTAGAAAAGGTGGAAAAATAGGTGATCAATGTATCGAGATGTTATAACCTCCCCACCATAAATACGTTCTTCCCCCAGAAAGCCTATGTAGAAGCTTTAATGACAAATAGATGGGACCACTACACTCTCATCAGTACACCACGTTCCCACATCTTATGATTATCAGTACCATGATTTCATAGAACATGAAAAAAAATGTATCATCAACCCATGAAGTACCTACGTCTCAGAATCAACTATCCTGACTGGTCGCTTAGTCAAATATAAATTATGCTTGATCTCAAGATCACTCAAGCTCAAAATGTGAGATTGATCAGATAGATACTTCCACCGCTGTGATACATGGAAAATGTTATGTATTGACGTCAACTGTGGTGGTATTGATAACTGGTACACAACTTTCTCTACCATCCCAACTACCATGAAAGGTCCCAAAAAGTGAGGGGAAAGCTTCCCTTGCCTCCCAATCTGTTGATGACCCAATCGGGGTGAAACATTAAAGATCACTTGGTCACCAATTGAGAAATCCAAAGGTCTGCAACATTGATCATTATAAGACTTATATATGTTTTGTGTTGTCAACATCCTCTGGAAAATCAGCTGAATATTCTTTGTTGTATCATACACCAAGCTTGGTCTGACCAAAGAAAATTCACTGACCTCGGACTAACACAACATAGATTTAAAAGGTCGTCCATACATGGCCTTGAAATGTGGTATTATGATAGCAGACTGGTAACTATTTTTTTAGAAAACTCAACTATCACAATTGATCTTCCAAAGACCAACTGAAGTTGAGAAAATAGGTGTGAATCATATCCTCGAGAATATATATATCTCTTTATGTTTGGCCATCTGACTACGGATCTTAGGACATTCTAAAATAAACCTAATATCCTATTGCCTCTTGAAGTCCTCTCCAAAATCAAGAAGTGAATCGAGGATCCCCATTAGAGAATATATAATATGGAACTCCATGAAAATGAATAATCTTTTTCATGTAGTGATTTATTAACTTCTCAAGTTTGGTCGTATCTCGAATGGGTATAAAGCGATATGACTTTGTCAGCCTATCGATCAAAACCCATATTGCATTACACTTTCTCTGGGTATGAGGAAACCCAGTTACAATGTCCATAGAGATATCATCCCACTTCTAAGTAGGAACGAGAATTGGATTTAGTAAACACAAAGGTTTTTGGTGCTCTGATTTCACCTGTTGGCACGTATAGCAATGAGAGACAAACTCAGAAATGTCTCATCTCATACCTAGACAACATAACTATCACCTCATGTCAAAGAACATCGTAGTGGTTCCTAGGTGCATAGCCCACTGAGAATAATGTAAATCCCTCATCACTACCTTTCTTGACGCTAATGGAACAAGGAAGCAGTTCTGATACCATAGAAAACCCTCTTTGAAGAACGACCATTAGGAAACTGTCTCCCCACCATAAAGGGGCTCTCTAATTCTATGGAACTCATCATAAATCTATTAACCTTAAAGAATAATCTCAAGAAGGGTATACTTCAAATGCTCACTGGATAAAAAAACATTATCCCCTTACTCTTAAACTCCAATATGAAACTGTGCAAAGAGAGCCGTCAAGTTCCACTCTTCCAAAAATTCATTCACTAGTTAGGTCAGAAATTTACTCGTCAAAGCGTCAGTAATGACATTCCCTTTCCTCGAGGTATAGGCATTGTCAAATTCAAAAGACTGTAGGTACTCCACCCAATGCCTCTGCCAAATATTCAAATATTTTTTATAGAATTTATAACTCATTCTTTTGTGGTCTGAATACACCATAAAGCTTTCACTAAAAAGGTAGTGGGACCATCTTTTAAGAGTGTGAATTATAGATGAATGTTCCAGATCATGGGTAGGATAATTCTTCTCATGTTTCCTAAGCTGATGAGATATATATATGCTAATACATGATCACACTACATAAGAACGTATCCCAAGTGATTACCTGATGCATCGCAAAAGACCACATAGCCCTTCCCGGATTCTGGAAGAGTCCACACCAGTGCAGAATTCAATAGATGTATTAGCTCGACAAAAGACCTCTGACATTTATCATCCCACACAAACTTCACCCCCTACGAGTCAATGTAGTCATCAGATAATATATCTTTGATAATTATTTTATGAACCTATAGTAATATAAGGTTAAGCCCAAGATGCTCTGAATATCGAAGACATCTCACGGTTGCTCCCAATACATAACAGCCATCACCTTCTTAGGATCAACTGATATGCCATCATTAGACACCACGTGTCCTAATAATTTTACATCTTGAATCCATAAATCAATCTTTGAATTATTTTTATAATGGTAGTGATTTCTTAGAAGATTCAGATCTATTCTCATATGTTGCACATGATCCTACTTAGAGTTGTAGTAAATAATAATGTATTCCAATAAGACTACCCCAAAGGTATAGATACTCGTGAAAAATATTTTCCGTTAATGCCCTAAAAACTGTATGAGAATTTGTCATGAAAAATGGAATAACAAGGTACTCAAAGTTCTTGTACCTACTCTGAAATGTGGTTTTTTTAATTTCATATTCTTTTATCCCCAAAAGATGGTAACCAGATCGAAGGTTGATCTTTGAAAACCACTTCTCCTTTTCATTTGATCAAACAGATCATCAATTCATGGAAACAAATATTTTATATTTATTGTATCATGACAGTGCTTTCGATAATCAACACAAATGAAAACTAAAACATCAACCTTCTCAACAAAGAGAACTGGCGTTGGCCAAGGTGACACATTTGGTCAAATAATGCCTTCTCAAAAAGATCATCCAACTAAGATTTAATCTCTTTTAGCTTAGATGGTTCCATGCGGTGAGAGTGGATAGAGATTGGTTGAGCACTAGACATTAATTCAATAGAAAACTCAACCTATCTCACCAATGGAAGACCAGAGTAATCAGAAGAGAACGCGTTGTAAATCTCGATGAAAACTAGAGGAAGATTTCCACCCATTGAATCTCATTCCAGGTCAAAATAAAACATAGATATCACTTTCCCAAACATTGGATAAGAAGTTACGGTTATGCTCAACCATAGGTCCCAATATCCTTGAAAAACAAGAGGAATACCACTAGTTGTAGTAAAGTAGACACGTCGAAGATAACAATCAATTCAGGCTCTGTCTGAAATGAGCCAATCCATCATGAATATGATGTCAATACATTTCATATCATATACTAGAATACTCCATGCTAGCTCAACATCAGATAGAGAGAACCAAAATGTATGAATACGAAGGTCCCTCTCTCTCTCTCTTCATACCAAGGTGTGTTGTAATATCCATTGCACAAGATGATTCCTCCACTGGAAGATTTAAAAGACTAACGATATGGGTTAAAATAAAAGAGTGAGATGTACCAATATCAAAAAGATCAGTCACTAATGAAGAATAAATGATTATGGTACCTCTCACAGTCATTGGATCTGTGTCTACTTCCTCTGTAGACTCTTACACTATGTACAAAACTTCATTCCAGATGCCTATGGATGGAACCCTTTTTAACGTGAATAATTTGATCACCCTGCAGTGTTAAGAGGAGATGATGCTCATGTCCCACTACTTGGAGTATAGAATTGATGTAAGAAACTATGTATGTGTCCTGAACATCTACAGGAGCTACATTTCTTGGATGTCTCAGTGAAAACTCTCCTAGAATTTCATATCATTCCACAAAGGTAGCAAGACAACGAACTTCCTCTTGGAGTAGTAGGAGGTCTGGAAAGACTCTAACATTGAGAACTTACATAAGGATCATCACAATTCAATTTTATTTTTAATGAACTAACGCTACTAATAGGAGAAAAAGGAACTCCCATCAACCCTGACTTTCCATCCAAGTCCATATCAACCATCATCACCCTATCCCGCACATCAGCACAAGCGGGTAGCATCAGAAAGAAAACCTAGGAATAGATATCTTATCAAAGTCCCAACTCAAACTTTTGAGCCTTCATCCTCTCATTATATACTATCTCAAGTGAAAACTGCACAACCTCAACAAAGTAATTTGAATAATCGGTCATGGTTTTATCGGTCTGCTCAAGTTTGAAAACTTCCAAAGCCTTATCCAACACCATCGACTCTAGATAGAATAGATTGGTGAAAATAAATTTGAATTCTTTCAACTGTAATCCCTCATGTTTACATAACATCACCATCATGTCCCAACATATCCTTCTCGGTCCCTCTAGCATGATGGTGGCATACATCACCCTGATCACTTCCGATGTATCCAAGAACTCAAGAAGATATTCTATATTTCCCAAATATACCTCATCATATTTAGGATCAGGGGTGCCTTTAAAGACATGTGGCTTTTGGTGAAGTAACTCTTGAGAATTATACTAAATAATATCCCCCTGATGTTCCACGGCTAGATCCTAAGCAGGAATTGGAGGTGGTTCCTGTCCAAGATCTTGGATAGTGGGCACAATCACCTCAACCAAATTCGTATCAAAAGTAGGATTTTCTTGCTAAGGTTCAGTAGGAGCCTTTTCCTGCATCTCATTTACATGTCTTCTCAAAGGCATGATGCTACAAAACATTAGTATATAAACGGAGAACATTATATTAACACTTAAACTGAGTAGAAGTATAAAATATTCTCAACAGAAGGGACAAACAAAATTTGGATTTCAACCTATCCAAATCTCTATATGAGAAATACGAAAAATAATCCACTAGAAGTATTTCCCTAATCACCCCTAGTGACATAAGGTTCATTTTGGTGAGAGCTCGCAAGGCACTCAATCACAACTAGCTCCTAAGTCCTGAAAATATATCAAAAATGCATATTGACTTCAAGAAAGAGGATCAACAGCCTCGTCTAATACAAATTTTTCACGGACTAGCCCGGGTACCCTGGTAATCTGATAACTGAGCCTTCTCTGACATGACCTGAAGGGCATTCTCAATCTGCATGGGTAGGTGACTATCACCTAGAATCATATAACATAAAAATGGGAATTATTTTTCCCCACGAAAGAAAAAGTGAAAGTAAAAGATAGTATGCTTGTCAATGGGTAAAATCCACTGGTAGTAAGGTACTAGAATACAAAATCCATAAAGCCGAATTATTGAAAACCAAGTACTAAAATTGGAAAACACCCTTATAGTCCCAAAGGACACAACTCACTAAGTCCAAAGCTCAATATCTTGATCCACCTTCAAGATATCCCTTGCCTTTTTTTGATCCTAGAATGATAAATTCTATAAAAACCCAAAGGAAAAAAGTAGGGTGTGATCCTAATCCCAGTGGGATACCACCAAATATTCTGTAACAAATGATAAATATAGTTTTTCATAATAAAATATTTCAGTTTTTCAGAATAAACAGGTTTGGAAATTCAAGATCATATTTATACAAAACCTTCGATACATTTTCAAAATGAAGGAAAATACATTCAAAGTACATGATTTACTTTACAATAGATAGAATATTTATTAAAAATGGATTAATTAAAGATTTTATATACAAAATATTTTATAAATTTTGATGCCTTGTAATGTAGTTAAAACAGGCATCGGTATATATTTCTATTTCAAATATAAATGAACAAGTGAGCAACATGGCCATCTGCCAAAAGGTACGATAGTATTAACCAAATATAGGATTCCACACTCTCTATGTGAACTCAGAAAAGTGTGTTTACACATGCCCCTATGACACTTTATAAAGGAGTCTCATCACCAACTCGTCAGGGATGTGACCCTCTGCAAGTATGTTAACATTTTCATAGCATTGTGTATCCAAATAACTCACTAACTAACTAAGGCTTTCATGCTCCAATACATTATGGGTGAATAATTTTTAACAATACATAAAAATATGATCAATCCCATTATTCCGTTTCAAAAATTCCAATTTAAATACATTTAAAACCGAATCTGGTTTTATTCAAAAATATTCCTTTTTAAAAAGATAAAACCACTAGGTTTCTATCAAATCATTTTAAGCCAATTTCATGAGTTTCAAATCCATTCAAAACAAATTTCATCCTTATCGCAATTAATTTACACAATTAAATTCAAAAGATTAATTGAAAACATTTCTATCACGTACATAATTTAAATTCAACAATATAACTCATTTAGTTTCCATAAACCCACCCGAATTCAATAGAATTGGGGGTGTTCCAAGTATCCATGCCAAAACCATTTCAAATCTCCCGATTCCATAGAATTGGGTTTTATCAAAGAAATTAAAATCAAGGTTGAACATTTGAATTTAAATCATCATTTGAAATCAACCAATAAATACAATGGTAATCAATTTGGAAAAATGGGATGGAACCACTAACCTCTTTCTCAACGAATGATACTCACAATATCACATATAAATGAGAACGAAGGTGTAGAAGACCTAGAAACTTTCCCTAGTAGAAAGATACAACACCACATGACATGAGTCCATAAATCCCAAGATGATCCATTAAAAACCCAAGAGTATAGGAAGAGAGAAATTTGAATAACAAGGGGGACACTTACCTGGGAATCGCACCGCAAGAAGAATGAAGATCCCATGCCATTTGGTTTGATGTAGAAGGAGTGGAGTCTCTCAAAAATTCACCAAAACTACTCTAGGTCTAGAGACAAAAAGTCTAGAATGAAAATGAACAATAGAAAAATAAAAACTCCTTACTTTAAGCGGGGATCGGTCTGAGTCACGACAAGTACCAAGTGTTCATGACATATAGTCCATACTGGATATTTACGGTGAAAAACCTATCTCCCTAGGATGAAAAACCGATATTTAATCACTTCACAATGTGTAAATTAGGTACATGGTGTGTACAAGATCATGGTGTGATATCCCAATTCATAGCATGATTTCCCAATCCCCTACATGAAACCAGTACCAAGTACATGATGTGTACTTTAGGTACACGGCGTTTACCTATTCTGTAGTCTGTAGTAAACCCAGGAAATCCACATAAAAGGATTTTTAACTGAATAGAAACTTAAAAAAGGTAAAAAAAATTACCTGATCAAGGTAATTTGATGTTACACCTATGAAAAAATCAACATAAACTACCAAGGTAATACTATATAGAAACATTTGTAGGTGATGATGATTCATTAATGAAAAATATGTAATTCAAAATATATAAATGTAGAGTAAGGATGTTCTAATAATAGAATATGAACACCTAACTAGAAGAGTGTTTGAGGACATGTGTAAAGGATCGTGGAGAATATCTAAAAAAGGAGAAGATGATAATAAGTAATATTGATTACTAAAATAATACAAATTTATTTATTAACCTTCTAGTGAAATTTTATGAATATTTAATAGACCCACCTATGAAGTAGAAGGATAAACACACTAACAATGAATATTCCAAATAAATAAAAGAAAGATGGAGGATATAGACAAATCATGTGAAGTCATTTGATATATATCAATTTCTTGAAGAGTTTACTCATTTATATACTTTAGTCATATGAATATTATTATTAACTTGTATCTTTCGAATCAAAATGAAGTGATGGACATGATCTAATCAATTTATGTTTACAAATATCCTAATAAAATAACATTTCCTATGAGTATGGTGGTTTTTTTCTTTCTAAATTTTATTATTTTGTATTTATTATCCCTAATGTTGAATTCATGAGAGCACCAAATACTATCCCAAACCTATAAAATTATAAGAAAATTATTATGGATTTGTTGAAGAATAAAATCCAATCAGAATAATTTAAAAAAGAAAAAAAATTATTTCATAAAAAAATATATTTTGATGAAAACCGATCATGGTTGTGGTTTTCATGGATCATCTCTTAATGTCTAAAAAACCAAAACCATAAATATTACCCATTTTTATATTCTATTTTTCATCCCAAAAAAACAATAGAATAAATAATTATGTAGTAACATATTATTATCAATTTTTAATGGGTTTCTACAACATAAATTAACCATTACCTAGACAACCCTCATGGTCATAATCACTATTTTCCAAACACCACAGCCACAAAATATCTACCAACATCACCCATTCAATTTTCAAAAAAAAATTTATATCCCTAACATAGAAGAATGGATTGATTAAAAAACCTCAATATTGTAATATCAATCCATAGAATATATGGATTATATAAAAAATATTTCCTATGCATAATTCAAACTATAGCATAACCCAATCAATTATACCATATTTCATGATACTCTATATAAATATTTTTGTGGATAAAACCTTTTTAATTATGTTATTGTAATAGTAGATGAATTATATTTTCATTACTATCCATAGTGATTAACAATTTCATAAAACCCCTCTTCCTCTATTTTTCCTTATCCCAATGAAACGATGACTATTATAAAGACCATTTTAACTAAACTATATAGGATATGGAATTTTAATTTATCATTATAGAAACTTGATATAAATAATATATAGCTTAATTTATTTCCCCATTTTTTTAAACCTATAACCACAATTACATGGTCCTAAAACCCATGGTGTGGATTTTCTACCCATAAAAAATCCCAAAACCCACCATTTTTATCATGTTAGAAACTAAATGACTTCATGGTTGGTGATTGTGGTGAATGAAATTTTAAATTACAAAATTAAATCATATTTAAACTACTTCATTGTTTAAAAAACCACATTATATTTTTCTGTATTGTTTCATAGTTCCTTGAAACGTGTGTTCTAGTTTTAAGAATCATTGCTTCCAGGTAGTTTCCATTGGATTTATTCATGGAACTAGAAACTTCCAATAGTTCTTTATCCAAACTAGACATTCTTTCCAAATGCAGGTGTTCGTTAAGTTTTAACTTTATGATACTTAGGAAAGTACATTGGTCGAGAGGATGGGAGGTCGGACTCCTTACACCCTTTTGGGGGAAATTATTGTCTACTACAGGACTCTCTTTATAAATTTAAGATATTTTCATGAATCCTTATTAATTATCTAAGCATAACCTAAGTTTCCCTTGGAATTTAAAATCACTTATTAATATTTGTAAAATTTAGAATCATTAGTATGCATTCCAGGTTCTTCATTAATGGAGATAACCATATGTATTCAAGGTTATCTATCAAAGGTATCCTCTAATATAATATTTCAAGATTATTTTAATCATCATTATGATGATAATGGTTTTTCAAGCCACTCAATGGGGCACTCTAGAATTTATTGTCATCCAGGGAGATGAAGGCTTGTTTTGATATTGGGATTGTACCCATAAAATGGGCTACCTATGTATCCTTGTGAAAGGAATCAGAACCCTTGTAGTTCAGTGCTGCTTAATGGGACACATCATACCTTTTAAGGTTATGTGATAAGGACCCAACCATACAGTTTAATGTCATGTGGTAAGGAAATATAAGAGAAATGTTCTTTAGAAGATGTTTGGGTGTGGGACTTATGCTGAAGGAACCCAATTAACTTTGAAATGATATGGGTTTCCAAGTAAGATTAGACCCTTCTAGGAAGATGGACCAAGGATAACAGGGTTGATTTGAAGTGTTTGGTTTGAACCTCAATGAGGATTCCTATGTATCCCATGTGGATGGGACTCAAAGCCCATGTAGATCGATAACTCTCATAGGATAGTATAGTTCTTTGAGAGATATGATTTTGGGATTAATTTCTAAAAAGGATGCCTTGACGATATAGTGGTGTAATTTGGGGATTATTCCTAAAGAGGATGCCCATATTTAGGGAATTAGGGTTTTATTCTGGAAGAGGATGTCAAGTGAGCTCGGGCCCTCAGAATTATTCATACATATCCCAATTATAGTGGGAATTATAGTTCTTGTAGTTCATTCAATCATGATTGTTCGTACACATGTTAAAATCATCACAAATATCTAAGCCCATTTGAGTCAAACTCGGTGTGAGAAACAAGAGGTTGTGAATGATTCAACAATGAAATATGCACATTTCTATTTTTGTTGGTAGAAGTGGGAACACTCATGGTGAAGGGAGTGGAAGAGGCCTGAGTTAACCCAAGAAGAGGGTGAGGCAATGACGCTGAGTTGGCACGAGAGGAGTGTGAGGTGACAGGCCTTCCCTCTATTTAATTTACATTAGACAATGGTCCAATGAAAGGAATAAGGGATAATGGTGTTATGGTCTTACACCAGGATGGTTTCCCATGGTGACAAAGCTCAACGGGAGAGGGAAATGGCAAAAAAATTCCATGTCCCCATCTCTCCTCTAATATTTACAACCAAAGAAGAGGGGAGGAGAAATGATGCGAACTCCTATAAAAATAATATAGGGGCTTATGCCAGGATGGTTTCCCTGAAACTAATCTTGTTAGGGGAGGGAGACTTATCCATTATTCAAAAGGATATGTTGGTGTGAATTGTACCTTCCCTACCAAAATACTAGAGGTTTCGGGTCATCTCTTTGAGAATGGAGAGGCCACGACCCAAACCCTCCTCCAAACATAGAATTTCCAAACATTGTTTCTTGAAGAAAGTTCTATGTGACTATGGATATACAAACCCATATACACTCCATGAACCCTAACCCCTTTGTATAATAAATGTGGGAAACCTATGAATGTGGATATAAAAACCCAAGTAGTACACATATTGATGTGTCTTTCCCAAAGGTTTGATAATTCAGGAGGTTTTGGTGGAGGTCTCAATAGAATCCATTTAAAATAAGGGAGCCAATGAAGAATAAGCCTTTCCATGAATGGATTTGAAGAAGAATTGATGGATTTTATACTAACAAGTGTAATTGAATCAATGAAGGGAACCCTTGTAGCTAAGGTCATGCAAGTATGGGTTTGAAAGTAGACTTGGGATGCTTGATATTCACTTAAGTGAGGAACAATATATTTGGTAATACATGGATGAGACTTGGCTTAATCCTTTAGAAGTATTTACAGGTTTTCCCAGAAGTGGGGAGCTCAGGTTCCTATGAAAGGAATAGATGATGTGCAAGTATTTTTTATTTTGTGAGGTTGAGCTCTATGGGAATGCAAGTTTTATGTTTTTCAAACACTAAAAATACTTCTGTCCAATGATACTCCCTTAAATCCTCCTCTCAAGGTGTTGAATAACTACCTTTAATGTTTTGGAAGACTGGGGAGAAGTACTAGGGCGACCAAAGCGGTAATTCAGATTTGGGGAAATTCATCTGTACAAATAAAAACACCGAGGGTCTATTTATAAGAAAAAATAGGACCTTGGGTAAAAGAAGTTTGGGCACACAAGTAAGCGGCATGAAATATTGGGGTGTGCAAGTAGGTTGCACGCCAATTCCCTTTTGGTCGGACTAAGGTGACCCAAAACTCATGCCTTCTTCAAACCTTGATTTTCTTCATGTATTTTCTCATTTTATTACTAATGTATTTACCTTTGTCATTTTTTAGACTCTTTTATGGAATGGAGTGAAACCCCCCCCCCCCCCCCCTTCCCTTAGAATTGGATCTGTAATGAATAGAGGATCCTATACTGAGGTAAAGTAAATTAAGGAGAAAGAAAAGAGTATTGGGGTGCACAAGTTTTATGTGAATTGTGGAAATTTTCACTCAAGATGGAATCACACATTAATAGGGTGTGCAGGGTGACATGTATTGCCTATATATAAAAACTTTACTTCTGCAAAAATTCTTCTAACTTTTTGAATTTCATCTCTCGGTGCTCAAGCTCTTTCTCGCTCAGATGCTTTTGTTTAGTCACACTTCTGTCATATGTTTTTTAGTTTCACACTATAAGTGGGGCTCCATACTTGTGAGCATATTTATATTTTCATGCCATGTTTATACTTGTGCACCTTAATGTCTTTTCAAATTTTTTTTAAAGAATCCCCAGAAATGAACTTTACTTAAAAGATGACTTCTGTCCTTTCTGCAAGTTCAATGGCTCCTAAAATAATTGTAACTATGGAGGAAATCACTAGAAAGAGAATTAATGACATTATGAATGTCATTGGTCATGATTACTTTGATGTTTTTGAAACCACTTTTCCAAACATATCAAAATATTTGAAGAAGTATCATTTCAACTTTTCCCGAAGCACCTATCTACCTTTGTATATTTATGGTAGTCTGTAGGATGTTAATATTCCAGACCCAAAGAACTATGTCTCACATTCTTAGTTTCAGGATTATACCAAATTTTCATCGTCCAATGATTCTATTAGGGTCTCATTTGTTAATTATGGGATCGTAAATGAGGCTCATATCATGCATCATAGCCCGTATTCTCTAGACATGAAAGCACACATACCCAAGCTGCAGCCACACCATTATTCATCTATCTTTTAGGATTCCTAGATGAATCAGTCCAAGGGTTGGAAGAAAAGATGGTATTTCTTCCCGTAGGAGGTGTAAAACCCTTATGTATGTGGTAATACTAAGTTTGTGAGACCTATGAAGAATTTAAAGAATACTTAAAAGGCTTCAGGATTTAAAGTTCATCTGGGTTGGGAAAACTTATGTGTACATGAATGATGATTTCGTGATGGAATTATTAAGATGAGGTAGACTAGATAGAAACTCCTTAAATTTAACACATGGAGAGGTAGGTATCATCTTATGGGATGTTTTCATGATTTCCGGAGCTCAAATCCTTTGAGACATGTATGATGATTTTATTCCTTCCAAGGTGACATGGAATGACTCAAAGAAGACACCGGATTTGGTTCCTGAGTTAATGAAAATATTTAACAAGCTTAAGAACACGACCACCATAAAGTCTCTCTCCAAGAGAGATATTCATCCAGAGGAATGGATATAAATATTTTTTATAAAGAAGAGGGAAAAGGGGCATATCTACACCCATCTGACCAGCTTTCCAAGGGAAGAAAAGAGAGGTACTCCTGAAACCTTCTATCCAACAATAGAGAAATGAGATTTTGACAATTGGGGATATGAAGTCAACAAAAAAATTCCTACAAAGACACATCTGGTAGATTTGTTGGCCATATGTATTAGTGTGTATTTGTTACAAGTCTGAGACTCCAAAGGAGGCATGGGGCCGACAACTTTGTTATTGCGACCAAGATGGCAGAGAAAAGGATGGAACTATTGGATACTCCTGTTTTGGGAAAGATCTATAAGAGTTTTCTGCACATTTACAAATGGAATTCTCTCCATAGAATAGCAAGACCATTCCAGGTGTTGTGGGGATGGATCGCTACTCACTTCAGAACTTATGTTGTACAAAGTGGGGTACAGCTTTTTAGAATTCCTTTCCGACCGTCTATTCAGGATTTTTTAGCCATTTCACCCCTGTATCTAAATGCTTATGAAATCAAGTCCAGATTGAGTATGCATAAGGAGTTAAATTTATTTCTTTATGGGAATCCTCCTATGGGGTGATTTTTTGATGATGGGACGGTCATTTTTGAATTAAGGGTATATATGCTAGCTTGCATAAGTCGCGTGTTGGCCACCAGAATCAACAGAGAAATCATATGTGAGGACTATGGTACTTATAAATTTTCACACAATTAAAATGTCTATACGTAAATATTGTATCCTCTCATGTGCATGTTTGATTACAGAAACACATGATGGTTTCCCAACAACTATGGTTGTTGAAATCTGTGGAGAATACTGGGTTAGTTTTTAATTTACCGGCAGCTCATAGAATAAGCAGATTGACTGTCTGGTATACTGAAAACTATGTTTCATACTACCTAGAAGGGTTATTGAATCATGTCATCCCTCAAGTGGGGGTGAAGAGAAGTAGCAGGATAGATCCCCTTCATTTGGACGGAAACTCTTCATCATTAGGGGAAGACTCACAAGAATCAAAGGGTGGAGGGGATGATGCTCCAAATTCACCGAAGAAACCTCATGCCAGATATAACCCTCCTACATGAATTAAGAGAGTCACTCCATCAATCCATACTAAAGTTGTATTGAGGTGACCTAATCTCCATGATTTTGAAGAATGATGAGTTCCATTTTCTCATCCATTATCTCTGATTGTGGGGGTTGGGAATCAACTCAAATACAAGGTTGGAGGATCCCCTTCACAACCCCCAGACATACACTCTGAATATATAAGACTAGAGGCTATTCAAACATGGCAGATTCTGTACTGTGATGTTGAAACCATGTGGATGGATCTAAGCGAAGGACAGCATATTCTAGTAGTTGGGAATTTATGGGATTCTTCTGACATTCCTTTCAAGGATAATCTCAATAATGTGAGGACCTATCTTTGAGAATTGAAAATGCCCATATATTCCACCGATGATTCAATTACTACCACAAAGTGGGTGAAATAAATGATAGAATATAGTACTACTAAAGGGATTAGTCCTTAATTAGATGAAAAATGGCATGAATTTGTACATCATGAGGATGTAAGTTTCCTTTCTCTCACATTCTCTTTTTCATTTCAATTTGAGTTTTAATCAAAACACTTTTACTTAGGGTAATATAATCTTAAAATTTCAGTTGGCTAAAAAAAAGACAACTGAAGTTCCTTTTCCTGAATATAGCCCTAGAGGCACTACTCTTGGAGCTACCAGATCACCCTGTGAATCTAGAGAGATATCTCTAGGACAACAGGCCACGAAGGATAAAATAGAGGGGGTATTGGGATATCCAATACCTGTCTTTAGAGATGATGATGTAGGACCTCCTAAGAAGACGAAAAATAAAAATCACCAAAGAAATAAATCCATGGTTGAGATTTTCTTAGTATTGGTTAGTCTCCCTAATAATCATGAATTTTTATCTTTATTCATGAAAATGTTTTTACACTTCTTGTAATTACAAGGGGCTTCTTCCATTTCTTCTTTTAATGAAACTACTAATAAGATGCAAGGAACCATGGGGGTACTTCTAAATATACACAAATTCTTGCAAATTTTATGGTTCCTGAGGACAAATTAAGGAATGAGGAACCAACGTCTATCTCTAGAATTACTCTCATTCCTCCTATCATAGGAGAAGAGTCTTATAGTAAATCAACAATAATTCATAAGGCATCAAATGTAACAACAACCCACTTCCATCCTATGATATTTTAGGTTCATGACATGCACCACAACATCTTTCGACAACTGATGATGACCCCACAATTATTTTTGAGGAAGCTACTCGGTGTCAAAGTTTTTTGGAGGAAGGTTGCGAAACAAACATGCCAAGTATTCCAATGGGTGAGACTAACCTGGGATCTGAGATATAATTGGATGAAATGATGAACCTTGGTACGTATTTTGAAGAAGTATTAGAACATTTTAATATACCAAATGCTTTTGAAGAATTTGGAGTTCCTTATATAGAATCAACTGGATGTGAGTTTTCATTATTTTTCATGTTAATATTCTTATGATTAACTTTATAACCCAAGTTGGTTGAAATATGAAGTTCCATCTAATGAAACTGTTATCGCAATGATACTTGAAGGAAGTATTGATATTGATAACAATCCCATTATTGCAGATACATTGGATCAGTTGGATATTGAGATGGAAAATCTTATTGAGATTCATTCTCAGGATTCTGAGCACATTAAAGATAGCACTCCTCATCCGGAGACATCAAATAAAATTGTTGAAACTGATAATATTGGGGAGGAGTCTTATCAAGTAGCTAACCTACTGTTAGGTAACAGATACTGACATTGTGATTGCATTCACTTTTATTATCTCTTGAATTTAAACATAACCATAATCCTTGATTTACTATATAGGTATATCAACTTCAATGGCTGGGTCTAGAGGTGAAGCCTCTACATTGGCCCAAACAATATTGGAAGGTGAAACAACCATTGTTCAAGAAGGAGTAGAACATGGAACTTCTTTAAGTGCATTAATCCCAGAATACATCCCTCCTTATGATAGTGATTCTAAATCAAACACAGAACTACAAAAGGCTCTTCATCTTTCATTCCTCAAGGTATGGAAAAAAATCTGAAAGATAATATCTAAAATGCCACTTGAGGAACAGCCTTCAATAATTTCACGACTTTCATCTATGTTTATCATGGTGGGATTTGGCCATTTTGGATACCGTGAAATTCATACTACAGTGAAAGAGATTATATGAAGGATATAATAAGATAAAAAGCTTCAGTAATAATTAATAAAATTCAAACTATCAATCAACATTGAATATTTTTAAGTCGATTTCTCACAGGCTAAGACTAATCATACTACAAAGATAAAGGGACTGAATAGGACAATTAAAGGAAATATTTTTCAGTAGTTACGTCTTCAGCAGGAGTTAGATATTATTATAGGGGAGCTTAACCAGCTTTAAAAATCATTATAATTATTTAAGAAATATGGTGCAAAAGCCACTGTAGATTCTAGAGAAGCACTTCTTCATGCTGAAGAGATTGGAGCTGGTCAAATAAACGAGATTCAACAGGTAGCTGACAGGGCTCAAGAGGTTTTCAATCAAATGAAAAGTTATGTAGAAATCATGTTATAATTTTTTATTTCTAATAAGGGATATATTCTCATTTTTTGATTCCCCTCTTTGAAAATTTTCATAAATGAAAAGAATTTTGTCCTCAATCATTTTTGTTTTCACTCTTGATAAATGCTTTTGTTTTACCTAGGCCAATGGTCCTGGTAAGCATAATTTTATTTTTTTCTAGGGTTATATAGACAATGATGTGGCCTTAAAAACACATGTTTTGTCACATTTTTTAATTAATTTTTAATGATTTAATTAGATATTTTTGTAATTTTTAATAAATAAGTGCTCTTTTGTATTTTTATAGTTAAAATTATTAATTAATCAAATTTCCTAATTAAAATTGTATTTTTATCATATAAATAATTTATTTATTTATTACTTTAATTTTATAGTCTAATAACATTATTATTTAGTATGATGTTTTTGTATGCATATTTAATAATTTAACATTAATTAATTAATTAATTAATTCGGTTTTGTACATAAATAATGTGGTTTTAATTTAGAATTTCATGTATTAAAAATTAATTAATTTAAAATTACATAATGTTATATATTTCTTCTAACAATTCATTAATTATGAATTTTAGATTATAAACTCACAAAATTTATTAAATGTTTTTAATTTAATTTCATTAATTAACATAAATTTTTAATAATATAATAATTATATGTTGTCCTTAATTAATTTAATTTGTTATAGTTACTATATTAAATAATTTAACATTTTTATTTAAGTGTTTAAATTTTATATTAAGTTTTAATAATTTAACTTTTTTTCATTTAGTTTTAATTTAGTGAGAATTTAAATTTTATAAATTAAAGTTAATAATAATATAATTTATGTTTTAAATGGTTTTTAAGTTTATTAAAGTTTGTTATGTACTTAAATTTTCAATTGTATTGATTACTTTTTAGTTTTAATTAATTATTTTGTTCAGATTTTATTTAAGTTTCAATTTATTTAACTCTTCTATTAATGTTGCAGAGTCACGATGGCACCATTTTGATTCACGGTCTCACCCCTGTAATGGTGCCACCATGCAACATTTCCATTTCATGGTGGCACTGCAACACCATGAAATGTTTCCTTTATAGTTCCACATCAAATTCCCTTTACAGTTCCACCATGTTTATAGTCACACAGTAAACCTCTTCAAAATGGTTCCAATGTAACTCTCTCTCACAGTGTTTCTGTAACCACTTCTATAATTTCCCTACCACCATTGTAATTTCCTTCATATATTTCCCATTATTTACTATGTCACCATTTTTAAAACCCCCAAAACATTAAATATTTTGACATTTTGTTGCTCTATATTACCATAACTATACAAAATGTATGTTTAGTGAGATGGGACTTAACTTTTGTTCGTAGTTCCCATTGCGGGTTCTCAATATGGCTAGTACCACGTCATTTGTTGTTGGTAGTTTAGATTCAAGCATGTTGGACTATAAAGGGATACTGTTTAAGGTCGAAATAGCTTTGACCATAAATTTTGAAATTAGATCCCAAACAAGACTCAATGAGTAAGAATTTCTTTTCATTAAATGTTTCCAAGGGGAATCTTGGACAATGATTTTTATGGTCACCTAATTCAAAACTTTTATTAACATAAGGGGAGTCTATTCCAAGAATTAAATAACCATTTTTTGAAAAACCTGTTATAGGGGTTGTATTATGAAGGGCCAACGTGGGCATATTATGCATATCCAAATAGTGGCATCTTTTGATTGATTGGCCTGTTATGTAGGAAACTTATACAAGGCCACCTAAGGGCATGTACTGCATTGTCAATAAAAAGAGATCTTAATAATTTAACATTTTAATTTTGATAGATAAGGGAATATAAATTTTGGGTGATTAAGACCACAGTGGGTGGTTTTTCCAAGGAAAGGTTTTTTAAGAAAAAAAGGCTATTTTTATGCCGATATATGTCATGAATAGGAAAACCACTTCTATACAAATTTTTTGTATGAAGAATGGTTGAAATTTATCAGAAAGGGGAATTTTTTATATATATCTGTGATGTTTTAAGTCATGCAGTGAGAACATTATACTGTGTTGTTTTCAGTCATGCAGTAAGTACATTATAATGTGAAAGTTTAAGTCATGAAGTGAGGAAATTGGGTGGCTTTAATTTAAGGTCATTAGCTTCGACCATTAGTATGAGAATCTCCCAATTTATTGATAATTTTTTTGGAAATATACTACCATATTTAGGTATGGAAGGTAAAATTGTAAATTGTGATTTGGGAATTTCTAAATCTAAAAAATGATATGGAAGAAATGGATAAAGTATTAGAGGAAGTATTTTCCAAGAATGAAGCTACCATAATTTAATAAACCTATTATGGGGATTAAATTATATAGGGCCAGCTGGGACATATGCTGCATAGCCAAATAGTGGAATCTTTTTTCGGACAGGCCCGTTATGTAGGAAACTTATGCAATGCCACCTAAGTGCATGTGCTATATAGTTTGGTAGAAGATCTCTTAATAATTTTGGCATTCTATTGCTAAAAGATGAATAATGTTTATGGAGATTTAGGGTTTCTGAGGAATATATTTTTTCTTATGAAGAAATGTACTTGAATATGGAGAGGGTATTTCTAACCAAGATTTCCAAAGAATCATAGGAGAATGACTTTTATGAAGGTCTGACCCAAACGTAAGAGTTGTGGCGTCTGTAGTGTTAGGCCATAAAAATAGGACTAGAAATGGAAACAGTATATGATATGTGTCCAAGTGATTCCAAGGTTATTTTATATGTTTTTGAACACATGGAGAGGGAAATGTGTAAACCATAGTCTTGATGACTTTCAGATCGAGATAAGGATAATGGGACAAATATACCTAAATGACTGTTTTAAAATATATATTCTTTTATATTATCATCAATGTTTGAAGGGGACAAAAATATTATAACCAAGAATAAAATTACCATTATTTTACAAACTTGTTATGGTATTTGGGTTATACAGGGCCAACTTGGGAATATGTTGTATAGCCAAATAGTGGCATCTTTTGACTGACATGTCCGTTATGTAGGCCACTTATGCAAGGCCACTTAAGGTCATGTACTGTATAATCAAGTAAAAGGGCACTCAGGTATTAGAAATTTTATCACCAAGAACTGTAATAAAGATTATGAAGATCTAGAAAATACTCAATATTAAGAGTGTAAAATATATAAGGGGTCATTCTTAATACACATAAGAAATATTTGAATCAATATTGGCCATGAATATGGAATTTTTTACATAGATATAACTCATATGTAAAATGGAGACATTATTTTTTTCCGTTGGAATTGACATTCTATTGCACTATTTAATGTCATGCAGTGAGGACATTATACTATTCAGTTTTAATTCATGCAGTGTAGACATTCATAAAACCATAATAAATTGAGACACCTTATTTATATAAATAATCCTTCTATCCAATTCCAATGCCCACTTCAGTTATTCTCGATGTGAGAAACAAGGAGGAGTAAGGGTTTCTTTTATAACACAAAGGTGACACAATTGAAGAATATGAGTGATAGATTTCCATGCAGTTTAACGTCATGTAGTAAGGATGAAGATGAACCAATTGGAAAAGAAATAATTGTTATATCTAGACTAGGGGATAGAATCCAAGTTTCACTATGTGTCTTACCGAGGGAAACAATCAAGCCGTACGTAGTCCTTCAAACATTCCCTACGTGGGATTGATTTTTATATAAGGAATAAAGGGAGTTTTCATATATCATGGTTGGGACCAATATTGAAGATCAAGGTGTCTCTATGTATCTCATATAAATGAGAACCAATCCGTACATAGTTATTTAAACAATGATTTCCCACACCAATCAAAATATTCATGGGAATCATAGATTTTAACACATTCTTGAAGAATAATTAAATTTAAGACACAAGATAGTATGAAAATCAAATCATGTATCTTAAAAGATCACTATTTATAGATCTAGTTCATATACAAAAGAAGAAAAAGGGATATATAAATTTTTTGATTGCGGTGGGGCCCATGATTATAGATCCAAGAATCTCTACATATCTCAAATAAATGATAATCAAGCCACATGTAGTTCTTGAAACAAAGACCCTATGCAGATCTGACTCATACATAGGTAAGAGAGGGACTCATGTGCCACTAAAGAGGAGCAATGATGTCCATGCTGCTTTCTTATAGAATCACATAACATCATGTAGAGAAGACGTTAGTCGTATAGTTTAATGTCATATAACGAAGAAAAATGGTGTCATGCATTTTAATGTATTGAAACTGGGACTTTGAACTGTACAGTTTTAAGTCTTGCAATAAGGACATTGGGGCTATGTAGTTTTCAGTCTTGCGATAGAGGAATTTGTGAAACTACACATATTATTTCTTCAGCAATATCGCATTGGTAAGAGTTTTATTGATCTCTCTATACATTAATAATAATTCATATGCTTCATTTGAGTAGTCCTTTTGTATAGAATATGGTCCTTCCCACTTTGGCTCAAGCATTGTAGGTTTTTTTCTGGTATCATTGGAGTCCTGAAGACCAATACCAATTCTCCTTGAAGAAATGAATAGAGGTGACCTTTCTTGTTAAAATACCACAATATTCTCTTCTGATATACTTCTAAATGATGTAAAATATGAAATCTTTTCTCGTCTAATCGTTCCAACTCATTAAACTATTTCTGAGACCTCTCATATGTAAAAAATTAATCACATATTTCAACTCAATGTGAATACAATTGCATTTCAATTCGCAAGACTGCTTCTATTCCATATACTAAGGAATAAGGAGTTTCTGAGGTGGTAGTACGGGTAGTAGTCTGATAAGACCATAAATCATGAAAAAGTTTATTAGGCCACGATTTATTATCTATATCCACCATTTGTTTGAGTATGTTTGATAGGGTTTTACTGAAGGCTTATATCTATCCATTAGCCATTGCATGATAGCAGGATGAATGAATGGATTTGATATTTTGTTCTTGATATAACTTTTTTACCTTAGCAGAATAATAATTAGTAACACTGTCCATCAAAATAGAATGAGGGACAAAAAATCTAGTGATGATATTAGTTTGGACAAAACTAACAATGCTTTTGGATCTGACTTCTTTGAGAGGTATTGCCTTGGCCCATTTGGATAAGAATTTAGTAGCAGTAAGAATATACTTGAACAGATTAGCTGTAGCTGGAAGATAAGGTCATACTTCATCCATTCCCTAATGTGAAAAATGGCCAAGAGTATTTAGTTGTATGTAGAAACTCCATGGTTTGATGAATAAAGTTGGCATGCACTTGGCAGGGTTGACATTTCTTAGTGAAATATGTATAATCTTGCTTCATTGAAGGAAAAAAGTATCCAAGCCTTTAGATATGATCAGAGGTTCTGTTCCTCGACTGATGGGCACCACAAACTCATAAATGACCTTATTTCATGGTAGTTGTAGTTTCTTATCCATCTACACTTTTGAGGAGGATTCCATAGAATCCTCATTTGTAAAGTATTATCTGATTGTATGTAATATCATAAAGAGTAAAACTAGTCGCTCTTCTTCAGATCTATTGTTTTTCATCCCTATCTGGTGGAAGTATTCCATTTTGATGATATTCCATGATGGGTGTTCTCCATCCCATTATATGACCATATGGATCGGTAATAGGGATAATCTCATTAGTTTCCTACATTCATGTTTGAAAAAAATGTGATACCACACAATGATAGGCTATGCTAATGATTGTTTCATACCAATTTAGATCTTCCAGAGCTGTAGCTGCAGTATCCAGTATATCAGATTGGGTGTTTTGTGATCAAGGGATGTATTACAATATCATCTCAGAGGGGAATTCATCTATTAACGCTCTGACATAATCACAAAAATGTATTAACTCTTCTTTTCTGATATAATATTTCCCATTAATTTTCTTGAATATTAATTCTGAATCTCCTTTCACCTTTAAGTGAATCACTTGAACATGAAGGGACAATTCCAAACCTGCGATGAGAGCTTGATATTCTGCTTCATTGTTGGTACCACCTTCTGATAACAGGAAGGAATAAAGGAATACTATCTTTTATGGGGAAATAAGGAGAATTCTTAACCCAACTTTATTGAGTTTGGGTTTTTCCATTATCTTCTTTGTTGGACATATGAAGGCACCAACAAATTACATCTCCCATATTTGGGAATTATCCTGAATAAAGAAGACCTCTTCATTAGGAAGTTCAGTATGTGATGATTCATCTTCCATATATGGATGTTCAACAAGGAAGTCAGCCAGAGCTTGGCCTTTTATTCCCTTTTGAGGCACAAACTGGATATCAAACTGTTGAAAAATAACCGCCCACTAAGCCAGAAATCCTGTAAGCATAGGGTAACTGAGGATAAATTTGAGTAGGTTATTGTGAGATACCAATTGGACTTCATGATACTGCAATTAATGCCTCAATTTCTGAACTGCAAATATTAATGCCAGACAGCACTTTTCAATACTGGAATACTGAGTTTCTGCACCAAGCATAGTTTGACTGATATAGTAAAGATTTTTCTCATTCCCAACATCATTTTTTTGGGCAGTGAAGGAACCTAGTGACCACTTTAAAGCTATCACATAGAGAATAAGTGGTCTTCCTTCAACAGGGGTCATCAATAATTGTGAACTCAAGAAATATTTCATGAGGGTATCAAATGATTCTTGGAATTCTTCATTCTATTAATAGGTGACTCCCTTCTTCATTAATCTAGTTAAAGGAAAACACATGCTTTCCAAATTGACGATAAAGCACCGAATATAAGCTACTATTACTTTAAGTCCCCTTAATTATTTCAAATTTATAGGAGGTGACATACCAATTATTGATTTTTTTTTTCTCGGGATCAACTTCGACACCATGATGGCATACAACAAAGCCAAGGAACTTTCCTAGGGTTACCCCAAAAGCACATTTCAAGGGGTTAATCTTCCAACTGTGTTGTCAAATTGTATTGAATATTATATCCAGATTAGCCATGTGACTATAATGTTGCCTATATTTGACCACCAAATCATTCACATAACATTAAACAAATTATCCGAAGAAGGTTTTGAAGATATGGTGCAGAGCATGTTAATATGTTGCACCTGCATTCTTTAATCCAAAGGGTATTACCCGATAGCAAAACACACCTTGAGGGGATCTAAAGGATATAAATTCATCATACTCTAGGGAAATATGGATTTGATTATACCTAGAGTATCAATCCATGAATGTAAGAGCTTTATAGCTATTTGTTGCATTAATTAAAAGATTGGTGATTGGAACTGAAAAATCATCTTTAGGACAATTCTAGTTAAGATCTCTGAAATCAATGAAAACTCTGATATGCCCATTATTCTTTTCCACTTGGAAACTATTGGATAGCCATTTGGGGTATTGAACCTCCCTGAAAAGGTTATACATTATATGCTTATCAGCATCAACTTCAATTTTAGAGGCAAGTGTTAGGTGTGTTCTTCTTTCTATATGTTTGAATCTGTGATGTTGTTATGGAAAACCCAAATAATGAGTTGATATATCGGGATTGAGAACTATAATTTCTATATAATTCCATGAAAATATATCTCGATGTTTCTTTAGAAATTAATTTTACACCTCTTTCTCTTTAGAGGTCATGGTCGTACTGATTAGAGTGGGTCGTGGATCTTCTTCTGTACCCAGATTTATTTCTCTAAGCTCATCAACAATGATAGAGACACCTTCTTCAAATACTGGATGAGAATCCCTGAGATCTTCATCTTCTTCTTCATTACATGTTACCTCTTCTATTCCTACTTGAATAGTAAATGACAAGGCAAAACATCCAAAGTTAGGGGAGGAGTCAGTATTGGAACATCCTGAAGAAGAGGTCATTATATCTGACTCTACTGATGATGAAGGGTCTTCCTGTGGTAATGAAAAGGAGATAATGGATTGTGAATCATCATCTTTTTCTTACTCTAACATTGCTGCAACTTCTTATACTCTTATTGAAAAAGTATAGGCTTGTTGTAGTTCGGTAGATGAAATGAATATATCTCCATTTAAGATTCCATCACAACATGGTGAATCAAAAATTTCTCCCATGTTGTTAGGATCAGTATCCACAATTGACATTATGGAATTCATTGGACGAGTTCTTGGATATAGTTTTATCCTTTCAATTTTATTGATGGGTAGCACATAATCTGTACTCAAATGTATGAATGGGTTTGGTGGAATATTTTCTAAACCATTTTGATCATTAACTCTAATTATTTACTTTGTCATGTACCTCGTTCCTTTTGTGTGATAAAATTATGCCTCAATGTATTGAGATTAAAATTTTTTGAATGGAGCCTTGTCACCAATCAGTGTCCCAATTTTATCATTAAAACATTACTTAAGGCATTAGTCTGATGACAAAGGTATGGCCACATGTTGATGCAACCAAGTCCTTCCAAGTATAATGTTTAAGGTTTCATGTTGATGAACAACCATGATATCTAAATTATACAAAAGATCTCTAAATTGAGTTCTGAGTGTAATCTTACTCAGAGGTTTTGGATCATTATTTCCATATCTATGAAACATTAAAGTTGAATAATATAAATCAGATTCAGTCAGGCCCAATCGACGAAGTGTACGAACAGGAATGGGGTTGACTCCATAGCCATTATCAATGAAGGATCATCATATGTCTAGGTCATTAACCTTGCCTGATAAATATAAGGTTCATATATTTTCATGTACAACATCATATTCCTCTTTATCTATAAAAGATATGACTACATGAAATTCTGCAGGATCATTATCTATACAGTAAACCTCAGAAGTAGCAACTTCTATTTAAAACTCTTGAGGACTTCACAAAGCCCCAATAAGTGCTTCTCAAAGACCTTTTGACAAATTCAATGCATCTAGAATTGATAATGTGGCCCGTACTTGAGAAAATTATTTCAAAACATCATACTTTTGATCTAGAGGTATGTGTTTCCCATCATGGAAATGTGGTTTTTAGGTGCATTAAAAGTTGATGCTTCTAATGTAGATGTACCCTCTATCGGAGCAAAATCCATAAATACTCTTATATTTTATTTATTAGACTAACTATGTCGATCTACTTACTAAGAGGAAGATGCTGTGACTTCTAATCAGTCCTCCAAAATAATCAAATCAGAACCAAACATTTATTTTGTTGAAGAAACTCTTTGTTCTTGTTGATCCCGCTAAAGGGATATTCCTTGAGTTTCTACAGCATATATGGTTCGAGCAAGGGTAGAATTAAAATGGTGGTTTCTAGAATTATCACATATTTCCCTGTATCCTTGACCTTGGCCTCTTCCTCTGGTTCCCCAATTATGTACATGGAACTCTAGCTCATTATAATCAGAATCACCATTGTAAAAAGGATCCATTAAGTGTATAAATTGACAGAACCAGGGATCAACTCTTCGTCTGTTGAAGATTCTGCTTGACATGTTAGTTTGGGTTGTGCTATTTGGTGGGGTGATGCATGTTCTCTTGAAATAGATGTCATGAAATATTTTAGGATCAAGTAAAAAAATTTCCTTGACATGATCTCATCTTCATTTGACTTCTGTTTTTCCTTCTAATCACCTCTCTTCTTTGAGGATTGACCTTTTGATGAAGGTGGTTTGGATATGGCAGGAGTGGTGGAAGAGACAACCGGTTTTTTCAACTGTGTTCATAGAATGGTATGAGTTCGCTTAATCATTTTCCTAACCATCCAATCATCTTATTTCTATACATTTTTACTTTTACTTCCTGCCATTATCCTTTTTCCTCTAGAGAAGTAGCAGTAACACTTGCTACTTGAGTTGAATAACTTTTTAGTTTCACTTATCGAATGTCTACCATTTTTTCCAGGAGGTCCTTGAAAACAAAACACTCCTGAATGGGATGCCCCAAAATCTAGTAAAAGGGAAAATAGTTCAAAATATATTCATCTCTTTCTTTATATTTTTTCTTTGGCTTTGGAAACTGAACCAAAATATTTTACAGAACTGAGATAAAGTAACTGGGAACTTGTTCATTCTAGAAGGAATAAATATTTCCCTTTAATTCGTCATACTGTTTTCATTTTTGATCTCTTTTATCATCTTGATGAGGCATCTATTTTTGCTGATGCTCTGGAGGTGGAAGCCCTTCGATGTGATGAAGGTTTTGAATTGGAAGAAGGTACAAGTTCTTTATTGAATGTAATGGTAAAAGCCTCTTCTTTCCCTATTCTCCTTCCCAGAGTTGATGGAATTACCGGAATCATATCCTTAGTCTCTATAATAGAATCTTCTATCTATTTAGAAATTTAAGTAAGGTCTCAAAACCCACTTGTGTATTTTACAGTAATCAAATGGTGTGTATAACTCATCATGTAGATTTTCCATACAAATTGGTAGCAACTCTTCTTAAGGGAGTTCTAGAATTAATGAATATGTTAATCCTATCCATCATGTAATGAAATATGAAACTCTTTCATTATTACTTTTTTACAATTAGTAAGATCAAAATCCTTCTTCTTCTATAGCATTGAGCTAAATTGAAGAAGGAATTTATGGATAAGATCTTCACATCGAGTAATTGATCTAGACTGTAATGTTTTATACCAGACCAAAGTTGGTCCCTATAGTAACTACACAAAACACCTGAGCTTTACTTCTTCTTTTTATTGAGGAGTTCCCATCATGGGATCACAATAATAAATTAAATGTGATAAGTGTTGTTTCGGATCTCCCAAACCATTAAAGATTGGAAACGTGGTATTCAAAAAAAATTAGTGGGGGAGGAATTAGGTCCACCCATTCAGGGTATTCTTTATTTTCTGGCTAAACTGGTGCATGTCTTCCTCTATAGCTTCAAATCAAGTTGTTAATGCCTCAATTGTGTTCATAAGCATTTGGGTAAAATTTAAATAATCTAAAACCTGTGCAGGTACAATAACAAAATCTTTAGCTGATGAAATGATCAGAAAAACTACTAGTGATGGTGCTAGTATTTGCCATGGATAACCCATGGAAATAGGCTTATCAGAATGTGTTCGATTCTTCCTTAGTTGAGTCCCCAATGGAGGGAATTCATTATTTGCATCTGTAGTTATTACAAATCCTCTTTGATGAGGAGCTCCTACAGGATGTGAAAGTTGAGGATCTTCCTGAGAAGTACTTCTAGCAGAAATGCTGCTTCAAAGTAACTATGTATTGAGTCATTTCAACTCCTTCATTTCCTCCTCTTGATATGAAAATATCTCTTCATGTGAAAGAGATTGACCTTATCCATTGGAAAAATGAGATGCAATCTGACTTTTACCTTTCCCCTTGTTAGATTTTTTTCTAAGGGTTAGAAGTTGGTTATTTGAAGGCATACCAAGATTCTGGGTAAGAATATGATTTTGGGTATGTACACCTTCTTCATTTGCCTCAGTATGTATCGTATTATGGATAAGAAACTAATATTTAGATTCCCCCAAACTAGACTCATTTTATGGAGGATCTTCTGTGATGGTGTTAATGAAATTTACTGATGCATAATGCAATGATGGCATTTTGTCAGTGTCTTTTTGAGATCGTCTCTCTTTGTATCTTATATGAGACTTTGTTCCATTTTATGATGAATTTTGAGGAACTATTTTGTGGATAGTAACCTAATGTTAATCCTTTTATATTTCAGTTGTGCACTTTCTTTGTGTCTTCTTCCCTAATCAGGAGATAACTGACTTCAGATGAGAAGGGGATTGTAGATGTCAAACAGCCCCCATCCTTGCAGTTTGGGGTTGTTCCTGTTATTCTTCTTCAAACATCTAAACTTTGTTTGATGAATTTGAAGGTTCAATTAACTGATTCCCCAGCCTTGCAATATGGGGTGTTTTTTGAATAGCTATGGCTGAAATTTGTGCAACATCCCCTCTGATTTTGTGAATTTTAGTTCAGACATTTGATGGGTGCATCATCTGATAACCACTCAAATCACTTGTTTTAGAGAATCGTTGTTCTATTTCAGTCATTTTCATTATCTGACGACTAACATAATCTAAGAGGGATGCTTGCTCAAGATTCTAAGATTCTTGATGTGAAAGTAACTAAACATCTTCTTTTCTTTGGGCCTGACTCTGATGAGATCTGTTTGAGGCATGTTCTTGAGCGTACATTCGATTACATAAAAAATCTATTGATTGTGGCTGACCGTGGGAAATAAAATTGCCTGAAACCACTTTTCGTGGACTTTGTTGATTCTAGAGTGCAGTGAAATTAAATGATCTATGTGCACCCCATCCTCAAATATGAATACCAGATGGGGAATCAGAAATAAACTATCATAGCAACTTTAGAGCATTGAGGCATGCACACTGAAGGGTTATCTACTTTTTTTCAACCTTTGGATATTGGGAAACTGAGAGAGATACCAAGTCAATTTGGTGTTGTTACCCTTCTATTACCTTCACATGATTTTTATATTCATCATATAGTAATTATTTGGATTTCAAATTATGAAGAGTCTTCTATAAGTTGAGGCAGATATCATGAATGCAATCTTATACCATCAATTCTAGAATGTTATACTGAGAATTTTCCAAAGGCCAGAACATGACTGGTATTTGTCCTTTAGCCAATTTTTTTCTCATGTTTTACATATCTTCATTATATTTTAATAGATATTTCTCCACTTGGTCAGACCAAATTGGATGCTCTATATTAGAAGAAAAATGAACCAAGGGAGGTTTGGAGGATAACCATTCCCTTAAGATTTCTTCTTATTGAGAAGTTGTTTCAACCTTCAATGACAAGGCATTCAACATGAGTGACCTTGTATTTTCAAGTTCATCTAGATAGGTGGGCTTTCTCATTGATACATTATCAATTATAGAATTTTCTTAACAATGAAAAATACTATTGTAGAGAGGAATTTTTCAATGAATTCCATCATGGGGAATACCACCATGGTGGATTACAGCAAGGGATGAATCCTCTTGCTCATTGGTCTTCTGGACACATGGAGAGTTTTCTTGGCTCTCATCCAGAAATAGGCTCTCTGGATTGACCGATTTCTTGTGAAGCAATCCTTCATGATAAACTGTTTAATGAGAAACTTTAGAATTACTACTACCACACCGATAATTTGGTAATGGGAGGATAGGACATTGAGTTTCAATGGATAAATGTCAAAGGGCTTCAAGAACTCCAACATTACGAGGAGTCAAATTTCAGTTTGACTCTTGATTTTACAACTATGTTTGGAAAGACATCTTCTTGGATGCTCTCTTACACTTAGTTGGGGCCACTTTCTGGGAATATTGGTTATCATGGACAGGTGTATATCCCTTCCTTGGAGCGGCCTTCAGAACAGACCGATAACCTATAACTGGAAAGGGTGTATGTTCCAGAACTTGTTGTCCATATGATATGGGGGAGTATGCCTCATGACCCTTCTAAACTAGAACAGAGGTGTGTATCTGCTTCGAGATGGCATGCCGATCTTCCATCCTATATGTGGGGATAGATTTATGTGTCGAATCCCCTGGTACTACTGATGTAGTTGTTATAATATCATGTCATGCTTCCAGAATATGGGCAGGGATTTTCGTCATCCCTTTAACCATTGATAAGATGTGTTTTGTGAGTTTAGTGGTCGGAATGGTTATATACGTCTATTATTTATCTCGATTTGGAGTATGTGCATACTCAATTTCCCATATTCCCGTTAATAGGTATTTATACTTCTCATGAATGGGGGCATATAGTTGGGTCTGCCCTAGATTTGTCATCGGAGCTTTCCGACTGACTTCTCCGAGTACTGACAAACGAGACTGTTGGTGAGCCTGATGAACACTGGCTAGTGTATATGCCTGCTGGCTATTTTCTTTCAAGTACGGTTTATGGACTTCCTTCAATACTAGTAGGCGATACTGTTAGTATAATTGGTGATTGTAAGCAGGTGCGTGTTTTTGTTTACCATTTACCACCACATTGGATTGGAGGACTTATTTAAATGCAGTCAGACGAGCCAACTGACTGGATGATAATTGGAAATAAGGTGTATGTACATGTTTATAGTACTCCATTGGATTTATCTGGGGGGATTGCTGGGTTTCTTCGAGACGAGTCTGTTGGATATAAAAATTAGGATGAATGGGTGTCTGTTCTTGTTCGTTGTATGCCATCAAGTTAGGTTGATGGACTTCTCCAGAGGAGGTAGAGGTAAGAACCTGCTCCCTATTAATCGGATGTTATCCCCGACAATTTCCTATGCATGCCCGGGTCTGAGTGACCTAGGCCGAATGTCCATAGGCAACACCCCCATCATATTAGAGGTTGACTACCGTGTGATTTTATTAGCGGTGAGTGCTAGTGGGAGTCCTCGGGAAGGATCCTTGCACTCTTGAATTGAGGTCCTAAGTGGCCTCATAATCTACCTCTCTATAGTATGGGAGGGACTGGTTGTTTCATTCTAGGGATAAGGACCTAAAATAGTTGAAGACGGTGGTGGGAACCATCTTCTTCTAGATCATCGTTCATTGTTGTCTGGATGATTGAGGATTGTTATTGACCTGGAGGGCTTGTTAGGTAGCCTTCAATGTTGGGATTGTGTTGTACTGATAGTACTCCTTTACCAGCATGTTGGAGACCCAGCATTGAAGATGTTGGGTGGGTGATAACATATTTCATGTGGATGAGGATCCATCTTGAGAAGTGGTTTGGAAGTTCGCATATGTCTTCTTGAAGAAATCCATTTTGGGCTGAAGCTAGTTCTGAGAAAAACATGAAAAAAACAATAAACTCCATTAATGTGAAATCTTTTAGATGGATACATGCATGATTTATTCCTTTGTCTAAACTTAATTTATCAATTGATAGGGGCCTAACAAGTGGATAACATTATTAACTTGGTTAAGGATTCACATCTGGTTCACCATTTTTGTTTTGTAGTCCTTTGAAATGTGTGTTCTAGTTTTAAGAATCACCGCTTTCATGTGGTTTCCATTGGATTTATTCATGGAACTAGAAACATTCAACAGTTCATTATCCAAAGGGGGCCTGGTTTCCAAAGGTAGGTGTTTGTTAAGTTTGAACTTTGTGATACTTAGAAATGTATATTGGTCGAGAGGATGGGAGGTCGGACTCATCAAACCCTTTTGTGGGAATTATTGTCTACTACGGGACTCCCTTTTTAAATTTGAGATATTTTCCTAAATCGGTATTAATTCACCAATCCTAACATAAGTTTCCCTTGGAATTTACAATCACTTACTAACATGTGTAAAATTTAGAATCATTAGTATGCATTCAAGGTTCCTCATTAATAGAGATATCTGTATGTATTTGAGGTTTTCCATCAATGGTATCCTCTAATATACTATTTCAAGATTATTTTAATCATCATTATGAAGATACTGGTTTTTAAGCCACTTAGCAGGGAAATCTAGAATTTATTGTTGTCCAGGGAGATGAAGGATTGTTTTGATATTTGGATTGTACCCATAAAATGGGATACCTGCGTATCCTTGTGAAAAGAATATGAACACTCGTAGTTTAGTGCCACTTAATGGGACACATCATACCTTTTAAGTTCATGTGATAAAGACCTAACCATAAAGTTTAATGTCATGTGGTAAGGACATCTAAGCGAAAGGTCCATTTTTGTTTTGTAGTTTTTTGAAATATGTGTTCTAGTTTTAAGAATCACTGCTTCCAGGTGGTTTCCATTGGATGTATTCATTGAATTGGAAACTTCCAAAATTTCTTTATCCAAAGTGGACCTAATTTCAAAAGGTAGGTGTTTATTAAGTTTTAACTTTATGATACTTAGGAACATACATTGGTTGAGAGGACGGGAGGTCAGACTCATCACACCCTTTTGGGGGGGATTATTGTCTACTTTAGTACTCTCTTTATAAATTTAAGATATTTCATGAATCCTTATTAATTCAAAAAGCATAACATAAGTTTCCCTTGGAATTTAAAATAAATTATTAACATGTTTAAAATTTAGAATCATCAATATGATTTCAAGGTTCTTCATTAATTGAGATATTCATATATATTTGAGGTTCTCCGTCAATGGTATCCTCTAATATATTATTTCAATATTATTTTAATCATCATTATGATGATACTAGTTTTTTAAGCCACTCAGCAGGGCACTCTGGAATTTATTGTCATCCATGGAGAAGAAGTCTTGTTTAGATATTATGATCATACCCATAAAATGGGCTACCTATGCATCCTTGTGAAAGGAATCAGAACCCTCGTAGTTCAATACCGCTTAATGGGGAACAACAGATCTTTTAAGGTCATGTGATAGGGACCTAACCATATTTTTTAATGTCCTATGGTAAGGAAATCTAAGCTAAAGGTTCTTTAGCTGATGCTTGGGTGTGGGACTTATGTTGAAGCAGCCCAATGAACATGGAAAGGATATGGGTTTCCATGTAAGATTAGACCCTATTGGGAATATATCCCAAGGAGAATAGGGTTGATTTGAAGTGTTTTGATTGAACCTCAAGGAGGATTCCTATGTATCCCATATGTATGGGAATCAAAGCCCATGTAGTTTGAAAAAAATCATAGGAGAGTATAGCCCATTGATAGAAATAAGTTTGGGATTACTTCTTGAAAAGGATTCCTTGATGATTTAGGGGTTTAATTTGTGTCTTATTCCTAATAAGGATGCCCAGATTTAAGGAATTAGGGTTGTATTCTTGTAGAAGATGTCCAGTGAGCTCAGGCCCAGAGAAGGATTCCTGCATATCCTAATTATGGTGGGAATCATATTTCTCATAGTTCATTCAATCATGATTTTTTTTGCACATGTTGTAATCATCCTGAATTTTTAAGCCCAGGTGATTCATACTTGGTGTGAGAAACAAGTGGATGTGAAATATTCATCAATGAAACATGCACTTTTCCTCCTCTGCGGGTAGCAGAGGGTGCACTTTTGGTAGTGATAGTGGACAAGGCCTGAGTTGACCTGAGAAAAGGGTGAGGCGACGAGGCTGAGATGACTTGAGAATATAGTGAGGCGACAGGCCTTCCCTCTATTCACATTACATTATAAAAGGGTATAATGAGTGGAAGAAGGGATGAAATTGTTAGGGGATTACTCCAGGATGGATTCCCATAGTGACAAAGCTATACAGGAGAGGTAAAGGGTAATAAAAGTCCATGTGCCCATCTCTCCTCTAGTCTTTGGCACCGAAGAAGTGAGGAGGAGTAATGCTTCTACCTCCTACCAGAAAATCTAGGGGCTTATGCCTGTATGGTTGCCCTAAAATTGTTCTTGGTAGGGGAGAGATACTTATCCTTTGTTCAAAAGGAAAAGTAGGTGTGAATATTACCTTTACTACCAAAATACTTGAACTTTTGGGTCATCTCTCTGAGATGAGAGATGCCAGGACTCAAAGCCTTCTCCAAACTGGGAATTTTCTAACATAGTTTCTAGGAGAATGGTCCATGTGACTGTAGATATACAAACCCACTAACACTCTATGAACGCTAACCCCATTGTAAAACAAATGTGGGAAACCTATGACCGTGGATATATAAACCCAAATAGGACACACATTGATGTTCCTTTCCCAGAGGTTTGATAAGTTAGGTGGTTTCGGTGGAGGTCTCAACAGAATCCCTTTTAAACAAAGAAGTCGATGAAGAAGAAGCCTTTCCTTGAATGCATTTGAAGAGGGATTAATGTGTTTTATACTGAATAGAGTAATTGAATCAAAGAGGTGTTTCCAAATAGGTAAGGGCGCACAATTATGGGTACACAAGTAGACTTGGGTGACCTAATATCCACTTAAACGACAAACAACCTATATGGTAATACTTGGGTGAGACTTACCTCAAGCCTTTAAGAGTATTCACAGGTAGTCCCATAAGTGGGGTGGTCATGTTCCTATGAATGGAATAGGCAGTGCACAAGTATTTATAATTGGGGGAGGTTGGGTTCTTTAGGTGAAAAAGTGTTATGGTTTTCAAACACTAATAGAAATTAATTCTAATGATCCTCCCTTAAATCCTCCTCTCAAGGTGTTGAAGAACTACCTTGAAAGTATCAGAAGACTGGGGCAAAGTACTAGGGTGACCAGAGCAGCAATTCAGCTTTGGGAAAATTTTTCCGTACAAATAAAGACCCCAAGGGTCTATTTATAGGCAAAAATTGTACCTTGGGAGAAAGAATTTTGGGCATTCTAGTAGGCTGCACAACATTTTGGGGCACATTAGTAGGTTGTGTGCCAATGCCCTTTTGGTCTAACTAATGCGACCCAAAACTAATGCCTTTTTCAAACTTTAATTTTATTCATGTATTTTCCCCGGTTATTTCTAAGGTATTTCCCTTTGTCATTTTTTAGACTCTTTTACAGAATAGAGTTTCAATATACACTACAAAAAAATTATAGTGGGAGTTGATGGGTGATGACCAATTTTCTCCAAACCTTCCACCAACCCTTTACCTTCCCAGAAATCTGACTACATAACTGACCACCATTTACCCTGAACCACCCCTACCTTATACTAAACATCATTAATTAATTTTATATACCAGAATCATTCTCAAACAATTTTCATTACTTTTAAATTTACTAAAATTCCCTTTTAATCCACTATTATCACTTATTTTCAAACTACACCATTCATTTACCTCACACATGGCACAAAACACTGATTCTATATAGATTCAAAAGTATAAAAGGATATTTAAATGTGATAAAGGCACCCCTTTAACCCCTTAACACAAATCTATATAAAAAATCAAACAAACACATTAGTTAGCAGAATAAAAACCAATGTAGTGATTATTTTCCCATCCCAAACCCACCATCAACCTCATATACCTATGGAAAATTAAAAAAAATATCTATAACCCTTTATTTAATTTTTTTTGAGTGTTGATTATAACTTTTCCACAGATTCTAAACCATCACATATGTATGTGTGATTAAAATTTAAGGATGCCATAGTGAACAGGGGAACTGATTTTCTCATTTCCTAGAAAATGGAATGTTAAATGAAATTCAGTGCATAGATTTTACATTCCATTAGATAATAGGAAGGTAATTAAAGAATTGGAAATATAAAAATATATAATATTTTAATGAAGTAAGAGGATAGTTTTAGATATTTTATCTTGAATTTTTTAAATACATTGAATTTTGATCACAAAATAATATAATATTTATCCGAAATCTAACTATGGAGAGTCAGTATAATGAAATGTGTTATGATTATATATATATATATATATTAATTTTTCAAGTAAAATAAGGATAATAACCTTTTATTTAATCCATAAAATCACACAATCATTACCAAATAATGGGAGTTTATTGATGATCCTAAGTCATACCATAATCTAGCAAAGTTAAACTATTCGGTACTCCAAGGACCTTCATTTTAAGATATTCAATGACAAATCATTATATTATGGAAACCTATAGGGGATATCCAAGTATTTTTAAATCAATTAAATATTTTAATTTTCTATACAATTAAAAAATAACTGCCATCTAAAATGGGTTGGTTATTAATCTTGAGTTATAAAGGTATGGCTCGCAAGACCAAGGGTGAAATCATGGGTAGAGAATAAATTATCTAACAATAGAATCCATAAAGGTTTTTTTTCATCCACGTACATCACTAAGAAAGATATAATTTATTGGAATGAAAAGTATATAAAAATAGTAATGGTAGTGAAAGTGTGAAAGATATTTTTGCATGGATGTAGTGAAGGTAGATCTAATGAAAGATTTGAAATAACATTCTATTATATTTTAGATTCAAGTTCCATTGTTTTTTATGTTTATATACCCTTATCCAAGGAATTATCTGAATGAAACAATTATTATAACATCAGAAGAACATGTTTCCAAAGGTAACTAAATAACCATGATAGATGTGTACACATGATATTCTTTGGAAATAATTATAAAGATGAAAGAAATTGATCATTGAAAATGTCCCATGAAACCCCATTACCCTAAGAATTATATTATATAGAATGACTTAGATATTGTGATTATAAATATTGAAAACTTATTCTATCTCTCTCAAATCGATAAAGATACTTTGAAACTAATTTCCACACCTAACACTAATGTAAGTTCCTATGATCCAAACACTATTCTAAGAAATCACATGAGGCCAAAACTAATGATGTCAAGTAGATGTTTTATAATTAAAATGAATAATTAAAAAATGATGGTTGATATGAGAATTATAAGTAAATTAGATTAGTAATATAAGAACAAGATAGAAAATATGAAAAATGAAGATGTTGGTTAAGAATAAATTGAAGAAATGGGACATGGTAATTATTAAAAAGTAAAAGATAGAGGAAAAGGTTATTATTCTGGGTTTTACTACCTTTAGAAATAAATTTTTTGAAATTTTCATTTCAATTCCAATAGTGAAGCTTCCTATTATAGTATCTACCATGCTAATAATTTTAGTACATATGGTGACACCGACTATTATTCAGGCTATAGAGATTGCTACTTCCAGACCTTAGGTGGAACAATATGTTATCCTCTTAAATCCATTATGGATATCCCTATCTCCAAAACATAAAAAATTATTGGTGGTTATTACTAATTATCATCTTATTATTTATACTACCCATGTAGATATTGAGTATCACTCAATGTTAGATAGGAATGCTGATGATTTTAAGGAGAATGTGGTATAGGAAAATCCTCCAGATTCTCCAAAGGATAAGGGAGAGTGTAAAGCAGAATAGGAACTATCAAATAAACCTAATAAGACCAAGTATTTATCCTTTGGTTTTGGTTTTATTTTAATATTTTTTAATTTCCTATATTTTTCTTTTAGAATCAAAATATCATGTATTTTCCTTTTAATTTATAGTAAAATAAATACACTGTTTATTTTTTTACATAAAGCATTGATTTATTTTATTCATTAATATGAATTTATGGAATAAATTTAACTATTATATACTTTTAAAAAAAATAATGGTTTTGAAAATTTATGGATAAACCACCCCATGTTTAATAATGGACAAAATTAATAATAAGAAAACAAATTAGGGATGTTTATCTTCAATTTTCATTATTTTTACCCATCCTTCTTAATTTATTTAAAAATAGTTTTATCTTTCTCTAGTTGACACCAATATTTAAATAAATGTTTTATTTTAAGTGTGAAGTTGTTTCTATACCATTTACACTTTTTTTAATACATTGATAAATGAAATATTTCTCCTAGAAATATTAGTTTGACAAGTTGGAATTTTAGAAAAATCATGAGGACAAAATGGAGTGTGAAATGGGTGGTGGTTTTTAATGTTTCCCATTTTATTTGACTAAAGAAATGAATCCTTTACAATTGAGCAGTTATGAAACGAAATAATTGGTTTTAGGGTTTAAAATTAAAATATAATTAATAATTATTTAATAAATTAACCTAACTTTGGATTAAAATATTGATATTTGGATTTATATTTGTAAAAATTATGTGAAAATGATGTTATAAAAATAAAATATTGGGTGAAAATAAATGAATTTTTCTATGATTGACCTATGGATAGAAACCATGCACTTTATTTTTATAATTATTTTAATTAGTTTTAAAATAATGGTGATGGAGATAAAGGTACTGGTTTAAATTTGAATTCTAATGATGTTTTTTATGTTTTATTTACCATTTAAACTCAATCCCTGATCATGTTCTAACTATTAAAATTAGTTTTGAGAGGAGATAAAACAATGGAAGATTGGTGTGTCTGTGACTTATTCAATGAATGAATTTTATTTAAAAAATGTGAAATTTAAATGTGGAACTAAAAATAGTGTGATTGATTTACAAGGTATATATTATAATAGTGAATAATAAAAAATTAAATTTAAGTGAAGTGTTGAGTTTTTTTTATCAAGCATCATTTTAAGAATGAAACAAATGATTATTGTATTACATAATTGATTTTTTTTCAGAACTGAAATAAAAGGTTATACATGCATGGAATAAAAAAATAGTTATACAAATTGGTTTATTATAGTTATTGAATAAATTTTCCTCCTTCCAAAATATTTTTTTCATCATTATCAAAATTATTTTCATAAGGAAAATAAGGAATTTAGGTGTTGGGGGATTTAATACTTAGTTTTTTATATATTTTCCTATTTATTTTTATAATGAAATGGATTCAATAGAATCAATTTACAGTTTTTTTAATGATCTTAATATATTTTAAAATAGTTTATTATTTTCTAAAGATTGAGAATATTTTTAATTATAAAGGCGAAACTCATGCCATGGGGGAACAAGGAGTATGTCATGGTTCTCATATAAGGATCTAATGGAAGAAAATGACCACAAAATCACTGATAGTGATATATATAAAAAGATATTAACCTTGAAATAACTATAATTAACAAACAATTTCATGGTTTTATATGAATAATCCATTTTTCAAACCCCAATGTTTAATGGAGATACATGAAGAATTATATAACTATTTTTACCTCTATATTGGTCAAATATTGTGGTGATTTCAAATAATTTGTGGAATATCCATTGAAACCATGATGTAGTGTGCCTCATGGAAAATGAATATGAATTAAAGGGGATAAATATTCAGCATTTTATGTAATTTATAGCTAATTATTTAGTTATTTTTTCTTTATATATTAAAATTATTCATATTGGTTTACACCACCAATCCAGGGTTTGTAACTGTCATTAAATAGAAATAAGATAGAGTGACATTGTTATTTTTTGTAAATAATTGAGTTTTATTTTTAAATTTTTTATTCTAGAATTATTTATAGATATTTTTTGTATTTAATTTTAGTATGATTTAATTTTATTCATTACTTTTTAAAATTCTAGTTGAATTTATTCATTTTCTATTTCAGAGTCTTATTTCTTAATATGATTAAACTAGTGATGGTTGGATATCATTTATTAATGAGTTGATAAACTCTTTATAATTAATAATTAAAGGGTTAAAGGATTGGTGCCTAATTATTCTATATATTTTAATCATGAAGAATTTATTTTAATTTATTATCATATTTTGAATTAATGTAAATTTCATTATATTGAGTTTCATTGAAAATTAAAGTTAATAGAGAATATTAGAAAATATGTATGAGAGGATCATATTTTGAAAAATAATTTAGATTTAACATTTTCTAAAGAGTTTTGAACATAATTACACTTATTTTTATTTGATTCTTTGAATAATAGGGTTGAGTTGATTTAGGTTTTATTTATAGATTTTACCATATCTAAACAAATTATATTAGATAAACTTATAAACAATTAATTCATTGAATTTAATACTGAATAGGATTGCATTTGTTTATGTAAAATCCATCCGTTGATATTGACTTATTATTTCTAATATCTTTAAAAGACATAAATTTTTTTAGAATTTATAAGAGATAAATTTAATTGTGATATTTTTAAGATAGTGATTGGGTTTAAAATTGGTTGAAACAAATGTATATTATAATTTATTTTTGGAATGATCTTATGATTGATTTATATTAAACCTTTTTATTTTTAGTGTTGGGAAAGAGTTATTTAAATTTTTTATAATTTTGTAAACTCTTGTAATTAATTATGTAAGTGGTTGTGCAAGTTGATTATTTTTATAGGTACCACCTTGAATGTTTTTCACCAAAAAAATTGCAATGATTTACTACATTGGAGTTAATAGATATAAATTACAGTAAATTTCAACATTGAAATTTTTAAAACAAGTAAAAAATTATTACATGTTTTCTTAAAAATAATATATGAACTATTGGAAGAAAATTCTTATCATAGGTAGGTTAGGAATTTGAGGGAGAAAATATACTTCATATTAGTGGTATACAGCTTTGTATATTATTATAGTTAGTTTATGGGTTATTATTGTTAATCTCTTTAGTGAATACACTTTGTAATATATTTCTCCTCTAATATTGAATAGATTTATAATTTGATATATCCTCTAGTTTCTATATTATATAATTTTATTAATTTTATTTTATATAAAATTAATCCTTGCATTTATTTTCCCAAAGTAAAATTTTGGATCTATTCCAAAACCAAACACTTTAACATGTAATTTTTTTTTGAATAAACTATAATGCCACCATAAGTAGAACCTATTAACATGTGGCAGTAGAATCAACTTGTTTTTATACCAAAAAGAAAAAGATAAAATAAAATATTTTCTATTTTATTATTATATAAAATAACAAAAAAATAATTTTTATACTCAAACATGTTTCCCCTAAAGTTCGGCATTTCATGCACATGATTCAACTTTATATAAGGTTCATTGGTAGTGATTTCCACCTTCATCCCCCTTGTCCTCTTTTTTGTCTCTTTTAACATGCCTAACCCCTTCTTGGTCGGGCATTCTAGAGCTGAGGGTGATTTGGATTATGATAGGTGTAGGTCGGAGGATTATTTTTTCTTTCATTTTGTTTTTTCAGTAATCATGATCCATGATAAAGCATGAGTTCAGCCCATATTATGTTCATTATTTTATATCTATCATACTAAACCACGTCTTGGTCTATGTTGGTGTTTATCATGGGAGTTTTGGGATGTGAGGATAACCTATCAATGTGTTTCTAGGGGCATTCTTGTGGTGGTTTCATTCTTCCTATGTGTATTGGTTTTTCTCTGGTGGTGTCATATTTGGCATCAATGGAAGTTTCTTTTTATGACTAATATTTTTTGGATTTATTTCATTATCAGGTGAAGCTGTAGGGGGGATAACTTGAGCGGTTCCGGTGATGACGTTGGGTTTTTATACAATCTGATCATGGAATCGGGTGTGTTTTCCCTAGATTTTGGATCTAAATTTTAACCATGTTAAAGTATTCAGTCCAATGAACATTTCATGGTTTGATGAACTATATTTGGGATCTAATTCAGGCTATTGGGGTTATTTTTTAAATTTTAATTTATTTTTTGATGGATTATAGTATGGATAGTTTTCTTGTTCTGGATTTTTAGTTTGAATTGTCGCTCATTATTAACTATTTTCTCTACCTTAGGGTTTTTAATGGTTTGATTTTGTGAGGCTCCCACTTGACCGTAAAATGTTATTTCATAAAATATCAAATTTTTTGAATTGTTCCTAGATACCAAGTATTGAATAGCCCATTATTGATTTTTAGTAGGGATATAGAGGTTTTGATTCACATTGTCCAATCTTTGACCACATTCCATATTTTAAATAATAACGTTTTTGAGGTTGAAGACGTTAGTAATTTCATGTAAATTAAATTAAAAATATATATAAGACTCCTTAAATCTAACATTCACATGTTTTATAGTGAAAGAATCCCATATTTTTTGGTTTATAATTCTTGAATTTATAACTGGTGGGTAGGGATTTACATTCCCATCTAAAAATCTAATATATTTTTACAAAGTGTCACTCAAAAATATTTGATTATTTTTAGCATCTATTAAAAAAAATACCTCGTACGGTTTTCTAAGATATATGTATCATTTATAAAAAGACACAAAAAATATTATTTTAGTAATTATACCGAAAGATAAAAAACAAAGTGTGATAAATATTTTACTTCAACATCATCCCAAATGACTAATTTCATTATAAGAAAAATATTATTCCCACTATAGTTGTCAATAGAAAACTGAATTCTAGTAGACTTACCAATATAACTGATGTTGATAGTTTTATTTGGATGAATGAATTAGACTTGTGGGTTCCATAAATCCTCATATCTATGTCCTCTACTCCTTTATCTAAAAAGCATAGCTAACTCCAATGTACTTTGATTCTCTTTAATTTTCTTTTTATATTTACCCATATCATGTTATCTACCTTTAAAATTATTATTATATTAATCTTCAAGGTGGGGGTTACCAATAAATAGGTTATAGATTTTCTTCACCAAAAGTTATATAAATAAAATAATGTGGATAAAATATATATCAATTAAAGACTGTAAAAATAAAACAAGAAATTATTCATGAATATTTAAAAATGTTTTTAAAATATTTTTAATTTACTTAATTGTTAAATTAGCCCCATTATTGATGATTCGGATATCATTTATATGTCCACTTATAACAAACATGAAACCATATCATGTGAGACTGTAACATCCCATTACAGATATATCAGGTATGTTTTTAACCTCATCGTGGTGTTTTACTGTGTTGGGACAATAAAAAATTAGGAGGATACCAAGGATGTTGAAGCTATATATTTTTTGGAATCTCAGTTTTTAAATTTTCTTTTCTGTAGGATCTAGGAGGATTTAAGTTCATTTAACTAGGTTACACAATGTGTAAGATTTTTTGGGTGCAATCCATGAAAGGGATTCGCAGTGTTAAAGGTTACATAGTGTGAAGAGATATTTCACGTCACGAATTATTTAAATATCATATTTTTAATATGAGGTGACATATTTTTTGGCATACTTGAACGTTGTGGATTTATTAACATGTAAAGGAGTTACACATCATGTAATTCACTGAGAAGGGGATTTTCAGGGAACTATTCGAGTTTTGGGTGTCCATTTGACCACCTGTTCTCCTTTTCTCTCGAACCAACGTTCCTCTCTGGTGAATTTTTGAGACACCATTCCTTCCCAATAGATCCTTTCAGCATTCGATTTTCATTTCACTTGTGATCAGTCTCTTCAGGTGAGTGATCATTATACTTCTTCATTTCCATTGATCTCGGTAGTACCCATGTGTGATGTTATCATATTCGTTGGTTTGAAATTTTTGTTTCTTTGTGTCTTTTTTAAGATCCATTTTGTGATCTCATTCCATAGTTTGTTCCTTGGTTGGTTGTGGTATGGCAGGTGTTTATTCTTGAGGTATGTGGGTTCCCTATTTTTTTGTGACCCCATGTTTTCTAAATTCAATCAATCTTGATATGTAAATTAGATTCTATGGCCTTCATTAACATTGTTTGGTTTTCATTTTCAGTGGATCCCATTTTGGGAATGTGCAACATGAGTTTTTATGTAGGTGGTTCCATCTATAGCCTATCACTACTGGAAAAATAATTTTTCCCAACGCTTCTATACCAACGGTTTGTAAAAACCGTTGGTATAGGTACCCTTTCCCAACGGTTCGGCCAAACCGTTGGGAAAGGGTGAATTCTGGACCACATTTCACAACGGTTTGGGAAAACCGTTGGGAAAGGTGAGCCAATCCCAACGGTTTGTCCAAACCATTGGGATAGGCTGAATTTTGGACAACCTTTCCCAACGGTTTGTCCAAACCGTTGGGAAAGGGTAGCCTATCCCAAAAGTTTACCCAAACTGTTGGGAAAGGCTGAATTCTAGACCACCTTTCCCAACAGTTTGGCCAAACCGTTGGGAAATGGTAGCCTATCCCAACAATTTTTCCAAACCATTGGAAAAGGTGGTCCAGAATTCAACCTTCAACCAAAACCATGAAAAAAAACCAAGACCTTTCCCAACGGTTTTCAAAACCGTTGGGAAAGACCTTTCCCAAAGGTTTTGAAAACTGTTGGGAAAGGTCCTTTGATTTTTTTCGGAATCTACCTATGGAGAACATTATATAAATCAAAATTTAAAATAATTATAACAATAAATATATATATTTATGAAATTATGTTAACAAAAGTCATGTTAGGTTTGTGGTTAAGTCGTTCAGTTATAAACTAGATGTCCTGGGATCAAATCCCACCGGATGTTTCTTTTTTGAAATACATATACCAACGGTTTTGAGAACCGTTGGTATAGATTTTCTAATTACTTATACCAATGGTTTTCAGAACCGTTGGTATAGACCCTATACCAAAGGTTTTCCCAAAACCGTTGGTATAGACCTATTATCACGGCTTACTTGCCAACGGTCCTCCAAACTGTTGTTATAGCCTATACCAACGTTTTGGGAACCTATACCAACAGTTACAAACCGTTGGTATAGGGTATTTTTCCAATAGTGTATGTTGATGAACCTTATTATTTCTACATTATAAAATTATTTACACAAGGAATTTTAATGATTTATTTTTGTGTGTTTAAAATAGTTTTTAAGGAAAAAAAACTGTTTCCCTAGTTGTTTATAAATGTAAATAGAAAGAGTATTTTCAAAACAATTAAATGGATTTTTTAAATGTTTTTGAAATCCTTTTGAAATGGTTTTCAAATAATTTGAATGAATTGTGAAAATAAACCCATGGGATACCTTGGGTACTTTGGTGGAAGGTTTGTCTTGATTCCATCATCCATGTTTTATGATTATTGGGAGGTTTTATCATGTGAATTTCAACTATTTTTTAGGCATGTTTTTATAGGGTTTTTATATTGACATTGTTGTGGGGGTTACTCCTAGGGTATTCCTATGCTTCCTAAGATCATGTTTTGTGAACCAGATTGTGCACATGATTGATTTTGGTGCAAATATTCTTCTAGTCAATCTTATAGTGATCCTTTTTTTTGATACCTAGGATTTTGTTTTGTATTTCTTGGCTTTATGTCTTATCCTTGACATGCATGTTTATGCTTTTGAATAAATGATATCGAAAATGTGATTTAAAATTTATATACCTAATTTTGTTTTAGAACTATGAAAAGGGGGAAATGTTTACCATGTATACTATAAAATTTCATTACTTCTTATCATGTCATATTTTATTTAAAATGGGCATATAGTAAATTTTATACAGAGACTTGTTATGGAAAACTTGGGTGTGATCCTATTGATACTGTTAGCTCAAACCCTGCACACCTATCTGTTAGTGTGAAGACCTATGTATGTCTTCTAATACAGGGAATGTAAAGGCACCATAGTGTGGGGGTGAGGCTTTTTGTCTACAGAGTTGGGTAGATGGTGGTGAAATGGTGGGAGTTCATCCACAAAATCACATAGAACAACTATTTAGTTATGGTCCTTTGCAGTAGAACTTGTCTCTTAGAGTTTTTGGATAATTTTTTAGTCACTCGTTTCTGATATATTTATTACAGTTGTGGAATATATTTATTGGTTTTCCACTAATTTTTATTACTTCGTGTATATATATTTCATGTGTTTTTTATGGTTGGGAGAAATTTTTTCCAACGGTTTTTTTTTTGATGCTCGGGTTCTTGTCTCCAGTCTATGGGGATCAATAATTCTCTTTCGTGATGTGACATATAGGGTAAAATGTCAGGTTTAAGTTTAACCCATGACAATTCGTTACAAAATGGTATCAAAGGAGGTATGTCCCAAGAGTCCTTGTCTTGGGATGTATGTTAGACTGTAGGTGATATTGTTGGAAATTGAGAGGTATATTACAATAAGTGTTAATATAGCTCTTGTTGTGATGATACTCATGTTTATATGGGATGTTGGTATATATGTCTCTAGTGTTGGGTTTTATTTTTAATCTATGTTTCTTCTTTCAGGATTTCTGGTTTGAACTCATATTTGTTATATTTTCTGATCATTCTTATACTTCTTTGTATAGTACTATGCATTCAAGACGTCTTCCATGAGTTTATTAAGAAGTTGTAGCTAATTCCCCTCAAGTAAATCTGAACATAGATAATAATCTCATATAATCTACCATATAGGAATTCCTTGTTTTCAATTAATACATACCACAAGTTTAGAATGCAGTTGTTAGGGTACATCCAGGTGTTGGAGGAGAGAGAGATCAGTCACGAAAATTATTGCACAAGAAGCCATTATCCTTTAAAGGAATGAATTAAATTCAAGAGGCAGAGGACATGATAGATAGTATCAATCAAATATTTGACTTTCTCATAACACTTGAAAATATTCGGGTAAATTGTGCAGCGTTCAAGCTTGATGTTTCCGAAAAGCGATAGTAGTATTCTATGGTCTTGGAAGATAGACATGTGGACATAGATTTGAAGGGTTTCAAAACCCTATTCTTCTAGTAGTTTTTTCTAGATTACCTAATGTTTTAAAAGTCTCTTGAGTTCTTATCTTTTAAATAGGGGGATTTTTTAGTGTCGGCATACACTGGTCGGTTCACTAGTATGTCTGTTTTTTTCCAAACATGCTGATTAATGACCATAAAAAGGCTCATAAGTACCTGTAGGGTTTGCAACTAGAAACCATATGGAATGTATTTATGTTCAAACTTTATACCTATGAAGATATGGTAAATATAGCTATGATGGAAGAGATATATATGGTAGTAAAGGTTGGATTTTCAACCTCTTCTTTACCATTTAGTGGCAGTTTCAGTGGTGTGCATAGGAAGGAGAGGAAGTGACAGGATAATCACAGAAGTGGTGGAGGTGGGTCTCAGTAGTGAACCTCCTCCACACCATCTACTAAAACTAGAAATTTTCCTCTAAAATTCTATTAGTGTTTCAAGGTTTAATACACAATATATTATTGTCTTATTCCTACAAATACGTGCAATAGTTGTGGATGTGTTGGTTACTTACAGTGCTTATATCGTTCTATGATTATGCCTAGTTATGGTCATGTTTCATCAACTCCAAAGGCTATTGTGGTGTAGTCAGAAGCCTCAAATACAACACTGATATAGCCATATTCCATAGGATTTTTTTATTTATTATTTTATATGAGTTTCTAGGGGAATTCGATGCATTTCAGGCAATAGTGAGAAGTATTATCTTTATTGCATCTTATGTATCAATTAATTTATTTAATACAGGTGCCTCCCACTTGTTTATATCATAAATTTTTGGTGATATTCTTAAAATTCCAATATAACTTATGTCTTTTATATTGGATATAGTGACACCTCCTAGTAATAGAAAGGAGTATGGGTTTTAATGACCTTATTCATTAACAATAGCTAATACCAAGTTGGTCTGTGATTTTCTCATTCTTGATCTGGATTTGTTTGACGTCATCATCGGTATGGATTTACTTGTCACTCATAGAGATGAGGTTGATTTATATCATCTATGTGTTTCCGTTATTACTATTGATGGGAGCTCTCATATGTTTTAGGGGGAGTGGGACCCATGTTTTGGTCGTGCATGACATCCCTTCCCAGATCTCAGAAGTTTGTTGTATGCTGTTAAAATTGATCCCGATGAGTTTTCTTATATTGTTTATCTTCTTGTTGTTTTTTAGAATTTTTTTTATGCTTTCCTAGAATACATCTCTACACTTCCTCTAGAGAGAGAGTTAGAGTTTACCATTTACCTGGTGCTAGGTATGCACCTGATATTGATACCTTCTTATTTTATGGAACCATCATAGCTGAAATAGCTCATGATTTAGTTGGATGACCTATGGGGAAAAGGTTTTGTTCTCCCTAGTTTTTTGCCTTGGGAATCCCCTGTGATCTTTACCAATAAGGTAAATGGTTCACATTGGTTGTGTTTTTACTATCATAAGTTGAACCAAGTAACAGTTAAGAACAAATATCCTTTGCCTCAGGTGGAAACAAATTTCGATCAGTTAATGGGGGAAAATTGGCTTTCAAAGATTGATAATTGGTTGGGTTATCATCATCACAAATTTCAGGAGTCTAATATACCGAAGAAGGATTTCAGTATCAGTTATACCCATTGTAAATATCTTGTGATTCCTTTTAGTTTGACTAACTCTCCTTCTGTTTTTATTGCATTGATGAATCAGATATTCCATCAATATCTTGAAACTTTTGTGGTAGTGTTCACGGATGATATTCTAGTTTATTTAAAATATGAGCATGAGCATGAGAACCATATCAGTTTGGATCTAGATATTTTGAGAATTCAATATTTGTATATAAATATTTAAAATTTTAGTTTCTATATTAAAGAAGTAAATTTATTAGTGAATGAGATTTATCAGAATGGCTTATCAGTTAATCCTAAGAAGATGAAGTTTTTCTGGTCTTGGAATGAACCACAGATTGTCTTTGAGATATGGAGTTTCCATGGTCTTAATAGATAATACCAATGGTTTGTTAAGGATTTATCTAGTATTGTGTCACCTTTCACTGATATTACCAAGAAATCAATAATATTCACATGGGATGTGAAGTGTCAGTCTTCTGTGATGAGCTAAAATGACTTCTAGAATCAGATTTATTCTGATCTTACCTAATCCCTTTAAGTGGTATGTGATGTTTTGTGATGCTTATGGTGCTGGTTTAGGATGCATGCTAATGTAGGATAACCATATAGTAACATACATATCTTTTCATCTTGATCTGCATGAGAATAATTTCCCAAATAATAATTTAGAGATTTCCACAATTGTTCATGTGCTTGAATGTTTGTTATGATATCATCTTGGGGAAAGGTTTGTAGTATTTTCTGGTCATAAGATTTTGAGTTATATCTTTTCTCAAAAATATATGATTCTCATATAGAGATGATGAGTATAATACCTTATATGTTTGACTTTGATATTTCCTACACCCTGGGGAAGGGAAATTTCATTGTAGATGCTCTTATTAGGAAAGTGAAATCGCAGATAGTTCTCGAATCAAATGAAGAGTATAGCCTTATGGTTATTTTCTCTTAGTTTCACCTAGATGCAAAGGAAGATGTTTTAGGTATGCCTTTGACCAGGGTTCAGTTATCATCATCACTCTTAGAGTCAATTTTTCAAAGTCTTCAGTAGGATGATGAGTTTAGAAAAATTCAATAAATCCTTTTTGATGAGGAGACGATTTCTCGTTCGTCTCTCTCTTCAGTTGGTATGCTCCACTTTGGGAAGTGGGTAGTAATCCCAATGTATGTGGGAAGTTTAGTATTGTTTAATTGTAATTGCTCTCCATGGTCCATTCAAAAATGAACTATAAAGATGTATTATGGCATAAGTTAATGATTCTTGAGGTTGGGTATCCAGTGTAACGTTGCAGATTATGTGCCCCACTGTTACACCTACCAACGGATAAAGGTGGAGCACTTTAAACCCTCTGTTTTTCATCAGCCTCTTCAGATGTCGGTTTTTAAATGATATGACGTATCCATAGATTTTTTTTGGATTACCATGGACTCCAAAAGGGAGAAATTCTATCTAGTTATTAATTGATTAGTTAATGAAGTATCTTCATTCCATTCTGATCAATGGTACCGCTAAGGTTGAAGATTCGGGTAAGCTGTATGTACAGAAGACTGTTAGGTTATATGGTAGTCCTTTTTTCATTATTTTATATAGGGATCCTAGTTTTACCTTGTGGTTCAAGATGAGTCACTAATAGGCGATGGAAACTCAGGCCAAGTTGAGCAAAACTTACCATCCATAGATAGATGGTCCGGAAGAGCGTGTAATTTAGATCCTGGAGGATATGCATTGTGCCTATGTCTTGGATTTCGGTGGATCATGGGATAGACATTTGGGACTGGTTGTGTTTTTTTATAATAATATTTATCATTCATTGATTAGAACAGATCCCTTTGATGCATTTTATCGTCACCCGTATAGATCACCTCTTTGTTGGGATGAGGTAGGAAAAGTATCTTTAGTTGTATCATGTTTGGTTCAGGAGATGTCAGTGAAGATTCGGGATGTACATAGACATATGGTTACATACTAGAGTCGACATAAATTATATGAGGATTGTAATTATCTTAATTTGGAGTTTTACATTGGTTAATATGTTTTCTTTAGAGTTTCTCCTTAGTTGGGTCACTATCTACTTGGGAAACAGGTAAAGTTGGCTCTGAGATATGTTGGACTATTTGAGCTCACTGAACAGCTTGGACAACTTTCTTATCGATTTGAAGTTCTAGTTCAGTTGAAAAGTATTTATATGTTTTTCCACAAGTATCATCTCAAGTGGTATCATCTTGATCCTGCTCACATTTTTATTTGAAAAGAAATTGAGTTAAAGCCATAGGTTTCTGTTTTGGAGAAACCAATTGAGATCATTGACTCTCAAGTGAAAGTATTGCATCAGAAGTCAATTTATTTGATTTGAGTTGTATGGAATCATGTATCATATTCTCATGAGTCTTGGTAATGTGATTCTTTTATGAGGGATCCATGCCCATATATTTTTTCAAGGTATTATATATTCCACATGAATTCTCGAGGATGGAAAGTCTTTATGGTGGGGATTTGGTAACATCCCATTACTGATCTATAAGGTACATATTTAACATCATCGTGGTTTTCTTCTAGGGTCATGAAGGAATTTGGAGGATATCTATGATGGTGAAGTCATGGATTTGTTAGACTTTCAACATTAACCAATATTTTCTATATGGTGCAGAAGGATTTCATGTCATGTAACTAGGTTACACTACAAACAAGAGTTGTAGTTTGCAAGACATCAAAGGGATTCACACTGTGACAGGTTACACGATGTGAAGAGGTATTTCATGTCATGAATTATTTAAATAACATATTTTTTAATTTTAGGTGACATATTTTTCAGCATACTTTAACACCATGGATTTCACGACGTGTACAAGGGTTACATGTCGTTTAATTCCTTGATAAGGGAATTTTTAGGGTCTGTTCAGGTTTTGGGTGTATATTCAACCACCTTTCCTCCATTTCTCTCAAACAAAAGTTTGTGCCCAATGATTTTTGGAACCACCATTCCTTCCCAATCGATCACTTTAGTGTTTGATCTTTGGTTTAGTTATGGTGAGTCTCTCCAAGTGAGTGATCTTTCCGATTCTCCATTACCATTGATCACGGTAGCGCCTATGGGTTACATTATTGAATTATATTGTCTAAAATTAGATTTTCATCCTCTATTACTCTATATCTATTATTTGATATTGTTTTAGATGTCATTCCTTTATTGGTTGTGTGGTGATGGTTGTTCATTCCTGAGGTATATGGGCTTCCTCCTTTCCACTAACCCCTTGTTTTCTAAAATCAATCAATCTTGAGATGTGTATAAGATTCTAAGTCCTTAATTGGTATCATTGGGTTTTTTTGTTGGTTGATCCCATTGAGGGAATGTCTTACCTAATTATTGAGGTAGGTGGTTTCGTCTCTAACCTATGTTGACGAACCTTATTATTCTTTCTTTATAAACAGATTTACACAAAGAATTGACATGATTGATTTTTGTGTGTTGAAAATGGTTTTTAAAGATAAAATAGTTTTTCTTGGTTTTTGATAATTGGAAATAAAAAGGGTATTTTCATATCATTAAAATGGATTTGTGAAATGTTTTTGAAATATACAGATGATATTTCACTATTATACAAAATATACAGGTGATATTTCACCCATGTTTTTATGGGTATCATAACAATCTCACTTCCTAAAATTAATTCATTTTTAATGTTCATGACATGATTGGATTTTTTAGATTCCAATTTCTTCTAGATTAGATATGTATTTAGTATAAAATTCAATGTCTTATTCAATAATACATAGCTCAATAACACAAATTTCATGCCCATATTTTTTTATATAACATTTCAATATCTTTGTATAAAATTCAATAGGTTATAAACATATTAAAAGTAAAAGGATATAAATATGGATCACACTCACCAAATAAACCATAAAGTGAAATATAACATCAATGATTGGTTTAAATAAAACTTCTCAAGTTCACATTATATACAACTAATTTATTTTCCTGTAGACAGAAACTTTTTCTAGGTTAATAAATTTATCAAATATTTATTTGTAAATAAAGAAAATACCATCGATTGTTCATTAACCATTTCATGAAAAAATAAAATATATAAAATTAGATATTAAATGATACCTCAATTTGAGATAATCAAGTGATTTTAAGCACATTAAATTAAATAATATCATTGATATGATATTATTCATATTTTTTGAATACCCCTCTAAGACCACTACATCGTTAAGAAAGTGAAAAGAAATCATGCTTGGAAACCTTGTAAGTTAGTGGAGGAATTAAAATGTGTTTATTATCCTTTACTAGATACATGTATTCCTTTTTATATAGAAAAATAATTTTGTACCATCCCTTAATTAAATATTTAGTTTTTTCTTGTACATTTAGTCACTTTATAATGAAATTACCATATATATTTATCATGATATACATGTTGTTCAAAAACATTATAATATAAAAACCCCTTTTATAAAATTGATTTAATGAAATTTAAACTTTTAACCCAACCCATTATCATAATGGATTTAAATATAGGTTTACCAAAAGTACTAAAAAGATCATTTACCTTTTCAAATTTCCCATCTCTTATTAAAGGAGATGATATCGCATCTTCTTCTGAGATCCTTTCAAATGAATTTTTCCTACAAAAATATTTAGTCCATAAATGTAAAAAATATATTATTTATACGAAACATAGTATTTAAATAATTTTATAAACTAATTTAGTTTGTACTTTCATCACATATAGGATAACATGAACTTCATTTAATATTTTTCCCTAACAAATTACCCTATCCAGAACAGACATTTATCATACCGAAAAATATGACTCTCAACATAAAATATTCTATTTTTTAGTAACATACATCATTAAACCCCTATAATGCATTGGTTTACAATTATTAATTAATAGTTACAAATATATTTCACTATCTTTATATGGTTATTTGTAACCTAAAATAAGAATTGACAATATAAATTAATAGTGCTTCATAAATAATCATGATAGTAAGTTATAAATTATTAATATAATTGGACATGTTTTATACATGTTTCTTTGTATAAATTAAGGATTAATTTAACCTATAAATATTTCAAGATAAACACTTCATTTATATATATATATTTAGGGTGTTCATTATCTATTTTCTTCTATAGATAAGTATATATGGGGTACCAACATATCCTATATTTAATTCCTTTATATGTACATCATGTTCAATTGATTCAAGAATATCCCTAAAATAATATAAAGCTTATAATAGTTGAAAATTACCATGAAACATTCCATAAACATGAATAATGTTTCAAGAATTAATATAAATAAAATATTGGAAAATAATTTAGTTAATTTTACTCTTATTAAAATAAGATTTAATCATTGAGGCATGCATGTATCATTTCATAGTTCATAACCAGAGCGAATAACCACGTTTTAACTTTATTTTTTTTAAGAAATATCATTATATTTAAGAAACATAAGATTTTTGAAAGAAATTAATTTTCCAAAACTAGCATCACTTCATCGATTATCCACCTTCTATGTATATAGTTTTAGTATTCTAGTTAAAATTATAAATTATATTCATAAAACGTGAAAGAATTTATTTTCAAAATTTGTCAAACTTTCAAAAAAATAGGACCATATAAAATTTCATCTCATGGCATAATTTTACATTCATAAATATGATATTCATTTATAAACATTTCCATTGAAATCAAGTGATCTATAACAAATATTAAAATTTCACTAATAAAATTCATTTGATTCCTCCCAATGTTAAGAAAAAAATTAATTATATTCAATTTGGAAACAATTGAGTGTTCTATTAATTCAATCAGAACAATTTTCCATGAGTAAAAAAAATGTAATCAATGATGCAAAATTATAAAAGTTTCAGTTTCATAGTATGTAACAATATTATTATAATATTTAAACAAATACCTATATTCGTTTGACATACACTTCATATTATTCCAATATTCACACATATTTATCCTATTAGTTTATACGATGAAATATTTTCATACAAATAGCTACAAATAAATGTTACCACACATCATAGATCATGTAAAATTATAAAAGTTTGATAAAAATATGATAATATTTATTTTTCAATTAACTTTAACTAACGGTGGGACACAAAAAAATCTAAATGAGATAATTATGTGTGATAAAAACTATCAAGTTTTTTTCCTTCCGTTTGCCTTTATCTAATATTTTATGATACGAATAAAATAAAATATATTAATGGATATAGTTAATAAAAAATCCTAAATTTGTGTGTGTGTGTGTGTGGATGGGTGTGTGTGTTTTTGAGTGGGTATGTCTATAAGTGCATGTATACATGTGTGTGTTCACATAAACACATACATGAAAACTGTATATATAGATATTAATTTCATATATATATATATGAAATATATATATATATCCACACACAAAGACATATATATATATATTTGTTTGTTTGTGTGTGATTAATTATATATATAGAGAATATTTATGTATATTATACATAAAAATTAAAAAGTATATATATTTAAATATTTGAGAATATAAATTTTTGTATATATTAAACATAAAATATACATATATAAACATCTGGTACAAAAATATATTATCATGACTTAGTTTCTCTAGAACCCTAATTTGTTTGATGAAACCATGTATTACCTCGAAAACAAGCCACTAATATGACATGAATTAGAAACTAGAACTGGGTGGTATAAATCATATAAATGGGAGGCATTACACCCTAAAGAACACATAATAATATTAAATAATCAAATAAAAACAATTTAACCATGATAGTAAAGAATCCATAAAGATTTAATAAAATAAAAATAGATAATACATTAATGTCATACAATATCACCAAGATGCAAGAAAATTACAATTGTAGTAAAATAACAACAAATTCCATATAATACAACAAAACCCAGCCACATGTATACCTTAGTGGTATATTAAACAATCCGAAAAACATTATTCTCTAGTTATTTACCTCAATCATTAAGCTACAAATTCCTGATAAAACTACCAACACAATCTTGACACGTTTTATGTAAAATTAGGGGTTACTATATACACATACTTATTAGGAAATTCCCTAAATACAAATAACCAAGTCAATATTGTGCAAGCATAATAATCAAAGTAGTAAAATTATAATACATCTTCACTTCCTCACCAAAAAAATCCTTCAATAATAATCTATGTTAAATTTCAACTAGTGAGATATCTTATCCTCATGCCGCATAAAATATTAAAATTGAATTGAATCTATTATATAAATATACACGGCCAAATTCTAACATCAAACTCATTAAATCATATTGTCCATGAAATTCCCATAAACTTCACCAATAAAAATAAAAGAGTACGAATATGATTAGATATTTTACAAAATATAAATAAACATTTCATTATAATATTCATTTCATATTAAATGTTATTTTTTCTCATTGTAGTAATATAATAAAAACATGATAGTTACATTCACTATAACAACTATAACTAGAATTACAGAAAAAATTCAATATATAGCTACACCATAATCATAAAATTTGGGGGATCCAATTGAGTAAAGAATAGAAAGGATAAAAGATACATAGTTATTATAAAGAAAACTATAATTAATGGAATAGACATGATAGATATATTAAAACAATTATTTTAAAAGTGATAATGAAGTGTATTAATACATATAAATAATGAGTATTAATAATTTAAAAATAATGTAATTATATATATCTCTGTGTCTGTGTGTGTTTGTGTGTTTTAGAATATTAAATATTTATTAAAATGAATTTTTCTAAATTTTTTGCACTAAATTTATGGTTTTAAAATAAACTATGTCTATTTATTTTACAAATAAATTTTGCATGTATAAAAAATTATTTTCAGAAATATTACATCAGATTTATAATTGGCATGTAAAAATTATCTAGTTGATATATTTTAATAATATTTTGAGGCAGTGGAATTATTGGATGATTAGTAGAATGTGATATTCTTATATAGGATTTATTATAAAATCATTTTGAAGTAAAATTGTTAAAATAAATATTAAATTTTTTTGAATGATATAAAATAAATTTATTTATTTAGATAATATATTTTAAAATATTAATTTAAAAATTTGAAAAATATAATGAAGTTTCCAATGCCAAAAATTTATGTTATGGTTTCTAAAATATTTTTTATTTGAAAATGTATTTTATATAGTAATTTAATATAAATAAAGTAATTTTGGTTCTTTGAAAAATAAATTTCAAAAACCTAGGGATTAATTTCAAATAACATGATCTATAACCATGGGTAAGAAAATGATATTCAATATTACATAACCCATATTTCCAAATCCAAAGTCCAAAAACCATTAAACAATTCTCTCATTTTCTATATGTACTATCCAAAACTCCAATTACTCTTTACTCTAGAACTACTAAGCATGTTTTTCCTTAAAAACCCTCCTTAGAGAGTCATGTTAAGAATCTATTAAGGATCTAAGGTGTTCTTTATCAATTATTAGGAAGTGATTTAGAAATTTATGTGTTTTCAATCTCCTGCATTCATTTATAATTTTTAATTATCTTCAATACCTTTACATTTCAATATGAAATATTATTATAATTAATTATTATAACTCTTTTTTGTGATACTAAATATTTATTATCATTATCTATCATTATACAACTATAATATGTTGTTATAATTCCATAATATTTACATGGCCAAAAACTCTCATATCCAAATCTCTACATTTGTAAATTATGTGTAGTGTTATAGATTTATTATATCTCAAAGGGGATATTTTTTATGAGATGATGATGGAGATATATTTGGATCAATGTTTATTCGGACCATTCATAAGAAAATATTATATTCAAATAAGTTAACCTTTGATATTAATTCATGTCAACAACACATTACTTCTTAAGAAAATCATGTGGCATTAATGTGTTTCAAATATGTATATCGCATACTCCTACATTTTAGAGGGAATTTTTCTATCATTTCCTTGATCACCTACCATTTGAAAAACATTGTATTCATTGACCAATCTTTTTTTATATCCTTATATAATGATATTAACCTACCATATTACTTTTTTATATTTCCTTTGTAATGGGTATTTTTCCACTACACTGTGGATATACTATTGCTTTCTCATTTTTTTAATGGATAGTCTCCAAGACATAAATATTAGTCAATTAATAATGGAATTCTTAAAAATTCACATATCCTTTATTTTTTATGTATAGTTATTGAATACTTATCCATTTTTATTTTATAGGTTCTTTTAGAGAACATTATATATTATATTTCATATCCATTTTTTAATATAGTTGATGTATTATAATTATTAAGTAATAGGTGGGAACCATATTTATATAAACACTAAATTCATTGGTGTGTCTCAATAAAAAAGCATTCATGGGATAATGTGATCATCCATGCCCTTTATTTATAAACAGCCGGAAAATGTTTCAATAGTATAATCATGATATCCATCAACATGCATTCCATCATTAAAAGATCATTTATTTTTATAAATGATATTATATATTTCCACTATTACATCATCCATGGATATGTTATTATCATGTATTAATTTATATATAATCTTATAATTATTTATTTCTACTAGATTATTCTATTTTAACCATTACTATATGTTATCCCTTACTAAGAATCTAAACTCCCCCTTTATATCATTTACTGATTTCCCTAAGAAATTATGAAAAATATTACATGTGATATTAGGTTATATATAGAAAAATAATGATGGTTTATTCTATTATTATGTCATAATTTATACTTAAAATCTAACATAATTTTTATGTAGGTATCAAGTATCCAGAGACTAGTAATATTTTGGATCCTATATAACATGATCTAAATTTTTCCATTTACAAGGTATGAAATAACTAGTAGCTATGGTTTATAGTATTTTGAGGTATTATATTTGGTATATGATAAATTTTATTACATGCCTTAGAAATTATATTTATAATAACATGTTTAAATAACAATACCTTAGGATAAGACCTTTGTAAATTCTAGAAATTTTCTAGAATGGATAGAATAATTCATATATATTTATAATAAGTTAATAAGAATTATATAATATGATCCATAATTTATTGTAAAATTCATATAAAAATTAGTATAATAAATAATATAAAGTGTGACCAATATGAAGAATAGAAATGGTGTCAATACTCATAATATTTTCATTGACTATCATGTTTAGTAAACTAGTGAATATGGTATTAGAGCTAAGAAAATTATCAGTATATTAGGGAAATTCACTCATGTTATAAAAAATGAACATCCCTTTATAGAAAAAAAATATTTCTCCTTAATAAGGTGTAACAATGTTGGATCACTTCATGAAGAAGTCACATTTATCTTTTAATGGAACCATAAATATATTAGTGGCTAAGAAATGGATCAAGTCTCTAGAGAAGATAATAATTATGTTAGGATATATTGAAATAGATAAGGTTATCATGGTTATATATCATCTATGGGGAAATGAATATTAATGGTGTTAATTGGTAAAAAACACTAATAAGGATAAATATATAGAAGTAATGGAATTAAATACCATTAATATAGTACTATTTGATAATTATTTTATTTGAGTGAAATGAGATGATATAGAAAGTAAAATATGTATTTTTATAAACGGAAGATGAAATTTGTATTGAGTATGATGATAAATTTATAAGTTTAGTGATACATATTAAAAATTATATACATAATACATAAATAAATATTTGTCACTTATTTTATATACTAATGTTATGACATTTATGGGTATTAGTCTCTTAAACCTTTTTGATATATGAGTATATATTTATAAGTTACATCAATAAAAATAAGGATCTCCCTAACTCATATATGTTCAATGAAAATTAAGAGAATAGGATGGTTAATTTATATTTAGAATTAACTTTAGTGACTGTGAAGAGGTAAGGGTATAATATTTAACATTCACTAATTGAGGGAAGAAGCAACCAAAATAATTTTTAAATGGTATGGGATTTAGTTTCATATACTTAAATAACGGCTTTTAACATCATGGTTTTAAAATAAATAGAGAAGATACTAATTTCCAATGCTTCATTTTCATTAATATTGGTAAAAATTATAATTAATTCCCCAAATATTAGTAAAAAATTGGTCTTTAAAAATGGTTTTTTTACTTGAACTTCAGTTTTTAACAGCGTTGAAGCTACTAATGTAAAAAATTGGACTTTTGGCATCGGTATAAAAAAACAACTCCAAAATGAATTGACATTTTTTTATTGGTTTTTTACAAAACCAATGTAAAAATTACCCTTCAGTATTATTTTTGGAATTTTTTTAATGAAACAAATTCCAAAAAGTAAAAAAACATTTTTTGAGTCAATTTTTTAAAAAACCAATAACAATAATTATAAAAATTATGTTTTCATAAGTTTTTTTAAAAATTGATGCCAATAATTAAAAAATTATTTCTACATTATATTTAAAAGAACCAATTCCATTAATTAAACAACATCTTACTATGTTTTAGACTAGTTCCTAAGCTTCGATTTTACTAGTCATGGAGCTAAAATAGAGTTACAGAACAGAAGTTACAGCCATCAGAATTTGGAATTCTCAAAGTTTTGATAGATAGAACTCATTTTAAAGAAAACATAAGAAACATGAATGAACATTACATACACCAAATAAGATAAAATAAAATTATGGCTTTGAATATAATTAAATTCTTTTAAGAGTTTTTACAAATTGATAATTTTTTTATCATCATATATCTTAGTTTTAAGGTAGAACTCATACGACAATGAAAATAGTGATTGATAATGAATTTTTCACCTCATTTGGTAAATATCATTCGAATATTTTATATTTTTAACTGGATGATAAGAATAAATCATCATAATAAGGAATATTATCAATATGTTTTGAAATGAAAGAAAATAATAATAAAGAAATTAAATAATAAGAATAGAATCTGTGTTCAAGTTATTGATTGAAGGCCCGTCAAAAAATTGATTGAATCAAATAGGTTTAAATTTATTAATGAAAGAGAAAATGGATTTATATATATATAATTATCATATTTTCAATGGTTTTGTGTTAAATTTTATGAAGGATTATAAAAAGTGAAACGCATGTTATGAAAAAAAAATTGAAATACGATCTCACATATTAGAGGATACTTTTAGTATTGGTTTGTTTTTTGCAATCAATTTTTAAAATAACCAACGTCAATAATAAAAAAATTGTCTTACTATGTTTTATATCATTTCTTAATCTCTTATTGGAGTAGTCGTGGAGCTAAAACGGAGTTACAGATTTAACGTTATGGCCATCAAAAAATTGACTTCATTAAGACTTCTCTTAGAGAGGTTCAATTTTTGATGTCAATAACTTTTAATACCTAAATTCATTTTAGCTCCACGATCAGTCAAATAAAAGCTTATAAAATTATCTAAAATATTATATGATTTTTTTGAAAAATTATTAGCATCGGTTTTTTTAAAAACTGATGCCAAAAATAATTTTCTTTTTTAATTATTAGCATCAGTTTCTTTATAAAACGATGATAGATATATATTTTTTAAAAATTATTGGAATTGGTTTCTTTAAAAAACAACACTAAAAATGATAACTATAGTTATTTTTGTATTTAGATTTATAAAAAACTGATTCCAAAAAACCAATTAGCATCAGTTTTAAACAAAATTGATGCCAAAAATTCTATATAAACATATTTATCATTTGTTTATAAGAAACCAATGTCATATATTTTATGTTAGAGACCATTTTTCTACTAGTGAGAGAATAAATGTAATCTACCTCAAAAGAGGAAATTTATGTAAGTTCAATCTTATTAAAATACTATGGTTGATGTTGAATCCCCGGATGATTTTATTCCATATAATTTGTTCATAAAATCAATGTCATATAATATGTTTTTTGAGTCTAGATATATGAAATATTTTATATATTTAATTTTATATAGGAATATAAAATCATCCACAAATATATTAAGGAATAACTTTATTGAAATGAAAATATTTTAGTCTATGTTTCTTATAATGCATGGAGGAAATATATTATTAAGAAAAAAAATTATAATAATGGTTTACTTCAGTATAATTATTAGGATGGATAGGGTCTCATAATATAATAACCATGTTTACATATAATAGAAACATATTACAATCTATAAGGAAAGTATAAAATCACTTGTTTTTAGTAGATAGGCTTCATTACCCAAGTCTTTTATGGAACCATATCTGCTGGTTCTGCTTAATAAAATCTTAGAAAAGAGGAAGGCTAAATAAAATATATAAATTAGATGGATATTATTATTATATAATATATATAATTTTTACAAGACTTCATTGGTTTATTTCATAAGTAATTACTTGGATCACCACATAATCATGAATTAATGGTCTCTATTAACGTCACACTTGATCCAAAACCCATATCTACCCCCTATATAATAGATCTACTGAAATTAGGGGAATTTTATATGTAACTACAAGATTTGTGTAATGACGGATTCATATTCCCTATTTTCTCAGAATAGGGAGAACACATTATATTTTTAAAGAATAATAATGGGTTTTGGATGTTTTTCATCAATTATAGAGAAGTTGATGTCCTTACTATTAATAACATGTATCCTTTACCACAAATTTATCTCTATTTTGGTAAACTTTTAGGTGGTAAATACTTACTAGTGATTATTATTATTTTAATTTATCATCAATTTAAATTTAAGAATGATGATAAATTAAAGAAAACTTTTATTATAAGGTTTAGGCATTTGTATTTCACTATAATTATTATTTTATTAACAAATGAAACCATGGTGGTTATAGATCTAGTTAATAGAGTATTATAGGATTTTTAAAATAATGGTTTTTTTATATTTTAATTATATATGGATATAATCAATGATCTATGAGTATCATTATAAACATTTATGAATTATTCTTGACACCCTATGAGAGTTTTTATAAAATAAATTTTGAAGGTGTGAATTTTAGCTTCCACAACTTTCTCTTGGGCTATATTGTCTCCAAGGATGAAATATATATTAAACCATCAATGAAAAACGTAATAGATAGATGTCTAACACAAGTGATTATAACTAAAATACCAATCTTCTTAGTCTTAGTATGTTACTATTAGAGATTTATTGTTAATTATTATAGATTGGATAACCCCTTTAACCAAGTTGACATGTAATGGGGTCAAATTCAAATATTTAATGTAAAGAGATTTATGTTTTGAGGAATTGAATAAGAGAATAATAAAAATTCAAGTGTTAACTTTATCTCTAGTAATATAAGGATTTTTTATTTATATATATGTTCCAAAGAATGTATTAGGGTAAATGCTTAAGAAAAATGATAGTTGTATTTCTTATAAATTTGGAAAATTAATGTACTAAGAACAAAATTATATAACACGTGATAAGAAGTTTACAATAGTAATAATTTACTTGACTATAAGGTGTTACTATCTCTATTATCAATGATTATGTCATATATATGAATCAAAATAGTTTGAAGCATACTTTAATATAAAAATATCTCAACATGAGGCAACAAAGCTGGTTAGAACTACTAAAGTGTTATGATTATACAATACATTGTAGCATAAGAAAGAAAATTCATTTAGAAAATTCATTTACTATAATGAATTATAGATTTATTTTCCATGACATAGATATAAAAGGATCAAATATGTATGGATCTACTAAATTTTGAAAAATATGTTATTAGAGAAGAGGAAATATCATTCATTTTATAATTAATTTCCTAACCATATTTACTAGTGAACAAAATGAAGTCTCAACTAGATTATAAGGATCTACAAATGAATTTTAACTCTATGGAAGTAGGTATATTTTCATACTTCAACTATAAAGATGGGATTTTTATTTTTGTAAAGATATTAGGTATACCATCGATTCCTAAAGTAAATAAATAATTTCCTGATCAAGAACATCGCTCAAATTTCTCTTTATAACCTTATATCACCAAGATCTATAGTAATTTTTTAGAACACTTCCTGTGGGACAACATGAATAGGGAAATTGTTTACTATTATATAAGGTTTTGGTCTACTAACAAGTAAAATCTAAGTGAAAATTTCCAAATGGTGTCTTACAACCTATTTTAATACTAATGTAAAAGTGGGATAATATCACATTACAATTTATTATTGGAATTCCTAAGGCATCCAATATTAATGGTGCAATATGTTATATCATGGATAAACTTACAAAATTTTTATATTTTGAAGAGATAACAGAGTATATACCCATTGAATGAAATGAACATATTTATATTAATAAAGTTCAAAAAAAATATAGTGTATCTCCATTTTTTCAATGGAATCATGTCTGTTTGGGAATCTAAATGTTTGATCCCTCTAGTAACTCGTTTATTCAAATATCATATACATTTCTCATCAAGTTCACTATTTTTTTCAATATAAAATATGATTTATCCTTCATCTATGGTGGATTGACATGAACATCATTAAATAATTTCTCTCCAAAGTCAGGTGGTCTTTAGGGTTTATTTCCCATGATTATTTTTTATGAGTATTGGTTGAGAGGATGGGATGTCAGGCTCATCCACATCTTTTATGGTGAAATTATTACCTACTCTAGTACACTATTATATATATAAGGTTAATTTAATAAATCCTTCTCAAATCATAGTATGGGATTGGTTAACTATATACCAATGATTGGTTGTCGATATATGTCTATGTGAACATGTATATAATTTAGATGTTCTCCACCTTGTTCTTACTATTTAGTGGTTATTAGTTATAGGATAATATGGTTTAAATCCATATAGTTGGGTACTCTATATTTTATCACTATCGAGGAAGGTGGTGATGGTTCATGATGTTAGGATTGAAGATGTAAATGGGGGTCCTTATATTTCCTTAATGGAATCATAACCTACATAGTTTGATGTATCTTAATAGGACATGTGATACCTTTTATGGTCATGTGATATGAAAAAATTTCCCAGTAGTTTAATGTCATAAGGGGTCAGATATTAGAAGAAAATTCAAGAAATAATTGATTTCGTACATATGCATAAACAACACTTTATAATTTATTTTAAATTTAATATGGACCAATCAAAATGGATTTTACTAGGCTCATAGGGATATGGACCATATATAAGGGTATGGCCTCATCATAAATATGTTATGATGGGGATTATTTATAAAGAATATAGATGGGATAAGAATGCATGTCCTTTAACATTTTTCTATGACATAAACTGGATATTATACTATTAAAGGATGATCTATCAAGGTGTCAAATATTCAATAAAAACAGGATAACTCGGGATATATTTTCATAGATCCATGTGGGATATCAAATTACTTCATGGTGTTGTAGGTTGTAACTTATCATTTAAAATATAAAAATAAATCTGAGACAGTTCTTCTAAATGTAGAAATGTATTGTCATGATATTGAGAACCATAATACTAAGATAATAAAGGTTATATTCATTGCATGTATTATTTCTCTGTGTAAGGATTCCTCCATGATATCTCTCTAGATAAGTTACATAAAGGATGATTGGTTCTAACTCTAATAGAATCATGATAACCAGTGGGTATAAGACATGTATCTTAATATTTTCAAAAGATTCTTGAAATTTTTTATCTTATAGGTAAGTGGCCTCTTTTTTCATCAATCATGTAAAGGGTAGGTACTGAAGGATAAGATTATCTATAAAAAAAATTATATTTTTGTAGTAATTCCAAATGTCCCATAAAATCCTTGAGATTTTGAGGAGGGGGGATACTGAGTATCACTTTGGTCTTCTCAGTATCTTCTTTTATTTCATAACGGCATACCATAAAGACAAGAAATTTTCCTAATGTTACCCTAAAAGAAAACATCTGGGGATTAATTTATAAACTATATAGCTAAAGTCTATTTAAGGATGTCTCCATGACAGTAGGATGATCATATCATCAATGATATTTAACCATCAAGTAATCTACATAGAACTCGATGACCCTTCCCAATAATTATTTAAATATATGATGCATGACACATCAGTATATAAAACTAGAATACTTGAAAATAATATCATTAATTGATATTAGTAAATTCTTTAGAGTCATATAAAGGTGGTGGGCTCTATTTTCATGGTTCATCTATATCAAGTTATAGAAAAAATATCTATACATGAAGGAAAGGTTTTGGAAGTTAGCAGTTGTATAAATCAGGGATTAGTGATTGGAATGGGGATTTCATCCTTAAAGAAATTTAGATTAAGATCCATGAAATTGATCTATACCCTAATCTATCCATTATTCTTCTTCACCAAGACAATTTTGGTCATCCATTTTAGTTATTTGAATTCTTTAAAAAAAATCCATTGAGAACATATCAATTTCATCCTAAAAATTGGAAACAAGGGAAGGATTAATTTTCCTCGATGCCAATTTGAAACTATAGTGATTCTATGATAGGCCAATGTAATGGGTATTCACCTCACTATTTATCCTAGTTATCTTAGTATACATCTAGTAGATAACATCTTAATTCCTTTTCAGAAAGTAAATATATAACTCTTGTTCTTCAAGATTCATGGTGGCACTAATCAATGTGAACCATGAACCCCCCCCCCCTCCCCCATACTGAGATTCACTTATTTGATTTTATTAACAGTTATTGAGACACCTTATTTGAATACTGAAGGAATATATTTTACATCCACCTCTTCCTATTCTTCTATCACAATGTTATAAGTACCTAAATTCGAAGGGGAGTCATTGGATATTGAAAAAAATATAGGGGTAATTTTATCTCCCATGAATGCTAAGGTGGAATTTATGTATTCTGAGAGTGCCAAATGGAATTCATAATTGTCAGTGGAATCCAATACATGTTTCCCACTTTCTCCATTATCATCATGGATAGAATGGGTTCTAATGTATTGTTATCTATGAGATGATAATATTGCATCATCATTAGAGGCATCAATATTTGGGGAATCATTTTATCTCTGAGAATCAGGTGTACCATCTTGATGATTGGGTTTGGATATAAAATTGATATCACGATAATGGTAGTGTATGCACTCATAAATTTCTATAATTTATTTGGGTGTTCAGAATTATTATACAGTGAGACCAGGATGGTCTAAAGAATTAAAGGATTTGGTAATTTCATTGCAATCTAGTTGATAGGAAAAATATAGTCTTTATAGATATCACCCCATGTTTTAAAAGGATCATTTTCCAAGCCATTGGGGTTGGTGATTCAGATTAAATCATCCACCGTTTATTTCTTTCCCTACCTCTTATTTGTACATTCTTCTATTTATTGGGACTTTTTGTTTTCAAAAGGGTAATTATTACTATATAATACCCCTACCTATCCATTGATAGAATATTTTAAGACTTAGTGATATGATGAGTGAATTATTACATATGTATGAATACAAGGCCTCCTTGGAAATGTGTTGAAAGCTATGTCTCGAAAAACCAATATGAATTAAGATGTAGATAAGAGATCTCCAAACTGAGTTCTCAACTTGGCCTTTTTTTCTCACTTTAATCATATCCCTGAATTGTAAATCTTGATGGAGATAAATAATCTTCAGTATAACCCAAGAATAAGAGCATATAGGCATGGGTATGATTAATCCTAGAGACATTTTCTATTAGGGAGTGAAAATATCGATGTTGCATATATTTTTAGGAACATGTAGTGTAAAGACTCGGAATATTCCATGTAAATTATTTTTTTAATTATATGGATATATTATGAGACCAAGAAAATTAACGGTGCATGATTCCGAGGACTGGTGTGCACAGAATGAATTTTTGAACTTTTTCTAGGTATGTTAAGTGAACATGTGAGTGACATTTTGTAACTTTTAAACTACTACTCAGAATTTAAATATGAGGAGGTCGTTGAACATGTAGTGCTGATATTCTCTTAAGGATACCTTCACCTTGACCGTAGTAGGTCGGGGGTGGAAGTTGTTTTTTTTTTGTTTTTTGTGGGAGAGTTTAAAAATAATAATAATAAAATAATTAACTTTTATTTTTATTTAACTAAAACCCCCCATTTAAATATTTGTGGTGGGGACCACCCGACCCTAAACCTCTCTTTTAATGTGAGGTAACTCTTGGGATTCTTCCAATTAATGAGACAACATTAATTTATTAATTAACCCAACTTAATTAACTTGGATCTTCACCTCTCGTGGGGGAAATCGTCGGCAAAGGAGAGAACTTGGGAGAGCCATTGGAGAAACATTGTCCAATGAAGAACCTCCTTCAATGAAGAACATCCTTCGGATCAAGAATGAGGAACTTTCTTTGGAGTATGTTAAGGGAGAGACAGACATCAGCATCTTCATCATCTTCATCTCCTTCCCCATGCCACCTCTAATGAGAAAACGAGGTAGGGAAGTGTTTATATTGTTCTTTGTGGATTTACGTTGATTGAAATACTATTGAACCACTTGAAATCGATCTAATATGGAGGATTTGGGTCAAACAAACATGTTCATATCCCTCTGCTCCCTCTATGTTGAAGTGTTCTTCACGGGTGAACTCCGGGATGAGCAAAAGCCAGTCAGTGCCACGTTGTCGGTGACCAACACTGGCAGCACAAAAGGCGGTGGTCATCACTCCAGCCGGTTGTGATGGTGGCGGCGGCCCAACTATGCCACTAGAAGAGGCCATGACCTGTCGGCTGTGGTGGAGGGGGATAGAGGTTGGCACACGAGCCATCCATGTGGAACTGGGGCATCACGCATCTGTGCAGACGGTAGCGGAAGAGGCTGCGGCCCATCGGTCGCGGCAGAGAAGGGGAGCGGCCGGCATGCCGGCCTACCACGTAAAGGTTGGGTAGCGCGCGTCTGCGCCACTGGCTGAGAAGAAGGTTTCGGCTAATTAGCCACGGTGGTGCACTCAAAGGGCGGTTGGCACCCATCCATCCACGTCACGCTGAATGGGGCTGTTCCGGTGGGTCCCGCATTCCAGCCGGCGTCTCCATGTGGCACCGCCGGGATGGCCAAAACCGAACAGCCATTTGGAAGTTCGGGAATCCAGGGGGTGCCTCCCCCGGGTGTCATCTAGGTCAGACCCTGCCACGGCAGGCAACCCCAGTCGCAGGTCACACTGTGGGCCACCCAGCTGGTCGTGCCCAGTGGGACGCCCCAGCGGGACATGCCCAGCGGGCCGCCCCAGTGGGACACACCCAGCGAGCCGGTCCTCCCCCTTTTTGGGCCAAAACGGAGTGTGGCATAGTAGACCAGGCCCACTACGACCCTGCCAATCTAGCTCAGACCCGTGTCCAGTCGGGCCGGGTTGGACCGGACCTGGGCCCATCTGGACCCATATATGCCTTTTGGCCATAACTTGAGAAACGAGTGTCCATTTGACGAATTTTCTATGGCACCAGATTCCTTGGATAGAGATGGTCCATTGGGTATACTCCACTTGAGATTTGGACAAATTTGGAGTACGACTAGGTTCGATCAAACATGAATCCAACCGGGACCTCAGAATGGAAACGCTAATAAATTTCTGACTGGGCGTCTGATTGACATGTCGTCAGTCGCGTTGGGACACTATTGACATGATGGACCTTCATGATACTTCTTCTTGGGACTTCGTGGAAATTGAAGTATCATCTGATTGATTGAGGAGAAAAACCTCCCAGAATCAAGCATGCTTAGTGCGAGAACCCTGTGGTTGGTTGTACTTGAAGAATCTCCAGATCCTGTGTGGGTCATCTTCGGATCCTGTGTGGGTTAGCTTCTACCGATCTTGTGTGGGTCATCTACAGATCCTATGTGGGTCATTTTCCGATCCTTTTTATGTCATATTCAGATCCTATGTGGGTCATCTTTGATCCTTTGTGGGTCAATAGCATAGCTTCTTGACGAAGTAAGTTGATCTAGCAATACAACTAATCAACTATACTTACGTACTCAAGTTATACCTGGTGTGAGCTAAGTCTTTACCTTTTTGGTACACTTTTGTGTGGTGATACCTTCTTGGTATTATTTTGTGGGGTGTTACCTTTGTGTAAATTACCTTCTTGGTGTTACCTATTTGGTACTTCTACCTTCGTGGTATTACCTTTGTGGTATTCATCCCTTACGTGTGAGATGAGTATATATTGATAACTTTGGTATATGTATGGGCATAAACCTAAGTAGTGTTGATGACTATTGCTTCATGATTCAAGAATTAGATATTTATTTTTGGTTTATCCTTTGTAGATTCTGGGAGACCTTCAGAGGTCTCGGGGTCCCTACTGAGTATTGTTATACTCACCCCTTCACGGGCTACACCAGCACCTTGTTGTGTCTTGTACAGAAAACAGAAATCATTGATCGAGGATGAGGGTGTGACAGAGAAAATTTATGTGCATATTTTTAATCAAATATTGAGTATTTTTTACTTTTTTTCTGTGATAAACCCCATTAATTTACATGATTTATTAAAATAATGGGTAATTTGAATTTAATAATGAAAATGAGCATAATAGAGAGAAGTTCATAATTCTGGATTTTGGACAGATTTGGACCGCAATGGTATTTTTGTCATTTATAATAAAATATGTCTCCAAACTTTGTGATTAATTTTTTTTATAATCCTGCTTTTATTTCCTCCAATTTTTTCTTCTGGACCAGGAACTGGTTTATCCATCTAGAGGGACTACAAATTCATTGAACTTGGAACTTTTTCAGACGGACAGTGTGGAACCCACCATGGTAACGGAACCCAAACTCGACCTAAACACATACAAATGATGTTTCTACACCTTTTATATCACTAGGTTAGATATTTCCTGCTCTTAAACAAATTTATAGGAGTTTTAAATTCATTAAGGCATCCATTGAACGAGATATGTTTGGAAGAACCTTCCTGGAAGCATCCTCTAGAAACATAAACATCCAATAAAAAATTTATAAATCCTTACTCTAGTGTCCAAATTAATTCAAATTTGGAGGGTGAACTTCCAAGAAATTTATGAACAATATTGAAGAAGGTGTCAAAATGTGAATTTACCATTTAATGGTCCAACAATGCACCAACTTTTAGAGTATAGAATGCTGCCTATAAAAAGAGGCACTCACCTCCTTCTCAATTCATCAGCTTGACACCCACAGCCAAGGAGGGATCCAACCGGGGTACGAGCCACTGCTACTCCTCTCTTCCCCCTCATTTCTTATTTTTATTTTTATTTTATTTTATTTTTCTTTAATTTTTCTTTTATTTTTATTTTCAATTGTAATTAAACTTTTATTTTTATTAATACATGCATGTGTGTTTCTCCGTCTGTTTTTCTGCATTTATTTATCTCTCTCTCTCTCTCTCTCTCTCTATCTTCCTTCACCCACTCCACCATGTAAGCTCATAGTCTCAGAAATGAGAGGCTAATCATGAGACTTGGCTCGGGTTGAGGTCAAGGTTTTTATGAATTTTCTTTAAATTTTAATTAAGTTTGTGGTAGTATTGAGTAGAATGCTTGGGCGAGGTAAATGTCCCCAATTGGGTGACGGTCCCCAAAGACATGAGACTAGAACTACATCTGTTATGGAAAGGAATAGGGATTCAAACATGAGATTTCATGTTTGAATTATCAATCAAAATCAAACACATTTTGGAAAATAGTGATTGAATCCAATAAGGAACCCCAAACCATATTCTTTCTTATTAATTCATTCTGTTTAGACTTGCATCGTAGTATTAATTTAGAATTCATTATTTTAATTTCATTCTTTTAAATAATTAAAAAACCACAAAAAGGGATATTTTAGGTTAATTATAATAAAGTAAGTAGACCAAACTGAAAGTCTCTTCAAGAGAGACAACCCTGGGCATCCATTGTGCTGCACTAAGAAAAATATAATTGTTTTTTTCCACACCCCATGACAGGCATGTGTCAAAACTGGAGTTCTTTCCAGGGATCCAATCAGTTGTCCATTTACTTTTTCTATTTTCACATCTTAGATAGATTTCATTGTTTTTATAAAATAAAAAGAATAAAAAAATACATCCATGATGAATTTAAATGATTATTATTCTGCATGGATTGACCATTAATCATAGGTACAACAACAAAAAGAAGAAGAAGAAGATTTTAGAAGGGATCAGGTGAAATAACATAGAGGAAGCATTGAAAAACTACTAAGAAAATCCAAAAGATCATTTGACTATGTTCTTGCATTAATAGAGCAACCCAATCCTGAGTAGGATCAAGAACCTGAGGTGGAAAAGGATGATGACTTTCCTACTGAACCACAAGTAGAAGATCAACAAAGATTGGATGAATTTTTAATTAATTGTGAGGAATTACCTGATATCCCCATAAAATAAAAAGAAGAAGAGCCAGCACCACTGAAGGAAGAAACCACCCATGTGGTGTAATTTAAAGTCAAGATGTAGGAACTCAACTACCTGCCTCCATCTTCTAACATTATAATATAAGAGGCACTTACCACTTAGTCGAATATTTACGCTGAACCAAATTAGGAAGTTCAGCCATTTTTTGATTCTATATTTTCTAATTTCATTGAATATGAAATCTACATCACTCCTTGTGGTTTTGATTATATAGAATCACACAATCTCAGCTATGCCTTGGAGGATGATGAAGAACATGGATGTGCACCTGTTAAGGAACATATAGAGATCCCTAGACATGTTGAATATTTGTTGAAGGAAGTTCATGAGGAGATGCCGGTGGATTTTCCTAAGGATACCATGAAAAAAGCTGCTTACTTTTATGGGGAATAATTTTATCTTGATACTTCATGTTTTAATTTTATTCAAATATAATTACAATCTGACATTCCCATTGATTGTTATTTTGATGCATCATACCTTGAGAAACCACTGGATAGAGAAGAAGAGGTTTCACAAGTAGCAACCAAGAAGGCGGATAATGGTCCATTCTACATCCTACCCCCACCATGCAAGCTATACATCATTGTGAGGGGGCTCTGGTGTACTCTATCCATGGATCATTACATACCCAGAAGGATGAAGTACAAGCTAGGAAAATCCAAATGTGGTGGTTCGAATCAATGAAGCTTCATCCTCCATCATACTTTAGAGAACAGAGGGTACTTCCCTTTGGAGGTAGTAAAAATTCAGGGCCCACATGGGGGATCATACCAAGATTTATCTTTACATGCTTTCTAGGAATTTAGATTTCAAATTCATTTCTTAGGAAGTAATCTAACATGCATCCCCCTCCCTCCTATATTTTTTAGCTTTAATGACATGATCCTTGAGATTAATTGAGTTGTTTTATTTTATAGGTTCATAACTGTAGAAGGAAGCCCCAGAAATTGAAGTGGAAGGACCAAGTTTCATGGAGAAAAGGGAGTTCAATTTTAGTGTTTTATCATTAAAACTCTCCACATTTTGGTCCAAGACATGTTTTGATCATTAAAGATAAAATTTCATGCCCACACTTGAATTCATGTTTTACTCAACTTATCTAGGAGACATGAGTTTCTTGGGAATCCAGTGATTCCATGTTTTATATTTCAATTTTTATATGATTAAATAATTGAAATGATGAATTGAATTTTTAATATAAAGAATGAATATTGAAATGATGACTCATGATTTTAAGGAATTAATTGATTCATGTAAATGAAATTTCCCTACCATCTTTCATGCATTGAATTTTAGAAGTTCATTTGAATTGATTTCTTATTATTAGTCATGCCATGAGTGATTGTCCAATGTTATATCTCTCATTCCCGAGAGGATTTATAGACCAAGTACTTCTTATTTATCCTTGAGCATATTTCTTGAGTGATCTTGGAACATGTAACTGACCATAACTTTTATTTAAACTTTTCAAAGCTATGAGTGTGAAAAAACACTTTTAAAATGATTGAGTCATCCTTTGAAAAGATACTTTTCCTTAAAAGACCACCTTTACATTAATCCTTCTTTTATCCCGTAGAGACTGTGAATGACCTTTATAGGGATGACCCATGTTTCAAGACATTTTTATCCATTCCTACCCTACTCTTGGTATTTGAATTATATTTTAAAGTTGAAGTGTGGGGGTAAAGAGAATCATGGTAGATGGGATGATACACATTTTTAGGAAGAAGTGTGAGGGTGTTATTGTGGGAATTGTAAAAGGTTGTGGAATCATTCATTATACTCTATTTTTTCCCCTATTGAATTAAAAAAATGAAAAAAAGACAACAAGATCCAAAGAAATAGAAAAATATGGGTTGTGATTTGGGAGAACCAAAAATCACCATTTTATAGACCGATGATCTTATAACAGTGTGTGGTTAGGTGATGGATGTGAGGTTTTAGATTATCATAACATTTGAAAATAAACAAAAATGTTCAAAATAAAAAATTCAAGAGGATTCACAAATCATTCATTATGCTTACAATATCATAACGTTTTCTTTTAGTTTTTGGCAGTGGTTGTTTCTACTTTGAAGTGGAGAATTTCATTACACATTTACTTTTGATATCATGCAGTGTACTTAAGATTTTAACCTCCTCCTTGAGCCTTAATTATTAAATCATAAAATCCTTCAACCTTAAGTCTCAGAGTCATTTGAACCTTTATTGAAAGTCCCCATAATTTTATGTGAATTTTTCTTTACAAAGTGGATAATGTAGTTTATTTGAAAGCCTATGGATAAGAAGCATGTTCTCATGATATGAGAATAACCATACATGAATTTCATCATGAGTGATGAGAAAAAAGAATCAAAAGTGAGGTAAATCCTGACTTGGAATGTTTAATAAAAATGAATCAAGGATCCTGAATTAATGAAAGGAGAAGTTCTATTAATTTTCAAAGAGGGAAAGTAAAATGTCTGAATTATATGTTTCTTTGAATAATAGGAAATTAAATTGATATTTTATGCAGATTTTTTGAAATTTTGATTTTAAATTGAAAATTTTTTGATTTTATTGCATTGTAATTTTAATATTGGTAACATTGGTGTCCTTTGATTTCCATGTTGAGGTTTTATGCTTGAGGAAAACCATGGTTTATGTTTGGGGGTGTTTGATAGAGTAAAATTATGTGCATATTTTTTTATCAAATAATGAGTATTTTTTAATGTTTTTTAATTATAAACCCCATGTATTTACATTTTTTATTAAAATAAAGGGTAATTTGAATTTTATAATGAAAATGGGAAAAATAGGGAAATTTTCATAATTCAGGATTTTGGACAGATTTGGACCCCATAGGTATGTTTTTTATTTATCATATAATATATGTCCAAAATTTGTGATTAAAATTTCTTTAGAATCTTGATTTTATTTCCTCCAATTTTTTATTATGGACTAGAAGGTGATTTGGCCTTCTAAAGGGCCTACAAATTCATTGAAGTTGGAAATCTTTTCGGGTGGACAACATGGACCCCACCACTGTAACTGAACCCAAACACTACATAAACACATCCAAATAATGTTTTTTCATCTAGGATAGCCCGGGGATAGATATTTATTGATCTACAACAAATTTGGGGTAGTGTTGATGTCATTACAGTGGCCATTTAACGACATAATTTTGGAGGAACCTTTCTAAAAGTTTCGTCCAGAAATATAATCCTCCAATGAAAAATTAATAACTTTTTCATCCAGGGTTCAAATGCGCTAAAATTCGGAGGGTGAATATACAACGCATTTATGAACAACATTTAAGAAGGGTTCCATGTGTGAATCAGCTATTTAATGGTCCAACAACGAGAAAACCTTCAGAGTATAGAATACATCCTGTAAAAGGAGGCCCTCGCATTGTTCTCAAATCATCAGCTTGACACCCACTGCCAAGGAGGGATCCCACCGGGGCACGGGCCACTACTGTTCCTCTCTTCCCCCCTCATTTATTCTTTTTATTTTATTTTTATTTTTTTTATTTTCAGCTGTAATTCAAATTTTAGTTTTATTAATCCATGTATTTGTGTTTCTCCATCCATTTTTTTCATTTCTTTCTCTCTCTCTCTCTCTCTCCCTCTTCCATCACCCACTCCACCAAGTAATCTCATACTCTGAGAAATGAGAGGCTAATCACAAGACTTGGCTCAGGGTGAGGTTAAGGTTTTCATGAATTTTCTTTAAATTTTATTTATGTTTGTGGTAGAATTGAGTAGCAAGCTTGTGAGAGGTGAATTTCTTCGATTGGGTTATGGTCTCCAATGACATGTGACTCAATCTACATCTATTATGGAAAATAATACTGATTCAAACATGAGATTTCATGTTTGAATTATAAAATTAAATCAAACACATGTATGAAAAATAATGGTTGAATACAAGACAGAACCCCAAAACTAATTTCTTTCTAATTAATTCATTCTGTTCAGACATGCAATATAGTATTAATTTAGAATTATTTCTTTGAATTTCATTGTTTTAAATAATTAAAAAACTACAAAAGAGACAGTTTAGTTTAATTATAATAAAGTTATCAAAACTAAAAATCCTCTTCAAGAGAGATGACTCTAGTCAGCCATTGTGCTACACTAAGAAAAATATAGTCGTTATTGTCCACACCTCGTGACAGGCGTGCGTCAAAACTGGCCTCATTGTTGGGGATCCAATCAATTGTCCATTTACTTTTTATATTTTCAAATCTTATATAGATTTTATTTTTTTATAAAATTAAAAAAAAACATTCCATGATGAATTTAAATGATTAATATTATACATGGACTAACAATTACTCACAGGTGCAGCAACAACAACAAGAAGAAGAAGGTTTTATAAGGTCTTAGGTGAAAAGAAATTAGATAATGCATTGAACAATTGACGAGAAAATATAATAGAGAATTTGATTATGTTCGTGCATTAATAGAGCAACCCAACCCTAATCAGGATCAAGAACCTAAGGTGGAAAAGGATGATGAATTTCCTGCTAAGCCACAAGTAGGAGATCAACAAAGATTGGATGAAGTCCTGATTCATTGTGAGGTATTACCTAATCTCCACATATAATACAAATAAGAAGAGCCAGAACCACTGAAGGAAGAAACCACCTAAGTGGTGGAATTTGAAGTCAAGATGATGGAGCCCGACTACCTGCCTCCATCTTCTAAGAGTCTACTCCAAGAGGCACTTACCACTGAGGTAGAGATTGAAGCAGAACCGACTTAGGAAGTTGAAAAACATTTTGACTCTGTATTTTCTATTTTCATTGAATCTGAATTATACATCACTCCTTGTAATTTTGATTATATATAATCACACAATCTCAACTATTCCTTGGAGGATGATGAAGAACCTTGATGTGTAACTGTTGAGGAACATATAGAGCTCCCTAGACATGTGGAATATTTGTTGAAGGAAGATCATGAGGAGATGTCGGTGGATTTTCTTAAGGATACCATGAAAAAAGTAGCTTACATTGATGGGAAAGAATTTGATATTGATACATCATGTTTTAATTTTATTAAATTATAATTTCACTCTGGCCTTACCATTAACAATTCTTTTGATGCAACATACCTTGAGAAACCACTGGATAGAGAAGAAGAGGTTGCACAAGTAGCAACCATGAAGAAGGATGATGTTTTATACTTCATCCTGTTGGGACCACTTTGTGTATGAAGATTGTATTTGTTGTCAACAGTGGTTAATACTTGTCAAAATTAATAAGGAGATTAATAAGGACTCGAAAGTTAATGGAGATTGTATGAAGTGAGGATACCTGAAGAATTGTTATGAAATCATATCATTGAATGTAATACTTGGGCAATTCTCTATAAAGAAAATTCAGACGATTGTTCAACTAATCCTAAGTTCGAAGAACATGTGTCAAAGGTGACACATTGTTTACAACAATGAATAATGGTCAGGTATCATCCATCTAAAGATGATTTCAAAAGAATTTGAAGAAGACCACACAACACTTCATGATTTCATGAGAACCATGCAAGAGCTTACTTAAAGAAAAGAATCATATGATTTGAATGAAGTAGAGAATGATGGTTGAAGAAGAAGAGAGAGTGTAGAAGGACTTGGCATTCTAATAACTTCATGAATTACACATTGCCTTGAAATAAGATGATTGTTGCACTGTTCTTCAAGTTCCAAATACATGTATCAAAGGTGATACATTGTCTAAAACATTTAAGGTATTTGAAGAAGCTCCAAGCCTCTACTTTTGGATGAATAGAGATGATTGGAGTTCTTTGTAATTAACACTCCAATAGTATTTGAGGATTTGAAGTGAAGATGAAGAAGTAATTTGGAATTCATATTCCAAAAAGAATGGACTTAAAATATGACGATGCTTTTCTGATTTGTATTTCACAAATATCATAAGTTTGGAGAACTTTTGATGCAAGCCTTATGAAGGATATGGGGAGTAAATAAGTGTTCTTTGCAAAGGGGAGAAAGAGGAATGCAAGTCAAGAGTGGTGCGCAAGTCAAAAGTGGCACACAAGTATTTGCACGCAAGTATTGGCGTGCAAGTATATGTGGCGCACAAGTCATAATTCAGGATCATCACATCAAAATTTGACAAAGTAAATAAAATGGAGTGCAAGTTAACGATTGGCGCGCAATTCAAAAAGTGGCTCACAAGTATAAGTGGCGCACAAGTGTGGCGTGCAAGTATAAGTGGATCACAAGTGTGGTGTGCAAGTATAAGTGGCGCACAAGGGTATGTGGCGCTCAATTCAGATTCCAACATCATCATAGAAAAAATGACAAAGGAAAGAAAGTGGTGCGCTAGTGATGGAAGGGTGCGCAAGTGATGCATCGGCGCGCAATTATTGGCATGCAAGTTTATGTAGTGCGCAAGTCACCAACATACCTATAAATAGACGACTCACCTCCCCATTTTTTAAGGCTCAAAACTTAAGAGAAAATTTGAGCTCTAAGTGCACAAGTAGTAGAGAGTGTTGGTGCGCAAGTGGTGTCGCGCAAGTAATGCCACACAAGTGTTGTCGCGCAAGTGCTGTCGCGCAAGTGCTTCAGCACAAGTGCTGCCATGCAAGTATTGCCGCGCATGTTTTTCTGTGTAAGTATTGCCACGAAATTATTTCCACACAAGTATTCTCGCTCCAGTTTTGGCGCGCAAGTTGTTAGAGGTGCGCAAGTAAAGAGTGTGTTAAAACCAATGGTGGCGCGCAAGTTTTGAGTTGGGAACAATTGTGGCGTGCAAGTATTTGGTGGCGCGCAAGCAGGGAGGTGCGCAAGCAGGGTGGCTTTCAAAAAGAAGAATAAGAACAGAAGAGAAGAAGATTTAGTGGAGTTGGTTTTTTCACTAACAACAAGATAAGTAGAAGAAGTAAAATATCTCAACTACATGCCATATGCATGATCACATGCATTTATGAACAATAGAAGGACTCCCTCAGATGATGCCAAGTGAGCTGATCTTCACTTCCTGAATAATCACATTAGTATATGTGATTCTTTACAAGAAGAATGAATAAGTGTTAGTGCATTCTATTACTACACTAAAGAAAAAGGAGAAGTCCTAGTGCAGCTGTTTTTGCACTAGTGAAGAAAAAAAGAAGAAGACAAGATGAATTGCTTGCCTTCTGCTTTGCAAGTAATCAAGTGAAGAGCACTGAAAAAGAGAAGAGAAGAACCTACATTTTGAAGAAGGAAGAAGACTGTCTCCTTAGGCAGTATAAAGAACCAGCTAGAGGCTGCAAGTTGGACTAGGCTATCACCAGTGCAGGGAAGTGGATTGTTTCCCACCCCCCTCTAATCTGTAAGGACTCACACTGGCTAGAGGATTTTTTTCCTAGCCACTCCATTGTAACATCATATCACATTATAGTGGAGAATCCATGCACTGGTCATCCCCATGCATGGAAAGGATGTAGCTACTCTTATTGAGTGGTGAACCTTGTAAAAATATCATGTTCATATTTTCACTACTTTCTATTATTGCATGCGACATGGAAAAGAGAATAAGAGAATCAAGATCCTAACAGGTCAAGAGGTAAATGGATAAAAGATGAAATTGGTTTTAAAAGTCAACAACACTGATTCACCCCCCCCCCCCTCTTAGTGTTAGGTATATCCCAAACTGGTCCTCTCACATCCTACCCCCACCATGCAAGCTATACATCATTTTTAAGGGGGGTCTGTTGTACTCTATCAATGGATCATTACTCACCCAGAAGGCTGAAGCACAAGCTGGGAAAATCCACATGTGGTGGTTCAAATCATCAGAGCTTCATCCTCCATCAAACTTTGGATAACAGCTGGTACTGACCTGTAGAGGCAGTAAAAATTTAGGGTGCACATGGGTGATCATTCCAAGGTTTATCTTTACATGCTTTCTAGGGATTTATATTTAAATTTCATTTCCTAGAAAGTAGTCAAGCATGCATCTCCCTCCCTCCTATATTTTTTAGCTTTAATGACATTATCCTTGAGATTAATTAAGTTGTTTTCTTTTATAGGTTCATAATGGTATAAGGCACCCAAGACATTGAAGGGTAAGGACCAAGTTTCATCGAAAAAAGAAAGTTCAATTTTAGTGTTTCATCTTTTAGACTCTCCACATTTTTGTCCAAAACATGTTTTGAGCATTAAATATAAAATTGCATTCCCACACTGGAATTATTGTTTTACTCAACTTATCTAGGAGACATGAGTTTCTTAAGAACCTATTGATGCCATGTTTTAGATTTCAATATTTATATGATTAAATGATTGAAATGAAGAATTGAATTTTTTAAATGAAGCATGAATATTGAAATGATTGATCTTGATTTGAAGGAATTAACTGATTCATGTAATTGAAATTTCTCTACCATCTTTCATGATTAGAATTTCAGAAGTTCATGTGAATTGATTTGTTATTATTAGTCATGCCATGAGTGATTTTCCAATGTTATATTTCTCATTCTCGAGAGTATTTCTAGACCATGTACTTCCTATTTATTCTTTATCATATTACTTGAGTGATCTTTGGACATGTAACCGATCATAACTTGTATTGAAACTTGTTAAAGCTATGACTGTGCGAAAACACATTTAAAATGATTGAGGCGTCCTTTGAAAATCTAATTTTCCTTAAAATGCCACCTTTATATCAATCCTTCTTTCATCCCATAGGGACCATGAATGGCCTTTATAGTTATGAGCCATGTTTCAATCCATTTTTATTCATTCCTACCCTACTCTTGGTATTTTCATGATATTTTAAAGTTAATGTGTAGTGGAAAATAGAATCATGGTGGATGGGATGATACAAATTATAAGGAAGAAGTGTGGGGGTGTTATTGTGGGAATTGTAAAAGGTTGTGGAATAAATAATTATACTCTATTGTTTTCCAATGTTGAATTAAAAAAATGAAAAAAATAGACATAAAGACCCAATAAAATAGAGAAATATGGGTTGTGATTTGGGAGAACCAAAAATCACCATTTTTCAAACCGATGATCTTATGATCGTATGTGGTTAGGTGATGGATTTGAGGTTTTATCTTATCATAGCATTAGAAAAAGGAAAAAAAGTAAAAAATAAAAAATTCAAGAGGGTGCACAAATCATTAATTATTCTTACTTGATCATAACCTTTTCATTGAGTTTTTTGAAGTGGGTGTTTCTACTTTGAAGGGGAGAATTTCATTACAATTTTACTTTTGATATCATGAATTGTACTTGAGAGTTTAACCTCCTCCTTGAGCCTTAAATTTTAAAGCATAAAACCCTTCCAACCTTAAGCCTCAGAGCCATATGAACCTTTATTGAAATTCCTCATGATTTTATGTGTCTTTGTCTTTTCAAAGTGGAGGAAGTAGTTCATTTACAAACCTATGAATAAGAATCATGTCCTTGTGATATTAGCATAACTCTATATCAATTGTATCATGATTTATGAGAGAAATTAATAAAAAGTTAGGTAAATCATTACTTTTTAGGTTTAATAAAAATGAATCAAGGAGCTTGAATGAATTAATAGAGAAGCTCCATCAATTTGCAAATGGAGGAAGTAAAATGTGTGAAGTATTTGTTTCATTGAAAAATGGGAAATTAAATTGATATTTTATGCATATTTTTGAAAGTTTGATTTAACATTGATTTTTTTTTATTTTATTGCATTGAAATTTGATAATTTGTAACATTAGTGTCCTCTGATTTCCATGTTGAGATCTTATGCATGAGAACAAGCATGGTTTAAGTGTGGGGGTATTTGACAGAGAAAATTTATGTGCATATTTTTTCAAATAATGATTGTTTTTTTCTAGTTTTTTATGATAAACCCCATGTATTTACATGTATTATTAAAATAATGTTTAATTTGAATTTTATAATGAAAATTAGCATAATAGATAAAAGTGTATAATTCAGGATTTTGGACATATTTGAACCAGAAGGGTATTTTTGTCATTTCTCATTAAATATATGTCCAAAATTTGTGATTAAATTTTTTTTAGAATAAGGATTTTATTTCCTCTAATTTTTTCTTGGGGACTAGGAGCTCATTCAGCCATCTAAAGGGCCTATAAATTCATTGATGTTTGAATGTTTTTCGGGCGGACAGTGTGGACCCCACCACCATAACGAAACCCAAAGTCATCTTAAACACATCCAAATGATCTGTTTCTACCTTATATTTCATGAGGATATATAGGGATGACTCTAAAACAAATTTGGGGGAGTCTTGAAGTCATTAAGGCGTCCATTGAATGACATATATTTCGAAGAACCTTCCTAGAAGCTTCATATAGAAACATAAACCTCCAATGAAAAATTCATAACTTCTTCATCCGGGGACCAAATGCGCTGAAATGTTGATGGTGAATGGGCAACATATTTATGAACAAAATTAAAAATGGGGGTCATTATGTGAATCGGCCATTTAATAGTCCAACAATGCGCAAAATTTCAGAGTACAGAATGATGCCTATAAAATGAGGCTCTCTCCTCTTTCTAAAATCATCAGCTCGACATCCACAGCCAAGGAGGGATCCCACTGAGGCATGGGACGCTGATGCTCCTCTCTTAACCCCTAATGTATTCATTTTATTTTATTTTATTTTATTTCTCTTTTATTTTTATTTTCAGTGCTAATTAAAATTTTAGTTTTATTAATCCATGCATTTGTGTTTCTCCATCCATTTTTCTTCATTTCTTTCTTTATCTATCTCTCTCTATCTCTTACTACACCCCCTCCACCATGTAATCTCATAATCTCGGATATTAGACTTTAATCATGACACATGGATCGGGGTGAGGTCAAGGATTTCATGAATTTTCATTAAAGTTTAATTATGTTTGTGGTAGAATTGAGTAGCATGCTTGGGCGAGGCGAATGTCCCTGATTGGGTGACGATCCCCAATGGCGTACGACTGAAAATACTTCTGTTTTGGAAAATAATAGTTATTAAAACATGATATTTCATAATCAAACACATGTAGGAAAATAATAATTGAATCCATAATGGATCCCCAAAACTAAGTTCTTATCAATTCATTTTGTTTAGACTTTCATTGTAGTATTAATTTAGAATTATTGCTTTGAATTTCAATGTTTTAAATAATTAGAATACCACAAAAAGAGATGGTTTAGGTGAATTAAAATAAATTAAGTGAACGAAACTGAAAGGCTCTTCAAGAGAGACAACCCAGGTCAGCCACTGTGCTACACTAGGAAAAATATAATTGTTTTTGTCCACACACTGTGATAGGCGTGCATAAAAACTGGTGTCATTGTTGGGGATCCAATCACTTTTCCATTTATTTTTATATTTTCACATCATAGATAGATTTCATTTTTTTATAAAATTAAAAAAACAAAAAAAATCATTCCATGATGAATTTAAATGATTATTATTCTACATGGACAATTACTAACAGGTGTAGAAAAAACAACAAGAAAAAGAATATTTTATAAGGGATCTGGTGGAAGAACATAGATATATCATTGAGAAACTGATGATAAAATATGAAAGATCAGTTGGCTATGTTCGTGCATTAGTGGAGAAACTCAACCCTGAGCCGGATCAAGAACTTGAGGTGGCAAAGTATAATGACTTTCCTGTTGAGCCACAAGTAGGAGATCAACAAAGATTGGATGAATTCATGATTAATGGCGAGGAATTACCTGAAATCCCCATGCAATAAAAAGAAGAACATCTAGAACCACTAAAGGAAGAAACCACCCAAGTGGTGGAATTTTAAATAAAGATGTAGGAGCCCGACTACCTGCCTTTATCTTCTAAGAGTCTACTCCAAGTGGCACTTACCACTGAGGTAGAGATTGAAGTTAAACTGACTCAGGAAGTTGAACCATTTTTTGACTCTATCTTTTCTAATTTGATTGAATCTGAATTCTACATCACTTCTTGTGCTTTGGATTATATAGAACCACACAATCTCATCTATTCCTTGGAAGATGACGAAGAACCTCGATGTTCACCTGTTGACGAACATATAGAGCTCCCTAGACATGTTGAATATTTGTTGAAGGAAGGACATGAAGAGAGGCTGGTAGATTTTCCTTCGGATACCATGAAAAAGATACTTACATTGATGGGGAAGAATTTAATCTTTATTCTTCATGATTTAATTTTATTCAAATATAATTACACTCTCACTTTCCCATTGACTATTCTTTTGATGCCGCATACCTTGAGAAACCACTAGATAGAGAAGAAGAGGTTGCACAAGTAGCATCCTAGAAGCAGGATGATGGTCCATACATCATCCTACCCCCACCATGCAAGCTATATATCATTTTGAAGGGGGAGTATCTAGTGTACTCGATCCATGGATCATTACTCACCCAAAAGGATGAAGCACAAGCTGGGAAAAGCAACATGTTGTGGTTCAAATCAATGAAGCTTCATTGTCCATCAGAATTTGGATAACAGCTGGTATTGCCATATGGAGGTAGTAAAAATTCAGGGCCCACTTGTTGAAGGTTCCAGGTGCAGCGGAAGCTCGTGGTTGGATGTTCCCAATTGGCTTTTTGTCATTATCAATGATCAATTGGGGATCATTACGATGATAAATGCCAATCTCCATGGATCGATTCACAGAAATAGACAAAGAATAAGGAATGTCCGGGAACCACAAAAGTGTATCGTCACAGGTTGATTATAATTAATTTAATTATTTTACAAGAAGTGACTTTTGGGTGTTCTTTATATATTGATATTCATGATCACGTTTCGATATGATTTTCCATTGTGTCGCATAATCCAAGGGTAGACTTCCTCTAGAGGTGATCCAAGCATGCACCACGTATCTCTGGACGTCGCCAAAGGTGTCTCTAGGAGCTAGCGTGGAGAAACCTTTGCTTGAGTTACCCACCTTATGTCATTTTGATCCAATAAAGAGGATCTGTCTCGGTCTTGAGAGTTTTCTTGGATGAAGTACTTCTTTCGGTCGTGAGATAATTCTCCAAAATTGTTGTGCACAACGATTCTCTTGTGTTGGAAAAGAGTTGGGGTTGTGAGGATATTTATAATCGTGTTTGAGGTTGTACAGTTATGACAATAAATAAATGCATTATGCATTTTATTGATTTCATTGAATCTTATTTAAAACCCCCATGTTGAATAATTAATTCCTTGACAAGCTCCCAAGCTGATTATAAGAAATATCATTTATTAAAACAATATTAAATCCTCAAAATCTCGACTGGAAAAACTACATGGCGTGTAATCATAATTAAACGGCATGTACTTGTTTTTCCTTGAAAACTACATGGAGTGTACATTCAATGTACACAACGTGTATATGTTTTTTTTATTTATTCATTTCCTTTCCAAAATGAAAACTACACGGAATTTACTTTCAATAATACACAGTATGTACTTTTTTTCAAAAAAAAACTACACGGCGTGTAATTATTAATACACGGCATGTACTTGTTTTAATTTTATTCCTCCTCCATCATTAAAACAGCTTAGGCTTCCTTGAATAATTATTAAACTACGTACGGGAATAATATTTATTCTACTTGAGATACTTGGATATACTTAGTGTGTGACCCTCTAGGCATCTTTCTCATTGGCATTAGGTGGGCTTGCCTAAATTCCAAGATTACAGTCTAGCAACGGGTCAAGGAACCCAAGAGAAATAAGTTGATGCCACATTGACGTGTCACCTCATACGAACACTTACCATATTATTTAATCCCATTTTCTCAATATCTCATCAAGCAGGTTTCATGGTAATGTCATAAACCTATATGCTTAATCCATCGTTATTTGACTACCTGAAATAAACTCGTCGTTACACCATGGCCATGAAATTTAATGCGATTGTTTTATTTCATTCAAAGTGTCAAGATATCAACTACCATAAATGGAATGGAAAAATTCTTCCTCGACTTATCCATTAACAACATGTCACTCATGACGCACCCAATATAACCTACTTCTCTCCAACTATCTATGTGAAGGTTTGTAACACCCCAACCCCAGTTACCCAGAGTCAGTGCATTATTACATAACATTGGCATGATCACAAGAAAGGTCAAGTCTCGAAAGACCGATTAGTTTAGTATCCTTGGAAACACTAGATACAATCATAAAGTTTTACATTACATCATAAAAAAACATCTTGCCTTCATATCCCCTCATACTATCCCTACAGGTCATTTATAAATTACTTCTTCATAATCCTGGGAAAAATAAAACATTGAAAGGGGTGAGCTTAGATGCTCAGTAAGGATAACATTATAGCAGAAGCTTAAGGCATTTTATAACTAAAAAAATCCTTTTAAACTTGAACTTCAGCATAAAATGGCAAAGATAAAATAAAATAATGCCATTTACTTACTCACATGGATATTCCACTAGTCAAATGATCACATGCAATATCAATAACCACTTTCATAATGATGGAATGCATAATACCAGACTATCATAACCACATAGCCAAGGCCTTATGCCAAGGCAACAAATAAGATTTTGTAAAGGCCTTGTGCCAAGACACTAGTTTGTCTCATGAGACCTACCGATGCATCGAGGAGCTATAGCAGGCTCCACCCATCACTTACTATGTCCAATGCATTCCTCATATGAAAAGTTTTAAACAGAACATAAACATTCGTATTAAAACTAGCATACGAAATGTCAATAATTTATCCACAAACCATGAATGGTATAAAAATATCACATCCACAGTCAAACATAACTCATTCGATACAATATGGAAGATTTTTTTGTATCATATTAACCTCAATCGAGAATAATGAAGGATATTGACATAGATGAAAATAATCAACAAAACAATTAGAGTGAAATATCCCCCTTTTTCTTGAAATCATTTAAAAGTCACACTATTTGTCAAGAATCCATTTAAAATAGATTTTAGAATCAATGTGTCCCATATCACTTTGAAACTTTTAAAATGAATTTTGATTTTAAAACATTAATGTCCATATAAATAAATCCTTAAAACCATTTTTAAAACATGGACATTAATGAGAATTATTTAGAATAATCAATCTTTAAAACATTTAAAAAATGTATTTTAGTTAGAGTTTCTAACCAAAAGTGAGACACTTGAATAAAAATAATTGAGGTAATCAAAACATTATAATATCATGAGAAAAAATGGATTCATGATATACTATGTCAATGTACATTATAACCACCATATAAAAGTGATTTGGTGTATAACAACAAATAAGTCTCAATGGAAAGTAAATTGAGATGAATTCTCTTATAAAGACCATATCATTTGGTTAAGGATAAATAAACGACATAATTATGTGTGACAAATATAAATACACTCAATATGATTGGATATTTAGTGTAAATCAATCACATGATATTTACACATATTCTTGTAAAAACAACACCAATGAATTGGATATTTAACTCAACACATAAAGATTGAGTTAAAATTACTCCTATCAAGTTCATACCGATGACTTGAGAATTTATAAATGGAGTGATTATGTCTATAAAAATTATATCCATGGAAAGGGGAGTGGAAATTATGACATAATCAAATGAATAGTGATTCTACACATAATCTTGAGTAAAATAATCAATGAAGTATGCGTAAAGCCGAATGAGTGGAAATTGAAATTTCAAATTCCCTTATTGATTTGGTAACATAAAAAACATACACCCATGAAAGAAGGATCATACAATGATGATGTAAATATACATGAATTAATGTATATTACACAATTAATACAAACATAGGCAGTACACACACCACATGTAATAAATAAGTGGTGAATAATGGAATTCTCACGGAATAAAAAGTTAGATAAGAAACCCCTTACTTTGTACTTTTTCTTTGGTCGACGGTAGGTTCACCTCCTGTATAATGGTGAAATAATTGTTATTTAACTATACAATAATCATTTACATTAATATGATATCATATATGATCTTTTAACATTGATTTGTTAATAATATCTTAGTATTATCGTTGTTTCGGGTGTTAATTTACTCGTTTTCTTTTATATGTTTTGTTACGGAAGCCATGTTTTTCATTGATAGGTTGTATCTTATTAATATCCATAATTATATCAAGTCATTAAAAAATATTTTTAAATAATAAAATGATAATTATACTTGAATGGATACGATGGAGAATGAATTTCATCGCGTTCGTGGAGACGGTAGACCGTACGTACGCACGAGCGACAACATCATTCTTTTGATGTTAAAATAATATATAATTGGATGGTATATCATATATACAGAATAATAATCATGTTATATATATTATTTACATGAATTACACATCATTATTATACCCATCCAAATAATAATGTATTGAATGACAATTACAACACGACGTGGAGACGGTAAGCCGTATGTACGCACCTATGGTGACATGTCATTCAAAGGATGGATATAATATTTAATATGGTTTTAATATATTTATAATAATATTACAGTATATAGGAGATACTGGATTCATTAATTTAGAATGGAAAAAATAAATAAAGAAGAAGTTGAAGAAGAAAAGAATTTGAAAAAGGGTGGTAAAAACATTACCTCTTCTTCGGGTTCTTCCTTTTGATTTGATCAAAAGGGCTCCTTAGGTTGGCTTTCTGATAAAACTAAGGCCTCTAGGTTTTATTGAGGGAAGTTAAGAGAGTATTTGGGTAGGTTTTGTCCGAACCAAAAGGCTATGAAGGTGTTAAGTAATGAGAAGGGGGAGTGACCTTTTATAAGAGGGGTGAGTGGCACCTTTGAAAAATCTAAAAATATTATTTTATAATAAATTCATATTCGGTTTCTAATGGCTCCAAAGTGGATTATTTAAATTTTATGGTAGGTATAGGTATAAAAACACTCAACCAATAGAATTTAGACAGGTTTGGGACATTATATTAACCTTATCTTTAAGTATTAACTCTTAGTTAATTAGTTTCACTTTTACGATGTCTCTTTGTATTTTTATATTATATGGTTAATAAACTTACTATATACATCCAAACGACCCCCAAGTGGTCCATTAATGATACACCTATCATGATATAAGTCTCTTGGCCGAACCAAATATTTTTAGGAATTTAATATCAATTAATAATATAATATTTTTTTTAACAAATCTTTTATGTCAATTTTGACACTATTCCATAATTGATTTTTGTAAAAATCATAACAGAATGATTACTTAGAACAAAGTTAATTAAATCAATCCTAACATGTCATATTAACCTATAACTTTAGTTTAATTCATAAAAAGTCTCAAATTATATTTATTTGTATATTTAAATATCAATTATTCTAATTTTTCACTATTATGGTAATTACTGCATCACCATTGTGTCATAAATAAATTAAATTATTTAATGTCTAAAAATAATAATTAAAATATCATTATGTAGTTAATAATTTTAGATTTCTAATTAATATTTATAGTCTAAAATCAAACATATTTAACCCTATGTAACAATTGTTTTTCTAAAAGATATATGCTTGTGTCATTTTTGTATGCATTTTAACTTAATTAAAATAAAGTGTCCCTATCACTTACAAGTGGATCCATGGGGTCCCAAAATCGACCCAATGATGCCCATGGTCGGCCATGTATCAACCAATAGGGTTGAGACACGTTTTAGGGTAATTTAGTATTATTATAATATTATTTTTTAACCCTTATTTACCGGATTTACCCTTTAACCATGGTAAATAAAATAATTACCGAAGTAATTATTCAAAATGTATAAAAATAAAAGTTATCTATTTACACAATTTAAAAATCCTGATTCCAAATATGGAATCAATTTTCCCAAATTCAAAACACAGAAGTGGCAGAAATTAATTTAAAATTAATTCCCATTGTTAAAACAAAAAGCGTGTTTTTAAGAGATAATAACTATCGAAAGATTGGCACTTGTTTATGTCTGGTTTAATTGTAAAATCATGTCCAATGACAAACATTGAATTAAATGGTAAAAATATATTCTAAATATACTTTAAAACCACTCAAATTCATAATTTATCAATATTATTTATTTCGATTAAAAAAGTTGTTTTTAATTAAAATTTAGTAATTTTCACTATTCATCAAAATATGAAAGTTATCTGAAAAGTACCAAAATTTCACACTAGGCTAATTCAGATATTCTGAATCCAAAAATGAAGTCCATTTTGAGAGATAAAATTTAAAAAATTTCAAAAATTAGGTATTACTATTCATAACGGCTAGTTTTATTGGTTTTGGTGTGTTAGAATCTCAAAGTTGCGTACAATGCACGCCATTGCATTATTCAAAAGGAAACATACCGTGGAATCTTGGGGTGTTACATTCTCCCCTCCTTCAATAAATTGTGACCTCACAATTTTTTTAAAAATTGGGCTTTTGAATATAATGGAAAGTCCCACATAAGAAAAAGAGTCAATAAAACTATCACTTTAAAAAAGGAAGAGAGGTATAAAGGTCACCCAAGATAACCCATACTAGGATTCCAGGTAGGAAAACATGGATATGGACGATAAACTAAGTGTTAATTTCTGATGGAGAGGGATAGAAAACATGATCAGGAGAAAGGTAACAATAAGAAAATCACAAACTTGTGTTGGGACAAACGGTCATTAGTCTCCCAGTAGGGAAAGTAAATGGAAAACATTTTTTCATTTTAAGTTAAATTACATAAGGACGAGGAATTAATTTATGATATTAACTAAGAACATAAAGAGATATACTTAATTTTTAAGTAGAGTTTCATTCTTTAATAACTTTTACCACTAACTCAATTTTTTTTAAAAAATGAGTATTCAAGAAGACTTGGTCACAATGGAAGAGCTAGAATAAACATCTATAGAAATACATGATCCATGTAGGATAAACTATATATTTACCTTGTATTTAGAGATTAATCAGAACTAAAATGGTTAGTATAATATCTGATGATCCCCCCAAATGGATATTCCATTAGAGAAAACAACACTAATAATAATTTCTAAAATTAAACCATCAATACCCCAAAGTTAAATAAATACCCTTCAATAATCAATTGTCCTTAAAATCCTTCAATATAATCCAAACTAATATTGAAACCCAAAACATATATGAATGTAGTCTTCCACATTAAATTGTATCTCCAAAAGACATTAATTACTCTTAAAGTCACATACTTAAAAGTAATTAACCTAATCATTTCCATAAATAACCCTAATCACTATAAATCCACAATAAAAACATAGATAAAAATTCACCAGTAATCCTCAAATGAAATCCCATAATATTCTATTTTTCTTGGGCATATAGTGTTCACAACAAAGCGACCAACTTCTAAAATAACATTTATCACATAATCACCAAATCATTTTCCTATACTAAGGGTATTCATTTGATAAGACACAAGATCCCAAATCAAATTATTATTGATCAATAAAATCATTGAACTAAAAATAATAGTCACACTAACCAGGGACTTCACGTAGTCCACTGGTAGGCGATAAATCCCAATCACACTTTAGTTGTGGGTTCTATTCCCACAACTTTGTCCGACGCGACGGGTTGTCACATGGTTTGTGTGTTTTCCTTTTTCAAAAACTATGTTTTATAACATTACCAAAATGAGATAAATTCCTCAAAATAACCATAACATAATTTAACCACAAATCTTATCTCATACCTTGCATTTTCATCCCAAATTATAATAACTGGTAATTGCCTCAAACCCAATGATCATATAAGACCAAATGGTTATTTAAAACTATATCCACAAAATATAATTCTTCTTGAAATATCATTTTCACATAATAAATTTTAGGTTTACACAAACAAGAGAAAATTATTCCAAAGTAATTCCATCAATAAAGAGTACTAACACTTTTAAACATTTTACCATCCATTTATTTCCACATTGGTTCTTCATCATATGTTCCTCAGTTTCCCACATTACCTCTTCCATCTTATGATTTCTCCATATATCTTTTACCAGATGAGTCATCCGGTTTATCAGCACTAGATCTTTGTTATGAAGAATTCTGATAGGCTCTCCACAATAAGATAGATCGAGTTCCATTTCTAATTCTTCATAGGTGAGTACATGCGTTGGGTCAGGTATGTATTTTGTCATTAGAGATATGTGGAACACAACATTCACTCTGGAGAAACTAGGCATAATTTCTTTTTGGTATAATGCATTCATGTGTCACAATGGTACCTCCGGAATTTTTCAAAATCATCTATTTCCTTTACCCAAAAACTCCTCATCCATATTGTATTATATCGATGAAAGCAACGATGCATCATCAAAAAAATATTAATTTCTTATATATAATTTTGAGACATCATCTTTAGCATGTTTATTCAGAAAAATTCTTACTGATTCATCTTCGAATATTTCAAAATAAGGCTTTGGTAAATCAGTTTTTGTATGTCCCAAAAGACAAAAATATATAATCTGATACATGTAGGCTGCTGGAAGGTCTCCCTCTTCTACAGCATCTAGAAAATCATTTACTGCATCATAATTTTGAGATAAAGTGATGAATTTGAATAGACCCTGATGGTACTTCCTAGTCTTAGCGTGGTAGGATAGTTGAGAGCACAATATTATCCCATAGTCAGTACTTGATCCTTGAAAGAATCGGGAAATGCTAGAGGTATTGGATGTCTCATAAAGTTGCTTGCATGTAACTTGGACATTTGAAAAAGTTTCAACATCATATGCGCATGACTTCTGGATAATAATTGTAAGTAGTTCTTCAGGAAGAGAGAGACGAGTTGTTCGTGATCTTGCTCCCTCCATGTTTTAACTAACAAAAAGAAAATACAATTAGGGTTTTTGAATACTTATCTAATAATAATGTAAAAAAATACATAATAGGATAATCTTGTTATTGAACAATATATCCTAGCTTGGGGTAACCTATGTTAAAATCTAGGTTATCCACTATCTATTTTCCGACATATATTCTTAGGGGCATTTTTTGTATTCCCTTAATAATGGTTCAAACTAATCTTGTGAATTTACCAAAGCATATCCCCTGGGAGTGTCGTAAAAAAGAGTGCAGCAAGGCCCGTTGTCATGCACCAGTTCATGTTTGAGTCTAGCTCAAAGCTGTGTTTTCGGGTTTTACCCCTAGGTACATCTGTGCTAGAGCCGCCTCTACCTGCTCGTATCCAGACATGGATGTATTGCTCGGAAAACTCACAAAATATCTACAATACCAAAATTCTAGTATGTTCTTCTATACTAATCCTAAAATTCTATCTTAGGGCTATGTGATCTAATCACAGTTTATCTAAATCTATCTTCCATGGTTTGTACTAATCTTCCTCTGAAACCAACTGTAACACCCCGACCCTAGTTACCCCGAGTCGGTGCATTATTACATAACATTGGCATGATCACAAAAAAGATCAATTCTTGAAAGACCGGTTAGTTTAGTAGCCTTGGAAACACTAGATACAATCATAAAGTTTTACATTACATCATAAAAAAACATATTATCTTCATATCCCCTCATACTATCCCTGCAGTTCATTCATAAATTACTTCTTCATAATCTTGGAAAAAATAAAACATTGAAAGGGGTGAGCTCAGATGCTCAGTAAGGATAACATTATAGCAGAAGCTTAAGGCAGTTTATAACTAAAACAAAAGCCTTTTAAACTTGAACATTAGTATAAAATTGCAAAGATAAAATATAATAATTCCATTTACTTACTCACATGGATATTCTACAAGTCGAATGATCACATGCAATATCAATAACCAATTTCATAAGGATGGAATGCATAATGCCAGACTATCATAACCACATAGCCAAGGCCTCGTTCCAAGACTACAAATAAGATTTTGTCAAGGCCTTGTTCCAAGACACTAGTTTGTCTAATGAGACCTACCGATGCATCGAGGAGCTATAGCGGGCTCCACCCGTCACTTACTATGTCCAATGCATTCGTCATATGAAAAGTTTTAAACATAACAAAAACATTCGTATTAAAACTAGCATACAAAATGTCAATACTTTATCCACAAACCATGAATGGTATAAAAATAGCACATCCACAGTCAAACATAACTCATTCAATACAATATGGAAGATTGTTTTGTATCCTATTAACCTCAATCGAGAATAATGAAGTATATTGACATAGATGAAAATAATCATAAAAAACAATTAGAGTGAAATATCCCCCTTTTTTCTTGAAATCATTTAAATGTCACATTATTTGTCAAGAATCCATTTAAAATAGATTTTAGAATCAAAGTGTCCCATACCACTTTGAAACATTTAAAAGGAATTTTGATTTTAAAAATTTAATGTCCATATAAATAAATCCTTAAAATCATTTTTAAAACATGGACATTAATGAGAAAGATTTAGAATAATCAATCTTTAAAACACTTAAAAAAGGTATTTTAGTTAGAGTTTCTAACCAAAAGAGAGACACTTGAATAAAAATAATTGAGGTAATCAAAACTTTATAATATCATGAGAATAAAGGTATTCATGATATACTATGTCAAAGTACATTATATACACCATATAAAAGTGATTTGGTGTATAACAACAAATAAGCCTCAATGGAATGTAAATTGAGTTGAATTCTCTTATAAAGACCATATCCTTTGGTTAAGGATAAATAAACTACATAATTATGTGTGAAAAATAGAAATAAACTCAATATTATTGGATATATAGTGTAAATCAATCAGATGATATTCACATATATTCTTGTAAAAACAACACCAATGAATTGGATATTTAACTCAACACATGGAGATTGAGTTAAAATTACTCTTATCAAGTTCATACCGATGACTTGAGAATTTATCAATGGAGTGATTATGTGTATAAAAATTATATCCATATAATGGGGAGTGGAAATTATGACATAAAAAAATGAATAGTGATTCTACACATAATCTTGAGTAAAATAATCAATGAAGTGTGCGTAAAGACGAATGAGTGGAAATTGAAATTTCAAATTACCTTATTGATTTGATAACATACAAAACATACACCCATGAAAGAAGGATCACAAAATGATGATGTAAATATACATGAATTAAAGTATATTACACAATTAATACAAACATGGGCAGTACACACACCACATTTAATAAATAAGTGGTGAACAATGGAATTCTCACTGAATAAAAAGTGAGATAAGAAACCCCTTACTTTGTACTTTTTCCTTGGTGGACGGTAGGTTAACCTCCTCTATAATGGTGAAATAATTTTAATTTAATTATAAAAGAATAATTTACATTGATATGATATCATATATGATCTTTTAACATTGATTTGTTTATAATATCTTAGTATTATCGTTGTTTCAGGTGTTAACTTACTCGTTTTCTTTTATATGTTTTGTTACATAAGCCATGTTTTTCATTGATAGGTTGTATATTTTTCATATCCAGAATTATATAAAGTCCTTAAAAATTATTTTTAAATAATAAAATGATAATTATACTTGAAGGGATATGATGGAGAATGAATTTCATCGCGTTCGTGGAGATGGTAGTCCGTACGTACGCACGAGCGACAATATCATTCTTTTGATGTTAAAATAATATATAATTGGATGGTATATCATATAGAAAGAATAATTATCATTTTATATTTATTATTTACATAAATTACACATCATTATTATACCCATCCAAATAATAATTTATTGAATGACAATTACACCACGACGTGGAGACCGTAAGCCGTACGTACGCACGTATGGTGATATGTCATTCAAATGATGGATAGAATACTGAATATGGTTGTACTATATTTTTAATAATATAAAAGTATATAGGTGATACTGGATTCATTAATTTAGAATGGGAAAATCAAAAAAAGAAGATGTTCAAGAAGAAAAGAATTTGAAAAAGGGTGGTAAAAACATTACCTCTTCTTCGGGTTCTTCCTTTTGATTTTATCAAAAGGGATCCTTAGGTTGGCTTTCTGATCAAACAAAGGCCTCTAGGTTTTATTGAGGGAATTTTAGAGAGTATGTGGTCAGAGTTTGGCCGAACCAAAAGGCTTTGAATGTGTGAAGTAATGAGAAAGGGGAGTGCCCTTTTATAAGAGGGGTGAGGGGCACCATTGGAAAAGCTAAATATATTATTTTATAATAAATTCATATTCGGTTTCTAATAGCTCCAAAGTGGATTATTTAAATTTTAAGGTAGGTATAGGTCTAAAAACACTCAACCAATAGAATTTAGACAGGTTTGGGTCATTATATTAGCCTTATCATTAAGTATTAACTCCTAGTTAATTAGTTTCACTTTCACAATGTCTCTTTGTATTTTTATATTATATGGTTAATAAACTTACTATATACTTCCAAGAGACCCCCAAGTGGCCCATTAATGATACACCTATCATTATATAAGTCTCTTTGCCGAACATTAGATTTTTATGAATTTAATATCAATTAATAATATAATATTTGTTTTAAAAACTCTTTATGTCAATTTTGACACTATTCCATAATTGATTTTTGTAAAACTCATAACAGAATTATTAATTCGAAAAAAGTTAAATAAATAACTCCAAATATGTCATATTAACCTATAAAATTAGTTTATTTCATAAAAAGTCTCAAATTATATTTATTTGGGTATTTATAATATCAATTATCCTAATTTTCCACTATTATGGTAATTACTGCATCATCATTGTGTCATGAATAAATTAACTTATTTAATGTCTAAAAATTATAAATAAAATCTCATTATGTAGGAAATCGTTTTATCTTTCTAATGAATATTTATTGTCTAAAATCCAACATATATAACCCTATGTAACAATTTTTGTGCTAAAAGATATATGCTTGTGTCATTTTTGTATTCATTTTAACTTAATTAAAATAAAGTGTCTCTATCACTTACAACTGGATCCATGGGGTTCCAAAATCGACCCAAAAATGCCCATGGTCGGCCATGTATCAACCCATAGGGTTAAGACACGTTTTAGGGTAATTTAGTATTATTATAATATTATTTTTTAACCCTTATTTATCGGATTTACCCTTTAACCATGGTAAATAAAATATTTACCGAAGTAATTATTCAAAATATCTAAAAATAAAAGTTATCTATTTACACAATTTAATCATCCTGATTCTAAATATGGAATCCATTTTTCCAAATTCAAAACACATAAGTGGCAGAAATTAATTTAAAATTAATTCCTGTTGCTAAAACAAAAAGCGTGTTTTTAAGAGATAATAACTATCAAAAGATTGGCACTTATTTATGTCTGGTTTAATTGTGAAATTATGTCCAATGAAAAAAATTGAATTAAATGGTAAAAATATATTCTAAATATACTTTAAAACCACTCAAATTCATAATTTATCAATATTAATTATTTCGATTAAAAAGGTTGTTTTTAATTAAAATTTAGTAATTTTCACTATTCATCAAAATATGAATGTTATCCGAAAAGTACCAAAATTTCACCCTAGGATAATTTCGATATTATGAATCCAAAAATGAAGTCCATTTTGAGAGATAGAATTTATAAAATTTGAAAAATTAGGTATTACTATTCATAACGGCTAGTTTGATTGGTTGTGGTGTGTTAGAATCTCAAAGTTGCGTACAATGCACGCCATTGCATTATTCAAAAGGAAATGTACCGTGGACTCTTGGGGTGTTACACGGGTTTCATCAGTAAATCTAAGTGCGTGAGTCATGACATGAGTTAATGATAATCTTCCAGTCTAAGGACGATTACACATTCTCGTAGATATCAATGTTTGATGACACCAAGACATGCGGAATTGCTACTTGCGGGTCTATTCTCATAATCTCCCATCTTACAGATTACCAAGTGCGAACTCCATGAGAGAGTGTCTCGTCTTCTTATGAGTACTCTCACATGATGGTCTGTATACTATGTGTCCTATCATAGTATGTCATCCAACTATAGAACATTATTTAAGAATATTGTTATATCATTTCAAGTTTCTCATCATAGTGGAGAACTTCCATGACCTTATCAATGCAACAAATATTCCAGGACATTATTATATTATAGTAATATAGAATAATGAACAATATATAATAAGTTTACATTCATGTAATCAAAGTAAAAAACAGTTGGTTCTTGGGACACCTACCCTTACAAACTCGCACTTGGACTAGAGCCAACTGCCTACGACTTTTAGTCCGTTAGACCTCACATGATGATCACATTTATGCTGAGTCAAGGCTTTAGTCTAGGGTTCCACCACATTGTCTTCCATGGAAATACTACTCACTGCAAATTCACCTCTCTAAGAAAAATCCCTCAAGAGATTATTCTTCTGAAGTATGTGTTTTGTCCATTGATGTGACCTTGGCTCTTTTGCAAGTTCCACCGCTGCAATATTATCACAATGGAGTGTGATATAATATTTACTGCTATGTACTACATCCATCTCTTGGACGAAGCTTCGCATCCATAATGCTTCTTTAGCTGCCTCAGAAGCTGTAATATACTCAGACTCTACTATAGAATCTGCCACCACACTTTTCTTTGAGCTCTTCCATCTCACTGCACCTCCATTCAAACTGAAGATGTATCTATTCTGTGACTTCATGTCATCTTGATCTGTCTGGAAACTAGCATCTACATGTCCTCTAATGACTAGTTCCTCGTCTACTCTATAAACCAGGAATATATCCTTAGTATAACTCAGATACATAAGGATAGTCCTGACTGCCGTCCAATGACGGTCTCCTGGATCATCTTGATATTTGCCTACCGCACTTAATGCGTAAGCAACATCTAGCCTTGTACATAGTATGACATACATGACTGACCCAATCACGGATGTGTAAGGGGTCTTTGACATTTTCTTTCTTTCCTCATGTGTATGAGGACACATTTTCTTAGAAATACTAATTCCATGTGACACTGGAAACAATCCCCTCTTGGACTATTCCATACTGAATCTCTTCAATATCTTGTCAATGTATGTACTTTGACTCAGGCCCAACATTCTCTTGGATCTATCACAATGGATCTTGATTCCAAGAATATATAATGTCTGGTCAAAGTCTTTCATAGAGAAGCATTTATCCAACCATGCCTTAACTGACTGTAAGACAGGTACTTTGTTTCCAATTAATAATATGTCATCAACATACACTATTAGGAAAACAACTTCACTTACACAAAACCTTTTGTATACACAAGGCTCACATTCGTTCTTAACAAAGCCAAATTCTGTTACGGCTTCATTAAAATGAATGTTCCATGACCTTGATTCTTTCTTTAATCCATAAATGGATTTCTGTAACTTGCATACCTTGTTGCCATCCTTTGGAGTCACAAACCCTTCAGGATGTGTCATGTAGACATCTTCCTGGAGGTTCCTCTTAAGGAATTCTGTTTTGACATCCATTTTCCAAATTTCATAGTCATGGTAAGCAGCAATGTCCAATATTATTCTGATGGATTTTAGCATCAAAACTGGTGAAAAGATTTCATCATAGTCAATTCCTTGACGTTGTCTAAAACCTTTTGTAACCAGTCATGCCTTATAGGTGTTGACTTTCCCCTCCATGTCCAGTTTCTTCTTGAATAACCATTTATTACGAACAGGATTTACATCAACTGGATGATCTACCAAAATCGAGACTTGGTTTTGGTACATGGAATCCATTTCAGAATTCATGGATTCTTTCCACTTGGCAGCGTCTGTGCCTTTAACTGCTTCCTTGTAGGTAATAGGATCATCATTGTCAACCAATAATGAGTAACCTTCCTCAGTGATAAGAAAACCATATCATTCTAGTTTTTTTACCTCTCTCATGATCCTACGTAGTTCTTATGTCTCTAGAACAGATTGTTTTTCCATGGGGCTTTGTGGAATATGTTCTTGTACCAACTCCTATGTATCTTGAGCCTCAACTTCATCAAATTCTATCTCTCTCTAACTATCTCTTTTTGATATGTGCTCCCTCTCAAGGAATATGGCATGTCTTTCCACTGTAACATTTTTGTTTGAGGGGTTTTATAGGTAATATCCCCTTGTTTCCTTAGGATATCCTATAAATATACACTTTGTTCCTCAGGGTGCAAGTTTGTTACTTGAAGAGGCTTCAAAAAATACTTTGCAACCCCACACATATAAATTTGATAACATGTCTTTTCATCCACTCCATAACTCGTATCGAATACCATTTATCGATTTAGTTGGTACTTGGTTTATTATGTGTGCTGATGTTTGTAATGCATATCCCCAAAAGGATAATGGAACACTTTTATGACTCATCATTGATCTCACCAGGTCCAACAGGGTGTTGTTCCTCTGTTCACTTACACAATTCCACTGAGGTGTGTAAGGAGGAGTGAGTTGAGATAGAATCTCAAACTCCCGTAAAAAATCAATGAAGTCTTGATTAAGATATTCTCCTCCACTGTTTGAGCGGAGTTTCATAATCTTCTTACCAAGATGGTTCTCAACTTAATTCTTGTATTCTTTGAACTGATCCAAAGAATCTTACTTATACCTCATTAAGTAAATATATCCATATCTACTAAAATCATCAGTAAAAGATATGATGTATGAGAACCCACCCCTTTCTTCAACTGGAAATGGTCCACACACATATTGTGATCTAATTCTAGAATTTATTTAGCCCTTTCACCTTTACCACGAAATGGGGCATTGGTCATTTTGCCTTACAGACACGCATGACATACACCAAGTGGTTTTAGTTTGAAAAAATATAAATACCCATCTTGATGTACCTTTTTCAAACGTTTCTCATTGACATGACCTAGCCGGTGATGCCAAAGTTGGGTGTGGTATGATTCATGTGAATTAACTTTGTCATTGATTTCCATTACTTGGTTTGTGTATTCTAACACATAATGGCCATTATTTAAATATTCCCTACCAAAAAATGTTATATTTATAAAATTAGCAACATCCACTTCCAAACATGAAGATGAATCCATCAGTATCTAATCTGGATACTGAAATAATGTTTTTGGTTACAGAGGGTACATAATAACATCCTTTAAAAACCAAGACCATCCCAGTAGGCAATGTGAGGTGGTAGTCTCCAACAGCTACAATAGCGAGTCTAGCTCCGTTGGCTACTCGTAGATCCATCTCAGCTTGGTCAATAATTCTGAATATACTTGGTTCTTGTATTTGGATAAAGATGTGAGAACCAAAAGTAGTATCGAATACCCAATTAGTAGAAATAGATAGATTGAATTCGATAACAAACGCACCTGAAGCTTCCCCTTACTTCCTTGGCTAGGTGCAGTTTTTCTTCCAGTGGCCCTTCTTGCCACATGCGAAACAAACAGCCTCTTGTTCCCTTGCCTCCCCTTTGATATTCCATTTCTTGTAAGGCCTTGAAGAAGCTTTGGGCTTAAATCTCTTTGCCTTCCATTTCCTTTTATTCACAATGAGGACAGAATGCTTTTCACGCTTCATATCATTGTCCACTTGGCGAATGGGGATAAAGAGATCAGATAGAGACTTCTCAATTTTGTTCATGTTGAAATTTACAACAAAGTTAGAGAAGCTATGGGGGAGTGATGCAAGAATGAGATCGGTACCCAGTTCTTCAGGGAGTTTAAACCCTAGAACCTCCAAGCGCTCAATGTAGCCAATGAGCTTGAATACATGAGGCACAGCTGGGGAACCCTCTCCAAGATTGCTCTAAAATAGATCCTTGGAGATCTCAAACCTTTCCTATCTTTCTATCTCCTAGTATAGACCACGAAGGTTCTCGAGCTTGATATAGGCATCCATGTCTTCATGAGACTTTATGATCTCACTAGACATTGATGATATAATCAAACATTGAATGTCAAGTGCATCGTTAAAATGTTCATCATAGACTAGGAAATCTTCATCACTTTCCCCTTGGGTGGGAGAATCCAGAATTGAGGACTCCAACACGTAAAACATTCGTTCATGGTGTAGGATAACTCGAAGGTGCCTAAACCATTCTTGAAAGTTATTACTTGTGAGGATATTGTCTTTATCCATAATTGATCACATAGAAAATGTGGTTGATGAGTTTGTCATTTCGATTCTACAAATTAATAGATCAGATTTATCAATACATTCTTGAATACATTTTTATGAGAAATAATAAATTTTATTAAGTTTCCCACTATTTTATCAAGTCCCAATGGCCCTCCCCATTGAACCTGGAATGTCTAGTTTCTTTGACATTCTAGTGGCAAGGATCCATATTTCCTTCGCATAACCCCAACAAGGGTTGGTCAAGCTATTTGAAGGTATTTAGGTAGGCAGGTCTTTTCCAACTGTGATCTTACAGTTCCTTGATCTGTTGAGTGGACCCTACAATCCTAAAATCCTAACATGTATTTCATCAATACTTACCTCCAATATTACACCATGTCTAGAAAGGGATACTCCTTTTGATGTAATATGGTTAAGTCAACCTGAATCCTTTTATAAGGGCTTCCTTTATAAATGTAAGTGTCCCAACAAGGGTTGGTCAAAGACATAGTTTTATTGAGTCTTGCCCTTAATCAAGTAACAAGAGGCGTGGTCAGACATAATATGGTATTTAGGGATTTTAATCCTTTATGTGTAGTTTTTCATTATCACATGCTTGTTAATATTAAGTGATGCTTTCTTAAGTGATTAACCATGTTCTGATAATGTTTACGCATAGTCCGGGTTTTTATTTTATTCCATCTTTTCATGCTTCTTATTTCATTAATTATGTGATCATGACAACACATACATAATAAATAAACCATGAAATCAAACAAAAATAAAATAATATGGTATGATCATGAGCTTCTATTGGTTAGCTTATCTAGTAGTTTGATAAGCTAACCCTGACCTAGGGAAAACACCTTGTACCTATGGTTCGTGTTGTGAAACTACCTCCTATCCACCTTTGTATCTTCTTGGGATGGTTTCACCTCACCTTGGGTTTTGAACTGTCTCCTATGTATTAGGAGATCCTCTATTACATGGGGTTTACATTAAAGAAACCATTGGCATGCATGCCCTACATTTTATTGGAAGAAGGCTCGCAGGCCAACGAATTTAAATTAAAAAAATTTAGATGAAACCAAACACACTTAAAAGGGGTCTTTAGTCTATCTCAGGATCTTCCATAGCATGAAACGATATTTACACATATTTAGAATTCAAATTCTTTTAATGGTTCTATTATTTATGATACGTCGCGCTTGAAATTAATTAATTACTATCTTATAATTAATCAATTATTTATCTTAAATTCTTTTCTGAATTTCCTTGAGATTTTTCTCATCCATGTCCCTTGTACATGTCTTTTTACATTTGGAGGAAACTTGGTGAAATTATATTTCTGGAAAGTATACGGCGTGTAGTTTACATTTACATGGCGTGTATTTCTTTTCACCTTTTATCCAAAGTACACGTTGGGGCTTTGGCTTGTTTTATCTACTTTGGAAATTTTGGAGTACACATCGTGTAGATTAATCTAACATAGTGTGTACTTCCTTGTTACGCGGTTACCATTCTGGAAATCCTGTGCACACAGACCACAGCTTCTCCTTGTACACGGTTTCACTTGGGCCAGATCAGAGTACATGGTGTGTTGATTCAATATACACATCGTGTATTCTGGTTCCACGTGTCGTTCATTTCTGGTCAACACAGGGTAATAAAACTTAGGTATACTCAATTCACATGGTGTGGTTTGGCGGACCAGCACCGATTCATTGAACCTAAGTACACGGCGTGTAGTTTTCATTACACGCCGTGTATTCTCGTGTTGTACAGATAGAAAGAGAGAATCCTACAGAGTATTTCCTCATTTTTATTTTAATAAAAATTAAAATTAAAAGCTCTTTTCTGTGATGTGAATCGAGAAATGAAGGAGGATGAACAGATCTCATTTATTCTGTTCAATAGAACGATTTATCTTGAATTGAATTAAATATAAATGAGTAAATTATCAACGAAAATTAAATAACTATAATCAACGTTGTAACCCCCCTCTGATACCAATTGAAGGTTCCGGGCACAGTGAAAGCATGTGGGTGGATGTTCCCACTTGGCTTTTTTTCATTAGAAATGATCAATCCAGGATCAATACGATGAGAAACAGCAGTCTCCATTGATCGATTCACAGAAATAGACAAAGAAGAAAGAATGTCCCGAAACCACAAAAGTGGATCATAACAAGTTGATTATAATTAATTTAATTAATTGACAATATGTACCTTTTGGGTGTTATTTCTTTCTTGATATTATTTATCACTTTCTGACGTGATTCTTCATTGCGTTGCAGAATCCATGGGTAGAATTCCTCTAGCGGTGATCCACATGTGCAGCATGTATCTATGGACATTGCCAAAGGTGTATATGGGTGCTAGCATGGAGAAACCTTTACTTGCATTTCCCGCCTTATATCGTCTTGATCCGATGAAAAGGATCTCTCTCAGTCTTTAGAGTGTTCATGTAGGAAGAAGTTCTTTCGGTCTTGAGAGGATTCTCCAGAATTGTTGTGCATAACGATTCTCTTGTATAGGAAAAGAGTTGGGGTAGTGAGGATATTTATAATCAGGTTTGAGGTTGTAGAGTTATGACAATAAATAAACGTGTTACACGTTTTATTTATCTCATTGACTCTTATTTAAAACCCCTATGTCGGATACTTAATTCCTTGACATGCGCCCACACTGATTATAATAAATATCATTTATTAAAACAATATTATATCCTCAAAATCTCAACTGGAAAAACTACACAGCGTGTAATCATAATTACATGGTGTGTACTTGTTTTTCAATGAAAACTACACAGCCTGTACATTCAATGTACACAGTGTGTATATCTTGTTTTCATTTATTCATTTCCCTTCCCAAATTAAAACTACATGGTGTGTACTTTCAATAATACACGACGTGTACTTGTTTTCAAAATAAAAACTACACGCCATGTAATTATTAATACACGACATGTACTTGTTTTCATTTTATTCCTCCACCATCATTAAAATGATTTAGGATTCATTTAATAATTATTAAACCATGTAAGGGAATAATCTTTATTCTACTTGAGATACTAGGATACACTTAGTATATGACCCTCTAGGTCTCTTTCTTGTTGGAATTAGGCGGGCTTGCCTAAAGTCCAAGATTATTGTCTAGCAACGGGTCAAGGCACCCAATAAAAAGAAGTTGACATCGCATTGATGTGTCACCTCATACGAACAATTACCGTGTAATTTAATCCCTTTGTCTCAATATCTCATCAAGAAGGTTTCATGGAAGTGTCATAAACCTATATTCTTGATTCGTCATTCTTTGACTACCTGAAATAAACTCGCCGTTACACCATGGCCATTGAACTTCATGTGACGGTTCTATTTCAATCAAATGACTGATATATAAGCTTCCATAAATGGAAGGGACAAATCCTTCCTCAACTTATCCATTAACAACATGTCACTCGTGACGCACCCAACGTACCCTACTTCTTGTGAACTGTCTGCATGACAGTTTTCATTAGTAAATATAAGTACGTGAGTCATGACATGAGTTAATGATAATATTCCAGTCTAAGAACCATTACACACACTCATAAATAGAAATGTTCGATGACACCAAGATATTTGGAATTTATACTGGCAGTTCTGTTCTCATAATCTCCCATCTTAGAGATTACCAAGTGCGAATTGCTTGAGAGAGAGTCTTGTCTTCTTATGAGTAATCACACATGACGGTCTGTATACTATGTGTCCTATCATAGTATTTCATCCAGCCATAGAACTTTATTTAAGAATATTATTATATCACTTCAAGGTTCTCATCATAGCTGGGATCTTCCATGACCTTATCAATGCAACAAATATTCCATGACATTATTATATTATAGCCATACAGAATAATGAACAATATATAATAAGTGTACATTCATTTAATTGAAGTTCAAAACAGTTGGTTCTCAGGACACCAACCCATACACTTGGGGGTTCATACCGAGATTTATCTTTACATTCTTTCTAGGAATTTAGATTTCATTTTCATTTCATATGAAGTAGTCTAGCACGCATCCCCCTCCCTCATATATTTTTTAGATTTAATGAAATGATCCTTGAGATTAATTGTGCTTATTTTTTATAGGTTCATTATGGTAGAAGGAAGCCCCAGACAATGAAGGGGAAGGACCAAATTTCATGGAAAAAAGGGAGTTCAATTTTATTGTTTCATCTTTGAAACTCTCCACATTTTGGTCCAAAGCATGTTTTGAGCTTTAAAGATAAAATTGAATGTCCACACTTGAATTCATGTTTTACTAAACTTATCTAGGAGACATGAGTTTATTAGGAACCCAGTGATTCCATTTTTTAGATTTCAATGTTGATATTATTAAATTATTGAAATAAAGAATTGGATTTTTAAAATGAATCATGAATATTGAAATAATTGATCATGATTTGAAGGAATTAACTGATTCATGTAAATGAAATTTCCCTTCTATATTTCATGATTTGAATCTTAGAAGTTCATGTGAATTGATTTTTTATTATTAGTCATTCCATGAGTTATTTTCCAATGTTATATTTCTCATTCCTGAGAGGATTTCTAGACCAAGTACTTAATATTTACTCTTCGGAATATTTCTTGAGTTATCTTGGGACATGTAACCGACCATAACTTGTATTGAAACTTTTCAAAGATATGACTGTGCAAAAACACATTTAAAATGATTGAGGATTCCATTTAAAAGATACTTTTCCTTAAAATACCACCTTTATATCAATCCTTCTTTTATCCCATAGAGACCATGAATGACCTTTACAGTGACGAGACATGTTTCAAGCCATTTTTATCCATTCCTACCCTACTCTTGGTATTTTCATGATATTTTAAAGTTGAAGTGTGGGGGTAAAGAGAATCATGGTGGGTAGGATGATACATGTTTTAAGGAATCAGTGTGGGGGTGTTATTGTGGGAATTGTAAAATGTTGTGGAATCATTCATTATACTCTATTTTTTCCCCTATTGAATTAAAAAATGAAAAAAAGAGAAAATAATCCAATGAAATAGAAAAATATGGGTTGTGATTTGGGAGAACCAAAAATCACCATTTTATAGACCGATGATCTTATGATTGTATGTGGTTAGGTGATGGATGTGAGGTTTTATCTTATCATAAACTTCAAAAAAGGGAAAAAAGTAAAAAAAAATAAAAAATTCAAGAGGGTGTACAAATCATTCATTATGCTTAATCGATCATAACCTTTTTTGAGTTTTTGGAAGTGGGTATTGCTTCTTTAAAGGGGAGAATTTCATTAAACTTTTACTTTTGATATCATAAATTGTACTTGATAGTTTAACCTCATCCTTGGGCCTTAATTTTTGAAGCATAAAATCCTTTCAACTTTAAGTCTCAAAGTCATTTGAAACTTTATTAAAAGTCCTCGTGATTTTATGTGTCTTTTTCTATACAAAGTGGAGAAAGTAGTTCATTTACAAGCCTATGTATGAGAAACATGTCCTCATGATATGAGCATAACTCTACTTGAATTTTATCATGAGTGATGAGAGGAAAGAATCAAAAGTGAGGTAAATCATGGCTTTTCATTTTTAATAAAAATTAATCAAGGAGATTGAATGAATGAAAGGAGAAGTTCCATCAATTTTCAAAGGGGGAAAGTAAAATGTCTTAATTATTTGTTTCTTTGAAAAATGGGAAATTAAATTGATATTATATGCAGATTTTTGAAAGTTTGATTTTACATTTATAATTGTTTGATTTTATTGCATTAGAATTTGAATATTGGTATCATTGGTGTCCTCTGATTTCTCTGTTGAGATTTTGTGCTTGATGATAAGCATGGTTTAAGTGTGGGAATATTTGACAGATCAAATTTATGTGCATATTTTTTATCAAATAATGAGTGTTTTTTACTATTATTCATTGATAAAACCAATGTATTTACATCTTTTTTTAAAATAATGGGTAATTTGAATTTTATAATGAGAATGAGCATAATAGATAAAAGTGCATAATTCTGGATTTTGGACAGATTTGGACCACAAGGGTATTTTTTTCATTTAAAATGAAATATATGTCCAAAATTTGTGATTAAATTTTTCTTATAATCTTGATTTAATTTCCTCCAATTTTGTCTCCTAGACTAGGAGCTGATTCGGCCATCTAAAGGGACTACAAATTCATTGAAGTTGGAAATTTTTTTGGGCAGACAACGTGGAACTTACCACTGTAACGGAACCCAAACTCAGCCTAAAAACATCCTAATGATGTGTTTCCACATGGGATAGAACAAGGATAGATAGGTATGTCTCTACAAAAAAATTTTGGGGAGTTCTGAAGCCATTAATGCGGCCATTTAATGGTCCAACAATGTGAAAACATTGAGAGTACCGAATGCTGCCTATAAAAGGAGGCCCTCACCTCCTTCTCAAATCATCATCTCAACACCCACAGCCAAGAAGGGATCCCATCGGGTCATGGGACACTTATTATCCTCTATTCTCCCCTCATTTCTTATTTTTATTTTATTTTTATTTTTATTTTTATTTTATTTTTCTTTTATTTTTCTTTTATTTTTATTTTTATTTTAATTCATATTTTAGTTTTATTAATCCATTCATTTCGGTTTCCCTATCCATTTTTTTTAATTTCTTTCTCTCTGTCTCTCTCTCTCTTCCTTCACCCATTCCACCAAGTAATCTCATACTCTCAGATAAGATAGGCTAATCACGAGACATAGCTCAGGTTGAAGTCAAGGTTTTCATGAATTTTCTTTAACGTTTAATTAATTTTGTGGTAGAATTGAGTAACATTCTTGTGTGAGGATAATGTCCATGATTGGGCGACGGTTCCCAATAACATATGACTCAAACTACTTCTGTTCTAGAAAGGAATAGTGATTCAAACATGAGATTTCATGTTAAAATTATCAAACTAATTCAAACACATGTAAGAAAATAATGATTGAATCCAAGAAGGAATCCCAAAACCAAGTTCTTTATTATTAATTCATTCTGTTTAGACTTACATCATAGTATTAATTTAGAATTATTTCTTTTCATTTCATTGATTTAAATAATTAAAAAACAACAAATAGAGATAGTTTAGGTGAATTAGAATAAATTAAGTGAACCAAACTGAAAGACTCCTCAAGAGAGAGGACCCTGGTCCGCCACTGTGTTACACTAGGAAAAATATAATTGTTTTTGTCCATGCCCTTCGACAGGCGTGCATCAAAACTGGCATTGTTTCGAGGGAGAAAATTAGTTTCCCAATTACTTTTTCTATTTTCACATATTAGATGGGTTTTATTTTTTTATAAAATTAAAAAAACAAAAAAAATCCCTTACAAATTTAAATGATTATTATTTTGTATGGACTGATAATTACTCACATTTTCAGCAACAACAACAACAAGAAGAATATTTTAGAAGGGCTTAGGTGAAAGAACTTAGAGAAAGCATTGAACAATTGATGAGAAAATCCGAAAGATCGTTTGACTATGTTCTTGAATTAATGGAGCAACCCAACCCCGAGTAGTATCAAGAACCTGAGGTGGCAAAGGATGATGACTTTCCTACTGAGCAACAAGTAGGAGATCAATAAAGATTGGATGAATTCATGATTAATTTTGAGGAATTACCTGATCTCCCCATTCAATACAAAGAAGAAGATCTAGCACCACTGAAGGAAGAAACCACCCATGTGGTGGAATTTAAAGTCAAGATGGAGGAGCCCGACTACCTGCCTCCATCTTCTAAGAGTCTACTCCAAGAGGCACTTACCACTAAGGCATAGATTGAAGTTGAACCAACTGAGGAAGTTGAACCATTTTTTGGCTCTATGTTTTCTAATATCATTGAATCTGAATTCTACATCACTCCTTGTCATTTTGATTATATAGAATCACACAATTTTAGTTATTCCTTGGATGATGACTAAGAACTTGGATGTGCACCTGTTGAAGAACATATAGAGCTCCCTGGATATGTATAATATTTGTTGAAGGAAGTTCATGAGGAGATGACAATGGATTTTCCTAAGGATATCATGTCAAAGGCTACTTACTTTGATGGGGAATAATTTTATCTTCATACTTCATGTTTTAATTTTATTCAAATATAATTACACTCTTACTTTCCCATTGACTATTCTTTTGATGCAACATACCTTGAGAAACCATTGGACAGAGAAGAAGAGGTTCCAGAAGTAGCAACCAAGAAGAAGGGTAATGGTCCATACTTCATCCTACCCCCACCATGAAAGCTATAAATCATTGTGAAGGGGGAGGATATGGTGTACTCTATCCATGGATATTACTCACCTAGAAGGATAAAGCATAAGTTGGGAAAAACCACATGTGGTGGTTAAAATCAATGAAGCTTCATCCTCCATCAGACGTTGGATAATAGCCAGTACTGCCCTCTAGAGGCAGTAAAAATTTAAGGCCCACTTGGGGAATCTTACCAAGATTTATATTTACATGATTTCAAGGAATTTAGACTTCAATTTCATTTCTTAGGAAGTTGTCTAGCATGCATCCCCCTCCCTACTATATTTTCAGCTTTAATGACATAATCCTTGAGATTAATTGAGTTTTTTATTTTACAGGTTCATAATAGTAGAAGGGATCCCCGGACATTGAAGAGGAAGGACCATGTTTCATAGAAAAAAGAGAGTTTAATTTTAGTGTTTTATCTTTTAAACTCTCCACATTTTGGTCTAAAACATGTTTTAAGATTTAAAGATAAAATTGAAGGCCCAAACTGGAATTCATGTTTTACTCAACTTATCTAGGAGACATGAGTTTCTTAGGAACCCATTGATGCCATGTTTTATATTTCAATGTTGATATGATCAAATGATCGAAATGAAGAATTGAATTTTTAAAATGAAGCATGAATACTGAAATGATGACTCATGATTTGAAGAAATTAACTGATTCATGTAAATGAAATTTCCCTACTATCTTTCATGCTTTGAATTTCAAAAGTTCACGTGAATTGATTTATTATTATTATCCATGCGATGATTTATTTTCCAATGTTATATTTCTCATTCTTAAGAGGATTTCTTGACCAAGTACTTCCTATTTATTCTCAAGCATATTTATTGAGTGATCTTTGGACATGTAAATGACCAGAACATGTATTGAAACTTGTCAAAGATATGACTGTGCAAAAACACATTTAAAATGATTGAGGCATCCTTTGAAAATCTACTTCTCCTTAAAATACCACCTTTACATCAATCCTTATTTTAACCCATAGAGACCATGAATGACCTTTATAGAGATTATCCATGTTCCAAGCCATTTTTATCCATTCCTACCCTACTCTTGGTATTTTATGATATTTTAAAGTTGAAGTGTGGGGTAAAGAGAGTTATGGTGGATGAGATGATACACATTGTAAAGAAGAAGCGTGGGGGTGTTATTGTAGGAATATTAAATGGTTGTGGAATCATTCATTATACTCTATTGTTTTCCCCTCTTGAATTAAAAATTACAAAAAATTACAAAAATATCTAAAGAAATAGAAAAATATGGGTTGTGATTTGGGAGAACCAAAAATCACCATTTTCCAGACCGACGATCGTATGATCATATGTGGTTAGGTGATGGATGTGAGGTCTTATCTTATCATAACTTTTGAAAAAGGAAAAAATGTACAAAATAAAAATTTCAATAAGGTGCACAAATCATTCATTATGCTTACTCTATCATAACCTTTTCTTTGTGTTTTGGGAAGTGGGTGTTACTACTTTGAAGGGGAGAATTTCATTACACTTTTACTTTTGATATCATGCATTGTACTTAAGAGTTTAACCTCCTCCTTGAGACTTAATTTTTAAAGCATCAAATCCTTCCAACCTTAATCCTCAGATTCATTTGAACCTTTATTGAAATTCCTCGTGATTCTATGTTTCTTTGTCTTTACAAAGTGGAGAATGTAGGTCATTTACAAGCCTATGGATAAGAATCATGTCATCCAGATATGAGCATAACTATACTTGAATTTTATCATGAGTGATAAGAGAAAATAATAAAAAGTGAGGTAAATCATGACTTGGAATGTTTAATAAAAATGAATCAAGGAGCTTGAATGAATGAAAGGAGAAGTTCCATCAATTTTCAAAGGGGGAAACCAAAATGTGTGAATTATTTGTTTCTTTGAAAAATGGGAAATTAAATTGATATTTTATGTAGATTTTTGAAAATTTGATTTTACATTGAAAATTGTTTGATTTTATTATATTGGAATTTGAATATTGGTAACATTGGTGTCCTCTAATTTCCATGTTGAGATTTTATGCTTGAGAACAAGCATGCTTTAAGTGTGGTGGTATTTGACATAGCAAATTTATGTGCATATTTTTTTATCAAATAATGAGTAATTTTTACATTTTTTTGATGATAAACCCCATGCATTTAAATGTTTTATTAAAATAATGTGTAATATGAATTTTATAATGAAAATGAGCATAATAGAGAAAAGTGCATAATTCTGGATTGTGGACAGATTTGGACCACAGGGGTATTTTTTCATTTCTCATAAAATAAATGTCTGAACTTTGTGATTAATTTTTTTCAGAAAAATGATTTTATTTCCTCTAATTTTTTTCTTCTGGACTAGGAGCTGATTCTTCCATATAAGGGGCCTAGAAATTCATTGAAGTTGGAAATTTTTTCGGGCAGACAGTATGGACCCCACCACCATAACAGAACCCAAACTTGGCCTAAACACAACCAAATGAAGTGTTTTCACCTGGGATAGCATGAGGATAGATAATAACGGCTCTAAAAAAATTTAGTGGAGTTCTAAGTCATTAAGGTAGCCATTAAATGAAATATTTTTTTAGGAATATTCCTAGAAGCTTCATCCAGAAACATAAACCTCTAATGAAAAATTCATAACTCCTTCATTCGGGGTCCAAATGCGCTGAAATGTGGAAGGGAATGGCCAACACATTTATGAACAACATTGAATAAGGGTTCCACACGTGAATCGTCCATTTAGTGGTCCAACAACGCACAATATTTTAGAGTATATAATGTTGCCTATAAAAGGAGGTCGTCACATCCTTCTCAAATCATCAGCTGGACACCCAAAGCCAAGGAGGGATCCCACCGTGGCATGGGCCACTGCTGCTCCCCCCCCCCCCATTTCCTCTTTTTATTTTATTTTCTATTATTTTTATTTTATTTTTATTTTCAATTGTAATTCAAATTTTAGTTTTATTAATCCATGCATTTGTGTTTCTCCGTCCATTTTTCATCATTTATTTCCCTCTCTCTCTCTCTCTTCCTTCACCCACTCCACCAAGTAATCTCATACTCTAGGAAATGAGAGGCTAATCGTGAGACTTGGCTTGGGGTGAGGTCAAGTTTTTCATGAATTTTCATTAAATTTTAATTAAGTTTGTGGTATAATTGAAAACCATGCTTGGGAGAGGCGAATGTCCCTGATTGGGTAACAGTCTCCAATGACATGCGACTCAAAATACTTCTGTTCTAGAAAGGAATATTCATTCAAACATGAGATTTCATGTTTTAATTATCAAACTAAATCAAACATATATTAGAAAATAATTATTGAATCCAAGATGGAACCCCAAAACCAAGTTCTTTCTTATTAATTCATTCTGTTTAGACTTGCATCATAGTATTAATTTACAATTCCTACTTTTCATTTCATTGTTTTAGTTAATTAAAAACTACAAAAAGAGATAGTTTAGGTGAATTAGAATAAATTAAATGAACTAAACTGAAAGGCTCCTTAAAATAAAGAGGACCCTAGTCTGCCACTGTGATACACTAGGAAAAATATAATTGTTTTTTTTCATGCCCTGCAACAGGCATGCGTCAAAACTGGCGTCGTTGTCGGGAATCCAATCAGTTGTCCATTTACTTTTTCTATTTTCACAACTTAGATAGATTTAATTTTAAAAAAAATTACAAAAACAAAAAAAAAACTTTCCATGATGAATTTAAATGATTATTATTCATCATGGACTAACAATTACTCACAGGTGTAGCAATAATAACAATAAAAAGATTATTTTAGAAGGTATTAGGTGAAAGAACTTAGAGAAAGCATTTAACAACTGATGAGAAAACCGAAAAGATCATTTTAATATGTTCGTGCATTAATGGAGCAACCCAACCCAGAGCAGGATCAAGAACCTGAGGTGGAAAAGAATGATGACTTTCCTGCAGATCCACAGGTAGTAGATAAAAAAATATTGGACGAATTCCTGATTAATTGTGAGGAATTACCTGATCTCCCCATATAATACAAAGAAGAAGAGTAAGCACTACTGAAGGTAGAAACCACCCAAGTTGTGGAATTTGAAGTCAATATGGAGGAGCCTGACTGCCTACCTCCATCTTATAAGATTCTACTCCAAGAGGCGCTTGCCACTGAGGCAGAAATTGAAGCTGAACCGACTCTGGAAGTTAAACCATTTTTTGACTCTATCTTTTCTAATTTCATTGAATATGAATTCAACATCACTTCTTGTGGTTTTTATTATATATAATCACACAATATCAGTTATTCCTTGGAGGATGATGAATAACCTGGATGTGCATCTATTGAGGAATATATAGATCTCCCTGGACATGTTGAATATTTGTTGAAGGAAGTTCATTAGGAGATGTCGATGGATTTTCCTAAGGATACCATGAAAAACGTTGCTTACTTTTATGAGGAATAATTTGATCTTGATACTTCATGTTTTAATTTTATTCAAATATAATTACACTCGGACTTTCCCATTGACTATTCTTTTGATGCAACATGCCTTGAGAAACCACTAGACAGAGAAGAAGAGGTTTCACAAGTAGCAACCAAGAAAGAGGATGATGGTATGTACTTCATCCTACCCCCACCGTGCAATCTATACATAATTGTGAAGGGGGTGGATCTAGTGTACTCTAGCCATGGATCATTACTCACCTATAAGGATGAAGCATAATCTAGGAAAATCAACATGTGGTGGTTCAAATAAATGAAGCTTCATCCTCTATCAGACCTTGGATAACAGCTAGTACTGCCCTCTGGAGGTAGTAAAAATTCAGGGCCCACCTGGGGGACCATACCAGGATTTATCTTTACATTATTTCTAGGAATTTAGATTTCAATTTCATTTTTTAGGAATTATTCTAGCATGCAGCCCCCTCCCTCCTATATTTTTAGCTTTAATGAAATGATCCTTGAGATTAATTGAGCAGTTCTCTTTTATAGGATCATAATGGTAGAAGGCAGCCCCAGACATTGAAGGGGAAAGACCATGTTTCATGGAAAAAGGGAGTTTAATTTTACTGTTTTATATTTTAAACTCTCAAATTTTGGTCCAAAACATGTTTTGAGTTTTAAAGATAAAATTGCATGCCCACACTTGAATTCATGTTTTACTCAACTTATCTAGGAGACATCCGTTTCTTAGGAACCCAGTGATTCCATGTTTTAGATTTCAATGTTGATATGATTAAATGACAGAAATGAAGAATTGAATGTTTACAATGAATCATGAATATTTAAATGATGACTCATGATTTGAAGAAATTAACTGATTCATGTAAATGAAACTTCCCTACCATCTTCCAAGATTTTGATTTCAAAATTTCATGTCAATTGATTTTTTATTATTAGTCATGCCATGAGTGATTGTCCAATGTTTTATTTCTCATTCCTGAGAGGATTTCTAGACCAAGTACTTCGTATTTATTCTTGAGCAAATTTTTTGAGTAATCTTGGGACATGTAACCGACCAGAACATGTATTGAAACATGTCAAAGCTATGACTCTGCAAAAACACATTTAAAATGATTGAGGCATCCTTTGAAAATCTACTTTTCCTTAAAATACCACCTTTACATAAAACCTTCTTTTATCCTATAGAGACCATGAATGACCTTTATAGGGATGATCCATGTTTCAAGCCATTTTTATCCATTCCTACCCTTCTCCTGGTATTTCCATGATATTTTAAATTTGAAGTGTGGGGGTAAAGAGAATCATGCTGGATGGGATGGTACACATTATAAGGAAGAATTGTGGGGGTGTTATTGTGGGAGTTGTAAAATATTTTGGAATCATTCATTATACTCTATTTTTCCCTTATTGAATTAAAAAAATGAATAAAAAGTCAAAAATATCCAAAGAAATAGAAAAATATGGGTTGTGATTTGGTAGAACCAAAAATCACCACTTTCCAAACTGACGATCTTATGATCATATGTTGTTAGGTAATAGATGTGTGGTTTTATATTATCATAACTTTTGAAAAACAAAAAAAGTACAAAATAAAAAATATTAATGGGGGGGAAAATCATTCATTATGCTTACTCGATCATAACCGTTTCTTTGAGTTTCTGGAAGTGGGTGTTGCTACTTTGAAGGGGAGAATTTCATTAAACTTTTACTTTTGATATCATGAATTGTACTTAAGATTTTAACATCCTCCTTGAGCCTTAGTTTTTAAAGAATCGAATCCTTCCAACCTTAAGCCTCAGAGTCATTTGAACCTTTATTGAAATTCCTCATGATTTTATGTGTCTTTGTCTTTACAAAGTAGAGAAAGTAGTTCATTTACAAGCCTATGGATAAGAAGCAAGTCCTTATGATATGATCATAACACTACTTAAATTGTATCATGAGTGATGAGAGAAAAGAATCAAAAGTGTGGTAAATCATGACATGACATGTTTAATAAAAATGACATAAGGAGCTAGAATTAATGAAGGGAGAAGTTCCATCAATTTTAAAAGGGGGAAAGTAAAATGTGTGAGTTATTTGTTTCTTTGAAAAATGGGAAATTAAATTGATATTTTATAAATATTTTTAAAAGATTGATTTTACATTGAATTTTTTTCTGATTTTATTGCATTGGAATTTGAATATTGGTATCATTGGTGTCTTATGATTTCCATGTTGAGATTTTAGGCTTGAGGACAAGCATGGATTATGTGTGGGGGTATTTAACAGGGAAAATTTATGTGCATATTTTTTTATCAAATAATGAGTATTTTTCCTATTTTTCAATTATAAATCCCATGTATTTAGTTTTTTTATTAAAATAATGTGTAATTTGTATTTTATAATGAAAATAAACATAATAGATAAAAGTGCATAATTCTGGATTTTGGACAGATTTGTAATACAAGGGTATTTTTAACATTTATCATAAAATATATGTCCAAAATTTGTGATAAATTTTTTTTTAGAATCATGATTTTATTTCCTCCAATTTTTTCTTCTGGACTAGAAGCTGATTCAGCCATCTAAAGGGTCTACAAATTCATTAAAGTTGGAAATTATTTCAGGTGGACAGCATGGACCCCACCACTGTAATGGAACCCAAACTCAACATAAACGCATCCCAATTATATTTTCCACATGTGATAGCACTAGGGTGGATAGGTCTGGATCTACAACAAATTTAGGTTAGTTTTGAAGTAATTAAGGCAGCCATTGAATGACATACTTTTGGAGCAGCCTTCCTAGAAGCTTCATCCAGAAACATAAACCTCCAATGAAAAAGTCATAACTCCTTCATCTGAGGTCAAAATGTTCTAAAGGTTGGAGGATGAAAGTCCAACACATTCATGAACAACATTGGATAAGTGTTCCATGCGTGAATCAGTCATTTAATGGTCCAATAACGTGCAAACTTTTATAGTAATGAATACAACCTATAAAAGGAGGCCCTCGCCTCCTTCTCAAATCATCAGCTCAACACCCACAGCCAAGGAGGGATCCCACCGGGGCATGGGCTGGTTCTTCTTATCTCTTCTCCCCTCATTTCTTATTTTAATTTTAATTTTATTTTAATGTTATTTTCAATTGTAATTCAAATGTTAGTTTTATTAATCCATGTATTTGTGTTTCTCCATCCATTTTTCTTCATTTATTTATTTCTCTCTCTCTCTCACTCTCTCTCTCTCTTCCATCACCCACTCCACCAAGTAATCTCATAATCCTGGAAGTGAGAGGCTAATAAAGTTACTTGGCTCATGGTGAGGTCAATGTTTTCATGAATTTTAATTAAAGTTTAATTAAGTTTCTCGTAGAATTTAGTAGCATGCTTGGGTGAGGTGAATGTCCCCAATTGTGTGATGGTCCCCAATGACATGCGACTCAAATTACTTCTATTCTGGAAAAGAATAGTGATTCAAACATGATATTTCATTTTTGAATTATCAAACTAAATCAAACACATGTAGGAAAATAATGATTGAATCCATGATAGAACCCCAAAACCAAGTTCTTTCTTATTAATTCATTCTGTTCAGACTTGCATCGTAGTGTTAATTAAGAATACTTGCTTTCCATTTCATTGTTTTAAATAATTAAAAAACTAAAAAAAGAGATAGTTTAAGTGAATTAGAATAATGTAATTTAACCAAACTGAAAGGCTCTTCAAGAGAGATGACCCTGGTCAGCCTTTGTGCTGTACTGGGAAAAATATTATTTTTTTTGTCCACGCCCCCATGATAGGCGTGTGTAAGCAAACCAGGACTAGAGGCATATCATAGGAGGACCATTATACGAGACGTACCACATATACAACTGGTCGTGAGTTGTACCTACCCTTCAGGTAGGATCCTTGGTGGGTGTTCGTAGGATCTGTTTTCAGTTTTACTTGTACTTTCCTGTTGGGCTTGTATTCTAGCCCCCTTTTCTTACTATACTCACCCTTATTACTATATAGTTTACTTTGTTCTTATATCTTGTTGTGTGCTTGGATGTGTGAGTTTTCATGTTAAAATGAAACGCCTTCCTGGTTTTAGGGATATGCCTTTCCGATGCTAGTCCCCAACCCCTGGACTATGGAAGGTGGGCTTGGGGTATTCACTGCATCGGCCTTGGGGGATGGGTCACGAAAAATTGGTATCAAATGAGTCTTTTCTACCAAAGAACTTAGACTTTGATCTTTTTATCGGCAATAGTCTTATGTGTTATAAGTGTGGTTATCAGTTTGGGGAATCTAGTGTTAGTGCAGCGGCCGACGTATCCATACACCAAGACCCTGACGTCTGATTTCTGACTCAGTGCACAAAAACACCGATTGCGTGTGTTTTTTTGAAAAGTTTTGTCTGATCACTTTGAGTCACCTCACTAGGTATAACATATTGACCATGGTGCAACTATTTATTTATAAGATTCCACCACAAAGATAGCCATCAAGGGTTTTCGGTAGAGTACATGATGACAGCCCACTGAGCGACGAGGCTTCAGTGAAAGACCCCCTTTTGGAAGTTGTACCATCAGGTGGTGTACCGATAGCACCACTACCCATTTGGAAGCTGATTCCACTATCCCTAGTAGTATAGGTTGCATGCCGCTTGAGTAGGTTGCACGATTTTCAGTGCCAGAGGCCACCAAGGTTCTAGGACGAGACGGATCCACAGGTGGCTGAGGACTGGCTGGAGGCCATGGTTAGTGTTTTTCAACTGGTAGGGACACCAGCTGATCTCATCGTGATCCTTGCTTCCAGTCTTATTCATGTAGAAGCGGGCAGATGGTGGAGCTTGATACTTTAGGTTTATGATAAGGTCACTCTCATCTAGGAGGACTTCAAAATCTTTTTTAGGGCAGAGTTCTTCCTAGTGACCTTATGCTCTGTGTGTATACAGGAGCTTCTCCACTTGCAGCAGGGAAGCATGACTGTGGCTCAGTATTCAGCATAGTTCATTGACCTATTGAGCTACTCCACTGACATGGTGCGGTACCCTTTCTTCAGGGCTCAGACCTTCAAGTAAAGGCTCAGACGGGAGATTAGAGCTTCGATTATTTCTTTCAGCATCCCGACACAAGAGGGGGTATTAGAGTGAGAACTCTTAGTTGAGATCTTCCTTGTTGAGTAGTTACCAGCAACGAGAACCACCACTGGACGTCACATAACAGATTCATTTGCAGCTGGCAGTAGACATATGATGCAAAGGTCTAAGAGGACCAGACCTACAGGTGGACCACTGCAGGATACAGGGTCAGTTGTGTGGGGCTCTCGAGATAGAGCAGGACCGGAAAGGAGCAGGAAGTGTTACACGTGCGACGGGAAGGGTCACGTGGCTCGCGACTTCCCGAAACTTCATACGGACAAATAGTAGACGGTCGAAGGACTTTTTGGGAAAAGTCTAAGATTTGATCAAGGAGGTCTGTAGGCAGGATGCATACATGGCAGAGGAGCTAGCAGGCGGTGGGCGGTGATTTAAGGTTCTACCGCCACCACCTCTAGGTGGTCCACCCCAACCATAGGGAGTAGGTGGACAGGGAAGAGCTTAGCTCCAGGAAGTTGAGGCCTATGACTACGACACTCTGGAGGTGATAGGAGGTATGATCTGTGTCTACTCCACCTTAGCTGTAGTTATTATAGACACAGGTTCCAGTCACTCTTTTATTTCCACAACACTCATTCAGAGCTCATAGATTCCGGTGGAGCCATTGGCTCGATCCTTACGGATAAAGACTCCTACGGGAGAGGATTCAATGATTACACACTTGTTTCGGCAGTTTGAGCTTTCTCTAGGAGGAAAAATATTTGGCAGGGATCTTCTAGTAGCAGCGTTTAGGCCTTACGACATCATCTTGGGTATGGATTGGTTATCTATAGTCCATGCTCATATCGAATGTATTAGGAACAAAGTGTGGTGTGTCCGCAAGGATGGGACCAAGTTTTACTTTACCTAAGAGAAGGGAAAATTTTCAGCAAAGGATGGACTTACCCGAAGGAGGGTGCAATAGATCACACATCAGTTGGTTATCCTTACCCTCAGGGTGGTTGATTTTGAGAGTTCAAGATATCCTGTAGTGGTGGAAAAGTATATTGATGTTTTCCCTGCTGATGTTCTAGGTCTACCTCCTCATAGAGAGGTGAACTTTTATATCTACTTTTATCCCCGGATAGCACTGATATCTACACTATCATATCGGATGGCTCCCGTGGAGCTTCGGGAGCTATGAGTACACTAGAGGACTTGCAGAGCAAGGGATTAATTAGGCCTAGTGTTTCTCCTTGGGAAGCCTAGATTTTTTTCATCAAGAAGCCAGATGGGAGTTTGAGACTCTGTGTGGACTATCATTTCCTAAACCAGTTGACTGTGAAGAACAAGTACCCACTACTGAAGACTGGTGATCTCTTTGATCAGCTAAAGGGATCATAGTGGTTTTTGAAGATAAACCTTAGATCAGGCTCTCACTAACTCAAGGTACGAGATGAGGATGTGCAGTAGATGGCCTTCAGATATCGGTATGGTCATTATGAGTTCTTGGTTATATCATTTGGCATGAACAACGCCACAACAGCGTTCATGGGACTCATGAACAGGATCATCTAGCCATACCTCAATCGCTTTGTGGTAGTCTCCATCGATAACATCTTGATATACTCATCTACAGAGGAGGAGCATGCCTATCATCTGTATATAGTTTTGGACACACTCTGAGAGCACTGGATTTATGGTAAGCTCTCTAAGTTCTAGTTCTGGATTAGAGAGGTACACTTCCTAGGACACATTATCTCAGAGGTTGGAGTTGCGGTGGGTACATTGAAGATTGAGGTTGTTCTTTATTGGGAGCCCCCCAGGAGTGTGACGGAGGTTCAGAGTTTCCTACGTCTGGCTGGCTACTCTCAATGGGTTTTTCCTGAATTTTCCAGAGTCGCAACACCATTATCAGTGCTAACAATGTAGAGGAAACCCTTCGCATGGTCAGAGAGATTCCATCAGAGTTTCCAGGAGTTGAGACAGAGACAGATGATTGACCCAATCTTGAGGCTACTGGAGGAAGGAATTGTGTATGTAGTCTACTGCGATGCATCTAGGACCGGGATTGGATGTATCCTGGTGTAGGAGCAAGCAGTGATCTCATATGGTTATTGATAGATGAGATAATATGCGAAGAACTACGCTACCCATGACCTATATTTAGAAGCAGTGATCTTCGCCTTAAAGATGTGGCGACATTACATGATGGGGGAACATTTGATAGTCTACTCTGATCAAAATATTCTTAGGTATATCTTCTCTAGGAATGACCTGAACCTGATACAGTGGCATCATCTTGAATTCCTCTATGACTATGACTTCAAGATAGTCTATACACCTGGGAAGGGGAACGTATTAGAAGATGCACTCAGTAGGAGATATGGTATACAATTGTTGAGTGAGGCGATAGTGAAGCTATATGCTTTGTGGATATCCTATGTGGATTGAGATGGAATATCTTATCTTCAGTCTCTAACAGTAACTTCTCCACTCCTTTAGTGAGTTAGGGAGGTGTAGCTTGGGGGCACTGACTTTGAGGCTTGATGTGCTCAGATATCTACAGGACATGAACCTGATAAATTTTTTGAAGGTGAGGATCACGTTATCCTTTTTAGATGACGTAATATGGTACCTGTGATGCTTAGGGAGGATGTTTTGAGGGAGTTCCATGCATCCCATCTAGCGGTATATCTAGGTGTGGCGATGATGTACAAGGACCTTTCATGTTAGCACTGGTGGCTGGGAATGAAGAAAGTAGTAACAGAGTTTTTCTATTGGTGCCTCACTTGTTAACAAGTAAAGGCAGAGCATCAGGTTCCATCAGGCTTAGTTCATCCAGTATATGTGCCAGAGTGGAAGTGGGATGGATTTTCCATGGACTTCATAACAGGACTTCCACGCACGTTCAAGGGTCATGATTCTATCTGGGTGATCATTGACCAAATCACCAAGTCATCCCACTTCCTACCCATCATAGAGCAGGGACCAGTAGATGGATTGGGATGCCTCTAGGTGTAGAAGATTGTGTGGCTTCATGGGGTGAAACTTACAATTGTATTCGATTTTGATGCACATTTTACTTCCCGGCTATGGAAGGGGTAAGGGGAGGTGTTCGGGACACAACTTCGGTTGATCACTGCCTTCCATCCTCAGAAGAATGTTCAGACAGAGTGGACCATTCAGACCCTCGAGGACTTGTTGCGTGCTTGCATACTTGATTTCGGATGCAGCTGGGAGGATCACTTTCCCTTAGTGGAGTTTGCATACAACAACAGTTATCACTCCACTATCAGTATGGCATCTTTTGAGGCATTGTACAGTCGACCTTGCAGATCACCTTTGTGCTGGAATAACCCAGGGGAGTCAGTACTCATGGGACCAAAGATGGTACAGGCTACCATGAAAAAGGTGCAGATCATCCCGGAGTGGATGAAGACTCCACAGAGCAGGCAAAAGTCTTATGCTGACAGGAGACAGAGATATATCGAGTAAGAGGATGTTGACCATGTCTTCCAATGGGTCTCACCTCGACGAGGTTTGTAGAGATTTGGTCGGGCCATAAAGTTATCTTAGAGGTTCATCTGACCCTTTAAGGTCCTCATTAGATTTTGTGATGTAGAATACATCTTAGATCTTCCCCTTCAGTTGCACCATGTGCATGAAATTTTCCATGAATCTTAGCAGATAAGATACGTACATGATCCTTCACACATCATTGACTGGGGTGAGTAAGATATCAGCGGTGGGGTGACTTTTTTAGTGGTTCCAGTAAATATTGAGGATCGAAAGGAGTGGGTCCTTCATGGGCATTTGTTACCTCTGGCACAAGTTTGTTGATATCATGGGAACCTTCAGGAGAGCACATGGGAGTGGGTGGCTCAGATTCGTGCTCAGTATCCTCACTTGTTTTTATAGTTTGTGTTGTGGATTTTTGGGATGCAAATCCCTAGGTGTAGAGAATGTAAAGACTTTTAATTTTCTATGTAAATTCTTTTTTAAATTATATGGAAATATTACGAGATCGTGAAAATTAACGGTGCGTGATTCCGAGGCCCGGTGTGCCCGGAATAAATTTCCGAATTTTTTTCGAGTACGATTAGTGAACGCATGAGCCACGTTTTGTAACATTTGAACCAGTGCTCAGAATTGAAATATGAGGACACCGTTGAACTCGCAGTGCTGATATTTGCTTAAGTATACCTTCATCTTGACTGCAATAGGTCGAGGGGTGGAAGTTGGTTTTCCAGTTTTTCTTGGGAGAGTTAAAAAAATAATAATAAAATAATTAACTTTTATTTTTATTTAATTGAAACCTCCCATTTGAATCGTGGTGGTTATGACCACCCGACCCTAAACCTATTTTTTAATTTGAGGTAACTCTTGGGATTCTCCCAATTAATTAGACAACATTAATTGATTAATAAACTTATCTTAATTAAGTTGGCTCCACAGCTCTCATGGGAGAAATTGTCGGCAAAGGAGAGAACTTGAGAGAACCATTGGAGAAACATCCTCCAACGAAGAAACTCCTTTAATGAAGAACATCCTCCAGATCAATAATGAGTAACCGTCTTTGGAGCGTGTTGCGGGAGCAACAGACGTCGGCATCTTCGTTGTCTTCATCTCCTTCCTCACACCACCTCCAATGAGGAAATGACGTAGAGAAGTGTTTACATTGTTATTCATGGTTTTACATTGATTCAAATCCTCTTGAACCACCGAATATCAATCTAACATGGAGGGTGAGGGCCAGAAATCATAGCATGATCCCTCTGCTCCCTCAATGTTGATGTGTTATTCACAGGCGAACTCCAGGATGAGTGGAATCCTGCCGGTGCCATGTCACCGGCGACTGACGCCATGTCGCAAACGACCGATGCCGACAGGGCAAAAGGCAGCGGTCGGCACTCCTGCCTTCCACGATGGTGGCGGCGGTGAAACTGCGCTACTGGAGGAGGTAATGGCCTATTAGCCATGGCGGAGGAGGAGGGTGGCCAGCACGCTGGCCGGCAATGTGGAACTGGGGCAGCGTGCATTTTCACCACTGGTAGCGGAGGTGGTCATGGCCCACCGGTCGTGGCGGAGAAGGGGAGTGGCCGGCACATCAGCCGACCGCATGGAGGCAGGGTTGCATGTGTTCGAGCCACTGGATGAGGAGAATTAGGCGGCTTCTTAGCCACGGTGGTGCACCCAAAGGGCGGCTGGCACCCAGTCGGTCACGTCACATCAAGAGGGACCGCTTCAGCGGGTCTCGTGTGCCAGTAGGTGGTGCCATGTGGCACCACCGGGATGGACAAAACCGAATGGCCATTTGGATATTCAGGAATCTGGGCGGGGTGCCTCCCCCAAGTTTTGGCTAGGGTGAACCCCACCATAGTGGGCCACCCCATCCATGGGCCACCCAGCGATCCGCAACCAGCGGGCCACGCCAAGCGGGCCGGGCCGCACCCAGCGGGACTGACCTAGCGGGTAGGCCCGCCCCCATTGTAGGCCAGACCCGGGTTAGTCCGGGTCAACCTAAACCGGGTCGGATCATCCCAGGCCGGGTCGGGCAGGGTCGGACTGGACCCGGGACCATCTGGACCCAGATACGCCTTTTGGCCATAACATGAGAACTGAGTGTTCGTTTGATGAATTGTTTGTGGCACCAGATTTATTGGATAAATTTGGTCCTTTTGGTAAACTCCACTTGAGGTTGGGATAATTTTGGAGTATGGACGAGTTGGATAAAACTTGAATCCAACTAGACCCTCAGAAAGGAAATGCTAATAACATTCAGACTGGGTGTCCGATTGACACACCATCAGTCGCATTGGGACCCTATTAACGTGAAAAACCTTTATGATACTTCTTCGTGGTACTTTGTCGTAGTTGATGTATCATCTGAAGGATTGAGTAGTGGAACCTCCTAGAATAAATCATGCTTATTGCGGGAACCTTATGGCTGATTGTACTTGAAGAATCTTCAGATCTTGTGTGGTTCATCTTCGAATCCTATGTGGGTCAGCTTCTACCGATCTTGTGTGGGTCATCTAAAGATCATGTGTTTGTCATATTCAGATATTGTGTGGGTCATCTTCAAATCATGTGTGGGTCATCTTCGATCCTGTGTGGGTCAACATCAGAGCTTCTTGGCCAAGTAAGTTGTTCTAGAAATACAGCTAATCAACAATACCTACATACTCAAGGTATACCTAGTGTGTTCTGAGTCTTTAACTTTGTGGTAAACTTATGTGTGGTGATTCCATCATGGTATTCTTTTGTGTGGCATTACCTTTGTGGTACTTACCTTCCTGGTGTTACCTGTGTGGTACTTCTACTTTTGTGGTGTTACTTTTGAGGTATTCTTCCCTCATGTGTGAGATGAGAATATATTGATAACTTAGGTATGTGTATGGGAATATACCCAAGTAGTGTTGTTGACTATTTCTTCATGCTTTGAGATTCAGGTCTTTTTTTTTGGTTTATCCTTTGTGGATTCTGGGAGACCTTCGTGGGTCTCGAGGTCCCTGCTGAGTATTTTTATACTCACCCCTGCATAGTCTATGTCTTCACCTTGATGTGTCTTGTATAGAATATGAATATAATTGATTGAGGATGAGGGTACTAGGACTGGAGGCTACTCGGAGGTGGGCCATTAGAAGAGACTTACCGTAGATACGATCGTTTGTGAGTTGTACCTACCCTTCAGGTAGCATCCTTGGCGGCTGTTCATAGGAGCTGTTTTTAGTTTTACTTGTACGTTCTAGTTGATCTTGTATTCTGGCCCCCTTTTCTTACTTTACTCACCCTTTTTACTATATAGTTTACGTTTTTCTTGTATCTTATTGTGTTCTTGGATGTGTGAGTTTTCAGGTTAAAAGACAATGCCTTTTCGGTTTTAGGGATATGCCTTTCTAGTGCTAGTGTCCAGCCTTGGGCCTATGGAAGGTGAGCTTGGGGTAGTCACAGAATGGGCCATGGGGGTTTGGTTGTGACATGTAGAGGCCTAATGTGGCCTCATATATTATCATATTGATCATATTATTTGAAATAGTTGATGGTGTTAAATTCAACCAAATCAGTTTCTTCATGGAGAATTTAAGTTGAGACAAACTCTAACTCAAATTCTTATGAGATTTAGTGGGCCTTAATGAGAATTAATTTGAGTTCATTTTAGAAATTAATCACATACAAAATTAAATTTTGGACCAAGAAAACATCCTATTATTTTATAAAAGAAAATTTTTCTACCATATTCTTATATGATGTTGTACAAATAACTGTATATTTTCTAAACAATACTACAAGATGATAGGATCCAAAAACACTATAGAAGATATGTTATTTTATTAATTATCTCATCCAGACCACTAAACCATCTTCTTCTAATTTTTAGCAACATAGATGTCACTTCTGTAGGGATGAAAAATAAATATTGATATCATTCGTGATTTAATATCCCACTATCTTCTCATCTCCTAGGGATTCTCAGCCTTAATCCATAGTTTTGGTTGGGGGTTAGGTTCATATGTGTGTTCTTCATCATAAAATGGGTATACTATATGGATGATATAGGATAATTCATATTTAGAATCATTATTTGATGAGGGTTCCATTTGGAGAGGCAGTTCCCATCCTTGTCCTACTAAGGGAAATAAAACAATAAGGGACTAGATTTTCTTGGTAAGTGGTCTAGATTTTTTATCTCTTATCCTCTTCCTCTTATTTTGATTTCATTTACCTTTATAATATGTTGAGGGTATTGTTTCCTTAGGCACTGTAGATGGATTTTGGGGTCACGACTGGTTGTTTTAGTTGTTCCATAAGAATGTAGTTAGACCTATTGATCAACTTCTTGGTTATATAGTCATTGAATTTATATATATTCTTTATTGAAACATCATTTCATTACCCTTATTCTTGGGACGTGATGGAAAATCGAGTTAATATAACTTTAGGATTTCCTAACTTGATATTCCCTAAATATACCATATTCTATAGGATTTACTTAAGGATGAATAAATATTTAATGTTATTCCACAAAATTCAATAATAGTGGAAATATTTTAGGTGGTCATTGAGATAGATTTCTTTTGGCCTCCTAGATTTTGGTAGCTTGAGCACATTTTTCTTCATTATATCTATAAAGTATCCTAGAAATTGGTATTTATTAAAATTATATTTTTTATTCTTTTTATCATTAAAACTCATATAGATGTTCTACTTCATACCTACCTAATGTTGGTATTACTTCTATAATGGATATTCATAGGAACGTATTGTGTGGAATTGGGTTATTTTAGTTTCTAGATCTTGTGTTGACATTGTTTTAATTGTGACCATCATAGTCTCAGCTTTGGTAAACCTTTTTTCCTAGGTTTTAGTAGTGGGATGGTATTTTCCCTTCATTTAAAAATGGTATACTATAAGAATTGTTTCATAATTTTAAATTGTTTCATAGATTTAAATTCTTTAAATCCAATTGTATTGTTTAGGGGAATCAGTATTATTTTCAATTCATCTTAGAGATTTTATATATATATCCCCACAAATTTCTCATATGGAGGCTACATGTTGAGGAAATATTTTATACCCTTCCATCAGGTGATGAAGTTAGTGACCCTTTCATTTTAATATTGTTTTCAGTTCAAATGTTCATGTTCCATTTTTTACCTTAATTTTGAGCTGAATTAATAAATTAATTTATGATAGAGATATTCCCAATATACAACTAACCCAGTTGAAAAGTTTGTATACAAGATAAAGGCTATTCCTTCGATGTTTTTCATGAAGCATATGATTTTTCCTGATTATTACTACTCAATATTCCACTTAATATGTATTAACTATTACAATAAGTGTTGTAAGTGTCATTCCAAGTCCCCTATACCAGTAAAGTTTAGGAAGGTGGGATTTAAAAAATTCAATGGAGGAGATGTAGCCTATTCACACCCAGGATATGTTATTATTTATATTTGTACTAGTTTAAATCACCCTTCTAATGCTTCCAATAGAGAAAAATGTATTTAATTGAGTCAAGAAATTATGATAGAACCAGATCATGAGTTTTTGACTAGGTATGGGTTTTATTTAGAGTCACATATGTTCAAATTTCATTTTTGATCCAATAAGAACTGGTCTAAACTAGAAAGGGGGCTCCTGCCTAGAATGCTGGTGTATTTTGTCCTAGTAAAGGAAACTCTTAATAGTGTCTGAACACCATGGTCAAGTATAATTTTTTATAGACATAGATCCTATATAATTTATAATATCTACACTTATTGATTGATAATTTTTCTCTATTTTAAAAGTTCTATTGAAGTTGACACATTTTCCAATTCATAATAAATTTTCATAGAGGTAATATTCCCCTACATAAATTGGTGATGATATATTTAGATTCATTTATCTCAATATCATGTTTGTTCAACACTGCTTTATTAGAATGATTTTCAATCTCTCTAGGTGGTTAGTGGGATATAGAAACCCATTTCCCTTCAATTATAGATAAAGTTATAGCATATGAGCATTCAGACAAATTATGTTCTGGGTATTCCACTGATATATGGTATGAATAAATTATTCAAGAATATCATTATGGGGTAACACTCAAAAAATGTTTCCTAGTTTCATTCTCCCTTATCAGTATTGGTATTTATATTTTTTTAGGGTTAATATTGATTTTTATTTACTTTTTCATATCATGTTACGGGAAACATATCCTCATCTATTCTAGAGTAGTGATTGGATTGACTTAACTTAAATTATTGTGAATTATGAGTCTTCTCAATGTTATACCTATTTAAAGGTTGTTTCATCTTATAATACCTATTGGTTTTCATCTTCCCTTCTTCATATTCTTCTAAATTAATTTTTTAGAATATGATCTAAAATATATCACCAATGCTTCTTACCAAGTGTGTCCTTGTTTATAAGAAAAGATCATTCTTTTATTGAAATGATGAAGGTGTTACTTGTATGGTAGCCTATGAAAACCTAGATAAAACAAACTTCCTCTGAGGTGGATGGGGAAATAATTCTTCCATACCTATGGGCTAAGGTTTACATGGTTCTATAACTATATCCACCTCATATATCAAGAGAATCGATGTCCCTAGTGGTAGAGGTGCTGGAAAATATTCTCCCAGTCCTATAGGTTGGGATAGATCTTCTATTTCCACAATGATGGTGTCTAGTATAGCCTTTTTAATTTTCTATGATTTGTATTTTTAAATGTGAATGATTTTGAGAATTCTAAAAGTGTGAGCTTCTATTTGTAGAGTGTTACACAAAAATTATCTTTCTCAGGTGGAAGTTGTTCTCGACTTTCATGGATACCTAAAGTATGAGGATATAGATGGATCATCCCCATAGAGTTCCTTATTTATATGCTTTCGAAATAGTGGGTTTATACAAAATAGACAATATTTTATATTATATCTTCAAGCCTGTGTCTCTACCCAAGGTGATGATGTTTCACATCATTCTTTTTTATGCATTGAGTTGAAATAAAATAGGGTGAAATTAAATTATCCATATTCACCCCAACCCATGATGCACACATCAGGTGTGGAATATATAATTATTTATCATGGGAACTTTATACTATACAGAAAATTTGTCATAGGTGGTCATGTTTCTTCTTCACCTTTGGTATTTGAGCCACTAAAATGGCTTTGAAATCGATCTGATGACAATTTCTATTAAATAATAAATTAATGGTAGGATAATTTCTATAGGATGAATTTTTTTCATTGATTGGATGGATGGATACCCATATATTTTGGCACATTTCTTCTTTAGTGCTTCAAGAATTAAATAATGGGACATATCCAAGGCCTAGACAATCATCAAGTTATTTCCCATGGCTATTTCCTACCTCGTGGATACGAGTAGGGAATCCTCTACATGATCTAACTATAGGGGTCATTTTATGGTTTTTTAAAATTTAAGGGAGTTATGTGGTTCTTTATTCAATGTCACAAAGGGTGAACCCAAATTGTAACACCCTAAGATATCATAGTGTGTTATTTCTTCAAAATAATTCAATAACTTGCACTACACTCAACACTGAGTTAAAGCGCACCATGACTTACCAAACAAGCCGTTCAAAAGAGGTTATGAATAGTATTTACTAAATTTTAAACTTTATATAATCCTTATAATTTTAGAATCCATATTATGAGTTTTTTATACATAATGTAAGAACAAATTCCTTTTTTTCAGATAAAAGAAGTATTTTTCAAAAATGCACTTTTACCAACTTTAATAGTGAACCCTTTTTAAATCCAATATTTTAAACTTTTATATATTCAATTTGACTAAATAAATTCATTACATAGAATAGGAACATAAAAAAATTACAATGTAACACCCCAAGCTTCCATGATACGCTTCTCTTTGAATAATACAGTAGCGTGTATTGTACACAACTTCGAGTTCTAACACACACTACAACCAATCAAACTAGCCGTAATGAATATTAATACCTAGTTTTTAAAATTTTATAAATTTTATCTCTCAAAATGGACTTTGTTTTTGGATTTGAAGTATCCAATTTATCCTAAGGTGAAATTTTGGTACTTTTTGGATAACTTTAATATTTTGATGAATAGTGAAAATTATTAAATTTTAATTAAAAACAACTTTTTTAATCAAAATAATTAATAGTGATAAATTATGAATTTGAGTGGTTCTAAAGTATAATTAGAATATATTTTTACCATTTTATCCAATGGTGTTCATTAGAATTAATTTCACATTGAAATTGGACATAAACAATTGTCAATCTTTTGATATATATTGTTTCTTAAAAACACGCTATTTTTTGTGACAGCGGGAATTAATTATAAAATTAATTAATGAAACTTATATGTTTCGAATTTTTTAAAATAGAAATCATTTTTTAATTCAGAATATCAATTATATCTTAGGGTGAAATTTTGGCATTGTTCTGAAAAACTTCAATTTTTGAGGTATAGTGAAACTACTAAGTGATAGTTAAAAAACTGAATTTTTCATAAAACTTAATTTTACCTCTTCTGTGATTGGAATTTCAAAAATCCGAGAGACATGGTTAATATCAAAGAGTAAAATTTGGTTCAATGAGATGATAATAATTTTTGGTGAATAGTAACTTTTTTACGTTTATTTACCACGGTTAAAAGTAAATATGGTAATTAAGGGTAAAAATGATATTAATATTACCCTAACACATGTCCTAATTCTATTGGACAAGTTTATATCGACCAAAAACAACCTTAGGAATAAAATATTATCATTTAGGTCCACATGGAATAGATTAGGACATTTATTATTATTTAATTCAAAGAATAGTTAAAAGAGTTAATATCAAAGTTTATTTAGTAAAACAATTTTAATATAGGGTTATACATAAGATACATTTGATTGTAAATATATATTAGAAAGCTAAAAATATTTCCTACATAATTATATTTTATTTATAATTTTTAGACATTAAAAAAATATTTATTTATGACACAATGATGATGCAGTAATTAACTAATTAATGAAAAATATGAATAATTGATATTATAAATACCCAAATAAATGTAATATGAGACTTTTTATAAATACCAATAATTTAATAGAATAATATGACATGTTAGTATTGATTTAATTAACTTTTTTCGAAGTAATAATTCTGTTATGATTTTTTACAAAAATCAATTATTGAATAGTGTCAAAATTGACATAAAAGAGTTTTTAAGAAACATATTATATTATTAATTGATATTAAATTCCTAAAAATCTAAGGATCGTCCAAGAGACTTATATCATGATATTTGTATCATTAATGGACCACTTGGGGGTCTCTTGGATGTAAATAGTAAGTTTATTAACCATATAATATAAAAATACAAAGAGACATTGTAAAAGTGAAACTAATTAACTAAGAGTTAATATTTAAAGATAAGGTTAATATAATGACCCAAACGTGTCTAAATTATATTTTTTGAGTGGTTTTCGACCCATCCCCACCTTAACCTTTAAATAATCCACTTTTGAGCCATTATAAACCGAATATGAATTTTTTATAAAATAATATTTCTAGCTATTCCAAAGGTGCCCCTCACCCCTCTTATAAAAGGTCACTCTCCCTTCTCATTAACTCACACCTTAAAAGCCTTTTGGTTCATCCAACATCTGCCCAAATACTCTCTATACTTCCCTAACTTCATCTTAGATGCCTTCATTTAGTCATAAAGCCAACTTAAGGAGCCCTTTTGATCAAATCAAAAGGAAGAACCCGAAGAAGAGGTAATGATTTCACCACCCTTTTTCAAGTTCCTTTCTTCTTCCACTTCTTCTTTCTTTGTTATTAACATTCTAAAATAATGGATCCAGTATCTCCAATATACTGTAATATTATTATAAATATGGTACAACCATATTCATTATTCTATTCATCCTTTGAATGACATGTCACCATACGTGCGTACGTACGGCTTACCGTCTCCACATTGTGGTGTAATTGTTATTCAATATATTATTATTTGGATGGGTATAATAATGATTTTTAATTCTTTTAAATAATAAATATAACATGATATTTATTCTGTATATAATATATAACATCCAATTATATATTATTTTAATATCAAAAGAATGATATTTTCACTCGTGCGTACGTACGGATTACCGTCTCCACAACGTGATGAGATTCATTTCCAAGTTCACCATTCATCGACGATTATAAAAATATATATTACTAATAAGTATGTAATATATGACATAATAATTCTACTGGAGATATATATATATATATAATGATTTATGTAATTACATATATCTTATTCATTTACTTTTGTTCAATACTATATGAAAACCGAAAAAACGTTTATGCATACGTACGGACTACCGTCTCCATAAACGGTGTTTTCCATTTCATATATATGTCTATTATACATATTTATATTCTAAATATATAAGATATATTTATCATGTTTTATATTCTGGAATTATTTAAATCATGATCTAAGAGATACAACCAAGAGTTACAAGTTAAAACATGTATAATAAAGAAAGTGATTATTACCCAAAATGTTAACTTAACATGAATATTATTATTAAATGGGTAATATAAAGTCATAAATGAATCAGGTATGATATCATAAATATTAATATGGTTCTGGTATAATTTAATAACATACTACGATCTTCGTACAGGAGGTTAAACGTACCCTCGACTAAAGGAAAGTGCAAGGTAAGGGGTTTTCATCTCACTCCTTATTCCCGTGAGATTCATGCCATATTGCCACTATTACCTTTTTTGTGGTGTATGTACTACCCATAATTATATTCATTGTGTAATACACTTTAATTTATGTTTATTTATATATTCATTGTATTATACCTCTTTCATGGGTTGTATGTTTCGTAAGTTACCAAACTGGTAAGGGTTAATTTCACAATCTCTTTATTATCCGAGGTTGTTTTTACATAAGTACCTACTGGGACATATTTATTATCCATGTACATGTTTTATGAAAGAGTTTTCAAAGGGATTATTTTAAGGTACTGTTTACTAAAACATCATTTCAAATGTTTTAAATATTTATTCTTCTAAATCTTTCTCATTAATGTCCATGTCTTCAAAATGGTTTTTAAGGATTTATTTATATGGACATGAGTGTTTTTTTAAAATTTTAATTCCTTTCAAAAGTTTCAAAGTGGTATGGGACACTTTGATTCAAAAATGTATTTAAATGACTACTTTTATAAATTGTGACTATTAAATATTTTCATGAAAAAGGGGTATTTCTCTCAAAGAGTTTTACAAATCAATCTCTGCTATGTCAAAATCCTTTAATGGATTTTAAACTTGTTTTGAAGTTGATTTATAATGATACAAATCTTCCATATTTTGTTGAAGGTTTTTTGATATATTTTACTGTGGATGTGTTATTTTTATACCATTCATGGTTTATGGGTAAAGTATTGACATTTCTCATGCTAGTTTTAATACAAATTTTTATGTTATATTTCATCCTCTTCTAAAGATGAATGTGTTGGACTAGTATGTTCTGGGTTGGGGACCGGTAAAAGTAAGCCCTCTGGGTTGGTTTCTAGTTATTAGAGGCACTACGGGTTGGTGTCCGGTTATTAGAGGCACTCCGGGTTGGTGTCCGGTTATTAGAGGCACTCCGGGTTGGTGTTCGGTTATTAGAGGCACTCCGGGTTGGTTTCCGGTTATTAGAGGCACTCCGGGTTGGTGTCCGGTTATTAGATGAACTCTGGGTTGGTTTCCAGTTATATTTAGACCCTAGGCCTTGGAACGAGGCCTTGATAAAGAAATTAATGTTCAGCATTATGCATTCCATCATTATGAAAGTGGTTAGTGATATTGGATGTGATTATTCGATTAGTAGAATATCCATGTGAATAAGTAAATGGAATTATTTCATTTTATTTCTGCGATATTATGCTGAAGATCAAGTTTAAAAAGATATTGTTTTAGTTTTATACATTTCCTTAAATGTTTATGCTTATTTTTGAATTTTTTTCGTTGTATTTCTTACCCTTACTGAGCATTTGAGCTCATCCCTTTCTATGTTTTATTTTTCCCAGGATTCCAAGAAGTGTAATGTGATTGATATGCAGGGTTAAGACAAGGGAATAATGGAATTCATGAAGGATTATTTATGCTGGTTTGTAAGTTATGAAGAGTATTGTAACATTCATGTATGTAATCTATTTTCCAAGACTGCTAAACTTATCGGTTCTTCGGGACTTGGTTCCTTGTAATCATTCCAATGTATTAAAATAATGCACCGACTCTAGGTCACTGGGGTCGGGGCGTTACAGTTGGTATCAGATTAAGTTTAGAAATAACCTTGAAAACTGGATTTAGATAAACTCTAATTAGAGCACATAGCCCTAAGATAGACTTTAAGGATTAGTATAGAATAACTTCCTAGAATTTTGGTATTGTAGAGATTTTGTGAGTTTTCCGAGCAATACATCTCTGTCTGGATACGAGCTGGTAGAGGTGGCTCTGGCACAGATGTACCTAGGGGTAAAACCTGAAAACACCGCTTTGAGTTAGACTCAAACGGGACCTGGTGCATGATAACGGGACTTGCTGCACTCTTGGTTACAACACTCCCGGGGGATATTCTTAGGATAATTCTCATTTTATTTACAAACCATTATAAAGGGCTCATGAGTATATACTTACTCAAAGAAAAAAAAAATTATGAATATGAATTATATCCATAAACTGTTCAATTTTCATTAGGAATTATTTATTGCAATTCATAAACTGACCTAGTTTACGCTATTGTATAGAAATGGAGCCCAGTAGAAGGAATGTGAACTCCAGTAATATGTATGATCCAAAGAGTAAGAAGGGTCGTATCTTTCATGGTATTAAGACATTATTTAGAAGGTAAATAGTCTCCCACATATTATCATCATATGAAGAAATAGTATCATGTGTGGATAAGATAACTAAAGAGTTTACTGAGTCCTATGGCTTTGAAGGGAATCAAGAGAAGAAAAGGATGGAAGATAGAAAGATGGATAAAGGGAAGAGGGAAAAGAAGAATTTCCCCATATGTGATAACTGTGGGAAGAAACACCCTAGAACTTGCCTGAAAGGAATGGGAGTTTGTTATAAGTGTGGAGGAAAAGGGCACAAGGTACGTGACTGCAAGGGTAAGAAAATGCTTTCAAATGTACAATGCTTCATTTGCATGGAGTTTGGACACTACGCGAACCTATGTCCTAGTCATCACACTATGCTGCAAATGGTGATATTAGATAATAATAAAGTGATGATACTACCACAAATGAAGAGGAACGATTAGAGTTTTAATGTTGATTATGTCATTTGAGTGTTGTATCAACAATGTACTTGTAGTAATGATTATGGAGTATCTAAGGATTGTACTGCAGTACTATTTCATTAAGGACTTGAGATTGTGTGGAACAAAGAAAAGGGACTCAATAGCAGGATAAATTTTTGGAAAATATATGGTTGAGAGAATGATAAACCATAATATAGATCTGATACCGAGGTAGTGATTTTAAAATAATACATGATTGATTTGGATAAATTATATTGGATATTCATGACTACCTTGAAACTGATTAATGATTTGTATATTCCATCATTGTTGGAGTTTACAACATTTTTGGATTGAAGGAGTATATCCATTATTATTTAAGGAATAAGGGATCATAAATGTAATAAATAAGGTTTTATGGTAATTCAGGATATTGTAGTGTTTTAAAAGAATACATGATGAAGGTGTTCACATGTTATTACGCTGCAAAAAGGATCTTCATTTTTGGACTAAATCATTTTGGATAGTTTTAGTTTGGATTATTTTTGGATTTCCATAAAAGGACAACCTGGAGGGTGGGTGGAAACCTGTCACGTCTGGAAAGGCCGCAAGACATGAACCCACAACCGAAGTGCGGCAAGGGTGTATCACCTACCACTAGCCCACGTAATGTCTGGGATTAAATAATGTAGTTTTTTTTAAAGATCTGGTAGATGAATTATAAATTCATTTTTATTAACCCTATACGAATAGGATAGATAGAATATTTTTTTTACGTTCTATTATCTTTTAGAGTGAAAGATGAGTTTATGGTAGAAATTAGTTAAAGGATGGAACTCTACTTGTCAAGAATATATTTTTCTTCTTCTCTTATTCAATACTTTATTTAAGGAATCCTAAAACCAAAAATTTGTTATCCTAATACCCTATGTTTTGTTGAACCGATGGTTTTTCAATTCATCATAGATTGATGAATTTAAGGACCTCAATTTTACACTTGTTTGTGATTGATGACCTCAATCATGAACTATAAATATTTATGTTTTTCCTCCAATTATATGTCTCTAATTTCCACTAATGTTCTTCTAATCGAGATCATAATTTGGTGGTGACCCGTTCATTTCTCTTTTTCTCATATTAAGACTAAATTTTAGTAACCCAATTTCTGATGTGGGTTTCCCCACAAAGATATTTTCTATTTTCAACCTTTTATTTTTGAAGAACAATTTCAAATTGTGAGGACACAATTTATTGAAGGTGAGGAGAATGTAACACCCCAAGATTTCATAGTGTGTTATTTCTTCAAAATAATATAATAACTTGCACTACACGCAACACCGAGTTAAAGCACACCATGACTTACCAAACAAGCCGTTCAAAAGAGGTTATGAATAGTATTAACTAAATTTTAAACTTTATATAATACTTATAATTTTAGAAGCCATATTATGAGTTTCTTATACATAATGTAAGAACAAATTCCTTATTTTCAGATAAAAGAAGTATTTTTCAAAAATACACTTTTACCAACTTTAATAGTGAACCCTTTTTAAATTCAATATTTTAAACTTTTATATATTCAATTTGGCTAAATAAATTTATTCTTTAGAACGGGAACATAAAAAAAATTTACAATTTAACACCCCAAGCATCCATGGTACGCTTCTCTTTAAATAATACAGTAGCGTGTGTTGTACGCAACTTCGAGTTCTAACACACACTACAACCAATCAAACTAGCCGTAATGAATATTAATACCTAATTTTTAAAATTTTATAAATTTTAACTCTCAAAATGGACTTCATTTTTTGATTCGGAGTATTGAATTTAGCCTAAGGTGAAATTTTGGTACTTTTCGAATAACTTTAATATTTTGATGAATAGTGAAAATTACTAAATTTTAATTAAAAAAACTTTTTCAATCAAAATAATTAATAGTGATAAATTATGAATTTGAGTGGTTTTAAAGAATAATTATAATATATTTTTACCATTTTATCCAATGGTGTTCATTAGAATTAATTTCACTTTGAAATTGGCCATAAACAATTGTCAATCTTTTGATATATATTATTTCTTAAAAACACACTATTTGTTGTGACAGCGGGAATTAATTATAAAATTAATTAAAGATACTTATATGTTTTGAATTTTGTAAAATATACATCATTTTTGAATTTGGAATATCAATTATAACTTAGGGTAAAATTTTGGCATTGTTCTGAAAAACTTCAATTTATGATGAATAGTGAAACTACTAAGTGGTAGTTAAAAAACTGAATTTTTCATAAAACTTAATTTTACCTCTTCTGTGATTGGAATTTAGAAAATTAGAGAGACACGGTTAATATCAAGGAGTAAAATGTGGTTCAATGAGATGATAATAATTTTTGGTGAATAGTAACTTTTTACTTTTATTTACCACGATTAAAAGTAAATAGGGTAATTAAGGGTAAAAATGATATTAATATTACCCTAACACATGTCCTAATTCTATTGGACACGTTTATCTCGACCAAAAATAACCTTAGGAATAAAATATTATCATTTAGGTCCACTTGGAATAGATTAGGACATTTATTATTATTTAATTCAAAGAACAGTTAAAAGAGTTAAAATCAAAGTTTATTTACTAAAACATTTTTAATATAGGGTTATACATAAGATAAATTAGATTGTAAATATTAATTAGAAAGATAAAAGTATTTACTAAATAATTATATTTTATTTATAATTTTTAGACATTAAAAAGTTTAATTTATTTATGACAAAATGATTATGCAGTAATTACCTAATTAATGAAATATTGGAATAATTGATATTATAAATACCCAAATAAATGTAATTTTAGACTTTTTATAAATACCAATAATTTTCTAGGATAATATTACATGTTAGGATTGATTTAATTAACTTTTTTCGAAGTAATCATTCTGTTATGATTTTTTACAAAAATCAATTATTGAATTGTGTCAAAATTGACAAAAAAGAGTTTTCAAAACAAATATTATATTATTAATTGATATTAAATTCATAAAAATATACGTATCAGCCAAGATACTTATATCATGATAGGTGTATCATTAATGGACCACTTGGGGGTCTCTTGGATGTATATAGTAAGTTTATTAACCATATAATACAAAAATACAAAGAGACATTGTAAAAGTGAAACTAATTAACTAAGAGTTAATACTTAAAGATAAGGTTAATATAATGACCCAAACCTGTCTAAATTCTATTGTTTGAGTGGTTTTCGACCCATACCCACCTTAAAATTTAAATAATCCACTTTGGAGCCCTTATAAACCGAATATGAATTTATTAAAAAATAATATTTCTAGATTTTCCAAAGGTTCCCCTCATCCCTCTTATAAAAGGGCACTCTCCCTTCTCATTAACTCACACCTTCAAAGCCTCCTGGTTCGGCCAACCTCTTCCAAACTACTCTCTCAACTTCCCTTAATTCATCCTAGAGGCCTTACTTTAGTCATAAATCCAACTTAAGGAGCACTATTGATCAAATCAAAAGGAAGATCCCGAAGAAGAGGTAATGATTTCACCACCCTATTTCAAGTTCCTTTCTTCTTCCACTTCTTCTTTATTTGTTATTACCATTCTAAAATAATGAATCCAGTATCGCCTATATACTGTAATATTATTATAAATATGGTACAACCATATTCATTATTCTATCCATTTTTTAAATGACATGTCGCCATACGTGTATACGTACGACTTACCGTCTCCACGTTGTGGTGTAATTGTTATTCAATATATTATTATTTGGATGGGTATAATAATTATTTTTAATTCTTTTAAATATTAAATATAACATGATAATTATTCTGTATATATGATATACCATCCAATTATATATTATTTTAATATCAAAAGAATGATATTTTCGCTCGTGCGTACGTACGGATTACCGTCTCCACGACGTGATGAGATTCATTTCCATGTTCACCATTCATCGACGCTTATAAAAATATATATTACCAATAAGTATGTAATATATGACATAATAATTCTACTGGATATATATATATAAGGATTTATGTACTTACATATATCATATTCCTTTACTTCCGTTCAATACTATATGAAAACAGAAACAACGTTTATGCGTACGTACGGACTACCGTCTCCATAAACGGTATTTTCCATTTCATATATATTTCTATTATACATATTTATATTCTAAATATATATGATATATTTATCATGTTTTATATTCTAGAAGTATTTAAATCATGATCTATGTGATACAACCAAGAGTGACAAGTTAAAACACGTACAATAAAGAAAGTGATTATTACCCAAAATGTTAACTTAACATTGAAATTATTATTAAATGGGTAATATAAAGTCATAAATGAATCAGGTATGATATCATAAATATTAATATGGTTCTGTTATAATTTAATAACATACTACTATCTTCGTACAGGAGGATAAATGTACCCTCTACTAAAGGAAAGTGCAAGGTAAGGGGTTTTCATCTCACTCCTTATTCCCGTGAGATTCATGACATATTGCCACTATTACATTTTGTGTGGTGTATGTACTGCCCATAATTATATTCTTTGTGTAATACACTTTAATTTATGTGTGTTTACATATTCATTGTATGATACCTCTTTCATGGGTTGTATGTTTCGTAAGTTACCAAACTGGTAAGGGTTAATTTCACAATCTCTTTATTATCCGAGGTTGTTTTTACATAAGTATCTACTAGTAAATATTTATTATCCATGTACATGTTTTATGAAAGAGTTTTCAAAGGGATTATTTTAAGGTAATTTTTACTAAAACATCATTTCAAAAGTTTTAAATATTTATTCTTCTAAATATTTCTCATTAATGTCCATGTCTTCAAAATGGGTTTTAAGGATTTATTTATTTGGACATGAATGTTTTTTTAAAATTTTAATTCCTTTCAAAAGTTTTAAAGTGGTATGGGACACTTTGATTCAAAAATGTATTTAAATTACTTCTTTTATAAATTGTGTGACATTTAACTGTTTTCATGAAAAAGGGGTATTTCTCTCAAAGAGTTTTACAAATCAATCTCTTCTATGTCAAAATCCATTAATAGATTTTAAACTTTTTTTGAAGTTGATTTATCATGATAAAAATATTCCATATTTTGTTGAAGGTTTTGTGATATATTTGACTGTTCATGTGTTATTTTTATACCATTCATGGTTTATGGGTAAAGTATTGACATTTCTCATGCTAGTTTTAATACAAATTTTTATGTTATATTTTATCCTCTTTTTAAGATGAATGTGTTGGACTATAATGTTCTGGGTTGGGGACCGGTAAAAGTAAGCCCTCCGGGTTGGTGTCCGGTTATTAGAGGCACTCCGGGTTACTGTCCGGTTATTAGAGGCACTCTGGGATGGTGTCTGGTTATTAGAGGCACTCCAGGTTGGTGTCCGGTTATTAGAGGCACTCTGGGTTGGTTTCCGGTTATATTTAGCCCCTAGGCCTTGGCACAAGGCCTTGATAAAGAAATTAAAGTTTACCATTATGCATTCTATCATTATGAAAGTGGTTAGTGATATTGGATGTGATTATTTGATTAGTAGAATATCCATGTGAATAAGTAAATGGCATTATTTTATTTTATTTCTGCCATATTATGCTAAAGTTCAAGTTTAAAAGGATTTTGTTTTAGTTTTATACATTACCTTAAATGTTTATGCTTATTTTTGAATGTTTCCGTTGTATTTCTTACCCTTACTGAGCATTTGATCTCACCCCTTTCTATGTTTTATTTTTCCCATGATTCCAAGAAGTGTAATGTGATTGATATGTAGGGTTAAGACAAGGGAATAATGGCATTCATAAAAGATTATTTATGTTGTTTTGTATGTTATGAAGAGTAATGTAACATTCATGTATGTAATCTATTTTCCAAGACTGCTTCACTGATCAGTTCTTCGGGACTTGGTTCCTTGTAATCATGTCAATGTATTAAAATAATTCACCGACTCTAGGTCACTCGGGTTGGGGTGTTACACAAAGGGGTTGAAGATGGTGGTCATTACTCTGAATTATCCCCTACATGAGATAAGATTTTTTGCAGGAAGAGATGGAGGGCTTCGTACGGCTGGATCGTCCACTTGATTGCTTCCCAGTATGATGGTACACTTGTATTATTTTTTAAAAGGATAGGACATTATTTTTGGGTTGAAAAGTCATGGGAGAGGTTTAAAGGATAAATTTTCATGTTATCATATGAATGATTTTTAAGGAAAATTATATTGTGTGATATTCTAAAACAGTCAATGATAAATCCACGAGGAGGACTTTATTAGGTAAATATTCCTTTTTCTCCAGATATGAAGAAAGGATATCCTTAGGCTTTAAAAAATATTATGGATACCTTCAAGGATGTAATCATTTATTAGGGAAATAATGTGGTCATATTCCTAAGTTTTCATTAGAGTATATCATCGAGCTATTTTGGGTTGGGTAATGATATACACCTGATACTTTTCTTCCATCAGAATATGTTAGTGGTTTATTCTATATCAGGTAGGAGTAAGAATATATACTTCATCATAAATTTATTTATGTGTATACCTATGAATCGTCACATTGGGTGTGGGGAAATGAATTTTTCCTTATTTTTTTTGGAATATGTCAATTTTCCTTTTTAGATAAGAGTGGGTGTATTATCTTTACCCTGAGTTGTTATTAGAGTATAAACTACTCTATTTGAAGGAATAATAATATATGAATGTACCTAATGGGTCACCAAAATTTATTGATTTCTATAATTTACCATTTTTACTATAATATCCTATAAATTGTTTACTATATGAGTAGTAATATACACATTCTTCTCTATTTCCTTGAGAATATATTAACAAGCTTCCACTATTGGAATGAAAGTATGATACCATTCATGTTCTACTTTCACTATTTAGATATGATGATGAGCTTTGAAAGCAGGGATAGGGATATGGGCTTGACCCTTCATGGATACAAGAATATGTCGATATGGTTCCACCAATGTTTCCAGAGTATGCAAATAGACTTGATGGGTGGGAGTTGGAAAATCAGTTTTCCCCCTGTAGGACATTCAGATATACTGGCATAGTTCCTCTAGTACTACTAGAGTATGATGGAAGACCTACTAATTATGAATAGGTATATGAGACTACTCGTCAGATGTTTCCAGAGTCTCTTTATCGACTTCTTATATGGATGTGAGAATATGACTCCCCCCACACACACACTATTTGGTGGTTCATTTCCCTATACAAGATCTCTTGGGTTATCGGGTCTGAGATACCATGGATATGATCTTCTAGGAAGCAACCTTGATAGTTTGTTAAGGACTTTAATTCATACAGTACTAGTCTCAATAGTATTTGGGAAGATCCCTCTTGTTTGAATCCTATATATGAGTGGTGGAATTATAGAACTGATCTACCTTTTTAAGGTAATATAGTCAAACCTTATCAGGTTTTAGGGATAAGATCCTAAAATGATTTGAGGTGAATGTGTATGCCACCAAAATATTTACAACCTTCTAATTCTGAGTTGAACTATAAAAATATAGTGCCTACAAAATCCTCTAATATCTCTCTAGTATCATGATGGTACCATGGTGGTGTTACTCCCTCACCAATTCATTTTTTACCTATTTTTGACGATATTACATCAATGACAGAACTCGCTCAGTCATCAAGGTCACATCTGTAAAACACTGAAATTATAAAATAAGAACATAATATTTGATAGAGGAAGTGACACACAACACTAGGATTAAACAACCTAGAAATTATATTTCTTTAAATTTAATATCATTTATAACTTATGTTACACACAAACCTAAGTCTAAATGAGTTGTAATATTGTAACCTATTATATCCTTATAGTTAATTATAGTATATGGGTAGTAAAAACTAAATTATAAAAAATATATGGTTTACACATGTCAAAATTTTTTGTTTATCTATTAATTAGTAATAAAATAATAAGAAAAATAAATTTTTTCTGAACAAATGTTTTTTTTCAAAAGACTGTTTAGTCATGCTTTGCATAATAAATTTAAAGTTAAAATTTTCCAGTTTTAGAAAATTTATTTGATAAAATTAACTTCATTTTTATAAATAATCATATAAAAATTATCTTATCGTGATTTTTTGTGATTTTTCTAAAATGTTTCATTTTTTGATGAATAGTGAAAAATGTTGATTTTTAATTGAAAATCAGCTTGTCGTTTAAATAATTTAAAATATTAAATTATATTTTAAATTTTTTTAAAGTGAGATTAATTCAATTAAATTAAAATTTAACTAATTTATGGAATTAAAATAAACTTTAAACTGAATTTTGGTTTTAAAACATTATATATTTATGAGAAATTTCTCTTTGGAAACCTAATTTTTCACTATATCTAAGGGTATATTTTTAAATTGGATTCTACCACATTTTTTAATTAAATTTCAAAAAATTAATTCCATATTTGGAATCATAAAAAATTTTATTATCTAATAATTTCAACATAATTTTTTACTATAATGAATAGTGAAGACAATAAAAATATTATCATGGTTGAGGTGAAAATGGGTTTATCGGGGAGTTAAACTAAGAATACAAGGGTTAAAATGGCCTACCAAATTTAAAAATTCTACTTAGATGCCCATATTTCCACATTTTTTATCCCAAATTTGAACCTAATGTTATTTGGAATATTTTCATGTAAATTACTTTAACTTTTTTGACTATATTGGAAATTTCTAAGTAATTTTCAAGAGGGTTCCCTTTTCTCCACTTATAATAGGGAATTACCTCTATTAACTTATCCCCATATCCCAAGGGCTTTGGCTAACAAAATCCTATAAAAATAAATCTTCAACATCCTTAGAAACATTTTATATCTTCTTTTCCGCACAAACACTACTACAAATATGGCCTTTATCTGCTCTAGAAAAGTGCATTAACATCATTAAAAAATCGATGTTAATCGAGGCGAAGATAAAGGGGGTCCCTTTTATCAGCGCTCAGAAAAGCGATGATAAAAGTCAAAAAAATTAATAAAAAATAAAAAATAATATATAATGTTTGGGGAGGAATTTTAACAACGCTTGACCCCCCCCCCCCCCCCTTATAAATTCTAGGCAGACCCCCCCCCCCCCCCACTCTCATGCGTGCTGCCCTTGCCCGTGCATCGCCCAACATGTTTGCGTGCACCTCCTTGCTTCCACCCGAACTCGAACCCGCGATCTCCCCCTTGCGGGCCAGCACCTTTAACACTAAGTCATTTCATTTTTTTTCTATTTAATGATATATATATAAATATAGTTATATTTATTAATATATTAATATAGATTCATATTAATATAAATATATTTAGTTATATTAATACATATATATTTATTCATATTTTAATATATATATATATATATTTATTTATTTATTTATAGTTATATTTATTCGTATATTAATATAGATTCATATTAATATAAATAAATTTGGTTATATTAATACGTATATATTTATTCATATATTATTATATATATATTTATTCATATATTAATTTATATTTATATTTATTTATATATATAATTTTAGTTATAATTTTTTATCCATATATTTATTTGTATATTAATATATATTTATAAGATTAGTTTTAAATACATTTATAAAATATGTTTTTATGAGTGTTTATAAAATTATAAATATATATATATACAATACACACACACACAAACACACACACCCACACATACATATATATATACGAATAAATACAGATACATATGTATATATATATATATATTTGTGTGTGTATTTAAAAATCCATAGAATATTAAAATGACTATAACTTCTAATCTAGAAGTCTGTTTCAACATTGAAACCCATAAAATTGAAGAAAATGAAACAATCTATGATATGATATGTGGTACAGGCCTACAGTACTTTCAGATCAGAAGTTATACCTGTTTAAATGTTAAAAAATCGGGGTATCCTAATTAAAAACTTAGTTTTGGAGTCCTTCTGAGACTTTTTGGCCTAAAAAATGTGACCAAAGGTTTCCTTCTGTCACTAGTGCGTAGAGATCATCGCAATCTTCGATTTGATATGTTGTAGAGCTCAAACAGACACATGTATCAAAAGTTATGGTCATTTGAAGTTTGAGTTACATTTTCAACTTATTTTAGATCTTTTATTCATTTTTTAAATTTTTTGTGTCTTCAGATAGTTATTAAATTATTATTAGTTGATGATAAATATGAAATTTTTAATTAATAATATTTTTTAAAATATTTTAATTCCATTTTCACTAAATTTATTATATATTAAATGTAATAGTCTATTTATACTTATCTAAAACATATTTAAAATATATATGTTATATTAATATCAATATAAATATACATATATAATAATATATTATTTTTCATGATTTTTTTCATATAAATTTTATCAGGGCTAGGAAAAAGCACTAAGAAAGCCCTTCTTTATCAGCACTACTAAAAAAAGTGATGATAAAGGTTGGTGCATCCCTTTCCCATTTTTGTAGTAGTGAAAGGACCAATACAAGGGTCCTTTAGAGGAGATCCAAATGGGGTTTCTCTTAAAGAAGGTGAATTTCATAACAAATCTCTTTCATTTTCTTTATTCTTTTTACACCTTTAATTATATATTAAATCTTATAATGGAATAACACTATAATCTCTCATATAATGATATTTTATTATGTTACTGACATAATATTTATCTATCTCCACTTTCATCAAATGGGAAATGATACAATTTATCGCGTGTACAATAGACTACCGCCTCATGAACCGATTTAATTCATTTTTCATAACCACCTTTAAAGGATGGATATAATTACTTATTTTACAAATTTATATGATATATTTGATATAATTACACTTTTTTAATTAAAATATAATATATACCTTCTTACATTACATTCTTTTTAAAATATGATAGTATCGCTCTTGTGTACAGCAGAATACCGCCTCAAAATGCGATGTGATTCGTTTTTCACTTATGATTTGCCTAAAAAGTAAAATCTTTAAATTTAATGAATATAAATGATATATGGGACATGATATTGATTCTTTATGATTAATAAATCACCCATTTTCTTACCCTTTTCCCATTAAGGAAATTATAAAGTTGCTCGTGTGTGCGTACAACCTACTATCTCCACGAAGCGATGTGATCCATTCTCTATGTTAAAATTTAAATAATGATTCTAATAATATATCTAATGAAAAAAATGATATTTATAACATTAATAAAATTATTCTTATGATTTAACTATATAATATGTGTATGAACCAGATCTTTCATGAGAAAACACATAGGATAAAGCAAGGAAGTTACCACCTCAAATAATGAAAATAATAAATTATTATTAACAAACGGGAGGAAAATGTTATAATGGAATCATATATTATATTATTAAATTCTAATATGGTTCTATTATAAATTAATAAAAATATTAAAATCATTATATAGTGTGTTAAATAATGTTCAACCAAAAATAAGTGTGAGGTAAGGGACTTCGTCTCAATTTTCCTTCATTAAAGAATATTTTATTATTATACACATAATTTATTTAATATGGTGTATATAATTCCTCATATAAATTTAATTTCATGATTAATTAATAATTATTTGTATTTTATATTTTGATATGAAAATTACCAAGTTATAAATAATTCCATAACTCAATTACTTTTTGTTGGGTTATATTACTTCTTCATTGTCTTTGATATTATACAATTATTTGTGTATTTATTTTTGACTATATTGTTATTTATAACCACTTATTTTATGTGGATTTAAATTGGATACAAATAATTTATTAAATGGTTAATTCTCACTTCAATGTTATGGTCTTTGTAAGGGTTAATTTCACAAACTCATTTTAACCGAGATTGTTTATGCTTGAATTTACATTGAAAAATATTATTTGATAATTTTATAATAAAACTAGTTAATTTTATTCATATATTATTTTTTCAGGAATTTCACAAGTAATATAACCATTTTTTCACTTTTTTGTACTTAAAATGACTAAGAAAATGATTTTAATTAAATCTGACTTCATTTCACTCTTCGGCCCAAAATATTTTTTATCTAAAAACCAAGTTTTAAAAATTGTTTTTAAATTTTAAAAAATATTTATTAAAAAAAATTACCCATGTTTAAATTTTATAAAAATGTTCTTTGAATTAATCATATTTTTGTTTTCAAAATATTTCATGTTTGGATTTTAACGTAAAAGTGAAATGAATCTTTATTTTATCATGTATGGAATGAATAGAATTTCTAAAATTCATGACCACTCAATGTTTTAAGTATTATTTTATATGTTTCAATGGTTATTTTCAAATAAAATTATTCACAAAATAGTTTTTAAAATTTTAGTATTAAAACTGTTTTCAAGGTAAAAAATATATTTTCCTCAAGAATGTTTTAATGACATTTTTATGGAATTTCTAAATTTCAATGACACTAAATATTTATTACACAAATACTACACTAGGGGTATGTTGTATTTATGATATCCTTAATCATTCTATTTATGGTTTATGATCATTTTTACAAAGTAAATTTTTTATATTCACTTTCTTGATTTGTTCTGGAATCCATTAACATTCCCCTAAATTATTAACTTTCTTGTGATCATTGACATTATATTACCCTTAAATATACATATTATTTATTATGGGTATGTTTATTTCTTAAAATTTATATCATTTCTACATACGGTTTTCTACATTGAATATTATTTGTTTAACTTGATAAAAACTGATAAATCTATATTCTTTAATCAATATGAAAATTTTATGATAAAGAACATTTTTCATGTATTAAATTTATTATTCCATATGTGAGGAATGCTTTAGACATAAAGTGATGGTTGGGTCCTGAATTAGATAGCCCCTTAGTGCATCAGTAGTCTCAGGAGGTAAACCAGTAAGCTACCATTAAATAGGTTTCAGCCTGTAGTTTTAAACCTTATTGTTAAAGGTCTTAATGGTATATATATCATGTATATAAGAATATTACAATCATTGATGAATCCTTTCCTTTATTTAGAATTCAATTATTATTATCCATGATATTTTCATAATAATATTATCTTTGTATGCATTTAATTCTCAGTTATTGATTAAATGGAATTGTTTTAAATTTATTTACCTTTCCATATTGATTATTATTTATTTGATCATGATAGTGAAATCATTTAAATGGAATGTGTGTTCTGTTATTTACCTTTCCATGTTTATTATTATTATTGATTCATGATAACTTGCACTGTAATTAACTCTTACTAAGAATCTGATCATACCCTTATTTTATTCATTTCTTAGGAATCTAGGAAGTGTAATATGAATTATTTTCAATGATATTATTGTGGGAATAATTTTATTCTCAAAAAAATTATTTTGTAATTTTTTTCTCAAATATAATATGGGAATCATATATTTATCTAGTTTACCAAAACTACTAAACTATTCAGTCCTTTGGGATATGATTCCTTAAATATCATGTCAATATAATAAAGTAGACATCGACTCCATGTTACAAGGGTAAACGTCATTATAGTTGGTATTAGAGGGATTTTATAAGAAACCTTAAGAACTAAATTTTGAAAACTATATATTAGGGACATGAACCTATGATAAACAATGATAATAAGCATAGAAGAATAACCTAATGTTTTTTTAAGGAGGATATTATGCGGTTTTTTCAAGAAACACATCCTCTTATGGATATTATATGTGGATGTGTTTCTAGAAAATATGAACCTAGGGGTAATAACTATAACAAGGGTGTATTGGAATTGACCTGATCATCATCTAGTGCATAACAACTAGCCATATTGTGCACCAAGTTTGACACTATTTGGGGATATTATTTTTATAATTCACATTTTCATTACAGACCATTGTGAAATATTTAAATATATAATTATAATGAATGACCTAGGTTAAGCCTAAGGTGTTTTACATTGAAAATAATGTGCCTCAGAGGAATGATAAAATGCTTTATGTGTGGAAAACAAGGGCTTAAAGTAATGAATTTCCAAAGTAAAAATAACGAGTATGATAGAAGGAAATAAATATCTTCCTAGTGATCCATTTATAGTTCATTTTATTAAATGTGTGGAACATGTGACTTATCTAAGTCAATTCCATTTTCTAAAGGTTAACCACTAGACCAAGGATAGACTAATGTTGAAATAAATTGTATGAAGTATTTATTTATTGGGATTCAATAATAAAATTCAAGAACTATTTTTACCAGTGATATTTTGGTTATACTAATTATGAAATATCTAAGGATTGTGATAAATTTTACTAGCATATATGACTTAATTAACATAATATTTATGGATGCCATCATTGTTTTATGAGTTTAAAATTGATCATAAGTTCAAATTCATAAACACCCCTTTTACGTTTTATGTGTTGAAATTTTACTAAGATTACATAAATTTTGGGATAAATTTATATCAACACATCCCATTGGTTTAGTATATATTTTAGTGAAAAATATATTTAAGAAAACAATTCCATAGTATTTCAGGAATACGTTTAAATGTTTTGGTAACATTTAGGGATTATATTATCTTTGATTTTGAGGTAATTATGGGTTGAAACACTTTGGGAATGTTATTGGAATTATATTGATATAGTTTTATAAAAAGTAAAATAGAATATCGGGTGACTACCCATCATGTATAGAAAGTTCATGAGTCGTAAACCCAAAACCCAAGAAACAAAAGGGTTTAGTACCTACCACTAGCTCATGTGATTTTCTAGTTAATATGTCATTATTTTTATTTAAATTATTTAATGAATAAATATTAATGATAAAACAGGGGTGTTACTATTGAGGTTTAAATATTAATGTATTATATTGGATAACTTGGATTAACAATATTGGTTTTAGAAAATAATTAGAGAAATATAGGAAGAATTTATACTTTTTTATGGATCTTACAATCCATTAAAAGTTAATTTTAGTGATTTATGAAAAAAATATAGTTTTGGATATTCATTTCATGGAGTAAGTGGTGAATTTAAAATTGATTGAATCATGACAAAAGGATGAAATTATGCTTATGAAATAAAAATTTATCAAGTATGTATATTTCCTTATATTATTATATAGTAAAATAATTCTGAAAATTTATGGAAATGATCTTGATACACAAAAATATCTTATTACCTTCATATCCAATTAATAAAATGTTCTTTTAAATAATCACATATTTATGATTTTGAGGTCATTAAAATCCTAATGATGATTCAATTTATTTTTATCAATTAATTATATCTCTCTCAATAATTATTCATTATTTTCTTTAAATGTCTATATCTTCACTTTCCAACAATTGTTTACTACTTATAAAACTATTTTTTTGTTATTACATATGAACTTTTTACATTCCTTTCTCTCTTATTAAGAGGATATTTTATTAATCCTTTTTATGTTGTGGGTTTTCAATAAATAAATTTCTAAATATCCAACCCTTGACTTCTAAACGGTCGATAAAATTATGAGGATGAAATTTCTTTAATGTGGGGAGAATGTAACACCCCAAAATTTGAAAAGAAGAACATTTTATTCAATATAGTATTCAACATAAATCATCGAGCATAAAAACTCTCAAAATATATTTCTTTAATTTTAATCTCTTTGATATCTTACGAAACATGAAACCCCAATTCTAAATGAACTTTAATATGGTATACTGTTATAACCTAGCAGTTAAATATGAGGGTATGTATGACAACTTATTCTTAATGTACCTAGAAATTACATAATTTTTTGTAGAATACATAAAAAAATACAAAAATAGATTCCCAAATACCATATTAGTTTAGTGCCTTAGGAAACATAGAAACATAAACATTGGTATTTGGGAATCGGTTTTTTGTATTTTTTTAAGTATTATAAAAAAATATCTTAGACATATCATACATAAAATATATCTTCATAACCACGGGAAGGAAACATAAAAATGGGTGAGATAAAATTCTTAGTAAGGTTAAACAAGTGAGATATATAAGCATAAACATGACCATAAGGGTATGATATTGTGATCATAACATGCGAATATCATACCATTCATATCAAAATATCATAGAAATGGATCATGGAATAAAGGTTAGTAGTTCCTAAGGCATTAATTATATGTAAATCAGGATAATAAAACATGAAAGAATAACATATAAGTAATACATGGAATTATGGCATAAACATAGACATGTAATATCATTACCGATAAGTCAAGACACATTGACAAAACTTATTAGGCCACTTCATGGGGACTACAACTAGTAGGAGGGTCACACAACCATCCCAATTCATAGTCCTTTCCTTGTAAGGGGTTAGGCTTCCCCATATTCTAAGAGTGTATCAGGTTTCCCCATATTCCCATTTTTGATCGGGTTTCCCCATCTTCCCATAGTGGATTAGGTTTCTCTGTATTCTTATAGTGAATAGGGTTTCCCCATCTTTCATAGTGGATTGAGCTTATCTACTTGATTCATGTCATTATCTATTGAGATATAAATTTTTACCCAATGCATTGGATAGGGATATAGGTCCCACCCTTATCATTATTAAATCATCTTTACATGTTCCAAAAAATCATAAGAAATAATTTCATAACCCATTAAATTAAGTAGGTGTTATAAACATATAATCATACCTTAACTTGTTGAAAAATACATGTTTCATAATCATTTCAGCACATTATAACCCATGAAAAAAAGCTATTTTCAAAATAATATAACTTTTGAAAGAGAAATAGGTTTAAAAAATCATGTCATCAAAACATATATCATTCATCTAATTAATATGATTGGAAAACATGAATAATATCCCCATAAGGCCATGAGTTACACCAATGGATTTTATCTTATATGGAAAATAGTTTTGAAATATCATCTATACAAATTTAATAAGGAAAATATAGTTTTTCTTTAACAAATGCCGAAAACCTTTTGAAAACCATTTTCTTGAAAATAAACATTAAAAAATATAAATTAAACTTTTAAATCCTTTTTATTTTAAAAACTATAATTAAATCTTGAAAAAAATTTAAAACCCATATACCTAAAAAACATATAAAATAATCTTAAAAACATTGTGAAACCAATTTCTTTTAAAATATTTTCAAAACATATAATTAATTCTTGAAATTTTTTTGAAATTAATTTCATTGAAAATTATTTGAAAACGTTTAAAGAAAATTTGAAATCATTGAGATCATTTTCATGGAAAATAAACTTTTCAAAACATATAAAGGAATCTTTGGAAATCATTTAAAAAACCTTTTAAACATAAACCATTTTTGAAAACCATTTTTATGAATCATTTTATAATCAAAAAAATTACATAATATTTGGGGATATTTTTTCTTAAAAAATAACATTGAAAAATTAAAAAGGAAGAATCAAGGAAATGATGGTCATGACAGAGGGTAAGTCTGTACATGCAAAACATTTCTTTTACACCTTAAAATTTTGAAAAAAATCCTTGATCAAAAAAAGACAAGAATATTAATTTTGAAAAAAAATTAAAAAGATATAAATGGGTACAAAAAAATTAAAAATCATATAATACTAATAAAAAATTTGAAAGAATTTTTAGAAAGTATAATTTTGAAAGAACACATATTTTTGACTGAAAGGATAAATAAACATAGATTTTCATAAAAACATTTTATTATTTATCTTAAGTACCAAAGAGTGAAAAAAATGGTACCATTAATTGGATATAATATGAATAACTATAGATTAAGAAAATTCATGATATTTCTTGAGATATGGATTATAATATTTCATCAATGAAATCATAATCATAAATAATCTCAATAAACAATAAGATTATATCAATAAACCATTACAACTTTAGTAACATTGAATCATAATAAAATGTAAATAATAAGATTAAATACAGATTAAAATATCATTAAAATAATTATATTCATGATATAACATGTCAAAGGAAGTTTATACACCTCAAAGAAAAGTATAGGTGCATAACATGGCATGTGGCTCAAAGAAGGTAAATTGAGACAAAATTACATTACTGATTTGATAACTTTTGAAATTTAAACTCGATGAAAGAAATATCATAAAATAGATATGTAAATACCTTTAAATTTAATTATAATAATCATAAAATAAATTAATGGTCAGTATTCACACCACATATAATAAATCTGAGGTGAACATGGCATGTGTCTCATGAAAAATCAAAGTGAGACGAAGAAACCCTTACCTTAAGTCTTGAATCTATTCATACTCATTAAAAACACCTATATAATAATATAAGTTTATTATAAATCTACCATATAAACATATTATGATATATAATACCATATATGTCTTTATATTTCCCTCTTATTAATACATCCATGTTAAGGTCATGTTTAAGGTAATATCTATTTTTTGAGGTGTCTTAATTTGTTATATTTTTTGTCCTCATAATTATATCATGATTTAAATAATGTAAACCATTATATAAATATAATTTATATTCATTATATATGTATTTATAATAATATATAAAATATAGAAATATGCAATGGAATTTACCGTTCATGGAGATGGTAGGTCGTACGTACACATGAACATTGATTCGGTTTAATTATTGTATTGAAAGAAAGTAAGTAAAGGAAATATATATAGTAAAATTATTATTTCAAATATATTATATAAATTTACTAAACCCATCCTTAATATGATCCATGTAGATTGTTAACTAATCACATCACTTTGAGAAGGTGGTCGTCTACACTTCCCAAAAAAAAATTATCGTATTTACACAAAATGGAAAGAATGATGGTATGTGTCATATAATAATTCAAGAAAAATATATACATCCTAGATATCATATATATAATATAATAATAAATTTTTCTTTATAATTTTCAACCATGAGTGGTGGTAAATTAAAAACAAACAACATCATTTCATGAGGTGATAGTTCACCGTAAACAAGAACAGTAAGTTTCTTACCCATTAGATAGAATTGTGCATGATTTTAGGTTTAAAAATTATAATAACAACATATAAGAATATTTATGATACTTATTTTATCATATAATAATGTAATAATATTATTTTAGTGAGTGGATAATGAAAATAAAACAACAGATCTTGATGAAGTATGTTACCTACTCTTTAGGTAACTCATTTTTGTTTACACCATTGGGATTCCATGGATGGATTTAGATATAAAGGGTGAATTATTAGATGAATTTTCAGGATTTTGGGAGGATATTTGTGTATTTTTTCTGAGACAAAGACTTTTAGTGGTGTGAATAAGTGAGAGGGGCGAGTTCTTTTTTATAGTGGTGGAAGAGTGGCATTCATGTAAATTATTTAAAAGGGAATTCCACCCATGTTTTTTATAAGAAAAGTGGCTCCAATAATGAACCAAATTATATTAAATGAAGGAAATTGTAGAAATAAGGCCATATAATATATTTTAGAAAATTTTCTAGGTTATTGTTTCTCTTAATTGAAATTTTCAGTCATTTGTTAAGCTAATTTTTCTCCTAATCACTGTAATAAATTTTAATCACTTTCACTAATATTTTTTGTCCAAAAATAAGTTGAACTTATTAGAAACTATAAATTGTTATTATACCAAATATGAAATATATTTTTCAAATCCAAATCACATATGGGTTATAAATTAATTTAAATTTAATCCATCGGATAGGACGACATGGTGGGTTTTTTAAGTAAAAATGTTCAAAAGTTTAGTATGTTTTTATTTCCAATTTCAAAGTAAAATTGATTCAAATGACCTAAATTGGATTAATTGGTGTATAATTTATCTAATTTAACTTTAAAACTATCTGAAAACATAATATATCATTATAAATAAATTATATGAAAAAAATTAATTAAAATTCATAATTATTCATTATTCATCAATAAATGAAACTTCATTAAAAAATACAAAAAATTCATCCAAATCTAATTTTTTTGTTAAAAATTAAAAATTTAAACTTATTTTTTAAAATAAAAATTTCAAAATTTTCAAAAATTATATTTAAAATTTCTTCTTCATTAAAAGGCAGTAAAATTACTTTTTTGAAGAATACATTTTTTATTCATAAAATTTGATCGATTCTTCTCTTATACCAATAAAAATCATTGGATGAGTATCAAAAATATTGATTGAATATATAATATATAAATATTATTAAAAACATTAATAAAAGTGGTTTTTTTAATTTATTGAGACAAAATTGTGTTTGTACATAGAAAAATAGTTTTCTTAGAAAAGTAATTTCTTTATATTCAAATAGTTCTTACATTCACTTATAGTAATTGATAACCAAAGGATAAATATTATACACATGTGTAAATTATACTTTTACAATTTATTTAATCTTATTCATAACTTCCATTCCAATGGTAATGTGGTAGCTATAACAATATATTAGCAATTTTATTAATATTATGTTATAGTTTGGTAAAAACTTGACCTTGACTATAATTCAAGCTATATAAGGGACTTGGTATTGTGTATAATATAATAAAAACATAGTGTTGTGTGTACCAAAATATAATCTAATCTTTGTGTGGTTTTGTTGAAAGCTAAATATAGTGCATTAATAAAAAACTATATTTAGTGTTGCATGAAATGAAAAATATAAAAAATATTAAATTAATTTTAAAAAATATTTCACAAAATCTTAGGGAGTTACATTCTACCCCCTTTAAAATTAATTTCATCCTAGAAATTAATTTGGGATATTATAGGTTTAATACATTAAAGTTTATTTCATAGAAACCCTCATCATAAAAATTAATAGTAAATCTTCCTTTAAAATAGAATGTTGGAAACATGATGGTTACACAAAGTAACTCATAACTAGGATTTAGCATGGGATAACATTGGTGTAAAGTGAAAAAATGGACATTAAAGAGACATATAACCATTGTATTCTAATGTAGATTGATAGGAAATAAGATCAGGATAAATCTAACACTCAAAATGTCATAAATTTGTGATGATCAAATTGGCTATTTGATTCCTTAGAAAAGAAGGTACTAGGATAAACTTTTCAGTTCCAAGATCTTTTCCCTAGAGTTGAATAATTTCTTTTTGAAGATGTACTTACTTGATTCAGTAAAATATTACCATTTTTTGTGCCTTGATCAATTTCCACCTAACCTCTTTCTTCAAAAATAAAGGTGAATTTTTCATTCTTGAAACACTAACAGATCATGAGATCCATGATAATCCATCCAATTTTTCATCAGTTACCATCAATACGATGTTGTTAAAATATGTTATCCAATATTCATAAATCCTTGTGTGGAGATATAATACTTTAATCTCAGAAACAACATCTAAAGTTCAACTTAAACTTTTCGTAATAGTTTAACCCTGTAGTCCTTACAAAATATGGAAATATAAAACATTAAAAATAAAGTCATCGAATCAGTTCAACATAGATCCCACATATATCATATGTTATGTAATATCCCACCCCTCATCATTGGCTTAATAAGGCATAAGAGCATTACATTTTATTTAGCGACATCCTCAAGAAACCAAAGTCTGTTGTTGGGAAAAAATCCCTCAAGGTAATATTGCATTATTTTTGGGTTGATAGTGTTTGTTGACAAAGCAGTTTTTCATGGATATTTGTTTAGTTCCCGAGAATTTGTTGAAAATCCTTGTTGACAAAGAATGATGACAAAGGAAAGGATGATCAGGAGGTGGTACAAAACAGTAGTACAAGGCGGCGCTGTTTCCTAGTGTTTGCCAAATTTTTGGGGTCCAAAATTTGGAGATTGGTGAGAATCGCGAAAATAGGATTTCCATGAAGAGAATAATTTAATATGGCCAAGGCGTGAATTTCGCGAAGATAGGATTCATGGTTTGGAAATCATGAAGACCAGTAGAATGGAGGCCGTGAGTCTTCACGATTAAGTCAAGCTTCGCGAACGGCAGAGGCTGAAGCGCATCCCGGTGGAGAAGGGATTCGTGAGGGAGCTTCGTGGCGAAGGCGCGAAGGAATGTTGACGGTGATTCTTCGCGATTACGTCAAGCTCTGCGAACGGAAAATTGTCGTGGTGCTTCGCGATTTGGACAGAATTCCGACGGAAACTTCAGAGCTTCGTGATTTGAGATGACGTGGTGTTGAATTCGCGCAGAAAGTTCGAGGGTCGGTGGAATCGCCTATAAATAGAGGCCAACCACCTCAAGATAAGTAGAGAGAATTTTCAGAGAAAATCCATTGCTCTCGGTTCGTAGAGGTGGTTCGCGAAGGCAGTGTGCTTCGCGAAAGGGGAGCTTCGTGGTGGCTATTCTAGCTCCGCGAAAGGCGTGTGCCCCACGTTGGCTCAGTGAGCTTCATGGAGAGGCAGGAGCTCTATGACGGACTAAGCATTGAGAAGGTCTGTGCATCGTGATAGAGCTTCGCGAAAAGGCAGGATCTTCACGAAGGCTGGTTTGAGCTTCGCAAAATTGGGAGCTTTGCGAAGTAGGGTGCTTTGCGAAGGTGTTTCCAAAAGTAATTGCCCAGTGTTCAGAGGAAAAGTGGTATTCATCAGTGGATGAAAGTTAGACTATAACAGAGCATCCATCAACACTTAAGGATTCATGTATTCATGCAAATGAAGAGACCTACAGGTCTATAAACTGTGAGTGAATCCCTTCTAGAGCAGTGAGCTTAGGAAGAGGAAGTAGGTGATCCTCTCCACCGGTAGTGAGCCAGAGAGAGAGAAACAGGGAGTGACCCTTGGGAAAGCAGTGAGCTGACCCTAAACTTTGTAAAGGCAGAGATACTGGGCATAGAAGTGATCTAGCCTGAACATTGTAATCCACATCTAGTGAAGTTTAGTGGAATTGGTACGCACGACAACTTGTCGGCGTATACTCCTTGGACGTAGCCCAGTGAGGGTGAACCAAGTAAAAATCTTTGTCTGCCTGCTTACTTCCCTGCATTGCATTTGAAGCATCATCATCAGGCAAAGAAAAAAATAAGTGATCATAATAAACACACAAGTGCAAACAAAGTGACCCTTGTAATAAAGAGGTCAAGATCCAGTGGGGCAGGAAGAATTTTGAAAAAGAATATACATACCCTGATTCACCCCCCCCCCCCCTATCAGGGTATATAGGCCCCTATTGGTCTTAGCAATTGGTATCAGAGGGATAGGTTTCTTTTATTAGATTTGTTTTCTTCGACTTGGTGTAGTCGATCTGTGTGTTTAATGAATTAGTCTGTTCTTCTCTCGGTGAGCCATGGAAAAGGGAAAAACATCCAAGAAGAAGCAGAAGTTAGGTGGTATTCCTAAGTGTGGAAGTATGTATGGAAAAAGTGTGATTCAATTAAAAGAATCAAACAGTTTACTGAAGGAAGTTTTGGATGAATCTGACAGGGAAAAGATTGATTCACTCAATCATGATGTTGGAATGGGTGAAGTACATGAGCATCATAGTGATGCTGAAACAGAAGAAGAAATTGAAGGAAGAATAGATATGCGAGCTGAGTTGGAGGCTTCTCTTGAGGAGATAGATGTTTGGAGAGCAAAAACAAATAAATTTAACAAAGTTGTTCATGATGCCAAACTCTATATGCAGCATCAGGAAGAAGAGAAGTCTGATTTGATTGAAGAAATTGAGAAACTCAAGTTATCAACACGAGAGAACTCAGAATCGGTTAGTGAGTATAAGATTACGATTGAAGAACAGAAAATGGAGATCGATGGCTTGAATAGAAAAGTGAAAGATCAAGTCAAGTGCATCGAAGAACTTGATATTCCAATTGACGTTGGAAACACCGAATAAGTCAAATCTAAAGATATCCGGATCAAAGTATTAGAGATTGAGGTCAACAAGCTAAGAGGCTTAAATCAAAGGCTTATTGACATAGTTACTGACCTAACAGAGAAGAATTATTCTCATGCCAATGAACTAAAAAAGATGGCTAAAATGAAAGGAAAACAAAAGGCTGATGATTATGAATAGAATCAAAAGTCAGATGAAGTACAAGATCTGAAAGCTGGAAATGATGATCTAGCAGCACAGTTTTCTGAAGAAGTTCAGAAGAATCGAAGCCTACAATAAGAGAATGAATATGTCTATAAATCTGTTTCTGAGGAAAAATTAAAAGTAGTGAAGCAAAGTGCAATGGTGGAAAAACTCACACAGGAAGTAGAAGATGAGGTGAGTAGCGGGAATCTTTTCAAGAAAGAACTGGATGTCCAACTTGAATCAAGGGAGACAAAGATTAAAAAGTTAGAAGAGGATCTAGAATCAGTAAAGAAGGATGTGGAGAAATACAATGCTAAAGTAATGCCAAAAATGAAGGATTCCTTACACTTTCTATTTGATCATCCTTCCACAAGTGATGATAAAATGAAGAATAGGTATGCTATTTCTAAAGAGAAACAACAGAATATTTTCTCATCTCAAAGACCAGCAAGTTTCGGAAAAGCTGGTATTGGATTCGATGAATCCCCTCCTGTGCATGACAGAAAGAGATCCATGAACAGTTCTAGAAATGGAAAAGATCCTGCAGGTGCTGGAGATAGGCCTAAAAGGACAATTACAAAAAGAAGTGATGACATGTGCTATTTCTGTGGGATTCACGGCCAGACATCAATCTTCTGTTTAGAGGCCCATGAATACATATCAGGCTGTGAAAATAGAAACTTTGCTGAATCCCAGAATAAGAAGAAGCATCCAGAGAAATCAGAGAGTAGATTCTCTCAAAGGAAAGCATTTATAAAATGCTATTGCTGTTGAAGAATGGGACACACCATAAATATGTGTCAGGAAGCTCAGGAGATCGATGCCAAATGAAGAAAACAAGTTGCATCCACATCACAGTAGAGAAGTGATGAAATGAGATATGCCTTTAATAGAAAATGTTTCATATGTTCTGATCATAGGCATTTGGCCAGACAGTGCAGCAAAAAGAATGCGGAGAAGGAAAAAGACCCGAGAAGAGATTACCAACTCCAGTGCTACATAATGAGAAATTATACACTGGGAGACAAAGTGGTAAGGTAAAAAATAGGCTTAGAGCCTCAGAGGAATCACATGGAGTTGAACGAAAGGTGTATTAGTCACCTCCTTTGTCGTACTCACAACCACTCTCAAGGAGAGAATGTGAACAAACCTGGAAGATTAAGGGGAGATCTACTCCAGCTGTGATAAAGAAGAATGAACGTTCAATGGAGGACTCACCACCAGCGAAAAAGAGTTTGGTGACTCAGACATCTGATAAAAGAAAGATGAATAAAGAATGTGTTGAAAAATTTGCATGTCGTGTTCCATAGCGAAAAATGGAGGAAGGTGAAACATCCTTGCAATTGTGGAAGAAGCAGGAGAAGATGGAAAGTAGAGAGGTTCCTACCCAGAGAAGGAATCATGGGAAATGGAATTTCGGTGGAGCATCAAAGACAGAAATGTGTACTAGTGGGTTTAAACCCCAAATGGTGAAAAAGGCTAAGTCTGTCGAATCTACATATCATAGAAAGGCTCCGAATATGGGTAAAGAATTCTTAGTCATATGGCCAGAGTAGTTGAAGTTGGCAAGGCAACTAAAATAAGCAAAGAAAGAGTGTGATGCTCTACAAGAAAGAATCAAAGGGTTGACCCACCAGGATCAACCACAATCCTCATCTTGAGGATTCAGGAAGAGAAACCCCTCTCCCTATGAATATAAATGCTATTAACTGATGATTCATGTGTTTCAGGTTTTCGGGAGATATGATCCAAGGGGAAGTGGCATCTAAGGATGCGAAGTGGAAAGGTGATATGCTCTAGTGTTTCAATTGATTCAAATCAAGTACTAGAGTTGATGAAGAAAGGGAGAAACAGAGCACAATAGGAAGTGATTGTGTTATTAACATTATCTCTTGTTTCTTACACCGAGTTCCAACTCAATAGTCTTAGAGATTTTGTTAATGGCTCAAATATGAGTGGAAGACGGGAACAAATGATGCAGGAGGAAAAGACTAGATATGGGTCTAAACAGATGAAGGATTTACAGTAATTAGATTACTCGGCTCAGGTGTTGACTATTGGGGGAGGAAATAAGCACAGGGAGAAGCAGCAATAACCTTGCATTTCATGATTATTTGCATTGTTATAACAATGTGGTATCAGCTGACTGCTTTCAGGATACCAATAAGCTGCGAGAGAAATTCAAAGGTGTGTCAACAAAAATCCGAGAGAATAAGTTTGATGGAAATGACGTCATTAAACAATGACATAGAGAAAAGTTTACTGTTGAAAGTGAGGAAGTGGTATGAGACTCAGGGAGAACAGAAGTGGCTAAAGTTGATTCAGAAAAAGATACTGATGGTGAGTACAAGGAGGTAAAATCCTCATCTGCACAAAAGCCAAAGATTCGAGCTAAAATTGACAGGCAGAATATCATCAGTGATCAGTTAGCTCTAGTTCAGACAAGGGAAATGAAATCACTGTAGCATGCATCTTTTCTTTCTTAGGTTGAGCTGAAATGCATTGCTGATGCAGCTGATGATGAAAACTGGGTTCATCCATGAACGAAGAGATAGATCAGATTGAGAAGAATCAGAAGTGGGAGATTGTTTCGAGGCTAGTAGATAAGAAAGTCATCGGTAATAAATGGGTCTTTCACAACATGATGAATGAGGATGGCAGAATGACTCGAAACAAAGAAAAACTAGTGTGAAAAGGACACTCCCAGATAGAGGGAATCAATGTTGAAGAGAAATTTTCACCTGTTTCAAGGCTAGAGACCATCGGATTATTCCTAGCCTTTGTAGTTCAACAAAAGGTCAAGGTATTCCAGATAGTTTTATCATTCATGAGGATGAGAACAAAGTTTTCAGGCTGAAGAAGGCGTTATATGGGCTGAAACAAGCACCAAGAGCATTGTACTGAAGGCTATATCAGTATTTGAAGAAGCTTGGTTTTCAGCATTACACAAGGCAGGAATGACACATTCATTTCTCAATCCAAATATGCCAAGGATGCTTTGAAATTATTTGGAATGAAAAATTCCAAGGATATGAAGACTCCAGTTTCTACCCAGATGAAATCATCAAAAGATGACAGTGGCAGGGCAGTTAATCTCACTGAAAACAGGCAGATTATCAGCAGTTTGCTATACATGACCGCACCAAAGCCTGATATTGTTTTCGCCACATGCCAAGAAGAGATATATAAGATTAATCCTAAATAAAGCCACATGATTATAGTGAAAAGAATACTTCTGTATATCAGGGGCACGGTGGATTTTGGTTTGACATATAATGACAAATCTCAGATAGAGTTGTTGGGATATACTGATATAGACTGTTCCGGATTAGTAGATGACAGAAAATCAATGTTAGGAGGTGCATTCTATCTTGGTGGACTGTGTATTTCTTGGCTAAGCAAGAAGCAAGATTGCATTTCATTGAGCACCATAGAAGCTGAGTATATTGCGACCACTCAAGTGTGCACACAATTATTGTGGATTAAGAAGCAGCTTGAAGATATGGGAGTTGAAGTGAAGTCTCCGATCATAATCCAGTGCGATAACTCAAGTTCTATAAATCTCATCAAAAATCATGTCCATCACTCTAGGATAAAGCACATTGAGATAATGTATCATTTTATCAAGGAGAAAGTTGAGCAGGGGATCGTGAAGTTGGAGTATGTGCCTACAGAACTATAGGTTGCAGACATCCTGAAAAAGGCCTTACCCAAGGCAGCATTTGAGAGACATCGACTGGCTCTGGGAGTTTAGTCGACTCCCTGCAGTTGAAATAGTGTGGATGTGGAACCCCCCCCCCCTCTCCCTGAGGTATGATGTGTTTTCCCTAATGTGCTAATGTGTTCTCTACTCTGTTATAGACTGAAAAGGAATGACCTTTGGGTTCATTGACAAAGGGGGGTAAAAGTGTTTGTTAAAGGGGGATAAAATAGTGATTGTTCAAGGGGGAGACAGTGCAGAGATTTGATAAATCATAATTGATACAGGGAGAAGCCGACAGGTGGAGCAGCCAGAAATGGGGAGCAATGAGAAAGGGGGGGAGTTTTTTTTAAATCTGACGATGCTAGAAGTGATCAATCAAAGCATAGATATCACGACAGCTGAGGATCATGATAAAAGCATAACAGTGTTGTTGGAATGGTGTGAAAAGGTGTCCAGCTATCACCAATTGGGATCAGTGTGGTTCAACAATTGGTATCAATTTAAGAATTGGTATCATGTTGGAATCGAAAATTGGTGTTTGACATGAAGTGATTCATTGATGATCTTTTCATACTACTCTTGTTTCTCACGCCGAGCATTGCTCATGTGGGCTTAGAGTACGTGTTATGTGACTCCTTGAACACTATCAGAATCGCAAGAGGCGAATGGTGGTAGCGGCTGGAAGAAGACTTAGTGAGGAATCAAAGTGCAGAAACTCATCCTGAGCAGAGTTGTGAAAAGTTTTCAACAAACCCAAAGGGGGATACTGTTGGGAAAAAATCCCTCAAGGTAACATTGCAGTATTTTTGGGTTGATTGTGTTTGTTGAAAAAGCAGGTTTTCATGGATATTTGTTGAGTTCCCGAGAAGTTGTTGACAATCCTTGTTGACAAAGAACGATGACAAAGGAAAGGACGATCGGGAGGCGGTACAAAATAGCAGTATAAGGTGGCACTGTTTCCCAGTGTTTGCCAAATTTTTGGGGTCCAAAATTTGGAGTTTGGTGAGCATCGCGAAAATAGGATTTCCATGAAGAGCATAATTTAATATGGCAAAGGCATGAATTTCGTGAAGATAGGATTCATGGTTTGGAAATCGCGAAGACCAGAAGAATGGAGGCGGTGAGTCTTCACGATTACGTCAAGCTTCGTGAACAGCAGAGGCTGAAGCACATCGCGGCGGAGAAGGGCTTTGCGAGGGAGCTTCGCGGAGAAGGCATGAAGGAATGTTGACAGTGATTCTTCACGATTACGTCAAGCTCCGTGAACAGAAAATTTCCGTGGTGCTTCGCGATTTGGACAGAATTCCAGCAGAAACTTCAGAGCTTCGTGATTTGAGATGGCGTGGCGTTGACTTCGCGCGGAAAGTTTGAGGGTTGGTGGAATCTCCTATAAATAGAGGCCGACCCCCTCGAGAGAAGTAGAGAGAATTTTCAGAGAAAATCCATTGCTCTTGGTTCGCAGAGGTGGTTCGCGAAGGCAGTGTGCTTTGCGAAAGGGGAGCATCGCAGCGGCTATTCTAGCTCTGCGAAAGGCGTGTGCCCCGCATTGGCTCGGTGAGCTTCACGGAGAGGTAAGAGATCTGTGACGGCCTAAGCATTGCGAAGGTCTGTGCATCGCGAGAGTTCTTCGCGATAGAGCTTCGCGAAAAGGTAGGAGCTTCACGAAGGCTTGTTTGAGCTTCGCGAAATTGGGAGATTCGCGAAGTAGGGTGCTTTGTGAAGGTGTTTCCAAAAGGAATTGCCTAGTGTTCAGAGGAAAAGTGGTATTCATCAGTGGATGAAAGTTGGACTAAAAGAGAGCATCCATAAACACTTAAGGATGCATATATTCATGAAAATGAAGAGACCTACAGGTCTATAAACTGTGAGTGAATCCCTTCTAGAGCAGTGATCTTAGGAAGAGGAAGTAGGTGATCCTCTCCACCGTCAGTGAGTCAGAGAGAGAAACAGGGAGTGATCCTTGGGAAAGTAGTGAGCTAACCCTAAACTTTGTAAAGGCAGTGAGCCTGGGCATAGAAGTGATCTATCCCGAACATTGTAATCCACAGCTAGTGAAGTTTAGTGGAATTGGTACACACGGCAACTTGTCGGAGTATGCTCCTTGGACGTAGCCCAGTGAGGGTGAACCAAGTAAAAATCTTTGTGTCGGCCTGCTTACTTACCTGCATTGCATTTGAAGCATCATCATCAGACAAAGAAGAAAATAAGTAATCATAATAAACACACAAGTGAAAACAAAGTGACCCTGTAATAAAGAGGTCAAGATCCAGTGGGACAGGAAGAATTTTGAAAAAGAATATCCATACCCTAATTCACCCCCCCCCCCCACTCTCAGGGTATATAGGCCCCTATTGGTCATAACATATTTCAATAAATTCCAAGGGCTTAATTAATAGTTGGGGGATGATATTCCCTTTGAAAATAAAACAAGCAACCAAACATGTCATAAAAAAATAACCCATTTCATGATGCATGATGTAAATTAAAGAAAACTCAAATCAAACCATTGATATTAGAATCAAAACAAAATCAAGTAATATAGTGGATGACTAAAAAACAACCAAGTACACCATGGAAGACTACAAAACCAACAAAGTACACTGACAACCATAACTCCAATGCTCAAACCTACTCCATTATCCACTCCCCAAAACATCACAATTATTAATAAGCACCACTATAGAAGTGTGATACATTACCTTTTTCCATGTCTTGATAAACAACATATTAAAAAGCACTAAAGTTTAAAATCAAGGGTGAGTAATTAAACATAGTATATTTTCTTCAAATGAATTCCCTACTCAGGACACTAGGATAGAATATGTTATCACATTTATATAAAATAGTTTATATAAAACAATTTCTAAATTTTTTATATCATAATTTAAACAAGTACCATAATAAAATAGTTTCTTCACAAAATATCAATTTCTAAGGAAAGAAACAAAACAATTCTCTAAAACAATTCATAAAACTCATTTAGGCACAACCCATTCCGTTCCACATATTAACAAATCCAACCATTCATATAACATAGACCTCCCTATAATCACGAGTGGAGAGTCATAATACCACTAATATTTCACTAGGTGAACTACTTTGATGGGGTTACTTCACTACCATATCCATCAAAATATTTTTATAGGGGTACTTCAAACCCTTATCCATCCCAATGAATAAGAACACATGTCACACAACCATTCCAACCCAATTATTCCCAAACTATACCAATAAAGCAACATTTTTTTTTAAAACCATTCTATAAAACCTTTTTCATAAATCAAACCAAACAACTGATTTTAAAATCTTCATTTTAAAGTCAAACCACAAAGCATTTATTATTACAATTCCAAAATTTCTACCAAATGTACCAACCATCACCAAATAGGGTTTCTACAATGAATTTCAAACCAATTTCTCAAAAAAAATTCAAGTAAAACATCAAATTTTTAAACAATAATTGAAGTTCTAAATATATGAGTCAAGAGTGAAGCCACATATCACAAAGGATTTGGTTAAAACTGAAAACATCATGAAAATTCCAATGGAATCATGTTAAAACTCAAAAAAACCCACCTTAGATCACTTCCCCTATCATTAATGTTTTTTAATATAATCATATTTTTCATCCACAACCTTATATATACCCATAATAGACATAGATCTATGAAATATAGAGAGATAGAGATGTATATCTATGAAAAATTACTAAGAACCATCAAGAATGATTACTTACCCCATGAATCTAGTTTCAAATTACTAAGAGAATCCTTCATATTACCTCTGGATTAATGGGAGAACCTTCATTAGCCTTTGGTAAGAGAGAATCTCAAGTTAGGGCTATATAAAAGGAACAACAAGGGACTTAGTGGTCAAAACATGTGAGATCCACAATTTTTAAGATTTCAATTTTACCTTATGCATGGTTAGTCACACAGTTAGGCAAATTGTGCACTAACTATGCTCCATACACTTCCTCAAGGATGAACCTCGTATGGTAGGATCGTATGGTTAAAAAATTGTGCTCTAAACATTTCAAATATCACTGTCCAACATATCATGGTTTATCCAAGGATTTATCATGTTTGTAAAAACCATGTGTTACTTGTCTACACTCCCTTTATCCCCTGTCACATTACACACGGTTTTCTATAGGTGTTTTACTGTTTTTCCAAACCATGCACCAACTGTGAACCTATATAAATTCTCCAAAAACACTCCATAAGTTCTCCAAACTCTACCAAACTTCACCCATATACTTTATATACTTAAAAAGAATAAAATAAGGGTTACTTAATTGAAATTGGGAGTACTAAAGTCTCCCCACAATTTATATTTTCATCTTTAAAAAGTAGAAAATCATTGTTTCTATGAAATAGTTCTAGTCCTTTCTCTTTTATTTCCTTCTCCTGTTCCCAAGTATCTTCTTTAATCTGATCATGTATCCATAAAACCCACACTAGACTAATTCTTTTATTTGTGAAAGACTTAATCATTCATATCCATAATCCACACTAACATGTGCACCAATAAAGAATTTGGCTCTATGTTAATGTGATCCCATTGAATCATATGGTAAAGATCAGGATGATACATTTCAATTGAGATGCATGAAACACACTATGCTTCGCATTGAATCATGGTAGAAATTCCAACTAATATGACACTTCTCTAACCCATTCAATTATCTCAAAAGTGATTATGTATCGAGGAGATGACTTTCCCTTCTTCCCAATACAATGATGTCCAAGCCTTGGAGAGATTCTCAAGAACACATGATCACTCACCATGAATGAAAACGGACATAGATGATGATCCGCATATTATTTATGATGACTCTGAGTCATCTCCATCCATTTCTTGATCTACTAAATATTCTATGTTATCTCTTAGACAAGGGTTGGACCAATTAGTGAAGTCTAACTTGTTTCCACCCAACAAAGTAGAGAATGACAAGGACTCCCATACAATACTTTAAATGAATCCATTTGATTGGGGCATAATAATTTTGTTATATGATAATCCCCTAATAGTACATGATCTTCCCATGATCCACCAACATCCATTACATAATCTCGTTATATGTCTTCTAAAGTTTGTATCTTTCATTTAGATTGTACATCCATCTAAATATGATACATCGTAATCATGGTCAACTAAGTCCCAAGTTCTTTCTATAATTTTTGTCAAAAAAAAATATGTAAACCTCAGATCTTTGTCTGACATGATCAAAAATGGTATAACTATCATTTTACCACCTCCAAGATATAGATTTTTTTACAAGCCCTCCACCTTATGAGATTCATGAATAATAATGAAACGAACCGACTTTGGGATCTGATCCATTATCACCCATATAGTATCATGTTATTGAACCATTCTCAGGAGACCTTCTATAAAATCCATGGCTATATTATCCCATTCCCACAAAGGGATAGGTAAAGACTACAACATGCCTTCTGGTCACTGATGATCTTCCTTAACTTCCTGACAAGTCCAGCATATTGAAACATAATCAGCCACCTTTCTTTTCATATTGTTCCACTAGAACTATGTTTTCAATGCCTTATACATATTCTATATTCTAGGATGAACAATTCATCTTGAATAGTGGTAGAAATGAAGAATTTGTTCCTAATAATCATGAGGTATGACCATCTGATTTCTAAAACACAACACTAAACTAGCATCTAGCTTTCATCCATAAATTGTATCCCCACTATTGAGTTTTTATCTCGTTACCACACATTCTGAATCAGGAGTCTATACCTTTTTAACTATCTTTACCAAATTAGGAACCCAATAAAAAGGAAATAAAACCATGTCTTCCCCTTAGTATTTTTATTCCAATTGGATTTTGATAAATACCAACATTAACTTCCACTCATCAAAAGCCTATTTTACTAATTGAGCATATGAATTTTTTCTTAATAGATCTTCCATCGAATTTCTCTTACCTGGTGTATACATAAAGTCAAAGTCAAACATTTGGAGGTACTCTAACTATATTTTTTTAATCATATTAAAATCTCATTTTGAGAAAATATGCTTCATGAACTTATGATCCATGAATACAATAAATTTCTCACCAAAGAGATAATGATGTAAAGCCTTCAAATCATAGACTATGACATCTAACCTTAAATAATGTGTATGGTATTTCTTCTCATTCACTCAAAAATTTATTGATCCATAAGAAACAACATGATCTCCTTTCAGGAGAACACACCCCAAAATAGATCCCAAATAATCACAATATACCATATACCATTGTCCTGATTCTAAAAAAATCAATATTGGTGCTCATGTAAGGTGAGAGTTATGCTATTGAAAAGACTTATAAAATTCCTCATTCCATTGGAATGGAAAATTCCTTTTTTTAAAAGCTATAATAGGTGAATTTAGTCATTAGAAATCAATTATAAAGTGTCAATAATAACTAGATATACCAAGGAAACTGTATATCTTGAAGACATTCTTCAGTAGTTTCTAAGAGATAACAGCCTATATCTTTTCTAGATCCATAGAAACACCTTTTATATATTTTTCATGTCCAATAATGAGTATCTATTGTATCCAAAAGTCACAATTTGATAGTTTTTAAACATATTATTATCCTTCAAGATTCCTAACACTGTCTTAAAGTGTTTCTCATTATTAAACCTTGTCCTTGAATACACCAATATGCCATCCACAAACACCACCACAAAATAATCTAGATATTACTGAAATATATAATTTAGAAACTTCATATATATTGATAGTGAATTCCTAAGACCAAAAGTAATCACATCATATTCATAATGGACATATCTAATTCTAAAATATGACTTTGAAATATCCTCCTTCTGAACTCGTAATTGGAGTTAACCTAATCACAAGTCAATCATAGAGAACCATTGAGCTCCTCTCAATTGAAAAAATATATCATCAATGCATGGAATTTTATTCTAATTCTTTATTGTAACTTGGTTAAGATTATGATAATCAATACATATCCAAATATTTTTTTCCACCTTTTTGAAAAACAAGACTGGTGTTTCCCACAAAGATGTTCTCAGATTAATGAAACCTTTACTTTTCAGCTCTTCCAACTTCAATTTTTATTCCTTTAATTATGTGTATTTCATCTGACAAGATGGAAGGGAAATATGACTATTCCCTAGGATGATATCAATCATAATCTCTACTTCACTTATAATTGGAACCCTAATAAAGTTTGAGGAAACAAAACTGGAAACTGATTTACCACCATTGGAAAACTATTTGTCTCAATTTCATACAATGATTCCAACATCAACACTGAAAAATAGTAGGAGATAATTCTAAATTATGGTTCCAAAAAGCCTATTGCACCTACCTTTACATTCCTTTCTCATTTAAAGAGATTCTCAATGTCATCCTCAGATGTAAAACTGGCCCTTTGTTTATAACAGTCAATGTGATCTTTGAACATCATGAACCAATCCATACTCTATATTATATCATATAAATACTTATCAGGAATAGAGAAATCCCATTTCAACTCAAATCCATCAACATTTATAGAAAATTATCTAAAAAAATATTGACATTCTATTTGGTAAGAGGAGTTTGAAATCTTATTGAAGAATGAATCATATCAACTTTTAAACTTAGCAAATCGGGTATATGAAAATCAATAAATAAATGGTATGAAACCATATCAAAAAAGGCTTTTATAAGGTTAGAATTAAAAATAATCCTACCTCACACCATTAATGATCTAGACTAATCATCAACAATAACCTTCTTAGCTATATATAATTTCTTTGTTATTTCACTTTTATCCTTGTTTTTCTATTGATATTTCACTTCCATAGAAGTCATGGCATTCCTAGAATCACCATAATACTGAGAAGAGGTGTGATGATACCCTCATACCATCAAAGCATATGATGTTTCCGACACCTGGTATGTGTCATTCACACCTAACCTTGGAGCACTATGATAATAGCGTTGATGATGTCACATCTGATTGTAGTTATGGAATACTCTAGTTTGTTCCATAAAATATTGTTTTATGTGATCTGGTGAACCACATTGAAAACATATAGCTTTGATATTGGGTCATATATAAAGGTTTATTGATCCTCCCATCATATTTTGATTCATACTCCCACATTCAAAATAGATGTCCCTCTTTAAATTTCTCCCAATATTAGAGTTCCCACCATTTCCTATGGGTATCAACATACTTCCTCCTACCATAGATCCTGAGATGTATCTTTTAACTACTATTTATCTATTGACCATCTTTGTATGGTCCATAATACATAGAACAAAAATCATTGAGTGAATCTCCTATATTATCCCATATAAAAAGAAGTGTTCCTTTAAGGATGAACTAGTAGAAACTTTGTGTGAAAAGTTCACTAAATTTATAAATTTAGATGCATGCTCCATTATTGAAAGAATTTCCTACATCAAGATGGAGAAATATTTCATTATTTAAATTCTAAAAGTGTGAGGATAAAAATTTTTGTTAAAAATTTCCTCATAATCCTCCCATGCTATGTTGTGGCCTAATTTATCTTGAATAGCTAAATCCCACAATTGGCGTGCAAGTTCTTCCAACATATAAGTCGCCAACTTGACTTTCATCTATGTTGGTGTACTGATGAAATTGAATATATAGTTCATCCTATCTAACCACACCTCTTCCTTTTCTAGCTCAGAATCACCTTAAAAGATGGGTGGATTCTACTTTTGGAATTAGATAGAAAGATCCACTTTCCAGGGATCATGTCTCTTGTTCTCGATGTCCACATCCTGAAATTCTTGAATAATACTCTTAACCATCTATTGGTTCACCTATGGTTTATGTGCAACCACATTCTCAATAGCTTCTTCTGGTTTTTTTTATGATGCCTATCAGGTGCCATTTTCTAGAAACACAACAAACACCATAACTATCACTCTCTATTAACTGAAGGCTTAGCATTTCAAATTCAATCATAACAAAAATATCACAATAATTATTTCCAAAATCAACTTTTTCCATGTTCAATTATTTTTTAAAAATCTCACTTTATTTTGAAAATAAAATCATTTTCAAAATATCACAATCATACTCTTTTAAAACTATCACATTTGAAAATAATTTAATCCTTTTTCAATAAATCAACATATTTCACCAAATCATTACTCAAAATGAAATAATCACTCCTAGTGGGAAGTAATTTCTATAATGCATGTTCTGCTTGTCTCATTGAATAACCCCATGACAATGAGATTCCAAATCCTTTAAGTGTCTCCAAAACACTTATGTATTCGTCTCTCTGGTAACTTGAAGTTACACATAAAAAGGTTAGATACATATTTAATTCTCTATATTTTATGTCCTGATAATCCTACTCCTTTCTACCAACTCGACACATGGAATAGACCATGATGAATTTCAACCCTGACAACATAAAAACTGATGAAACTTGTTATTAAAGGACAGAACAGGGTGATACCACTTATTCCACAAAGATATTTGAAAGTACCAAGATTGGTACCTCTTATAAAATCCAACCCATCTTTATTATCTTGAAATTGTGGAGGAACATTAATTTTCCTTAATTTACATCCCCAATACACCAAAAGATGGAAATAAATGCCAAGGGCTTCATTAATAGTTGGGAATGATTTTTCATTTAAAAATAAAGCAACCAACCAAACATGTCATGACAAAATAACCCACTACAAGATACAATATATAAATGAAAGAAAACTCACATAAAACCATTGATGTTAGAATAAATCCAAAACTAAGTACTATAGTTGAATACTAAAAAAACCATACACACTGTGAAATACTACAAAACCAATAAATTACACAAGAAACCGTAACTCCAATGCTCTACCTGGCTCCATGATCCACTCCACAAAATATCCTAAGTATCACTAAGAACCACTAGATATGTTTGATTCTTTACCTTTTCTCATGTCCCAATAAATTACATCAGTAAAAACACTAAAGTTACAAATTAGGGGTCAGTAATGAAACTTAGTAGACTTTCCCCAAATGGCTTCCCTACTCACGCCACTATAATTTTACATGTTAGAACATTTATATAAAATAATATATATAAAATAATTTTTAAATAGTTTATATCACAATATAAAAAAGTTCCCTAATAAAATAGTATGATAAAAAATATCAAATTACAAGGAAAGAGACCAAAAAATGCTCTAAAATCATTCATAAAACCAATTTGGGAATAAACCATTCTATTTCACATAGCCAAAAATCCAACCATGCATGAAACCTAGAACTACCTATACTCTTGAGTGGTGAGTCATCCTTTCACTAATTCATCACTTAGTAAACCGCTTTTATGGGGGTACTTCACACGCATATTTACCCCAACCTTTTTATGGGGGTACTTCACGCACTTATCCATCCCAATGCATATGAACACATGCCACACAACCATTCCAACCGAATTGTGCCCATACATTTTCAATAAAACAATGGTTTTATTGAAAACCATTCAATAAATCCTTTTTCAAAAAACAATCCAAAAAACGATTTTAAAACCATCATTTTAAAGTCAAACCACAAATCATTCAGCATAAAAATTCCATAATTTCCACATAAACTACCAATAATCATCAAAGAGGATTTAAACCATGATTTTGAAACCAATTTCATAAAAAAAAATCAATTAAAAGAACCAATTTGAAATAAATCATTAAAGTTATAAATAGATGATTTGAGAGTGAATTCACCTACCTCAAAGGATTTGGAGAAAATATAAAATGGCATGAAAACACCCATTAAATTGGGTTGAAACTCCAAAGAGTTTCCTTAAATATATTCCCCTATCATAAAAAAACAATATATAATCATATTTGGAATTTAAAAACTTATATCAACCCACAAATGATGTAGATTTAAGAAACCAAGAGATATTGGGATGTATGTCTAACAAAAATCCCAATGAACCTTCAAGAATGATGACTTACCGCAAGAATTTGGCTTCAAATCACCATGATAAGACCTTGGATAACCAAAATTTCAATGGGAGAATATTTCTTATCCATTGGGAAGAGATAATATCGAGTTAGGGACTTATAGAAGGAAAAATTGGGGCCTTATAGGTCAAAATGTGTGAGATCCACAATTTTAGGATCTCGTTTTTAACCTGTACATGGTTAGTTGTGTGGTTAGGAAGACCGTGTGCTAACAGTGCATCATCCAATACCTCATGGATGAACATAGCTTGGTTGGATCACATGGTTAGAAAACCATGAACCAACCATTCCAAATATCATTGTCTAACATATAATAGTTTCTCTTTTTATTTCACATTGTTTTTACAAATCATTTTCCACCTGTGTGCCCTCCCTTTACCCCTTATCTCATTGTACCCAGTTTCTTATAGGTTTTTCAAGGTCTTCAAAAATTTTCACCAACCATTAACTTTTATAAATTCCCCAAAAACATTATAAAATTTCTCTCATCTCTATCAAAGTTCACCCATATACTTTATATACATAAAAAGAAAAAAATAAGGGTTACTAACATGAAACAGGGGGTACTATAAAGTAGATCATTGTTTTCACATTCCAAACATGTGAATACATTCATCATATATTCCCTTGAAACATGGTAATAACCATAATTACCATAAATCATTTTAAAAAACATCAATTCTGCCTTATTCCAAATATTACTGTATATTTTATTTGAATCCAAGAAGTTTTAAAATTCATCCATGATTATATAGACCACTTTTTCAAAGAATAATTTATCAATTCCAAGGTAATACTTACCATCAAATTCACTTATTGATATCCAACATGTATTTTATCCAAACATCATTATCATAACATTAAGAGCATATTAAGGTTTGTATTTCTCTTAATCATGTTTTCTTATGAATATCACCAACCCATTAAATTACTTTTCTATTCCATTAGAACCTTTCAATATATTCTTGTAGATCCTTATAAAAAAAACATAAAGTGGATAGTCCTTATATATTTCACAGCTCATAATTCTATAATCCAAATACACAAACACTTAGTTTAATCAACTCTTCAATAATCCATTAATGTGGCTACCTAATCCTATTACATAATACCTATTTCATTCATATTTCCCCTATATTCTCATCACCATTAAGAATATAACCATTACTCATACAAACTTGTTGAATCTATTGTTGATATTTCAACTTGGGACATCGATCTTAATAATGAACATTCATTCCACAGGTAAAAAATGTTACATTTGATGATGACTAAGGGAGGCTAATATTCTCATCCATTATGATAACTGAACTTTTTTTTTCTATTTTTAGTTACTTGCTTTGTGTCTTTCTTTTCCATATTCAAAACTTATTCTTCTTCATCTAAAACATTCACTTAGGTGCTTCTTCCCACATTATCGACATGTTGAAAACCGAATCTTCTTTCCTCTATGGTCTTCATTACCTAAAATCCCAGCGAACTCCTTCCTTCCCTTCTTTAGTCTGTCTAAGAGTTGGTTAAGGTATATGTTGTCAATCATGTTTCGTGAAATCTGATTAGGCACTATTAAAACGTCCTTCACTCTAGTGATCTCCTATTTGACTACACATTAATAAGTTTTCTATCACATTAATCATTAACCCAATTCCTTCTGGTTCCCACCATTGACTTAAACCCAAAATCGTAGAGTAACAAACAATTGTCATAGTGAGGAACCACATAAAAAATATCTTATAAGTTGTCAAAATTATAACAACTTATTTAATCTATGACATGTTAGGTATCCATATTAATTCATAGCCATATTATTTTTAAATCCTTTACGATTGTTCATGAGCATTTTGTGAATTCCCAAAGTATATCCCACAGGAGTTTCAAACCAGGTGCATAATAAGGCTTGTTATCGTGTACCAGGTTACGCTCGAGTTAGGACTAATGCACCTTGTCAGATTTGTTACTCCTATTTAAAGATTTTCTATAATCACGTCCACTTGTAGTATTTAGATAGAAATGTATTTCTAGGAAAACACTCATTCTATAATTTACCATTATTACCTGAAATAATTTTCCTTATCCTCATAATTATTCTAATACATGACCTTAGAGTTATCACTAATGTTTTCTCAACCTAGTTTCCAAAGGATGACTAAACATTTACTCTGATAAAAACTATAACTACATAATCTTAATGTACGTAGATATTACATCATTTTTTCAGAATACTTAAAACGTTACACAAATAGATGACTAAATACCATATTAGTTTAGTTCCTTTGGAAACATAAATACTGGTACATGAGTGAGCTACATTATATCCCACTAGGTTCTCCAAGACTATCACCCCTTCTATACATATCATGAATAAAATATATCCTCATAATTTGTGGAAGAAAATTTTGGAACCAAGGCTATTCTTTTCTAGAATTGGATTTACTGTTTGAGTTTTTTGTACATCCTCTCATGGATTATCAAGGATATTTAAAGGAAATGCATCATATAGATGAATCTATAAGTAGTTTTGAAGGTGATGTTGTTTCCCAATATTTTCCAAATTTTTGGGGTCCAAAATTTGGGGAATAGTAATCATTGAGAAAAGTGGTTTTTCTTGATGTTATCATGAAAATATGGAAAATACATGAGTTTCTTAGAGGTGGTATTCATGAAATATGTTTCACGAAGAAATGAAAATTTTAATGGTGTGCACTATGATTACGAGACTCTGAGATCCATGAAAGGTATACTTCTAGAATCTGCATTTCATAAAAATAGAAAAGGAATTGATTTCACAAAGTCTATCTTGAGGTTTTTTGAAGAACTAAAGCTTCATGATTTGAGATGGCATTTATTCATTGTTACAATTATCATCATGAAAAACGAAAGAAATGAGCTTTGTGAGTGGTGATTTGCGGTGGTGTGAAGGGTTTTGATAGACAGCTATGCAGTTATGAGAATCATTGAAAATGGGGGTTTTTTGTGGATCTTTGAGGAGAGAGGGAAGTGTCGTGAAGATGATTTTCACCAATATAGATTTCACGCATGAAGAAGAGAAGCTCTGCATTCAACTGTGCCTATAAATAAGAGTCTACCCCTCTTCATTATGGATGATTTTTTGAGAGAGAGAATTCGGGACCACTATGACTTCGTGAAGCAAGGGATTCTCTATGAAGCAGGTTATTCTGTGTGAGCTTGAGCTTCACGAAGAGACTTTTAAAGTATTGAATGATACCAATGCTTCTAAGTTATATGAGATTCGCAGAGATGGGGTGTTCTTTTTTGGATCAGTGAGTTTCACGAAGTAGGTTTCTCTGCAAGTCAATGAGCTTCATCAAGGGTTGTGCTTTGTGAGGTAGTGAGCTCCACAAAGGCTTGTGATCTACAAATGTGTGAGCCTCTAAAAGTGGTGTGCTCTATTAAGGTGTGAGATTTGATAAGTGGTGTTCTCTGAAAAGGCTTCAGCTTTGAGAATGGTTGTATTGAGTATTAGTGTTGAGTGTTCAGGTATTTCAGTGAGCATCTACTCAGGTCTTTAATTCAGGCAGTGTCTTTGGATGGATAGAGACAAATACTCCAATGTCTATATTTTGAAACGACCTTCAAGTTGATAAATTGAGTAAGACTTCTCCCAAAATAGTGATCTCGGAGTGGTTTTTATAAGTGTTCTGAGGGAAGCTGTGAGCCATCCCTTAACTTTTGTAAGGGCAGTGTGCTAGGAACAGATTCACTGTGACCAAAATCCTGTACTCGATAACTGGTGAAGATTAGTGTATTTAGGTATGAATGACACTCTATCGGTGTATTCTCCATGGATGTATCCCTTTGCGGTGAACCAAAAAAATCTGTTTTGTTATCTCCTTACATTCATTTGAATGAAATATTTAATAGGTTCCTACCAATTTTGGAACAAGATCCACAACTTTAAAAAGAAAAAATTGAAACCCTGAGTCACCCCTCCCCTCTTCGGGTGTTCTGAGGTCCTTTAAGTGGTATTAAGGAGAGGTTAATGATTTTTTATCTATCTTATATCATCATGGAGAATTCATAAAATGTAAGGGGAGTCACCCTCTTCAATGGAAGTAATTTTCATATTTCGAAGAAAAGAACAAGATCTCATCTAAGATATCTTGGAATGGAAGTCCTATTTTCTACTATGTAGGGAATACAAGTTACTTATTCAAGAGGGATGGCTATGACTGATGTTGATAGGAAAATTCTTAATGCAGATTCTAAAGCATATAATTCTCTCACTGTATCCCTTTATGATTAGATCTATCTAAACGTGATGAGTTTCACCTCATAAAATTCCATGTAGAATGAAATTGAAAATATTTTTTAATGAGATATAAAATTGAAGTAGGTGAAACTAAAAGTCCTACACAATAGATTTAATGATCTAAAGATGCATCCTGATGATGATGAAGACTCATTCTTCAATCAAATTACTAAAGTGGTTGGATCAATTCAAGGTCTATGAGAAGGAATCAAAGACATTGATATTGTATAGAAAAAATTAAGAATAATTCCACCCATGTACAATGAAAAGGTGTCATCCATTGATGAAATATATATTTCTAATATTTCTTTGGATGATCTGATGAGTATACTAGTGGAATATGAAATGAGAGTCAAACCAGAAGATTCTATGAATCGAGTGAGCAAGGAAATGGCATTCAAATCCCTGGAAAACATGAAAATTTTATAAGACAGTAGTGGTGAAGATGATGAGGGAAAATAAATTTTTTTTCTCATTGACAAGATGTTATAGAAGAGAAAAAGAAATTTTAAAACGGAAGTTACCTCTATCTTTCTTTCTATGTGGAAAAGTTGGGAACATTACCTCTCAGTGCTCAAGAAAGTTATATGTAACACCCTGAAATTTTATGAAAAATATTCTTTTTAATTTTATTAATGTCTTGTGTTGTACGCTACACCAAAAGGAGCTTGCACAACACGCATCTTTGACTTGCCTTGCATTACACGCAATCGCAACCTTCCTCGATAGCATGTGTAGTACGCAATACTGAGTTTCACAAAACAGCGATATGCTATTAAAATATTATTAAAACTAGCCGTTATGAATAGTAATAACCACTTTTTGAAATTTTTTAAATTTTATTTTTCAAAATGGAATTCATTTTTGGATTCGGAGTATCGAATTTAGCCTAAGGTGAAATTTTGGTACTTTTCGGATAACTTTCATATTCTGATGAATAGTGAAAATTACTAAATTATAATTAAAAAAAACATTATTAATAGAAATAATTAATAGTGATAAATTATTAATTTGAGTGGTTTAAAAGTATATTTAGAATATATTTTTACAATTTAATACAATGTTGGTCATTGGATGCCATTTCACATTTAAACCAGACATAAACAAGTGTCAATCTTTTGATAGATATTGTTTCTTAAAAACACGCTATTTGTTTTAACAGCGGGATTTAATTATAAAATTAGTTAATGCAACTTCTATGTTATGAATTTGGTAAAATAGACTTCATTTTTGAATTCGGAATATGAAATATAGCTTAGGATGAAATTTTGGCATTGTTCTGAAAAACATCAATTTTTGATGAATAGTGAAACTACTAAGTGGTAGTTAAAAAACTGAATTTTTCATAAAACTTAATTTTACCGCTTCTGTGAATGGAATTTCAAAAATCCGAGAGACACGGTTGATGTCAGTAAGTAAAATGTGGTTCAATGAGATGAAAATAATTTTTGGTGAATAGTAACTTTTTACTTTTATTTACCACGGTTAAAAGTAAATAGGGTAATTAAGGGTAAGAATGATATTAATATTACCCTAACACATGTCCTCATTCTATTGGACAAGTGTATCTCGACCAAAAACAACCTTAAGTGTAAAATATTATCATTTAGGCCCACTTGGATTAGATTAGGACATTTATTATTATTTAATTCAAAGAAGAGTTAAAAGAGTTAAAATCAAAGTTTATTTACTAGAACATTTTTAATATAGGGTTGTACATAAGATAAATTCGATTTTAAATATTCATTAGAAATCTAAAAAGATTTCCTACATAATGGTATTTTATTTGTAATTTTTATACATCAAATAAGTTAATTTATTAATGACACAAAGATGATGCAGTAATTATCTTATTAATGAAATATTGACATAATTGATATTATAAATACCAAAATAAATGTAATTTAAGACTTTTTATGAATTCCACTAATTTTCTAGGTTACTATGATATATTAGTGTTGCTTTAATCAACTTGTTGTGAACATATAATTCTGTTATGACTTTCACAAAAATCATATATCAAATAGTATCAAAATTAACACAAAATAGTTTTTAAATCTAATATTATATTAGTAATTGTTATTTTATTCCTAAAAATCTATGGTTCGGCCCAATAACTTAGATAAGGATATATATATTAATAATAAACAATTTGGGGTTCGTTTGGCATGTTATAGTAAGTGTATTAACCATATATAGTAAGAAAATAAAAAGACACGGTAAAAGTTAAATTATTTAACTTAGAGTTAAATATAATTGATAAGGTTAAAATAATACCCTAAACTTGTCTAAATCCTATTGGTTGATAGGCTTTCGACCCATCCCCACTTTATATTTGAAATAAGACCCTTTGTAACCATTATAAACCGATTTTGACTATAATATAAAATAATATTTTGAGATATTCCTAAGGTGCCCCTCTCCTCCCTTATAAAAGGGCACCTCCTTCCCCTCCTCCTCACACCAATTTGAGCACTCAAGCTCGGCCAAACCCTGCCAAAATCCCTTCTCCACTTCCCTAGAATAATCCTAGAGGTCCTGGTCTTATTCAAAGACCAATCTTAGTTCCCTAAGTGGAGGATTCAAAGAGGCGTTCCAAAGAAGAGGTAATATCCATTACCGATCTTTTCAATTTCTTTCTTCTTAAACTTCTTCTTATTTAGTTGTTTCATGATAAAGTAATAAAATAAGTATTTCTTATATACTGATATGTTATTATAAATATGAAACAACTCTAATTAACCTTCTATCCATCCTACGGAAAAAGGAAATCACCGCGCGTGCGTACGTACGGAATATCGTCTCCACGTCGTGGTGTGATCTATTTTCCGCCACCACCTTAATTGGATGGGTATAAAGGTGTAATGAGTAACTATATATGATTATTATAAATTGATATTGATACTGAAATAGTATACATACACTTCAACACAATTCCACGACCATGGGAACGATATCATCGCTCGTGCGTACGTACGGACTACCGTCTCCACGACGCGATGAGATTCATTCTCAATGATTAACCATTCATGAATGATTATAATGTATATATAATAAGTACTAATGAAATATATGACCTAATAATGATACTGGAATTATTTATATTTATATGTATGTCATCTACTTAATTCCATTCAATTCAATAAGGAAACGAAAACAGCGTTCATGCATACGTACGGACTACCATCTCCATGAACGGTGTATTTCTTTCCATTTACTGATTTATTATATATTTATATTCTAAATATATATATAAATCATGTTTTATATTCTGTAATTAAGTAATCATGATTTAAGTAATCATATGAATAATTACAAGTTAAAAACACGAACGACAAATGAGACGATTTTACCCAAAATGCTACTTTAACATGAATTTACAAAAGAACGGGTAATATAAAGTCATAAGTGGACCATATATGATATAATAACAATGAATATGATTCTGGAATAAGTCAATAACATGATTTAAATCATTATACAGGAGGTTCGGACACTTACTAAGCAAGTCGGACCTAAGGTAAGGGAAATATCACAATCTCATTTTTATCCGAGATTGCTTATACTTTGGTATTTACTGGGGTGTATTTTATCATCCACATACATGTTTTCCTCAATATGTAATATTATTTCCATCCAACTACAATTGTTTAAATCCAATTTTAACCTTCGGTGCGTTTTTAGTAAAAGATATGAAAGGAAAATTTTGTCGTTTTTCGTACGAGGTACTTTTTGTCTTTTCCGACAAAAGTACGAAAAATGTTTTTTTCAACTTATACGGCAAGAATGGATTTTTAAAACATTATTTCCAAGAAGATTCCTTTACAAGTTTTCAAGTTTATATTTTTTAAACAACTTCTTTTAGTTTAAAACGGTATGACATGTTAAGAAAGGAAAAGTATTTTTGAAGTATAAAGGATATTTTCCTCAAGAATGGAGTTCAAGTGTTTTATCAAAATTATTTTCCATCTAAGATAATAAAGGGTTCTGTTTTTATCCCTATTATTACATTGATTTGATCATGTTGTAGTGGGATTATTTTTATGAATTCCTTTATCTTATATTAATTGATTTATGATGTCATGATGTTTCAAGAATCCCATTTTTTTTACATGTGTTATGCGATGATGTATGATTTATGATTATGTGGCACACATAAGAAAGGATTCATTATAAGATGGGTGGGACCTATATCTCCCTCCAATGCATTGGGTAAATATTTTTTATCTCATGAGATAGACATGGCTGGAATGGTAGGTTATACCGGTTCAGTGAAACAGGACTGAAACGAGGGTTACTCGATTCAGAAAGGGACTTTGTCCACTAAGATAGTCTTTCCAATGAGTCTTGACTAACAAGAAATGATTCTATATGATTATGTGTGTATGCCGCAAAGTTTCATGTTTTAAGTTATGATTATTGGGATTACATTTCACTTCTATGATTTATCCCATGTTATGATATTATGAGCTCTTTTGCAGGTTAAGATTTCCAAAAGCTATGTTCTTATTGATATTTCTTTTGTTTACCCTTACTGAGCATTTGAGCTCACCCTTTTATGTTTTCTTTTCCCCAGGATATAAAAAAAGGTTTTAGGTAAAAAAAGGGGAAGATCTTTATGGGATATATTGAAGATCTTTCACCATGATTAGAAGATTACGTTCTGAGTTTCCAAAGACACTAAACTATTACGATCCTTGTGTGTGTGTTTTTGTTATGTTCTACGTATTTCGCAAAAGTAATGTAATGTCCATGTATGTCAGGCTCCGGGTCTCTACAGTTGGTATCAGAGGAAAGGTTTAGTCAACCTTTGGAAACTAGGATTCGAAAACGTTAGTGAGATCCCTAGATATATTTCTAAGGTATGTCTAGGGATGTCCCTAAGGTTAAGTATACGTATAGGTTATAGTACTAGAATTATGCTAACGATCATAGAATTAAACCTAAGATGTTAGATATTGAAGGTACTCCCCCTTTATTATGTTGTTTTCCCTAGTATGATTTTTGCCTCTCACACTATTCTTTTTGGGTTTTAGAAAATGGCTGGAAACAAGGTGATTCACGATAATGGAGGATATGCTGGACAATGGAATGATATATTTCATGAGCAACCAAATGAAATGGGATTTGGAAGTCCAAAAATCATTATTATGCCGAATCAGCAATCTCATAATATGATCAATAAAGTAAAATTTGGTAAGTTTCCCGACTCGGCTAATAAGAGAAAGATGGAGTTTCATGATGATCATAGAGGAAAGAAATTTCAATTTCCCCTATGTAAATCATGTGGGAAGAGGCATCAAGGAGAATGTTTCAAAGGAACTGGAAGATGCTTTGGGTGTGGAAAAGAAGGACACAAAGCCAGTAAGTGCAATGGAAAAGTTTCAGTTAACACCATGGATGAGGTTAATGGTATTGCTACGACATCAACAATGGTTAAGTGTTTTAAATGTGGAATGTACGGGCATTATGCAAACCAATTCCCTAAGGGAAAGTCTCATGAAGAGAATCAGTATGTTCGTATGGGTAGTATTTATGTGGATGATGATGAAGAGACTACAAATGATATGTGAGATGAAAGAATTGTTGAAGCTTGGTCAATGGTTTAAGAAGGTAGTGGAATGATTACATGTTTATCAAGTGTAATGTTGTACTATAGAATAAAAATACATCTAAGGATTGTTACACTTTTGTCTTTCCTTAAGTTTTGAAAGTTTATGATGAATGGTATGAGTAATAATGAAAGGTTATTCAGATATTTTTTTGGAAAGTGGATGATATGCGCATAATGAAGTGATAAAGAGAAAATGAAATGTTTGACAGTATTCATGAGCTCATGATTGATATAAGGACTAAGTGATATCATTGTTTGAGTATATAGAATTTTGAGGATTTTGGTATGTGGAAAGTGTTAAATTTTAACTGCATTCATGTTTTCACTAAGGTAGTCAAGAGAATACATGATTAAGGACTTTGAATGTTTGGAATGTGACCAACAAAACATATCTTATGATATATGGGGATCGACGATGGTGTTAAATCTCTGGTAATCGTTTTCACTATGTTATGAGAGTGGACTGTAGTATTATGGATAACCCTAAAGATTGGAATGGATTATGTTTGACATAAGTTATTATTTTTTAAGGATAGAAGTTTTCTCGATATTATTGATGGGATGTTATAGTAATATTGTTTTAGAAAAAGGACAACCTGCAGGACGGGCAACATCCCATCACGTTGGACAAGGCTGTGGAAATCGAACCCACAACCGAACTGCGACTGGCCTTTATCGCCTACCACTGGCCTACAGGAAGTCCCTAGTTAGTAGAAAGTAGTTTTATTTTATTAAGCGGTATGATATATGAAGTATAAGTTCATTTTTGGAACCATATACGATTAACCATAAGATGGACTTATAACTTTTGCTAACCTTTTGTTTGAAAGAGATGGAATGACCCATCATTCTATCACATGATCTGCTAACACTTCACGAATAACAAATGCAACTTCATTTATTTAAAAGATGAAGTGAAAATTGTTCAAGGAACGAACAACAGTGAGATTGTACCAAAATAAAGTAAGTATTTATTCTAATTCAAATTCTTCAACTTTAGGGAAACGATCTTGAAAACCAAAAATGTTGTCCTAGTGCTCTTATATCTGATTAATTATATGGTACCTTAGATCGTCACAAATTTATGGCTTTGTGATTGCTAGCTTTCCCATAGCCATGTTCTCTACCACTCTCTATCAGAAAATGATGGTTAGATTTATCTTCTATATCCATATTTTCACCTATGTAGAAACACAGTGATTAGTTTATTTGGGTAACCGTTACGTTTCATACATTTGTTTTTAAAGATTGGTTTTGGTATTCCTTTTTATTATGTGGGTTTCTATTAAATAAACTTTCGAAAAGTAAACCATTTATAACCCCGACGAATTTCGAGGGCGAAATTCATTTTAAGGGGGGTAGAATGTAACACCCCGAAATTTTATGAAAAATATTCTTTTTAATTTTATTAATGTCTTGTGTTGTACGCTACACCAAAAGGATCTTGCACAACACGCATCTTTGACTTGCCTTGCATTACACGCAATCGCAACCTTCCTCGATAGCGTGTGTAGTACGCAATACTGAGTTTCACGAAACAGCGATATGCTATTAAAATATTATTAAAACTAGCCATTATGAATAGTAATAACCACTTTTTGAAATTTTGTAAATTTTATTTTTCAAAATGGAATTCATTTTTGGATTCGGAGTATCGAATTTAGCCTAAGGTGAAATTTTGGTACTTTTCGGATAACTTTCATATTCTGATGAATAGTGAAAATTACTAAATTATAATTAAAAAAACATTATTAATTGAAATAATTAATAGTGATAAATTATTAATTTGAGTGGTTTTAAATAATATTTAGAATATATTTTTACAATTTAATACAATGTTGGTCATTGGATGCAATTTCACATTTAAACCAGACATAAACAAGTGTCAATCTTTTGATAGATATTGTTTCTTAAAAACACGCTATTTGTTTTAACAGCGGGATTTAATTATAAAATTAGTTAATGCAACTTCTATGTTATGAATTTGGTAAAATGGACTTCATTTTTGGATTAGGAATATGAAATATAGCTTAGGATAAAATTTTGGCATTGTTCTGAAAAACATCAATTTTTGATGAATAGTGAAACTACTAAGTGGTAGTTAAAAAACTGAATTTTTCATAAAACTTAATTTTACCGCTTCTGTGAAGGGAATTTCAAAAATCCTAGAGACACGGTTGATGTCAGTAAGTAAAATGTGGTTCAATGAGATGAAAATAATTTTTGGTGAATAATAACTTTTTACTTTTATTTACCACGGTTAAAAGTAAATAGGGTGATTAAGGGTAAGAATGATATTAATATTACCCTAACACATGTCCTAATTCTATTGGACAAGTTTAGCTCGACCAAAAACAACCTTAAGTGTAAAATATTATTATTTAGGCCCACTTGGATTAGATTAGGACATTTATTATTATTTAATTCAAAGAAGATTTAAAAGAGTTAAAATCAAAGTTTATTTACTAGATCATTTTTAATATAGGGTTTTACATAAGATAAATTCGATTGTAAATATTCATTAGAAAGTTAAAAGGATTTACTACATAATTGTATTTTATTTTTAATTTTTAGACATAAAATATGTTAATTTATTTATGACACAAAGATGATGCAGAAATTATCTTATTAATGAAATATTGACATAATTGATATTATAAATACCAAAATAAATGTAATTTAAGACTTTTTATGAATTCCACTAATTTTATAGGTTACTATGATATATTAGTGTTGATTTAATAAACTTGTTTTGAACATATAATTCTGTTATGACTTTCACAAAAATCATATATCAAATAGTGTCAAAATTAACACAAAATAGTTTTTAAATCTAATATTATATTAGTAATTGTTATTTTATTTCTAAAAATCTATGGTTCGGCCAAATAACTTATATAAGGATATATATATTAATAATAAACAATTTGGGGTTCTTTTTGGCATGTTATAGTAAGTGTATTAACCATATAGTGTAAGAAAACAAAAAGACACGGTAAAAGTTAAATTATTTAACTTAGAGTTAAATCTAATTGATAAGGTTAAAATAATACCCTAAACTTGTATAAATCCTATTGGTTGATAGTATTTCGACCCATACCCACTTTATCTTCGAAATAAGACCCTTTGGAACCATTATAAACCGATTTTGACTATAATATAAAATAATATTTTGAGATATTCCTATGGTGCCCCTCTCCTCCCTTATAAAAGGGCACCTCCTTCCCCTCCACCTCACACCAATTTGAGCACTCAAGCTCGGCCAACCCCTGCCTAAATCCCTTATCCACTTCCCTAGAATAATCCTAGAGGTCCTGGTCTTATTCAATGACCAATCTTAGTTCCCTAAGTGGAGGATTGAAAGAGGCGTTCCAAAGAAGAGGTAATATCCATTACCGATCTTTTAAATTTCTTTCTTCTTAAACTTCTTATTCTTTAGTTGTTTCATGATAAAGTAATAACATAAGTATTTATTATATACTGATATGTTATTATAAATATGAAACAACTCTAATTAACCTTCTATCCATCCTACAGAAAACGGAAATCACCGCGCGTGCGTACGTACGGAATATCGTCTCCACACCGTGGTGTGATCTATTTTCCGCCACCACCTTAATTGGATGGGTATAAAGGTGTAATGAGTAACTATATAAGATTATTATAAATTTATATTGATACTGAAATATTATACATACACTTCAACACAATTCCACGACCATGGGAACGATATCATCGCTCGTGCGTACGTACGGACTACCGTCTCCACGACGTGATGAGATTCATTCTCAATGATTAACCATTCATGAATGATTATAATGTATATATAATAAGTACTAATGAAATATATGACCTAATAATGATACAGGAATTATTTATATTTATATGTATGTCATCTACTTAATTCCATTCAATTCAATAAGGAAACGAAAACAGCGTTCATGCGTACGTACGGACTACTGTCTCCATGAACGGTGTATTTCTTTCCATTTACTGATTTATTATATACGTATATTCTGAATATATATATAAATCATGTTTTATATTCTAGAATTAAGTAATCATGATCTAAGTAATCATATGAATAATTACAAGTTAAAAACACGAAAGACAAATGAGACGATTTTACCCAAAACGCTACTTTAACATGAATTTACAAAATAACGGGTAATATAAAGTCATAAGTGGCCCATATATGATATAATAACAATGAATATGATTCTGGAATAAGTCAATAACATGATTTAAATCATTATACAGGAGGTTCGGACACTTACAAAGCAAGTTGGACCTAAGGTAAAGGAAATATCACAATCTCATTTTTATCCGAGATTGCTTATACTTTGGTATTTACTGGGGTGTATTTTATCATCCACATACATGTTTTCCTCAATATGTAATATTATTTCCATCCAAATAAAATTTTTTAAATCCAATTTTATCCTTCGGTGAGTTTTTAGTAAAAGATATGAAAGGAATCTTTTGTCGTTTTTCGTACGAGGTACTTTTTGACTTTTCCGACAAAAGTACGAAAAATGTTTTTTTCAACTTATACGGCAAGAATAGATTTTTAAAACATTATTTCCAAGAAGATTCCTTTACAAGTTTTCAAGTTTATTTTTTTTAAACAACTTCTTTTAGTTTAAAACGGAATGACATGTTAAGAAAGGAAAAGTATTTTTTAAGTATAATGGATATTTTCCTCAAGAATGGAGTTCAAGTGTTTTATCAAAATTATTTTCCATATAAGATAATAAAGGGATATGTTTTTATCCCTATTATTACATTTATTTGATCATGTTGTAGTGGAATTATTTTTATGAATTCCTTTATCTTATATGAATTGATTTATGATGTCATGATGTTTCAAGAATCCCATTTTTTTACATGTGTTATGCGATGATGTATGATTTATGATTATGTGGCACACATAAGAAAGGATTCATTATAAGATGGGTGGGACCTATATCTCCCTCCAATGCATTGGGTAAAGATTTTATATCTCATGAGATAGACATGGCTGGAATGGTAGGTTATACCAGTTCAGTGAAACTGGACTGAAATGAGGGTTACTCGATTCAGAAAGGGACTTTGTCCACTAAGATAGTCTTGGCAATGAGTCTTGACTAACAAGAAATGATTCTCTATTATTATGTGTGTATGCCACAAAGTTTCTTGTTTTAAGTTATGATTATTGGGATTACATTTCACTTCTATGATTTATCCCATGTTATGATATTATGAGCTCTTTTGCAGGTTAAGATTTCCAAAAGCTATGTTCTTATTGATATTTCTTTTGTTTACCCTTACTGAGCATTTGAGCTCACCCTTTTATGTTTTCTTTTCCCCAAGATATAAAGAAAGGTTTTAGGTAAAAAAAAAGGGGAAGATCTTTATGGGAGATATTGAAGATCTTTCACCACGATTAGAAGATTACGTTCCGAGTTTCCAAAGACACTAAACTATTACGATCCTTGTTTGTGTGTTTTTGTTATGTTCTAAGTATTCCGCAAAAGTAATGTAATGTCCATGTACGTCAGGCTTCAGGTCTCTACATTATAAGATGAATAAAGTGAATCTGAAACCGTTGAGAAGCCTCCAAAAAGGTTTTTCAAAAAGGGATACTTAAAATATAGAAACAAAGTACATAAGAAGTGTTTTCTATGAAAAGAAATACGATGATAATTAATTCTGTGAAGAAGAAAAACCAGAATATAAAACTGAAAACCATGCTTCCATGATGGATACCATTGAAAAGTTAGAAACATCAACAGATAAAGATAGATATAACCATTTGACAACTAATGTCGATACCAAGTTACAAATTAATAAATATTTTGGTAAGCTTGAGAATAAGTATAATAGACACTGTATGTGGAAAAGAAATGGTGGAAGAATCATTAGAATATGTTGATGATATTGAAGATGAAATTGAAAAAATAGAAGAACTGGTGAAAGTATAGTCATAAATCATTGAAAGGACTGATGACTCAGTGGAACTAAAGCTCATAATTGAAGAGCAGTCCATGGTCATCAATGAACTTACCTCAATACTAGAGGATAAGTCCAAAACTATTGGGGGGACTCGTAGAAGAAGTTGTTACTCTTAGTCGTATGCTCGAAAGTGAATCAAGTTCAAAAGAAGAAAAGAAGAAAATACAATTTGGTAGGTTCTTAGATTTTGAGCTGTTGGAGAGAGAGAAACTAGGGTCTTATGGAGTTGAAAAGATTTTGAGTGATCAAATACCCACACTCATGGGAAACAGCGGAATAAGTTTTGATTCCAAAACATCAAATACTGCAAATAATGTGGACCAAAATAAAGGAAATCTAAAAGTTGATCATGTTGAAAAATTCTTAGAATCACTAAAAATGAGACCCTTAAATTAAAATGAATGGAGAACAGAAAACTATCCTCGACCTTCTCGGAATGAAAGGCAGCCAAACATTTTTTCCAAGGAAGAAGGCATAAGGAAAAATAGAAGTGAGAAGACATTTCCTCTCATGAATTGTATGTTCTGTGGATATCTGGGTAATACTATGTCATATTGTGAAGAGGCAAGGAGCTATCTGAATGGTGGATAGATAGGAGTCCAACAATGGATAATAAATTCATATCCTACTACATACTGAAGAAAAAATTTATATGGATATTGTTTTCATTGTTCTAACTTCGGCCATAAATCCTTTTATTACAGGAAGAGGAGGGATATAAACACATTATACCCAAGTCTGAGATAATCTCATCAACAATACAGTGTTGATCTTTCAAATAGGTTTGATCCTATGTAAGAAGATGTTTACTATAAAGAACCCATGTACATGGAAGATAGAATTAAAAGGCTATCAGTGTCATACACTCAATCCAATGTCTCATGTAAAGAAAAGAATAGAATTGAGAAATCAAACCTTGAAGAAGTATCCCTCAAAGCTACAAAAAGAAACAACACATGGATTCTTGATAGCAGTTGTTCGTCTCATATAACAGGTAATGCATACTTTCTAACTAATTTCAAGACAATGGTTGAAGGAATACTATGGTTTGGTAATGATGGATCCATGAAAATCAAAGGCATTTGAAGTACAGAACTAGCTAATAGAGAGATAATACAAACTGAAGTCCTTTATGTGGATAGGCAATGTCATAATATTCTTAGCATGATTCATCTCTATAACTCAGGACATATAATTACATTTAATCAGAAAGGCTACACTATTAAGGGAATGCCAGGAAATCCACTTATCAAAAAAATGCATAACATAAGGCAGCCTGTATCAAATTGATTGTAAATAAAACATTTTCTAAATGACTTTTGAAGAAGAAAATAACATGTAGCATCGGAGATTGGGGAACATCAATCAAAAACACATGGAGAAAATATCAAAACTGAATATTGTCATAGATATTCAAACCCTGAAGCAAGAACATGAATATTATTATGATGCTTGTATTTGGGGAAAGCTGGTCTGTAATTCATATCATCCAAATAATAAAAGGGCATCTCATCTCCTTGATCTCATTCATACAAATATTTGTGTCCCAATAAATGTTGTTGTAACTCATGGAGAAAGGTACTTCGTCGTTTTCATAGATGATTACAGTAGAATGTCATGTGTGATAGTTATACACACAAAACAACAAGTGCTTGACTGCATGAAAATATATCGTCGAATCGTCGAGAATGGTACTGGATGAACAATCCAAGTGATGATATCTAATAATAGAGGGTAATACATATCCATTAAATTTTAAAATTACTTAGATAATCATGGGATACAACATGAGTTAGATGATGTGATAACTCCCTAGAAAAATGGAGTTGTTTAGAAAAGGAATCGATAGGTGAACAATATAGAAATAAATATACTTATTGAGAGTCGTATTCCACAACATTACTGGAAAGAGTCCATTCAAGCTACAGTATATATTCAAAATCGAACAGGGCTATATATTGATGATACAAAGACACCATATGAATTGCATCATGGAAGGAATACCTCATTGAAATACTTTTTTGTTTTTTAAAGTAAATGTTTCATCAAAAACAAAGATGGAAATCAAGGGAAGTATGGTGACAATGCAGACAAAGTAATTTCTCTTGGATACTCAATGAATAGAAAATCCTACAAGTGTTTCAATAAGCGCTTGAGAAGGATTGTGGAAAGAAGTGATGTCAAGATCATTGAAGAGAAAGCCACAAATTCTTTGAGGAATTAATATTATGATATGATAGAAGATAAGGAAGAATGTGAACATATAGAAAATTAAAATACAGAACTAGAGAAAGGTGTACAAAACTCTCAAGAGCCACATCACGATGTTGACTCATAAGAATAATCTTAAGAGGAAACCATGGTTTGAGAGAATTCTTTTGAATCACAAAGGATGAATAGAAGATAAGAAATTGATCAATCCAACATTATTGGGTATTGGAATGCACCCACACAAATGAGGAGAATGAATAATAATACACAATATGCATTTCTATCAGTTATGGAACAATCCTCATTTAAAGAATATGAAAAGGATGAATCATGGGTGAAAACCATGAATGGAGAGTTATATTAGATTGACAAGAATCAAACATGGGACGTAGTCAAGATACCCAAAGGTCACAATGTGATTAGTGTTAAATGGATCTTCATTAAAAAAATTGATGAGCATGGAAATGTGGTTAGAAAAAAGGTGCACTTGGTTTGTAAAGGATGCTCAAAAATTGAAGTCATTGATGTTGAAGATACATTTGATTTAGTAGTAAGACTGGAGTCAATTAGTTAATTTCTTTCCATGGAAATCCAAATAGGTTTTAAATTTTATCAAATATATGTCAAGATAGCATTATTAAATGGAATTTTGAAGAATAACTCTACATCAAACAACCCATGGGGTTATTTCTTGGAAATGATGAAATGAAGGTTTTCAAATTAAAGAAAGCCCTCTATGGCCTGAAACAGGAACCATGGGTGTGGTACTCTTAGTTGGACTCTTATTTGAGAAAGCATGAGTTTAAAAGAGGAGGAGTGGATCGAAAACTCTATGTGAAGAATTCTCAAAAGGATCAGTTCATGGTATTGGTATACGTGGATGATATTATTTTTGGTGGAAGAAAGTAGGGATCAATAGATGAATTTTACAATAACATGAAATTAGAATTTGAAATTTCCATGATTGGTGAACTCGTATACTTTTAGGGTTGGAGGTTATTGGAAAGAAGGATTACATTTTCATTTCTCGGGAAAATTACACAAGAGAGCTGCTAAAGAAATTCAATATACATGATTCCAAACCAATGGTGACTACGATTTCGATTGGAACAATACTCAGAAATCATGAGGATGGGACGTCTATGGATCCCACATTATATAGGAGAATCATAGGAATCTTATTGTACCTGACAAGAACACGTCTCGATATTTTCTTTGGAATCTATTTAGTGGACTGCTTTCAAAGTAATCTAAAGAAGGAACATATGTTGGAAGTGAAAAGAATAATGAGATACATTCAAGTTACACATAATTATGGATTATACTTTTTTGCAGGAATATATAGTAAACTATAATAATTTTCTGATGCTGATTGGGTTGGAGATGTAGTGGACAGAAAGTCCACTAGTGGTGGAGCATTCTTTATTGGGAGGAAATGTGTGGGCCAGTTCAGAAAGAAATAGGAAAGTACATCTCTTAGTACTTATAAATATTAATATATCTTCGCTTCCAAGGCATACACTCAGTTATTTTCTATGATAACAAAAGGCCAATTGATCTTACGAAGAATCATGTTTAGCATTCTCGTACGAAACATATTGAAACTAGATATCACTTATTAATGAAAAAAGTATAAGAAGTCATGATCGAAGTAGACCATGTGGGAACTGATGATCAAGCGGATGACATCATGACCAAGACACTATCAGCGTCTATGTTTGAGAAACATCGGTTGAACCTTGGTGTTCCGCCACCTCCTAATGCATGAGGAGGCTATAGGTCCCCCCCCCTCCCCAATTATTTTAACTGTGTTAATATATTTGTTAATGTGATGCAAGTTTATAGGGGAGATATGATCCCTAAAAGTATATTATAATCTCTACAATGTTCAAATACCAGTCTTTAGGTTTATTTCCAATGGGTGAGAAATGGATAAATTCAATGTGAAAATGTGGAGGTTGGTTGCAGGAGAACCTGATTCATGTATTCACTCATGTTTTCTATAAAATTAATTGATCACATAGTCTTAGAGTTTTGGATGAGGTGATCCTTCCATATCAATTTTTGATATGTATCAAGTTTTGATAGTGGTTGGTGTTCTACAGAATTTATCTTCAAATTGCTAAAAACCCTAAGGGGGATATTGTTGGAACCAAGGTCATTGTTTACTGAAATTGGATTATGGTTTGTGTTTTTTATCAATCCTCTCATTTATGATCAGGAATATTTCAAGGAAAGGGATTATATAGTTAAATCCATATGCAGTTTTTAATGTGACATCATTTCCTAGTGTTTTCCAAATTTTTGGGGTCCAAAATTTGGGGAATGGTAAGAATTGAAAAAAGTATTATTTCTGGAAGGTGTCATGAAAATATGTAAAATACATGGGTTTAAAAGAGGTGGGATTCATGAAGTGTGTTTCTTTAAGACATGAAAATTTTGAGGGTTTGCTCTGTGATTATGAGACTCTGATCTTCGTGAAAGGTATACTTATGGAATCAACATTTCATAGAAATGGAAAAGGCATGGATTTCGTGATGTCTAGACAGAGGTTTTTTTAATAAATGATGCTTCGCAATTTGAGAAGGTATTTTTTCATGGTTATGAAGAGAATCATGAACAATGAAGGAACGGAGGATTTTTATTAGTGCTTTGAGAGTGGTTCTTTATGGTGGTGTGAAGGGTTTTGACGGAGATCTCTGCAGTTACGACGAGCATTGCAACTAGGGGATTTTCCATGGAGATTTTCGAAGAGAGAGATGTCTCAAAAAGACTTTTTTGGCTGACCAGAATTTTGTTCCTGAATAAGTGGAGCTCCAAATTCGATCATGCCTATAAATAAGAGGCCACCCCTCTTCATTAAGGAAGATTTTTTTGAGAGAGAGAATTCGGGATCGCTTTGACTTCGTGAAATAAGTGGTACTCCACAAAGAAGGTTGTTCTATGTGAGCTTGAGCTTCACAAAGAAACTTTTAAAGTCTTGAATGATACCAACAATTATATTCCATATAATATTCACAAATATGTGGTGTTCCTCATTGGCTTAGTGATCTTTTTGAAGTAGGTTTCTTTGCGAGGCAGTGAGCTTCACGAAGGGTTGTTCTCTACGTGGCAATGATCTCTGTGAAGTGTTGTGCTCTTCAAAGTGTTGATCTTTGTGAAGGGGATTTATGAAGGTTTTTATTGAGTATTAGTTTTGAGTGTTCAGGGATTTTACTGATCATATACTCATCACTTTGGTGAAATAATTGTCTCATACTATAAAGAGACAAAGACATCAATTATTATCTATTTAAGTGACCTTCAAGTCGATAAACTGGGTTATACTTCTCCCACAATAGTTAGCTAGGTGGAGTTTGTGGAAGTGTTCTGAGGAAAGCGATGATCCATCCCTGAACTTTTTTAAGGGTATTTTTTTTCTAGAAAAGAGTGATTGTGACCAAACTCTTTTACTCCACAACTGGTGAAGATTGGTGGATTTAGTTACGATTGATACATTGTCGGTGTATTCTCCTTGGAAGTATCCCTTTTTGGAAAACAAGTAAAAGTGTTTTGTCATATCCTTTGTTAAATTTTATTGATAGATTTAATAGGTTCCTACCAATTTGGGAACAAGATACACAACTTTAAAAAGAAAAACTTGACACCCGAATTTATCCCTCCCCTCTCAGGGTGTTCTGGGGTCCTTCCGAAAACATAAAAATAGGTGATATCAGATGCCTAGTATGGGTAAAAATGGATATATATGTAAGAATAAACATGATAATGAGGGTATGAGAACATGATCATAACATTAGAAGATCACACCATGTATATCAAAGATCATAAACATGAATCATGGAATAATGATTAGCAGTTAATAAAGCATGAATCATAAGGAAATAAGAAGCACAATTCATTAAATCATAACATAATAATAAGACAAGGAATTGTGGAATACACATAAATATGTAATATCATTCAGTATAAGACAGGACACATTTTTATAAATTATCAGAGAACTTCATGGAGACAACACCTACTCAGCGGGAGAAACCACAATCACTAGTTTGTAACGCCCTGACCCCAGAAGTCCAGAGTTGTGCATTATTCTAATAAGTTGGCATGATTACAAGGAATCAAGTCCTGGAGGAATGATCAGTTTAGCAGACTTGTAAAATAGATTACATACATGAACTTCACATTAAAATTTCAAACATAGAATATAACATAGATAATCCTTTGATAATTCCATTATTATCATAGCTTAAACCCTCATATAAATAATAATACACTTCTTGGCATCCTTGTAAAATAAAACATAAGAAATGGGTGATCTTAGATGCTCAGTAAGGGTAAAACATATAGCAGAACCTATCATAAAAAATAATAAACTTGTATGAAAAAGTATAAAATTGAAACACAAGCCCTTTAAACATAAACTTCAGAATAATATAGAAAAGATAAATCAATTAATACCATTTAGTTATTCACATGGATATTCTACTAGTATAATAATCAGATGTAACATCAATGAAAAATCTCATAATGATGTAATGCATAATGTAGGACATCTTAACCACAAAGTCAATTCCTTGTTCTAAGACCCTAAAAATAAATTTTGTCAGTGCCTTATGCCAAGACACTAGTTTGTCTCATGAGACCTACCGATGCATTGAGGGGCTATAGCAGGACGCGCCCATCACTTACTAAGTTCAATGCATTCCTCAAATGAAAATGGTGAAATATAACATAATAATTTGCATTAAAAATAGAATAAAAAATGGAAATACCTTAACCATAGACCATGAATGGTATAAAAATAGCACATCCACATTAAAAAAATGATAACTCATTCAATACAACAAGGAATATTGTATTATAATAAATCAACCTCAATCAAGAGAAATATCCAGTAAAGGATGTTGATATAGTTGAAAATGGTCAGTAAAACTCTTTGAGAGAAATATCAATTTTTCTTGAAATCATTTAAAAGTCACGCAATATATGAAGGAAGTCATTTAAAGAGATTTTTTAATCAAATTGTCCTATACTAATTTGAAACTTTTTAAACGAATTAACATTTTAAAACAATCATGTCTGTATAAATAAATACTTAAAATCATCATGAAAACATAGACATTAATTAAATATATTTTAAAAAATAAATCTTTAAGACATTTAAAATGTTGATCTAGTTAATGATACCCTTCCATAAAACCTTAAAAGATCCATTTTGAAAACATTTTTATGAAACATGGACATGGATGATAAATATGCCCCAATAAATACATACACATAAACAATCTGAAATAATAATGAGATTGAGGTATTGACCCTTAATTTTTACTTTTAATTAGTTGAGGGTATGTTAACCTCTTTTATAATGGTTAAATAATTGTTATTAAATTATACAATAACCACAAAAATAAATATGATATCATATATGATCCTCTAATATTGTTTTGTTAATAATATTTCAGTAAAATCCTTATTACTGGTGTTAACTGATTCATTTTATTATTTAAGTCATGTTTTATATGGATATGATGTAGTTGATTCGTATCCAGAATAATATTAAGTTCTTAAGAAATAATTTTTAATCATCAAATAAAAATTATTCTTGAATGGTTATGATGGGGAATGAAATCTCATCCCATCGTGGAGACAGTAAGCCGTACGTACACATGATCGACAATATCATTCTATTGATGGTAAAAAAGTATGTAATTATATGGTATATTATATATATAGAATCATTAACACGTTATATTTATTATTTACATCGATCATACTTGTTATTATACCCATCCAAATAATGAAGTATTAAATAACTAACTACACCATGACATGGAGATGGTAAGTCGTACATACGCACATATGGTGGATTTGTCATTCATAGGATGGATAAAATAATGAATATGGTTGTAAAATATTTATAATAACATCTTAGTATTTAGAAGGTACTAGATTTATTATTTTATTATGGAAACAACAAAGAAAGAGGAAGTGGGAGAAGAAAATAACATTGAAACTGGTGATGAAATAATTACCTCTTCTTTGAGTGTTTCCTTTTGAGTTGAACAAAAGGGCTCCTTAGGTTGGATTTATGATCAAAGTAATGAATATTGGATAACATTAAGTTATTTGGGAGGATATTTTATCAGGTTTTGGCTAATACAAATGGATTTGGAGGTGTGAATTTAAGTGAAGGGGAAGTATCCTTTTATAAGAGAGGTGATGGGTACTTTAGGAAAAGCTTGAAATATTATTTTATTATAAAATTATTTTCGGTTTATAATAGCTCCAAACGAATTTATTTCCAAGATAAGATGGGTACGGGTAGAAAAACTCTCAACCAAAAGGTTTTATAAATTTTTGTCACCATATTAACCTTATCTTTTAGATTTATCCCTTAGTTATATAGTTTAACTTTTACCATGTCTTCTTATATTTATATAATACATGGTTAACATAGTTACTATAAAATGCGAAGATAACCTCAAGTTGTTCATTAATGACATATGTAACATTATCTAAGTAATATGGGAAAATATTATATTTTTAAGACTATTATATAATTTAATAAAATATTATTATTTTTTTGTAAACTAGTTTATGTCAATTTTGACACAATTTAGTATTTAGTTTTTGTTAAAGTCATAATAACATGGCTACTTAAAATAAAATATATTTAATCAACCCTAACATGTCATATTAACCTATAAAAATCATTTATGGCATAAAAAGTTTCAATTTACATTTATTGTAATATTTATAATATCAATTATTTTAATCTTTCATTAATAAGGTAATTGTTGCATCATCATTGTGTCATAAATAAATTTAATTATTTTATGTCTAAAAATTATAAATATGATACTTTGATGTAGTAAATTTTTTTTATATTTCTAATAAATATTTATAGTTGAATTTATCATATGTATAACTCAGTATTAAAAAGGGTTTAGTTATTAAAATTCGAATTTAACACTTTTAACGCTTCTTTAAATAAAATATAATAAATGTCTTAATCTTACCCAAATTGATCAAAAAGAATATTATATTTTTCCTAAGGTTAATTTTGAATGAAAATCACTTATCCAATAGAATTAGGAAATGTGATGGGGTAATTTTATATTGTTATAATATTATTTTTACCCTTAATTACCCTATTTACTTTTAACCGTGGTAAATAAAATTCAAAAGTTATTATTAACCCAAAAATATTTTCATCCTATTGAACCAAATTTTACTTACTGATGACAACTGTGTCTCTCAAAGTTTTTAAATTCAATTCACAGAAGTGGTAAAATTATGTTTTATGCAAATTTGCAAATGTGCCTAGAAGGTGGGTAAAAGACGTTAAAAAGTTCAATAAAATTTTATATATCTAATATTATTATAAAATTAATCCAATGAATTATATTGGACTAATATATTTCTTATGTATCTATTTTGAATTTAAGATAATTTTTAATTAAAAATAATTATTTAAATGAAAAATTCGGATTTTATGTACTATGCAGTATTTTTCACTATTCATCAAAAATTGAATGTTTTCAAAAAATTACCAAAACTTCATCCTAAACTAATTTCGATATTCCAAATTCAAAAATGAAGTTTATTTTGACAAATTAAATTTTTATGAGTTTCAAAAATTAATTTTATTATCTTTCACAAGAGGACATAAAAATTAGTTCTTTTAAGAAAATAATTTTTCAAAATATATAACTATTTTAACAAAAATTATACATTTAATTATAAATATGTTTTATTTATATGAAAAAAATTGTAAATAACATTTAAATTATATTTGTTACTATTCATATTATAATATTTAATTGATAAATAAATATATTGATTAAATAATTATAATTCTAATGTGTTGTTTTGCAGAAACTCAATCTTGTGTATAACGCAATCCAATTTGATGTTGCGTGAAATATAAGCTATAAAATTACTTTTAAGAGAGAGCATACTGTGAAATATTAGGGTGTTACATTCTCCCCTCCTTCAATAAATTTTTTCCTTGAAATTTTAAATTTTTCTTTGAAAATAAAATTTTGAAAATAAAAGATACCTTTGTGAAAAACCCACATCGGAAATATGGTTAATAAAATTTAGTCTTAATAAGAGGGAAAGGGAAATGAAAAATTCACCACCAAATTTGAATTTTGAATAGAAGAACATTGGTGGAAATTAGAGGCACATAATTGTAGGAAAAACCTAAATATTTATAGGGATTGATTGAGGCCATCAATCACAAACAAGTGAACAATAAATGGAAAATTGAGGGCCTCAAAGACATAAATTTATGAAGATTTAAAGTATCATCAGTTCAAAAAAACATAAGGTATTAGGATAACAAATTTTTTTAGATATATTTTTAAGAGGAGGGATTAATTTACTATCAAGATAAGAACTCAAGAAAACATACTTTCTTTCATTACCTGTCATAATAATAATATCATCATTTGGTTGTGCTTCGGTCTATTTTCACTTATTCCTTTACACTAAGAAATGAATGTTCAAAAAATATTTTTTAATGACTAAAGTGCAATTGAAAAATCATAAGGTCCACAAGTATTTCCTTAATCCCATATATGTTTATTGAATTTTAAAACATTAGGTCAAAGTATCCAATAAATTATATTTTAACCTTAAACAAAAACTCAAGTGCTCAACTTACTCCATTCCAACCTTTAGACTTATCCAAAATACTTGTGTCTAAACTCACCGTCCAAAAATTAATATGGGAGGTAAAATGAAGATCCCTTTTTCCCACATAATAACATGTGAATACCTTCATCATGTATTCTCTTAAAACATGGTAACACCCTGAATTACCATGAGACCTTATTGAATACATTTATGCTTTCTTATTCCTTATAGAATACTGGATATACTCCTTAAATCCAAAAATGTTGTAAACTCCAACAATGAGGGAATAAACAAAAAATTAATTATTTATAAGGTAGTCAATAATATCAAATATAATTTATCCTAATCAATCATCTCTAATTCAAAAATCAATACCTCAGTATCAGAACAATATTAAGGTTAATATTTCCCTCAACCATGTATTTTCCAAAAAGTTTAACATTCTATTGAGTCACTTCTCTTAGTACCATACAATCCAAATCCTCAATAAAATAGTATTTCAATATAATCCTTTTTCCATAATTTATATAAACTATTACATCATTGATACAACACTCAAATGACATAATTCTTCAATCCAAAAACACAAATACATTAATTATTCCATGCTGACTATAGTAACAGATTATGCTTGACCTTGATCCCTTTGATTATTTTGAGCAATATTTCCTTTCCTATTAAGACATTTATTTGTGTAATGCCCCATTTCACTACAGTTGAAACACTGAATATTAGTCTTTTCTTTCTTTCCTTTGAATTATTTTTCCTGATGACACTTTTTTCCAAACATATAACAAACACCTTGTCCTTTCAATCACTTCCTAGGGTGATTCTTTCCACAGTTATCACATATGGGAAAACAATTTTTCCCTTATTCCCTTTATCCATCTTTCTCTATGTCATCCTCTTCTTCTCTAGCTTCCCTTCAAATCCATATTACTCAAAGATTTATTTACTTATCTTACTAACACATGATATTGTTTCCTCATATGATGAGAATACGTGGGAGGCTATTTCCCTTCGAAAAGTTATATTAAGACCACGAAAGATAGGATCCTTCTTACTCTTTGGAACGTATGCATTGCTGGGGTAGTTATTCCTTCTACTAGGTGGATTATTTACACAATGACATAAAGTAGATTAAGTTATCAATCATAATGAATGATTCTAAACTAGTGAAATACCTTACATAAATTGAAAATTGTATGCATATATAATATCATAATCATAAGAATGGATTATTTCAAGAAATATTTAGTCTTAAATACTTTATAATGGTTTGTAATGAAAATCTGAGCCATCCTAACCATAACCCCCAGGAGTGTCAAACTAGGTGTGCAGTAAGTCTGGTTGTCATGTATCAGGTTATCCCGAGTCAAGCCCGGAACACCTTATCATAGTTTTCACCCCTAGGAACATTCGTGCTAGAACCATGTCCACTTGTAGTATCCATACATGGATGTATTTCTTGGAAGACCCACACAATCTCTACATTACCAAAATTCTAGGAATTTCTTTTATACTAATCCTCAATGTCTATCATAGGTTAATGTTCCCTAATCAAAGTTTATCTAAATCTAGTTTCCAAGTTTATTTCTAAAATTCCTCTGATACCAACTATAATTCCTCAACCTCAGAATCCTAGAGCCAGTGTATTATTTTAATACATTGGCATGTTTACAATGAATTAAGTCCCAAAGGACCGATCAGTTTAGCAGTCCTGTAAAATATATTACATACATGAACCTCACATTAAAATTTCAAACAAAAAATACAACATATATAATCATTTTATAATTACATTATTCTCTTTGATTAAACCTGCATATAAATCATAATACACCTCTTGGAATCCTGGGAAAATAAAACATAAGAAAGGGGTGATCTCAGATGCTTAGTAAGGGTAAACAATATACCAGAAGCTATCATAAATAATCATAAAATATTATGGCAAGGTATGAGATTCAAACACAAGCCCTTTAAACATAAACTTTATCATAATATGGAAAAGATAAATCAAATAATTTGATTTACTTATTCCCATTGATATTCTACTAGTCTAATAATCACATGTAACATCAATGACTGATCTCATAATGATGGAATGCATAATGTCGGACATCTTATCCACAAAATTAAGGCCTCGTTCCAAGACCCAAAATATAAATTTTTTCAAGGCCTTGTGCCAAGACACTAGTTTATCCCATGAGAACTATAGATGCATTGAGGGGATATAGCAGGCCCCGCCCATCACTTACTAAGTCTAATGCATTCCTCATATGAAAAGGTTGAAACATAACATAATAATTCATATTAAAACTAGCATATGGAATTTAAATACTGTAGAGACCCGAAGCTTGACATACATGGACATTACATTACTTTTTCAGAATACTTATTACATAACAAAAACACACACACAAAGACCGTAATAGTTTAGTGTCTTTGGAAACTCGGAATATAATCTTCTAATCGTGGTGAAAGATCTTCAACATCTCCCATAAAGATCTTATTTTTTTAAAACCTAAATCCTTTCTTTATGTCCTGGGGAAAAGAAAACATAAAAGTGTGATCTCAAATGCTCAGTAAGGGTAAACAAAAGAAATATTAATCACGCCATATTTATAAGAACATATCTTTTGGAAATCTTAACCTGAAAAAGAGATCATAATTTCATAACATGGGATAAATCATAGTAGTGAAATGTAATCCCAATAATAATTACATGAAACATGAAACTTTGTGGCATACACACATAATCATAGAGAATCATTTCTTATTAGTCAGGACTCATTGCCAAGACTATCTTAGTGGACAAAGTCCCTTTCTGAACTGAGTTCACTCCTCGTTTCAGTCCTGTTTCACTGAACAGGTATAACCTACCGTTCCAGCCATGTCTATCTCATGAGATATAAAATCTTTACCCAATGAATTGTAGGGAGATATAGGTCCCACCCATCTCATAATGATACCATTCTTATGTGTTCCACAAAATCATAAACCATACATCATAGCATAACCCATGTAATAAAAATGGGATTCTTAAACAACATGACATCATAAAACAATTCATATAAGATAAAGGAATTCATAAAAATATTTCCATCACCACATAATCAAATCCATGTAATAATAGGGATATAAACAGAACCCTATATTATCTTAGATGGAAAATAATTTTGATAAAACTCTTGAACTCCATTCTTGAGTAAAATATCCTTTCTAATTCAAAAACATTTTCCTTTCTTAACATGTCATACAATTTTAAACTAAAATAAGTTGATTAAAAATAAACTTGAAAACTTGTAAAGGAAGATTCTTGGAAATAATGTTTTAAAAATCCATTCATGCCGTATAAGTTAAAAAAAACATTCTTGTCATACTTTTGTCGGAAAAGTCAAAAAAGTACCTCGTACGAAAAACGACAAAAGATTACTTTCATATCTTTTACTAAAAACTCACCGAAGGGTAAAATAGGATTTAAGAAATTGTAGGTGAATGGAAATAATATTACATATTGAGGAAACATGGATTTGGATGATAAAATACACCCCAGTAAATTTCAAAGTATAAACAATCTCGGATAAAAATGAGATTGTGATATTTCCCTTACCTTAGGTCCGATTTGCTTTGTAAGTGTCTGAACCTCCTGTATAATGGTTTAAATAATGTCATTGACTTATTCCAGAATCATATTCATTGTTATGATATCATATATTGTTCACTTATGACTTTATATTACCTGTTATTTTGTAAATTCCATGTTAAAGAGCGTTTTTGGTAAAATTGTTTCATCTATCGTCAGTGTTTTGACATGTAATTATTCATATGATTACTTAGATCATGATTACATAATTCCAGAATATAAAACATGATTTATATATAATATATATTCATAATATACATATATATAATAAATCAGTAAATGGAAAGAAATACACCGTTCATGGAGACGGTAGGTCGTACGTACGCATGAACGCTGTTTTCGTTTCCTTATTGAGTTGAATGGAATTAAGTAGATAAAATACGTATATATACACATAAACACAGTATCATTATTATGTCATATATTTCATGATTACTTATTATATGTACTTTATAATCATTCATGAATGGTTAAAGTGGATAATGAATCTCATTGCTTCGTGGAGACGGTAGTCTGTACGTACGCACGAGTGATGATATCGTTCTCATGATCGTGGGACTGTATTGGAGTGTATGTATACTATTTCAGAAACAATATCACTTTAAAATAATTATATATAGTTATTATTTACACCATTATACCCATCCAAGTAAGGTGGTGGTGGAAAATAGATTACACCACGGCGTGGAGACGGTATTCCGTACGTACGCACGCGCGGTGATTTCATTTTCCGTAGGATGGATAGATGGTGAAATAGGGTTGTTTCATACTTATAATAACATATCATTATATGAGTGATACTGATGTTATTACTTCATAATGAAACAAAATAAGAAGAAGAAGAAGTGGAAGAAGAAATAAAGTTGAAAGAATCGGTAACGGACATTACCTCTTCTTTGAAGCGCCTCTTTGAGTCCGCCACTTAGGGTACTAAAATTGGTCTTTGAGGAAGACCAGAACCTATAGGATGTTTCTAGGGAAGTGGAGAAGATAATTTGTCAGGGTTCGGCCGAGCTTGAAGGCTCAAAGTGGTGTGAGGAAGAGAGGGAGGGGGTGCCCTTTTATAAGGGAGGAGAGGGGCACCTTTGGAATAACAAAAACTATTTTTTTATTATAAAGTCAAATTCGGTTTTAAATAGCTCAAAATTGATTTATTTCGAAGCTAAGGTGGGGATGGGTCTAAATCCTCTCATAAAATATAATTTAGACAAGTTTAGGTTCCTTTTGTAACCTTATCATTTAGATTTAACATTAAGTAAAATAATTTTACTTTTACAGTGTCTTCTTGTGTTCTTATACTATAAGGTTAATAAACATACTATAAGAAGCCAAACGAACCCAAAGTTGTTTATTATTAATATATATAACCTTATATAAGTAATTTTTTCGAACCTTATATTTTTATGAATAAAATAACAATTAATAATATAATATTTTTTTAAAAAACTATTTTATTTCAATTTTGAAACTATTTAGTAATTGATTTTTGTGAAAATCATAATAGAATGACTAGTTCAAACAAAGTTAATTAAAGAATTAATAACATGTCATATTAACCTATAAAATTAGTGTAACTCATAAAAAGTCTCAAATTATATTTATTTGTGTATTTATAATATCAATTATTATAATTTTTCACTATTATGGTAATTATTGCATCATCATTGTGTCATAAATAAATTAATTTATTTAATGTCTAAAAATTATAAATAAAATATCATTATGTAGTAACTCTTATTATCTTTCTATGGAATATTTACAATCGAATTTATCTTATGTATAACCCTATATTAAAAATGTTTTAGTAAATAAAATTTGATTTTAACTCTTTTAACTCTTCTTTGAATTAAATAATAATAAATGTCCTCATCTAATCCAAGTGGGCCTAAATGGTCATATTTTATTCCTTAAATTGTTTTGGGTCGAATTACACTTATCCAATAGAATTATGACATGTGTTAGGGTAATAATAATATCATTTTTACCCTTAATTACCCCATTTACTTTTAACTCTGGTAAAAAAAAGTAAAAAGTTACTATTCACCAAAAATTATTTTCATCTCATTGAACTACATTTTAGTCCTTGATATTAACTGTGTCTCTCAGATTTTCGAAATTCTACTCACAGAAGCGGTAAAATTAAGTTTTATAAAAAATTCTGTTTTTTTAACTACCACTTAGTGGTTTCACTATTCATCAAAAAATGAAAGTGTCCAGAAAAATACCAAAAATTAGGCCTAAGCTATATTTGATATTAAGAATTCAAAAATGATTTCTATTTTATCAAATTCAGAACATATCAGTTGCATTAATTAATTTAAAAATTAGTTCCCGTCGTCAAAACAAATAGCGTGTTTTTAAGAGATAATAACTATCAAAAGATTTACACTTGTTTATAACTGGTTTAAATGTGAAATTACATCCAATGACCAACATTGTATTAAATTGGAAAAATATATTCTAAATATACTTTAAAACCACTCAAATTAATAATTTATCACTATTAATTATTTCTCTTAAAAAAGTTCTTTGTAATTAAAATTTAGTAATTTTCACTATTCATCAGAATATGAAAGTTATCCGAAAAGTACCGAAATTTCACCCTAAGATAATTTCGATATTCCGAATCCAAAAATGAAGTCCATTTTGAAAAATAAAATTTACAAAATTTCAAAAATTGGTTATTACTATTCATAACGGCTAGTTTTAATAATATTTTAATAGCATATCGTTGTTTAGTGAAACTCGGTATTGCGTACTACACACGCTATCGAGGAAGGTCACGATTGCGTGTAATGAAAGACAAGTCAAGGATGCGTGTTGTGCAAGCTCCTTTTGGTGTAGCGTACAACACAAGATATTAATGAAAAGAATATTTTTCATAAAATCTCGGGGTGTTACATTCTACCCCCCTTAAAATGAATTTGCCTTCGAAATTCGTCGGGGTTATAAATGGTTTACTACTTGAATGTTTCTTTAATAGAAACCCACATCGTAAAAAGGAATACCAAAACCATTCTTTAAAAAAAAGTATGAAACGTAACGGTTACCCAAATAAACTAATCACTGGGTTTCCACAGAGGTGAAAATATGGATATAGAAGAGAAATCTAACCATCATGTTATGATGGAGAGTGGTAGAGAACATGGCTACAGAAATGCTAGAAATCACAAAGCCATAAATTTGTGATGATCTAAGGTACCATATAATTCATCAGATATAAGAGCACTAGAACAACATTTTTGGTTTTCAAGATCATTTCCCTAAAGTTGATGAAATTTGAATTAGACGAAATACTTTTGTGATTTTGGTACTGTGTCACTGTTGGTCATTATTTGGACAATTTCCACTTCATCTCTTAAAGAAATGAAGTTAGATTTGTCATTCGTGAAGTGTTAGCAGATCATGTGATAGAATGATGGTTCATTCCATCTATCTCAAACAAAAGGTTACAAAAGTTATCAGAAATACATAAGACCATCTATGGTGAAGTTAATCGTATACGATTCCAAAAATGAACTTATACATCATATATCATACCGTGTAATAAAATAAAACTAGTTTCTACTAACCAGGGACTTCCTGTAGGCCAGTGGTAGGCGATAAAGGCCAGTCGCACTTCAGTTGTGGGTTCGATTCCCACAGCCTTGTCCGATGCGATGGGCCGTCGCCCATCCTGCAGGTTGTCCTTTTTCTAAAACTACATTACTATAACATCCCATCAATAATATCAAAAAAACATTTATCCTTAAACAATACTAACTTATGTCCAACATAGTCCATTCCAATCTTTAGGCTTATCCATAATACTGTTGTCCAATCTCATATTATAGTGAAAATGATTACCAAAGAGTTCATATAACAAGCATATTAATACCATCGTTGATCCCCGTATATCAAGAGATATGTCTTGTTGTTCACATTCAAAACATTCGAAGGCCTTAATCATGTATTCTCTTGAAAAATGAATACTCATTGAACCTTAGTGAAAACATGAATGTAGTTAAAATTTATCACTTTACACATACCAAAATACTCAGAATTCTATATACTCAAACCATGATATCACTTAGTCCTTATATCAATCATGAGCTCATGAATAGTTTCAAATATGTCATTTTCTCGTTTTCCCTTCATTATATGCATATCAGCTTTTTTCCAAAAATATCTCAATCACTTTCCATGGTTACCGGTTTAAAATTATTGAAGACCACAATAGACCAATACATAAATATTCCAATACTCAACATTATTTGGAAATCCCATTACATAAACACTTTATCATTCCACCACATCGTTGTCATATTCAACATCACCAATGGTGATCACATGTGACTTCCCTTTGTCCTTTTCCTTAAGTGGTTTCTCATGTCGATCATCACTAACCCTTAGATTAGGGCATTTATTGGCATAATGTCTCATCTCCTTGCACTTGAAACATTGAAGTGTAGTAGGTTCATTCTGTGTATCCCTTCCTTTCTTTGCATCATTAGACATATTCTTCCCATCATTGTGGCATTCAAATGCCCGATGACCTTCCTTTCCACATTTGAAACATTTACTTGTCCCTTTAAGACAATCTCCACCATGCTTCATTCCACACTTTGAGCATAAGGAAACATTCATCTTCTTTTCACCATTATTCTGAGATTTCTCCTTGAACTCCATATTTCGTTTCTTGTTAAAACTATGAGATGGATAAGTAACACCAACTTCCATTTCTACCTTGATAGCACAATGCACAATTTCTTCATAGCTACTGAAGTCTCTTATAGCTAATGCCCTTCGAAGATTTGGTTTTAAGCCACTGAAGAATCGATCAACTTTACTTTCAGGTTGGATGATAAATCCAGATGCATACCTTGCAAGCCTTGTAAAATTCGCTTCGTATATACCAACAGATTCATCATCCTTTTGATTTAGTTAAAGAAACTCCTTCTCCATCTTTGTTCGAAGAATACGAGGGAAGTACATATTGGAAAATAAGTTCTTGAACTCATCCCATTCCATGGACTCAATTTCATCTATTTTCCTCGTATTCTTGATAAGATTCCACTATTGATCAGCTTCACCTTCTAAACGATATACTGTTAAGTGACTTTATCATGTTCTGAACATTGAAGAACTGAAAATATCTTTTCAGTGGTACTGATCCGTTGTTAAGCAACAAGTGGATCAGAAGACCCACTGAAAGAATGTGGGCGTTGCCTCATGAAGAACTCAATAGAATATTTTTCCCTTCTCTGCTCATTTGGAAGTCCAGAATGATTCATATCTTGTGTAAGTATAGCAATAAGATTTTTCACTGCATCTCCCATAACATTTGTTTGTTCAGGAGGACAATCATTGCATTGTCCATTGCATTGATCAACACGGTTCCTTCGGGTTCCATCCATCGTATAAAACCCAAAAAGAATAGTGTGAGAGGAAAAATCATGCTAGGGAAAACAACATAATAAAGGGGGAGTACCTTCAATATCAAACATTTTAGGTTTAATTATATGATCGTTAGAGTAATTCTAGGATTATAAACTATATGTAAACTTAACCTTAAGGACATCCCTAGACATACCTTAGAAATATCTATAGGGATCTCACTAACTTTCTCGCATCCTAGTTTCCAAAGGTTGACTAAACCTTTCCTCTGATACCAACTATAGAGACCCAAAGCTTGACGTACATGGACATTACATTACTTTTGCGGAATACTTATTACATAACAAAAACACACACACAAGGACCGTAATAGTTTAGTGTCTTTAGAAACTTGGAATATAATCTTCCAATCGTGGTGAAAGATCTTTAACATATCCCATAAAGATCTTATTTTTTTTAAACCTAAATCCTTTTTTTATGTCCTGGGGAAAAGAAAACATAAAAGGGTGAGCTCAAATGCTCAGTAAGGGCAAAAAAAAAGAAATATCAGTCACGTCATATTTATAAGAACATATCTTTTGGAAATCTTAACCTGCAAAAGAGATCATAATTTCATAACATGGGATAAATCATAGTAGTGAAATGTAATCCCAATAATCATAACTTAAAAAATGAAACGTTGTGGCATACACACATAATCATAGAGAATAATTTCTTATTAGTCAAGACTAATTGCCAAGACTATCTTAGTGGACAAAGTCCCTTTCTGAACCGAGTTCACTCCTCGTTTCAGTCCTGTTTCACTGAACTGGTACAACCTACAGTTCCAGCCATGTCTATCTCATGAGATATAAAATCTTTACCCAATGCATTAGAGGGAGATATAGGTCCCACCCATCTCATAATGATACCATTCTTATGTGTTCCACAAAATCATAAACCATACATCATAGCATAACCCATGTAATAAAAATTGGATTCTTAAACAACATGACATCATAAAAAAATTCATATAAGATAAAGGAATTCATAAAAATATTTCCATCACAACATAATCAAATCCATGTAATAATAGGGATAGAAACAGAACCCTATATTATCTTAGATGGAAAATAATTTGGATAAAACTCTTGAACTCCATTCTTGAGTAAAATATTCTTTCTAATTCAAAAACATTTTCCCTTCTTAACATGTCATACAATTTTGAACTAAAAGAAGTTGATTAAAAATAAACTTGTAAACTTATAAAGGAAGCTTCTTGGAAATAATGTTTTAAAAATCCATTCATGTCGTATAAGTTAAAAAAACATTCTTCTCGTACTTTTGTCAGAAAAGTCAAAAAAGTACCTTGTACGAAAAACAACAAAAGATTCCTTTCATATCTTTTACTAAAAACTAACCGAAGGGTAAAATAGGATTTAAAAAAATTGTAGGTGAATGGAAATAATATTAAATATTGAGGAAACATGGATTTGGATGATAAAATACACCCCAGTAAATTTCAAAGTATAAACAATCTCGGATAAAAATGAGTTTGTGATATTTCCCTTACCTTAGGTCCGATTTGCTTCGTAAGTGTCCGAACCTCCTGTATAATGGTTTAAATAATGTCATTGACTTATTACAGAATCATATTCATTGTTTTGATATCATATATGGTTCACTTATTACTTTATATTACCCGTTCTTTTGTAAATTCCATGTTAAAGAGTGTTTTGGGTAAAATTGTTTCAACTATCGTCCGTGTTTTGACTTGTAATTATTCATATGATTACTTAGATCATGATTAATTAATTCCAGAATATAAAACATGATTTATATATAATATATATTCAGAATATACATATATATAATAAATCAGTAAATGGAAAGAAATACACCGTTCATGGAGACGGTAGGTCGTACGTACGCATGAACGCTGTTTTCGTTTCCTTATTGAGTTGAATGGAATTAAATAGATGGCATACATATATATACACATAAATAAAGTATCATTATTATGTCACATATTTCATGATTACTTATTATATGTACTTTATAATCATTCATTAATGGTTAAAGTGGATAATGATTCTCATCGCGTCGTGGAGACGGTAGTCCGTACGTACGCACGAGCGATGATATCTTTTTCATGGTCATGGGACTGTATTAGAGTGTATGTATACTATTTAAGAATCAATATCACATTAAAATAATCATATATAGTTATTATTTACACCATTATACCCATCCAATTAAGGTGGTGGTGGAAAATAGATTACACCACGGCGTGGAGACGGTATTCCGTACGTACGCACGCGCGGTGATTTCATTTTCTGTAGGATGGATAGATGGTGAAACAGGGTTGTTTCATACTTATAATAACATTTAAGTATATGAGTGATACTGATGTTATTACTTCATAATGAAACAACCTAAGAAGAAGAAGTGGAATAAGAAATAAAGTTGAAAGAATCGGTAACGGACATTACCTCTTCTTTGAAGCGCCTCTTTGAGTCCTCCTCTTAGGATACTAAAATTGGTCTTTGAGGAAGACCAGAACCTCTAGGATGTTTCTAGGGAAGTGGAGAAGATAATTTGGCAGGTTTTGGCCAATCTTTAAGGCTCAAAGTGGTGTGATGAAGAGAGATAGGGGGTGCCCTTTTATAAGGGAGGAGAGGGGCACCTTTGGAATAACTAAAACTATTTTTTTATTATAAAGTCAAATTCGGTTTTAAATAGCTCCAAATTGATTTATTTCGAATATAAGATGGGTATGGGTCTAAATCCTCTCATCAAATATAATTTATACAAGTTTAGGTTCCTGTTTTAACCTTATCATTTAGATTTAACATTAAGTAAAATAATTTTACTTTTACCGTGTCTTCTTGTGTTCTTATACTATAAGGTTAATAAACATACTATAAGAAGCCAAAAGAACCCCAAGTTGTTTATTATTAATATATATGACCTTATATAAGTCATTTGGATGAACCTTGGATTTTTCTGAATAAAATAACAATTAATAATATAATATTTGTTTTAAAAACTATTTTATGTCAATTTTGAAACTATTTAGTAATTGATTTTTGTGAAAATCATAACAGAATGATTAGTTCGAAAAAAGTTAATTAAAGCATTAATAAAATGTCATATTAACCTATAAAATTAGTGGAACTCATAAAAAGTCTCAAATTATATTTATTTGGGTATTTATAATATCAATTATTATAATTTTTCACTATTATGGTAATTATTGCATCATCATTGTGTCATAAAAAAATTAATTTATTTAATGTCTAAAAATTATAAATAAAATATAATTATGTAGTAACTCTTATTATATTTCTAATGAATATTTACAATCGAATTTATCTTATGTATAACCCTATATTAAAAATGTTTTAGTAAATAAAATTTGATTTTAACTCTTTTAACTCTTGTTTGAATTAAATAATAATAAATGTCCTCATCTAATCAAAGTGGGCCTAAATGGTCATATTTTATTCCTAAGATTGTTTTGGGTCGAATTACACATATCCAATAGAATTAGGACATGTGTTAGGGTAATAATAATATCATTTTTTCCCTTAATTACCCCATTTACTTTTAACTCTGGTAAAAAAAAGTAAAAAGTTACTATTCACCAAAAATTATTTTCATCTCATTGAACTACATTTTAGTCCTTGATATTTACTGTGTCTCTCGGATTTTCGAAATTCCACTCACAGAAGCGGTAAAATTAAGTTTTATAAAAAATTCAGTTTTTTTAACTACCACTTAGTGGTTTCACTATTCATCAAAAAATGAAAGTTTCCAGAAAAATACCAAAAATTAGGCCTAAGCTATATTTGATATTAAGAATTCAAAAATTATTTCTATTTTATCAAATTCAGAACATATCAGTTGCATTAATTAATTTAAAAATTAGTTCTCGTCGCCAAAACAAATTGCGTGTTTTTAAAAGATAATAACTATCAAAAGATTGACACTTGTTTATAACTGGTTTAAATGCGAAATTACATCCAATGACCAACATTGTATTAAATTGTAAAAATAAATTCTAAATATACTTTAAAACCACTCAAATTAATAATTTATCACTATTAATTATTTCTATTAAAAAACTTCTTTTTAATTAAAATTTAGTAATTTTCACTATTCATCAGAATATGAAAGTTATCCGAAAAGTACCAAAATTTCACCCTAAGCTAATTTCGATATTCCGAATCCAAAAATGAAGTCCATTTTGAAAAATAAAATTTAAAAATTTTCAAAAAGTTTTTATTACTATTCATAATGGCTAGTTTTAATAATATTTTAATAGCATATCATTGTTTAGTGAAACTCGGTATTGCGTACTACACATGCTATCGAGGAAGGTCGTGATTGCGTGTAATGCAAGTCAAGTCAAGGATGCGTGTTGTGCAAGCTCCTTTTGGTGTAGCGTACAATACAAGACATTAATGAAAAGAATATTTTTCATAAAATCTCAGGGTGTTACAAATACCTTAACTATAAACCATGAATGGTATAAAATAGTTCATCAACATCCAAACATATCATAACTCATTAAATACAATATGGAAGATTTTATTATAATAAATCAACCTCAATAAAGAATAATATCTAGTAAAGTATGTTGACATAGTTGAAAATGATTAGTAAAACCCTTTCAGAGAAATATCTATTTTCACGAAATCATTTAAAAGTCACACAATATATGAAAGAAGTAATTTAAAATAGATTTTTGAATCAATGTGTCCCATACCACTTTGAAACTTTTGAAAGGAATTAACATTTTAAAACAATCATGTCCAAATAAATAAATCATTAAAATCAGTTTGAAAACATGGAAATTAATTAAATAGATTTATGAAAAATAATTCTTTAAAACATTAAAAATGATTATCTAGTTAAATATACAATTCTATTAAACCTTAAAATATTCCTTTTGAAAACATTTTTATGAAACATGGACAAGGATGATAAATATGTACCAATAAATACATACTCAAAAACAATCTTGAATAATAATGAGATTGAGGTATTAACCCTTACCTTTTATTTTTCCATAGTCAAGGGTATGTTAACCTCCTGTATAATTGTTAAAGCATCTTTATTAAATTATAAAATAACCGCATACATAAATATGATATCATATACAAAGGCCCCAACCATAAACATTATATAATCTTGAATTAAATTAATAATTCACATTGAGGATCTTTTTATGTTTAGAGTAATAGATAATTAGGCCATAACTCTTACATTACATATCAAAAATTAAAATGTAGACACTTCTACTCTACGTAAATTTTTTTATAACAATAAAAATAATTGAATAAAACAAAATTATTTCTCTTAACCTTAAACCTAGTGAAAAACATTTCAAAAACATGGGATGAGCATAAAAGGCTTAGTGAGGGTTATAAAACAAGGAAACAAAACATTAGTCCATCAATAAATACAAATCAATGAAATCATACTTTTCAATCATAAAACATAAGCTCTTTAACATACCTCATGAAATCATAATATTTATGAATAACACATAGAAATCATAAATCATAAACGAAACTTTGTGGCATCCATAACATACTTAAATTGTAGCTTTCACAGCTACATATTACATTTGGAATACCCATCACAGTATATACCATAAATATATTAGGAGAAAAGTTAATGTTCACCTCTATCATATTTCCCAATGCATTGGACAGCTATCTCGGGTTCACCCACCCTAGGTTTATCATGGAACCACCCATATATGTAAACACTACCTAAAAACCATAACATAATCATAACACATGAACAAGCATAAAGGAAAGATGACATTTCCACATTGCAATCACAAGAAATCAGTTCAAGATATTAACATAATAAATCCACTATCAAAAACCATCTTCAATACCAAAATACGTAAAAAGGGTATATGGTATTTATTTTCTTTTTAAAAACATTATGGGTTGTTGAGGATTCCAAATATCAAATAATGTTCGTGGCGGTGGAAAGGTCATTGTCACCACGTACGTTAAAAATTCCCTTTGTCATTTAGTAAAATGATTTATAGAAAAATAATATTCCATTTTAATGAAATTAAATTTAAAATGGGTTTATACACCATATAAAATAAAATCAAAATATGTCTCCATGAATGAAGATTGGGACTAAGTCCCTTACCTTGAATCAGACTCGTCACATATGTTCTTAATTATTCCAGAATAATAAATTTAGGTTAATTTATAGTTGATTAAGAAAAATTTTCAAGTTTATTATTCCTTTTATATCACTTATTACCTTGTTAAAAACATTACATAATTATTTACGTTAATATTAGTCATTTTTCGATATTTGGTACTTGAGTCAAAAATAAACTTCTTATAATTACAAATAGTCCATGTGGTCAAAATTCCATTATCTTCATAATTGTATTCTTGATTTAAATATCATATATATATAGTATATATGTATTTATATCCAGTATATATATATTTAGAATAGTCTATAACATTTAGATATATGAAATGAAATGCACCGTTCGTGGAGATGGTAAGTTGTACATACGCATGAACGCAACTTCCATTTCTTTTTCATATTTAAAGGAATTAAAACTAAATGATACATAAATATATTATAATTATAGTATAAAATCATATATAATTTTATTAAATCCATTATTTATATGTTCAATGTATGGAATGAATGAGTCATGTCAACTTGATTGGGTGGTAGTCTGCACTTCCTCAAATGAAATTATCGTATTCACACGTTATGGAAATCATAAAGGTATGTTGTAAATGAAAAACACAGAATAATAAAGACAAAATAAATATAATATATATCATATGTAAATATAGTTCCATCATAATGGCCACCATGAGAGTCTATAGGAGATAATTAAATAATTATCGTTTTGTGAGGTAGTAGTTCATCTTCCACAGAAATAGTATGTTCAAAATGTGTTAGATGGAAGTGTGTGTAAGTGTAGTTATAATAATTCTCATAAAAACATGCTGGTATATTTAGGATACTTATGTTATTATTTAATCAAATAATAAGAATAAAATAGGTATTTTTGAAGGAAAATAAAAGAAAAGAACTTGAGAGAAGGTGTTACCTCTAAATCGGGTAACTCTTTTTTATTTGAGCCAAAAGGAATACATGAATTTCCTTCCGCCTAAGGTAATGATTCTAGGATGAAGAGAGGATTTTTGGAAGATTATTTGGGTAGATGTTAGATGATCCAAGTGTCTTTAGTGGTGTGATTAAATTGGTATAGGTTCTTCCCTTTTATAAGAGAGAGGATGGGGACTTTAGAAAGGCTTTGAAATATTATTTTATTATAAAATAATTTTCAGTTTCAAAATGTCCAAAAATAATTTAATTGAAAGATAAATTTATTATTGTAACAATTACTATTAACCAATATGTTTTATACTGGTTTTGGTTTCAAATTTAATCTTATCATTTAGCTTTGACCCTTAGTTAACTTATTTGACTCTTACCATATCTTCTTGTATATTAATACTATATGGTTAATATAGTTACTATAAAATGCCAATAAAACCTAAATATGTTAATTAATGAAATTTTAAACCTTATATAAGTCATTTTTCTGAATATTATATTTTTAGAACTATTAAATCATTTAATAAAAAAGTATTTTTTTTAAAAACTCATTTATGTCAATTTATATACTATTCATATCATGACTTTTAAAAAATCCATAACAACATTATTATTTAAAAAACTTCATTAATTCAAATATAACAAGTCATACTCATCCATAAAATTATTATATAGAATAAAATTTTTTAAAATAAATTTATTTTAATATTTATAATCTCATTTATTTAAATCATTCATTAATAGGGTAATCGCTACATCATCATTGTGTCATAAATATATTTATTTATTTGATGTCTAAAAATTATAAATAAAATACCATGATATTGGTAATAATTTTATATTTATAATTAATATTTATAGTCAAAGATATCACTTATATTACCCCATATAAAAATTGTTTTTTTAAAGATACATTTTTAACTTATATTTTCTTTAACTTTAAATTAAAAGTAATTAAATGTCATTTTCAAACAAAAGTGCCTCCATGGGGTTCTAAAATCGACCAAAGTATGCAAATTGTCGGAAATATCTCATAATATATGATTATGACACATTTTAGAGTAATTTAATATTATTGTAATATTATTTTTTACCCTTATTTACCATATTTACCCTATAACCATGGTAAATAAAATATTTATTGAAGTTACTATTCATAATGTCTACAAATAAAAAGTACCAATTTAAAAAATTTGGAACTCATGATACCAAATATGGAATCCATTTTTCCAAATTCAAAACACAAAATTTTCAAAAATTATTTTAAAATTAATTCTCGTTGTCAAAACAAAAAAGTTGTTTTTATAAGAAGTAATAACTAACACAAGATTGACATGTGTTTATGTATAATTAAAAAGTTAAATTGCTTCCAATTACCGAAATTGGATTAAATGATAAAAATAATAATCTAATTACAGTTTAGAACCAATAAAAAAAATTTAACCATATAAATAAATCAGATGAAAAGACAGTTTTGACTTAAAATACATTATTTTTCACTATTCATTAAAAACAAACTTTATCAGAATAATACCAAAATTTTAACCAAAGAAAATTTTGATGAACTTATTCTAAATAATAAGTTTGTTTTGTCAAATGGATTATATAAAAGTAAAAAACTAGATTTAAAAAAGTTTCTCCATCAAAAGGTGATAAATATACCTTTTAAAAATATTATAGTATTTATGCTTAAAATTGGATTCATTCTCGTTTTAAGCCACTATATTTTATTAGATAAATGTAGAAACATTTAACAGAAATGTTTAATTATAATATAATTGGTTCTATTCATTCCCATCAGTACAATGGCTAAGCGTTAACTCCCATTTAAAATAATATTATATTATTATTATTCAGTATATATGACTCAGCATTGTGTGCAACATTAGACTTTGGAGAAACCCATTGTTGTGTGTCAGGTATGCCATCAAACATAGAATCCCATTTAAAGTAAAATTAATATTTAATTCACAAATATTAATAAATATGAGAATATCATATTCTTTATTTACCAGGGATGTTACATCCTTCCCCCCCTTTTGGGAATTGTGTCCTTGCAATTTTATTCACTTATCAAATGAGTGGGGGTATTTATCCCTCATAGCATTTTTAGATTCATGTGTTACCTCTTCAACCATATGGTTTTTTCACAAAACCTTTACCTAATGAATTACCTTATTCCACAACACTTACTCTCTTCGGTTAATAATTTGGACTGGTTGTTCTTCATATGAAAGATTCTCTTCCAACTGAACTACCTCTTGATTCAAAACATTAGATGGATCCAGCATATACTTTCTCAACATTGAGACATGAAAAACATTTTTTACCTAGAAAAAACATGGGGGTAAATCCACTCTGTAGGAAACTATTCCAACTTTATCTAGGATTTCATATGGTCAAATGTACCTTGGTCTCGTCTTTCCCTTCTTACCAAAGCACATAACACTTTTCCATGGAGAAACATTGATAAAGACATGATCACCTACCTCAAAAGAAAGATCCTTCCTCCGGTTATCTATATAACTTTTCTACTTACACTAAGCTATTCTCATGTGATTATAAATCAACTGAACTTTTTCTACCATATCTTCAACCTATTATGGTCCCATCAACTTCCTTTCACCAACTTCATCCAAAAAAATTGAAGTTAGACACCACTTTCAATATAATTCTTCAAATGGTGCCATCTATATATTGGAATGAAAAAATTTATTATAAGAAAACTATACCAAAGAAATACATTGGTCCCAACATCCTTGGTAATCTATTGAACAAGCACATAGAATATCTTCCAAGGTATGTGTTGGTAAGAGTGGATACTCAAGAGGGGGGTGAATTGAGTTCCAATTAAAATTTCTGTTAAAAACTTATAGGATTAAAATCCCCCAAATTAAAACAGCACAGTTAGTTAAGGCAGTAGAGATATAAGTGACTTATTGTTCAACAGGTTTCTCAAAGGTTGATTACTCTACAGTTGAATCAGTAAGAGAACTAATTCCACTTTTGAAACAAGTTTAATAAACGAATCAGATATACACACTAACTAGAACTAACTATCAGAGTGAATGTAAAAACATATTTCTGTCTTTTCTAATATAAGAACAGTGGATAAGTAAAAAATAGATTAAGTTAAATATGAACACAACAACTTAAACAATAGGTTTAGTATTAAGTCAAGACCTAGTCATCTCCACTTGGTTATCACCTACCACCAAGCAATTATATTAAAAAGTGATACATAACCGGTATCGGGCTTTACAATAGTTTTCATGAACTGTCCAGGTTTTTCAACCTCTACCACAGTTATACGTGGGAAAACTAAACAACCAAGCCACACTATGATTCTTCCATAGTTATGTGTGGGAAAAAAATTTAAAGAGAGTTTGGTATGGGGATTTTTAGTATCCCTCAGTTCAAGCACAAGAGTCAATGTGTGTAACATAGACACACTACTCACAAATGTAAAATACTTAAACACAGTAGAGCTAAAGATAGTAGGGATAAGTTTAGAATGCTCTGTTCTGTTGGCAGATCAGCTTTGGACTCGTTGAAATGAAGGAAATGACGTTTTGGTCCTTCTCTGCAAGTTGCCTCCAAAACAGAGTTTCGCAACTTCTAGGTTCTAACTTCCAGATGTAGAGATGATCAGCTTCTTGGCTTTAAAGCTCTTTGTAGCACACCACTACAGCTTGAAGAAGGTTCCTTCAATAAATCTTTTTGAATCTCTCTATTCTTCAGAATATGTGCTCGAGTGTTATTCTTCTTTCTTGCATATTTGGGTGCTATATGTGTCTCCCTTATGTATATTCAATATATTATGTGTCTTCTCTGTATATCTGTTGATGTCTGTCTCTACTCATATATATATACACTTTTCCAGCTCAGCTTCTTTTCATTTGGTTCAGCAACGGTCGACAAGAGAAATGTTTCAACCACGTGTGGTCTTCCTCATACCTCGTACTGTCTCCTGATATGACTAAAAATAACATAAATTAATGTCAGGTGCATTAATTTGTCTAGACATGACCGTTATAATAGTATAAAGAAAATTGGTAAAATAAATAATAGAATATCATTAGATTGGTAGCAGATGTGTGTCACACGGTAGTCTTCAATGGTAGTCTCTCCAACTGTGAACTTCATCGGTAGGCTATTCAACTGTGACCTTTATTGGTAGGCTATTCAACTATGACCTTTCCACCATACACTTTTCTCAACAGGTAATTTCATTAACAGTGGAATATGTCCATCAATAGACTTTGAACAAAAATCGACTATCTCGACAGTAGGAGTTGTCTATTAGTAGCCTTCTACTAATGGTATACATGCCCAACTGTAGGCTTAAATGGTGATACTCTCAATAGAAGACTTTATAAAGAGTCTGACAGTGAACATCTAATAGAAACCTTGTCATAGCAGTGACCTTGTGATGGTGACTCTTTGTCTGTAAGCTTTCATAAGCATATCAACGGTAGACTTGTGATAGTGACCTTGTAGATATTCAACAGAAACCTTATAGGATCAGTAACCTATAGTAACAGTGAGCTATAACTGTGACCTTGAATAGAAGGCTTTTACCAGTTGCCTTTAACTGTGAACTTATATTTAGATAAATGTATAATGTAAGCTGATGCAAAAAAGTCATGAGACTAAAAATATAAATTGTTCAGGATAAACAATATAAATACAGATTAAAAAGGGTTCGAAAATGGCTTAATAAATCATGGTCAATATTTAAACATGATTTGGGATTATCAAAACAGGTGAGTCCAACAATCTCCCCCCTTTTGATAATCACAAAATATTCTAGTATGTATTAAATATAGATATCACATATAATACAGTTACTAAACAGAGATCAAAAAATTTCTAAAGTATCAAAGATTAATAAGAGTGTAAAACCAGAAAATATTGTTATATGGTATCATAGAGAAAGGAAGAAAAGATTCAACATAGGATCATATTAGAATATTAGCACATTTCTCCCCAATCACATGATTAGACTTTAATTAGCACGGTATTTATCCCCCTTTGTGATTAGCAAAAAGAAACATAAATAGAGAGAACAGAGAAAGCTTGTATTAATGAAAGTACATTACATGACCCATTAGAATAAATAGTCCCTATCAAAAGACATAAACAGACTAAATCCACATCATCCGTAGGTAAGTGGTCTTTCCCTTTGGAAGAAGAAGATGGAGGATGAGATGGTGGATCATCAGGTTTAGGAATTTCTAAAGGAATGACTGGAGGAGTAGCAACAGAATCTCATGTGGGTCTATAGTGGGTAGCTCGCTGAGGTATCAGTGAAGTAAGGCTTAGAATGGCTTCAGCAGGAGACGGCGTGGAAGAAGTATTGGGTTGAGATGCAGTTAAGGTATGAGAGATGAAGATAGGGGTGCAGTCCACATGGAGAAAGGGTAGAAGAAGGTTTCTAAATTCCATAATAATGCTTCCTTATCTTTCCATATCAGATAAAAAATCATCTTTATTCTCCAAAAATTTATCCAAAGCAGGGGTCAATTCTCTCAGTTTGCTGACCTGCTCCCTGAATGCCTGATTCAATGGAGGCAGCATCATATTATCTATCAAAAGCTTGAAGTAGTTGGTCATTTTTTTCTTGGTATAGATCTTCTCAAAGTAAGAATCTACCTTATTCTTAATGGCTTCCTGAGTAGTAGTAGCTGCTTGCAAGTGTTCACGAATATAACTGTTGACTTCCCTAGTAGTAGAAATTACCTGAGAATCAGAGGTGCCACCTATACTGGACATAGCAAGCTCTTCCTAGATCACATTTCGGATCTGGTCAATGTTCACAGAGCTGCTAGATGATGGAAGGGGTTTGACCGAGAAAGCTACTGTCTCTTTGAAAGACTGAGTGAAATTACCAATAACCTTTTGAACAAGTGCATCCTGACTGTTCATATGTTCTTTTACTGATGTATTAAAAGCCTCAAAAACTTCCACAAACTTCTTGAATACCTCTTTGATGTATCTAATCTCAGTATTCACTTTGTGTTGAGAACTTCTCATGGCGGTCAATGAAGCAACTGATTGTCTCAGAGCAACCATAGCTCATGTCCAGCTTTCAATTTGAGTATGGAACACTTTAATCTCATTCAGAATTTCTTTCACTGGACTAGACACAACACATCCTAGAGATAGCTCCAGGGATTCCTCCACACTCCTCAGCTCTTCAACAAGGCTATTCTTTAAATCTGCCACTGATTCTCTCAAAGTCTCTTTCATTTCAACCTTCAAGGACTCAAGGTCCTCCTTGGTTGCCAAATTGTTAGCCACAACTACTGGAATGCTTTCAGATAGGATAACAGAATCCCTTTGAGGCTGGTATTCCTCATCGGAATCTCCATAATTGAGTCCAAGTACCATGTACCTTGGATCTGATGACCAACCCTCTATGTCATACAGCACAGAAACTGAACCAAGAGAAACAGGTTTCTCCCCCTCACTTAGAGCTCTCTCCTGAGAAATCTCCTCTATTTTTTTTCTTTAGGTAATTTCACAACCTCCTCTGTAACTCCAGCAGATTCAATAAAAGTTTTCTATATTGGTTAACCAGTGGCGTGAGTCTCATCCTCCACTGAGTCATCAATGAATTCCATATTAATGGTCGTAGATTCCACTCATACTTCCTAACAAGACACTGTCTTGTCTGTATTATCTATCAAAGGGCTCAAACTGAGATCCTCTTCTTCATTGTCCTCAACATCAGCTTCAGCAACTGTCTCCTTTCCTTTATCTGTATCACAAGACTCCTTTTCCTCATGAGCAGAATGATCTGAGTCGGTAGCCTCATCCTTTTCAGAGTTGTCCTTAACAATATTCTGAGATGCTTCTTCTTCTTCAGTGGTCTCATTATCACTGTCCTTTAGAACAGTCTCTCTTCTTGGCAGTTCTTTTGGAGGGCTAGCTGCTCTGAAAGCTACTGTCCTTACATGACTGTTAAGAAAACCAAGATCACACTCATCACCAATGGGGGTGTTCTATCTTTCAGGGTCCACAGTACCTTCATCATCCTCCTCCTCATCTGAATAATCCAGTTCTGGCTCATCAGGCTTCAAGCCTGGATCTCTCTTGTCTTTTGGCCTATATGGATGAGTAGTAGGGTCAAACTTTTCATATACCATTCCTTCATCATTCACCCATGCCTTCTTCTAGGGATTCCAGCTAATTTTCACAAATTTTCAAATAACCTTGGAGATGCAAACATTTTTCTTGGCCACTATCATCTCTTCTTGATTTCCATCCACACCCTTTACCTTTAGAATTACTGAGATTATCTTGGAATGGAATAGGGCATTGGATTTTGATCTTGTCTTAGTCATATCCTCCAATTGTGCCATCAGTAACCTACATAGGTTAATATTCTTTCCATGATTTAGTAAGTACATCAGGAATATGTCTTGGTACTTCAACACTAAAAAATCTCCTCTCTTGGGACTAATTACATGCTGAATGAATTTGAATAAAATCATGTCTTCTCCATTCATCTCAGCTGCAATGATCTTCCTTTATTTTCCATTTCCCATCAGTTCTTCCAGAGCTTTTTCATACTCAAAAACATTTTTGTCTGGAGGATCCACTCTATAGTATTAATCATATACTCCTTCCTGAGGAACTCTCAAACAGGCATCCCACTCAGCAAACGAGAAGCTGACTTCATTTCCATTTACTCTGGATATTATCCTATGCACATCATATTCCTCTTAGAACATCAGATATTCATAGAATTATTTCACAAGCTTCAGGTAGTACGGTCCATTGTTATTGGAAAAGCATTCATTCCATCCTTGGGAATCTAGTGCTTCCAGTACTAATGACTTGATCGACATCAGCCACTCTTCACTTAACTCCTTAGAAAATATTTCTCTCTTGGTAAAATGTGGGTTGACAGGTCCCGTTGGGGTATTACTGGTGCCACTAGATTTTTCTTGACTTCTATTTAGCCTTGGAACATCCTCATTGAAAGTCAGGGGTCACTTGGTTCTAGCCATAGAGATTGAGAGAGGTTTGAGGACTCAAATGAAGAATTTGGTTTTAGGAATTTCAAGAGCAAGATTCGAGATTGAGAGAGGAAGGTGGATTGAGATATGTTTGTCGCCTTTAGTTTTATCATTTAGGGATTAAATCAAAAATAAAATATAAATAATAAATAGGAATAAAAATGGTTCAAATTCTCGAAAAAATAAAGACAAACAGCGAGGTACCCAACAGTGAGATGTACCAGTGAGGTACACCAGTGAGGTGCAACGGTGAGGTGTAAAAATTAGGATTATCAGTGAGGTCCAACTGTAAGGTACAACAGTGAGTTCTGACTATGAGGTCCAACGGTGAGGTATCCAACAGTGATTTCTAATAGTGAGGTCTGACTGTGAGGTTTCCTATGCTGAAATTAATCATTCCAAAATCATGTTTGATGTAATTTAACCTCTCAGAATTCAAAGGCTTTGTGAATATATCACCTAATTGATGTTCAGTGCCAATTAATTCAAGAGTGATATCACCCTTTTGATAATGATCCCTCAAAAAGTGATGTCTCACATCAATATTCTTTGTCCTAGCATGAGATACTAGATTTTTGGAAATGTTAATAGCACTTGTATTGTCACACTTTATAGAGACATGTTTGAATTGATATCCATAGTCTAGTAAAGTGTGTTTCATCCACAGAATGTGAGCACAACAACTACCAGCAGCAATGTACTCAGCTTCGGCAGTGGATAATGCAACAGAATTCTTCTTCTTACTACACCAAGATGCCAGTGACTTGCCCAAAATGTGAAAGATCCCAAAGGTGCTTTTTCTATCTAACTTGTAACCGAAAAAATCAGCATCAGAATAACTCAACCAATCAAATGATTGTCCATTTGGATATAATAATCCTAAGTTGGGAGTATGTTTGAGATGCTTAAAAATCCTTTTAACAGTAGTTAAATGAGACTCTTTTGGATCGGCTTGAAAGCAAGCATACATGCATACACTAAACAAGAGGTCAGGTCTACTAGCTGTAAGATAGAGTAGACTCCCTATCATACCTCTGTAGTTGGTTTGATCCACTGGTTCTCCACCATCATCAGTATCCAACTTACAGGTGGTACTCATAGGTGTGTCACTACCTTTAATACCATAAAAAAACGTTTTAAAATATCCTTAATATATTTACTTTGATTCAAAAAAATGCCATTTTTATTTTGAAATATCTGAAAACCAAGGAAAAATTTGAGTTCTCCCATTAAACTCATTTCAAACTCATTTTGCATCATTTTTTAAAAACCAATACATAATGAATTTTTAGAAGATCCAAAAATAATATCATCCACATAAAATTTTAATATCAAAACATCTTTATAAATCCATGTAATGAAGAGAGTATGATCAGCAATCCCTTTGGTAAAACCTTTTGAAATAAGAAAAGAGATGAGCCTATCATACCATGCTCTTGGAGCTTATTTTAAGCCATATAAAGATTTAGATGGTTTAAAAACATGATTGGAAAATTGGGGATTTATAAAACCAGGAGGTTGTTCAAAAAATACATCCTCAACTATATACCCATTTATGAAATCACTTTTAACATCTATTTGATAAAGTTTAAAATTAAAATGAGCTGCATAAGAAAGTGGTATCCTAATAGCTTCTAGTCTAGATACAGGTGAAAATATCTCCTCATAGTCTATTCCTTCCTCTTAACTATATCTGTGTGCAACTATCCTAGCTTTGTTTCTAACTATATTCTCAGACTCATCAACTTTGGTCCTAAACACCTATTTAGTGCCTATGGTCAAAGTGTCCTTAGGTCTTTCCACTAATTCCCAAACTTTGTTTCTTTCGAACTGATTTAGTTCTTCTTTCATAGCCATTACCCAAAATTAAACATTGATAGAATCATTAATATTTTTGGGTTCAATCTGTGAAATAAAATCTTGATGTTCAATCTGGTTTCTTATAGAATCTCTAGTGTGTGTTCCTCTATTTAAATCACCTACAACAGCATCTAGAGGATGATTCTTGAGAGTCCTAATACCTCTAGGAAGGGTTGAACTAGATTCTTCATTGTTGTCTGTTGGTTCAGAATCGGTAGGAGTAGATTCTAGAAAATTTTAAAAATGGGATACTTTTGCAGGGGATTCACTATCCTTATCATTAAAGTTCATAATTGACAAATCTTCTTCAAGATGTTCAAGAGAGGTTTTAGGCTCATGTGGATCAGTCTCATCAAATTTTACATGACCTTATTCTTCCACACATTTGGTTTTCTTATTTAACACTCTATAGTCTTTACTTGAGATAGAAAAACCCTAGATAATTCCTTCATCACTTTTGGAATCAAATTTGTCAATATTATCTTTATTATTATGAATAAATACATTGCAACCAAAAACTCTAAAGTAATTAACATTAGGATTCCTATTATTCCAAAGTTCATAAGCGGTCCTTTTTAGAATAGGTCTAATTACAACTCTATTGATAACATAAGAAGCTGTATTTACAGCTTCAACCTAAAAATAAACAGGTAAGTCATACTCATTAAGCATAGTCCTTGCAATTTCTTGAAGGGTCCTATTTATTTTTTCTACAACTCCATTTTGTTGAGGTGTCCTAGGGGCAGAGAAATTGTGACTATAGCCATTGTGTGAGAAGTAAGATTCAAACTCATGATTCTCAAACACACGGCCATGATCACTTCTCAGGGTCTTAATTCTAAGTCCACTAAGGTTTTATACAGACTTGGAATATTTAATAAAGTAAGAATAAGCTTCACTTTTGTGAGCTAGAAAGTATACCCAAGTATACCTAGAGAAGTCATCTACAAGAACAAAATCATAGTGCTTCCCATTTAGACTTGAAGCTCTTGATGGTCCAAACAAATCCATGTGAACCAACTCAAGTGGTTGGGAAGTTGAATCTTATTTCTTTGGTTTGAAAGAAAATTTGTGTTGTTTTCCCTTTTGATAGGGATTACACACTTTATCAATTGGGAATTCTAATTTATTTAAGTCTCTAACTAAAAATTTCTTAGATAGCTTCCTAAGTGAGTGCACATTACAGTTTCCCAATCTTCTGTGCCACAACCAAGACTCTTTATGAAAAACAATTAAGCAGGAAACATTTTGTTTGGATAAGGAATTTAAATCAATAGCCTATACATTATCATTTCTACATAGAGTGAAAACAAAATCATTTTTTTAATTAAAAACATGGCATGCTTCATTTTCAAACTTAACATTAAATCCATCATCACATATCTGTGATATGCTAAGTAAATTGTACTATAATCCATCAACAAAAAGTACTTTAGAGATTAATATTGTATCAGGGTTACCAATCTGGCCTAAGCCGATGATTTTTACTTTTACATTTTCACCAAAGGTGACATGCCCACCATCAACTTTAATTAGACTCTTGAAGCAAGAATAGTCTCCTGTCATATGTCTTGAACATCCACTGTCTAAGTACCATAGGGTCTTACAAGAACTCTTTAAGTAGCTTCCCTGCAAAACATATTAAAGATGGGGTAATTTTGGTACCTAGATCTTCTTGGGTCCAGAGAGGTTACCTAGTAAAACTTTGGGAACCCATATTTGCTTTATAGGTTTTCTAAAATAAAAAAACATATTTTGAGACATAAATACTTTGTTAAGTCCTTTAAAAAATTGTTTCTCAAAAGATGGTCCCGAATTAGCAGTGAACTGTCTATATTTTGGAACAAATTTGGTTTTGCAAATTTTTCTCTATCCAGGCTGATATCCTAGACCAGTTGTATATTTCTAAGCAATATGTTTTCCTAGAAACTATGTCAAGGTATCCGAACCAGCAGTGAAATTCTTAATATCCTTTCTTAATTGTTCATTACATAATTAGAGTTGAGTCTTCTCTTTCAACATTTGAGAATTCTTTTCTTTTTCTACACTTAGATCAGTTTTAACATTACGAGTTAGGGCATGTTGTTTCTTCAAAGATTTATATTTATCTTTTAGTTCATTGCAGGTATCTTCCAGCATATTGCAATATTAAAATAATTCAACCTTATACATATTTTCATCATTATTTGAATCAATGTTATTTCTAGAATAATAATCATTTAAAACAGGGGAAACAAGTACCTCAGATATGTTAGTCATGAAGCACATGCTAGCATGATTCTTTTTAGAATCAGTAGCTTCTGATTCACTTGTGCTGTCTTCTGAAGCACTCTAGGTTTCTTTCATGGCTTTCTTGTACTTCTTGTCCTTATAATTATATTTCTTTTTTAATTTAAACTTCGTACAGTCATCCTTGATGTGTCCTTTCCTCTTGAATTCATAGCAGACTATATCATATTCCTTATTAGATTTCTTCCAATCCTTCTTCCACTTACCTTTTTTATCATACTTTCCCTTGTAGTTTGGTTTTCTGAAAAACTTCTTCTTCATATTGAACTTCTTAAATCTCCTGGCTATTTGAGACATTTCTTCATCACTGTCTGAATCTGAATATTCACTGGTTGAACTTTCAGTAGGTACATGTATTTTCTTCTGGTCGTTTCTCTTTGAAGCAGTGGACTTGAATGCCACGGATTTTCTCTTGGGTTTATCATCTTCTTCTTTGTTCACCTTCAGTTCTTCTTCATACATCATTAGTTTACCAATAAACTCCTTAACAGGTAGCTTGCTGATGTCACATGACTCTCAGATAGACACAGAAGTGTCTCTCCATCTATCTGGAAAACATATCAATATTCTCGTGTTCTGCTCCTTCTCTGGAAAAGATTTTCCCAGTGAACTCGTGGTGTTGAAAATCTCATTAAACATGAGGTACATGTCAGAAATGCGTTTATCAGGTCTCATCTTAAAATTATCATATTTAATAGTATAAGTTTTTAATCTCATTTCATACACGTTGGTTGTTCCTTCATGATAAACAGCCAAGGTGTCCCCGAATTCATGAGCTATTTTACATGCAGAAATTAGGTTAAATTCCTCATCTCCTAAAGAGCATTAAAGGGAATTCATAGCTTTATAGTTATTATTATAGTCAGACTTTGTAGAATCATCCCAGGTAGATCTATCAATTTTGGGGATCTCATATTCTGATTATATAGCAGACCAAATATCAAAACCAATACTTTCCAAATGAATTTTCATTTTAATTTTCCATTGAGCATAATTCACACCATTAACGAAAGGTGTCCTATTAGTAGCATCACCTTCTATTCTATTGTCCATAACTAGATTTTAGAAAATATATTAAAGAGATAAAATTTATAACTAACAGAAATTTAATATCTTTAAGATAAAACTAAAATCATAGTTTGAAAAACAGAGCATTTGAAAACTTTTTATAAATAAAAATGTTCCCTCTGATACAAAATCTTGGTCAGAGTGGATACTCAAGAGGGGGTGAATTGAGTTCCAATTAAAATTTCTGTTAAAAACTCATAGGATTAAAATCCCCCAAATTAAAACGGCCTAGTTAGTTAAGGTAGTAGATATATAAGTGAATTATTGTTCAATAGGTTTCTCAAAGGATGATTACTCCTTAGTTGAATCAGTATGAGAACTAATTACACTTTTGAAACAAGTTTAATAAACGAATCAGATATACACACTAACCAAAACTAACTATCAGAGTAAATGTAAAAATATATTTCTGTCTTTGCAAATATAAGCATAGCGGATAAGTAAAAAACAGAGTAAGTGAAAGATTAACACAACAACATAAACAAGAGGTTCAGTCTTATGTCAAGACCTAGTCCTCTCCACTTGGTGATCACCTTCCACCAAGAAATTATATTAAAAAGTGATACATATCCGGTATCGGGCTTTACAATAGTTTTCACAAACTGTCCAGGTTTTTCAACCTCTACCATAGTTATACGTGAAAAAAATAAACTACCAAGCCACACTAGGCTTATTCCATAGTTATGCATGGGAAACAAATGTAAATAGAGTTTGGTATGGGGATTTTCAGTATCCCTCAGTTTAATCACAAGAGTCAGTGTGTGTAACATAGACACACTGCTCACAAATGTAAAATACATAAACATAGTAGAGCTAAACATAGTAGGGATAAGTTTAGAATTTTATGTTGTGTTGGAAGATCAGCTCTGGACTCGTTGGAATGAAGGAAATGAAGTTTTGGTCCTTCTATGCAAGTTGCCTCCAAAACAGAGTGTCACAACTTCCAGGTTCTGACTTCCAGATGTAGAGATGATCAGCTTCTTGGGTTTAAATCTCTTTGTATCACACCACTACTGCTTGAAAAAGGTTCTTAAAATAGATCTTCGTGAAGCTCTCTATTCTTCGGAATAGGTTCTCAGGTGTTCTTCTTCTTTATTCTATATTTGGGTGCTATATGTGTCTCTCTTATGTATATTCAATGTATTTTGTGTCTTCTCTATATATTTGTTGATGTCTGTCTCTACTCATATATATATATACACTTTTTCAACTCAGCTTCTTCTCATTTGGTTCAGCAGGGGTCGACAAGAGAAATGTTTCAACCACGTGTGGTCTTCCTCATACCTTATACTGTCTCCTGGTATGGTTGCAAATAATATAAATTAATGTTAGGTGCATTAATTTGTCCAGACTTGACCGTTATGATAGTATAAAGAAAAATGGTAAAATAAATAATAGAATATCATTATATTGGTAGAAGATGTATGTAACACGGTAGACTTCAATGGCAGTCTCTCCAACTTTGAACTTCATCGATAGGCTATTCAACTATGACCTTTATCAGTAGGCTATTCAACTGTGACCTTTCCACCATACACTTTTCTCAACATGTAGTTTCATTAACAGTGGAATATGTCCATCAGTAGACTTTGAACAACAGTCGACTATCTCGACAGAAGGAGTTTTCTATAGGTAGCCTTCTACTAATGGTAGACATGTCTAACTATAGACATGAATAGTGATGCTCTCAAAATAAGACTTGAGAAAGAGTCTGATAGTAAACTTCTAACAGAAACCTTGTCATTGCAGTGAACTTTTGACGATGACTCTTTGTCTGTAAGCATTGATAAGCAGATCAACGGTATACTTGTGATAGTGACCAAGTAGATCTTCAAGAGAAACCTTCTAGGATCAGTAACCTAGAGTAACAGTGAGCTATAACAGTGACCTTGAACAGAAGTCTTTTACCAGTAACCTTTAACAGTGAACTTATATTTAGATAAATGTAAACTATAAGCGGATGCAACAAAGTCATGAGACTAAGAATATAAATTTTTTAGGATAAACAATATAAATATATATTAAAAAGTGTTAGAAAATGGCTTAATACATCATGGTCAATATTTAAACATGATTTGGGATTATCAAAATAGGTGAGTCCAAAAGTATGAATTGTTTGTTTTGACTTTCCGTCTTATTGAGGATGAAAAGTTATACGAAAATTTAATTCAGTACCCAACGATTTCTGAAGGCCCTGTTTCGGTGCGGATGTGCGTCGGGTTACGCTGTTCCGCCAGGACGCGTTCGCGCGTGCACCCGTCAACCCAAGGGGATGGGCGCGCGGCTTGTGGTCCCGCAGTCCCGCTTTCCAAGGGCGGGTGGCATTCGTCCCTTATTCAGGGGCATCTGCTCCTTGATCGAAACCGGGATGATGGGATGTCGGATCCTCCTTCCGTGGACGTCTCCTCGGAACTCGTCACCTAATCCGGGTCTCCCTCATAGATTTAAGAATGTTCGTGAATCTCGTTCCCGGCGCCATGTCTCCATGGACACCGGTTAATTACGCTGCTTCCGCCCGGACGCTCCAAGGAGTCTGGTCGGGGCAGTAACCTACGGTGAGGAGACCGGGTGGCTCTGGGTGTTGGGGGCGTGTCTTAACACTGCGCCTCTGCATGTCTGCCTTCCGTCCCTAATAGGGCTTCTCGAAGGCGTGATGGCCTGAGGCATCCCGCACTGGGTGCGGGGAACTGTGTTACCTGAGGTTTTCCTCAGCTTCCCATGTTTAACACGGGGTATGCCGCGAGTTTAACGTCCAGCGGGGACGGCATCGGACTGATCAACACGAGGAGTGGATCAGATGTCAGAACCCCTTGCGGGGAACCTCCGACGCTGGGGCCAGCACATGGGCGGCTTCTCGAGTGAAGTGGAGTGGGATGAAATGGCATGACCCCACCGGGATGTGGCGGCCCGGGTAAGGATCAGGATGGATGATGGAGTGAAGAGCTTGGACCCCGTAGGGGCTTCCTACGTACCGTGCGTTAGCGCGGATCAAATTCAGCGTAGTTCGGATATACAGTTTAACGTCATGCTGGACGTCGGCAAGCCGACTCACGAAGAGGTCGAGGCCGCCGGGCGGAGGATTGAACCGAACCACCTCGCACGGAGGGGGATGGAACGGCCAGGTGAATCACAGTTTTACGTCATGCTGGACGTTGGCAAGCCGACTCATGAAGAGATCGAGGCTGCCTGGAGAAGGATTGCACCGAACCACCTCGCACAGAGGGGGATGGAACGGCCGGGTGGATCACAGTTTTACGTCATGTTGGACGTTGGCAAGCCGACTCACGAAGAGATCGAGGCAGTGGGGAAGAACAATGGAGATACACACGTGCAGTCCCCCACAGAGGCGGATTCATAGGTGAATCAACGCAAGTGTGAACCCGGGAGGGGTCCACTGATGGACGAACTGACGTAAATACGACCGGGACGACCAGGCGGTGGGCTTGAACCTCGGAGAGGCTTCCTACGTACTGTGTTTAGAAGACAGGGATCAAAGTCCACGTAGTTCGTTCTGTTTGCAACACTCTACCCCCGTGGGCGAAGGCCACTCCAATCCCGACATCCCTGCAGAGACGAGCGGGTGGGGGCCACATCCAAACCGGGAGGACCCTGCGTGCGAGGCATGGGATCGGGTGAAGCGGACGGTTTAACGTCTTGCCGGACGAAGTACAGTTTAACGTCGTGTGTTGAGGACGAAGATGCTTGGCAGTTTAACGTCTTGCAGCGCGGACGAAGTACAGTTTAATGTCATGTTGGACGAATGCTGAACAGTTTAACGTCTTGTAGCTTGAACGAAGAAGGCGCCGCTAAGGGGTCCGTGTCACTTCGCGCAAGCCTGGAGGGCCGCATGGGAAGACAACGCACGGTGCGGGCACCCGGGATGAGGATCATCGGGCGCCACACAGGCGGGTACCCAAAGGGGGTCAAAGGGGGCGACCCTGGCGGTTTGCGCGCAAAAGAGGAGCTTTGCGCGCAATACCGCGGGTCGGCGCGCAAATGGACGGGCTGGCGCGCAATTGGGCCAGCACTTTGCGCGCGAATGATAGAGATTGCGCGCACCGGGCTTCGGATAGCGCACGGGGGCAACGGCTCATTCTCTAATGAATGGCCACTTTGAAGAAGGGGGGGTGCGCGCAATCGGGCTGGATTGCGCGCAAGAGGCTTCTTTTGCGCGCGAATGCCTTTGGGTGAATATTTATTCAAAGGAAAGGAGCCAAAGGGATTGCGCGCGAAGGCGAACCCCAAGGCTTTCTTGCGCGAAAGAAAAGAGGTTACCTGAAGATCGGCATTGCGCGCGGAAGGGGTTGGATTGCGCGCATGAGAGACCTTTCGAATTCTGGCAACCTTCAAACCGTCGGGGGTCGCCTTCTATTTATAGGCAACCCCGGGTGCGGAATCCGGTTCGCGGGCGCGAAATTCTCTTCGCGGGTGCGGAATCGGGCCCGTCGCGCAAGGGAGTCGCGCGGGCCACGGGCGCGCAAAATTGCGCGCCGGTCCAGCGCATTGCGCGTATCCCGGGAGGTTTGCGCGCGGCTCATCAACTTTGCACGCGGGTCTCCGAAATTCCGCGCAATGCCTCCGGGCCCTCCGAAACATGCCTCCGACTCCAAATATGACCTCGCTTTCCGCATCCGGAGTTTTGTTTGGGAACAACGGACTTTTCCGGCGTCTACAAAAGCCCCCCCTCGGAATCTGATCGGCGAGAGGTCGCAACGATCGGGTTCCGAGGGAGACGCCGGAATGCCGAAGTCCTGGGTGGCGCGGGACGGTGGCGCGCAAAAAAGGGCGTCGGGCGCGAAATTTGCTGTCGCGGTCGCGCAAAGCGCTTTCCGTGCAGCGCGGACCCGGGCCTCTCCTATAAATAGGGGCCCTGGGTCCCCCACACCGTACACTGGCCTTCCGCGCGATAAGCCTCTAAGCTCTCGTGCGCGAAATTGCCTTTTCCGGCGCGGAATTCGCCCGCTCGTCGCGCAAACCTGTCCGGAATTCGGCCTGCTTTTGCGCGAACACCCGGGGTTTTACGCGACGGACTTCTCGATTGCGCGCCGTCCACTAGGATTGCGCGCCAACTCTCAAACTTCTCTACCAGCCTCGTCCACTCCCGCACGCTTCATCCCTTTACCCGCACGACTCCCGAAGCTTCTGAGATGGTCGTGAATCAAGGAAATGAGGGGGATGCCGCCACTCGCAGAGCTGAGATGGCGACGAACGAGGAGGTCTACGGAGCCAAGGAGATTGTTTCCAACAATCAATCCTTGTTCGACTTGCTGACGCCGGCCCAGAAGACATATCCACTGTCGGACAACCTGCCGCTCTGGAACTTCGGCATCCTAGATGAGGTTCCGGTGCCAGGGTTCGAGGTTGATGCGCCACGGACCTGGGTGACTCGGGAGGACGAGCTTCCCCGCTATAACATCACCAACAATGGGCATCCTGCCAGGGAGACCAGACACTTAGATGTCTATGTCCTGAACCCGAGGACGCGAACCATCGTCGGAAGTGAGCCTACTGCGGAGAACTCTCCAGCCCTCTACTCGAGCATATATCGCCAGAGTGTCACCGACGACACCAAGGGTTGGCTGAAGGACTGGGACTTGCGATCTGGGGGCAATTTCACCAGTGAGTGGGCCTGGGCGTTCTGGGTACGCCACACTTGCGATCACTTCACGGAGGAGCTGCGGTACATCGGCCTGTTTGAGGCGGTGTGGACGTCGCAGTTCCACTTCTACCAGCAGTCCGAGCTCGGGCCGGAGCTGTTCACCCGCTGGTCCCCGGATACCAACACCTTCCATCTTCACCATGGGGAGGTCGGCATCGGTCTCTGGGACATCCACTGCATCGGAGGTATCCCGCTGGAGGGTTACCAGTACGATGAGTTCCTGCCTCCGAAGAACACCTGGGAAAACAGGTCACGGACTCCCATTCTGACCTGGCATCTGCTTGACCTGGCTACGCAGCGGCTCGGGATCAAGGACTTACAGAAGGACATAGCCTACAAGGAGTGGTTTGGCCAGTTCTTGGAGCATGACCCGGCGGTCAAGATGCCAGGCAGGGGGAAGCGGTGCCCGACCGCGGCTCAGAGGAGCCGGAACGGGTCGTACTGGCGGGTCCTGGAGACGGGCGACTACCGCTCATGGGGGTACCGCGTCATCGAGGCTCGGGACCCAAATGTCCGGTACGCGGCGTTCCTGGCCGCCTTTCTGAGTGGGTGGCTCCTGCCAGTGCGGGACGTGAGAATGGGCGTTCGCCCGGCGACACTGGCGATGGCGGGCGCTATGGCCGCCAACAAAAGATATAACCTCGGGGTCCCAGTGTTGGCTAAGCTGTACGCCATCCTGGGACGCATCTCACGAGGGGGGTCGCCACGAAGGATATGTGGGCCCTTCCAATTCTTCCACGGCTGGGTGGCTGCTCACCTTGGTGGGTACACATTTCCGAACTCCATCATTCCTCCGGGCAACGGCCTGCGACCCTCCCTGCTGAACATTGCGGGGGTCGCTCCGATGACCCTAAGTGAGGAGGGCGTGAGGATTCGGATTGGAAATCATGCCAATTTCAACTTCAGCCCGTTCCCCACTCCCGTTGGCCAAATGATCGACAACGGGCAGGGTCCGCTGGAGCAGCACGAGTACTTCCTGAACATGCGGGGTGGGGTGCTCGTGGCTCGGATCGATGGGAAGGTGATCTGCGAGCCCTACGTGCCAACCCGGTTCGCCAGGCAGTTCGGGTGCCTTTAACGGATGCCGAAGAGGGTATTCACTGTTGTCCGGGAGGAGACGAACCCTGGCGTCCTTTGCCAGATGTGGCTGATGTTCGTCACCTTTGGCTCTGGCGACGTTATCACTCTTCCGCCTACCGGGGTCGACGCAGGCTTGGAAACCGAGTACGCCGAACACTGGGCCATCGCGTACCCCGAGGGGCTTTTACGGAAGCCAGTTCGGCGGCTCGAAGTCACCCGTGCGGAGACCGGGCGTCAAGGAAGGAGGCGAGGCGCCGCCACACGGGGGAGAACGGAGGCGCGCCAAGCAGCGGAGCCGGCGCGGGCAGGGACTTCGGCGGCGGGCACATCGCAAGCTGTCGCCACGACTTCAGCGCCCAGAGAGGGGGCACATGCGGCGGTCGGGGAGCGGCCCGGGAAGCAGGTAAGGCGTCTGCTCGAACCCTCCCATGATGCAGTCTTCCCAGCGCTGTGGTCGGCCTGGATGACCCTGCGGCAGTCACTGGGGACCGACGCCATCTGGCGAAAGATACTTAGAGAAGGAATCCATCTGCCAGAGGTCGGGCGCCTCCATATCGCCGACAGGGTGGACTTCAACCGGCAGTATGCGTATCTGACGGCCATGGACGAGTACGCGCGCCAACGTGGTCAGCGTGCGGAGCCATCCCTTCTGGTGAAGGTGATGCTCGGTCTAGAACCCACTCCAGAACAGATGTCGCCGGCGGAAGATGACAGTAGCAACGACTCCGAGGAAGAGGAGGAGATGGGGGAGGATGAAGGCTCTGAGGGAAGATCCCATCAGTGGAGCCCGCAGGAGAGCGGCGAGGTGGACGGCTCTGACAATGTTGATGTCACTGAGCTCCTCGAGGTCCGCTTCTATCCCTACTCAACCTGCTTCATCCATTCTCTTATGCAGCTTCTAACCCATTTCTCCATCTTTCTCAGGAGCACACGGATGTTGGTCAGGCGTACTCAGCGGGAGTAGGAGAGGCGCCAGCAGGACAAGGCGGGGGCTAGGCACCCATTATCGAATTGACAAGCGCGGAAGGGTCCCCTGCTGCAACTGTTCCTGCGGCGGCCGGGATAGCGGAAGATGACGCTCTGAACTCCCGTAAGTCTCCTTACTTTACTGCTGGTGCTTGCCGTTGACGATCCGTGACTAACCACGGCATGCCCCGCGCAGTGATCTCAACGCTGGAGGCTCGTCGGGTTGCCGAACCCGGGCCATCCACGAGTGGACCGGTGGCAGACATGCCGCCTGCTCCGGAACAGACTTCCCACACCGAGCCGGCCCCACCAACTACTGATCAAGGGGCTACGGACGTCGGCGGTGCTGACATCGGAGAGAGTTCGGGGGCTGACGAGGGTGTCAACGCCGCTGGGGAGAGAGAAGAAGGTCGCCCAGATGTTGGGGAACCTATCCCCCATGAGGACATCCCAGGGGCGGACCCTACAGCAGACCTGCTGGCTGCCTTCCCTGCCTACCGGCCTGCCGACCCCGAGGAGATGGATGACTCGGACGCGGAGGCGGTCGAGGAGAGCCGGATAGCGCGCCGAAGGGGGTGGAAGTGCATCCAGCGCTTCCTCAAGAGAGACCCATCGGAGTGGCTGGGGCGCATGGGGTCACTCCAAACCTGGCTGCGCTTCCTGTGTGCCGGGGGAGCTGATGCTCAACGCCTCCATCTGACGGTTCGTGATTTCATGGCCGAAAAGATGCGCGAGAGCCGCCGGCGTGCCGACGTCGCACAATGTCGGGACATGTCGGAGAGCACGCGGGCGCTCCTCGTGGCGGAGCAGGAAGTCCGGCGTCTCGAAGGGCAGGCGGCAGAGAAGGAGTCCTTCGTCGCAGCGTGCACCGAGCTTGCGGAGCAACTAGCAGCCCAGCTGGTTGACGCCCAGGTGCAGCTGACGGAGGCGGGCCAACAGATGGTCACAATTCAAGTCGAGCGGGAGCGTGCACAGGCCAGAATCGACGAACTGCGTGCTGCGACCGCCGACGAGGAGAGGGCACGCAGAGAGCGAGAAGCAGCTCTGGAGGCCGCCAGCCAAAGGGTAGCGGCGTTAGAAAGACTTATCCAGCACGCTAATCCCTAGGGGCTTTGTTTTTGCCATTCCCAAAACATTTGCTTCCGCTACTCAATATTTCGATCCATTTGTATGAATCACCATATTTATCTGCATCTTTTGGTTTAACATGCTCGACCACAATTCATTGTCTTGCGGGAGCGTTAACCAAGCTTCAGGCATCCGCAATTGGGCATGGATTTCTAGCGAAAAGAGGGAGGTCATTCCTAGGAAAGGAGACCTCAAGCCTAATCAATGTATCATCCCCCCAACTTGTTTCGACACATGAGCGGGACAATGCTAGGGGCGTTGAGATTTTATCCGAACATAGGGAAATGAGAAAGGGTGAATCGCGCGTCCCGAATTCAGAAATCCACAACGGTTGGCCTTCCAGGAAATGCCCAAGACGGCAAGCGGACAATGGATCAATCGACCATACTACTGCGATAGACGGACCGAAGGTCATCATCCATATTGCAGGAGGCGGATCACATGTCATCATCAATGCCGCTTTGGGGGTTCCTTCAGGCACAAGGGTGGAAATCCAGATCAACAGGGCATGCGAAGCGTGGGGCGAAGTGACGATTTGTTCGGATAGAATCCAACGCTCTCAAAATTACGCCACCGTGGGGAAAGCGTATTAGGCGGATGCACTAATCTGGCCGTGAATCACCCCAATTCTCAGACAGAACCTCTTTGACGAGGAAACTGTCGCTTACCATCATTGCGATGGGGCATCCCGAGCTGAATCGGGGAGAATATCACAACTGCACCACTCTACCCGATGTCAGGCCAGACGGCCGGCGACGAGGAGGGGCGGGACTTAGCGATCCCTGAGGCTGGACCCGAGTCGAAATGCCCGGGCGTTCCTACGTACTCCATCAGGCTGGAGATCAAGCCATACGTAGTTCTGCGAGTGCAGTTTAACGTCATGCAGGACGCAGAACCCCGTTTGGGGAGATCTTAGTTTAGGGTCGTAGAGCTCGGACCATAGGGGCATATCTTAGTTTAAGGTCTTAGAGCTCGGACCATAAGGGTAGATCTTAGTTTAAGGTCTTAGAGTTCGGACCATAAGGGTAGATCTTAGTTTAAGGTCTTAGAGTTCGGACCATAAGGGTAGATCTTAGTTTAAGGTCTTAGAGTTCGGACCATAAGGGTAGATCTTAGTTTAAGGTCTTAGAGCTCGGACCATAAGAACCTAAAAGTACGCCGCACCGTGGTCCTATCCCCTGGATATGCGAAGATGCAATGAGGGATAGTGTCAAGAGTGTCGAGATTTTTCCTGGTCAGAATGGGAGGTGGAAAATGTGATGTGAATCATGCGGCCATTCACTCAAGGACTGGGGGCACCGGCGTAACGATATGGGAGTACTGCCAACCGTGGCGGAAAAGCAGCATCAATATCGCACTAACCGTTGATGGAATGAGGCAGCAAACGAGCATCAACCGCTCAATCGCAGGATTCATATCGATTTGCTGCCCGAGGCCATTGGGGGCACCAGCCCGAGTCGGTGGGAGAGCACTGAGGCATTGTGTCCAAACCGTTCACGGGGGCTCCACCCAGGGCGTAGGCGATGGGTCCGAATGAAAGGGAGCACGAAGCCTGAAAATGGAAGGAACCTGACCAAGCTAAACCTGACCCTCCTGGCAATAAACCAGAGTACTCTTGACACCAGTGGACCACTGCAAGGGGTCGAGGGACACGCCTTGAGGGTGGCCTGAAGGCGGCGGACTCCCCAGAGAAGGGGGAATCTTTAAGAGGTGGGGGCTGGACCCGAAGTTTCAAACATCCGGGCGTTCCTACGTATCCCATGAGGATGGGAATCAAGCCACACGTAGTTCTTGAAGCGCGGCGCAACACAATCGGGCACCAGCACGGGGAAGGGTGCGGGTCTGACCCTCGCACACAGAAGAAGCGGTATTTGATATTTCTTGTTTGTCCTTAAAGATGGATGGTTTTTCGTGCAGCGACATGCCTGTGATTAAGGAATCCCTGGAGTCACCACAATAATCAAGCCATGAAAGGCATTGATGAATGGCGTGGTTATTAACCAGCGCCCAACGTGAGTGTCCCCTGAGGAGAACATCACGATGCAGCGCCATTTCTCGTCGGGCGGCCAAGACGATCACAGTTTACGGTCGTGTGGTAGGACCAGACAACACAGTTTAAGGTCGTGTGGTTCGGACCATGGAGGAATCCGCTTATCGCGATATGGCGGACTCAGTGGAGGTGGGAACATACCCAGCCCTGCGGTCACGCACGATTCCAGGAGAAGGATCCTCGGATAGGGGCCTGCGTATGTCCATCACCCGAGGGGCAGAGATGCTAGCCTCCAAATATACTGGGCCCAAAACGCGATTGTTCGGGCGACTCCTTCCTCCTTATGGGGACGAGGGTCCAGCTATACACGGCCCTTAGGGAGGACATCAGCATATACCCTTGGTGCTCAGATCGTGGGAGCCTCGACAGACACCATTATCCTGGTTGGCCTGCCTAACGTGTAAAGGTGTACTGAAGGTCAGTATGAAGAGAGTGTCGAGATTCCACTACAACGCACAAAGGCGGAGTGTGATGAGGACCGTGCAACCAATGTTTGGAGCCTAAAAGAGCCGACATGGCGATCAAGGATGTCGCTAACCATATTCGCAACACAACATCCGATCGCGTCAGCCCAGAACTGGGCAAGAAAACGAGCATCAACCGCTCAATCGCAGGATTCATATCGATTTGCGGCCCAGGACCCGCCGGTAAATCGACCCGGAGCGGTAGGAGAGCACTGAGGCATCGTACCCAAACCGCTAACGAGGATCCCTTTGAGTGAAGGCTCGAACAAGAGGAAGTGTGCGGCCCGAAAAGCAACACGGGACTTGCCGGGATTGCATCCGACACTACGGGTCATAGACCAAAGTACCCAAAACATGTTAACAGATCACCGGAAAGGGTCGGAGGACTCACCCTAAGAGCAACCAAAAGACGGTAGATCCCCGTGATCAACCAAGAGACGGGGCTGGACCTGAAACACAAGCGTCCAGGCGGTCCTACGTATCCCATAAGGATGGGAATCAAGTCGTACTTAGTTCTTGAGAGGCAGTTTAACGTCATGCAGGACGATGAGGGGTGTGAGGTAGTCCTACACACGGGGGAGGCGTATGGCGCGGCCAGCAGACCAACGTGAACGAGGACATAATCCCCCGCTCACGCGTTACGCCTCGCACAAAAAGGAGGGGAACTGGGGCCAGAGGCCCAACGCGGGATAGAGGTTCCCGAGAAATGGGGCTGGGCCTGAAACATGAATGTTCAGGCGGTCCTATGTATCCCATAAGGATGGGAATCAATCCGCACGTAGTTCTTGAAGTGCAGTTTAACGTCATGCAGGACGAAAAGAAAAAAGAGGGGGGGAGCAGAAGGCATCCCCAAACGTGGGGGGAATACATCGTGGCGAGCAAACCGACGTGAATGAGGGCATAGCCCCACGTTCACACCATACACCACATACCCAGAGGCAACTGGGCCAAGGGCCCGAGGTGGGATGGAAATTCCTGAAGGATGGGGCTGGGCCTGAAACATGAATGTTCAGGCGGTCCTACGTATCCCATAAGGATGGGAATCAAGCTGCACGTAGTTCTTGAGAGGCAGTTTAACGTCATGCAGGACGAATGCTGAACAGTTTAACGTCTTGTAGCTCAGACGTAGTACAGTTTAACGTCATGTTGGACGAATGATAAACAGTTTAACGTCTTGTAGCTTGGACGAGGTACAGTTTAACGTCATGTTGGACGAAACACTTGGCAGTTTAACGTCCTGCAGCGCGGACGATATGCTAGGCAGTTTAACGTCGTGCAGCTTGGACGTATGCAGTTTAACGTCGTGCAGGACGTGGTACACTCAGACGAAGTACTGCTTGAGGAACCTAGCGTTGGTGGGAGGAGTGACACGCTCACCATCCATAGTCTCTAGGGAGTACGCGCCATTGGGATAAACTTTGTGGACGACAAGAGGTCCCTCCCACTTGGGCTCCAACTTGGGTGGCTTCCTGCCGGGGATCATTGGCGCTCTTAGGGCTAGCACTAGGTCACCCTGCAGGAAGGAGCGGAGGCGAACATTCTTATTGAAAGCTCGAGCCATTCTGCTTTGATGCCTCTCCAAGTTGTGCAAGGCGCGAAGTCTATTCTCATCCAGTGCTTCCAACTCGACTAGACGGGCTTCAGCAGCTCTGTCCGGCGCTTGCTGGTCGTAGACCGCAGTGCGCAAGGATGGTAACTGGATCTCGATGGGCATGATGGCCTCAGCTCCATACACCAGGGAATAAGGGGTCATCTGGGTGGAATTGCGAGTCGTCGTCCGATAAGCCCAGAGGGCGTTGGGGAGCTTGTCCGGCCAACTCTTCTTGTTCTGACCAACCATTTTTTGCAGAATGTGAGAGAGGGTTTTGTTAAACGCCTTGATCTGCCCATTTTCCTGCGCATGATAGCGAGATGTATGGTTCGAGCGAATGTTGTATTTGGCGTACAACTTCTTCAACTCGGCTGCTCGGAAATTGGCTCCGTTATCCGTGAGGATAGCATGAGGCACTCCAAATCGATTAATGATGTTGGAGGTCACGAAGTCAGCGATCGAACAGGATTTGACCTCTCTGAGCGGAATCGCCTCTGCCCATTTGGAGAAGAAGTCCGTGGCGGTCAGAATGAACCGGCACTGGCGAGCCGTCGCCGGCGGGTAAGGTCCCACAACGTCCATCCCCCAGACTGCAAAGGGCCAAGAATACCTGGTGGTATGGAGAGGCTCCGGCGGCCGATGCACAAAGTTCGCATGAACCTGGAACGCATGGCACCTCCTGGCATACTCGATGCAGTCATGGATCATGGAGGGCCAGAAGTATCCCAACCTCCGAATCTGGTGGGACAGCTTCGGCCTAGTCTGATGGGCACCGCATGAACCAGCATGAACCTCTTGCATGACTCGCGGGATCTCAACTCCCTGAAGGTAACGGAGGAGAACACCATCAAATCCGCGTCTATAGAGGATCTGCTCCAGGCTGGGACTGCTCTGGAGGACAAACTGCGATGCGCGGTGTCGAACTCGCTCGCGCTCAGCCCGATCCGGCGGGAGAATGCCATGTTGGAGGTACTCAACCAAAGGCGTCCTCCAATCAGGGGCTGGTTCGACTGCCATATCTGGGGTACTCGGGGCTCCGGGCACAGGGGCAACCGTGGTGAGATTACTTACCGACGGGTCGCGATCTCCCTCCGGGACAACGGGAGCGATGAGCCTGCGGCGCGTCACGCGGACGGTCAGGTTATCCTGTTCAGGCTCCGCAAGTGACGCAGCAAGGCTGGCCAAAGCATCTGCTCGACCGTTCTGCGACCGGGGAATATGGACAATCTCTGGCCGAGAAGGGAACCGGGCCATCAGAAGGAGGGTGCACTCCAGCAATGGCACAAGTTCCGGCTTCCTGACAACATAGTCGCCATTGATCCGCTTAACAACTAGCTCGGAGTCCCCTTTCACACACAGATGGGGCACGTCGATCTCGAGAGCTAACTCGAGGCCGGTGATGAGGGCATGGTATTCCGCCTCATTGTTGGTACAGCCCTCTGACAACAGGAAAGAGTATGGCAGTACAGCTTGCTCCGGGGTAATGAAGACGATACCCAAGCCCACTCTGTTGAGCATAGGATTATCAAGTCTTCTACCGGTGGGGCTCCGGGAGGCACCGTCAAAGTGCATCTGCCAGCATGGACCGGCGTGATCGACCGAGAGAATGGCCTCATCAGGAAAGCCTAGATCCAGTGGCTGATCCGCGGAGGTTGGGTGAGCAGCCAGAAAGTCTGCCAATGCTTTCCCTTTGATGGCCTTCTGAGACACATACCTGATGTCGAACTGCTGGAGAATCACAGCCCACCGCGCTAGACGGCCAGTCAACATAGGCCGGCTCAGGATATATTTCAACGGGTATACCCGAGAAACCAACTGTACCTCATGGTGCTGCAAGTAGTGCCGTAATTTCTGTATGGCAAATACGAGCGCCAGGCAGCTCTTCTTGATGGGGGAATACCTAACTTCCGCATCGAGGAGCATGCGACTGAGGTAATAGAGGCTATTCTCTGTTCCCTCGTTGTTCTTCTGGGCGAGAAGGGCACCCAGGGACCGTTCCAGGGCGGTCACATAGAGGACCTGCGGCTTCCCGGATACAGGCGGCATCAGAACCGGAGGTTGCAGCAGGTACTGCTTGATTTCCTCGAAAGCGGTCTGACACTCTTTATCCCATACATAGGTGGCACCTTTCTTCATGAGCCGAGAAAAGGGCTTACACTTGCCGGCCAGATTCGCGATGAATCGGCGTATATAGGCTAAGTGGCCTTGGAACCCCTGCAGTTCCCGGATGTTACCTGGGGGAGGCATCTGGCTAATCGCCCTGATCTTCTCTGGGTCGATCTCAATACCCCGATATCTTACCACAAATCCAAGGAACTTTCCGGAGGTGACCCCGAAGGCACACTTCAACGGGTTCATCTTCAGGCAGCGAGACCGGAGGAAGCCGAACACTTTCTCAAGATCTTTGAGATGGTCCTGACGCTGGCGCAATTTGACTACCAAGTCGTCGACGTAGCATTCCACCAGTGTGCCGAGGATTGGCTTGAATATGCGGTGCATCACCCGTTGATAGGTGGCACCTGCATTCTTCAGGCCGAAAGGCATGACCCGGTAACAAAAGGTACCTTGGGGGGCCCTGAAGGCAGTGAACTCCTCATCCTCAGGGGCCATCCGAATTTGGTTATATCCGGAGTATCCATCCATGAAGGAGAGGGCTTGGAACCCTGCCGTGGCGTCAATCAACAGCTCTGTCACTGGAAGGGGAAAATCATCCTTCGGATAGTGGCGGTTGAGATCGCGGAAGTCGATGCAGACTCTGATCTGCCCGTTCTTCTTCCTGACCGGCACAATGTTGGCCAGCCATTTGGGGTACTGAACTTCCCTCACGAAGTTGGATTTGATAAGCTTTTCAACTTCGGCCTCAACCATGGCACCGTGGAATGGGTGCATCTTCCTGGGAGGCTGCTTGAACCCGCGATGGTTCGCCGGGAGACCAAGGCGGTGGACGGCTACCTGAGGATCTAGCCCAGGCATCTCGTCATAGCCCCAAGCGAACACATCACGGTGCTGCCTGAGAAAGTCCACGTACTGCTGCCGCTCCTCAGAGGGCATGGCGGCACTGACCAATGTGGGTCTCGGATCTACTTCGGTTCCAAGGTTCACTTGTACAAACTCATCGACCGTGGCGGAGACGCCCTCCTCAAAGGCCGGGGGGTGCATCTTCCACGTCCTCTCCACTCGAGGAGGGATCATCCACGGGAGAGACTGCGTTGGCAACTGCATTGGGGCTACCAGATCCTGCTGGGTCACTGGTGCTGGCATGGGCGGTCGCGGTCATCTCATCAAGAGACTCACAAGCCGTCGAGACCATGGCTACGTCCAACCGTTGAATCGGGAGGACGTAAGCGTCATCCAAACTTGCCCAGGGATCACTTGCAACAGCGACAGGCTCGACCTCACCTGCCAGGATCTACTTATCCTTGCTCTTGTAATAGTCCGCGTCCAAATAGCGGGCTTCACAAGAGGCAAAAGGAGAGGCATCTCCCTGAAGCACGCATACTCGACCATTAAGGGAGTATTTGAGGCATTGGTGGTATGACGAGGGAACCGCCGCATGAAGGTGGAGCCATGGCCTGCCCATCAATGCGTTGTACGCAGTGTCTTGAGAGACTACCATGAATTCGGTGTTGGCAACCAAGTCACCGAACTGGGTCTTCAAACATATCTTGCCGACCGGGGTTTGCTCGGTGCGGTCGTACCCCTGGATCCTGAGGTCGGAGGGAATCAAGTCATCCTCAGACAACCCCAATCTCCGGAGCGTCTGAGTGGGAATCAGGTTAATCCCGGACCCCGTGTCGACAAGACAGCGCCGGACTTCAAGGCCATTGAACTGGCCGGTAACATACAGCGGATGAATGTGCCCCTGTATAGGAGGGTCTTCATCCTTACCAGAAAACGAGATAACTTCCTGACATTCGGCGTCCTCAATCGTTTCGGCGTGAAAGGCCTCTGCAGCCGCAACCTCTGTCTCAAACTGGAGGGGGCTCTTCAGGGCTTCAGCGAGTGCCTCGCGCATCTCAGATGACATGCACAGAGCCTCAAGGATGGAGAGTCTTGCTGGGATGTCGGCCAAGTGCTTCATGACATCATACTTTTTGGCCAAGTGCGAGCCCCTGGTTGTAGGAGGTTGCTCTGCGGTTGGAAGCATGACGGGCCTTGCCGGTTGGGCCGGCGGCCGACTGGTGCTTGGCGCATCTCACTGTTCATTGGTTGAAGCCCGGGAAATGGTCACCGTACTGGGGTCAGGAGGCCGGGATGGACTCGTGGCAGGGAGGAGCTGATCGCGACGCGGCTGAGGCGGTTCTGCCTGATCCCATACCACAAACAGTGGCGGAGGCGAATCTGTCATCCCCGGATGGGGGGGCTGCGCACGCTGAGCTCAGTTTTGAGCCTGCTGCCTGGTCTCAGTGGCGTGCACGGCCTGGCTGGAGGTACCAACTGCTGTGCCCCGGCGACTCCTGTTGTTGCGGCTCCTCCGACGGTGGCGACGACCGGGGACACTAGGGAGGTCCACCTGGTGTTCTTCAACGTCGGGAACCGAAAAGGGATTTACCAGCTCGACGGTATTAACCGAAGCGTACCCAATACTGTCATCGGACGAATCATTCACCACTGGGCGGATCCGAGGAGGGATCCCCATCTCCGGGGCATGAAATCGCCGAGAGTGCGGGATAGTGGCGGAACTGGCGGGGCGCGCTCTTCCTTCTTGCGCCGCCACCGTTTGCTCTTCTTGGAAGAGGCAGGCTGGGACGACGATGCCGAAGCAGCACCCGCAGATTCTGGGGGCTCAGGCTGATTCAAGCACGCACGGATGATTCCATGGGTGCGAATGATCGTCTTGCGGGCCATCCAGTTTTTATACTTATGGGATCCGCGGTCGGAGACCAGCTGCCATTCGTCCTCATTGCCGCTATCGTCATCTGATCCCACGAACACGCCCGCCACTTGTGCCGGAGCTGGGCCCAACCTGATTACATTGTTGTTAATCTGGTCTTGGAGCCAATCCTTAAACACATAACACCGCTGGATGGTGTGCCCCAGGGCCCGATGGTAGGGGCAGTAGCGGGGGTTATCCGTGAGATGTGCCTCCTTCGGCCTCCAACACTCAGGCAGTCGCACAATCCTCTGCTCCAGGGCGCTCCGGAAATAACCGGGGACCTGATCCTCGTGAAATGAGTAGGTCAGGTATCGCGGGCCCCTGGGAGCGTGGTCTTGACGAGGGGCTGGAGGGGCCTGCCGAGGATGTGGACCCTGATTATCTCGCCTGGGATGTGGCGGTACATTACGCGGAGGGGCCGGCCGGTTCTGAGGCTGCCGCTGCTGGGCCGGGAACTGAGCCCGTGGAGGCGGATTCCTGTGAGGCTGTGGAGCTGGTCTCACCGGCAGCAGCTCTAACGGCCTGGGAGCCTCTATCTGGGCGACAGCAGCGGGCTCAGCCCTGCTGGCTCTCCTTGCAGTAATCATAGGAGGCAGCGGGTGTGCCTGGCTGGCCTGTTGCAGGGCTTCCTCAAGACGTTGAGCTTTGTCTGAGAAGTCCCTGAACCCTCCGGGGTAATTCTGAGTGATCAAGGAAGGGACCAGCTCGGTCTTGACGTTCCCGACGCACATTGTCAGCAACTGCTCCTGAGTCAATGGCATGTCAAGGGAATACGTGAGACCCTTCCATCGGGCGACGAAGTCCGCGACTCGCTCATCAGGTCTCTGCTTGCACTTGAAGAGGTCTGTGATACTCGTCTTCTGGGTCGTGGAACTGAACTGGTAGAGGAATTGTCTACGAAGGTCCTCCCACCTAGTTATCGACCCGACGGGGAGCTGGCTGTACCAGACAAATGCTGGCCCTTCCAGTGTCTGGACAAAGCAGCGAAGCTTAGCGGCCTCTTGCTGCGCCGGAGTTCCCAACATAGGCCCGCACCTCGAGTTGAAATGGGCCAAATGCTGTGGCGGATCTCCAGTCCCGTTGAAGGGGGCAAAAGTGGGATTCCCGAATCCCGGAGGCGCCGGCATGTCATCCACCCATGCTGGGTATGGCTTGCCGTCCGGTGGGATTGCCACTTGCCGAGTCTCCAAGGCCTCTAAGCGGGCGATGAGTGCCGCCATCGGATCGTCCGGACATGGGTTCCAGTCCTGGCGAGGATCTCTAACCACGAGCGCATTGCATGGCCCTTCAATCGGGTCGTCGACCGGGTCGTCGAACTCGGCAGCTCGTGGGATGGCAGGCGGAGCGGCCCTTGGGGCAGCGGGAGGAATCCGAGCGGGGTCTCTCAGGTAGTCACGCCGCTCGGGAGGGTGTGGTGAAACATACCGCGCCCTCTTGCCATAGGCGATGTCCTCTCTCCTGTCGGCGAACACGGCATAATCACGGTTGCCCGGGAGAGCCTCATCGAGGGGTGGTTGTTCCTGTCCCTGCTGTCCTGGCCTAGGATCACCGTAGTCAGGCCGCTGCTCTGCAACGCGCTCGGCGAGGAGCTGGTCAACTAGCTTCTTCTGCTCGGCGAGCTGTTGACGTAGCATAGCCTTCTCGGGATCCTCATCCGCCCTCTGCGTGGAGGCGGATGGGTCGGCGGGCTTTATAGCCTCGCCGTGCTCTTTACCTTTACTGACGTTTCGGCTCAACGTCAGTGCTTCAGTGGGTGCGGGGAGTCCCAGGAGGTTCCTCTGATGACGAGTAACTCTCACCGATGGATCCAACAACGGCTTGTCTTCGAGGGGAGAGCCCCCGTTGAGAAGTTCCAAACCGTTCCCCTCCCCCGACAGGTCATCCATATTGACTGTTTCCGTCCCTGGGGATGTACCCTCAGGGCCACCCAGTGAATCGGGCTGTCGGCGAATCGCACTGAAGCGTAGGGCAGCGTACTTCCCCCATCCACGAATATACACATGGGGAGTGGCTTCCTCGATAACCTTGCGGAGTACTTGAAAACACTCAACGCATCGTTGTTGGAGGGCCTCGTGGTGCCCAAATGACCCGGGGTGCCGAACCGCGGGGAGCGTGGCCAGGTCAATTTGACGGCACTGCTCACCAATATCCTCCAGGTGCACTTGACTCCCGGGATATGGCATTTGTAAGCGGTGAAGACGGGAGTGAGTCTCCCAGAGAGTTCGGCGGAAGCATTCAAACTCATCCGGGGTGAGCGATTCGGGTGCATCAAAGTCCGGTCCTGCGACTGGCCAAAACTTCTCAGGGAAGTGGCCCTCTGCAAGGACGGTCCAGAAACTCCACGACTCAAACTCGGGACCCAGGTCTCCTTGGTCCTCTTCAACGACTGGGAATGGACGGGGAACCGGCAGTGGTGCCGAGGCGGGCCGTCGGGCCGACGGGCTGGCCGGCGGTGAATACGGCGAGCAGGCTGATTGGCCTCCATATCCCGGGCCGCCCTCTGAGGGTGGCGGTGCCCTGGCTACCACATCACGATAGGACGGGCCGGCGAGCGAACATCCTGCCGTAGCGTCGGTGCTCGCCGAGGGTGCACTAGATCGTGGTTCGACCGTCGGTCCCCAGAAAAGGTCTCCAGCTTCTCCGATCGAGGCAGAAGGCGCTTCCAGAGGGGCCGGTACCAACCGCAAGCTTGATCCTTGGGGGTCTACCAGGCCCTCGCTACTCCAGATATACCTTCGGAGAGAAGCGGGGATCATATCGATCTCGCTCTCGGGAAGTACGAGGCTGACGTGCCGTATTCCTACCCCTGCCCCTGACAGGTGGGATTGGGGGGGAGGGCTCTGTCGCCGAATCATACTCCGCCTCTGTATCAGAGAAACGAACCGGTCGGATCTCTGTCCGGAATTCCGTAACATTCTTCCCTCGGCGTCGACGCCTCGCCCTCCTGCCCCTGGGTGGTTCTTCGGGGCATGGCTGATCTCTATCCTGGCGTCCTCCGGTCGCACTGGTGCTGGGTCGAAGAGGACTAGAAACCAAGGTGCGAGGGGCACCGGGACAGATATCAAAGGGGACGCGGGGAGAGATGATTCCGGGCAGGCCTCCGGGCCGGGATCGGAAGGCGGGGTGACCCATGTCTCTTGGATCGGCCACACGGAGTAGACCCTGTTGGCGAATAGCACTACCGCGAGGTGGTCCGCGGTGGCCATTGTCTGTACCAGCAATCGGGAGAGTCAACCCAACCTGCCTTTGGGGCGGTCGGGGCCTCGATCCGGGTCGGGCATAGAAGTGCCCCTGCTCAGGATGCGCAGGGGCCTGGCGACTGGAGCCAGCAGTGGCTTGAGCCAACGCGGCCGCTGTTGCTAGGGCCCCAAGGTGGGCATCCTCTTCCGCTCGCGCCCGACGTTGGTGTCGGGACAGACTAGTCGGGATGAGCGGCGCGGGCAGGTGGAGAGCCCATTCTTCGACTTGAGAGGCCTGGCGGCGATGTCGTCGTGGCCTGACAGGAGCCCTCATCGCGGACCCCTGGGGCGAATCCCGGATAGGGTGGGCCCGGGCATCTTCCACCTCATCCGCATAGGGGAAGGAGTTGTCGGAGCGCTCCGGGGATAAACTCCCAAAGCGGTTGGACGTCGAGGCAGGCAGCGGTGCCTCCCTGCGCGGCCCTCGGGGGCGGCGTTGGTGGCGAGGTGCGGCTCCCTCGAGGTCTAGGCGAGCCATGTCCCTGGTGGGGATGACTCCCTCTTCCTCATATCTCCGCACCAAGTTGTTGATCACCCTTCGTTGGATGACCTCCGAGGGGGAGAGAGGGCGTGGTTTCCCCGCAGCTGCGGCTGCTGGCACGGCTGTGGAACGGGCGGGACCGCGCGGAGTAGCCGCATCGGTGTTTCCTCTACCCCTGCGCCAGCGGGCGGGTGGCGATCGGGAACTGGATTGGGCGACCTGATTTCTGAAAGCAGGGAGAAGAACCCATTAACACTGACAGGAAAAGGAATCGACAACCAACCATTAGTGCCACGACGCCTTCCGTGGGGGGGACCCAGGCCCTCGACGTCGCGAGACGGAGTGCCCGAGTTCCCTTCCTCAGCCCCTGGCGGGTAAAACTGAACGCTCGGTCGAGCAGCATGCTGGTCTTCCAACACCTCTGAAATCCATCGGTCTTCATGTTGAGGAGAAGAGATTCACGTCGGGTTCACCATTTTTCTGTTTCGGTGCGGATGTGCGTCGGGTTACGCTGTTCCGCCCGGACGCATTCGCGCGTGCACCTGTCAACCCAAGGGGATGGGCGCGCGGCTTGTGGTCCCGCAGTCCCGCGCGGGCGGCATTCATCCCTTATTCAGGGGCGTCTGCTCCTTGATCGAAACCGGGATGATGGGATGTCGGCTCCTCCTTCCGTGGACGTCTCCTCGGAACTCGTCGCCTAATCCGGGTCTCCCTCATAGATTTAAGAATGTTCGTGAATCTCGTTCCCGGCGCCATGTCTCCATGGACACCGGTTAATTACGCTGCTTCCGCCCGGACGCTCCAAGGAGTCTGGTCGGGGCAGAAACCTACGGTGAGGAGACCGGGTGGCTCTGGGTGTTGGGGGCGTGTCTTAACACTGCGCCTCTGCATGTCTGCCTTCCGTCCCTAATAGGGCTTCTCAAAGGCGTGATGGCCTGAGGCATCCCGCACTGGGTGCGGGGAACTGTGTTACCTGAGGTTTTCCTCAGCTTCCCATGTTTAACACGGGGTATGCCGCGAGTTTAACGTCCAGCGGGGACGGCATCGGACTGATCAACACGAGGAGTGGATCAGATGTCATAACCCCTTGCGGGGAACCTCCGACGCTGGGGCCAGCACATGGGCGGCTTCCCGAGTGAAGTGGAGTGGGATGAAATGGCATGACCCCACCGGGATGTGGCGGCCCGGGTAAGGATCAGGATGGATGATGGAGTGAAGAGATTGGACCCCGTAGGGGCTTCCTACGTACCGTGCGTTAGCACGGATCAAAGTCAGCGTAGTTCGGATATACAGTTTAACGTCATGCTGGACGTCGACAAGCCGACTCACGAAGAGGTCGAGGCCGCCGGGCGGAGGATTGAACCGAACCACCTCGCACGGAGGGGGATGTAACGGCCGGGTGAATCACATTTTTACGTCATGCTGGACGTTGGCAAGCCGACTCATGAAGAGATCGAGGCTTCCTGGAGAAGGATTGCACCGAACCACCTCGCATAGAGGGGGATGGAACGGCCGGGTGGATCACAGTTTTACGTCATGCTGGACGTTGGCAAGCCGACTCACGAAGAGATCGAGGCAGTGGGGAAGCACAATGGAGATACACACGTGCAGTCCCCCACAGAGGCGGATTCATAGGTGAATCAACGCAAGTGTGAACCCGGGAGGGGTCCACTGATGGACGAACCGACGTAAATACGACCGGGACGACCAGGCGGTGGGCTTGAACCTCGGAGAGGCTTCCTACGTACCATGTTTAGAAGACAGGGATCAAAGTCCACATAGTTCGTTCTGTTTGCAACACTCTACCCCCGTGGGCGAAGGCCACTCCAATCCCGACATCCCTGCAGAGACGAGCGGGTGGGGGCCACATCCAAACCGAGAGGACCCTGCGTGCGAGGCACGGGATCGGGTGAAGCGGACGGTTTAACGTCTTGTCGGACGAAGTACAGTTTAACGTCGTGTGTTGAGGACGAAGATGCTTGGCAGTTTAACGACTTGCAGCGCGGACGAAGTACAGTTTAATGTCATGTTGGACGAATGCTGAACAGTTTAACGTCTTGTAGCTTGGACGAAGATGGCGCCGCCAAGGGGTCCGTGTCACTTCGCGCAAGCCTGGAGGGCCGCACGGGAAGACAACGCACGGTGCGGGCACCCGGGATGAGGATCATCGGGCGCCACGCAGGCGGGTACCCAAAGGGGGTCAAAGGGGGCGACCCTGGCGGTTTGCGCGCAAAAGAGGAGCTTTGCGCGCAATACCGCGGGTCGGCGCGCAAATGGACGGGCTGGCGCGCAATTGGGCCAGCACTTTGCGGGCGAATGATAGAGATTGCGCGCACCGGGCTTCGGATAGCGCACGGGGGCAACGGCTCATTCTCTAATGAATGGCCACTTTGAAGAAGGGGGGGTTGCGCGCAATCGGGCTGGATTGCGCGCACCCCGGGGGCAATTGCGCGCAAGAGGCTTCTTTTGCGCGCGAATGCCTTTGGGTGAATATTTATTCAAAGGAAAGGAGCCAAAGGGATTGCGCGCGAAGGCGAACCCCAAGGCTTTCTTGCGCGAAAGAAAAGAGGTTACCTGAAGATCGGCATTGCGCGCGGAAGGGGTTGGATTGCGCGCACGAGAGACCTTTCGAATTCTGGCAACCTTCAAACCGTCGGGGGTCGCCTTCTATTTATAGGCAACCCCGGGGCATGGAATCCGGTTTGCGGGCGCGAAATTCTCTTCGCGGGCGCGGAATCGGGCCCGGCGTGCAAGGGAGTCGCGCGGGCCACGGGCGCGCAAAATTGCGCGCCGGTCCAGCGCATTGCGCGCATCCCGGGAGGTTTGGGCGCGGCTCATCAACTTTGCGCGCGGGTCTCCAAAATTTCGTGCAAGGCCTCCGGGCCCTCCGAAACATGCCTCCGACTCCAAATATGACCTCGCTTTCCGCATCTGGAGTTTTGTTTGGGAACAACGGACTTTTCTGGCGTCTACAGGTCCTTCCAAAAGTTATAAGTGAACATGGGATCATTATCAGATACAATGGATAGGGGAACTCCATGTAACCTGACTAAATATTTAATATAAAATCAAGAAAGTTGATTTAGAGGCATATTATATCGAATAGGAAGAAAATGAGAAGATTTTGTCAATTGATCAATAATAACCAAGATAGTATTGTTACCTCGATATGTATTTAGTAATTCCACTACAAAATACATGGACACATTTTTCTATTTCCACTCTGGCACTGGTAAAGGATGAAGCATCCCTTTTGGTAACTATCATTCTGGTTTAACCTATTGACAAGTCAAACACTTCAAAGTAAATTCAACAATATCTCTTTTATTCCATCCTACCAGTAATGCTCCTGAAGATCTATGTACATTTTAGTACTGCCAGGATTAATTGAAAATTGAGAACTATGAGCTTCACATAACAACTCTTTCTTCAACTATAAATCACAAGGCACACATAACCTCTTTCCAAACTTCAAAACATAGTATTTATAAATCTTAAATTCAGGTAACTTACCCTTCTGAACCAATTCTATCTTTTTCTGCAGCTTATTGTCTTCTTTCTATGCTTTCTTTATTCTGTCTACTAGAGATGATTATACTAAAACCTGAAACAAAATAGAGGAATATACTACACCAACAACTTTTATGCCAAAGTTCATAAAATCGTTAATCAAAGTATCTTGTTCCAAATATAACATGGTTAATGTAGCATTACTCTTTTGGCTAAAAGCATCAGCCACTTTATTTTCCTTTCCCAGATGGTAACGGATTGTGCAATCATAATCCTTGATTAATTCTAGAAATATCCTCGGTCGCATGTTTAATTATTTCAGAATAAATATATACTTCAAAAAAAATTGTTAGTATATATTTCAAACTTTATGCTATATATATGATTCCTCCAAATTTTTAATTCAAAAACAACAAAAGCTAATTCCAAATCATGTGTAGGGTAATTTAACTCTTGAGGTTTCAACTTATGTGAAGCGTAAAAAATTACCTAATCATTCTACATTAAGATATAGCCAATTCCTTTCAACAAACCATCGCCATAGATAAAAAATTCACCATTTTTATAAGGAAGATCCAAAATTGGAGCATTCACTAATCTTCTTTTTGATTCCTAAAAACATTCATCACATTCTTTTATCCAGAAGAACTAACACCTTTTTGAGTTTACTTAGTCAATAGGATAGATAATCATGCAGCATTTTCAACAAACCTTCGGTAATAATTTACTAAACCAAGAAAACTATGAATCTTGGTTATATTTGTGGGTCTTGGTTATTCTTTAACAACTTTTGTTTTAGCAGGATCGATAGTTATTTCATATTTAGAAACAATGTGACCAATGAATGATTTTTTTTGTAAACAAAACTCACACTTGTTGAATTTCCCATACTGTTTTGTTCCTTTTAATGTTTTCAAGACAACCCTTAAATAACATTCATGATCCTCTTTACTTTTAGAAAATACCAAAATATCATCAATAAACACAACCAAAAACTTATCCAAGAACTCATGGAAAATTATATTCATAAGATACGTGAATACAGTAGGTGCATTGGTTAACCCAAAAGGCGTAACTAAAAATTCATAATGTCCATGTCTAGTATGAAATACGGTATTTGGAATTTCTTATTCCTTTTAATTCAACTGATGGTCCCCCAACCTCAAGTCAATCTTTGAAAAATACTAATCTCCTTAGAGATGATAAAACAAATCATTGATATGAGGAAAAGGATACTTGTTGTTACCAGTTATGTTATTCAAGGCTCTATAATCAATGCACAGTCTCATTGAACCATGTTTATTTTTAACAAACAAGATGGGATCAACCCATGGTGATGTGATATATCAAATGAATTTTTTATCTAATAAATCTTGAAATTTCTTCTTTAACTCTAAAAGTTCAATTTGAGTCATTCGATATGGTGGTTTTGAAATTAGATTAGCATCAGGAACTAAGTAAATCATAAAATCAACTTCCTAGTCATGTATTATACTAGAAAACTTATCAGGAAAACCATAAAGATACTTATTTATCACTAGAACATAATTAATCTTAATAGTTTCTTTATTTTCAACAATATGTGCAAGGAAACATTCAGTTTTATATTTTACTAGTTTCTCATCTTCTTGATATATTATAAAAATTAAGGTTTTATTATTGTACACAAACTGAAATTATTTCTGAAAAGAAACCTCTTTAGCTCTGTAGTCAATCTTAGCATGATAAACAGAAATCCAATTCATACCCAAAATAACATCAAACTCTACTAGAAGAAAAACAATAAGGTTTGCAGGTAGATTATTTCAGCACACAAGGACGAGAAGGTTCTTATAATTTCTTTTTGTCTCAACATTTTTTCCAGGTGTTGTTACCACATGTTTAGGTTTCATATCTTGAGATGGAATTCCCAATTTAATAGAGAATTTCTCATTAATGAAAGAATTTGTGAACCCTAAATCAAACAACACATCCGTATAATCTGAATAAAAAAATATTGTACCTGAAACTACTTCATTTGATGGCCCAACATCTGTTGAAGTAGATGAAAAGGATTTCACCACCCCTTTTTGTTTATACTCTGACTTCTTTCCCTTAGTTAAGTAATTCGTTGGACACTCATTTTCATAATGACCCATTTCATTACACTTAAAACATTTTACTGACTATAAATCATATTTTTTCTTACCATTATTCTAATATTTTTCAGTGCAATTATGAGCCTTATGCCCCATTTTACCACATCAGTAGCACTTACCAGAATTCCAATGGAATTCCCCAGTGTGATTTTTACCACAATTTCCACAAACTATAAATATAATTTTCTTACAATCATACTTTTTTGAAGATCTCACACCTTTCGCTTCCCACCTCGACCTCCTATTCTATTGTTTTTCAAAGAACACATGATCATAACCAAATTATATTTCCACCTTCTCTACACATAAAACAAGTTTTTCATAACTTTTAAACTCATGTGAAGATAAATCCATTTGATACTTTGTCTTTAATCCTTAGTAAAAATGAATTATTTTACTATCAATATCTCGTCTGAAATTTCGAGCATACCATGCTAGTCTAGTGAAATTTTCTTCATAAATAGCCACTAAGTCATCCTATTATCTCAATTCCAAGAATTTTTTTTCCATCCTAAGTATAACATCCTTAGGAAAATATTTCTCAATAAATATACCTTGAATTCATCCCAAACAAGAGCATCAATCTCTTCATTATCCCTGATATTTTTAACCATTGACGACCACTAATCGGCTTCACCTTCAAAATGATAAATAGAAAGACTGGCCTTTTGATGTTATGAACACCCCATGACATTGAAAATATTTTTCAATGTTTTAATACACCCTTCAGCTTGAAAAAGGTCATATGATCCTCTAAATGATGGGGATGTTTCCTCATGAAATACTCCATTATTAATCGGTTCATCTCTGGTTGATCGGTTTGTTCTCATGCATGGATACCACTACCATTTATATCTAGAGTCAAACATTCCATCACTACAACAAACTGTTCAGTTCTGATTCTGACCATCTCAGGTTGTTTGTTTGGAAGGTTGTTTTCCTCTTGATTTCATCCCATCATAGTTGTCATGTTTCCTCTTCAGAAAACCATTTTGAACATAGAAATATCTTAGGCCAAACAAAATGGTAATCTTCAAATTCTATATCTTTTAAATCTTACCATAAAGTAAAAATAATTTATGAATATTTATATAACAATATCCTTACTCTTAATGTTGTCTAAACCGACCTCTAATACCAAATATAAGGTCCCATCATTAAACATTACATAATCTTGAATTATGTTAATAATTCACATTGATAATATTTTCAGGTTTAGAGTTTTAGATAATTATGCCATAACTCTTATATTACATCTCAAAAATTACAAAGTAGACACTTCTACTATATCAAAATTTTTCACAACAATAAAACACATTAAATAAAACAAGAATTATTTTCTTAATATAAATCTTCTTTAATTATTCCTTTCTCTTACTCTTCCTTAAACACTGTGAAAAACATTTAAAAAAATTGGGATGAGAATAAAAGGATCAGTAAGGGTTATAAAATAAGGAAAGAAAACATTTGTCCATCAATAAATGATTTTAAATCATAAAACATGAGCTCTATAACAAGCCTCATAAAACCATAAGATTTATGAATACCACATAGAAATAATAAATCATAAAGGTAACTTGTTTCAACCATAACATACTTACATTGTATCTTTCACAACTACATAGGGAGCTAAATTTGTAATACCCGTCACAGTATATTTGTAACATCCCAAGTAATTAATGAATAATATATATTTTTATCTATGCCTATTATTGAATTAGATAGTGTTTTAAAGACTTAAAATGAAAATAAATCCAATCTTAAGCATGAAATACACTAATATTTTTAAAAGATTGTTTTACTGCCTTTTTATGTAAACCATTGTTAAATCTATCTTTTGACAATTTTATAAGCTATGTTTGTCAAAATAAACTTATTCTTTATGATTGGGACATCAAAATTTACTTTGTGTGAATTTTTGGTATTTTTCCGATAAAGTTCATTTTTTAATGAATAGTGAAAAAATGTTGTATTTTAATTCAAAACCTCTTTTTAATATAATTTATTTATATGATTAGATTATCTTTTGAATTGGTTTTAAAGTGAAATTAGAATATATTTTTACTATTTAATCCAATGGTGGTCATTCGAATTAATTTCACATTGAAATTGGACTTAAACTAATGTCAATCTTTTGATACTTATTGTTTCATAAAAACACGCTATTTGTCATGACAGTGGGAATTAATTATTAAATTAATTAATGTGACTTATATGATTTGAATTTTTTAAAATAGACATCATTTTTGAATTCAGAATATCAAATATAGCTTAGGGTGAAGTTTTGGTATTTTTCTCAAAAACTTCAATTTTTGATGAATAGTGAAACCACTAAGTGGTAGTTAAAGAAACTGATTTTTCGATTAAATGAAACTCAGTCACTTCTGTGATTTGATTTTCCAAAATCCAACATACAATGTTGTCATTAAGAAGTAAAATGTGGTTCAATGAGATTAAAATAATTTTTTGGTGAATAGTAACTTTTAAGTTCTTAATCACGATTAGAGGTAATTAGTGTAGTTTAAGGTAAAAATAATGTTTTAATAAAATGAGATGAGCTTGACACATGTCATAACCTCATTGGATGTGTCATGGCCGACCAAGAAAATCCATGGGTCAACTTTGGGACCCCATGGAGCCACTTTGGTTGGGAAATGACATAAATAACTTTTTATTAAATGTTAAAGTAAAAAATGACACAAACATGAGATGTTTTACTAAAACATTTTTTACATGGGGTTATACAAGTCAGATTTTTTACTATAAATATTCATTAGAAATATAAAAGGATTTACTACATCATGATATTTTTTTATAATTTTTATACATTAAATATATTAAATTATTTATGACATCATGATGATGCAGCGATTACCTCATTAATAAAGGATTTAAATAAAATGAAAAGATAATGTAAAATCTTTGACCTAAACATGTCCAAAATCTATTGGATGGGTATATTTAGAACCCATATCACCTTATCCACAAATTATATCAATGTGGGACCTCTTAAATCCGAATCTCATTTTAAAATAAAGTAACTTTTCTTTACTTTCTAATAGTGCCCCTCCTCTCCTCTTATAAAAGGCCCCCACCTCTACCTCATTTAGTTTTAATTCCATTAATATGACATATAAATGAAAGTAGCGTTCATGCGTACGTACGGCTTACCGTCTCCATGAATGGTGCAATTCATATCTTACCTCTAAATGATTATGTAATATTATAAATACATGTATATGCTGAATATATATGATATATATGATATCCAAATCAGTAATGTCATTCTGGATATAAAGAACCTTTGACCACACGAACAACATGTAATTGTAAAAAGTCCACTTTCGACTTAAGAACCAAATATCGACAAAACAAACATTATTAACTTAATGATTACATAATGTTTATAACATGGAAATAAGTGAAATAAAAGGAATAATAAGCTTGAAAAAGGTTCTTAATCAAGTAGAAATTAACTCAAGTTTATTATTCAGGATGTTAAAGAACGATCGAGTCAAGTCGGACCCGAGGTAAGGGACTTCGTCTCAATCTACTTTCATTGAGAAATATTTATTTTTATACACAACTTTCTTTTATATGGTGTTTAAACCCCTTTTAATTTTACTTTTATACAAAAGGAATCTTTTTCTACGAAGCGTTTTACAAAATGACAAAAAGGAATGTTTCTTTTAACGTACGCGGTGACAATGACCTTTTCCGCCGCCGCGAGTATTATTTGGTCTTTGGCTTTCTCAACAAGCCGTGATGTTTTTTAAAATGAAATAAATACCATATAATCTCTTATGTATTTTGGTATTGAAAATGGTTTTTATAATGGATTTGTTATGTCAATATATTTAAGTGATATATTGTGATCAAAGTGTGGAAATGTTTTCTTTCCATTATATTTGTTTTATGTCTTATTATTTTTATAATGGTAATTGGACATTTGATGGGTGGTTATGTGATAAACCATATGACGGGTGGTTCCGTGAATACTAGGATGGGTGGTTACGTTATAACCTCCAATGCATTGGGTATGTAAGTCGTCTGTATGGCTATTCCATTAAGTATGTATGGAAGTTGGCCGTATGGCTATTCCATTAAGTGATATGTGTGGAAGTCGACCGTATGGTTATTCCACTTAAGTATGTTTATGTCCCAAGTTACCTTTATATGTTATGTGATCTTTTTATGGGTTTTATGGTAATATTTTGGTTACAAAAGGGTAAGTAATTATCTTTTATTCAGGGAAGAGTTTTTACTACTTCATAAAGGTGAAAAGTATTACATTGATAAAGTATACATGGTTTACTTGTTGTTTTGATAAACTAACAGTTTTCATTCTTTGTGTATCCCTTACTGAGCTCTTTATGCTCACCCCAACTTTTTTTGAAATGTTTTTCACAGGACCTAATGTGAAATAGGTTCATGGATGGGGTCAAGGGAAAGTCATGCTATATAAAACTTGGAACTAGACATGTTTCTTTTTAAGAGTTTTATTATTCTATGAAAACTTAGTAGAAGTGTATACTTTGTAATCTTTTGAGATGTAGTAATTATGTTCTAATTCTCTAAAACTCTAAACCTGAAAAGATCCTCAATGTGAATTATTCATTTAATTAAATATTAAGAGATGTTTAAGGTCGGGGCCTTATAGTTGGTATCAGAGGTCAGTTTAGACAACTTTAGGAGTTAGAAAATTGTTAAATTATAAGTTAATTTATGGTATGACTGAAATGATATAGCATTTAAAGATTACCATGTTGCTTCGCCTAAGATATTTCTGTGTTCAGAATGGTTTTCTGCAGAGGAAACAAAGTAGCTATGTTGGGATGACATCAGGAGGAAGACAACCTTCCAAATCAGCAACCTGAGATGGTCGGAATCAGAACTGAACAGTTTGTTGCAGTGATGGCACAGTTGACTCAGGCTATAAATGGTGGTGGTATCCATGCATGAGATCATCAAGATCAACCACAGAGGAACATGTCAGTGGTGGAACATTTCATGAGGCAACATCCCCCATCATTCAGAGGATCATCTGACCCCGTTCAAGATGAAGGGTGGATTAAAGCACTGGAGAATATTTTTGATGTCATGGGGTGTTCAGAACATCAAAAGGTTAGTCTTGCTGTTTACTGTTTTGAAGGTGAAGCTGATCAGTGGTGGTAATGGTGAAAAATATCAGGGATAGTGATGAGATTTAGGATCTTCACTGGGACAAATTCAAATGTATGTTTCTTGAGAAATATTTTCCTAAGGTGGTTCATCATAGGATGGAAAAACAGTTCCTAGAATTGAGGCAGGAGGATGATTCAGTGGCTGCTTATGAAGCAAAGTTCACTCGATTGGCAAGGTATGATCCAAACTTCATACGAGATCTTGATAGTAAAATAAACCATTTTTAATCAGGGTTAAAGCCAAAGTATCGAAGGGATTTAGCTTCTCGTGAGTTCAAAAGTTATGAAAAACTTGTTCGATGTGCGGAGAAGGTGGAAATAGAGTTTGCTGATGATCAGGTGTTCTATGAAAAACAACAGAATGAGAGTTCCAGTTGGTAGGCAAAGGGGTAGAATTCATCAAAGAAGCAAGGAGGTAAGAAAACCAAATATCCATCCTATGAGAAGTGTGGTAAAATGCATCCTAGAGAATGTTTATCCTAGTCTAGTAAGTGCTTTAGGTGTGGTAAGTCTGGTCATATTGATCGTAACTGTAAGGAAGATGATCAAGCAGGCAATAAAAATCCAGCGGTAAGATGTTTTAAGTGTAATGAAATGGGTCATTATGAAAATGAGTGTCTAACGAAGAACTCGACTGGGGGAAAGCAGCCAGACTACAAGCAGAAAGGGGGGGTGAAATCCTTTGCAACAACTTCAGCAGATGTTTGTCCATCGAATGAAGTAGTATCAGGTACACTATTTGTTTGTTCAGATTATGCCAATGTGTTGTTTGATTCAGGGTCTACACACTCTTTCATTTCTGAGAAGTTTTCTAGTAAATTGGAAATTCCATCTCAAGATATGAACCCTGAACTTATGGTAAAAACACCCATAGGGAACATTGAGACAAAAAGGAATTACAAGAACCTTCCTATCCTTGTGTGTGGAAAGAATCTACCAGAAAACTTTATTATTTTTCCTCTAGTAGAGTTTGATGTTATTTTGGGCATGGATTGGCTTTCTGTTTATCATGCAAAGATTTACTGTAGAGATAAAATGGTTTCTTTTCAGAAATATTTTTAGTTTGTGTACAAGAATGAACCCTTTCTTTTGATAACATATCAGGAATTTGAGAAACTAGTAAAAGAAGGAAATGAATTTTACCTTGCACATATTGTTGAAAATAAAGGAACTGTTAAGATTAATGATGTGCCAGTGGTAAATGAGTATCTTGATGTTTTTATTAATGAGTTGCCTGGTATTATTCATGATCGGGAAGTTGAATTTACTGTTGACTTAGTTCCTGATTCTAATCCAATTTCAAAACCCCCTTATCGAATGGCTCAAGTTGAACATTTAGAGTTAAAGAAACAATTGTAGGAGTTATTAGATAAAGGTTTCATTCGACCTAGCACATCACCATGGGGTGCTCCTGTCTTGTTTGTTAAAAATAAAGATGGCTCAATGAGACTTTGCATTGATTATAGAGACTTGAATAATATTACTATTAAGAACAAGTATCCTTTTCCTCGTATCGATGATTTTTTTGATCATATCTAGGGATCTTAGTATTTTTTGAAGATTGACTTGAGTTCGGGGTACCATCAGTTGAAAGTAAAAGAAGCAGATGTTCTGAATACTGCGTTCCGTACTAGATATGGCCATTATGAATTTGTAGTTATGCCTTTTGTGTTAACCAATGCACCTGCTGTATTCATGGACCTTGTGAATAGAATTTTCCATGAGTTCTTGGATAAGTTTTTGGTTGTTTTCATTGATAATATTTTGGTGTTTTCTAAAAGTAAAGAGGAGCATGAAAGTCATTTAAGGGTTATCTTGCAAACCTTAAAAGAAAAGAAACTATATGGAAAATTCAGCAAGTGTGAGTTTTGGTTACAAAAAATTTCTTTCCTGGGTCGCATTGTTTCAAAAGATGGCATAACTATTGATCCTGCTAAAACAAAAGTTGTTGAAGAATGTCCAAGACCCACAAATGTAACCGAGATCCATAGTTTTCTTGGTTTGGCAGGTTACTACCGAAGTTTTGTTGAAAATTTTTCACAGTTATCTAGTCCAATGACTAAGCTAACTCGTAAGGGTGTTAAGTTCATCTGGACAAAAGAATGTGATGATTCTTTTCAAGAGTTTAAAAGAAGATTGGTGAATGCTACAGTTTTGGCACTTCCTTCCAGGAATGGTGATTTTCTTATATATAGTGATGATTCGTTGAAGGGACTTGGTTGTGTCCTTATGCAAAATGATCAGGAAATTGCTTATGCTTCACGTCAGTTGAAAACTCATGAGGTAAATTACCCTACACATGATTTGGAATTAGCTGCTATTGTTTTTTCTTTAAAAATTTGGAGGCATAATTTATATGGAGTAAAGTGTGAAATATATACTAATCACAAAAGTTTAAAGTATATATTCACTCAGAAAGAATTGAACATGAGACAGAGGAGATGGCTGGAATTAATCAAGGATTATGATTGTACAATTCACTACCATCTGGGAAAATCCAATAAAGTTGCTGATGCTTTGAGTCAAAAAAGTAATGCTTCATTAACAATGTTGTGTTTGGAACTTGATCCTTTGGTTAAGGATTTGATGAACTTTAGCATAGAAGTTGTTGGTGCAGGATTTCCTTCTGTTTTGTTTCAGGTATCAGTGAGATCTTCTCTATCAGACAGAATCAAGAAAGCCCAGAAGCAAGACAGTGAGTTGCAGAAAAAGGTAGAGCTGGTTCAGAAAGGTAAGTTTCCTGAATTCGACATTGATAGTGATTGTGTTTTGAGATTTGGGAAGAGATTGTGTGTGCCTTGTGATTCACAGTTGAAGAGAGAGTTGTTATGTGAAGCTCATAGTTCTCTGTTTTCAGTTCATCCTGGTAGTACTAAGATGTACAGAGATCTGCGGGAGTATTACTGGTGGGATGGAATGAAAAGAGATATTGCTGATTTTATTGTGAAGTGTTTGACTTTTCAGCAGGTTAAAGCAGAGCGGCAGTTACCGAAAGGGATGCTTCAGCCTTTACCAGTGCCAGAGTGGAAATGGGAAAACATATCCATGGACTTTGTTGTGGGATTACCAAGGACATCTTGAGGTAATAATGCAATATGGGTTATTGTTGATCGCTTGACTAAATATGCTAATTTCCTTGATATACGAGATACTTTTTCACTAGATCAACTTTCCCATTTGTATCTTAAAGAGATAGTCAGGTTACATGGAGTTCCTCTCTCCATTGTGTCCGATCGTGATCCCAGGTTTACTTCTAACATTTGGAAAGGCTTTCAGAAGTCGTTGGGTACTGAATTAAATTTTAGTACAGATTTTCATCCTCAATCAGATGGGTAGTCAGAACGAACAATTCAGACCTTGGAGGATATGCTACGAGCTTGTTCGATGGATTATCAGGGAAGTTGGGACTAACATCTTTCTTTGGTTGAGTTTTCTTATAATAACAGTTTTCATTCCAGTATACAAATGGCACCATTTGAGGCATTATATGGGAAGCGATGTCGAACTCCAGCATTTTGGGATGAAGTGGGTGAAAGGATGCTGATGGGACTAGAATTGGTAGAAGAGATGGCAGAAAAAGTTCAATTGATTCAGAAACACATGAGAACAGCTCAGAGCAGGCAGAAGAGTTATGTGGATAACTGGAGGAAGGATCTATCTTTGGAGGTAGGTGATCATGTTTTTCTCAAGGTTTCTCCATGGAAAGGTGTGATGTGATTTGGTAAGAAAGGAAGCTGAGTCCAAGGTTCATTGGACCATATAAAATTTTGGAAAGAGTTGGATCAGTTGCATACAGAGTGGCATTACCTCTGAGTTTATCTCAGGTACACATTGTTTTTCATGTTTCGATGCTGAGAAAGTATATGCCAGATCCATCTCATGTTTTGAGTCCAGAGGTAGTTCAGCTGGAAGAGAAACTATCTTATGAGGAACAATAGGTCTAGATTCTTGACCATAGGGAGCAGGTGTTACGGAATAAGGTGATTCATCAGGTAAAGGTTTTGTGGAAAAACCATATGATTGAAGAGGCAACATGGGAATCTAAAAATGCAATGAGGGATAAATACCCCCACTTATTCGATAAGTAAATAAATTGCGAGGATGAAATTTTCTAAAGGGGGGAAGGATGTAATATCCCAAGTAAGTAATGAATAATAGATATTTTTATCTATTCCTATTAATGAATTAGATAGTTTTTTAGAGGCTTAAAATGAAAATAAATCCAATCTTAAGCATGAAATACACTAATATTTTTAAATGATTGTTTTACTGGCTTTTTATGGAAAACCATTTTTAAATCTATATTTTGACAATTTTATAAGCTATGTTTGTCAAAATAAACTTATTCTTTATGATTGGGACATAAAAATTTACTTTGTGTTAATTTTTATTATTTTTCCGATAAAGTTCATTTTTTAATGAATAGTGAAAAAATGTTGTATTTTAATTCAAAACCTCTTTTTAATCTAATTTATTTATATGATTATATTATCTTCTGAGTTGGTTTTAAATTGAAATGAGAATATATTTTTACCATTTAATCCAATGGTGGTCATTGGAATCAATTTCACTTTCAAATTGGACTTAAACTAGTGTCAATCTTTTGATACTTATTGTTTCATAAAAACACGCCATTTGTCGTGACAACGGGAATTAATTATTAAATTAATTAATGTGACTTATATGATTTTAATTTTTTAAAATAGAAATCATTTTTGAATTCATAATATCAATTATATCTTAGGGTGATGTTTTGGTATTTTTCTGAAAAACTTCAATTTTTGATGAATAGTGAAACCACTAAGTGGTAGTTAAAGAAACTGATTTTTCGTTTAAATGAAAATTTGTCACTTCTGTGATTTGATTTTCAAAAATCTGACATACATGGTTGTCATTAATAAGTAAAATGTGGTTTAATGATATTAAAATAATTTTTTGGTGTATAGTAACTTTTAAGTTCTTAATCGTGATTAGAGGTAATTAGTGTAGTTTAAGGTAAAAATAATGTTTTAATAAAATGAGATGAGCTTGAAACATGTCCTACCCTCATTGGATGTGTCATGGAAGACCAAGAAAATTCATGGGTCAACTTGGGGACCCCATGGAGCCACTTTGGTTGGGAAATGACATAAATAACTTTTTATTAAATGTTAAAGTAAAAATGACACAAACATGAGATGTTTTACTAATACAATTTTTACATGGGGTTATACAAGTCATATTTTTGACTATAAATATTCATTAGAAATCTAAAACTATTTCCTACATCATGATATTTTTTTATAATTTTTAGACATTAAATATATTAAATTATGTATGACATCATGATGATGCAGCGATTACCTCATTAATAAAGGATTTAAATAAAATGAAAAGATAATGTAAAATATATGGGATGCACAGGTCCAAAATCTATTGTATGGGTATATTTAGAACCATTATCACCTTATACTCGAATTATATCAATGTGGGACCTCTTAAATCCGAATATCATTTTAAAATAAAGTAACTTTTCTTTACTTTCCAAGAGTGCCCCTCCTCTCCTCTTATAAAAGGCCCCCACCTCTACCTATTTACCCACACTTCCAAAGCATTTGGCTCGTCCAACCCCTGCCAATTTTGTCTCTACACATCCCTCTCTTACTCCTTGAAGCCTCACTTTGGGCAGAAGTCTTCCCAAGGAAGCCTTTGAGCTCAAATCTAAGAGAGTTACCCGATTTTGAGATAATGTGTTCACTTGTGTTCTTTTGTTTTATTTTGCTTCTCCAACCCCCTAAACACTTTTTATTAATTTATTTTGTAACAACTACATTATATTAAATATACTAGGATGTTGTTATAATAATAATTTGAGCTACACTTAAACACATCTACATCTAATGGTTAAAGAACATATTGTTTCTGTGGTTGGCGAATTTCTGCCTCACGAAACGATGATTATTCGATCTTCATTTAAACACCTTTAATGGTGGCCATTAAGATGTCACTCTATTTATATATGATATATATTATGTTTATGTTTCCCTTATGCTTCTGTATTTTTCATTTGTTGTATACTTTTATGGTTTCCATTGTGGGTAAACACGATAATTTCATTTTAGGAATTGCGGACTACCGCCCCCTCAAAGTGTTTTGATTCGTTAATGACATATGTGGGACGTATAAAGGATGGATTTAAAGTTATTATATATGATGTTATACTGGAATTATAATATACCTCTATATCATTATTATTTCTTTCCATTAAAGTATGATATAGAAATTAAAGTAGCGGTCATGCGTACGTACGGCTTACCGTCTCCATGAACGCTGCATTTCATTTCTTATCCCCAAATGTAATGTACTAGTATAAGTTCATATATATAATGGATATATATGATGTATGTTACATCTAAATGATTAATATAATTCTGGAATTAAAATATACATACCTCTCATTTAGTTTTAATTCCATTAATATGACATAGAAATGAAAGTAGCGTTCATGCGTACGTACGGCTTACTGTCTCCATGAACAATGCATTTCATTTATTACCTCTAAATGATTACGTAATATTATAAATACATGTATATGCTGTATATATATGATATATATGATATCCAAATCAGGAATTCCATTCTGGATATAAATAACCTTTGACCACACGAACAACATGTAATTGTAAGAAGTCCACTTTCGACTTAAGAACCAAATATCGACAAAACAAAAATTATTAACTTAATGATTACATAATGTTTATAACATGGAAATAAGTGATATAAAAGGAATAATAAGCTTGAAAAAGGTTCTTAAGAAATTAGAAATTAACTCAAGTTTATTATTCAGGACGTTAAAGAACGATCGAGTCAAGTCGGACCCGAGGTAAGGGACTTCGTCTCAATCTCCTTTCATTGAGGAATATTTCGTTTTATACACAACTTTCTTTTATATGGTTTATAAACCCCTTTGACTTTTACTTTTATACAAAAGGAATCTTTTTCTACGAAGCGTTTTACAAAACGACAAAAAGGAATGTTTCTTTTAACGTACGCGGTGAAAACGACCTTTTGCACCACTGCGAGTATTATTTGGTCTTTGGATTCCTCAACAAGTCATGATGTTTTTTAAAATGAAATAAATACCATATACTCTTTTATGTTTTTTGGTATTGAAAATGGTTTTTATAATGGATTTGTTATTTCAATATATTTAAGTGATATATTGTGATCAAAGTGTGGAAATGTTTTCTTTCCATTATATTTGTTTTATATCTTATGATTTTCATAATGGTACTTGGACATTTGACGGGTGGTTACGTGATAAACCATATGACGGGTGGTGTCGTGAATACCAGGACGGGTGGTTACGTTATAACCTCCAATGCATTGGGTATGGAAGTCAGCCGTATGGCTATTCCATTAAGTATGTATGGAAGTTGGTCGTATGGCTATTCAATTAAGTGATATGTGTGGAAGTCAACTGTATGGTTATTCCACTTAAGTATGTTTATGTCCCAAGATACGTTTATATGTTATGTGATATTTTTATGGGTTTTATGGTAATCGTTTTGTTACAAAAGGGTAAGTAATGATCTTTTATTCAGTGAAGAGTTTTTACTCCTTAATAAAGGTGAAAAGTATTACTTTCATAAAGTATACATGGTTTACTTGTTGTTTTGATAAACTAACAGTTTTCATTCTTTGTGTATCCCTTACTGAGCTCTTTATACTAACCCCAAGTTTTTTTGAAATGTTTTTCACAGGACCTAATGTGGAATATGGTCAAGGATGGGATCAAGGGAAATTCATGCTATATAAAACTTGGAACTAGACATGTTTCTTTTTAAGAGTTTTTTTATTCTATCGAAACTTAGTAGAAGTGTATACTTTGTAATCTTTTGAGATGTAGTAATTATGTTATAATTCTCTAAAACCCTAAACCTGAAAATATCCTCAATGTGAATTATTCATTTAATTCAATATTAAGAGATGTTTAAGGTCGGGGCCTTATAATATTCTCTAAATCTTTTAAGATAAATGTTATTGTTTACCTATGTCACATTACCCAATGCATTGGAGAGATATCTTGAGCTCACCTTCCCTATCTTTATCACATAACCACCTATATATGTAAACAATTCCCAAGAACCATAACATAATCATAACACATGAACAAGCATAAAGGAAAGATAACATTTCCGCATTGAAATCAAAAGATATTAGTTCATGATATTGACATAATAAATCCATTATAAAAACCATTTTCACTACCAAAATAAGTAAAAATGGTATATCATATTTATTATCCTTTTAAAAACCTTACGTCTTGTTAAGGAATTCAAATATCAAATAATGTTCGCGGCAGCGGAAATGTAATTGTCACCACATACGTTAAAAATAAACATTCCATTTATCATTTAATAAAATGATTCATAGAAAAAAAAATATTCCCTTTGAATGAAATTAAAATTAAATTGGGTGTATACACCATTTAAAAGAAAATCAAAATATTCCTCAATGAAAGGATATTGAGATGAAGTCTCTTACCTTGAATCTGACTGGTCGTGTATGTTCATTGTTCTTATGAATAATAAACTTAAGTTAATTTATACTTGATTAAGAGCCTTTTTCAATTTTATTATTACTTTTATATCACTTTTTTCCATTTTATAAGAATTACATAATTATTTAAGTTAATATCAGTTGTTTTGTTGATATTTTGTACTTGAGTCAAAAATGAACTTGTTATAATAAAAAAAATTCCTTGTGGTCAAAAGTCCATTATATCCAAAATTGTATTCATGATTTAAATATCATATATATCAAGTATATATGTATTTATATATATTATATATGTATTTAGAATATTTCATAACATTTGGATATAAGAAATGAAATGCCCCATTCATGGAGATGGTAAGTCGTACGTACGTATGAACGCTACTTTCATTTATTTTTCATATTTAAAGGAATGAAAACTAAATTATACATAGTTATATTATAATTAAAGTATAATATAATATATATGTTCCTTAATTTCATCCTTTATATGTTCCATGTATGTCATGAATGAGTCACATCAGTTTGAGAGGGCGGTAGTCCGCACTTCCTCAAATCGTTTTTAACCGTTATGGAAAGAATAAAGGTATGGTGTAAATGAAAAATACAGAATAATAGAGACAATATGAATATAAAATATATCATATATTAATATAATTTCATCATAATGGCCACCATGAGAGGCATTAAGAGATAATTGAACAATCATCATTTCTTGAAGCAGTAGTTTGTCGTCCAAAGAAACAGTATGTTCTAAATCCATTAGATGGAGGTGTGTGTATGTGTAGTTAGAATACTTATCATAAAAACATCCTAGTATATTGAGGATACTATTTTGGTTATTTAATCAGAGAATAATAATAAAATAGGTAGATTTTGTGGAAAATAAAAGAAAATAACTTGAGAGAATCAGTTACTTCTAAATTGGGTAACTCCCTTTTATTTGAGCCAAAAAGCTTTCTTGAATTTCGTTATGACTAAGGTAAATCTTCTACTAGGAATAGATGGTTTTTGGGAGCTTATTTGGGTAGATTTTGGATGATCCAAGGGGCTTGAGAGGTGTGATTAAATGGGTAGAGGTGATTTCCTTTTATAAGAGGGAGGAGGGGCACTTTAGGAAGGCATTGAAATATTATTTTATTATAAAATTATTTTCGGTTTCAAAATATTCAAAAGTCGTTAAATTTAAATATAATTTGATTATTGTTCTAAATACTCTCAAAAATAGGTTTTAGATAAGTTTTGGTTTCAAATTTAACCTTATCATTTATCTTTAACCCTTAGTTAACTTATTTGACTCTTACCATGTCTTCTTGTATATTCATAATATATGGTTAATATAGTTACTATAAAATGTGAATAGGACCTCAAGTGGTTCATTAATGAAGTTATAAACATTATATAAGTCATTTCGATTAATATTATATTTTTAGGACTATTAAATCATTTAAAAAATTATTTTTTATATAAAACTCATTGAGGTCAATTTATATACTATTCATAACATGAATTTTAAAAAATATATAAAAACATTATTATTTCAAAAAACCTTCACTAATTAAAATATAAAAATTCATAAGTATCCATAATATTCTTGTATGGCATAAAATGTTTTAAAATAAATTTATTTTAATATTTATAATCACATTTATTTAAATCATCCATTAATAAGGTAATTACAACATCATCATTCTGTCATAAATATATTTATTTATTTAATGATTAAAAATTATAAATAAAATACCATGATGTAGGAAATATTTTTAGATTTCTAATTTATATTTATAGTTAAATAGACCACTTATATTACCTCATATAAAAATAAATTACTTAAAGATACATGTTTAGGTTATATTTTCCTTAACTTTAAATTATAGTAATTAAAATTCATTTTCACACAAAAGTAGCTCCATGGGGTCCTAAAATAGACCCAAGGATTATCATGGTCGGAAATATCTCATAAAATATGATTATGATATGTGTTAGTGAAATTTAATATTATTATAATATTATTTTTACCCTTCTTTACCAGATTTACCCTTTAACCATGCTAAATAAAATATTTACTAAAGTTACTATTCATAATGTATAAAAATAAAAAAATTACTTATTTACACAATTTGTATATCATGATTCCAAATATGAAATCCATTTATCTAAATTCAAAATACAAAATTTTCAGAAATTAATTTAAAATTAATTCACGTCGTTATAACCAAAAAGCATTTTTTTAAGAAGTAATAACTATCAGAAGATTAACATGTGTTTATATCTAATTAAAAAGTGAAAATAATTCCAATGATAAACATTGGATTAAATGATAAAAAATAATCTAATTACGGTTTGAAACCAATTAAAAAGATAATCTAACCATATAAATAAATCATATGAAAAGACATTTTTGACTTAAAATGCAGTATTTTTCACTATTTATTAAAAAATGAACTTTATCAGAAAAATAAAAAAAATTTACCCAAAGTAATTTTTGATGTCCCTATTCTAAATAATATTTTTATTTTGTAAAATTTATCATATAAAAGTGACAAAACTATATTTAAAAATGGTTCTCCATCAAAAGATTGTAAAACTACCTTTTAAAAAATTAGAGTATTTATGCTTAAAATTGGATTCATTCTCATTTTAAGCCTCTAAATTTTATTGGATAAATGTAAAAAAATTTAAAAAACATGGTTAATCATAATATATTTGGTTATATTAATTCCCACCAGTAAAAATTCTAGGAATTAACTACCATTTAAAATAATAATATTATATTATTATTATTTCAGTATGACTGAGCATTGTGTGCGACATAAGATTTTGGAGAAACTCGTTGTTGTGTGTTGGGTACGCCATGGAACATAGAATCCAATTTAAATTAAAATTAATATTTAATTCAAAAATATTAAAAAATATGAAAATTTCCTATTCTTTGTTTACCTGGGATGTTAAAATATATGATCCTTTAATATTGTTTTGTTAATAATATTTCAATAATATCAATATTTCGTGTGTTAACTGATTCATTTTGTTACATAAGTCATTTTTTTATGAATACGATGTATTAGATTCATATCCAAAATGATATTAAGTTCTTAAAAATTAATTTTTAATAGTAAAATTAAAATTATTCTTGAATGGTTAAGATGGGGAATGAAATCTCATCGTGTCGTGGAGACAGTAAGTTGTACATACATACGAGCGACAATATCATTCTATTGATTGTTAAATAGTATGTAATTGGATGGTATATTATATATAAAAAATAATTAACATGTTATATTTATTATTTAAATCTATTATACTCATTATTATACCCATCCAAATAATGAAGTGTTGAATAACAAACTACACCACGACATGGAGATGGTAAGTCGTACGTATGCATGTATGCTGACTTTGTCATTCATAGGATGGATAGGGTAATTAATATAATTGTAACATATTTATAATAAAATCTTAGTATTTATAAGGTACTAGAGTTATTATTTTAGTATGGAAACAATAAAGAAAGAGGAAGTGGGAGAAGAAAAGAACTTTGAAAGAGGTGATAAATTATTACCTCTTCTTCAGGTGTTTCCTTTTGACTTGACCAAAAGGGCTACTTAGGTTGGAATTCTGATCAAATTAATTACTCTAAGATTAATTTAGGGTATTTTTTAGGATATTTTATCAATTTTTAGCCGATCCAAATGGATTTTGAGGTGTGAATTCAAGAAAAGGGGAAGTACCCTTTTATACGAGAGGTGATGGTCACTTTAGGAAAAGCTTGAAATATTATTTTATTATAAAATTATTTTTGGTTTAAAATATCTCAAAATGGATTTATTTAGAGTCTAATATAAGGATGGGTCTAAATACTCTCAATCAATAGGTTGTATACAAGTTTAGGTCACCATATTAACCTTATCTTTTAGATTTAACCCTTAGTTATATAGTTTAACTTTTATCATGTCTTATTGTATTTATATATTACATGGTTAACATAGTTACTATAAAATACAAAGAGAACCTAAATTTGTTCATTAATGGCATATTTTACATTATATAAGTCATTTGTATGAATATTAGATTTTTAAGACAATTATATATTTTAATAAAAGAGTATTTGGTTTAAAAACTCATTTATGTCAATTTTGCCACTGTTTAGTATTTGGTTTTTGTTAAAGTCATAAAAACTTTATTCCTTAGAAAAAATACATTGAATCAACTCTATAATTTCATATTCATGTAAAAAATTCTTTTATGGCATCAAAAGTTTCAATTTTAATTTATTTTAATATTTATAATATCAATTATTTTAATCTTTCATTAATAATGTAATTACTGCATCATCATTGTGTCACAAATAAATTTAATAATTTTATGTCTAAAATTTTTAAATAAAATACTCTGATGTAGGAAATATTTTTATATTTATATTTAATATTTATATTTGAATCTATATTATGCATAACCCTCTATTAAAAATGGTTTAGTTATTAAAATTTGAAATTAACACTTTTAACGCTTCTTTAAATAAAATATAACAAAATTTTCTAATCTAACCCAAATGTATCAAAAAGGATCTTATTTCTTTCCTAAGGTTCATTTTGGTCTAAAAAACGTATCCCAAAAAATTGGGACATGTGTTGTGGTAATTTTATATTATTATAATATTATTTCTACCTTTAATTACCCCATTTACTTTTAACTATGGTAAATAAAATTCAAAAGGTACTATTCAAAAAAATTATTTTCATCCTATTGAATCAAATTTTTCTTATTGATTACTACTATGTCTATCAGATTTTTTAAATTAAATTCACATAAGTGGTAAAATTACGCATTTATGTAAATTTGTAAATGTGCCTAGAATGTGGGTAAAAGACGTTAAAAAGTTCGATAAAATTTTATATGTCTAATCTTTTTATAAAATGACTCAAATGAATTAAATTGGACTAATATATGTATTATGGGATTATTTTGACTTTAATATAAATTTTAATTAAAAATAATTATTTAAATGAAAAATTTGGTTTTTATACACTATGTAGTATTTTTCTCTTTTCGTAAAAAATTGAATGTTTTTAGAAAAATACAAAAAATTCACCCTAAGATAATTTTGATATTCCAAATTAAAAAATGATGTTTATTTTACCAAATTTAATTTTTTGGTCTATCTAAAATTATTTTTATTATTGTTCACAAGAGGGCATAAAAAGTAGTTCTTTTAAAAAAAAATAATTCTTCAAAATATATAACTATTTTAAAAAAATTTATACATATCATTACAAATATGTTTTATTTATGTGAAAACATTATAAATAAAATTTATTTTTTATTTTTTACTATTAATGTTATAATATTTAATTGATAAATAAATATATCATTTAAAGAATTATAATACTAAAGTGTTATTTTATAGAAACTCAATCATGAGTATAACACAAGAAAAGTCGATGTTGTGTGAAATATAAGAGATTAAATTACTTTAATGAGGTAACTTACTATGAAATATTGGGGTTTTACACAGTCACAGATAGATCCTTGTAAGGGATCAGGTTTCCCCATCTTCCCATAGTGGATCGGGTTTCCCCATTTTCCTATAGTGGATTGTGTTTCCCCATATTCCCACAGTGGATTGGGTTTCCCCATATTCCCGTAGTGTATTGGGTTTCACCATATTCCACAGTGGATCAAGCCTATTGACTTGATTCCCATAATTATCTCATGAGATATAAATATTTACCCAATGCATTAGATGGTGATATAGGTCCCACCCATCTTATTATGAAATTATACGTACATGTTCCACAAAATCATACAAAATCATATCATAACCCATCAAATGAAGTGGGTGTCATAAATATGTAATCATATCTTAACTTGTGGAAAAATACAGGTTCCATAATCATTTCTTCAAATCATAACCCAAGAAAATAAGTGGGGTTCATAAGTATATAACCAATGAAAGAGAAACATGTTTCATAAAAATAATTCTATCAAAACATAAACCATCAAAATAAATAATATGAATGAAACCCTTGGATAATATATCTATAAAAGGCATCATTAACACCAAAATATGTCTCTTAGATGGAAAATAGTTTCAAAATATCTTTTAAAAACCAATTCTTGAAGAAAATATCTTTTATTCTTTGAAAACTTCATAAAACCTTTTTAAAACAATTTCATTAAAATAAATTTAAAAACTTATAAAGGAAGCATTGAAAACCTTTTGAAAACCTTTTTCTTTGAAAAATTATAAATAAATATTTAAAATGTTTTGAAAACCATTTTCCATGAAAACTTATAAAGGAATCCTGACAGTATTTTGAAAATAATTTCTTTTAAATTACTTTGAAAAATTATAAAGAATTTTGTAAAACTTTTTTAAAAACAATTATTTGAAAATAATTTGAAAATTTATAAATAAATATTGAAATCCTTGAAATCATTTTCTTGTAAAATAACTTTTAGAAAAAATATAAAGGAACCATTGAAAATCATTTAAAAACATTTTTAACGTAAAAACATTTTGAAAAACCTTTTTATTTTAAAACCATTTGAAAATAAAAATAATATAAGGAAAAAATAATTAAAATTAATAACCTTGTAAACATATAGTGAAAGTATCAAGGAAATAATAGTCATGATGGTGGGTATGTTCATACATGTCAAACATTCTTTTTTCGCCTTAATAGTTTAAAAAAGTGACTTGATTGAAAAATAAAAAGAATATTACTTTTAAAAACAATTTTTTAAAAGGTAATACATGGTTTAAAATTCCATTTAAACATAAAATAATACTATAAAAACATTTTTTTAAACACAATTTTGAAATAACATATATTTCTAACTGAAAGGATAAATAAACTCATATTTTCATAAAAACATTTTATTAATTATCATAAGTATCAAATATTGTAAAACATAGTACCATTACTTGGATATGACAAGAATAAAAATATTTTAAGAAAAATAATGAGATTTCTTGGGATATGGATCATAATATTTCTTCAATGGAAGCATATTCATAAATTATCTCGATAAATGATGAGATTGTAGAATAAATTGTTACCACTTTGGGAACCTTGAATCATAATAAAATTAAAATAATAAAATGAAATGAAGCTAAATTTATCATGAAAATTTTATATTAATGATATAACATTTCAAAGTCAGTATATAAACCTTATAAAAAAATATAGGTTCATAATATGGCATGTGTCTCAAAGAAGGAAAATTGAGACAAAATTACTTTAACAATTTGGTATATTTTGAAACATAAACCCAATGAAATAAATATCATCGAATGGATATTTAAATAACAATAAATTTAATAATAATAATCATATAATACATCTATTGTTCGTATACACACCACATATAATAAATATGAGGTGAACATGGCTTGTGGCTCACAGAAAATAAAAGTGAGATGATAAAACCCTTATCTTAAGTCTTGAATCTCTTCATACTCAATCAAAACTCCTGTATAATAAATATTGGTTTTGTTATATATATAATACATAAACATAATGTTATATCTAATACCATATATGGCATTATATTACCCTATTATTAACACCTCCATTTTATGGTCACTTTTTGGTTGATATCCGCTTTGTTTTCCACATGTGTCTTAATTTGTTATATTTTTGTTCCTAATAATTGTATAATGATTTAAATATTGTAAAATTTGATATAACTATCATTTATATTCATTATATATGTATTTATAATAATCTATGAAAGATATAAATATGAAATGGAATGCACCGTTCATGGAGACGGTAGGTCGTACGTACGCATGAACGTTGATTTTATTTAATTATCATATTAAAAGAAAGTAAATTATATATATATATATATATATTATAATTATTATTTTATATAAATCATATAATTTTACTTAAACTTTTATTAATTTGTTCTATGTATATTGTAAATGAATCACATCTCTTCGAGGAGACGGTAGTCCACACTTCCCCAAACAAAATTATCATATTTACATAAAATAGAAAGAATGAAGGTATGTGTTATATAATAATTCTATAATCATAAATAAATCTCAAATATCATATATATAATATATAAATATAGTGTCCATCATAATTCCCAACCATGTTAAGTGGTATAAGAAAAACCAACAACATCGTTTCGTGAGGCGATAGTTCACCATACACAAGAACGGTAAGTTCGTTAACCATTTGATGGAATTTTTATACGTGTAGGTAACAAACATAGAATAAAAATATTATAGTATATTAATGATACTTTTGTTATTATATAATCATATAATAATAATATTTTATTGGGTGTATAATTAAAATAAAACAAAAGAGCTTGAGGAATGATGTTACGTCATCTTTGGGTAACTTTATTTGGTTTGCACCAAAGAGATTCCTTGGAAGGATTTATTACCAAATATTGGATTATAGTATTAATTTAGTTATGTTGGTATTATATTTAGGCATATTTTTTCCAAGTCAAATGGCTTGAGATTTTTGAATAAGTGGGAGGGATAAGTTTCTTTTTATAGTGGAGGAGAAGTGACATTCTTGTAAATTTTTGAAAAGGGAATTCCACCCATGTTTTTTCTATCACAAGTGGCTCCAATAATGAAAAAAATATAAAAGTTAGTATAGGTTTTAAATATGGTCATTAAATAGATTTTTTATAAGTTTCTAGGTTATTTTTTCCCTTTAGTGTAAGGTCTAGTCTCTTGTTAAGTTAATTTTTCTCTTAATCATTGTAATTAGTTTTAGTAACATTCCCTATTATTTTTTTGTCAAAAACTAAGTTTAAATTACAAAAAATTATAAATTATTATGATCCCCAATATGGAATCCTTTTTTACAAATTCTAATCACATAATTTTCATATATTAATTTAAATTTATTCTCACAGATGGGATGACACAACAGGTTTTTAACGTAAAAATGTTCAAAAGTTTAGAACGTTTTTACATATAATTTAAAAGTGAAATTGATTAAAATCAAATAAATTGGATTGATTGATTTATAATTTATATAATTTAACTTTAAAACCAATAAAAACCATAATTTATCCTCATAAATAAATTAGGTAAAAAAAGTAGTTTTGAATTAAAATTCAGTATTATTCATTATTCAACAAAAAATAATACTTCACATAAAAATACAAAAAAATCAACCTAATATAATTTTTATGTTCCTATATGAAAAATTATTTTTATGTTGTTGAATAAAAATTATAAAAGTTGAAAAACTCATATTTAAAATGGGTTCTCTGTTAAAATATGTTAAAATTACTTTTTATAAGAATACATCTTTTTATTTATAAAATTGGATCTATTATTATTTTATACCATTAATGTCACACTCATTTTTTTAGTCATTTTAATTATTTTATTTTACTTGGCGTCGGGTGTTTTTCTTAAGGGCGGGTGAGTCCCGGTTTAAATTTTTAACGTTGGGATGATTTTATGGTTTGGGATGGTGCGCGAACATCGTACGCTTAAGACGCGCAGTTCGCTTGGGCACGTGCTTTCCACTTGGGTATGTGCAGCCCGCATGCAGTCCGCTTGGATACCGCACGGCGTGCGAATACCGTACGATCATCTAGTTTTAACATTATGTATGTTTATGTATGTTTGTATGTTTATATATGTACATATGTATGTGTATCTGCGTTTGTATACATTTATGTGTTAATGTTGTGTGTGTATATATAAGGTATGTGTATATATGTTTATAGTTGTATATATATACACATATGTTTATAAATAAATATGTTTTAAAGTTATATTTTTATGTGTATATATGTTGATATATATATGTTTATATGTCTATATATGTTATATATAGGTTTATATATGTTTGTATTGTCTATATATGTTATATATATGTTTATAAATATATATGTATAGATGTATTTATGTTTATATTAGTAGGATTATATATATGTTCATATATATTTATTTATGTTTATATGTTTATTATTATTATTATTATTATTATTATTATTGTTATAATTATTATGATAAAAAAAAGAAAAAAAGGGAAAAAAACCTAATCTACCCAACCCCGAGCCGCCTCCTCTCCCCCTTTCTCCCCCACGTGAGCCCGACCCCCTCCCTTCCTGGTTCGTCGGCCCGCGCCGCCCCTCCCTCCATATAACCCCGGTCGCCTCCCCCTCGCTGACCGCCTCCACCAGCCCGCGCCGCTACCCCCCCCCCCCCTTCTTCCTGCTTCGCCATAGGCACGCGCCGCCTGCACAACCGGCCGCCGGCCTCCCTCCCAACTCGCCCTCCTCCCGGCCAGCACCCGACCGCCGGAACCGCACCTCCCGGCCGACTCTGCCCCTACCCCTCCTTCCTCGGCTGCTCCCCGCAGCCCAAAACCCCCCTCCCCAGCTGTATCTCCCCTGTTTCGGCGCCGTCTCGCTGCCTTGGACCCGCCGCACCATTTTTCCACCTCTGCTCTCGGCCATTGCCTTCCCTCTCCTCTGGCAACCCTCGTTCTCACTCGGCGAACCTCCCGCAACCTCGCTGCAGGTGCATTCCTCTTCCTTGTGTTGTTTTCTTACTTTGATAGGTTGTATTGTTGGGGTTTTGGGTTGCATTTGGTTGTATTTTGGTGCAAATGGTTATACTATCTTGTTTTTAGGGTTTAATAAATTCTTATGATATTTGTTTTTCTCTTGTTTCAAGGTTGTGCGGGTGATGTGTCATGACGCGCCGGTCCACACTCTGACAACCGCTTTTGAGCACGATTATGTTTTATCGCTGATTTATGGGTAAGAATATATTTATGCGTTTTCATATATATTTATGCCACGTTAAAAATTTCAAATTGAGTCTGCGGACCCTTGAGGTCTTTATCTGGTCCAGAGTCGGTTTCTGGTTTATGTCTTCTTGCGTCTGCGATGTTTTTCTTGTTTGAGTGACGAATATTATTTTGAAATTTTTTTATAAATATATTTCACATCACTATGGTTTTCTCGTTTAGATTTTTGTGATGATTTGGCATTGATAAATTGTTTAAAAATTGGTCATTAGCGGGTTTCATTAATTATGTTTATGTGTTTATGCACTTGGGGTGTCGATAAATTGTGATATGAGTTCTTAAAATAAGTTGATATGATTTTGGGGGTGTTGCCCTTAGTTTTTTTTTAAATAAAATGTTAAATTGTTATTTGGGTTTTACTCATGAACGTTGTTATTTTTGTAGGGTTGGTTTTTGATTTGTATCGTGATTGCCTTGTTTGGATTAATTTTAATTTACGGAATTTGTGGTGTTCTAAGTCTCGGGTATCTATCGTAGGGAGTTGAGGTTGGTTTCGATGGTGCGCACGCATATTCCCAGGTATGAATATGTATAGAGATATATATATATCTTCTGTGTGCATGTTCCCTCATGGTGCGAGGAACACATGCATCAGTTTAAGGATATATATATATACATGTGGAAGTGCGTGCGTGCGAGCGAGTTTCTTCTTGAGTTAGAAAGCTTGATGTGGCCTTTATTCAAGGTTGGTGTTTCCAACCATTTCCCTTTTAGATTCAAACCTTAAGCACTTTAATATTTTCAATCAATTCTTTTGTATCATTGCATATCTATCGTATTTATGAAAAGCATCTGGCTTAGTTATGTTGCTGTTTTAAATTTTTGAAAGTGGCTTTTGATGTTTGTTTATATGAAATGCATAGGTTCTTGGTAATGTTAGATCTATTGCTTTGTGATGTGTTTGGTTTCAATTGATAGTGATTGTGTTTTGGAAATGTAAAAAAAATTTCTTTGGTGTGTTTGTTTAACAAAAATACGAACCAGTAGTTATTTTACAAAAGATTTGGAAATGGTGGTTGGTTTGAAAGATGCATTTGTTTTTATAAAGTGTTGTGAAATAATTTGAGTTTGGTTTCAATGCTAAAATGTTTTATGAAAAATTGTTTTTAAGGAGATTCTTCTAAAAACTAAATATGCCATTGGATGTTGGCACATCCATGGGAGCACTAGGTGCTCCCATGGATGTGCCTCCAAATGAAAATGACACATTCGAACTATATTTTCATAAAAAAAAGTTTTTTTATGAATGGTTTGGTGTTAAAAAAAATGAAACAGAATCGTGGTTGGTCCGATTGGCTTTTGGTGTGAGTTGAATGGTTGTTTGGTGTAAAGGTTCGTTTGAAATTTTAAAATGTAAAGGGATTATTGTGTCGGATTTTGAGAAAAGTATATTATGCCCGATTGGCAACCCAACCCATTTGTGAAATGTTTGAAGGTCCTAATGTTGTGAAGGCTCGGTTGGCACCTTAATGAATGTGAAAGAACCTTTGATGTGTCCATGCTTGCGGGGCACCTCTACAAGGGGACTTCCCTTGATGGGTTGTCATGTAACGGTGTCCGTGTAAGGGGTTGGCAAGTGCGGTGAGATGAGTCACGCGTGCGAGGGCCTCCCACTTACACGGTATTACTAAAACCACCATGGGTTCCTGGGCGTCTTATAGATTATCGAGTGACGGTTGCTAGCTAACCCCGATTAGACGGGTTAGTCCCCCCTTGGTAGGTAGGCCTTATGGGGCGTGCCACTGGTTGGCTATTAGGGCGGCCAGATGGTTATTGATTATGTAGTACCATTCCGGCAGGTAGTCTGAACCCGTGTACGTCTAGGGGTTTTCTAGGGATGTTTAGGATCACCCATGGTTATTTTCTATGTCTGCTTATTTAATTTTACTTGCACTTGGTTTCCAACATTTATTTATTACTTGTTCTTCTTTTACACAAATGTGATAAACATGGATTTGAAATTTCAACTAAAAAAGCATTGTTTTGGGGAAAATGGGTTGTGTCGTGCGTTGGTTTTTGGGATGGTAAAACGGGATCCTCTTTCCTTTAAAATATGAAAACCCTATTTTCTATCTTTGTATGTGAAAACTAGTGTTTTGGGATTGTTTCTGGAAAGTGGTTTTGGTTGGACTCTGTGTTTTACTTTGGCATCCCTACTGAGCATTTTTAATGCTCACGCCTACTTCTATCTTTTCAGTCGCAGGTTTCCCTCATTCAAGTTTTCCTGGCTGAGTTGCTCATATTTTGAGCAATGTTGGTCATGGTTGGGAGGTGACCGAAGGGTCACATGGAGGTATGTCGGTTGTTCGGTTTCATTTCTTTCCGCTGCTAGAGTTTAGTACTTTTGTTCTGTTTATTCTTATTTACTTTTTTATCTTTTTGGGCCAAATCTTTCCCAATGTTTTAACTTTGATTCCTGACACTAGTTGTCATCCCGAGGGATCGGGAACGCCCCTTGGGACTTGTCGCGGACCGGATTGGGTGACCGGCTTAGGGTCAACCCGGGCTTGTTCGTGACAAAATGGTATCAGAGGAGGTTCTTGTTATTTGGGATGTCTGTTAGAAGAAGATTATGACTGTCGGGGCTCAGGAGGTAGGTTACGGGTTGGTGCCTGATCACCACCGCTCGTGACGAGACCTGAGTTACCAGGGTTAGTCCGGGATTTGACTCTTTTGTCTTTGGTTATTTTGGATTGAGGGATGAAAAATGGGATCGAATCGGTTCACATTGGGGCCTCATGTGTGGTGGTGAGCCACGTGGAGTCCAAGAGACCGGTTTAAGGTCCTATTAGTGTTATGTCTTACTTGGGGCATGACTCACCACCATGTCGCCGAGTTAAGTGCAGACACTAGTCCCTCATTCCGATGGTTTATAGTTGGTTGTATTTTGTTTTAAACTCGGTTTGTGTGTGTGTGTGTGTGTTGAAAATGAAAGTGATTTCAAAATGAAAAAAAAGGGTTTCTTCCCAATTGTTTTTGAAATTTGTAAAGTGGGTTTTTAAATAAAAAGTGTTTTGGTTTGGAACAATATGATATGTGTCTGGATTTGGTAAGGAATGAGGTGTTTGAGCCTTGGCACTCCTTATGGAGGGTCACATGTGCGTGGGTATGTACGGAGAGTGCGTAGGGGGCACTTATTTGCATATGATATGAGCGAGATTAAATAAACGCACATGTGACAGTTTATAAGGTGCCATAGGAGGGTCTTAAAATTTTAAAGAAATGATGGTTTTGGAAAGTGATTTATGCCTGTCTTTCTATATGTTTGGATTATGGGCCTTTTGATCTTGGCTTGTTTTGTTGCCTTGATTGAGTTTTGTCTTGATGCTGGTTTCGATGATGTTTCACATGTTGTCATGAGTATGCCACCCAGAAAGGTCGCTAAGGTTGCTAATGAGTCATGCCCAGTTTTCAGTTCTTTTGTATATTGCCTATCGATCAAAGAAATCAAAGTCCGTGAGGGGTAGTTGTTTGGTTGTGGAATTTGAGTAGGTCTTCAGTTTGTTGGGAACTCCCAGGGTTGTTAGGGTGCGTGTCGTCTCAGGTTTATTTGAGGGTTCAGTTTTAGACTAGTGAAGATGAGATGTCTCATCGTCGTTGGAGTTTTGGGTGTGATTAACGGTGGTCGACTTCCGCGAAGGTTCCCCACCTGGCAAGGAGTGTGGGCCAGTGGAACCTGTCTCCAAGAAACCATCCTCGTAGGTACCGGCTCATAGTTCATTGGACTTCTCTCTTGTGTGCCACCAGTATGGCATGTCCAGACATTCTAAGTTGCCTTGCTGCATCCCTTTGAAGTCTTGCTACCGTACGGATGTTCAAGACACTAGGGAGAGTTCTGGAAGAAGCGTCTCTCGTGAAGGAGTTAGAGACCAGGAGATGAAAATGCCTGACTATGAGGCAGGAGATGCTTCAGCCATCAGGGCCCCAGCCACAGGTCTCGGGGTGAAGCTCGCACACAATCATGAGTTGCCGACGGTGTGGATAACCTTGCTTCGGATTCTGTTTTCATATTTCTGAAGAAAAATATCCAAATATTCCTTGTTCTATTCTTGCCATCGTTGTAAGATAACCTTTGTTGCGGTCGCGCGATGAACTTGTTCTACCGCAGTCTAAGCAGTCTTATCTATTCTCAGTGTGTTCTCAAATCGTTCGGATTTCCTTGAAGGATGTTGGGACCACGAATGAATGGGTCATTCTAATTTTTATTTGGGTCTCAATTGTGTTCTTTAGGGGGGTGTTTGGTTTCGTGAAATTCATGTGTGGTTTTTGAGGCCCTTGGTGAGTTCATGCTAGAAATTCCCTAGTCTCTGGTTGCGGTGAGGAGTTTGTTCAGTCGGTGTGGGAGGGGTTGAGTCAATTCCTTATCCTTGAGCTGTTGGTTCGTTTCGTAGCAAGCTTCCTGTTTAAGTCTCTGTGTGTTGTTCGGTCTATGTGGAAAAAATTAACTGGGTTCAGTTTGGGAGTTCCCGTGTTGCCCCCCCCCCCCCTCAGGGGTGGTGTGTTCGAGTTTCAAGGTCATCGTGTTAGTAGATTTCTATGGTGGGGAGAACCCTCCCATGTTCTCCCCTCAACCTCGGACAATGTTTGTACTTGAGTTGGTCGGGTGTGACTTGTGTTGGTAATGGTCACCCCGAGCCTCTCAGTTTCTTCTAGTTTTTCCATGGGCACAGACTCAAGTTAAGATAACTGTTGGCTTGGTGACTTTCTGGGGGCAGAAAGTGTTTGTGGTGGGGAGAATTGTCACACTCGTTTTTTTAGTCATTTTAATTATTTTATTTTACTTGGCGTCGGGTGTTTTTCTTAAGTGCGGGTGAGTCCTGGTTTAAATTTTTAACGTTGGGATGAGTTTATGGTTTGGGATGGTGCGCGAACACCGTACGCTTAAGACGCGCAGTTCGCTTGGGCACGTGCTTTCCGCTTGGGTACGTGCAGCCCGCATGCAGTCCGCTTGGATACCGCACGGCGTGCGAACACCGCACGATCATCCAGTTTTAACATTATGTATGTTTATGTATGTTTGTATGTTTATATATGTACATATGTATGTGTATCTGCGTTTTTATATGTTTATGTTTTAATGTTGTGTGTATATATATAAGGTATGTGTATATATGTTTATAGTTGTATATATATACACATATGTTTATAAATAACTATGTTTTAAAGTTATATGTTTATGTGTATATATATTGATATATATGTGTTTATATATCTATATATGTTATATATAGGTTTATATATGTTTATATTGTTTATATATGTTATATATATGTTTATAAATATATATGTATAGATGTATTTATGTTTATATTAGTAGTATTATATATGTGTTTATATATATTTATTTATGTGTATATGTTTCTTATTATTATTATTATTATTATTATTATTATTATTATTGTTATAATTATTAAGATAAAAAAATAAAAAAAAGGAAAAAAACCCTAATCTACCCAACCCCGAGCTGCCTCCTCTCCCCCTTTCTCCCCCACGCGAGCCCGGCCCCCTCCCTTCCTGGTTCACCGGCCCGCGCCGCCCCTCCCTCCGCACGACCCTCGTCTCCTCCCCCTCGCTGACCGCCTCCACCAGCCCGCGCCGCTGCCCCCCCTCCGTCCTGCTTCTCCATAGGCGCGCGCTGCCTGCACAACCGGACGCCGGCCTCCCTCCAGACTCGCCCTCCTCCCGGCCAGCACCCGGCCACCGGCACCGCACCTCCCGGCCTACTCGACCCCTGCCCCTCCTTCCTCGGCTGCTCCCCGCCGCCCGAAACCCCCCTCCCCAGCCGAATCTCCCCTGTTCCGGCGCCATCCCGCTGCCTTGGACCCGCCGCACCATTTTTTCACCTATGCTCCTAGCCATTGCCTTCCCTCTCCTCTGGCAGCCCTCCTTCTCACTCGGCGAACCTCCCGCAACCTCGCCGCAAGTGCATTCCTCTTCCTTGTGTTGTTTTCATACTTTGATAGGTTGTATGGTTGGGGTTTTGGGTTGCAGCTGGTTTGACTTTGGTGCAAATGGTTATACTATCTTGTTTTTAGGGTTTAATAAATTCGTATGATATTTTTTTTCTCTAGTTTCAAGGTTTTGCGGGTGATGTGTCGTGACGCGCCGGTCCACACTCTGAAAACCGCGTTTGAGCGCGATTATGTTTTATCACTGATTTCTGGGTAAGAATATATTTATGCGTTTTTATATATATTTACACCACGTTAAAAATATGAAATTGAGTCTGTAAACCCTTGAGGTCTTTATCTGGTCCAGAGTCGGTTTCTGGTTTACGTCTGTGATGTTTTGCTTGTTTGAGTGATAAATATTATTTTGACATTTTTTTATAAATATATTTCACATCGCTATGGTTTTCTCGTCAAGATTTTTGTGATGCTTCAGCATTGATAATTTTTTTAAAAATTGGTCATTAGCGTGTTTCATTAATTATGTTTATGTGTTTATGCACTTGTGGTGTCGATAAATTGTGATATGAGTTCTTAAAATAAGTTGATACGATTTTGGGGGTGTTGCCCTTAGTTTTTTTTTAAAATAAAATGTTAAAGTGTTATTTGGGTTTTACTCCTGAACGTTGTGATTTTTGTAGGGTTGGTTTTTGATTTGTATCTTGATTGCCTTGTTTGGATTAATTTTATTTTAGGGATTTCTGGTGTTCTGAGTCTCTGGGATCGATCGTAGGGAGTTTCGGTTGGTTTCTATGGTGCGCACGCATATTCCCAGGTATGAATATGTATAGATATATATATATATATTCTATGTGCATGTTCCCTCATGGCGTGAGGAACACATGCATCAGTTTAAGGATATATATATATATATACATGTGGAAGTGCGTGCGTGCGAGTGAGTTTCTGCTTGAGTTAGAAAGCTTGATGTGTCCTTTGTTCAAGGTAGGTGTTTCCAACCATTTCCCTTTTAGATTCAAACCTTAAGCACTTGAATATTTTCAATCAATTCTTTTATATCATTGTATATCTATCGTATTTATGAAAAGCATCTGGCTTAGTTATGTTGCTGTTTTAAATTTCTGAAAGTGGCTTTTGATGTTTGTTTATATGAAATTCATAGGTTCTTGGTAAAGTTAGATCAATTTCTTTGTGATGTGTTTGGTTGCAATTGATAGTGATTGTGTTTTGGAAATGTAAAAAACTTCTTTGGTGTATTTTTTAACAAAAAGACGAACCAGTAGTTATTTTAGAAAATATTTGGAAATTTTGGTTGGTTTGAAAGATGCATTTGTTTTTATAAAGTGTTGTGAAAGAATTTGAGTTTGGTTTCAATGCTAAAATGTTTTATGAAAAATGGTTTTTAAGCCGATTCTTCTAAAAACTAAATGTTCCATTGGATGTTGGCACATCCATGGGTGCACTTGGTGCTCACATGGATGTGCCTCCAAATGAAAATGACACATTCGAACTATATATTATTAAAACAAGTTTTTTTATGAATGGTTTAGTGTTAAAAAAAGAAACGGAATCGTGGTTGGCCTGGTTGGATTTTGGTGTGAGTTTAATGGTTGTTTGGTGTAAAGGTCCATTTGAAATTTTAAAATGTAAAGGGATTATTGTGTCGGATTTTGAGAAAAGTGGATTATGCTCGATTGGAAACCCAACCCATTTGTGAAATTTTTGAAGGTCCTAATGTTGTGAAGGCCCGGTTTCCACCTTACTGAATGTGAAAAAACATTTGATGTGTGCATGCTTGCGGGGCACCTCTACTGGGGGACTTCCCTTGATGGGTTGTCGTGTAGCGGTGTCCGTGTAAGGGGTTGGCAAGTGCGGTGAGATGAGTCACGCGTGCGAGGGCCTCCCACTTACATGGTATTACTAAAACCACCATGGGTTCCTGGGCGTCTTATAGATTATCGAGTTACGGTTGTTGGCTAACCCCGATTAGACGGGTTAGTCCCCCCTTGGTAGGTAGGCCTTGTGGGGCGTGCCACTGGTTGGCTGTTAGGGCGGCCAGTTGGTTATTGACTGTGGAGTACCATGCCGGCAGGTAGTCTGAACCTGAGTACATCCAGGGGTTTTCTAGGGATGTTTAGGATCACCCATGGTTATTGCCTATGTCTGCTTATTTACTTTTACTTGTACTTGGTTTCCAGCATTTATTTATTACTTGTTCTTCTTTTACACAATTGTGATAAACATGGATTTGAAATTTCAATTAAAAAAAGCATTGTTTTGGGGAATACGGGTTTTGGCGTGCGTTGGTTTTTGGGATGGTAAAACGGGATCCTTTTCCTTTAAAATATGAAAACCCTATTTTCTATCTTTGTATGTGCAAACTAGTGTTTTGGGATTGTTTCTGGAAAGTGGTTTTGGTTGGACTCTGTGTTTTACTTTGGAATCCCTACTGAGCATTTTTAATGCTCACGCCTACTTCTATCTTTTCAGTCGCAGGTTTCCCTCATTCAAGTTTTCATGGCTGAGTGGCTCATTTTTGGATCAATGTTGGTTGTGGTTGGGAGGTGACCGAAGGGTCACATGGAGGTATGTCGGCTGTTCGGTTTCATTTCTTTCTGCTGCTAGAGTTTAGTACTTTTGTTCTGTTTATTCTTATTTACTTGTTTATCTTTTTGGGCCAAATCGTTCCAATGTTTTAACTTTGATGCTCGACACTAGTTGTCAACCTGGGGGGATCGGGAACGCCCTCTCGGGACTTGTCACGGACCGGCTTGGGTGACCGGCTCAGGGTCGACCCGGGCTGGTTCGTGACAATTAAAATGTATTGGATGAGTATCAAAAATATTTATCCAATATATAATAATTAAATTTTATTTAAAAAAATTAATCAAAAGTTTTTTCATTCATTTATTGAGATAAAATTGTGTTTGTACATAGAAAAATAGTTTTCTTAGAAAAGTAATTTCTTCATTTTAAAAAGTTTTTCCATTATCTTATAGTAATTGATAACCAAAGGATTAATTATATATATATATATATTCAAATTATATTTTCAAAATTTAGTTAATTTTTTTCTGAACTTCTATTCCAACGGCTAGGTGGAGGCTATAATAATATTTTAATAATCAGATTAATAGTATATTATAGTTCGGTGAAAACTTGACCTTGCGTGTAACACTAGCTACTGAAGAGACTCATTATTGTGTGTAATATTTGAGAAAACACAGAAATTAATGTATATAAATATAATATAAGTGTTTTTATTATTTCACGCAAGCCAAACATAGAGCTTTAATTAAAAATCTATATTCTGTGTTGTGTGAAATGAAAAATATCAAAAAAAAAATTAATTCAAAAAATATATTTCCCAAAATATCAGGGTGTTATAGTGTAAATAGTAATAAATAAATTATAAAAATTATATATTTTACCCATGTAAAAATATATTTAGTGGTAATTAAAAATAATATAAGAAGAAAAAGAAATTTTTTGTTAAAAACTATATTTTTTTCTAAAAGACAGTTTAGTCACGTTTGACGCATATAGTTTAAAATTAATTTTTACAACTTTTTGAAAATTTATATGATAAAATAAAATAAATTTTTTAAATAACCAAATAAAAATTAGTTTAGGGATATTTTTTGTATTTTTCTGAAATGTTTCATCTTTCGATGAATAATGAACAATCATGATTTTTTATTAAAATCGTCCTTTTCATTTAAATAATTTAAAAGGTTAAATTATAATTTAAATTGGTATTAAAGTAAAATTAGTGTAATTATATTTAAATTTTACTAATTTATGTCATTTTAATCAATTTTATATTAAATTTTTATATTAAAACATTAAATAATTATGAGAAATTTCTCTTTGGAAACTATCTTATTCATCACATTTGTGGTGTAATATTAAATTGGATTCTTCAACTATTTTGAATTGAAGATGGAAAAATTATTTCTATATTTTGTAATTATAATAATTTATATTTTATAATAAGGTAAACTTAATTTTTTACCAAAATTAATAGTGAAAAATAGTAAACAATTAATTACTATGGTTATGGTAAAAATTGATTTATTGAGGGGATAAACTAAAAAGAAAAGTGTTAAAATAACCTACCAACTTCTAAAAATCTTATTTAATGGCCATATTTACATATTATCCTATCCCAAATTATAAAATAATGTTATTTTGAATCTTTTTTAATGTTAATTTCTTTATCATTTTGGATTATTTTGGGGAATTTCCAAGTAATTTCCAAGAGGGTTATCTTTCCCCCTCTTATAAAAGGGCATTATATCCCTTCACATATAAACACCTCCCAAGACATTTGGATAGACAAAAACCTGCCAGAATCCATCCCCAACATAATTAGATAAATTTAGATATTCTTTAATTTCCAAAATACTTACCCTAGAGTCCTTAAGAGAATATCCAAATGAGGTTTCTCCTAGAGAAGTTAATTGTGTGAACAAAGCTCTTTTGTTTTATTTATTCTTTTTCCACCTCAAATTATTTATTAAAACTTCCAATATAAAAATAATAGTGTATTAAATATACTTATATTTTTTATCTATATTTTTTAATTGTCATGACCCGACCCTACCCGGGCTCGAACCGCAACTACACCAAGCCCGCCTCCATAGGCCAGGGGCTGGCGAAAAGCACCGAAGGCTAAACAACTCGAGGAGACCTTTTACTGAGTACCTGTACACACACACACATCACACTCAATGAAAAAGTGCAGAGTAAAAAAGAGAAGTAAAGTGCCAACTGCTATAAATAAACTACAATGTGCATCGACCTCTAAAAGTACAAAGTAAAAGCTGAAGGTACACTGAAAAAAAGGCGCAAAACACGTGCCCATCCAGAAAAGTGCCACAACCCGGAAACAGGTAAACAAAAGAAACAGCTGGAAGGGTCCCCCACCTGGAACCCGACTCCGACCACTGCACGCGGTCCCAGCTCCTGAACTCCTAAGCTCTACTGAATTCACGACCAACCTGTCTGTTGTCTGCAAGGGCACATCAAGTGCGGGAAAAGCCCAAGCAGGGGTGAGTATAAAAATACTCAGTAGGATACCCCAAAGGCTCGAGGGGGAAATAAAGGAGGTACCTAATGGTGAGAAGTAGATCGAACAGGGGAAATAAAAGCAGTACAAATGAGAGTACAGTAAAGTAATAGTAAATATTCCAGCTCAACCCAACAAGAGAAAGGAGATAGACTCATCCAGACATAAGGAGCTGGAAACGGTGAGAAGATGAACTTCTCATCGAGTCATCGCTACCTATAGCAGGAGAGTAGACTTGTCCAACCATGAGAAGCTAGACACGGAAAGCACGTGGCATACCTCGTGCGTCATTACCTCTCCTGGAAGGAGAGTAACCAGAACCCAAGAAAATGGGTACCAAAAACAAGGTATATACAAATACATATGCTCAATAAGAAGCCCGAAAAAGGTCGTAAGGGGATCTCCATCCCGTAGCTCAGCCCAAGAAGGTGAGTCGCCAACAGTCCCAGAAGTAACACCATCGATGCCCAGCATCCCGCATGTCTGCCCCGAACTGCAAGTTACAGGGGGGTCAAATCACCGCACCTCGAAACTATCTGCTTTGGAAGGCACTGACTCAACCGCACTATTTTAGGTCGCGTCGCAAAGATGCGTCTTAGTGGGGAAAGCGCCCCTCATACTTGAGAGTTCTGGGGGAACGTCAAGCCACACCTCATCACTGCCCCGAAGTCGAGAGATCTCCTCAAAATTAAAGTTGTCACATCACTGACCCCTATAAATGAGGGTCCCGATCTAGTAGTCATGGAGTAAAGCCACAGAATAGCCTAGTAGAAAAGACTGAGTCTGAAATGTCAAAGGGTGACCCACTGTCCAGCCCTGCTAGAGGGTAAACCCTAATCAGATATCGGGTGACCCACTGCCCAGCCCTGCTAGAGGGTAAAACCTAATACATCGTCAGGAGACCCACTGCCCTGCCCTACGGGAGGGTAAACCCTAATACATCATCAGGCGACCCACTGCCCCGCCCTGCGGGAGGGTAAACCCTAATACATCATCAGAAGACCCACTGCCCTGCCCTGTGGGATGGTAAACCCTAATACATCATCAGGCGACCCACTGCCCAGCCTTGCTGGAGGGTAGACCTGGAACTTAGATGACGGGTGAGCCACTGCCCAGCCCTGCTAGAGGGTAGACCCTAAGAGGTCGTCAGGTGACCCACTGCCCAGTCTCTGCTGGAGACTAAACCCTAGAAGTCAGTGAGCAACCCACTGCCTAGTCTCTAATAGAGGGTAAACCTAATGAAGTTGATGAGAAACCCACTGCCCAACCCCACTGGAGGGTAATCCAAGAACTGCTTTGGCCATTTCCACGGGATGGTACAACACAGGCCAACAGAACTCGGAGTGGGTATCACGCAACCACCCAACTCTAGAGCAAAACCAGGGAAAACCACTCAACCCTGCTGGTCTAAACCATCGAGAAACGAGGGACCCTCTATGTCGTGAGAGGTCAAAGGTATGTAAAGTAGAACACGATACACACATGGGGCCCACACGATGTGTGGCCCCAAGTCAACCCCAACCAAGCGCACAAGCATTCTAGGGTACAAACAACCACATGTACCTCCAAGCGTTCTCACATACTCCCAGAGTATGCCACGTCTCCAGCCAAAAAGGCTAACGTGCACACGACACCCATCATCAACGTCAAGGCGTAAACGTAACAACTCAAACTTGCCACCTCAATGGTTGAGGCTCAGCCAACCTCATCTCTTTAACCACAAACATCACTCTCCCAGGAGTGTACATGATCACACGCCAAAGGTCCGCTACAAACACGGTAGAAGAACTGCCACCAGGGCACCTTTCATATTTCAGCATTTAATAAGATCACGTAAGAGGCTCCGCTCGCCTGAACAGATTACACCGTTGTAATCTTCATGTAAAAACACGCGATATAGACTACTTACTCTCCCGAAACGGTCAACCGGTGAAAAAATGTACTATTAACCATACCAACCTGTGTGGGGACCACCCCTAGATCCCGAAACTGAACAAACAGGTCACACCACTATGATCCCCTCAGAAAAACACATGGTATTCACTACTCAATCCCCCAAAATGGACAGCCGGTGAAAAAGGTACTATTCACCATAGCCAGGTCGGGTGGGACCCACACCACGTCCCCGAAAAAGGTCAGGCAAACTGCGTCATCGCAATGCTCTTGGAAAAACACGTCAAAAGCACTACTCACTTGAGCGCAATATATATCCGAAGAAAAAGATGCATTCCGGCGAACCGCACAAGAGCGGTGCTACATGGGACCCGCATCCTGGTCCCAAAACACAAAGAACGGATCGCACCGTTGCGATCCTCTTGAAAAAGTACACAAGGTGGACTATTCACTTGTCCAAAATGGTCATCTGGTGATAGAGATGGAAAATCACCGTCAACGCCCAGATAGCCTTCATGGGGCCCCCATCATCATGCCGAATTAGAGCGGGTGGATTGTACCATTGCAATCCCCTCAGAAAAACATCCAGAATCGACTGCTCGCACGCCCCGAATGGACGTCCGATTAAAAAGTCACTAAACACTGCTCGCAGCTCAAAAAGACGGGCTGTGGGGCCCATTCCTTAACTCTAGCTTCGACGCCCAAAACCACACTGGAAAACTCCGGCTCGACGCCAGGGTCGCAATGCCGCTAACGGCGCTCAAAACGGACATCGGACACGTCCACGCCGTCCAAAACAATATCCCCCGGAAAAACGTCAATTCACATAAAGACGTGCCGTGCCTCCGAGGACCCTCGTTTCGGGAATTAAAAATTCCCGAAACCATCTCAAAAAGTTCGTCTCTATTTAAGGGTCATGTCTCCGTAGACGGTATGCAATTTTGACCCACGGTTTGAATGTTACGGCATTTTAACGTCGTCGGACGCAAGCGGGGGTGGACCGGACCGGTCCGGCCGGTCCACAACCCCTAGACCGGCCTAAGCCGGCCGACCCGTGTCTCAGCCGCGTGGGACAGTAGTGGACCCGCGGTCCACCATGAGTAGACTGGCCATGAAGGGCCGGTCTTGTTCTCCCGCAGATACCCGCACTCATCGGGTCTCTATCCCTGCGCGGGGGTTGCACACCGCGACCCCCGCGGTCACCGCGGCTCGGCGCTCCCCTGTGCCCCAGCGAGCTTCGCCTCGCCCCGCCGACAGATGTCGCGCCAACCGCCGAAGCTGAGCGCCCCGCCGCCTGGAAGAGAAGTTGTTGCCGCCAAGGGGAACCACCGCCACCTTACGCCCGCACCACCGCACCTCGGACCGCCGGAACACCCAAACCGGCCGGAAACACTTCCAAAACCCGCAATCTTCGGCGAACGATGGTGATCGCCTCCGAACTCCGATTTCATTTCCGAAAGGGAGATGGAAAGCTCATAAATTATTCTACACAATTATGGGATTTTTTTGATGATCAAATAACAAATTGATGCATATAATCGAACTCAATGAGGGGTTCGGGATTTAAAAGTGAAAACTACAACCGCCTACCTGCGAGGGCGTAGCCCGGAGCATCGTCGCACGTCCACCCTTGTCGTTGTCGCTTCCACCATGATTGGGAGGTATGATGAGGAGGAATAATTGGAGAGGATGTGGTTTCTCCAGGGGAGGAGGGGTGGAAGGGGGAGGAGTGTTTAAACAATGAAAATTAATTACAATTTAATTAATTCAAAACCACCAAATTAACCCGCATCTGAAACACCCAACGGGGTCACGGTTAAGCCTCACCTAGGGTAAACACCACCTCCCGAGCACAACGACGGTCTCAGAATTTTAATCCAAGACCCCGTTCAAAAGTTATTAAACACAACGCCCAAAGCCACAAAATTACAAAAACTCCCCTGGGGCCATTTTTCACTGATGGCCTATGCCCGCAATACTTATACCCCTACTAGGGTAAATGGCATGTTCCGAACTCAACGGTGACCTAGGTTTTCCAATCCGGACCACCTTTTAATAGATAATTTAGTTAAGCTGTTAAAGTAATAAATTAATTAATTTAATTATCCGTTTAACGTTCCGAAAGAGGGAGAGGGGTCCAAACGTCCTACGCCAACAAGTTTTATGTAGTTCCTAGGGTAAACACCCCATTCCAGACCCATCCGTACACTTAGATCTCTGATCCGAAGCACTGTTTAGGATTTATCCCATTTATTTGGTGTTCCCAGTGTGAAGGCACTGAAAATTTAATTCCGGCCACACCGGGGCTCAGAATCGCACGCCGTCTGAAGGTACTGCTCTGGAATAATATCAAGAATATTCCAAAGTCTTTTATAGCCAAAAACTGGGTTCTTAAATCATTCCATCCTTCAATATTTTCGTCCCCAAAAAGAAAAACCAGGGAACAACTCAGGGTATTAAGCCCACACCTGGCTCTCTCGTACCTAGAGGAACTCATGCACAGTTCTGCGCCACCGCACACAGACCAAAGGATTTGATCTATCCATGTGAGGTCTTCCCTCACCAATTTCGGGCATAGGAGTACGCACACTTCTTCTCCGGTGAGTCATGTGGGAAACTTCATGCACCTAAACCAGCCTTTGGGGTTAGGGAACGGTGGTAGGGATCCTCGTCATCCCTTTGCACGGTCTCAAACGGCTCGAAGGATCTCGGGGGTATGTCACCTCCCCGATCGAACCTATGCCTCACACGGCGCGACTGGAATCACCACCCACACCTGGAACAAGGGCCGATGATTGCCTCATTCAGAATATCCATATGGTGAAACACCCAAGGATATCTAGTCACACAAGGTTCCACAGTCGATGAACCACAACCAAGACTCTCTTACACGCTCGAACGGCGAAGGAGTCAACACCATAGACTAGAGAAAAAGGTCACACACCTTTTCATTACCAACACAAGGTTACATTGACGCCCCGCGTCACCCTGGTAAAAACCCAAGCAAGGAGCAGGGAGAAAAAAAATCATTTCACACACAGAGTCTGAAAATTCTACTGCAAAAAGTAGAAGAGTTGTAGAGCGTACCTCTTATCACCTCATGCTCTGTAGGATCGTAGAAATCCATAGCTCGCAATTGTCCGTCGTCCCAACTGTCAACTCCCGGAGCCTGATGTGGACCTCCTAGTGGTGATGGGAAGACCTCGTAAGGTCATCCCCCACTATCAGCTCCGCATGCTCCTCTGCTAGCACCACCTCTCTGGGCGCTACTTCGATAACGGCGCTGCCACTATCGCGGTGGTCCACCCACTGCCTGCCCGAAGCTCTCTATATGCCTGGTCGGGCAGTCCTGTGCCAGGTGAACCCACCCATCGCAAGCATAGCACCGACTCTCTTCGGGCTACACTGGTGCCCTCCAGCACCACTGTTCTTTACGGCCACTCCGTTGAGTCTGGTTGTCAGAAAGACACCTGCGCCGAGGTTCTGATTGGCGATGCCCGCTAGCTGCGGCAGACGTCTCGGCTCCAACATGTCTGCTGCCACCACCAACACTAGAACGTGACAGGAATCTCTCGGTCACCAGTGCCTGCTATAGCACCCCGGCATATGTGGAAATTCCCAAGGGTACTATGACAGCCAGAATCTATCAGTGGAGACCCTGCTCAAACTTCAGCGCTCAGATGTTGTCGTCATGGACCAAGTCCGGGTAAAAGTGTGCACGGTCTGTGAAACTAGTCGCATACTCGGACGCCGTCATCCCTCCCTGCTGAAACTGCTGGAGCTCCTGAATCCGAATGGAGCGCAAGCAGGAGAGGCAAACTCCTCATGAAACAACAACTGAAAGTTTCCCCATGAAAGCGATGACTCATCAAGAAACTGAGTCACCAGACTCTACCAACTCCGAGCTGCTCCACAAAAAAGGTTGGCTACCAAAGCCACTCTCTGATCTATCAGCGTCTGCACAAGCTTGAAAAGGAGAACCACTGTATCAAACCAAACCTATGCTACCTAAGGGTCTGGCTCACCACTCAACCTCAGCGATCTCTACCTCTAGAACTCACGGAGCACGCTCAACCTGCGCTCAAGATCAGCCTGCTCTGCTGAAGTTGTCTTCTTCTCAACAGGTGGGGGTGCTGCTACCAGCCCACCCGGAGAAATGGGCTTGCATGATGGGTCCTAGAATGAGGCCTCATAGCTCACAGGGTCTTCGTCACGCACCAAAGCTGGTATCTTGGTTGGATGTCTTCGCGGAGACATCCTGAATATTATCAAGGAGTGTCGCGGTCAGATGAGCATATATGTATATACCAATAATAACAACGATGGGGAGCTGACTCAAGAAGGACTGTCAAGACTCAGTCCTATGTGATGCACAAAAAAAATTTCCCTGCAACGAGTGTCTCAACATGCCGAGTTGACAAGTAGGTTATCAAGGTCCTGGTGAATGGATATGTTGGCTTCCGCACCATCATTGGACTCCCTGGCCTGAGAGCCGCTCTCAAGACATGTTAACACTGTTTCCCTAATTCACAACCAATTCCTTATATTTTAGGGATGTCTGAACAGGGTCCCAAGGAATGAACCAGCTCTGATACCACTTTTTCACGAACAGACCCTACCTGAGCTCGAGCCGCAACTACCCCAAGCCCGCCTTTATAGGCTAGGGGCTGGCGACAAGTGTCGAAGGCTAAACAGCTCGGGGAGGCCTTTGCCTCAGTACCTGTACACACACACACAGCACACTCAATGAAAAAGTGTGGAGTAAAAAGATAAGTAAAGTGCCAACTGCTATAAATACACCACAATGTGCATCAACCTCTAAAAGTAAAAAGTAAAATCTGAAGGTACACCGAAAAAAAAGGGGGAAAAACACGCACCCATCCAGAAAAGTGCCACAACCCGGCAACAGGTAAACAAAAGAAACTGCTGTAAGGGTCCCCCACCTAGAACCCGACTTCGACCACCGCACGTGCTCCAAGCTCCTGAACTCCTAAGCTCCATTGAAGTCACGACCAACCTTTCTGTCGTCTGCAAGGGCACACCAAGTGCGAGCAAAGCCAAAGTAGGGGTGAGTATAAAAATACTCAATAGGATACCCTGAAGGCTCGAGGGGGAAACAAAGGAGGTACTAAAGGGTGAGAAGTAGATCAAACAGGGGAAAGAAAATGAGTACAACCGAGAGTGTAGTAATGTAACAATAAAGAGTCCAGCTCAACCCAACAAGAGAAAGGAGATAGATTCGTCTAGACACAAGGAGCTAGAAACGGTGAGAAGATGAACTTATCGTCAAGTCTTCCGAACCTATAGAAGGAGATTAGACTCATTCAACCACGAGAAGCTAGACATGGAAAGAATGCAGCATACCATACGCGTCTTCGCCTCTCCTGGAAGTAGAGTAAGCAAAACCCTAGAAAATGGGTAACAGAAACAAGGTATATACAAATACATATGCTCAATAAGAAGTCCGGATAAGGTCGTAAGGGGATATCCATCCCATAGCTCAGCCCAAGAAAGTGAGTCTCCAACAGTCCCAAAAGTAACACCATCGATGCCCAGCATCCCACACGTCTGCCCCAAACTACAAGTCACGGGGGGGGAGGGGGGGTCAAATCACCGCACCTTGAAACTATCCGATTTGGGCAGAACTGACTCGCCCGCATGGTTTTAGGTTGCGTCGCAAGAATGCGTCTTGGTGGGGAAAGCACCCCCCCCCCCTACTTGAGAGTTCTAGGGGAACGTCAAGACACACCTCGTCACTACCCCGCAGTCGAGAGATCTGCTCAAAGTTAAAGTTGTCACATCGCTGACCCGTACAAACGAGGTTCCCGCTCTGGTAGTCACAGAGTAAAGCCACAAACTAGTCTAGTAGAAAGGACTGAGTCTGAAATGTCAACAGGTGACCCACTACCCAGCCCTACTGGAGGGTAAACCCTAACAGATTTTGGGTGACCCACTGCCCAGCCCTACTGGAGGGTAAACCCTAATACATCGTTAGGCGACCCACTACCCCGCCCTGCGGGAGGGTAAACCCTAATACATCATCTGGTGACCCACTGCCCCGCCCTTCGGGAGGGTAAACCCTAATACATCATCAGGAGACCCATTGCCCCACCATGTGGGATGGTAAACCCTAATACATCATCAAGCGACCCACTGCCCAGCCCCGTTGGAGGGTAGACCTGGAATAAGTCGACAGGCGACCCACTGCCCGGCCTTGCTGGAGGGTAGACCTGGAACTTAGATGATGTGCGACCCACTGCCCAACCCTACTAGAGGGTATACCCTAAGAGGTTTTCGGGTGACTCACGGCCCAGTCTCTGCTGGATGGTAAACCCTAGAATTCAGTGAGAAACCCACTGCCCAATCTCTACAGAAGGGTACACCCGATGATGTCGATGAGAAACCCACTGCCCAGCCCCGCTGGAGGGTAAGCCCGGAACTGCTCTGTCCATCTCCACTGGATGGTACAACACAGGCCAACAGAACTCAGAGTGGATATCGCGCAACCACCCACCTCCAGAGCAAAACCAGGGGAAACCACTCAACCCTGTTGGTCTAAACCATCGAGAACCGAGGGACCCTCTACGTCATGAGAGGTCAAAGGTACGTAAAGCAGAACACGACACGCACATGGGTCTCACACGACGTGTGGCCCCAAGTCAACCCCAACCAAGCGCACAAACGTTCTCGGGTACAAACAACCACATGTACATCCAAGCATTCTCACATACTCCAAGAGTATGCCACGTCTCCATCCAAATAGGCTAACGTGCACATGGCACCCATCGTCAACGTGAAGGTGTAAATGTAACAACTCCAACTTTCCACCTCAACGGGTGAGGCACGACCAGCCTCATATCTTTAACCACCAACATCACTCTCCCAGGAGTGTATGTGATCACACACCAAAGGCTCGCTACAAACACGGTAGAAGAACAGCCACTGAGGCACCTTTCATATTTCTCCATTTAATAAGATCGCGTAAGAGGATCTGCTCGCATGAACAGATTACACCGTTGTAATCCTCATGGAAAAACACGTGAGATAGACTACTTACTCGCCCGAACCGATCAACTGGTGAAAAAGGTACTGTTCGCCATAACAACTTGTGTGGGGCCCACCCCTAGATCCTGAAACTGAACAAATGGATCACACCACTATGATCCCCTCAGAAAAACACACAGGATTCACTAATCAATCGCCCAAAATGGACACCCGGTGAAAAAGGTACTATTCACCGTAGCCAGGTTGGGTGGGACCCACACCACATCCCCGAAAAAGGTTGGGCGAACTGCGTCATCGCAATGCTCTCGGAAAAACACGTCAAAAGCACTACTCACTTGAGCGCACCAGATATCCGGAGAAAAAGATGCATTCTGGCGCACCGCACACGAGCGGTGCTACCTGGGATCTGCATCCCGGTCCTGAAACACAACGAACGGATCACACCATTGAGATCCTCTCAAAATAGTACACAAGGTGGACTATTCACTTGTCCAAAACAATAGCCCAGTGATAGAGATGGAAAATCACCGTCAACGCCCAAACGACCCTCGTAGGGCATGCACCATCGTGCCGTATTTGAGCGGGCGAATTGCACCATTGCAATCCCCTCGAAAAAAACATCCAGAATTGACTGCTTGCACACCCTGAACGGACATCTGATGAGAAAGTTGTTAAACGCTGCTCGCAGTTCAACAAAGACGGGTCCTGGGGCCCACGCCTCAACTCCAGATTCAACACCCAAAATAACACTGGAAAACTCCTGCTCAACGCCAGGGTCACAACGCTGCTGACGGCGCTCAAAACGGACGTCGGACGCATCTGCGACGTCCAAAACAAGATCCCCCGGAAAAACCTCAATTCACTTAAAGACGTGTCGCGCCTCCGAGGCCCCTCATTTTGGGAATTAAAAATTCCCGAAACCATCTCAAAAAGTTTGTCTCTATTTTAGGGTCGTGTCTCCACAGAAGGCATGCAATTTCGACCAACGGTTTGAATGTTACCTCATTTTAACGTCGTCGGACGCAAGCGGGGGTGGACCGGACCGGTCCGGCCAGTCCACACCCCCTAGACCGGCCCAAGCCAGCCGGCCCGCGGCTCAACCGTGCGGGCTGTACGTGGACCCGCGGTCCACCATGAGCAGACCGGCCACGAAGGGCCGGTTTGGTCTCCCGCGGAGACCCGTACTCAGCGGGTCTCTGTCCCCGCGCGGGGGTCGCACACTGCGACCCCGCGGTCGCCGCTCCCCGGCGCTCCCCTGCGCCCCGGCGAGCTTCGCCTCACCCCGCCGACAGATGTCACGCCAACCATTGAATCTGATATCCTCGCCACCTGAAAGAGAATTCACTGCCGCCAAGGGAAACTGCCGCCGCCTTACACCCGCGTTGCCACGCCTCGGACTGCCGGAACACCCAAATCGGCCGGAAACACCTCCAAAACCCGCAGACTTCGTCGGACGATGGAGATCGACTCCAAACTCTGATTTCAATTCCAAAAAGGGAAATGGAAATCTCATAAAATATAATGCACAATTAGGGGATTTGTTCGAAGATCAAACAACAAATTGATGCATATAATCGAACTCAAAGAGGGGTTCAGGATTTAAAACCGAAAACAACAACCGCCTACCTGCAAGGTCGTAGCCTTGAGCTTCGCCGCATGTCCACCCTTTCTGTTGCCACTCCCATCGTGATTGGGAGGTAGGAGGAGGAGGAAGAATAGGAGAATATGGGGTTTCGCCAGGGGAGGAGGGGAGGAAGGAGAAGGGGTGTTTAAATAAAGAAAATTAATTATAATTTAATTAATTTTAAACCCCCAAATTAACCCACATCTGAAACGCCCCACGGGGTCAAGGTTAAGCCTTTCCTAGGGTAAACACCACCTCTCGAGCACAACAGCTGTCTCGTAATTTTAATCTGAGACCCCGTTCAAAAGTTATTAAACACAAAGCCCAATGCATCCAAATTACGAAAACACCCATGGGGCCATTTTTCACTGACAGCCTGAGCCCGCAAAAATTATACCCCTCCTAGGGTAAACAACACATTCCAAACTCAACAGTGCCCTCATAATTCCAATCTGAGCCACCGTTTAAGAGATACTTGAGTTAATCCGTTAAATGAATAAATTACTTAATTTAATTATCTGTTTAACATTCCAAAAGCGGGCGAGGGGTCCAAACGTCCTGCGCCAACAAGTTTTATGCCGTTCCTAGGGTAAACACCCCATTCCAGACCCATCCTTACACTCGGATCTCTGATCCGAAGCACCGTTTAGGAGTTATACTATTTATTTGGTGTTCCTAGTGTGAACGCACTGAAAATTTAATTTCGGCCACACCGGGGCTCGAAATCGCACGCCGTCTAAAGGAGCTGCTCTGGAATAATATCAAGAATATTACAAAGTCTTTTATAGCCAAAAACAGGGTTCTTACATTAATAATTATTCATCTCCACTTCCATCAAATGAGAAAAAAAAATTCAATCGTGTGTACAGTGGACTACCGCCTCGCGAACCGATTTTATTTGTTTTCATTCACCAAATTTTAAGGCTATATATAATAATGGATTTAAAATAATTATATTATATTTATGATATTTATTATATTATTATACTTATTTAATTCTAATATCACATATACCTTCTTACTTACCATTTTGTTTAAAATATGACAATGTCGCTCGTGTATACGGTGGACTACCATCTCGCAAAATAATGTGATTCGTTTTTCACATAAACAATACATAAAAAGTAATAAGGATAAATTTAAAAAATATATTTGGTAAATATAAGATGATATTGATTCTATAAGATTAATATATCACCCACTTCCTTACCCTTTAACCCATTATGGAAATAATAATGTTGTTTGTGCATGCGTACGACCTGACTTCTCCATGAAGAGATATGTTCCATTCTCCATGTTCAAATTTCAAAAATGGTTATGAGAAAGTATCAAATGAAAAAAATTAAATTTATAACATTAATATAATTTTATATATGATATAACTATATAATATTTTTAAGAATTGTATCTTCCATGAAAAAATACACATGAGAAAACAAGGCAATTAACACACCAAACAATGAAAATAATAAAATATTTTTAACAAAAGGGTAGTAAAATGTTATAATAGGATTATATATGATATTATAAATATAAATATGTTTTTGGTAAAAAATAATAACATGCTTATAACCACTTCCTGTGAGTTTAAATTACGTTGAACCAAAAGGAAGTGTAGGGTAAGCGATTTTGTGTCAATTTCCCTTCATTGAAGCATATTTAATGTTATGAAAATAATTTAATTAATATGGTATATATACTAACCCATTGAAATGTAATATCATGATTCATTAATAATTCTTGGAATTTTATGTTTCAATTGTAATTATTTCATCTAAGGGTATTTGACTTGAAAATCACCACGTGTTAAAGAACTCCATAACTCAATTCCTTTTCATTGGATCATATTACTTCCTCATTGTATTTTATTGTATTGTCTCCCCTCAGAATGTGTATTCTGGTTAGGAATCACTACTTCTGGGAAGTTTCCATTGGATTTATGTATGGGACTAGAAACATCCAATGGTTCTTTATCCAAAGGGACTTACATTCCAAAGACAACCATTTGCTAAGTTTGGACCTATGTTACTTAAGAACATACATTGGTCAAGAAGATTGGAGGTCAGACTCATCAAATCCTTTTGGGGGGAATTATTACCTACTCCTGGACTCTCTTATAGATTTGAGATATTTTCCTGAATCATCATTAATTTACAAATTATAATGTATGTTTCCCTTGGAATTTTCAATCAATTATTAGCATGTGGGAAATTTAGAATCATACGTATGTATTTTAGGTTCTTCATTAATGGAGATATCTATATGTATTTGAGGTTATCTATCAATAGTATCCTATTATATAATATTTATAGATTCATTTAACCATTGTTATGATAATATTGGTTTTTAAGCCACTCAATGGGGCACTCGGGAATTTATTGTTATCCAGGGAGAAAAAATTTTGTTTTGATGTTGGGATAGTACACATAAATGGTCTACCAACGTATCCTTGTGAAAGGAATGAGAACCCTCATATTTCAAAGCTAAATAATGGGACACATCATACCTTTTAAGGTCATGTGATAAGGACCTAACCATTCAGTTTATTTTAATTTGGTAAGGACATCTAAGCGGAAGGTGCTTAGTCAAGGCTTAGTATGGGATTTCTATATAAGTATCCTAAGGAACCAGAAAAGGATATGAGTTTCTAAGTTGGATTATACCATGTTGGGAATATGGACCCATGATAAAAGGGTTGATTTGGAGTATTGGGTTTGAACCTCAAGGAAGCTTCCTACATATCCCACATGGATGGGAATCAAAGCCTATGTAGTTTGATAAATCTCACATGGGTGTATGGCCCTTTTAAGAGAAATAGGTTGCTTATTACACTTAAAGAGGATGACTGGATTTAGGTAATTAGGGTTGGGTCCATAAATAGGATATCTAGTGATACTGGTCTATTATGAAGGCTTCCTGTGTATCCCAATTATGTTGAGAATCAGAGCTCTCATAGTTCAAGATGGTGGATTGTGTGGATGTTGTGATCATCACAATTCTCTAAGCCCATGTGAGTGATGATCGATATGAGAAATAAGAGAATGTAAAATATTCAATAAATCATACACTTTTTCTTCCACTAATTTAAGGGGATGGTGAAATTATCTGAGATGAAGGTGGGAGATGGCGCGGAGCAATGAACCCTTCAATTTGAAATGAAATTGAAGATCATTGGATCCAGCCTAAAAGGAAATGGGATTACTCTAAGAGTAATTATCTAATTGGTTCCCAATATGTGAGGGAGAATTTTCCTTTTTGAATGGAAAATAAAGTGTGACCCTCACTCTACATATTGTCAACCGAAGGCTCTGGGTCTTAGAGATGAAAAGGGGAGGACAGAGTCCCATCCCCAGAATCCAAGACCGGGAACTTCCAAACACTATATCTAGGGTAAGGACCTCTGTGGTTGTAGATATTAAAACCTACAAACATCCTAAGGATCCTGACTCCCTTATAAGAAAAATGTGGGAAACTTCTGACTATATCTATAAAAATCTAAATAAGAGATACACTAATGTGCTCTTTCCAAAGGTTTGATAAGTCAGGAGGTTTTGGTGGAGGATTCAACATAATACCTTTGAGAAAATGGATCCAATGAAGATGAATCCTTACCATGAATGAATTTGATGAAGACTTTATGAATGTATTTTATGGGTTTAATGGATAAGGTTAATCAAATAGGGGCTCCCAAGTAGGTTTCTAGCACACAGGTATAGGCGTGCAGGTAGGCTTGGGCGACCTGATGTTTACTTAAGTAATGAATAAGCAGGAAGTTAAAACATGGGAGATACATGGATCAAGCCTTCAAGAGTATTTAGAGGTATTCCAAGAAGTGTGGTGCTCATGTTCATTTGGGAGTAATGGGTGTCTCACAAGTGTTTCTAATTTTGGGAGTTTTGGCGCTTTAGGCACGCAAGTGTTATGAATTTCAAAAAACTGAAGGAACATAAGTCCTATGATCCTCCCTTAATTCCTAAAACCTAGTTCTTAAAGAACTACCTTGAAGTTTTTAGAAGACTTGGGTGAAGCACTAGGGAGACCAGAGCATTAATTGGGATTTAGGAAAAATTTTCTATACAAATGAAGACCCCAAGGGTCTATTTATATGAAAAAATAGGACCTCGGGAAAAAGGAGTTTGGGCGCGCAAGTGGGTTTAACTGCAACATTATGGCATGCAAGTGGCTACATGCTGGAGATGACCTGACTCAATTGGGGTGATTTCAAACTTGACCCTTTTCAATTCTTGTAATTCTCCATGTATTTTCTCCTCTTTTTTCTAAGTCATTTTCCTTTGTCACTTTTTCATCGATGTGAAGGGACATAGTGTCAACAAAATCCCCCCCCCCCTCATAATTAGATCTGAAATGAAGAGAGGGTCTTATACTGAGGTAAAGTTATGAAAAATATCAAATAATTTTATGTGGCACACAAACATATAGATTGAAAGGTATAGGTTTACAAGGTCATGGTGTGTAGGTTAGTCTTCATTTCTTATATATAGTGGATTCACTTTAGAAAAAATTACAAAGGATTTCGGAAATCTAGCTCTCATTACGCATGTGTTCTCATTCAGCTGCTCCTACTGAAAATCTCGATCATGCTTTTTCTATACGATTTTAATTTTCACGACAAAAATTGGGCCCCATACTTGCGCGCTGAATTTATACTTTCACGCTGAATCCATACTTGTGCATCTTAATCCATTTATCAAATTTTCTTAATGACTTTTTCAATGAAAAATCAAAATTATCTCACTTTAAGATTATATCTTTTTCAGGTTCAATGGCTCCCCAGAGAATCAACAATACTCATAAATTGGCTAACAAGAGAATTGAAAATATGATGAAGATTGTCGAGCATGATTACTTTGACATCTTTGACACTACTCTCCCAGATTTGGAAAAGTATCTCAGGAAATATCACCTCAATTTTCCAAGAAGTATTTATTTTTTTCTCTATGATTATGTCCATAGATAGGATGCCAATATATCGGATCCAAAGAATTATGTCCCACTTCATTGGTTTCAATACCAAACCAATTTCTCATCTGCCAATATTTTTGTTGTGGGCACATATATCAATGTTGGGACAGCAGCTAAGGCCCATTTTATACATCACAGCTCGTGTGATCCAGATTTTAAATCACATAAACCTGAGAAACATCCACATTGTTATTCTCCCATTTTTTGAGATTCTCAGACAGACCGATCAAAGGGATGGAATAAATATTGGGATATTTTGCCAGGAGGGGGTGTTAAAACCGCATGGATGTGGGTGTATTTGGGGTGCAAGACATGTGCAGAGTATATATATGACTTAAAAGGTGTTAGAATTTATAAGGTTGTATGGGTCAGGTAGACCTATGTATATATAAATGACCATTTTTTCTATAGTTTTTTAGTCAATGAATTCTAGAGACTAATTCTTTCCATTTGAAACATGGAGAAGTAAGCATCAGTTTGTGAGTTGTTTATAAGATATCTAGACCTCCAATCCTTAGAGATATGTATGATGAATTTATTCCTCCAAAGGTGACATAGAATGACTCGGAAAAGACACCAACCTTGGTTCATGAGTTTATTAAGATATTTTTTAAACTAAAAAATAAAAACAAAACAAATTCCCACACAAGAAGGTATATTCACCCAGAGGTGTGGATGGATGTCTTCCTAAAGAAGAATAAGGATAATGTTCCCACTTTCACTCTTCCAACAAGCTATCCAAATATTGAAAAGAGAGGTACACTCGACACTTTTTTTCCAACATTAGAGAAGGGAGAGTATGAAATGTAAGGGTATTAAGTCAACTCCAAAATTCTTATGAAGTCACATGTTGAGAGATTCTTTTCCATGTGGATCAGTGTATATCTATTTCCCATCCATGGTTTTAAGGATGGTGTAAGGCCAGGAACTTTTTTTATAGGGGCCAAGATGGTAGAGAAGAGGATAATAGGGTTGGATACCCCTATTCTAGTGAAGATCTGTAAGAGTATGTTGTATATCTACAGAGGGAAGTATCTTTTCAGAAGAGCAGGAACATTCCAGGTTTTATGGGTGTGTATCTCCACTCATTTCAGAACTTATGTTGTGTAGAGTGGGTTTTCCGGTCCTTAAAAGTTCATTTCGACCATATATTCAAGATTTTTATGGTATTTCACCTCTATCTTTTAATTCTAATGATAATAAGTCTAGGTTAAGTATGTAAACGTAATTTCATATTTTCCCTTATGGGAATAAACCTACAGGGAAATTTTTGATGATGGGATGTCCACCTTAGAGCTAAGGGAATATATGTTAGTTTCAGGGATGGTGAATTGTCCATCAGTATTGATGGGGAAATCACATGTGAGTCCTATGATCTGTATAGATTCACACTTCAATTCAAATTTCTATAACAAATTATTGTATCTCCTTCAATGTATGTCATATTATAGAAAAATATGATGGTGTCCCGACAAATATGGTTGCAGGAAACTGTAGAGAAAACCAGGGCAATATTAAAATTACCTACCACTGATGCAACAAGAAGATTGATTATCTGGTATAATGAGAACTGGGATTCATCATACCCTGAATGGGTGATAAACCATGTTATCCCTTGTTTCAGGGTAAAGAGATGTAATAGAACGGAACCATCAAATTTTTAAGGTAATTCCTCAACATTAGAGGCTGATTCATTGGAGTTAGAAGGTGGGGGTGATGAGGCTCCAAGATCACCGAAGCGACCTCATGCAAGATACAATATTCCTATCAAAGTCAAAAAAGCTATAGAATCAGTACCAAATGAAGTTGTACTGATGTGTTCTAGTCACCATCATTTAGAAGAGCAATGGGTCCAATTTTCTCATCCACTATCTGTTACAGTAGGAATTTGGGAAAAAACTCAAATCTAATACTATGGGGTCATCATCACAACCCGCTAGAATGTATTCTGAATATTTAAACTAAAGGTAGTTTAAACATGTAAAATATTTCATTATGATTCCAAAACCACATGGATAAATTTATGGTAAGGGTTACGTATTCCAGGATTAGGGGATTTATAAGCCTGTTCTGATATTCTTTTTATGAACAACCCTGATTAAATAAGAAATTATATCTTGGAACTGGAGATGCTCATATATGCAACTGATGAATAAATTCCCACCACAAAATGAGTGAAAGAGACAATATATCATGGTGAAGATGAAGTGATTGACCTTTCATTTAATGAATAACAGTGTGATTTTGTTGATATTGATAATGTAAGTTTTCTTTTTCTCAAATTATTTTCGCTTTGCTATTTGAATTTAGTCAAAGCATTATTTATCAGGGGAAATACCATTTTAACTTGAAGTTGACTAAGGTAAAATAGACTAAAGTTCCATTTCCATTGTATATCCCTGGTTGTACTGAACTTTTAGTTGTTGGATCACCCCATGAGTTGGGAGAGATATCTCTAGGACAACAGGCCATGGAGGATGAGATGGCATGGGTCCTGCGGTCACCAATGCCTTTTCTTGGAGATAATGATGCAAACCCTCCTAAGAAAGTAAAGAAAAAAAACATCTAGGAAATAAAACTTTTTTTAAACATTTTCTTAGAAGTGATAATCATTCCTAATAGAATAAATTTTAGCTTACTTTATAGAAAGTGTTTAAACTTATTGGAACTACAGGAACTTCTTTTGTTTCTTCTCTTTGGTAAATTACTAATGAGCCTCAAGGAACTATGGGGGGTGCTTCTGGAAAAGAAGAAATTCCCACCAACCAAGTTGCTCCTTTGACTGAAGGGGCATTTAGGACAGAGTAGCCAATATTTGTTCCTGACATTGATCTTGTTACTGCCACTAGGAGAGAGGATTCATATGGTAAATTAAGAGTGATTCATGAGAAGTTATGTGTAACAACAACTGACTTCCACTCTATGATACTTTAGGTTCATCACATGCACTATAAAATCATGCAACAATCGATGATGACCCCATAACTATTATTGAGGAGGCAGTTCGAGGTCAAAAGTTGTCAAAGGAGGGTCGTGACACAGTAACTCCATGTTCTCCCATTGGAGAGACGAAAAAGGTATTTGGGATATCATTGGATGCAATGATGTCATTGGCATGTATTTTTAAGCAGTATTAGAACATGTTAATATGCCAAATAATTTAGAATATTTTGATGTTCTTTGTATAGAACCAAATATGTGTGTGTTTTCATTGTTCATATTATCAATCTTCTTGTGATTAATTTTCTAACCATGATTGGTTTGAAATATGAAGTTCCACTTATAGAAACAGTTACAATGATGATGCCTGAAGCAAGTGTCAATATCATTGTTAGTACCACTATTGAAAAGATATTGGCTCAGCTGAAATTTGAAATAGAAAATCTTCTTGAGATTAATTTGGAGAATCCCTAGAATGTTGAAGAAATAATTTCCCACTAAAAGTCATCAACAAAAACTGTGAAAGTTGGGAATATTGGAGAGGAATATTCTCAAGATTCCGACCTATTATTAGGTAAGTATTACCAATATTTTGATTATGCTCACTCTTGTTATTATTTTGAAACTAACCATAATTTTAATTCACTATATATTATTGTCAACATCAATGGCTAGGTCTAGAGATAATTCTTTTGCATTAGCATAAACAGTATTAGGAAGTAAAGTGACCACTATTAAGGAAGGATAAGATCATGGCACTTTGTTAAGCGCATTAATCCAAGAATATGTTCCCCATTACGAAAGTGATTCTGAATCAGATCTGGAGCTGCATAAGGCTCTTCACGTTGCACGTCACAAGGCATGGAAGAACATATAGAAAATAATATATGAAATCCACCTTGAGGAACTATTCTAACATATTCTGTGGCTTTTATCTTTATTCAATATGTTGGGATTTGGTAGTTTTGGATACTGTGAAATACATACTTTAGTGACATAAATCATCTAAAAAAGGGAGAAAGAGTATAAACTTTGAAAAGATCTGGTAAAATCCAGTCTATTGGCCTACATTGATAAATTCTAAGCAATATTATCCCAAGTTGAAGTCAATCATAATACAAAGTTGACAGGACTCAAGAAGAAAGATAAAGAAAATATTGTTCAATAGTTACATCTTAAACAGGAGTTGGATATTATTACATGGGAGCTTGACCAACTTCATGATTCAATAGAAGAATTCTAGAAATATGGTGTAAAAACCATTGTGGATGCCAAGGAAGTTCTTCATCAAGATGAGGATAATGAGACTGGTTGGCTAACTAAACATCAAAGGGAATTTTATGGAGCTCTAGAGGCCATTAAAAAAATGGGAAGTTATGTAGAAAAAATCTTGTGATTTAAGATAGAGAGACTCCAATTTTTTAATGTTCCTCTTGGGATTTTTTACTCACCAATAAAAAGAATTTTTTCTCTAATAATCTATGTCTTCAAAGTTACTTACTTTTAATTTTAATGTTAAATTTTACTTCCATAATATGATGTTTTCATACTAGATTACCATAATTACAATTATAGGGATGGAATGCGCTCTTTTGTTTACATAATCCAATGGGCCTAGTGAGTGTAGTTTGATTTTTAATAGGGTTATGAAAACAACCCCACAAACATTGTATCTTTTGACTTTTTATTTCTTAATATTTCCTAAACCATACAAAATGTTGGTCCAGTGAGCTGAGACATCAACATTTGTCCAGAGTTCCCTTTGTGGGTTTTCAATCTGGTGAGTACCATTTATTTTATTAGGGTAGTTTAGAGTCATGCATATTGGACTAATAAGGATAGTTTTAATGTTCAAATAGCACTAACCATAAATTTTAAAATTAGATCCCAAATAAGGCTTAGTGGTTAGTAATTGCTCCAATATTAGTTAGATACTTCCAAGGGGAATCTTGGGTCATGGTGTTTATGGTCACCAAATCTAATACTTTAAGTATAAACATAAAGGAGGTATTTTCCAATAACGAAGTCATCATTACTTGAAAAAACTCATTATGGGGTTGTATTATACAAGGCCAATAGGGGCATGTGATGCATAGACAAACAATGGTATCTTTTGACTAGCATAACCATTATGTAAGATAATTTTATAAAAGGACACCTAATGGCATGTAAAGCATACCCAAACAAAAGATATCTCAAAAATTTGACATTTTATTGTTGATAGACAAGGGAAATTAAGATTTGGGTGACTAAAGATCACAGTGGGTGGTTTTTCCAAGGAAATAAATCAAATAATAAATGGACATATATGCCTATATAGTTTATGAATGTGGAAACCACTCCTATTCAAATTTGGTGTCTAAATAATAATTAAAATTGTTCAGAAAGGGGATTTATGACATTGTGTTGTGTAGTTTAGAACCAGGCAGGAAGGACATTCTGATTTGTAGTTTCAAGTCATGCTACAAGGAAATTGGAGGGATTTAATTTAAGGTCTTTAGCTTTGACCAAAGGTATATGAGTCTCCAATTTCTTGATAATTTTCCTAAAAACATGCTACCATATTCATGTATGGAAAGGGAGAAATGTAAACTGTGATTTAGGAATTTATGGATCTAAATAATGACATGGTAAAAAGGGCTAAGGGAATTTAAAGTGGTATATTCCAAAAAATGAAGTTACCACTATTTGAAAACCCCATTATAGGGGTGGTATTATGCAGGTCCAACTGGGGGAATATGTTGCATAGCCAAATAGTGGTATCCTTTTACTGAAATACCCATTATGTAGGTGAATTTTATAAAAGGCCACTGGGGGAACGTACTGTATAATCAAACAAAAATCTCTCAAGAATTTGAAATTTTATTTCTAAAAGTTGATGAATGTTTATGAAGATTCGTATTTTCTCAAGAACAGAGTTTGTTTTATGGAGAAAAATACCTGAATAGAGAAAGATTATTTCCAATCATGATTTCCAAAGAATCAGAGGAATAAAATTTCTACGAAGGTCTGACCCAAACGTAGGATTTATGGTGTTTGTATTTTTAAGTCATCCAACTAGGACCAGAATATTATGGAAATAATGGATGATATCTGGTTAAATGATCCTAGGTTATTTCAATATAATTTGAAAATATGGAGAGGGAAAATGTGTAAACTATAGTCTTGGAAACTTTCATATTGAGAGAAAGGTAATGGGAAAAATATATATGGATGTTCATTTTAAGATTAAGATTCTTGTATATTCTCATCAAATTTTTAAGGGGACAGAAGATTCTTTTACCAAGAATGAAGTTACCATTATTTGAAAAAACCAGTTATAGGGTCTATATTATGTAGGTCCAACTGGGGAATATGATGGATAGACAAATAGTGGAATCTTTTGACTAAAAGGCCTATTATGTAGGCAACTTATGCAAGGCCACCTAGGTCCATGTACTACATAGTCAGGAAAAAGAGTTCTTAGGTATCAGAAACTCTTCCACCAAAAACCGAAGAAATATAATTAAGATCTAAAAGTATTCAATATTAGAGTATGAAATACCAAAGGGGTGATATGCAATGAATATGATAAATATTTAAAATAATATTGGCCATGATTGTGGAGTCCCTTATATAGATCTCAGACATTTTTAAAATGGGGACATTTCTTGTTTCCTTGGTGAGATCTCTAAGGAGAGGACCCAAAATGAAGACTCCTGCATAGATTGTTAATTATATGTGGAAGATAGGTAAAAACATATCTCTTGGCTAAGACTATGAGCTAATTACTTGTTTTCACTACGTATCTCAATGGGATTAGAATCAATCTATATGTTGTTCTTTGGGTACTTTGCAGTTTAATTTCGTATAGCAAGAACATTATGTTGTTCAATTTAGAGTCATGCGTTGAAAAAATGAATTGATTCTAACGTGAAAAGGAATATTGTGGCTAGACCAGAGAATTGAACCCAGGTGTCACTATGTATCTTTCTGAAGCAAGAATCAAACTACATGTAGTTCTTGAGGTTTTTACCCATATAAACCACATTGTGACATGGGGAAGAGGGATTGTTTTGTTGTGGTTGGGCCCAAGATTAGATATTTAGGCATCTCTACGTATCCAATTGAAATGAGAATAAATACAAACATAGTTCTTGATAAAATCATTCCCTACACCAATTGAGTTTTATGTGATAGATGGGGGGCTTCTATCACATTCTGTAATAATTGTTAAACATAAAACAAAAGATGGTATGAAGATCAAACCATGAATCCTAGAAGAGTACACTGTATAAATTTGGTTTATATATAAGGTAAAAAGGGAAATAAATTTCATTTTGGTTGATTATAGGCATAATATTGGAGATCCAAGCATCTATATGTATCATATTGGAATGAGAATAAATCCACACATAGTTCTTAAAATGAGGTCTCTATGCAGATCTGATTCAAATATAGGGATAAATGAGACTCATGTGCTAATAAAGAGTAGCAATGATGTGAGTAATGCTTATGCACAGATGCTACTCATATATTTTTTTAGAGAACCATATGTAATACCAATTTGCGGTATCTTATGGGATTTATTAACATCAAATGAAGAAGATATTAACCGTATAGTTTAATGTCGTGTAGTGAGGACAAATGATGTCATGAAGTTTAACTTTGTGCGATAAGGAAAAAATGTTATGTATTTTAACATCGTGCAACATGAATACATATGGTTGTTATGTAGTTTAATGTCTTGAAAATATGACTTTATGTTGTGCAGTTTCAATTCATGCAGTGAAGACATTATGTTGTGCAGTTTCAAGTCACATAGCGAGGACATTATTTGGTGTGATTACAAAAACTACTTCTTAAAGAATCTTGCATTGGTTATAGTTGTAATAAGTTCTCCATCCATTGAGATTAGGGAATAAAATCTATTAGAGTAGACCTTATGTACAGAGTAAGTTCCATCCCACTTTGGCTCAAGCTTTGGAGTCTTCTTTCCTGATATCATGAGAGTCTTGAGAATTAATACCAATTCTCTTTAAAGAAATGGGCGTAGGTGAACTTTCTTGTTAAAATCTCATGCTATTCTATTCTGATATACTTCCAACTGATGAAAAGTATGAAATCACTTTTTTTCTAATCATTCCATCACATCAAATCACTTTTGATACTATTCATCTGTAGATAAATGATCACAAATTGCAACTCAGAGTGAAGAAAATTGAATTTCAATAGGAAAAACTGGTTTTGTTCCATACACCAATGAATATGGAGATACCTGAGTTTTATTATGAGTAGTAGTCTAAAAATCCCATAAAGAATGAAAAATTTTATCATGCTAATATTTCTTATCTTTATCCACCATTTTATGGAGTATATTCGATAATATCTTGTTGAAAGCCTCAATTTTTCCATTGGTCACTACATGATAGCGAGATGAATTATTCGATTTGATATTGTGCTCCTAATATAACTTCTTTACCTAGATAGAACAGAAAATGGTGTCATTTCATGTTAGTATAGTATAAAGAACACCAAATCTGGTAATGATATAATCTTTGAAAAAGATAGCAATACTTTTGGGTCTAACTTCTTTTAGAGGTATTGCATCACCTCATTTGGAGAAGAAATTAGTATCAATAAAAATATACTTAAACCGCTTAGTCGTAGTGGTAGGATAAGGTCATACTGCATCTATTCCCAATTTAGAAAATGTTTAGGAGTATTTATCTATGTGTTGCAACTCTGGTGGTTAATGAATGATGTTGGCATACACTTGGAAGAGGTTACACTTCTTGGTGAAATCTATGAAATCTTGCATCATTGAAGGCCATAAGTATCCAAGCCTTAAAATTAGATCAGAAAGCCTATTCTCGGATTGGTGAGCACCACAAGCTCCTATATGTACTTATTTCATGATAACTACAGTTTCTTCTCCATCAATACACATGAATAGTACTCCCTCAAATCCTTTTTTATGGAGGTATTATGGTGATCTGGACTATCATAAAGAGTGAAATTGACCACTCGTCGTTGAGTTTTCTCTTTCCTAGCTCTATTAGGTGGAAGTATTCTATTTTGAAGGTATTCAATGATTGGTTTCGTCCATCCTATAGTATGACCATATGACTCAGAAATAGGGATAATTTCAATAATTTCCTCCATTCTAGTTTGAACAAAAGTTTAAACCACACAACGATGGGAAATACTGATGATTATATTATCCTGATTTGGATCTTCCAGGGTTGTGGCTGCATTAGATAATGCATCATCTTGGGCATTTTGTGATCACAGGACATATGAAAATGTTGGATCTAAGGGAAACTAATCCATTAACCCTCTGAAAACATCACACAAATACATTAACTCTTCCTTTCAAATAGAATAATCCCCATTAATCTGTTTGATTACCAATTCTGAATCACCTTTAACTTTTGGGTGGTTTACTTGTTCCTAGAGTGTCCATTCCAGTCCTACAATGAGAGCTTGATATTATGCTTCATTTTTGGTACCTCATTTTGATAACAGGAAGGAATATGGTAACACATATTTTTTGGGGAGATAAGAACAATTCCTAACCCAACTTTATTGAGTTTATGTTTTTCCATTCTCTTCCCCGTTGGACTCTTAGATGCATCATCAAAGTATATTTACCATATTTTGGGATTATCTTGAATAGAGAATATTTCTTTATCAGGAAGTTCAGTATTAAAATATGTATCTTCGATATATGGGTTTTCAGCAAGGAAATCTTCCAAGGGTGGGCCTTTTATTTCTTTCTGAGGTTCAAACTCGATATCGAACTATTACAAAATAACTGCCCACCAGGCCAAACATATTTTAAGCATAGGAAGTATAAGGTTAAATTTGAGTGGGTTATTATGAGATACCAAGTGGACTCATGATGTTGCAGGTAGTTCCTCAGCTTCTGAACTAAAAAGATTAATTCTAGGCAGCACTTCACAATACCAGAATATCAAGTCTCCATGTCAAGCATGGTTCGACTGAGACAGTAAAGGCTATTTTCATTCCCAACATCATTCTTTTGTGAAAGTAAGTAACCCAGTGATATCTCTAAATTTGTCATATAAAGAATAAGCATCTTTCATTCAATATGTGGCCTTAATATTAGTGGAATCAAGAGATATTTCTTAAGGGTATCAAATGTCCCTTGGTAGTCTTATGTCCATTTATAAGTAACTCCCTTCTTCATTAATCTAGTGAAGTTTAAACACATTCCTACCAAATTGGTGATAAAGCACTGAATATAGGACAATTTCCCTTGAATTTATCTTAATTCCTTCATCTTTTGAGGAGGTGGCATGCCATTGATTTCTATTGTCCTATTAGGATCAACTTCAATTCCATGATGGCATACAACAAAACTAATAAATTTTCCAAAGGATACCCCGAAAGAATATTTCAAGGGATTCATCTTCAAATTATGTTTCCAAAGTTTACTAAATATGGTCTTCAGATCAGTCAGGTGATCAAAACATTGTCTAGATTTAACCGCCAGATCATCCACATAAAATTCAACAAATTTTCCTAGGAAGGGTTTGAATATATTTTTCATGGTATATTGATATGTTTCACCGATATTCTTTAAGCCAAATGTCATTACCTGATAGAAAAATACACATTTAGGGACTCTAAAAGATATATATTCTTCATCTTCTAGGTCTATTCTAATTTTTTTATACCCATAGTATCCATCCATGAAGGAGAGAGCTTTGTATCCAATTCTTTCATCAATAAAATGTTCTATGATTAGAACCAGAAAGTCATTATTGGGAAAAATCCGGTTAGGATCCTAGAAATTAATGAAAACTATGATTTTCTCATTCATCTTTTTCATTGGGGAAATTTTTCCTAGAAAATTGGGATATTTCACCTCCCTGAGAAAGTTAGCTTTGATAATATTGTCATCTTCAATTTCAATTTTAGAGGCATAAGTTGGGTGTGTTCTTCTTTCTGCCTTCTTAAATCCTCGATGCTCTTCTAGAAAACCCAAATAACGGGTAGCTATGTCGGGTTCAAGGTCTGAAATTTCTGTATAGTTCCAATAAAATTCATCTCGATTTTTCTTTATAAATTAAGTATACATCTCTTTCTATTCATAATTCATGATTGCACTAATTAGAGTAGGTGTTGATCTTCTTCTGTATTCTCTGAGCTCATCCTCAGTGGTGGATATGCCTTCCTCAAATGATGGGGGTAATCCTTAAGGTATTATTCTTATTATTCCTCATGTGTCACTTCATCTGTTTTTGATTTAATGGTAGGTGATGAAGCAAAAATTTTAGAGCTAGGGGAGGAGTCAGTATTTGGACATCCTAAAGAAGAGGCAACAATTTCTGACCCTAATGATGATTAAGGGTCTTCCTGAAGTATTAAAGAGAGAATGGTGGGTTTGGAATCAAAATCCTTATCATCCTTTATTAATGCGACAACTTATTCTATCCTAACTAATTAAGTAAAGACTTGCTGAAGTTCAGTGGATGAGATGAAGACATCTCCATTCAAGCTTTCATTATCAACAATTTCTTCCATGCTCTCAAGATTGATTTTCATAATAGACATTATGGAAGTCTCTAGATGAGTGATTATATTTGGGTATACCATTTAAATTTGATTGATAGGAAACACATAATGTATACCCAGATGTTTGAATGGGTTAGTCGGGATCTTTTCTAGACCATTCGGAGCGTTGATTCTTGTTACATCTTTTTCCACAGACTTTCTTCCCTTTGTGTGATATAATTCTTCCTCAATATACTGAGATTCAAACATTTTTAATAGAGCCTTGTCACCATTCATTGTCCCAATTTGACAATTGAAGAAATACTTGAGACATTGGTGATATGAATATGTAATGGCAGTATGTTGATGTAGCCAGGGCCTTCCAACTAGAATATTGAACTTTGTGTCCTTTAGGACAACCATGAAATATGAATTAGATACAAGATATCCAAACTGAGTTCTGAGTGTAATCTCACCTAGAGGTTCATATTAATTCTTTTCATAACCTTGCAACATCAATGTGGAAGAAGATAAGTCAGATTCAGTGAGACCCAATTGATGAAGTGTACGGATGGGAATGAGGTTCACTCCTCAGCCATTATCAATGAAGTCTCATTGAATGTCTTTATCATTAACCCTTACTGATAGATACAAGGTTCTTATGTGTACATGTACAAAATCAATATCATCTTCATCTGTGAAATATGTAACTGCATGACATTCTGCAAGATCATTCTCTATACGGTAAACCTCGGTAGTAGCAACCTTAGTTTCAAACTTTTTAGGACTTGAAAAATCCTCAATAAGTTATCCTTGAAGATCTTTTGATATATTCAAAGCATCTAGGATTGACAACATGGCTGGTACTTGGGCCAGTTGTTTAAAAACATCATACTTTTGGCCTAATGGTCTGTGTTTTCTAGTATGAAGATGCGGTTTTACAAGTTACATGGAAGTTGATACTCCTGATGTAGATATACCATGTGCCAGGGAAGAATCCAAACATACTTCTACTCTTGGTAGATTATATTGACTAGGTCTATCTATTAGTAGATAGATTGGTGGTATAGCCTCTAATTGGTCTTCCAAGATGTTCATTTTAGGATCGATCTTCTCATGTATGGGAGACTTCCCTTATTCTTACTGAGCCCACTAATGGGCTCTCCCATGATTTTCTACTATATAAATGGTTCGAGAAGGGGTATAGTTAAAATAGTGGCTTCTATAATATCCACATATTCCCATGTATCCTTGACCTTGACTTATTACCCTCGTTTCCCAATCAAGTGTATGGAATTCAGTTTCATAACTGAAATTATCATTTTCATAGGGATCTATTAAGTGGATAACATTAATGGAACCAAAGATCCATTCCTCATCTGATGAAGATTTTTCTTGACAAGCCAGTTCTTATTGTGTCATTTGGAAGGGTGGTTTTTGTACTTTTGGGATTTTTGTAATTAAATATTCCAAATTCAAGAACAAATTTGTCATTGACATGAGCTCATATTCTTTTGATTGTTATTTACCTTTTTGGTCATGTCACTTCTCTGAGTGTTGAACTTTAGAGGACAAATCTTTTGATAAAGATGGATTTTCTATAGCGGAAGTGGAAGGAGTCACAGTCAGTTGTTTCAACTGTTTTCATATAATTGTATGACTTCAGTTAACCATTTTTCTGACCATCCAATCATCATACTAATATGAATTTTTTCTTTTGACTTCCTAATATCCTTCTTCTTCCTTGGGCTAATGAACTTTTAAGTTTCACTTGTCCAAAGTCTACCATTTTATATACGAGGTATTTGATGAGTTAGTCATTTCTACTCCCACTTGGGAGGTAGATCCCTTTGGTATGATGAAGGTTTTGAAGTAGAAGTCGGTACAGGTGCTTGTTTGAGTGTGACTATAGCAGCCTATGCTATCCTTGTTCTCATTCCCCGGGATGATGGTATTAAATGAGATTTATCTTTGGTTTCCAAAATGTAATCCTACACCTTTTTTCTGATTGAAGAAAGGTCTCAAAACCCTTTTTTGAATTTCATGGGGATTAGTGGTGTGCATAACTCATCATAAAGATTTACTACACAGATTGGTAGCAACTCTTCTTGAAGGAGTGGTAGATTTAATGAATATTTTAATCATTTCCATCAAGATATGAAATCTAGAACTCTTTCATTATCTATTTGTTTGAAATTTTTAGGATCAAAAAATATTGTGTTTTGCAGCATTGAGCTGAATTGGAGAAGGAATTTCTGACAGAGGTCTTCTCATCCAGTAATTGATTGAGACTGCAAACTTGTATACCAGACAAAGGATGGACCCTATAATGATTTAACAAAGCATTTAAGCTTTACTACTTCTTGTTATTGAGGGTTCCCCATCATGGGATCATAATGAGAAACAAAATGTGTTAAGTGTTGCTTCGTTTCTCCCAAACCATTAAAGATTGGAAATGTGGTACTCACAAATTTTTGTGGGGGAGGGATTGGATCTACCCATTCATGGTAAGATTTATTTTCTGGTTGTATTAGTGAAAATCATTTTTCCATAGCTTCCAGTCAATTTTATAATGCACCAATTGTATTTATATGCATTTGGGGAATATCTAGATGAGTTGGGACCTGTATAGGTATAGTAGTTGGAGCATGAATTGGCACGACTACTGGAAAAACCACTGGTGGAGGTGCTGCTGATATTTTTCTTGGATAACCCATGGGGACAGGCCTGTTAAGATATGTTTGATCCTGTTCTGGTTGTATACCCAATAGAGGTAATTCATTATCCACATCTTTAAATGCAACAAACCCTCTTTGCTGAGGAGTTTTTACTAGGTGTGCAAGATGAGGATCTACTTGCGAAGCACATCAAGCAGGAATGTAGTTTCAGAGTAACTCTGCATTTAGTCTTTTCAACCCCTTCATCTTTTCCTCCTGTTGGTAAAATCATTATTCGAGAGAAATAGATTTACCTTATCTAGTGTAAAAGTGATACATGATATAACCTTTAAATTTCCACTTGTAAGATGTCTTTAAAAGAGGTGGGATTTGGGTACATGAGGTAATACCTAGATTCTGGGTAACCCTTTGATTTTGGTTATGCATGCCACCTTCATTTGATTCAGTGTGTACCGTATTATGACTAAAAACTTCATCTTCAAATCCCCAGAACTCGGATCATTTTCTGGAGGATCTTCCATAATGGTATTAATGACATTCACCGAAATATAATGCATTAATTACATGTTGTCAATATCTCTGTAAGATCATTTCTTTTTGTGCCCTCCATGAGACATTGTTCTCTTATATTTTAATTTACCAGGAACTATTTGATAGACATTAACCTAAAGGGTATCCTTGGATAGTTCAGTTGAACATTCTATTTGTGTATTTTTCCCAAATCGGGAGAAAACTGAATTCCATTGAGGAGGGGATTGTAGATGTGAAATATCCCCCAGCCCTACAGGCTAAGACTGTTCTTTTTATTCTTCTTCAAACCTTCGAACTTTGATTATTGAATTCTAAGGTTGAGTTAAACAATTCCCCAACCCTATAGGTTGGGGTGGATCATGAACTAATATGGATTATATTAGCACAGATACTCTTCTGATTTTACAAATTCTGGTCTAAATATTGGCTGAGTGCATTATCTGATAGCAACTTAAATCACCTATTTTGGAAGACCATTGTGTTATTTCAGACATTTTCCAAATTTGATGGCTAACATCCTCTAAGATACATTCCTGCTTAATGTTATCATATGCTTGATGAAAAATTTATCTCAATAGGTTTCTCTATTTGGGCCTAACTTTGGTGAAAATCGATTGAGGCTTGTTCTTGTTGATCATTTCTTTGGTTATGAATATAATATCTTTGTTGTAGCCAGCCTAGGGAAATAATATTGCATGAAACCAATTTTTTTGGGCTTCACTGATTTTTAGAGTGTAGAGAAATTCAATGCTTCGTGCGCACTCCATCCTCTGATATGAACAATAGATAGTGTTTCCAAAATCAATTGTTGCATGTTCTTTAATGCATTGAGTCATGCGCATTGAATCGATACATGTTTCTTCTTGACCTTTAGATGTTAGGAAAATTGGAGAGATGCCAACTCTATTTGGTGTTGTAACCATTCTATTACCCTAACATGACTTTGATATTCATCATATGGTAATACATTGTCTTTTAGATGAGGAAGAGTCTTCCATATGTTGAGTTGGATATCATGAATGCAATATTCTACCATCAATTCTAGAATGTTGTATTGAGAGGTTTACAAAGGCCAGAACATGACTAGTATTTCACCCTTATCCAATTGTTTTTTCATATTCAACATATCCTCCTCATATTTTTCAAGAGGTTTCTCAAATTGGTCCAACTAAAGGGGATGCTTCTCAATTATTCTATCAAAAACAATAGGATCAGTTGTTTTTTCCTCTTCCATAATAGAAGGAAAATTATCCAAGGGAGGTTTTTAGAATGATAGTTTCTTTGGTATTTCTTATGGTTGAGAAATTATTTCACCTGTTAATAATAATTCATCAAACATGACTAGCCTTATGTTGGAAAGTTCCTCGAGATAAGAGGGCTTTCTCATCACTAGATTATCAATTGGAAAATTATTTTGACAATAAGAAACACTAATGTAGAGATAAATTTCACAAAAAATGACATAATGGGGTGGACCACCATGGTGTATTACAATAAGGGATAAATTATTTTGATCCTCAGTCTTCTAGACACATGGGGGGTTTCTGTGGCTCTCATCTAGAGATATGTTCTCTAGATTGACAGAATTTTCATGAATTAATCCTTCATGATTATGTTTTTGAATTTGAACTTCAAAATTACTACTATTGCTCCAATAATTTGGTAATGGGAGGGTAGGATATAGAGTTGAAGTAGATAAATGTTTGAGGGCTTCAAGAACTCCAGCATCAAGAGGAGTCAGATCACAGATTGACTCTTGATTTTCCAACTGTGTTTGGAGATACTTATTATTAGATGCTCCTTTACACGTAGTTGGGGCCACTTGCTGGGAGAAGTTTTTATCATGATCATGTTTATGTTCCATCTTCTAGTGGTCATTAGAATGGTCCGATTATATCCAATTGGAAAGGGTGTATGTTCCTGATCTGGTTGTTTGTATGATATGGGCGAGTATACCCCATAAACCTCATGAACTGGAATAGAGGTGTGTATCAAAACTAGGATGGCATGATGATGAGTAGTCCAAGGTGTGGGGATAGAATTATGTGTTTGTCCCATTGGTACTATTGATGTTTCCATTATGATATTCTAGAAGGCATCCAGAATATAGGCATGAATTTTTGTTTTCCCTTTCACCATTTCTAAAATGTGTTTGGTGAATTAAATGGTAGGAATGAGAATATATTTTTGTTCTGTATCTGTAGTAGATGTATATACCTACTCATATCCTCCATTTCCTATTAGTGGATATTGACAGTACTCATGTGTGGGGGAATAGAGTTGAGTCTGACCTAGGTTTGTCATCGGAGCTTTCCTACTAACTTCTATGGGTTCTAATAAATGATATTGTTGGTAGAATTGATGGATCCTAGTAGTTGTATGTGCCTGCTAGATATTTTATTTAAATCATGGTTGACAGACTTCTTTCAATGCTAATAGACGAGACTGCTGGTACGATTGGTGAGTGCAGGCAGGTGTATGTTCCTACTTACAAGTTTCCACCATATTTGATTGGTGGGTTTCTATGAATGCAGCTAGACAAGTCTACTGACTGGATGATAGTTTTGAAGAAGGTGTAAGTGCTCACTCATGATACTCCATCAAATTTAAATAGTGGGATTGATTGAGCTCCACTAGACTAGTCTACTGACTGGAAAAATTATAGCGAACTGGTGTATATGCTCATTCGTTATTTTCACCAAGTGATATTGATGGACTTCTCCAAAGGGTGAAAGGGTATAAACTGCTCCATGTTGGTCGGATATTATACCTGTAGATTCTTCGTTCATGCTTGGGTTTGAGGGACTTGTTCTGAACAACCGAAGGAAACACCCCCATCATGTTGGGGGGTTACTACCGCATGATTCTGTTGGTTGTGATTGTTGGAGGGATACCTCAAGAAGGACCCATGTGTCTTCAATTTGAGTTCATGAGTGACCTCCTAATCTACCTCCCTATAGTATGTAAGGGACTATTTATTTCATTCTAGGGATAAGGACCTAAAATGGTTGAAGATGGTGGTTGGAATTGTCTTCTTCTTAAACACCATTCATCATTGATCAGATGATCAAGGATTGTTCTTAACTTAGAGAGAATGTCTAGAATCCTCTAGGGTTGGGATAGTACCATGTTGATAGTATTACTGAACCAATACATTTGATACCTAGAATTGAATACACTGAGTTAGTGATGATGTCCATCCAGTGGACAAGGATCTAGATTGAGCAGAAACCAGGGCATTCACAGGTGAAAACTTGAAAAAAACCATTTGGAATGAAGGGAGTTCTTGAAAAAAAATTACAAATACAAAAAATGAACTCCATTGAGAAAAATATTTTATATGGACACATGCATGATAGATTCCTTTTTCTGGCCTTCCTTTATCAATTGATAGGGGAATGAAAGATCGGTAATACTATCAACATGGTTAAGGATTCACATTGGGTTCACCATTTTTTGTTTTGTCTCCAACAGAATGTGTGTTTTGGTTAGAAATCACTACATCCAGGCAGTTTCCATTGGATTTATTTATGAAACCGGAAACATCTGATGCTTATTTATCCAAAGGTAACTTCTTTCCAAAGGCAGGAGTTCGTTTGGTTTGGACCTAGATACATACAAACATACATTGGTCGAGAGGATGGGAGGACAGACTCAACACACCCTTTTGAGGACAATTATTGCCTACTCCAGTAATCTTATAGATTTGAGATATTTTCATGAATCCTTATTAATTTTAAAATTATAACATTTGTTTCCCTTAGAATTTTCAATCAATTATTATCATGTGTGAAATTTAGAATCATTTGTACGTATTTTAGGTTCTTCATTAATGGAGTTGTCTATATGTATTAAACATTCTATATTAATGGTATCCTCTTATATACTATTTAGATATTCTTTTAACCATTGTTATGATAATACTGGTTTTTAATCCAATCAGTGGGGCACTCTGGAATTTATTATCATATAGGGAGATGAAAGTTTGTTTTGACGTTGGAATCGTACCCATAAATGGGATACTTACATATCCTTGTGAAAGGAATCAGAACCCTCATAGTTCGGTGCTGCTTAATGGGACATGTCATACCTTTTAAGGTCATGTGATAAGGACATAACAGTACAGTTTATTATCATATGGTAAGGACATCTAAGCAGAAGGTTCTTAGTCAATGATTGGTGTGGGCCTTATGTCTAAGCAGCCCAAGGAATCTGTAAAGGATATGAGTTTCCAAGTTGGATTTGACCATGTTGGGAATATAGACCAGGGAGAGCAGGGTTGATTTGGAGTATTGGGTTTGAACCACAAGGAGGATTAATATGTATCCTACTTGGATGGGAATCAATCCCACATAGTTCAATGATTCTCATAGGGGGGTATGACCCTTTTGAGAGAAATAGTTTGGTTATTACTCATAAAGAGGATGCCTGAATTAAGGGAATTAGGGTTGGATTCTTAAAGAGGTTATCCAGTGATCTTGGGCCCTAATAAAGGCTTCCTACGTATACCAATTATTGTGGGAATCAGAGTTCTCATATGTCAATATGGGTGGATTGTGTGGATATTGTGATCATCACAATTCTCTAAGACCACGTGAGTCATGTTTGGTGTGAAAAACAAGAGTATTTGAAAGATTCAACAAACCACTCACTTTTTCTTCCACTAATGGAAGAGGGCGGCCTACAGAAAAAGAAGCCGAGGCAATGGTGGTAAAGGGCGCAGAACAATGAACCCTTCAATGTGAAATGAAATTAAAGGTCATTGGATTTGGCCCGAAAGGCAAGGGTGTTATTCTAGGAGGAATTCTTTAATTGGATCCTAGGAAATGAGTGAAACTTTTCCTTTGTTTAAAGGAAAAACAAGTGTGACCCTAACTCTCCCTATATGGAATCGAAGACTCTGGGTATTAGAGAAAAAAAGGGGGGGATATAGTCTCATCCCCAGAATCAAGTATTGGGAACTTCCCAACACTATCTCTAGGGTAAGGATCCATGTGACTATAGATATATAAAGATAAATAAATCCCAAGGATCCTAACTCCCTTAGAATAGAAATGTGGTAAACCTATGACTGTAGATAAACAAACCCAAATAAGATACATGATGATGTTCTCTTCCAAAATGTTTGGTAAGTCAAGAGGTTTTGGTGGAGGTTTCAACATAATCCCTTTCAGAAAAGGGATCCAATAAAGAGGAATCATTTCCATGAATGAATTTGAAGAAGACTTGTTTAAAGGATGGTATAGGTGAAAGGGATAAGGTGAATCAAAGATGGGCACCAAAGTAGGTATCAGGCATGCAAGTATAGGTGTGTAGGTAGGATTGGGTGACATGATGTTTACTTAACTGATGAACAACCTAGATGTTAAAACATGGGAGATACTTGACTCAAGCCTTTAAGAGTATTCACAGGTATTCCCATAAGTGGGGTGATGAATCTCTTTTGGTAGGAATGGGTGGCGTACAAGTGTTTCTAGTTTATAGAGCTAAGGCGCTTTAGGCGTACAAGTGTTATGGATTTCAAACACTAAAAGGAATTAAGTCCTATGATCCTCCTTTAATCCCTCCACCCTGTGTGTTTAGGAACTACCTATAATGGTTTTAGAAGACTTGGGAAAAGCACTAGGGTGACCAGAGCAGCAATTAAGGTTCAGGGAAATTTTTCCATATAAATGAAGACCCCAAGGGTCTATTTATAGGAAAAAATATGGCCCTTGGTGAAAGGAGTTTGGGCACACAAGTGGGTTGCACACCAACATTGTGGTTCACAAGTGGATGTATACTGATTTGAATTCTATCAACTGGGGTGATTTCAAACTTTAACCTTTTTAAATCACGAAATTCTCTATGTATTTTCTCCCCTTTTTTCTAAGGCATTTCCCTTTTTCATTTTTTCATTGATGTGATAGAACATAGTGTCAATATTAATATTCTATGATTTTTTGTGTATTGAATATTGAATATATTTTTTTTATATCCAATTGTTTAATGTATAATTATATTTTATATATAAACTAATTTTTTTGGTTAATTATCACTTCAAGTTTATGATCTTTGTAAGGGATTGTTTAATAATCTCATTTTAATCAGAATTTTTTATAATTAAATTTCCATTGAAGGAAATTATTTTATCACTATATAATAAACCCATTTAATTTTATTAAACTATGGTTATTATTTATTTATTTTCAAGAAATCATACCATTTTTTCACTCTTTGGTACTTAAAATTATTGAGAAAATGTTTTAAAAATACAACTTCATTTCTCTCTTCAGTCAAAAATCATTTTCCTTCCAAAACCATGATTTCAAAAAAAATAAAAAATTATTTAAAAATATTACAAATGATTTATTAAAAACATGTTTACTCATGTTTGACTTTTTACAAAAAAAAAATCAATGGAACCTTCATGTGGTTTTCAAAACAAGACATATTTGGATTTTACCAAAAAAGTGAAAGGAATTTTTGTTTTAACATGTATGAAATAAATGGAATTTCTAACTATCATAACCACTCAATGTTTTAAAGATTAATTTATTAGTTTAAAATTTTATTTTCAAATAAAATTATATTTAAAATATTTTATAAACTTTGAGTTTTAAAATTATTTTTAAAGTAAAAAAAGGATATTTTCCCCAAGAATGTTTTTAATGACACTTTTATGGTATTTCTATTCATCAATGAGAGAAACCCTTTATTTTTTTATATTACACTGGGGATATGTTATATTGATACTATATTTATTCAATCTATGGATTATTTATGATATTTTTGACCAAGGAAAGTATTTTCATTCACTTTCATAATTAATTTTTTAGTTGTTATCTTTCTCTTAAAAAATCCACTTTCCTATGATCATTAGAAATTAAATTTTCCATAAATTTCTATATTATTTATAATGTGTATTTTTATTTCATAAACCATATCTCATTTCTACATATTTTTTTTCTATATTTTATTTTATTTTATTATCTAGGAAAATATTTATAAATCTATATTCTTTACTCAATACATATATTTGATGATAAGGAACACTATTAATAAATTAAATACATTATTTGATATATGGGGAATTCTTTGGACATGCAATGATGAGTGGGTCCCATAATTATACATCCCCACAATGCATTAATAATATTATGAGGCATATCAGTAAACTAGAATAAATGGGTTTCTACCTGTAGTTTTAAACTTTCTTTTGAAAGATATTAACAGTAGAGGTATCATGTGAGTGAGAACATAACATCCAATGATTATGCACTTCCTTTTTTAAGAATTTAGTTATTATTATCCATGATATTTTCACAATGATATTATCTCTATATGCATTTAATTATCATTTATTGATTAAATAAAATGTTATTTTAGTTATTTACCTTTCCATGTTGATTATTTTTTAACTAATCATGAAATTAGAATTATTTAAATGGAATTACTGTTCAGTTATTAAACTTTCTGTGTTGATTATGATTATTGATTCCGGATAGATTCTATTATACTTAACTCTTACTGATTATCTGAGCTCACCCATATTTTATTTCCTTTCTTATGAATACATGAAGTGTAATATAAATGATATGAAAGGATATGCTAGAGGGAATAATGTTATTATAAAAAAAATTTAATTTTACTTTTTGTTTCCAAATGTAATATAGAAATCATGTCCATATCCAGTATACTAATACTACTAAATTATTCGGTCCTTCGGGATTTGATTCCTTGTATATTAAATGTAATAAAGTATACACCAGCTCTAGGTTACAGGTGTTAGGATCACTATAACGTATATTTTGGTGGATGTAGTATAAAAATTCTTACATGGGGGGGATATCACTTACTTAGATTAAAGGGAGATCTTGAAAGAGTTACCTGGTACACATTAACTCTGGGAATAAAAATACCTATCAGTGTAGTATCACAAGTAAGCACATGCTCAACCAATTGTTTTCATATTTAAAGGATTCATGTCGAGTTAACCTTTTTATTTATGAAAAATAATGTTAAAATAAAATTAATTAACACTATGGTAATTCAATTAATTAGTTTTTATATATATTTCACATGAGGTTCACTATTTTTGTTTCCGATGGAAAATCTAAAGGCTCCCTCGTCTATGATAGTTCAATGTGAATGTTTTTGTTGGATTTATTTCAAAAGGTAGGATTTAAAGGGTGTTTCTAGACCACAATGATTTATAATGTGTGTTGTTCAAGCTTATAGGAGTCTGAGATCATCTATAATTTTTGAGGTGGAATTATTTCTTACTCTAGGGCTCCGTTATTATTTTAAGACATATTTCATGAATCCTTCCCAAATCACAATTCCTGATTGGTTTCCCTTTATTCCAATTCTTGGTTTTTGACATGTGTGTGTTTGTGTGTGAATGTTTTAATATATAATAGGTTATTCATATTGTTCTTATTATTTAATGTTTCTTAGTTTTAGGGTATTAATGTTTAAATCTACATAGCTAGGTACTCTGGAATTTTTCTCTATCTAAAAAGGTATCTTGTATTCATGTTGTTGGGATTAGACCCATAAAAGGAATTCCTATGTTTCCCTATAAATGAAATTATATCCCATATAGTTTGTTGTTTATTAATAATAGATGTCATACCTTTTAATTTCATATTACAAGGACAAATTCCAAGAAATTTAAAGTCATGTGGAGTGGAATTATTGGTGAAAGATTCTTAGAAACAGTTGATGTGTTACTTATTAATAAACAACACATTATTGTTGATATAAAAATAAATACAAAATAATTAATATTTATTTGACTATGTTCATGGAGATAAGTACCACTGAGAAGGTTATATCCTTAGTTGGAATATAGTCTAATGGGGATGGTTTTTGAGGAATATGGACAAGATGAGAATGATATGGTAATTATCTGGAACGAATATAGCCCTCTGGGTGGAGTATCATATTGTTATAAATATGTACTAATGAATAAATGATAGATTTGGATGTTATTTTTTAACTTATGAGATGCGTCATATATATCCTTATTGAGAATAATCAAATCCCACATATTTTTAGGTATACATTTTAAGGTCATGTGAAAGAACTAATCCATGTAATTTAACATCATGTGGTTAAGACATTGTCATGAATTTTAACATCATGTGACAAAGATGTTAATATTTTTATCTCAATAATTCTAATGAAACAATCAACCAAAAATTATAACCCACATGAATTATTCTTAGTTAAATAAATAAGACCTAATAAAAGGTCGGTTATATTAGATGAGAGTATAAAACAGAGGATTGAGTTGGGCTTAAACATTTGGATTCCCTTAGGTTGTTCACTAATGAATATTTGGCATGATATCATTAATGGTGGAATTATTGACTTGATATTACACATGGGAAGGAGGTTTAAAATGCTTATCAAAAACTGGGGGAGCATCAATGGGGATTTTGCATGTGTATGTGTTGTCCATATATGGTTTTCCTTAGATTTTTTATCTCTCTTAGTGATTAAAATATTAATGTGGACATGAATGGTGCTTACACCTATATATTAAGACCATTTTTATGTGTATCATTGATTAGAATCAGGGACTAGTATGAGAATATTGAACCAGAAGAGACTACTCCAATGTCCTTAAGATAAGTACCCTTGTTATTAGGGGAATTCATGATTGTGATCATCCCAATGGTTGTACCTATCTGAGAGGATAATTATCAAGCCTCCTTTTATCAATGGAATACATGATCAAAGTTGGGAACTTTGAGGAATATGGAGACTCATAGCTTCAAGGTTAATATGATTTTTCTTCAAGATTTTTCATACAGGGAATTAAGGATAAACAATTATTCTTCCCCATTCTGATCTAATACCTTTTAGATCATGGTTTTGTTTAAATTTTATTGGTAAATCTCCTTTAAAGAGGTGGTATGTGATCCTCCAAAGGTCAAAAATCCAAATATGGAAAATCTATTTCCTTCCAATGATATGAAAAATTCAAAATGAAAAGAAATATCTTTTATGGATGTAGTTTGTACCATGTATCTTTCAAGGTATTATTCCAAAAACCTAGGTTTACGTAAATGAATATTAAATTACCTTTGTGGAGTACTTAATTCATTTCACAAAAATAATTCCCAAAGACTATATTAGTTTAGTACCTTTGGAAACATGGAATACATTATTCTAATTTAGTGAAAGTTCTTCAACATCCCCTATAAATATCTTTCCCTTTATTTTTCCTACTTAAAACCTTTATTTATATCCTAGGGAAAAGAAATCATATGAAAATGTCAAGCTCATATGCTCAGTAAGGGTAAATGAGGAAAATATCAAACAAAACATGAACATAAGAATGTAAAAACATGAACATAACTTTTAAAAATAATATTATGTATAACATATATCAAAATATAGATTCATTAAATAAATATTAGTATTTTATAAGGCATATATCATAAAGTAACATGATCCATGAAAAAATAACATTAGCATAAAACATGGAATTGTGACAATAACATAACCATAGAAATTAATTTATATATTAGACCAGGCTCATTTCCAAGACCATCACATTAGAAGAAGTACTTTATTGAACCAAGTTCACTCCTCATTCCAACCTTGTATTACTGAACCAAGTTTACTTCCCATTCCATCCATGTATTACTGAACTAGGTTACTTTCCGTTCAATCCCCGTATTACTAAATCGAGATCATTTCTCGTTCTATACCTATATATATCATGAGATATAAATATTTAGCTAATTAATTAGAGGGGGATATAGGTATCAGCCATATCATATTTAAAACAATACATATTTTTTCAAAAAGAACATAAATCATTCATCATATCATTGCCAAATTTGTTTTATAAACATCATTCCATCGTAAATTAATCCATGAAAAAAGAAATGGATTTCATAAATATCATTCCATCATAAACATAATAAAATCATATAAATAATATGGATAATATCATTGAAAATAATTACCCATTAAATCATATATTACATCAAATAATTTAATAGTATATGTAAAATAATTTTGACAGAACACTTGAAAATAATTCTTGAAGAAAATATCCTTTCTTCTTCGAAAATGTCTTTTTTTCTTAAAAGGTTGTGTAATTTTAAAAGAAAATAATTAGTTTTAAAATAACCTCATAATATTTTAATATAATATTAAAGGAAATAAATCATTATTAAAGCATAAAATTCTTTTCATACTGTATAAGTTAAAAGAGAACATTCTTCTCATACTTTTTTCGGAAAAGTCAAAAAGTAACTCATTTAGAAAATGAAAGAAACATTCCTTTAAAATAGTGTAGTAAAAAGTAAAAATGTCTAAAAATGGAATTAAAAATACATAAGATAAATATTAAAACAATTTATGAATACATTTTTAGAAAACATGGACATCGATGATAAATATTCCCCAACATAAACTTAAAATGAAACAATTTTAAATATTGAAGAGATCGTGAAATAAAATCTCTTCACTTTAAAATTAATAGAATCATATTCCCTATGAATGAAATAAAATTATTAAAATAACATATTCTTCTAGATAAGACTCATAAAATACATTCATTGGAAGTATATACACCACTAAGAAGAAACAAGTAGTCTATATGGTGTGTGTCTCACAGAAATAAAGGTGAGACAAAAATAATCCATTACCTTAGGTATGATTCCCTTGGTACGTATCTAAACCTCTTGTATAATGGTTTAATTAATTTTTTTAACTTATTATAAAACCATAATTTTATTTATGATACTAAATATGATTATCTTATCACTTTTTCTTTGATAACATTTCATTATTACTCATCTTTCGGGTATTAACTCCTTCAATTTCTCAGGCATATTTTGTCATGTAAGTTTTGATTCTTCTTCTTAGTATATGGTTATATAATGTTCAAAATTAAATTAATTTAATATATGTCAAATCTATACATTATATACATTTATATAATCATTTTTAAGGAAGATCATGTAGAATGAATCGCATCGCATCGTGGAGATGGTTGGTCGTACAAACACACGAGCAATGATATCATTCCCTTAATTGTGTAATAGTATATATTTTGTTAAATAATAAATATAATGTTATAATAATTATATTTATTTATTATTTTTAACTTTATACCCATCCAAATAAAGTGGTGGTGAAAAACAGATTACACCATCGTGTGGTGATGGTAAGTCCTACGTATGCAGGCGTGGTGATTTTTTTATAAAGGATAAAAGGTAGAATATGGTTTTTACATAATCATAATAACATCTCATAATATATTTAATAATTGATTTATTACATTATAATGGAAACAACTCATGAATATAAAGTATAAGAATAAATAATTTTGATTGAATTGGTAGAGGAGATTACCTCTTCTTTGATGAGATCTTTCTAGATCTCCTCTTAAAGCATCAGATTTGGTCTTTGGAGAAGACTAGAACCTCTAGAATGTGACTAGGGAAGTTTATAATGTTAATAGGTAGGGTATGGCTGATACTGAATGCTCAAAGTTAAGAGAATAAGTGAGAGAGGATGTTCCCTTTTATAATTGAGGTGAGGGGCACTTTTGGAATCTCAAAAAATATTAATTGATAATAAAATCCAAACCCATAAAAAACCGAAAAAACTTAATAGTTCTGAATATGAGATTAGATAAATTTTTAATCTCTCCAACCAATAGATTTTAGGCAATTTTTTCTATCAATTTAAACATTATCATTTTAATTAACACATAGCAATTCTATTTAATTCTTTTAAAGGTAACAAATATTTCAATATTAAAAGGGTGAAATATTTACTTATTTTATGTCAATTAGATAATAAGTGAAACATATAGAATGTTTTTAACCATATAATAATAATTTTATATTTTTAAAAATATTTTCCTATTTTTAAATAATTTAATAAAACATTATTTTGATAGAATATCAATAGTGTCAACTTTCACACTATTCATTTCTTGGGTATTTAAAAATATACAGATAAGATGTTAACCTCAAACCCAATATTTTATTATATCCATAATGGGTTAAGGTCAAACATTAATTTTTTTTGGATATATTAATTATTAAAAAATATATTTAATTTAATATTTTTAATAACATTAATTTGATATTTTCATTAACAAAATAATTACTACATCAGTTTTGTGTAATTATTTAATATACTTATTTTTTTGGTATAAATTCAAAATAAATGTTATATTTATTAAAACATGAATGTGACAACTTTTAAATAGTATGTTAAAAATATTATATTTATTAAAACATGAATGTGACAACTTTAACATATCTTTAAATAAAATATTATATGTGTCATAGTCTTTTCCATTTGGTTCCAAATGGTCAATAACTCGACCAATGGATTATTATGGTTGATATATACATGACCAATCATATTTTTCCTTGTCGTTTTCTCTTTTAATGGTTACTATCATTTTAATAAAAATTATTTTATTGATTTTTCGTCAATTAAATAATTTCAGGATCATCATTGTATAAGCCTTTATGGTAGTTATTTATTTTCTAAAAATTACAAATAAATTGCCATGATAAATAAAAAATTAAATTTCAAATGAGTATTTATATTTGAATTTATATATTGTATAAACTTATATTAAAATAGTATATTTATTAAAATTTGAGTAAGACATCTTTAACTTTTTTTAAGTAAAATATATTTTATGTTCTAATACTATCTAAGTGGATTAAAAATGATACCATTTAGACACAAGTATGATTTAGTTCTAAACACACCCATAAAATGATATTAGGATAAGTTCTAGGATAATTTTATGATATTATTTCTACCCTTAGTTACCTGATTTATCTTTTTACCGTATTAATAAAAATTACTAAAGTTACTATTCATATTTCCCAAAAAATAAAATAAAGATATTAAAGTAATTTAGACCCAATTATTTCAAAATATGGAATCCATTTTTATAAATACTGAACACATAAGTTTTAGTAATTAATTTAAAATTAATCACACGGTTAGAATGACAAAAATTAGTTTTAAAAATTAAAACATACAAAATATTGAAAAGTTTTTACATCTAAATTCAATGTAAAATTAATTACAATAACATAAATTATATTAAATGATAAAAATATAATATATTCATACTTTAAAAACATTAAAATATATAATTTAACACTATAAATAAATTTGAAGAAGAAGTAGTTTTCAATTAAAATACATTATTTTTTACTATTCATCAAAACATGAATCTTATCATAAAAATACCAAAAACCAAAAAAAGTAAATTTTTTACTATGATTTAAAATAAGAATTTAATTTTTTTCAAATTTAATATAAAAAGGTTGAAAAACATGATTTAAAATGGATGCACCATCAAAAGTCCGCAAAACTTCTTTTTTGAAAAATACTTCTTTTATCCAAAAATAAATAAATTTTTTCTTATATCCTTTCTAGAAATCATATAAGATGAATTTTAAAAAATTTATTGAATATATATTACATATATATTTCATTAATTAAATCCATCAAGAGTGGTTTTTCTATTTTATAAACTCACTTATTTTCATTTAAATAGTTTTTCAGAAAAAACATTTCCTTTTATTTAAAGAGGGTTTTATTTTCATTTATAATTAATTTCTCACCAAATAATTAATTATATAAACATTTTTATAGAATATTTTCATAATTTAGTTAATAATATTCATAACCTCCATTATAATGGCTAGGTTATAAGTTAACATAATAATATTTAGTTCATTTAAACTCGGTTTTTCATGAAATGAAATCTATCAACAGAACACGAAATTGTGTGTAACACAAGACAAGAATAGTGTTGTGTGTACTAAAAGATAATTCGATGTTGTGTGTAATGAAATATTATCTTGGTGTAGCATAAATCACAATACATCCTAGAATTTAAAACAAATCTATCTCATAAAATTCTTGGGGTGTTACATTCCACCCCCCTTAAAATTAATTTCACCCACAAAATTCATCTTGGTTATAAATGGATTATTACTTGAAAGTTTATTTAATAGAAATACACATAGTAAAAATGAATAATGAAACTTAAATTTAAAAAGGAATGTTAGAAAAATAACAATTACCCAATATAACTCATAATTCTGATTCTACGTAGGATAACATAGGTGAAGATTTGGGCATGGAGGAAATTTGTAAATAATCATAGAGATTGATAAAGACCACAGATCACAAGAAAGTGGGTGATCCAGATCAAGTTAACAATCACAAAACCATATAATAAAGTGGCGTTAAAGGGTTAATTTATATCATCAAAATGATGATAACAAGACAACCTTTTTACATCATGTTTTTTTTTCTAATTGTAAATAATTTTCATCAGAATACATACTAACTTGATTTTAGTATGATCTCACTATTTTTCATTCCATGACCAATTTCTACTTCATCTATTATTCTAAGAAATGAATTTAAATTTTGAATTTATAAAATACTAAAAAATCATAATTTCCATACATATATTGAAAAATCATTTCATCATTATTTACAAAAAAAGGTTAGCACAAGTTATCAAATATGTGAAAAAAATCTACCTATAGAGAGAGAATACTTTAATCTCACAATCTTAATCTAAATTTTATCTTAAAAATTCCATAAATGGATAACCTTAAAATCCCTCTAAAAGATGAAAATCCAAAACTTTAGAAAAAGGTGAACTAAATCAGCATATCATTTATACCCCATATATCATAAAGTAACTCTTTTTGGTCACATTCCAAACATATGAATGTCTTTATCGTGTGTTCTCTTGAAACGTGGTAACAACGTAAATTCCCATAAATACTTATAGAAAACATTCTTGTTTACTTTTTCCAAATTTTATTGGGTATATTCCTTAAGTAATTTTTTTTTTACAGTATTCATGATAGTATAACCTACTTGTCAACAAATCATTAATTAGTATCATCCAATTAATCATATTCAACTTATATTTATCCAAGATAAACAAAATTTTTACTACATATTGAACACATTAAGGGTTACCTTACCTTAATAAAAATATTACCTTTCCTTTAATTCACATTTATATGTCACCTTCACCATTCAATATATTATTTTCAATCCTTAATCAAAGACTTATACTAAAAATAATTATATATAATACTTGAATTCCAAAAAATATACACGTCAATCGTCCAACATTATTCTTAACCAATTACTTAGGCTTCATTATTTTTTCATTCTACAAATATGAAATTTGAACCATTTATTAAGGATCCTAAAACTTAATATAATCATTCTTATTATGTTTAAGGTAAGATATATGGTTAAATCATCAAATAAATTTCACATATTGTTTGATGTATCTTTATCCTCAGTTGTATAACCAATACTCATACCACCTTTATGATTCTCTTCATTATATTTACACTTAGGAAATATAATGCATGTTCTTTCCACATCTAAAACATTCAATGTTAAATATGTTCCATTTAGTTTCAACTATTAACTAAGACCAAAAATCAAAGTGTGGGAAATACTTATCAAAGATTAAAAACTCATAATTAAGGTAAATTACTTATAATATTTCAATCTATGATATCTTAGGTTTTATCATAGTTTATTTATAATTTATACCAAAACTCTAGGATTGTGACCTAAAATTAGACTTATCCTTAAAAAATACCTAAACACATCCTTAGAAATATATATGGGGATCTCACTTAAGTTTTCTCATAATAGTTTCCAAAGGTTGACTAAACCTTCATTCTAATGACAAATCTAAAGACCCAAGTTCATATACATGAATATTACATTAATTTTGTAGAATAATAAATACATTACACAAACAGATTCCCAAAGACCATATTAGTTTAGTTCCTTTGGAAACTTTGAACACATTATTCTAATTTGGTGAAAGGACTTCAATATCTCCCATAAATATATTCCCCATTAGTTTTCCTACCTAAAACCTTTCTTTATATTCTGAGGAAAATAAATCATATGAAAAGGGTGAGCTTAGATGCTCAGTAAGGGTAAACAAGAAAAATATTAAACAAAACATGAATATAATAATGTAAAAACATGAACATAACTATTGAAAATAATACTATTCGTAACATATTTCAAAATCTAGAGTCATGGAATAAATATTGGCAATTCATAAGTCATAAATAAAAAAGGAACATGATACATGTGAAAATATCATTGGCATAAAACATGGAATTTTTCAAGACCCTTCCCAGTGGGGCCCGTTCCCTGACTCCCCAAGCCCGCCTCCAATAGGCCAGGGGCTAGTGACTAGCACCAAGTAGGAATATCACTAACATGGAATTAATCGCCTAAGAACCTATACACACGCACACATCTCTAAGCCCAAAATGCTGAAATGTAAAAAAATAACCACTAAGAAAAAAAATGCATGCATACAACTAAACCCAACCAAAAGAGTAAGATAGAAAGTAAAGTGTTGAAAGTAAACTGGGCTAGAATACAAGCCCCCCAAAACAAGAGTCTGAAAAGTGCAAAGTCCAACCTGTAACACAAAGAGGTACTGTGACTGCTTCTCGTAGTCGTAGGAACACCTTGGCCCAGGAGGAACTCAAAAATCTCGGTCATGTCCTGGTCTGTCTGGGACTCTGTCAAAAGGCTGCTCGTCTACACAACACATGACACTTGCAGGCAATGCCTGTGAATGGGTGAGTATAACAATACTCAGTAGAGGACCCCGAAAACCAAAAATCAATACATAAAATAAAGTCACAATCAGCTCTAAACTGTATATTTATACTGAACATATAATAGAAGAACACAATCCAGATATACTCAAAACCAAGACTCAAAGTCTAAAGACAAGTCACACAACCGCATACCCCCGCTAGGGATTCATTTCTAAGATTCCACAAAGCACTCATTTTTGGATAACACACTCCATGAGTTTGGTAGCTCGGATGACATATCTCTAAGAAGTACTGTTCATTGGAAAATTCCATGAGAGGTATTTACACTCATTATAGGAGACACACTTTTGAGTGGGAATACCACGATAGATAGATACACTCATTCAGGGAGACACACTCCTGAGTGTGAAAGATCATGATACACAGATGAGGATTACTACCAGGTCCATGGTGGATACCTCGACTCATCCAGATTAACCATCTAGGTTGAGGATCAGCGCCTGGAAGAGTTGGTCATGTCGATGTCTAACTCTAACTAGAGTCAGGAATGGATAGAGGATCTCGCTTCAGGCCTCTCGGAGGGATGCCTGACTATATCATAGAAAGTCCTGATGAATGGATCATACTCCTATAAATGGAAACAATGCATGACCTTCAGGGGAATGAGAATAAATGGAACTAAACCAAATGAAACATGTCCAAGATACGGTGGACAAGAAGGCAAAGCCATTTTCCAAAAAGTACACGACATGTAGAAAAAGTAAAATGTCGTGTCTTCTGAACCCGAGTACTACCCATGTACAATAGCCCATGTTGTAAGGCTAGTCATGTAGAAAAATTCAGTACATGGCGTGTGGTATGGATTACACGTTGTGTTCGAGTAACTGGGGTCGGCTCCTTGTATGTTGGTCATGTGCCCATACACGGTCTCAACCCGTGTATGCCAACCCATGTAATCGGTACATAGGGTGACCCGCGCTACTAGCCTCGCTAGGAAATGTGTAGTACACGACTATTTACTACAGCTCGTGTCTGTGTATCCCCTCGATACATGCCGAGTCCCGCATAGCTGCCTCTACCATACTGTGTAGAGAGTACACGCCGTGTTCTGAAGCCATGTAGTTCATCCTGTGTCCATGTTCTTTCCAAAATACACTTTGAGCTTTGGGGAAATTCCAACACACTTTGTGACCATGTTCACACACTGTTTGATTCCTATCTGACCCCAAAAACCCTATCCACCTCCGTCGGTGCTACACAGCGTGTTCTTCGGAAGTACATGCCGTGTATTCCGGAATTTTCCAGAAACATAGGCTACCACCATCGCACTTTCTGTGCAGACCCATTCGTCAATCTGGATGTCTGATCACCACAAAAATATAGAATCTAGGTCACCCCAATGTCCAAATTTGTTTCCCTTGTTTTTGGGACTCTGATTGTCCCCGAAAATGGATTTTGATACACCCGCTCAAAGAACGGTCGAAGAACGATAATTCCCGAACCGTGTCGATTCGTCTGTCATCATTGCCATCGCACCTATGCTAGGTCGTCATGATATTGGATCTCCAATTTGGGATCATTTCATCTCAAAACAGATGTGCAATGATCCATTGTCTATCACCCCACGAAGAACACGAAGAACGCATGAGAGAAGAAATGGGGAGGAAATCCAAGAAAAGAAATTGAGGAATTAACCTCCTCCGCCATTCGTCATGGTGTTGATCTTCTCCTGTTAGTAGGATAAAATAGAGAAATATCAAAATAATAAACAATAATCATGGATTAATCCCCAAAGAAACATCCCAACAAAAAACTCCCACAAGAACGCATGAATCTTCGAATCTACCTGTTCGTGGTTGATCCATGTTTTTAATTTAAATCAAAAATGGGGAAGAAGAATTTAAATAACAAACCCCTACTTCAAAAAAGATCGATCACTGATGAAGGGGTCGTGTTGTCATCTTTTTCGAGATCCTTCAACTTGTTGGCACAGCGATTCTCATCTTTGATTTGTCATTGTTCGTCACTGAGAGTTTTTTTTTCTCCAAATCTCCACGGATTATCTAGAGTTTCTCTCTACCTTTTCCAATGAGAAACATTTGATTGACCCATTAAAAGGAATGTGATTCAGTGTTTTGTTATGCTGAAGAATTAATAAATCAATTTTTCATTTCTAAGTCATTATGACATGGCATTAATTGTTGAAACAGCTGCCCCGTCGTTGCACTGTAGTGAATTTTTCCAAATAAAAATAAAATAAACTTTGCAATTTATTTTATTTTATTTTACTAAAAATGTATGAAAATTAACTTTTTCCATCGACCCACACCAGTTGAGGTTAGACCCATTCTTAGGTAAATTCATCATCCCGGACACAATGGTGTCCTCATATTTTTAATCTGAGCATTTGTTTGGAAATTGTCACACCCACGCACATGTACCGACTCACTTAACATAAAAAAAGTTCAAACGATCATCCCAGTCTAATCGGGCCTCAGAATGACATGCCGTCTCTGTGCTTGGTCTCGTAATAATTCCATATAATATTAAAAAAATAATACATAGAAAAATCTGAGAGTTTTCATTATCTCCTCCTTGGGGCTTTGCGTCCCCGAAAATCCAAAATAAAGACTAATCAAAAATATGCGGGTAATGGGCACGGATCTGAGCCTCCCACTCCCACGTGCTCTCTTAAAGATTCTCGTGCTTCCATCAAATACACACCAAGGGAATTTATCACCCATGAAGGATCCTCCCATGCCGATCCTTAATCTCTACCAGGTACTCAGTGAAGGTCACTCCATCCTCGATGTCTAGCTCACCCTAGTCGATGACATGCGATGGGTCATGCACGTACCTCCTCGTCTGTGACATGTGGAAGACGTCATGTACCCGGTGAAATAGCGGTGATACAGTTAGGTGGTATGCCAACTCGCCAACTATGCACAGTATCTGGAAAGGTCTGATGAACCTCAGAGATAGATTGATACCTCGGCCAAACCTCTGTAACCCTCATCGAGGTGAGATCCGAAGAAAGACGTGGTGTCTCTCCTCAAAATCCAGGGGTCTCCGTCGTCTGTCAGTATAAGACTTTTATCGGCTCTGTCTAGCCTTCATCCTCTCTCGGATTATTTTTACCATCTCGGTGGTAGATCTCACCAATTTTAGACCCATGAGTGCTGACTCTCCAGGGTCAATCTAGCAATGTGGTGACCGGAAGGGTCTCCCATATAAAGCCTCTAAAGGTGCCATTCTAATGATGGAGTGGTAGCTGTCATTCTACGAAAACTCCACCAGTGGTAGGTGGTCCTCCCAACTGCAACCAAAGTCCAAGATACAGGCCCATATTATATCCTCTAGAACCTGAATGGTTCTCTCTGTCTGACCATCGGTCTTGGGATGGAATGTCGTGCTTAAGCGTAGCTGAGTCCCAAAGGCCTCCTGCAATCCATTCCACAACCATGATGTAAAGTGGGCGTCTCAGTCCGAGACTATTGTCAAAGGAACTCCATGAAGCCGAACTATCTTCATGTATATAGAGGCATCCCAATCTCTCTACGGAACTCTTCTCCTTGATATCTAGAAAGTGGGCCAACTTGGTGTGTCATTCAACAATCACACAGATGGAATCATGGCCCTTGGACATCTGTGGTAGGCCTGTCACGAAGTCCATCGATATTTCATCCCACTTCCACTCCAAAACATCCTGGGATGAGCAAATCCAACTAAAACCTAGTGCTCATCCTTCACCTACTGGCATGTAAGGTATCGAGAAACGAACTCTACTACTTCCTTCTTCATGTCTGACCACCATAACTGTCATCGGAGATCCTGGTACATCTTTTCCACTCCAGGATGTACCACCAAGGGGGATGTATGAAACTCCTTCAGGATATCTTCCTGCAATTCCACTAGTACAATAGTGCATCCTCTAAAAATAAGTGTGTGCTACCCACCTTGGGAATATCCATCTAGAGCATGCCCTGTGGATAACTAAGCACGTAAAGCCTCAAAGTTAACATCCCCAAGCTCCGACTCCCTGAAGCGTTGTACGAGTGGAGGGGTGACAACCATAGATTGTAGGTAAGCTATATTCTCTCCATCCACGAAGGATAACTTCAACGTGGCTAACTGATCTCTCGCCTCACTCAACAGCTGCGAGCTCAACCTTTTGCTAATAGCATACACCACCTTGTTCCCCTTCCCAAGAGTATAGATGATATCAAAATCATAATCCTAGAGTAACTCTAGCCAACGTCTCTGCCTCAGACTCGGATCCTTCTGTGAGAATGTGTACTTGAGGCTCTTTTGGTCAGATTAGACGATGAACCGCTCACCCATAAGGTAGTGTTGCCACATCTTCAATGTGAAGACTATCACTGCCAACTCGAGATCATGGGTCACATAGTTTTTCTCATGTGGCCTAAGCTGGCATGAACCATAAGCAATCATTTCCTACCTCTACATCAGGACATGGCCAAGCCCGGTCCCTGATGCGTCGCAGAAAACTCCGTACTCGACACCCTCCACCGGTAATCTCAAGATTGGGGTGCTCGTCAAACTCCATCTCAACCGCTCGAAAGCCTACTGGAACCTCTCTGTCCATGTGAAGGGTTTCCCTTTCTTGTTCAAGGCTATCATCAGTGCTGATATTCAAGAGAAATCTGGGATGAATCTTCAGTAATATCCTGCCATCACAAGGAAGCTTCACACCTCCATCGCGCTCCGAGGTGGCTCCCATGCTAACATTGCCTCCACCTTGGATGGGTCCATAGCTATTCCATCTACTAAGATGACATGTACCAGAAAGTGGACCTTCTAAATTCAGAACTGGAACTTCGAGAGCTTCCCATAAAGCTGGTGCTCTCAGAGTACATCTAGAACCATTCACAGGTGTCTCGCATGCTCTTCCTCTGACGCCGAGTACACAAGGATGCCATCGATGAAGACCACTATGAACCGGTCCAAGTATGGATGAAAGATCTTGTTCATTAGTCCCATGAACACTGCGGGGGAATTTGTCATGCCTAAAGGCATCACCAATTACTCATAGTGACCGTAGAGGCATCTAAAGGTCATCTTTGGTATATCTGCATCCTGTACCCGTAACCGGTGATAACCTGATCGAAGGTCAACCTTCGAGAACCACTGTGCCCCTCTTAGCTGATCAAAGAGGTCCTCTATCCTAGTTAGTGGATACTTATTCTTCACTGTTACCTGATTCAGGCACTGGTAATCCATGCACAACCTCAAACTCTCGTCTTCCTTCTTGGCAAACAAGATTGGGGCCGCCCAGGGTGAAACGTTGGGTCTCATGAAACCCTAGCTCTATAAATACTCCAACTACACCCTCAGCTCACGTAGTTCTACAGGATCCATCCGATATGATAATGAAAAAATTGGTGTCATACTGGGGTGTAAGTCGATGCAGAAACCGATTTCCCGGGTGGAAGATAGTCTTGGAACATCTTCGGGAAAGACATCCTCGTACTCTACCACAAATTCTGGGAACTGGGAGCTCATCACATCTACTGTTCCGATGGGAAGGCAATCCAAATCATGAGTGACCGGCTACACCCTCCTATGCATGAGACCATTCTGTGTTTTCAAGGTCTCATTTTCTCTAAAAAAGGAAAACCACATCCCATCATTGCTGACCCACCACACTCTTCGTCTAAAATAGTAAATCTGGGCATAGACCAAAGATAGCCAATCCATACCAAGAATGACGTCATAAGGCCTCAACACTACCACCAAGAGGTTCCAAATTAAACTCTCACCTCCAAGGGTAAGATTACACTGTCTGCAAAGGTGTGTGATTGTCGAGTCTCCTCCCGTAGGTGTCTCCAAGTGTAAGGATCAAGTCAACGGCTCTACCGAAATCTCAAGGTTTCTCACAAGACATGTGAAGATGAAGGAATTATTAGAACACCTATCTATAAATACGAAATCTAAGGTAGATAAGACATAGATCATACCTCGTATCATCCCTATAGCCCTTGGGTCATATGCCTCGACCGCATGCAGCTATCTGCTCCCCTGTCCCCCAGCTCCCTGAGCCTGGTGCGGACCACCTCGGGGTGGTGGTGGAAGTAAGTCGAAGTGTTTTCCACCACATATAGCTCTTTCTACTCCTCCACCACGTCTTCCACCTGGTGGGTCTGTCTACTCCACTCTCTCCCATAACTTTGGTGGTCCATCCATCGCTTCCCTGTTAACATCTCGACAGGTCAGACAATCTCTAGCGAGTTGTCCCCTACAGTCTCACATGTCGCACCACTTCTCCCTAGGATGGCTGGATCCAGCCTGAGAGCCATGTATTGTCGATCTGTTGTCCTGGGTTCTCCTCTAACATTTATTATGTCCTGATCCCTGTCTCCGACATCGGATCCCTTCTGTCGAGGTCTCTGGACCTATCTGCCTACTGCTGACTGTCATCGGTTGTCTTTGCTCTACCAAGAAGCTCTCTATCACCAAGGCTTGCTTGAGCCCTCCAGCATAAGTCGAAATGAATAGAGGCATGACATTAGATTGGATGTATCATCATAGACCTATCTCTAAGTTTCGATAACGGAAGTACTAATCTCTAACCATATACATTGAGTACCTAGTGAGGTTGGTGAACCTTGATGAATAGTCATCTACCATTAAACTTCCCTACAAGAGCTGAAAAAGCTCCTGGATGCGTACTTCACTCATCATAACTGGAGAGAACTCCTCCCTAAAGAGTTTCTCAAACTCCATCCATGAAATAGTCTCCTCATCCTGAGTCTGTGTGGTCAAACTCCACAATTGCCCTGCTGAACCCAGAAGAAGGCTTACTCCTAGGATCACCATCTGGTCTGTTGGTGTCCTCACTAGACGGAAAACTCTGGTCACTGCCTCAAGCCAGTCCTCAACTGCCTGAGGGTCAAGATTGCCTCATAACATGAGGGGTATCTATCTCTAGAACTCATGGAGTGCGCTCATCCTGTGCTCCTCGTTGGTCGGCACTGCAGGTACCACGGGATGCTCCACTGGTGGTGGCATAGCTGGTGCACCACCCAGTGGCAATGCCTGGGGAACTGGTCCATGTATCGAAGCCTCATCATTGAGGGGGTCATCCTCATGATCGTGCTGCAGAATCCTAGTGGGTATCCATCGTGGAGGCATCCTGTAAGGAAACAAGATGTACCATGAGTATATCTAGATAGCTGAGCCAATGGACATGCAAAACACAACCCATTACTATATGATGCATGTACCATTATTTTATTTCCCCACAACCAGTGTTTTCATGTACCGATTCGAAAATCAGGTTATCAGAGTCCTGGTGTATGGATACGTTAGTCACCCACACAAACACTGGAGTCTCTGGCCTGAAAGTCGAGCTCAAAACACTTAACATTGTTGCCCCAAACCAATCTCACAAACTCTTGGTCCTAAGGTAGAACTGACCACCTCTGATACCACTCTGTCATGACCCGTCCTAGTGGGGCCCACACCGTGACTCCCCAAGCCCACCTCTGATAGGAGAGGGGCTGGTGACTGGAACCGAGTAGGCATATCACTAACATGGGAGTAATTTCTTAATAACATGTACAAACGCGCACATCTCCAAGCCCAAAAATGCTGAAATGTAAAAAAAATAACGACTAAGGAACAAAATGCATGCATACACCTAAACCCAACCAACAGAGTATGATGGAAAGTAATGTGATAAAATTAAACTGAGCCAGAATACAAGCCCACCAAAACAAGAGTCTGAAAAGTGAAAAGTCCAACCTGTAACACAAAGAGGTACTGGGAATACTGCTCGTAGTAGTAGGAACACCTCAGCTAGTGAGGAACTCAGAAAGCTTGGTCATGTCCTAGTCCACCCTGGACTCGGTCAAAAGGTTGCTCATCTTCAAAAGACACAAAACGTGTGGGCAAAGCCCGTGTAGGGGTGAGTAAAATAATACTCAGTACAGGACCCTAAAGCCCACAAAACAATACACAAAAGAATGGAACAATCATCTCTACACAGCATATGTATACTGAGCATATAATAAGATAACACAATCCAGATATACTCAAAACCCAGACTCATAGTCTAGATACAAGTCACACAATCGCATACCCCTACTAGGTATTCATTTCAAAGATTCCATGAATCACCCTTTTTGAGAGAACACACTCCACGAGTCTGGTAGATCTGATGGCGTCCGTCCGAGAAGTACTATTTTTCAGAAAATGCCACGAGAGGTAGATACACTCATTTTAGGAGACACACTCTTGTGTGGGAAATATAATGACCCATACATTACATACGTTGTTATTACTTCAAAATTGAAGAACACTTATTACAACATATAACAAAACCATGAAAGGACCATATAGGTATAGTGTCTTTAGAAATTGGGAAACATAAACAACTGGTTCATAAATAATCTACATCGTCTCCCTTTTATTTTATCATATCTGGAGTCTCTTTTGGCATATCTTACTTAATACCCTTCTTCTTAACCTGGGGAAATGAAAACATACAAAAGGGTGATCTCAAATGCTCAGTAAGGGTAAAAAAAAGAAATATCAATCATATCATATTCATAAGAACATACCATTTTGAAAATCTTAACCTGCAAAAGAGATCATAATATCATAACATGGGATAAATCATAGTAGTGAAATGTAATCCCAATAATCATAACTTAAAACATGAAACTTTGTGTCATATACACATAATCATAGATAATAATTTCTTAGTAGTCAAGACTCATTTCCAAGACTATCCTAGTGGACAAAGTCCATTTCTGAACCGAGTTCACTCCTCGTTTCAGTCCTGTATCACTGAACCAGATTAACCTGTCATTCCATCCATGTCTATCTCCTGAGATATAAATCTTTACCCAATGCATTGGAGGGAGATATAGTTCCCACCCATCTGATAATGATACCATTCTTATGTGTTCCACTAGATCATAAATCATACATCATAGCATAACCCATGTAATAAAAATGTGATTCCTAAACATCATGACATCATAACATAAATCATATAAGATAAAAGGACCTCATAAAAATAATTCCATCATAATCAAATCAATGCCAAAATAGGTATAAAAATATAACCTTATATTATCTTAGATGGAAAATAATTTTGATAAAACACTTGAACTTTATTCTTGAGGAAAATATCCTTTCTACTTTGAAAACATTTTTCCTTTCTTAAAATGTCATGAAATTTTAAACTAAGATAAGTTAATTAAAAATAAACTTGAAAAATTGTAAAGGATGCTTCATGGAAATAATGTTCTAAAAATCCATTCATTCCATATAATTTAAAGAAAAACATTCTTCTCGTACTTTGGCTGGAAAAGTCAAAAAATTACCTCGTAATAAAAATGACAAAAGATTCCTTTCATATCTTTTACTAAAAACTCACCAAAGGGTAAAATTGGATTTAAATAATTGTCATAGGATAGAAATATAATTACATATTGAGGAAACATGAATGTGGATGATAAATACTCCCCAGTAAATTCTGAAGTATAAACAATCTCGGATAAAAAATGAGATTGCAAGATTTTCCATTACCTTAGGTCTGATTTGCTTCGTATGTGTTCGAACCTCATATATAATGATTTAAATAATTTCATTGAATTATTTAAAAATCATTCTCACTATTATGATATCATATATGTTCATATTCTTAGCATCTTATTAGTAATATTTCATTGCTACTTGTTATTCACGTGTTTATTGATTTTTTGTTCTTATGCGTGTTTTGTCGAATAAATTATTATTATTATTTTTAGGTTATAGATACCTCATTTACAGAATGGTATTAGTATAATATATATCATATTTATTCATTCAATTTATTTATATAATCATTATTCAATGAAGATCATGTAGAACGAGTTGCATCACATCGTGGAGACGGTAGGCCGTACGTGCGCACGAGCGATGATATCATTCCCATGATCGTGGAATTGTATTCGAGTGTATTTATACTATTTCATAATCAATACCACTTTAAAATAATAATATATAGTTATTGTTTACACCATTATAATCATCCAAGTAAGGTGGTGATGGAAAACAGATTACACCACGGCGTGGAGACGGTATTCCGTACGTACGCACGCGCAATGATTTCATTTTCCGTAGGATGGATAGAAGGTGAAGTAGGGTTGTTTCATATTTATAATAACATATCAGTATATGAGTGATACTGATGTTATTACTTCATAATGAAAAAACTAAATAAGATTAAGTAGAAGAAAAAATAAATTTGCAAGAATCGGTAATGGATATTACCTCTTCTTCGACACGCCTCTTTGAATCCTCCTCTTAAGGAACTAAAATTGGTCTTTGAAGAAGACCCGGACCTATAGTATGTTTCTAGGGAAGTTTATAAGGTAAATGGACAGGGTTTGGATGAGCTTTAAGGCTCAAATTTGTGTGAGGAGGAGAGGGATAAGGTGCCCTTTTATAAGGGAGGAGAGGGGAACCTTGGAAAAAACTCAAAATATTATTTTATAATAATGGAATATTAGGTTTTTAATAGATCCAAATTGATTTATTTAGAATATAAGGTTGTTATGGGTTGTAATACTCTCAACCAATAGGTTTTAGATAAGTTTAGGTTACTATTTTAACCTTATCATTTAGATTTAACTCTAAGTTAAATAATTTGACTTTTACCGTGTCTTCTTGTTTTCTTACACTATGTGGTCAATAAACTTAGTATAACAAGCCAAACGAACCCCAAGTGGTTAATTATTAATATATATAACCTTATCTAAGCCATTTTCCCGAACCTAAGATTTTTAGGAATAGAATAACAATTAATAATATAATATTTGTTCTGAAAACTATTTTATGTCAATTTTGAAACTATTTGGAAATTGATTTTTTTGAAAATCATAACAGCATTATTAGTTCAAAAAAAGTTAATTAAATAACTAATAACATGTCATATTAACCTATAAAATTAGTGTAATTCATAAAAAGTCTCAAATTACATTTATTTGGGTATTTATAGCATCAATTATGTTAATATTTCATTAATAAGGTAATTATTGCATCATCATTGTGTCATAAATAAATTAACTTATTTAATGTCTAAAAATTACAAATAAAATACCATTATTTAGGAAATCTTTTTATATTTCAAAATAATATTTATAATCTAATTTATCTTCTTTTTATCCATATATTAAAAAAAATTAGTTATTCAACTTTAATTTTAACAATTTTAACTCTTCTTTAAATAAAATAACATTAAATGTCCTAATCTAATCCAAGTGGACCTAAATGGTAATATTTTCTTCCTAAGGTTCTTTTGGTCAAATTAAACTTATCAAATAGAATTAGTACATGTTAGGGTAATAATAATACCATTTTTACCCTTAATTACCCTATTTACTTTTAACCGTGGTAAATAAAAGTAAAAAGTTACTATTCACCAAAAATTATTTTTATCTTATTGAACATTTTACTCCTTGATATTAACCATGTCTCTAGTATTTTCAAAATTCTACTCACAGAAGAGGTAAAATTACATTTTATGTACATTTGAAAATTCTCCTATGAGGTGGGTAAAAGACGGTGAAAAGTTCAATAAAATTTTTATATATCTAAAATTATTATAAAATGACTCCAATGAATTACATTGAACTTATATAGGTATTATGTATCAATTTTGACCTAAAATAAATTTAAATAAAATAAATAAATATTTAAATAAAAAGTCGGTTTTTAAATAGTAACTCAGTGTTTTCACTATTCATCAAAAATTGAAAGTTTTCAGAAAAATACCAAAATTTCACCCTATTCTAATTTTGATATTTCGAATCAAAAAATAAAGTCTGTTTTGAAAGATAAAATTTATAAAATTTTAAAAAGTGGGTATTACTATTAATAAAAGCTAGTTTATATAATATTTTAATAGCATATCGTTGTTTATTGAAACTCGGTATTACGTACAACACACGCTATCATGGAAGGTCGTAATTGTGTGTAAAGCAAGACAATCTAGTATTGTGTGTAGTGAAAGATTATTTTGATGTTGCGTAATCATAAGACATAAAAAAATACACTTCTCATAAACTATCAGGGTGTCACATTCTACCCCCCTTGAAATGAATTTCACCCTCAAAATTCATCACTTCGTAACAAACAGATGAGGATACCTCTCCCTCATCATATCCTCAAGCTCCCATGTAGCTTCTTATAATTGGTGGTTCCCCCATAAAACTTTCCCCAAGCAAGTGGTCTTGTTCCGTAGAACTTTTTCGCTATGATCCAGAATCTATATCAGTTGTTCTTCATAAGAAAGATCTTGCTCCAACGGTACAACTTCTGAGCTGAGTACATGTGAAGGATCGGGTATGTACTTTCTCAAGAGAGATACATGGAACACATTGTGAACTTCAGAGAGATTCGGTGGAAGCACCAATTGTTAAGCTACCTTCCCAACACGATCCAGTATTTCAAAAGGACCGATATACCTAGGGCTCATCTTTCCCTTCTTTCCAAATCTCATTACTCTCTTCCAAGGAGATATTCATAAGAACACTTTATCGCCCACATCAAACTCTAGGTCCTTTATTCGGTTGTCAGAATAACTTTTTTGTCGACTCTGACTTTCTCTTATGTTCTGTTGAATAGATCTGACCTTTCCTGCCATCTGATCAACAATATCAGGTCTTAATTGCTTTCATTCCCCAACTTCATCCTAGAAAGTTGGAGTTCTGAATTTCTTTCCATAGAGAGCCTCGTAAGTGTCCATATGAATACTGGAGTGAAAGCTATTATTATAAGAAAATTCTACAAAAGGTAGGTGTTTATCTTAAACACCATTGAAATCCATAGAGCAAGCTCTTAACGTATCTTCTATATTTTGAATTGTTCTCTTAGACTAACCATCTTTCTAAGGATGATAAGTAGTGTAGAAACTCAACTCTTTATCCAGAGTATACTGAAGAATTCACCAAAACTTTGAGGTAAACCTTAGATCCTGATCAGATATAATGGAAAGTGGTACTCCATGCAATCTTACCACTTCCTTCACATATATCCTGGAAAGCTAATCCAGATAGAAATCTTCTCTAATAGCAATGAAGTGTTCTGAATTCTTAAGACGATCAACTACAACCCAGATAACATTATTTCCTTTGGATGTTCTTGGAAGTCTAGTGACAAGGTCCATAGTGATGTTTTCCCATTTCCATTCTGGTATGGGTAATGGTTGTAACATCCCCTTAGACTTCTGTCTCTCAGCTTTAACTTGCTGACAAACCAAGTATCAAGAGACATATTCAGCAACATCTCTTTTCATGTCATTTCACCAGAAGTACTCATTCAGGTCCATATACATCTTCGTGCTTCCAGGATGAATAGATAATAAAGAACTATGAGCCTCATCCAGTAGATCCTTCTTTAATTCTGGGATGGGAGGAACACAAACCCGATTCCTGAACCTTATTATCCCATCACAATCAAGGTTGAATTTAGGAACATTTCTCAGATTCTTTTGTAACTCTACATCTTATTTCTATGCCTCTTTAATATTCACATGTATATATGGTTGAACATTAATTTGATAAAGATAATATTTCTCCCCTTTCATTATAATTCCAAGATCCATCCTTTGTAAATCTATAAATATTGGATCTTTTGTGATCCTCATCATAGATAAGCTAGCATGCTCTTGTCGACTTAATGTGTCTTCCACCTTGTTTGATTTCCTAGGGTGGTAATGAATTGAGTAGTCGTAATCCTTAATTAGCTCCAACCATCTTCTTTAGTGCATATTCAGCTCCTTTTGTGTGAAAACATACTTTAAAATTTTATGATCAGTATAAATATCACACTTTTCACCATAAAGATAATGCCTCTACATGTTTAATTCAAAGATTACCGTGGTTAACTCCAAATCATGAGTTGGGTAATTTTTCTCATGGATTTTTAACTGTCATGAGGCATAAGCTATCACCATATCATTTTGCATGAGAACACACCCCAGTCCCTTCTTGGATGCATCACTATAGATCACAAACCTTTCTCCACTACACAGTAGTGTGAGCACAGGTGCACTAGATAACCTTTGTTTTAACTCTTTGAAATTATCTTCACACTCCTCTGTCCAAATGAACTTAACTCCTTTTTGAGTCAACCTGGTGAGTGGATTAGATAATCATGGAAAATCTTTCACAAAACGTCTATAATATCCAGATAAACCAAGAAAACATCGGATCTCAGTTACTATTGTCAGTCTCAACCATCTTTCTATAACCTCTGTTTTTGCTGTATCCCCATATATCCCCTCTTTTGAGATTATATGACCCAAAAATGAAACTTTTTTAAGCCAAAATTCACATTTGGTAAATTTGGCATAAAGCTTCTCCTTTATCAAGGTCTTCAATACAATTTTCAAGTGATCTTCATGTTCTTCCTTGCTCTTTGAATAAACAAGAATATCATCCATAAAGACTACCACAAATTGATCAAGATTGTCTCTAAAGACTTTATTCATTAGATCCATGAAGATAGTAGGGGAATTAGTAAGACCAAATGGAATCACTATAAATTCATAGTGTCCATACCTTTTATGGAAAGTCGTCTTTGGTATATCCTCTCTTTTGATCCTTATTTGATGATATCCTGAATGAAGATCAATCTTGGAAAAGTATTGAGCTCCATGTAGTTGGTCAAATAAGTCATCAATGCGTGGGAGAGGATATTTTTTCTTGATAGTGATCTTGTTAAGTTCTCGATAATCAATGCAGAGTCTCATTGATCCATCTTTCTTCTTAAAAAACAAAACAGGTGCTCCCCAAGGTGATTCACTAGGGCGTATGAATACCTTATCAAGATTCTCTTAGAGTTGATTCTTGAATTCATGAAACTCAATTGGGTCCATTCTATATGGTGTCTTTGAAATAGGCATAACACTATGTATGAGTTCTATTGAAAACTCAACTTCACGATTTGGTGGAATACTTGGCAATTCATCCGGAAAGACATCATAAAACTCCCATAAAATGAGTATATTCTTAATCATGAGTTTCTCTCCAACCATTTGAGATAAATTACCTTAATTTATTGGAATCAAGACCCATAAGATGGAATATATTTCCACTGGAAGGTTATATTCATCCTTGCATCGATAGATGATAGTAGATTGATCGGGAATATTAAATTTGATTTCCCGTCATTGGAAGTTGATATGAGCTCCATATAAAGAAATCCAATCCATGCCATAAATCACATCAAATTACACTATATTAAGGATCACAAGATTTACAGGAAGCAATTTCCCACAAACATCAATTGGAGAAGAATTATAAACTTTCGATGCAACTGTTGTACCATTAAGAGTTGTCGCAACTAACTCAACATCTAATTGTTGAGGTAGTACGATGATACCCTTAGAAATTTATTCATAAATAAAAGAGTGGGTGAATCCAGAATCAAATAAAACATTTTCTACTTCAGAGTGGATGGTAAGTGTACCTTTCACCACTTCGTTATCATACTCCACATTGCCGATAGAAATTGCATGTGACTTTCCTTTGTCTTTGTCCTTAAGAGTTTGTTGACATTGATCATCATCAACCACCCTTGTATTAGGGAATTGATTGGCATAATGACCCATTTCCTTCCACTTGTAACATTGAAGTGTAGGAGGTGCACTCTGTGAATCCTTTTCTTTGTTCGCATCACTAGAAAACTTCTTCCCATCATTGCGGCATTCAAATGTCTGATGACCTTCTTTTCCACATTTGAAAATTTTACTTTTCCCTATAATACAACTCCCTCTATGTTTCTTTCCACACTTTGAGAATAAGGGGAAACTCATCTTCTTTTCAGTTTTCTCTTTAGATTTTCCTTTGAATTCCATTTTCATCTTCTTATCAAACGCATATGACTGATGGGTTACTCCAATATCCATATCAACCTTGGGAGCACATCGAACGATTTCCTCGTATCTATTGAAGTCCCTTATGGCTAACGCCCTTTGAAGACTTGGTTTTAAGCCACTAAAGAATCGATCGATCTTACTCTCAGGTTGGATAATAATCCCAGAAGCGTACCTTGTAAGTCTTGTAAAATTTTCTTCATAGGTACCAACAGATTCATCATCCTTTTTCTTTAGTTCAGGAAACTCCTTCTCCATATTTGTTTAAAGAATACGAGGGAAGTACTTATTGAAAAATAAGTTCTTGAACTCATCCCATTCCATGGACTCAATTTCATCTCTTGGCCTTGTGTTATTGATAAGATTCCACCATTGATCAGCTTCACCTTCCAAATTATATACTGATAAGATGACTTTATCATGTTCAGAATTTTTAAGAACTAAAAATAACTTTTCAGTGGTACTGATCCATTTTTCTGCCACTAATGGATCAGTAGACCCGCTGAATGAGGGTGGATGCTACCTCATGAAGGATTCAACAGAATGTTTCTCCTTCAATTTCTTGTTTGCATGTCCTGCATGATTCATACCTTGAGAAAGTTGTGTGAGCATGGCTACAATATTTTTTATTCCATCTCCCATAAAGTTTTGTTGCCCAGGGGGATAATCATTTCATTTCCCGTCGCATTCAGCATTAACACAGTTCCTTTGGGTTCTAGACATTGACTAAAACCAATAAGCATAGTGTGAGAAACACTAATCATAATAGGAAAACCACATAATCAAGAATAAAATTTCACACTTTAAGTCATATCATAGGTTGTTCATGGCCATTTCTAAAACACTAATATTGTGTTCTATGTTTAGATATATCCTTAGAGTTCTTACTAAGTCTTTCACATCCTAGTTTCCAAAGGTTGACTATACCTTTCCTCTAATACCAACTATAACGATCCATACATTACATACATTGTTATTACTTCAAAATTGAAGCACACTTATTAAAACATATAAAAAAACAATGAAAGGACCGTATAGGTATAGTGTATTTAGAAATTGGGAAACATAAACAACTGGTTCATAAATCATCTACATTATCTCCCTTTTATTTTATCATATCTAGAGTCTCTATTGGAATATCTTACTTAATACCCTTATTCCTGACCTGGGAAAAGAAAACATACAAAATGGTGATCCCAAATGCTCAGTAAGGGTAAACAAAAGAAATATCAACCATATCATATTCATAAGAACATAACATTTTGAAAATCTTAACCTGCAAAAGAGATCATAATATCATAACATGGGATAAATAATAGTAGTGAAATGTAATCCCAATAATCATAACTTAAAACATGAAACATAATGGTATACACTCATAATCATAGACAATCATTTCTTAGTAGTCAAGACTCATTTCCAAGACTATCCTAGCGGACAAAGTCCATTTCTGAACTGAGTTCACTCCTCGTTTCAGTCTTGTATCACTGAACCAGATTAACCAACCATTCCAGCGATGTCTATCTCATGAGATATAAATCTTTACCCAATTCATTGGAGGGAGATATAGGTCTTACCCATCTCATAATGATACCATTCTTATGTGTGCCACAAGATCATAAATCATACATCATAGCATAACCCATGTAATAAAAATGGGATTCTTAAACATAATGTCATCATAACATAAATCATATAAGATAAAAGAACCTCATAAAAATAATTCCATCATAATCAAATCAATGTCAAAATAGGTATAAAAATAGAACCCTATATTATCTTAGATGGAAAATAATTTTGATAATACACTTGAACTCCATTTTTGATGAAAATATCCTTTCTACTTCAAAAACATTTTTCCTTTCTTAACATGTCATAAAATTTTAAAATAAGATAAGTTAATTAAAAATAAACTTGAAAACTTGTAAAGGAAGCTTCATGGAAATAATGTTCTAAAAATACATTCATTCCATATAAGTTAAAGAAAAACATTCTTCTTGTACTTTGGCCAGAAAAGTCAAAAAAGTACCTTGTAATAAAAATAACAAAAGATTCCTTTCATATCTTTTACTAAAAACTGACCGAAGGGTAAAATTGGATTTAAATAATTTTAGTAGGATAGAAATATTATTACATATTGAGGAAACATGTATGTGGATGATAAATATTCCACCGTAAATTCTGAAGTATAAACAATCTCGGATAAAAAATGAGATTACGAGATTTTCCATTACCTTAGGTCTGATTTTCTTCGTACGTGTCTGAACCTCCTGTATAATGATTTAAGTAATGTCATTGACTTATTCCAAAATCATTCTCATTTTTATGATATCATATATGGTCGTATTCTTAGCTTCTTATTAGTAATATTTCATTGTTAATTGTTATTCGGGTGTTTATTGCTTTTTTGTTCTTATGCGTGTTTTGTTGAATAAATTCTTATTATTCATTCTAGGTTATAGAAAACTCATTACCAGAATGGTCTTATTATAATATATATCATATTTATTCATTTAATTCATTTATATAATCATTATTCAATGAAGATCATTTAGAATGAGTCGCATCACATCGTGGAGACGGTAGGCCATACGTACGCACGAGCGATGATATCGTTCCCATGATCGTGGAATTGTATTGGAGTGTATGTATACTATTTCAGAATAAATATAACTTTAAAATAATCATATATATTAATTATTTACACCATTATACCCATCCAAGTAAGGTGTTTATGGAAAACAGATTACACCACGGCGTGGAGACGGTATTCCGTACGTACGCACGCGCAATGATTTCATTTTCCGTAGGATGGATAGAAGGTGAAGTAGGGCTGTTTCATATTTATAATAACATATCAGTATATTAGTGATACTGATGTTATTAATTCATAATGAACAAACTAAATAAGATTAAGTACAAGAAGAAATAAATTTGAAAGAATCGGTAATGGATATTACCTCTTCTTCGACACGCCTCTTTAAATCCTCCTCTTAGGGCACTAAAATTGGTCTTTGAAGAATACCAGGACCTATAGTATGTTTCTATGTAAGTTGATAAGGGAAATGGGAAGGGGTTGGTTGAGCTTTAAGGCTCAAAATTGTTTGAGGAGGAGAGGGAAAAGGTACCCTTTTATAAGGGAGGAGAGGGACGCCTTAGGAAAAACTCAGAATATTATTTTATAATAAAGTCATATTCGGTTTTTAATAGCTATAAATTGATTTATTTAGAATCTAAGGTGGGGATGGGTTATAATATTCTCAACTAATAGGTATTAGACAAGTTTAGGTTACTATTTTAAGCTTATCATTTAGATTTAACTCTAAGTTAAATAATTTAACTTTTACCGTGTCTTCTTGTTTTCTTACACTATGTGGTTAATAAACTTACTATAACAAGCCAAAATAACCCCAACTGGTTAATTATTAATATATATACCCTTATATAAGTCATTAGTCTGAACATTAGATTTTTAGGAATAGAATAACAATTAATAATATAATATTTGTTTTAAAAACTATTTTATGTCAATTTTGAAACTATTTGGTAATTGATTTTTGTGAAAATCATAACCGCATGATTAGTTAGAAAAAAGTTAATTAAATCAATAATAACAAGTCATATTAACTTATAAAATTATTTTAATTGATAAAAAGTATCAAATTACATTTATTTGGGTATTTATAACATCAATTATGTTAATATTTCATTAATAAGGTAATTATTGCATCGTCATTGTGTCATAAATAAATTAACTTATTTAATGTCTAAAAGTTAAAATAAAATACCATTATGTAGGAAATAGTTTTATATTTCTAAATAATATTTATAGTTGAATTTATCTTATTTTTAACCCTATATTAAAAAATTTGTAGTTATTAGACTTTAGTTTTAGCTATTTTAACTCTTCTTTAAATAAAATAATATTAAGTGTCCTAATCTAATACATGTGGACCTAAATGGTCATATTTTATTCTTAAGATTTATTTTGGTCGAATTAAACTTATCCAATAGAATTAGGACATGTGTTAGGGTAATAATAATGCCATTTTTACCCTTAATTACCCTATTTACTTTTAACCGTGGTAAATAAAAGTAAAAAGTTATTATTCACCAAAAATTGTTTTTATCTTATTGAACCACATTTTACTCCTTAATATTAACCGTGTCTCTCGTATTTTTGAAATTCCACTCACAGAAGTGGTAAAATTACTTTTTATGTACATTTGCAAATTCTCCTAGGAGGTGGGTAAAAGACGGTGAAAAGTTCAATCAAATTTTTATATATCTAAAATTATTATAAAATGACTCCAATGAATTACATTGAAATTATATAGGTATTATGTATCAATTTTAACCTAAAATAAATTTAAATAAAATAAATAAATATTTAAATAAAAATTCTGTTTTTAAATAGTAACCTAGTGTTTTCACTATTCATCAAAAATTGAAAGTTTTCAGAAAAATACCAAAATTTCACCCTAGGCTAATTTCGATATTCTGAATCCAAAAATGACATCCGTTTTGAAAGATAAAATTTATAAAATTTTAAAAAGTTGGTATTACTATTCATAATGGCTAGTTTATATAATATTTTAATAGCATATCGTTGTTTAGTGAAACTCGGTATTACGTACAACACACACTATCGTGGAAGGTCGTGATTGCGTGTAAAGAAAGCCAAGATAGTTTTGTGTGTAGTGAAATATTCCTTTGATGTTCCGTAATCATAAGACATAAAAAAATATACTTCTCATAAACTATCAGGGTGTTACAGGAAATATCATGATACATAGATGAGGATCACTTCCAGGGCCATGGCAGATACCGCGACCCATCCAGATTCAATAGCTAGGTAGAGGATAAATGCCTAGTAGAGTTGGTCACGTTGATGCCTGACTCTACCTAGGGTCAGGAATGGATAGAGGATCTCGCTCTGGGCCTCTTGGACGGATGCCTGACTCTATCACAGAAACTCCTATTGAAGGGATCATACTCCTGTAAAAGAAAACAATGCCTAATTTTTAGGGAAATGAGGAGAAGGGGAATTAACCCAAACAAAACATGTCCAAGATATGGTGGAAAAGAAGACCAATCCATTTTTCAAAAAGTACATGGCGTGTAGAAAAATTCACACGCCGTGTCTTCTGACCCCAGGTACTACCCGTGCACAACGGCCCGTGTCGTAATGCTGGTCATGTAGAAAAGGTCAGTACACGACGTGTGGTATGGATTACACGCCGTGTCTGAGTAACTAGGGTCGGCTCCGTGTACGCTGGTCATGTGCCCGTACATGGTCTCAACCCCTGTATGCCAACCCATATAATTAGTACACGGGGTGACCCACGCTACTGGCCTCACCTGGCCTTGTGGTTTAGTACACGGCCATGTACTACACCATGTTTCTGTGTATCCCCTAGATACATGTTGAGTCTTGTGTAGCTGGTTATACCATGTTGCATAGAGATTACATGTCGTGTTCTGAAGCAGGGTAGTTCATCCTGTGTCCGTGTACTTTCCAATATACACGTAGAGCTTCAGGGAAATTCCAACATGTCGTGTGACCAGGGTCACATGCCGTGTGATTCCTATATGACCCCTGAAACCCTATTCACTGCCACCAGTGCTACATGGCTTGTTCTTCAGAAGTACATGCCGTGTATTCCAGAATTTTCCAGAAACGCAGGCTTCCCCCATCGTGCTTTTCGTACTGCCCCATTGGTTTATCTGGCTGTCTGATTGCCACAAAACTCCAGAATCTAGGTCGCCCCGATGTCCCAAAGTTGTTTCCTTTGTTTTTGGGCCTCCGTTATGCCCCAAAAATGATTTTTAATCCACCTTCATGAAGAACGGTCGAAGAAGGATAATTCCTGAACTGTGTCAATTCATCTTTCATCATTTCCATCGCACCTCTACTAGGTCATCATGATGTCGGATCTCCAATTTATGATCATTGCGTCGCAAAACAGACATGTAATGATCCATTGTTCGTCACCCCATGAAGAACACGAAGAACACACGAGAGAGGAAAGGGGGAGGAAATCCAAGAAAAGAAATTGAAGAATGAACCTCCTCTGTCATTCTTCATGAAGTTGATATGCTCCTGTTAGTAGGATCAAATGGAGGAAGATCAAAATAATAAACAATAATCATGGATTAATCCCCAAAAAAACATCCCAACAGAACCCTCCCGTAAGAACATACGAATTTGTGGATCAACTTGTTCATGGTTGATCTGTGTTCTTTGTTTAAATAAAAAATGGGGAAGAAGAATTTAAATAACAAAACCCCTACTTCAAAAAGGATCAATCACTGATGAAGGGGTCATTTTACCATCATCGTTGATATCCTTCAACTCGTTGTCATAATGATTCTCATCTTTTATTCGTCGTCGTTCGTCACCGAGAGTTTTTTTCTCCAAAGCTCCATGGATTCTCTATAGATTCTCTCCACCTTTTCCAATGATCAACATTTGATTAAACCATTAAAAGTAATGTGACTCAGCATTTTGTTACGTTGCGGCATTAATGAGTCAAGTTGTTTCTGATTCATTATGACATGGCATTAATTGTTGAAACAGCTTCCTCGTTGTTGTTATGCAACGAATGTTTCCAAATATAAATAAAATAAACTTTGAAATTTATTTTATTTTATTTCAATAAAAACGTCTGACAATTAACTTTTTCACTCGACCTGTGTCAGTCGAGGTTTGACCCGTTCATAGGTAAAGTCGTCATCCCAGACTCAACCGTGCCCTCAGATTTTTAATCTGGGTATTCATTTGGAATCTTCTACAACTGTGCACATGTGCCAACTCACATAACTTAAAAAAGCTCAAACCACCACCCCGGGCTCATCGGGCCTTGGAATGACGTGCCCTCTCCATTCTTGGTCTCGTAATAATTCCATATAATATTAAAAAAAATAATACACAAAAAAATCCAAGACATTACAGACTTGTAACAATCACATAAGAAAAGAAAAATAATTTACATATTATCCAAGGCTCATTTTCAAGAACATCATAGTAAAAAAAGTCTTTTACTGAACTGATTTCAACCCTCATTCCAAACCTGAATTACTGACCCAGGTTTACTTCCCATTCCATCCTTTAATTACTGAACCATTTTTACTTCCCGTTCCAGCCATGTATTACTGAACTGAGATCATTTACCATTCCATCCCTATCTGTCTCAGAAGATATATATCTTTACCAAATGAATTGGAGGAATATATAGGTCCCACCCATATCATAATGAATATCATACATATGTGTTCCACAATAATATAAATCATTATTCATATCATAGTCAAATTGGTTTTATAGATATCATTCCACCATTACTTAATCCATGAATATGAAATGGATTTCATAAATATCATTCCATAGTAAACATAATAAAATCATAGGAATAATTGGGATAATATCCTCAAAAAAAAATTCTCCATTAAATAATATATAACATCAAACAATAAAATATTATATGGAAAATAATTTTTATAGAACACTTGAAAATAATTCTTCAGAAAAATATCCTTTCTTCTTCGAAAATGATTTCTTTTCTTAAAAAGTAGTACAATTTTAAAAGAAAAAATTTTCTTTTAAAATAACCTCTTAATCTTGTAATGGAATCTTCAAGTAGATAAAGAATTGTTAAAGCCTAAAATTTTTTTCATGTTGTCTAATTTAAAATAAAACATTCTTCTCGTACTTTTTACGGAAAATTCAGAAAGTACCTCATTTGGAAAATGAAAGAAAGATTCATTTCAAATAGTGTAGTAAAAAGTAAAAATAAAAAAAAATTAATTTTAATATCTATAGGATAAATATTAAAACATTTTATGAATACATTTTTAGAAGACATGGACATGGATGATAAATATTTCTTAAAGGATACCTAAAACGAAATAATTCTAAATTTTGATGAGATTTTGAAATAAACTCTCTTTAATTTATAATAAATAGAATAATATTCCATATAAAAGAAATAAAATTATTAAAATAAAAAAAACACTTCTAGATAAGACTCATAAAATATATTCATGGGCAGTATATACACCACTTAGAAGAAACACGTAGTGTATATGTCATGTGTCTCACAGAAATAAAGGTGATAAAAAAATAAATCCTTACCCTAGGTCAGATTCCCTTGGTATATATCTAAACCACCTATATAATGGTTTAAGTAATGTCATTAACTTATTCAAAAACCTGATTTATATTTATGATACTAAATATGATCATCTTATCACCCGTTTATAATAACATTTCATTATTACTCATTTTTTGGGTATTAAATGCTTCATTTTCTCAAGCATATTTTGCCGTATAAGTTCTGGTTATTCTTATTAGGATATATTTATATCATTTATAGAATGATATTAATGTAATATATTTCATATTTATTCATTATATATATTTATATAATCATTCTTTGATGAATATCATGTAGAATAAATTTCATTGCATCGTGGAGATGGTAGGTCATACGTATGCATGAGTAAAGATATCATTCCATTAATTGTGGAATGGTATAAATTTTGTCACATAATAAATATCATGTTATAATAATAATATTTAGTTTTTATTTCCATCATTATACCCATCCATGTAAAGTGGGGGTAAAAATAGATTACACCACGACATGGAGACGGCAAGTCATACGTACGCACGCGTGGTGATATCATTTTTCATAGGATGGATAAAAGGTGAAATATGGTTGTTTTATAATAATTATAACATCTCATAATATAATTGATACTGGAGTTTTTAAATTATAATGAAAACAACTCATGAATACTAAGTAGAATAATAAATAATTTTTAAAGAATCGGTAGGGGAGATTACCTTTTCTTCGGCAAACTCCCCTTAGATATCGTTTTAAAGCACTAGAGTTGGACTTTAGAGAAGACCAGAACCTCTAGAATGTGAATAGGGAAGTAAATAATGGAAATATTTTGGGTATGGATAATATTTAAGGCTCAATGTGATGTCAATAAGTGAGATAGGATATTCCCTTTTATAATTGAGGTGACAGTGACTTTTGGAATCTAGAAAAATGTAAATTTATAATAAAATAAAAACCCATCCAAAAGCCACTTAAATGACCTAGTTTTTAATATGAGATGATATAAGGTTATAATATAATCAACCAATAAATTTTACACATGTTTTTATATCAATTGAAACCTTATCATTTTAATTAACACTTACTTATTCTATTTAATTTTAACTAAGGTAATAAATATTTCAATATTAAAAGGGTAAAATATTTACTCATTCAAATTAAATTAGACAATAAATGAATCATATAGAATTTTTTAGACAATATACTAATTATTTTATATTTTTAAAATTATTTTATAATTTTAAAATTATTTAATAAAACGTTATTTTGAAAAAATATCAATAGTGTAAATTTTTACACAATTTGTTTCTTGGATTTTTAAAAACATTAGGATAAGATGCTAACATTGAAAAAAATATTTTTGTTATATCCATAAGTGTTCAAATTAATATATAATTTTTTTGGATATATTAGTTATCCTAAATTATATTTAATTTAATATTTTTAATAACATTAATTTGATATTTCCATTAATAAAATAATTACTATATCAGTATTGTATAAGTATTTAATATACTTATTTTTTGGGTAAAAATTAAAAAAAAAACCATGAAAAAAATAACTCTTCTATATTTTATATGAATATTTATATTCAAACATATATATTCTAGAAAATATTATATTAAAATGTTATTTTTATTAAAACATTAATGTGACAACTTTAACGTCACTTTAAATAAAATATAATACGTGTCATAATATTTTCTATTTGGTTCCAAATGGTCAATAACCAAACCCCTATATGATATGGTCGTGAAATACTCTTCCAGTAATATTTTTACAAGTTTTCAGTTTTTAATGGTTATTATCATTTTAATAAAAATTATTTTATTTATTTTTCATCAATTAAATAATTTACACATTGTAATTATATCATCCTTTAAGGTACTTATTTATTTTTTTTAAATTACAAATAAATTACCATGATAAAGAAAAATATTTTATCTTAAAAATGAGTATTTATAGTCTAATTTATGTTCTGTATAACCTTATATTAAAAATAATATATTTATTAAAATTTGAGTAAGACATATTTAACTTTTCTTTAAATAAAATTTATTAATAGTACTAATCTCCTCCAAGTGGATTATAAATGATATCATTTATAACCAAGGATGATTTAGGTCAAGAAAAATCATCCAGTGACATTATTACAAGTGTTAGGGTATTTTTATAATATAATTTTTACCCTTAATTACTTGATTTACCTTTTCACTGTATTAATAAAAATTACTGAAGTTGCTATTCATTTTTCAAAAAAATAAAATAAATATATTTTAATAATTATGACCCACTAATTACAAATATGGAATCCATTTTTCAAAATTATTAATATAGAAATGTCAGTAATTATTTTAAAATTAATCTCATGGACTGAGTGAGAAAACGAGTTTTAAAAGTTAGAACATGCAAAATAATGAAATGTTGTTACATCTAAATTTAATGTAAAATTAATTCCAATGACCTAAATTATATTAAATAATAAAAATATAATATATTTATACTTTAAAAATATTCAACTATATAATTTAATACTATAAATAAATTTGATGAAGAAGTAGTTTTCATTTAAAATTCAGTATTTTTTTAATATTCATTCAAACGTGAAACTTATTAAAAAAATACCAAAAAATAAACCAGTATAAATTTTTTTACACCACTTTAAAATAAAAGTTTATTTTTTCCAATATAATATAATTTTTTTTCGAAAACTAGATTTATAATGGGTGCACCCTCAAAAGAGGAAGAATTGGATTTTTTGAAAAATACTTCTTTTATCTAAAAAACAAAATTTTTTCTTATATCATGTTTAGAAGACATATAAGATGAATTTTAAACATTAAATTGAATATATATTAAATATATATTTCATTAATAAAATCCATCAAGAGTGATTTTCCTATTTTATAAACTCACTCATTTTCATTTAAGTAGTTTTTTAGAAAAAAAATATTTTCTTTTATTTAAAAAGGGATTTATTTTTATTTATAATTAATTTCTCATTAAAGAATTAATTATATACCCACATGTAACCCATATTTTTATAATTTAGTAAAAATTGTTCATACCCATCATTATAATTTCTAGGTTATAAGGTAACATGGTAGTATTTAGTTGTTCGTTTAAACTCGGTCTTCCGTGAAATTAAATCCTTCAAAAGAACTCAAAATTGTGTGTAACACAAGACAAGAATAGTGTTGTGTATACTGAAAGCTAATATGGTGTTGTGTGTAGAACAATATTATCTTGGTGTAGCAAAAAACACAACACATCAAATAAATTAAAAAATATCTATCTCATAAACATCTTGGGGTGTTATAATGATTTCCCTAGACCTTCAGCTTTCAAAAGAATAGATGATGGTAGTTTATCAGTTTCTATGAACCTAAATTCCATTTCTCAATGGATAGAATTATGTAAATTTCCCATTATGGGGAGGATTTCATACTCCAAAGAAGATAAACCTTGGTCCATTCTAGATATAAATAATATAATTGATTATTTCTGGGGTATCCATGAATAGACAATGATTTCAATAGGAAGGGGATTTTTTAATATTCTCATGGGATGAAAAGTGGAGGAGTATATGGTATAAGTAATTGGAATCATTCACTTGAAACCTATCACTCTTATAATTTATAAATGGTATATAAATTTCAATCCCTTAAACTATTTCAATTCCATTTCTCAAGTCTGGGTATGATTATATGGTTTAAGCTAGGTATATTGGTACCCAAAAATTAATTTTGATATTTCAGCTTGCATTGGAAACCCCCTAAAGTTAGATCATTGAAATATATCTAGTTAACTTGGAATTTATTCTATAATTATCTTTTATTATAAATTTGATTCTATGCTTATAGTGATGACCAATTTCAATTTCAATTATCAAAACATTGAAGTTAAAATTCAGTATGAATATACTCCACCATTTATTGAGTTATTAATGATTATAGGAAACTCTATTTTAAACTACATACTAATCCATGAGAAATTGAAGATCCCAAATGATTATAACTCTTAGAAAGAGATTAAATATATAATAAATTTAAATATCCTACCCTTGATAAAGGTGATCCCTCGATGAAGAATGATTCATGAAAATGGGTTAAGAAGGGGATTACTTATTTTTATTTAAAAATCATGAAGGGTAAGCCTTGGTCTTCCCTTATTGATTAAGAAAAAAGGGAATGTGAAATGTAAATTCCATTTACAATTCAAAAAAACCCTTAAATATCCACTATTTATGAAACAAAACAAACTCCAAACTATGAGGATGATCCAATCATAATTGACCTTGCCCAAGAGATCACCTCACTTTTTATCTCTTTAAAAGGAAATTACTCTATGAAAGCACCTAATATGAATAGGGACACCCCTTAATCACACTTAAATTAAATAAAATCACCCCCAACCCTATTCACCTAAAATAAAATGAAATAATATAAGAAAGGGGATACTGTGACTTATGGTAATGATACATGTAATGCCATCACAGACTAAAATAAAACCTCTCAACATGTTGAAAAAAATCCTGGTGATGTATAGGCTTAGGATAGATCTAGAAAAACTAACAGCACTACCTCTTAGCCTAGATTTACTATCACCCGAGGAATGAAATATTTTATGCATTAGGATAAAAATTCTTCTATTCACATTATCTCACTAATAAATTAAATTCAAGAAGATTATGGTCAATTTCCAAATAGGGATACTATAACCCATGTCATCAACCCATATGTACATCCTTTATTTTAGGTGGCTACTGAGATTTAGGGCTCCATTACTAAAACATAAAATCAACATATTAGTGAATGTAATTTTTAGGACACACATAATAGAAGAACCACAAATGACTCGTCACGGATTCCCAGTGATGATCTCAATAATTTCAGTGATTTATCTCATTATCTTAAGGCTAAAAATATATGCAGTAGTGGATAGGATGTTGTTACTACTCTAGAAATTATAGTGAGGGATCTTATTCTTGTTACTCATACATCTCCAAGTTAGGGAAGGGAATTAATTTTCTCAATTCTAGAGAATCAACATCAGTATAATGTAATATAAAATTTTCAATAAGGGAAAAAAGTTAGTGATTATCATAAAATCAACCAGAAACAAGAATTTTAGTGGGAAAAATGAATTTCTTCTTCCAAACATACATTTATATGAGATTTTTTTTGGAATTTTCAGAGTATATCCAACCCTAACACTATCATCTCTTTAAGTATTTTCATCAAGTAATATAATCCTATTTTCTTAAAATCTCTAATAAATAAGAATTTGTTCTCAGATAATTGCCTCTCTTGATAAATTGGGCTTTCAAATCATCAATACAAATCAATCTAGTAACAATATTAAAAGGATTTGGGTATTATATCATTCTATCTTGGATGGATTCCCCTCTGTCAATAGTTCTAAGAAGATGGTTACCCTCATTTATAATCATTTAGGCAAAAAAAATTTCTTTTATCTATTCACATAATGTTGATATTGATAGAATGGATTCTTGGAAGAATATTCAGGTTACATGCATGATTGATAATGTTTCTTGGACCATGCTAGTAAAGTTCAATTATATCCTTAATTCTAATTATGAACTTGTCATTTTCAACACCTATATTTCAATCATAGACTTCAGGAAATGCATTGAGGATTTCAATCTACATGAATTTAATTTTATTGGTTCTAAATTCACTTGGTATAGAAATAATCTCAAAAAAATGGTGGCCAGAAAGTTGGACAGATTTTTTGTCAATGATATTGTTCTTAAGGTTTGGAACTCCATCTCCTGGTCTACTCATTCAAAATTAAACTCTAACCATCCTCATATATTGACCAATTTTTTCACCAGATAAGTCAATCCTATTTTTCCTTTAATATTCAATAGTGTTTGGGCCTTGCATCCTGATTGCAAAAACATGGTTCAAGACACCTGTAACTCTTTTATCTTTCAGGATGATGCATTATCTTGTGTTCTAAATATAAAAATACTTAATAAAAAGATAAAATATTTTATTTGGTACTTATTCAGCATTATGGATGAAAATATTTATCACATTGAATCATTTCTTCATATTAATCAGGGGAATGACACTCTTAAGGATTTCTACTTTGTTTTTAATCAATAAGATAGGATTACTCAATACCTGAATCATCTTCCTAATTTGAATGAAGGAATACGAAGGGAAGCATTCAAAACCAAATTGCTTGAAGAAGGTGAAAAAACACTATGTTTTTTGTTACCTCTAGATATTCAATAAAATAAAAGGGCCACTTTCTATTTTAAATGAAAACGGGTTTTTTCTTGAAAACAAAAATGATTTTGCTTCACATGTTGTCTCGTATTATAAGAATCTCTTTAATGATACCATATCTTACATGGATCTTATAGAAGGTGTCATCCTAAAACTTGTCACTAATGAGGATAATTCTATTCTCACTGCTATTGCTATGGAATTTGATGTCATGGAAGCTGTATTTATCTTAAATCATGTTAGTTCACCTACATTAGATGGGTTTACACACTCTTTCTTTCAAACAAATTTTTATATTATTCATGTTGATTCTTGTATAATGATTAATAATTTTTTCAATGGTAGGAAGCTATCACGATGAATTATTTCTCAATTTATTTACCTCATTTAAAAATTGGATAATTTTACTGAAATTCATCTTTTTAGACTAGTGTCCCTTGTCAATACAATTTATAAAATCATTGCGAATATTTTTATGAATAGACTTAACAGCATTTCTAATATGATTATGTCTAAAAATAAATTTGGTTTCATTACAAGAATAACTATTCAATACTACCTCATAACTTCCCATGAATGTGTAAACCATCTCAGAAAACCCAATAGGGGAGGTAATACTGCTAAAAATATTTATGTTAAAAATTATTTTGACACTTTATATTGGGGATTCATCTACAATGTTTTACTTAATTTAAATTTGATAAGACCTTAATTAAATGGGTTAAAATTATCTAGGGTTAAGCCCATATTTATATTCTTATCAATAGATCTCTTGAGGTTTACTTTACTTGATCTATAGGTTTCAGAAAAGGTGATCCAATTTCTGACATTATTTTATATATTTTGAAGATTACTTGAGAGGAATTTTTCTCAGCATGGTAAATGATAGACAGGTCAAACCCATTAGAGATGGAAGAGGTATGTGTGCCCCTATAAATTTATTGAATGATAATGACATTATTCTCTTCACCCAATTGGACAAAAGAAACATCATGAATATCAATAATGTTCTCCTATAATATGAACAAGTCTCATTATAATAGATCAGTTGCGGAAATTCATTTTTATATTTTATAAAGAAAATTTCTATGGCTAAAAAAGTTGACATTTACAATGATCTAGTAATTAAAGAGGGTTCACTTCCTTTCACCTATCTAGGTGTTCCCATGTTCTAGGGTAAACCCTATACCTAAACCTTCCCTCACATTATGAGTCATATTAAAAACCAATTGTCCTCCTAGAAAGGAAAGACTCTCTCAATGGTAAGAAGAATCTGTCTTGTGAATGTAGTGATTGTTTCAAAAAAAATATACTCTTTTATGTTTTATAAATGGATGATTTATCTCATCAATGATATAAGTACCTATATCAAGAAATTTATTTGGAGTTGAAGCATTATTAAAAGTAAAATTTCCACTATCTCATAGAAAAAATGATGTCAACTGGTTGATCATGTTGGGATTGGTATAATAACTCTCTTTAAATTTAGTAAACCCTTACAGATACACTTTATGTAAAGACTTTTCACTAAGAAATTAGAGTTTGTTTCCTTTCTTATACTCAAATTCATCATAAGGCTCAAAGTTGGAACTCAGAATTACATGGGATCGTATGTTTGTCCTTCTTTTAAAACCTCTTTTTCCACGATTATAATGAATTCTCACTATTTGGTTAACATTAACTCTTATCTCAATTTTTTGTTAGATAATTTGATAGGAACACCTCTAATTGATCTTTTATTCTCATTGGGTCCTTTAGTTGACACTAAAGTGTCAATCAAATAGAAAATAGAGGCCACCCTAGACAATATTCCCACTGATGAAAAATAAGTGGTTAGTAATTATACCTTCATCAACAATTGAGGCCCTATTATTTGGGAGGCATCCATCAGTGGAAGGATGTCCTCAAAATTACTATATTTATTGATGGTTCAAGTCCAATACAACTATTGGGATAAGTTCCTAAATAGGAGTTGGACACTTTCTTCATGGTCCCCACTTTCTTGGGGGATCATGCACACAAGGCTGCCTACTGATACATTCCAACAGAGTGATAGAATAAGTCTTTGCGCATGTTGTACGTTATGAAATCAGCATCATGACAACCTCGATCACCTATTCCTTAGCTACCAGACTACTGTTACTCTATGGACTATTACTTCAGACCTTTTTTATTTTCTTATTCCATGGGCAGCCAAAATTCAAGATCAAATTATTTATTGAACTTAGATTCCACTTTCTCAGTAGTTACAGAATATTTGTGTGGCTTCCAGTATGGAAATTCTCCAGGTCATTTGGACTTATAGAAATAATGTGATCCGTGATAGTACTTATTTCTCTTTATAATCCACCCTGTTTCAAATTTTAATTACCATAAAAAATTAAAATTCCACCCAAATAGATTTTTATGATAAATGTATCCATGATTTTACTATGTTAAAGAATTTTGGAATTACAATAAATTACCTCAAACCAATGGGAAACTTGGAAGTCATATGGATTCACCCAATTCCAGGTTGGATTAAATGAAATATCAATTTAGTTTTGAGGGGAAACCCAGGTTTTCTTGGATATGGTGGTATTTTTATAAATCCTCTTGGTGATGAAATGGGCTTCCTTTATGGTCCCTATGGAATATCCACTTCTCTTGAGTCTAAAATTATTGGGATAATAAATGTGGTTGATATAGAAAATAAATATGGTTGGTTTAACTTATGGATTGAATTTTTTTTAACTACTATTGTGAAGGTAATACGAAATGGTATTATTCATATTTCTTGTATGTTCACTACTTAATGTAGAAACTACTTGGATTCTCTCTCATCTATGAATTACACCATCACTCATGCCTACTGTGATGAAAACTACATTGTAGATGGGGTTTCCAAAAATGGATCTATGCTTCTATATTTATACTACTCAATGATGTTCTGGGGGATATTTTTTCTTTATTACAAAGCTACTATTGTAAAAAATCATACATTCATTTGGTGTAAACTTTTTTATTTTAAATAAAGTGTAATTTTATTTTTGGGAAAGATCTAAACTTTCTATAAAAATTGAGGGTGATCTGATGCACCCAAAGTCTTGGTCATGTTGGTTTAGTTGTTTAGAGAGGTCTTGACCTGTTATTTGTTGGGTTTTGACCATGGTAGAAAGAATCCATATAGATCTGTTGGATTGATATAGCCAAAGTTGTTGACTCAAGTAAAGGAATAACATCAGGATTTCCCAATGCCTCAAATTTATATGAGTCGATGTGATACCATTTGTAGGAACATCAGTAAGGGAAGATAAAAAAACAACATATAGGACACTTATTTTTCATAATATATCACACAAGATCTTCATTCATTAGATTGGTGTATGTGTGATATCCGTAGGAGGTAGTCGTTCTCTGTAATGGTCTCACAAAAGAGGACTTGCATAATGGGTTCAAATGAGGGAGTTTCATGAATGATCATTTGATATAATCATGGATGAGAGTTTATGTGATAGGTCCATAAAGGAGAAACTCACATGGTGACATCATGTGGGTAGGTTATTTACTATGTAATAATCTTGAAAATGAGACCATATGAGATGGATTCACAAGATAAATCTTGTGAAATGGATTCATGTGAGGGAGATGTGTGACTGAGTAATAATATCACCAATGAGACCATGAAAACCCACTTCATGAGGTTTCTTATCCTATATATTTCTCATATACATGAATTTACCAACAAATTTTTTTAAATCTCTCTAATATGTGGACTATCTAGGCTCTCTTTATTCATCCACACTTCTCCTTTTGATCTCTCTCTCCGTCTCGATCTATTCTTTATTGAAATATAATTCATGGTATTTATAGGTATCACATGTTACATAAAATGAATAATTGATGTAGTCTATGTGGTTTTCATGAGAAGTCCATATATGAGCCATGAATGAGGGGAATTAATCATGGACTCAAGGGATTCCTATCATTGATCCATGAATAACGAGAAATTTGAAAGACCATGGGAGTATTCTTACTTTGAATCATTAATGATAAATATTTCTCACATGGATATTTTATGTCCAAATGGATAATTCCATTAAGTATTATTTATTTCACTATTTTTTAATCCATGGTGATTGGGAGGTTTTCAATAATCTATCAATTATATATGATCATAACCCTCATTTCATATAAAATTTTTAGAGGATTCATTAGAAGGATTTGAACACTCAGATACAACTAAGCATTGCCTATAATCTTCAAAATAATTGTATGTATGAAATAACTACAGTGGAAAGTATATTGATATCATTATCCCTTGACTTACAAGAAACATGGGACTAGTATCAAACTTTATTGGATTTCATAATCAATAACACATTTCATTTGAATTTGTAAATGAAAACATATAAATTTTTATATGGGAAAAGATGTTTTACTCCAACCTGCTAGGATATATTAAAGGAATGAAGGGTAATTATTTGAGAAATCATTGGGAAGGAAAATAAAAAAGTACATGCTATATTGAAACATATCAATATTTCTATGATCAGACAAAACAAATTTTGGGTATAATTGAAAGAATAACTTAGAGTTTCATGTAAGGAACTATATCTTCTTAAAGGTATCATCATAGATGGGAGTTAAAAATTATTGATAGAATGGGATACTTAGTCCAAGGTATATACGTTTTTTTGAGATTTTAGATAGAATTTGAGTTGTAGATTATTGTTTGGATATTTTTTCAAACTGGTTTAATGTAAACGATGTCTTATATGCCTCACTATTATGGAAATACATTCCAAACCCAATTCATGTACTCACCACTAATGAGATATAGCTAGAGTCTGAATTATCATATAATGAAGATCATGGCTATATTCTTGATACTAGAGAGAAATAATTGTAAAAACAAATAACTATAATGATGAAGTTGCTTTGGAGGAATCATATAATGGAGGAATCGGTGTGGGAACCTGAGGAAGTAATTATGAAGAGTTACCTAAATTGTTTTATGGATTGATGTATAAAATAAATTTTGATCATAATGTTATTTAAGGGAGAAATGTAACAACTTAGATATTATAAAAAATAAATAAATATTTCACTATAATGGTCATTGAATAGTATAAGTCATTTTTATTTCATAATATTAATTAAATATAAAGTAGAGATATAAATTCACTACAATGGTTATAACTATAACTATTAAACAAATAAAAATATATTTTATCACAAAAAATATGATTTCTTGGTAATAATACTCAATAATGAATAGAAAGAATAAAATATACTTTACTATTATAAAAAATCTACATATAATAGAAATAATATCATAGTGAACATATGTGAATGGTATGAATGATTTTATAATTTAGAATGAAATCAATTTATAATGGGCAGTATGACCATTTGAGGGGTAAGCTGGCCATTCAAATACTAACAAAGTAACATGATCATTGAAATAGTAACATGACCGATATATGTATAAGTGTTCAGTAAAATACCCAATACCATATGGTAATATTAAAATTAACAAATATAAATAAATTTTATTAATTAATTAATTAGAATGTAATTTTATATATGTTTCTTAGTAAAATAAACATTTATAAAGATAGATTTTTAAATTTTTAATGATATATATAGGATTTTAAAATACATCAATATTTTCTATTTTCTAATTAAATTTTGCATGTATAAAATATTATTTTTATAAAAAGGAGTTTATATTTTTAATAATTAAGTCAAAAATTTCTAATGTTTAATTTTTAATAATTTTATGAGATAATTAAATTTTCGAGTGAATTGTAAGATATAATGTGCATATATTTTATGTATTATAGCTTCAGTTTGAATTACAGAATATGTAATAAATTATTTAAATCATAGAATAAAATAAAGTTAGTTTATTTATTAATATAATTTATTTTAAAATATTAAAATAAATTTTCAAAACTTATAGTGATGTTTCTAAAGTCTAAAATGTTTATATTTTCAAAGTATTTTTTATAAAAAAAATGTCTTTTCCATGACAAAATAATATAAATAAAGGGATTTTGATTCATTAAATAATAAATGTCCCAATAAACTATGGTTTTAATTTCAAATACCATGATCTAAAACTCTTAGTAAGCTAATGGTTATCAAATTTCCACATCCTAGATTTTGAATGTCTATGTCCAAAAGTTATTAAACAATTCCCTCATATTTTCTATAAAGGCCCATCCTTCCTCCCATTCTTCTTTACTCAAAAAAACCATTGGGCATATTTTTTCCTCAATTTATCTCCATAGATCCCTTCCAAGGATAATTTAATTCTTTATTGTTTTCTTTATCAAGTATTAAGAAGTGATTCAGATATGTAAGAGTTCTTAATCACCACTATTAATTTTTTATTTTCAATCCTTTTTAATTACTATACATCTTCATATCAAATGTTGTTTTGATTGATTACTATAAATCTATTATGATCATATAAAGGGTGCATTTACAATCCCCCTATTTATAATTCATTATAATTCCAAAATATTTCCCTAGTTATAAACTCCATTATCAAAATACCTATATATGGCATGTATTTGTGGAATTATAGATATATTATCTCTAAGAGGAGGGATTTTTATAAGGATTAATGAAGGTGATATAATTGGTTTAGCCTCTACCAGGTAACTAGTGGAACAAAACTTATTATATCATGATTGAACCTTTAGGATTAAATCATACTGAATTGTAAGTTTCTTCTTATGGGACTTTTTTATCCTTAATGTGTACCAATTATCTGTGTCACGTACTCCTAATTATTATAGGGTATTTTTAAATCATTTCTTTAGTCCCCTACCATTATAAACTACTATTTTCATTGATCAATCCTTATTTCTAGCCTTATATAATGAAAATATCATAACCTATTACTTCCTTATCATTCCTTTGATATGGTTATTTTTTATTGGATTTTGAATATTCTATTAGTTTATAATTTGATTGATGGATATTCACCAAGATAGCTGTATCATTCCATCGACTAGGAAAACCTTGACAGTCAGTATATACATTATTTATATATGAGTAATTATTGATTATTTATCCCTATTTAGGTAATATGTTTATTAAGGGAACATTATGTATTGTATTTTTAGCCATTATTTCATATGATGGATGTGTTGAACTTATAATGTGATGGGTGGTACTTAGAATTATATATCCCTATAATGTATTTGTAGGAATTGAGAGATAAAGTAAAATAGAGCAATAGGAGAATCATTTCCTTTTTTACGATGATTTAGAAAAAGTCCTTGATTTTATGGTTATGGTGTCTAGAATTATGCATTCCATCATTATGAGATCTATTATTGTTATCCATGTGAATATTTATTTCCATTGTTATCCCATTGAAGGAGATTTTATATTTATGTATTATTTCATATGTCATAATTTGAAAATTTATTCTTTTCATGTTATGTATGCCATGATTAGACCATGTTAGATTCCAATATAGACATACCTTATTAAGCATCTGAGATCACTCTTTGTATCATTTTCCAAACTCCCTAATAAATCATGAATGATACTAAGGATAATCATGGTTATATAATAATATTTCATGTATTATTATGGTGTACTATAAGATTCAAATGTGATGTAATGTTCGTGTTTTTATTTAGTCTCTTAAGATTGCTGAACTCTTGAATCATGTGTAATATGGTTATATAAATTCTATCACATCGTAAAAAATAACCAAAAAATCTAGGTTAAAGGATTTAGGATCGTTATAGTATATATAGTATAACCTAATCTATCAAAAAAATATAAAGGACCATACAAACCATTTCACAGTAGTTGGTAACCTATATTCCCTGAATGCATAAAATCATATGACTATCCCATTATAATAAACAAACCACATCTAGTTTTTTCTTCTAAACTGGATCCATATCACTATCATAATCACAACACATCTAATTTAAATACACTAGTTGAATCCATTCCCAATCCAAAGCAATTAGTTGGAGTGAGTGAGGTTCTACAAAGCTAGAAATTTAGTTTTCACATGTATATTCGATGTTTTCTCATAAGATAAGAACAAATAATTTGGTTAGTTACCTAAAAATTGGTTCTCAAATCACTAGGGTAATATTCAAAATAAAATAATAAAGATATCTCACATGAGTCTCAGTTATTATTCAATAAGATAAGTCAATTATTCCATAAGACTATACAATCAACCGAGCTAGTAAGTCCACATTGCTTCCCATAAACTATATCAACAATTCCTCAAATTTGTTTTATAATCAAGGAAAACTAGTCCCCAAGACTATCCAATGATTATGTAATATATTACTAAAAACTATCCAAGTCACCATAGTCTTGTATCCTATAACTATCACAATGTCATGGTACTCATGCTAGTAATCATGACACTAACTATAAACAAGGAAGACACCACTAGAGAGAATTATAAACACATCACCATCATAGATATTATATATAATCATTATAGTTATGACATACTATAAAACTCTTTTGTTCGATCCGTTACATTAAAAAATTGGTCAATGTTGCATCAAACAAGTGTAGATCACAATCTAGTCATCCAATCACAATTATATAGAAAAGATTTGGATAATCCACTGTAACACCCGAGAATTTTATGAGAAATATTTTGAATTTAAATCATCAAAAGAATCTTTCACTACACACAAAACTATATTGTCTTTCTTTACACGCAATCGCGGCCTTCCTCGATAGCTTGTGTCGTACGCAATACCGAGTTTCACTAAACAATGATATGCTATTAAAATATTATTAAAACTAGCCATTATGAATAGTAATAACCACTTTTTAAAATTTTATAAATTTTATTTTTCAAAATGGACTTCATTTTTGGATTCGGAATATTGAAATTAGCCTAGGGTGAAATTTTGGTATTTTTCTGAAAACTTTCAATTTTTGATGAATAGTGAAACCACTAAGTGGTAGTTAAAAAACTGAATTTTTCATAAAACATAATTTTACCGCTTTTGTGAGTGAAATTTCGAAACTCCGAGAGACACGGTTATTATCAAGGACTAAAATTTTGTTCAATGAGATGAAAATAATTATTGGTGAATAGTAACTTTTTACTTTTTTTACCACGGTTAAAAGTAAATAGGGTAATTAAGGGTAAAAGTGTTATTATTATTACCCAAACACAAGTCTTAATTCTATTGGATAAGTTTAATTCGACCAAAAACAACCTTAGGAATAAAATATTACCATTTGGGCCCACTTGGATTAGATTAGGACATTTATTATCAATTTATTTAAAGAAGGGTTAAAATAGTTAAAATAAACGTTTAATAACTAAATAATTTTCAATATAGAGTTATACATAAGATAAATTAGACTATAAATATTAATTAGAAAGCTAAAAATATTTCCAACATAATGGTATTTTATTTATAATTTTTAGACATTAAATAATTTAATTTATTTATGACACAATGATGATCCAGTAATTATCTTATTAATGAAATAATGACATAATTGATGTTATAAATACCGAAATAAATGTAATTTGAGACTTTTTATGAATTATAATAATTTTCGAGGTTAATATGACGTGTTAGTATTGATTTAATTAACCTTTTTCGAACTAATCATTATTTTATGAGTTTCACAAAAATCAATTACTAAATAGTGTCAAAATTGACATAAAATAGTTTTTAAAACAAATATTATATTTTTAATTGTTATTTTATTCCTAAAAATATAAGGTTAGGCCAGATGACTTAGATAAGGTTATATATATTAATAATAAACAACTTGGCATTCTTTTGGCTTGATATAGTAAGTTTATTAAACTTATAGTGTAAGAAAACAAGAAGACATGGTAAAAGTTAAATTATCCAACTTAAAGTTAAATCTAAATGATAAGGTTAAAATTGATACCTAAACTTGTCTAAATTCTATTTTATGAGAGTATTTCGACCTATACCAACCTTATATTCTAAATATATCAATTTTCAGCTATTAAAAACCGAATTTGAATTTATCATAAAATAATATTTTTTGTTATTCCAAAGGTGCCCCTCTCCTCCCTTATAAAAGGGAACCTCATCCCTCTCTTCCTCACACCACTTTGAGCCTTCAATCTCGGACAACACCTGAAAATATCTCCTCTAAACTTCCATATAAACATCATATAGGTCCTGGTCTTCTTCAAATACCAATTTTAGTTCCCTAATAGGAGATCTCAAAGAGGCGCTTCAAAGAAGAGGTAATGTCCGTTACCGATTCTTTCAACTTTATTTCTTATTCCACTTCTTCTTATTTAGTTGTTTCACTATGAATTAATAACATCAGTATCACTCATATACTGATATATTATTATAAGTTTGAAACAACCCTATTTCACCATCTATCCATCCTACGGAAAACGAAATCATCGCGCGTGTGTACGTACGGAATACCGTCTCCACACCGTGGGATAATCTATTTTCCACAACCACCTTAATTGGATAGGTATAATGGTGTAAATAATGACTATATATGATTAGTTTAAAGTGATATTGATTCTGAAATAGTATATATACACTCCAATACAATTCCACGATCATGGGAGTGATATCATCGCTCGTGCGTACGTACGGAATACCGTCTCCACGATGTGATGCGACTCGTTCTACATGATCTTCATGCATAATGATTATATAAATGAATTGAATGAATGAATATGATATATATTACACTAATACCATTCTGGAAATGAGTTATCTATAACCTAAAAAGAAAAATAAGAATTTATTCGACAAAACACGCATAAGAACAAAAAGTAATAAACACCCGAATAAAAAGTAGTAATGAAATATTACTAATAAGAAGCTAATAATATGACCATATATGATATCATAAAAATAATTATGATTCTGTAATAAGTCAATAACATTATTTAAATCATTATAAAGTAGGTTCAGACACTAACGAAGCAAATTGGACCTAAGGTAAGGGAAAATCTCACCAATCTCAATTTTTATCCAAGATTGTTTATACTTCAGAATTTACTGGGGTGTATTTTATCATCCACATCCATGTTTCCTCAATATGTAATATTGTTTCCATCCACCTAAAATTTTTTAAATCCAATTTTACACTTCGGTGAGTTTTTAGTGATAGATATGAAAGGGATATTTTGTCGTTTTTCGTACGAGGTACTTTTTGACTTTTCCGACAAAAGTACGGGAAGAATGTTTTTTTAAAACTTATACGGCATGAATGGACTTTTAAAACATTATTTCCAAGAAGCTTACTTTAAAAGTTTTCAAGTTTATTTTTAATCAACTTCTTTTAGTTTAAAATTGTATGACATGTTAAGAAAGGAAAAGTGGTTTTGAAGTAGAAAGGATATTTTCCTCAAGAAAGGAGTTCAAGTGTTTTATCAAAATTATTTTCCATCTAAGATAATATAGGGTTCTGTTTCTATCCCTATTATTACATTGATTTGATTATGTTGTGATGGAATTATTTTTATGAATTCCTTTATCTTATATGAATTTTTTTATGATGTCATGTTGTTTAAGAATCCCATTTTATTTACATGGGTTATGCAATGATGTATGATTTATGATTTTATGGCACACATAAGAATGGTATCATTATGAGATGGGTGGTACCTATAACTCCCTCCAATGTATTGGGTAAAGATTGTATATATCATGAGATATACATGGCTAGAACGGAAGGTTAAACCGGTTCAGTGAAACAGGACTAAAATGAGGAATGAACTCGGTTCAAAAATGGACTTTGTCCACTAAGATAGTCTTGGAAATGAGTCTTTACTAATAATAAATGATTCTCTATGATTATGTGTGTATGCCACAAAGCTTCATGTTTTAAGTTATGATTATTGTGATTAAATTTCACTACTATGATTTATCCCATGTTATGAAATATGATCTCTTTTTCAGGTTAAGATTTCCAAAAGTTATGTTCTTATGAATATGATGTGATTGATATTTCTTTTGTTTACCCTTACTGAGAATTTGAGCTCACCCTTTTGTATGTTTTCTTTCCCCAGGTCAGGAAGAATGTTATTAAGTAAGATATTCCAAAAGGGACTATAGATATGATGAAATAAATGGGAGATAGTGTAGACGCTTTATGAACCAGTTGTTTATGTTTCCTAGTTTCTAGAGACACTATACATATACGGTCCTTTCCTGGTTTTGTTATATGTTGTAATAAGTGTGCTTCAATTTTGAAGTAATAACAATGTATGTAAACTATGGGTCGTTATATCCACATTCACTATATATTACCTTACTATAAAATGGAATAAAATATATAATTAATATTATAATTTTTATTATCTTATCCTTATTAATATTATAATAATAGAGTCTATATCGCTCACATCATACTGTATTCATGCATCATCAATACATAAAGGTTAAATTTTCATTATATCATGTTCAATTCATATCCTCAAATGGTCGGAATTTTTAATATATATAGGATAAAATTATCTAGACACAGATAATTCATGTAAACAAAATTAATCATATCAATTTTCATAATTCCTTTATTGACCCACAATACACTCTAAGGGTTCATTGTCACACGCCATTGGTAATGAACTTTTTACATTCTTTTATATCATATAATTAATAATCAATACCATTCATCATAATTATACTCATGATTTATTGTCTAACCAAAGTCTCCTCATACACCATGATCATTGCAAAATTCATAGGTCCACACATGATCACACTCATTTTAAAAACTACTTTTATAAATATCATCATATTAAAAGATTAAAATCACCCAATAGAGGGATTCACTATGACCTAATCACACAAATTAGTAAGATAATTTTTTTTTTTAATTTCCATGTTACACGTCACCAAAATTCATGATATATAATATTTTAGAATACTAGAAATGCCCCTTTAATGAACATTTTTTGTCTCAAAATTATATTTATCCTGATTTTTTGGAAATTTATATAGGATTTACTATTTAATTTCATGATAATAAATTAGGTTGGATGTATGAATTTTTATTTATAAAAGTATATATTTATAAATAATATCTATTAATAATGAATCCATATTATTTCTATTATTATCAAAAAATGAACTAATAAGGTGTCCCTCAAAACGAAGATCTCATCTCCCAATGTTGTTCATCTTTATTTCTTAGTGACCATTCCCCTTCCAATCAAGGAGATGGGGGTGCTTGAATGTAACAAATATTTCTCTCTATCGATGGAATAATTTTAATTGACAATAAAGTACCACATAAAAAATATTATTTAAATGTATGGTGTGAAAATATATTCAGTTATAGATTTATAGAAATATGTGTCCTCCTCATAGAAATTCTTTCCAACTATTATGATATTAGTTGTAAATCAATGTTCCTTTAATGTTCATCTACTCTCTGAGGATAAATTTCCCCGAGCCATTCCTCATGATTTAAAATTTCATGAATGTAATTATTTACTTCAATTTTGATGGTCTATAAAAATTTTTGAAGCCCATGATTGCAAAATGGTTATTTTATGGGTGTTCTTTTTCATTCATCATATCCCTATCTATAACTTGTCTATCCTAAAAGATATTGGAAACTTTCTTGGTCACTTCCTATATATAGATACCAAAAATATTTTCATGAAATATGTAATGGATTCAATGATATTCATTTACATGGATCTCTCATTACTTTTTATTCATAAAATTAAAATTTATTTCATAACCTCCATATCCTTCTAGAAGAAACAATTTTTTTATAATAAAGTGGTTTTTTATAAAGACTATAACATTTTGGGTGATGTAATATTGAAATATAGAATATATTACTCATCCCACTTATTCATTCCATGTGAAAATGGATAAATATCATCAATATCTTCCTTACCCCCTTATGGTTGAATTTCTATCCATTAGAAGGGTCTACTCATTCTTATTCACCCCTAAATTCCTCCCTGGGACATGTCCTAGACATTATAACCCTTATAGGAAGATCTAAAATAACATATAACTTTTCAAACGAAGTTATTAATGGTGTTAGGGACTCTACCTTGGGGGTACATGATGGATTTAATGTGTGAGGTTCTGATATTAGAGTGCCTATTGAGTCTTAACATATATCCAAGGTGTCTTCTACACCCTCCCTCCCTTATAGCCTTATTTAGTAGGGGATCTCTATCCATGGTAGAGAAAATTACTAGATCATGTTCGGATCAGGTAATGAAGGGGATCCTATAAATCCTAATGTCGTATTATCTGCTCCATTGTCCCCTTCAACTGAGCTAGAGGTGAGATAGGTAAAAGGGATGCCCACTGAAAATTCTTAGCTTCACACTAATTCTATCAATGTACTTGTTTCTATGGATGAGTATGCACAATCTTCTCCTCCATCAATAAGGAATACCATGAAGTAAAACAAGATAATATCCCATTAAGATGGGTCTATAATATTATCCATCAGATCTATATCAATAATTCATATAAATTATGTTTCTACATCCCCTTGAGTGATATATTTTATTATTATAAAGACATGAAACTCTTCTTATCCTTGTTTTACATGATCATGTTAAATGTTAGCGTCTTGGAGACCCAAATAAGTATGAGTTACTATTCTATGAAATTAAATATTCCCATTCATCTATTCTAGTTGTGTTATCATCTAACTATAATGAAAAATACATCAATGAGTTTTCAAGAATTTTTCCTATTCATAATTTCATGCATGAAAAACCATGTAATACTCCAATAAATAATTTATATTAAGAATTATTATAATCTATCTTGTATGATCCCCCCTATAACACATTGCTATCAAGTTTACAAGGTACTCCCAATTAACTATATTTACCATTTCCTATGAAAATTGCAATATAGTTGAGAGAGAGATTGTAACACCCCAAGATTTTACGAAAAATATTATTTTTAATTTCATTAATGTCTTGTGTTGTACGCTACACCAAAAGGAGCTTGCATAATATACATCCCTGACTTGGCTTGCATTACACGCAAGCGTGACCTTCCACGATAGTGTGTGTTGTACGCAATACCGAGTTTCACTAAACAACGATATGCTATTAAAATATTATTAAAACTAGCCGTTATGAATAGTAATACCCACTTTTTGAAATTTTATAAATTTTATTTTTGAAAATGGACTTCATTTTTGGATTCGGAATATCGAAATTATCCTAGGATGAAATTTTGGTATTTTTTATGAAAACATTCAATTTTTGATGAATAGTGAAAATACTGGGTTACTATTTAAAAACCGACTTTTTATTTAAATAATTATTTATTTTATTTAAATTTATTTTATGTCAAAATTGATACATAATACTTATATAAGTTCAATTTAATTCATTGGAGTAATTTTATAATAATTTTAGATATATAAAAATTTCATTGAACTTTTCACCGTCTTTTACCCACCTCCTAGGAGAATTTGCAAATTTACATAAAACTTAATTTTACCGCTTTTGTGAATGTAATTTCAAAAATATGAGAGACACGGTTTATGTCAGTAAGTAAAATGTAGTTCAATGAGATGAAAATAATTTTTGGTGAATAGTAACTTTTTACTTTTTTTACCACGGTTAAAAGTAAATAGGGTAATTAAGGGTAAAAATGATATTATTATTACCCTAACACATGTCCTAATTCTATGAGATAAGTTTAATTCGACAAAAAACAACCTTAGGAATAAAATATAACCATTTATGCCCACTTGGATTAGATTAGTACATTTATTATTAATTTATTTAAAGAAGGGTTAAAATAGTTAAAATCAAAGTTTAATAAGTAAATCAATTTTAATATAGGTTTATACATAAGATAAATTCGACTATAAATATTCATTAGAAATATAAAAATATTTCTTACATAATGGTATTTTATTTGTAATTTTTAGACATTAAATAATTTAATTTATTTATGACACAAAGATGATGCAGTAATTATCTTATTCATGAAATATTGACATAATTGATGTTATAAATACCCAAATAAATGTAATTTGATACTTTTTATGAATTACAATAATTTTCTAGGTTAATAGGACAAGTTAGTATTGATTTAATTAATGTTTTTTGAACTAATCATTCTGTTATGATTTTCACAAAAATCAATTACTAAATAGTGTCAAAATTGACATAAAATAGTTTTTAAAAAAAATATTATATTATTAATTGTTATTTTATTCATAATAATATAAGGTTCGGCCAAATGAATTATATAAGGTTATATATATTAATAATAAACAACTTGGGGTTCGTTTGGCTTCTTATAGTATGTTTATTAACCTTATAGTGTAAGAACATAAAAAGACACGGTAAAAGTAAAATTATCTAACTTAAAGTTAAATCTAAATGATAAGGTTAAAATAGTAAACTAAACATGTCCAAATTATATTGGATGAGAGGATTTATACCCATCCCCACCTTAGCTTCGAAATAAATCAATTTGGAGCTATTTAAAACCGAATATGGATTTATAATAAAATAATATTTTTAATTTTTTCCAAAGGTGCCCCTCTCCTCCCTTATAAAAGGGCACCTCCTCCCTCTCTTCCTCACACCACTTTGAGCCTTCAAGATCGTCCAACACCTGCCAATTTCATCTCTCCACTTCCCTAGAGACATCCTAAATGTCCTGGTCTTCTTCAAAGACCAATTTTAGTGCCCTAAAAGGAGGTCTCAAAGAAGCGCTTCAAAGAAGAGGTAATGTCCGTTACCGATTCTTTCAACATTATTTCTTCTTCCACTTCTTATTCATTAGTTGTTTCATTATAAAGTAATAACATCAGTATAACTAATATACTTATGTGTTATTATAAGTATGAAACAACCCTATTTCACCATCTATCCATCCTATGGAAAATGAAATCACCGCGCGTGCGTACGTACGGAATACCGTCTCCACGCCGTGGTGTAATCTATTTTCCACCACCACCTTACTTGGATGGGTATAATGGTGTAAAGAATGAATATATATGATTATTTTAAATTGATATTGATTCTGAAATAGTATACATACACTCCAATACAATTCCACGATCATGGGAACGATATCATCGCTCGTGCGTACGTACGGAATACCGTCTCCACGATGTGATGCGACTCGTTATACATGATTTTCATTGCATAATGATTACATAAATGAATTGGGTGAATAAATATGATATATATATTACACTAATACCATTCTTTAAATGAGGTATCTATAACTTAAAAATAAGAATAAGAATTTATTCGACAAAACACGCATAAGAACAAAAAGTAATAAACACCCGAATAACAAGTAGCAATGAAATATTACTAATAATAAGCTACGAATATGACCATATATGATATCATAACAATGAGTATGATTCTGGAATAAGTAAATGACATTATTTAAATCATTATGCAGGAGTTTTGGACACTTACGAAGCAAATCGGACCTAAGGTAAGGGAAATATCACAATCTCATTTTTATCCGAGATTGTTTATACTTTGGAATTTACTGGGGTGTATTTTATCATCCACATCCATGTTTCTTTAATATGTAATATTTATATCCTTCTACAATAGTTTATATCCAATTTTACCCTTCGGTGTGTTTTTAGTAAAATATATGAAAAGAATCTTTTGTCGTTTTTCGTACGAGGTACTTTTTGACTTTTCCGGCAAAAGTACGAGAAGAGTGTTTTTTAACTTATACGGCATGAATGGATTTTTTAAAAATTATTTCCAAGAAGATTCATTTAAATGTTTTCAATTTTATTTTTAATCAACTTATTTTAGTTTAGAATTTTATGACATGTTAAGAAAGGAAAAGTGTTTTTGAAGTAGAAAGGATATTTTCCTCAAGAATGGAGTTCAAGTGTTTTATCAAAATTATTTTCCATCTAAGATAATAAAGGGTTATGTTTCTATCCCTATTATTACATTGATTTGATTATGTTGTGATGAAATTATTTTTATGAATTCCTTTATCTTATATTAATTGTTTTATGATGTCACGATGTTTAAGAATCCCATTTTTATTACATGGGTTATGTTATGATGTATGGTTTATGATTTTGTGGCACACATAAGAATGGTATCATTATGAGATGGGTGGGACCTATATCTCCCTCCAATTCATTGGGTAAAGATTTTATATCTCATGAGATAGACATGGCTGGAACGACAGGTTAAACCGGTTCAGTGAAAAAGGACTGAAACGAGGAATTAACTCAGTTCAGAAATGGACTTTGTCCACTAAGATAGTCTTGGAAATGAGTCTTGACTAATAATAAATGTTTCTCTATGATTATGTGTGTATGCCAAAAATTTTCATGTTTTAAGTTATGATTATTGTGATTACATTTCACTACCATGATTTATCCCATGTTATGAAATTATGATCTCTTTTACAGGGTAAGATTTCCAAATTGTTATGTTCTTATGAATATGATGTGATTGATATTTCTTTTGTTTACCCTTACTGAGCATTTGAGCTCACCCTTTTATGTTTTCTTTTCACCAGTATATAAAGAAAGGTTTTAGGTAAGAAAAAAAAGGGAAGATCTTTATGGGAGATGTTGAAGATCTTTCACCATGATTAGAAGATTATATTCCGAGTTTCCAAAGACACTACACTATTACGGTCCTTATGTGTGTGTTTTTGTAATGTACTAATTATTACACAAAAGTAATGTAATGTCCATTTATGTTAAGATTTAGGGTCTCTACAGTTGGTATCAGAGAAAAGGTTTAGTCATCCTTTGGAAACTAGGATGCGAGAACTTTAGTGAGATCCCTAGAGATATTTATAAGGTATGTCTAGGGATGTCCCTAAGATGAAGTATACATTATAGTCCTAGAATTGTGCTAACCATCTTAAAATTAAACCTAAGATGATAGATATTAATGTTACTCCCCCTTTATTATGTTTTTTTCCCTAGCGTGATTTTTTACTCTCACACTATTCTTTTTGGGTTTTAGATGATGGCTGGAACCCAAAGGAACCGTATTGATCAATGTAATGGACGATGCAATGATTTTCCTCTTGAACAAACCAATGTTATGGGAGATTGAGTACAAAATCTTATTTCTATAATTACACAAGCCATGAATCATTCTGGACTTCCAAATGAGCAGAGAAGGAAACAATATTCTATTGAGTCCTTCATGAGGCAACACCCACCTTCTTTCAGTGGGTCTTCCGATCTACTTGTTGCTGAAAAATGGATCAATACCACTGAAAAGATATTTTCAGTTCTTCAATGTTCTGAACATGATAAAGTCATCTTAGCAGTATATCGTTTGGAAGGTGATGCTGATCAATGGTGGAATCTTATCAAGAATACGAGGCTAAGAGATGAAATTGAGTCCATGGAATGGGATGAGTTCAAGAACTTATTTTTCAATAAGTACTTCCCTCGTATTCTTCGAACAAAGATGGAGAAGGAGTTTCTTGAACTAAAGAAAAAGGATGCTGAATCTGTTGGTATATACGAATCAAATTTTATAAGGCTTGCAAGGTATGCATCTAGATTTATCATCCAACCTGAAAGTAAAGTTGATCGATTCTTCAGTGGCTTAAAACCAAATCTTCGAAGGGCATTAGCTATAAGAGACTTCAGTAGCTATGAAGAAATTGTGCGTTGTGTTGTTAAGGTAGAAATTGAATTTGGTGTTACATATCCATCTCATGGTTTTGAAAAGAAACGAAAGATGGAGTTCAAGGAGAAATCTCAGAATAATGGTGAAAAGAATATGAAAGTTTCCTTATGCTCAAAGTGTGGAAAGAAGCATGGTGGAGATTGTCTTAAAGGGGCTAGAAAATGTTTTTTAAGTGTGGAAAAGAAGTCATCGAGCAGCTGAGTGTCGAAGTAATGGAAAAAGGGTTTCTAATGGTGTGAATAAAGAAAAGACTGTAGAGAACGCACCAACAACACTTCAATGTTTCAAGTGCAATGAAATGGGGAATTATTCTAATCAATGCCCTAATCCAAGGGTTAATGATGATCGACATGAGCAACTACTTAAGGAAAAGGACAAAGGGAAGTCACATGCGATCACTATTGGCGATGTTGAATATGACAACGATGTGGTGGAATGATTAAGTTTTTATGTAATGGGATTCCAAAATAATGTTGTATATAGTATCGTGGAATATTGGAATATTTATGTATTGGTCTATTGTGGTTTTCAATAATTTTATGGTACTGGTAACCATGGAAAGTGATTGAGATATTTTTGGTAAGCAGATGATATGTGCATAATGAAGGGATAAGAAGATAATTAGACGTTTTATTGTATTCATGAGCTCATGATTGATATAAGGACTAAGTGATATCATGGTTTGAGTATAAAGAATTTTGAGGATTTTGGTTTGTGGAAAGTGTTAACTTTTAACTGCGTTCATGTTTTTACTAAGGTTCAGTGGGTATTCATTGTTCAAGAGAATACATGATTAAGGTATTCACATGTTTTTAATTTGAACAAAAAGATATATCTTATGATATATGGGGGATAAATGATGGCATTCACGTGATTGTTATGTGACATTTCAAGTAATCATTTTCTTTATACTATGAGCTTGGACTGAAGTATTTTAGATAAGCCTAAAGATTGGAATGGATTATGTTGGACATAAGTTAGTATTGTTTAAGGATAGAACTTTTTTTAATATTATTGATGGGATGTTATAGTAATATAGCTTTAGAAAAAGGAAAACCTGCAGGGCGGGCGACAACCCATCGCGTCGGTTAAGGCTGTGGGAATCGAACCCACAACCGAAGTGTGACTGGAATTTATCACCTACAACTGTCCTACAGGAAGTCCCTGGTTAGTAGAAACTAGTTTTATTTTATTATACGGTATGATATATGAAGTATAAGTTCATTTTTGGAATCGTATAGGCTTAACCTCACCATAGATGGACTTATATATATTTGATAACTTTTGCTAACCTTTTGTTTGAAACAGATGGAATGACCCATCATCCTATCACATGATCTATTAAAACTTCATGAATAACAAATTCAACTTCATTTATTTAAGAGATAAAGTGGAAATTGTTCAAAGCACGAACAACAGTGAGATTGTACCAAAATAAAGTAAGTATTTATTCTAATTCAAATTCTTCAACTTTAGGGAAATGATCTTGAAAACCAAAAAATGTTGTGCTAGTGCCCTTATATCCGATGAATCAGATGGTACCCTAGATCATCACAAATTTATGGCTTTGTGATTATTGGATTTTTCATAGCCATGTTCTCTACCACTCTCCATCAGAACATGACGGTTATATTTCTCTTCCATATCCATATTTTCACCTATGTTCTCCTATGTGGAAACCCAGGGATTAGTTAATTTTGGTAACCGTTACGTTTAATACTTTAGTTTTTAAAGCCAAGTTTTGGTATTCCTTTTTACGATGTGGGTTTCTATTAAAGAAACTTTCGAGTAGTAAACCATTTATAACCCCGACGAATTTCGAGGGAGAAATTCATTTTAAGGGGGGTAGAATGTAACACCCCAAGATTTTACGAAAAATATTATTTTTAATTTCATTAATGTCTTATGTTGTACGCTACACCAAAAGGATCTTGCACAACACGCATCCCTGACTTGGCTTGCATTACACGCAAGCGCGACCTTCCACGATAGCATGTGTTGTACGCAATACCGAGTTTCGCTAAACAACGATATGCTTTTAAAATATTATTAAAACTAGCTATTATGAATATTAATACCCACATTTTGAAATTTTATAAATTTTATTTTTGAAAATGGACTTCATTTTTGGATTCAGAATATCAAAATTAGCCAAGGGTGAAATTTTGGTATTTTTCTAAAAACTTTCAATTTTTGATGAATAGTGAAAACACTCGGTTACTATTTAAAAACCGACTTTTTATTTAATAATTATTTATTTTATTTAAATTTACTTTAGGTAAAAATTTATACATAATACTTATATAAGTTCAATGTAATTTATTGGTGTAATTTTATAATAATTTTAGATATATAAAAATTTAATTGAACTTTTCACCGTCTTTTTCCCACCTCCTAGGAGAATTTGAAAATTTACATAAAACTTAATTTTACCACTTTTTTGAATGGAATTTAAAAAATCCGAGAGACACGATTGATGTAAGTAAGTAAATTGTGGTTCAATGAGATGAAAATAATTTTTGTTGAATAGTAACTTTTTACTTTTTTTTACCACTGTTAAAAGTAAATAGGGTAATTAAGGGTAAAAATGAAATTATTATTATCCTAACACATGTCCTAATTATATTTGATAAGTTTAATTCGACCAAAAAAAACCTAAGGAATAAAATATTACCATTTAGTCCCACTTGGATTAGATTAGGACATTTATTATTAATTTATTTAAAGAAGGGTTAAAATAGTTAAAATCAATGTTTAATAACTAAATCATTTGTAATATAGGGTTATACATAAGATAAATTCAACTATAAATATTCATTAGAAATATAAAAAGATTTCCTACATAATGGTATTTTAGTTTTAATTTTTAGACATTAAATAATTTAATTTATTTATGACACAAAGATGATGCAGTAATTATCTTATTAATGAAATATTGACATAATTGATGTTATAAATACCCAAATAAATGTAATTTGAGATTTTTTATGAATTACAGTAATTTTATAGGTTAATAGGACATGTTAGTATTGATTTAATTAACTTTTTGCGAACTAATCATTCTGTTATGAGTTTCAAAAAAATAAATTACTAAATAGTGTCAAAACTGACATAAAATAGTTTTTAAAACAAATATTATATTATTAATTGTTATTTTATTCATAAAAATCTAAGGCTTGGAAAAATGACTTCTATAAGGTTATATATATTAATAATAAACAACTTGGGGTTCGTTTGTCTTCTTATAGAAAGTTTATTAACCTTATAGTGTAAGAACACAAAAAGACACGGTAAAAGTAAAATTATCTAACTTAAAGTTAAATCTAAATGATAAGGTTAAAATAGTAAACTAAACATGTAAAAATTATATTTTATGAGATTAGTTCGACCCATACTTACCTTATCTTCGAAATAAATCAATTTGGAGCTATTTAAAACCGAATATGGCTTTATAATAAAATAATATTTTTAATTTTTTCCAAAGGTGCCCCTCTCCTCCCTTATAAAAGGGCACCTCCTCCCTCTCTTCCTCACACCACTTTGAGCCTTAAATCTTGGCCATACACTGCCAATTTAATCTCTCCACTTCCCTAGAGACATCCTAGATGCCCTGGTCTTCTTCAAAGACCAATTTTAGTGCCCTAAAAGGAGGTCTCAAATAAGCGCTTCAAAGAAGAGGTAATGTCTGTTACCGATTCTTTCAACTTTATTTCTTCTTCCACTTATTCTTCTTTAGTTGTATCATTATGAAGTAATAATATTAGTATCACTCATATAATTATATGTTATTATAAGTATGAAACAACTCTATTTCACCATCTATCCATCCTACGGAAAACGAAATCACCGCGCATGCGTACGTACAGAATACCGTCTCCACGCCGTGGTGTAATCTATTTTCCACCACCACCTTACTTGGATGGGTATAATGGTGTAAATAATGAATATATATGATTATTGTAAATTGATATTGATTATTAAATAGAATACATACACTCCAATACAATTCCACGATCATGGGAATGATATCATCGCTCGTGCGTACGTACAGAATACCGTCTCCACGATGTGATGCGACTCGTTCTACATGATTTTCATTGCATAATGATTACATAAATTAATTGAGTAAATAAATATGATATATATATTATACTAATATCATTCTGTAAATTATGTATCTATAACCTAAAAAGAAGAATAATAATTTATTCGACAAAACACGCATAAGAACAAAAAGTAATAAACACCCGAATAACAAGTAGCAATGAAATATTACTAATAATAAGCTAAGAATATGACCATATATGATATCATAACAATGATTATGATTCTGTAATAAGTCAATGACATTATTTAAATCATTATACAGAAGGTTCGGATACTTACGAAGCAAATCGGGCCTAAGGTAAGGGAAATATCACAATCTCATTTTTATCCGAGATTGTTTATACTTTGGAATTTACTGTGGTGTATTTTATCATCCACATCCATGTTTCCTCAATATGTAATATTTATATCCTTATACAATAGTTTATATCCAATTTTACCCTTCGGTGAGTTTTTAGTAAAAGATATGAAAGGAATCTTTTGTCATTTTTCGTACGAGGTACTTTTTGACTTTTCGGGCAAAAGTACGAGAAGAATGTTTTTTTTAACTTATACGGCATGAATGGATTTTTAAAACATTATATACAAGAAGCTTCCTTTACAAGTTTTCAAGTTTATTTTTAATCAACTTCTTTTAGTTTAGAATTTTATGACATGTTAATAAAGGAAAAGTGTTTTTGAAGTAGAAAGGATATTTTCCTCAAGAATGGAGTTCAAGTGTTTTATCAAAATTATTTTCCATCTAAGATAATAAACGGTTCTATTTATATCCCTATTATTACATTGATTTTATTATGTTGTGATGAAATTATTTTTATGAATTCCTTTTCTTATATGAATTGTTTTATGATGTCACGATGTTTAAGAATCCCATTTTTATTACATGGGTTATGCTATGATGTATGGTTTATGATTTTATGGCACATATAAGAATGGTGTCATTATGAGATGGGTGGGACCTATATCTTCCTCCAATGTATTGGGTAAAGATTCTATATCTCATTAGATAGACATGGCTGGAATGACAGGTTAAACCGGTTCAGTGAAACAGGACTGAAACGAGGAATTAACTCGGTTCAGAAATGGACTTTGTCCACTAAGATAGTCTTGGCAATGAGTCTTGACTAATAAGAAATGATTCTATATGATTATGTGTGTATGCCACAAAATTTCATGTTTTATGTTATGATTATTGTGATTACATTTCACTACCATGATTTATCCCATGTTATGAAATTATGATCTCTTTTGCAGGGTAAGATTTCCAAATTGTTATGTTCTTATGAATATGATGTGATTGATATTTCTTTTGTTTACCCTTACTGAGCATTTGAGCTCACCCTTTTATGTTTTCTTTTACCCAGGATATAAAGAAAGGTTTTAGGTAAGAAAAAAAAAGTAAGCTCTTTATGGGAGATGTTGAAGATCTTTCACTGCGATTAGAAGATTATATTCCGTGTTTCCAAAGACACTAAACTATTACGGTCCTTATGTGTGTGTTTTTGTAATGTACTAAGTATTCATCAAAAGTAATGTAATGTCCGTGTACGTCAAGATTTAGGGTCTCTACAGAGATCCTCACTGAAAAACTATATTATTTGATCCTAGATCTAATACATGGATCAGTATATGAGATTTTAATATGATTTTGGAGTAGTCAAAGGAAAAAAGAAAATTTGAATTTTTTAATAATATCCATACAAGACATTATGTTTTTTTAGTTTATAATCAACTATTAGAATGGTGATATTCTAGTGATTGATACACATAGTGTAATAAATATAAAGGTAATGATATGTTATATAGGAAACGACATAGGTTCCTCTCTAAACATTATTGCATTTTACACTCTCCCAACATTTTATTCAATTTCCTACCTCGTGTCCTATCAGACCTTTCCCCCATCCTAATTAATTTTAGGACAACCTCCAAATATAATACCCCTTTATTTATTTAATATTTATTTTCTAAAATGATATTTTCTATTTGTTACATTAGACTCATAGAATTACCTAATCAAATTATAATCTAGTAAATAATTTAAAAGTAAATTAGACACATGAAAGGAGATTTTCAAGAGTCAAGTAAAACAATTATCACATAATATAAGTATATGGAATTGTAAAAAATAATAAAATGTAACAAAAAATTAAAATATAATGGGAATAGTGATATTTTTAATAGGTTAACATAAAAACAAAAACATTTATCTGGAATTCTTCTAAAAGAAAATAACCTGGAATGAGATAGTTCTAGGATCATTTAGCTTAAGAATGGATGTACGAGCACTAAATATTTTCTAGTATGCAATAGAGAAAATATATTATTTGGAAAATTGAATATGAAAATAAAATATGGGTTATTCACTAATGATTTAAATATAATGGTACCTTTTATATTGAATAATTTTTATCCTTTAAGAGAGTGAATATGACTCTATTTTTTGAACCACCACCAAATAATCTTATATACTACTAATGTATGGATATAAACCACCCTAGAAGAAGATATGATCCTTTAGTATATCCGAATTTTTAATCTATAATTCATCCCTATCACAAATAGTATTCCATTATTTTTATTCATCTCTAATTTGGGTCTTGTTAAAAAAGATATATCGGATGCTATCAAAAATAGATTTATATGTGGGTATCTTTAAAGGGATGCATATGATAGCTTCATTTTTGTTATACCAAAATTTATTAACCCTAAATCTTACTTTTTTCACCTAATAATCATGTAAAATTTACCAAAATAATTCTTTCAAATATATTGAATGGAAAAATGAAACATATCATCCTTAATAGGGTTCCAAAGGAATAAAACATCATTATCAAAGTGAAGTATATTTTTGGGATCCATTTCACATTACATATATATGATAATAAAGTAGTGAACATCATGTCAAATGTCGACATAGAAAAAGTGTATGATAACATTGATTCAAAGATCTTATTAAGGGTAATTTGATGTTGTGGTTTCTCTATATTATTTGGTGACTTAATCTTTTTCTATAATTATTCACCTTCATTCTCAATATCACTAATTGGGAAAAAATGATTCTTTAGGCTGATCTAAGGACTAAGGTAATGGAATGCAGTATAACATTGACTCTTTGTATTATCCTAAGATTTTTTCACTAAATCTCACAACAAGGAAATAAAATTAGGTATTGTGTGTGCCTTTGGTAGTTTTTATGGTAAACCAAGTATCATTCATCTTATTTTTATAGATTAAATAATTTTATTTATTGATGAAAAATAAAATTAAATATTTTATTTTAAGTATATCATGAATTGATATAAAAATATAGTGTCCAAAAGGTTAACACCATAAAAATAAGTATTGATGTTTCTTTAACATGCTCAATAGTAGAAACCAACTAATTGATATATGGATTGTTCAAAAGAGATATCCCCTTGAAATATATCAATTCCCTACAATAAAATGTAAGGATATGGATTCATCATTTTCATGGGATTCTTTATAAAATATTCACGAGTATTCTTAACTAGAGGAATTGGCTCTTGTCTTTTAGAGGTATGATGGTTAAAATAAATTGTTTTATTATGTAAATACTAGTCCATGTACTCTATATTATCTAGGTTTTTAAGAATCTGTTAAATTAAATTGGAAAAATCACAACCTACTTTCCTTGGGACCCATATTTTGAATGGAGATCTCATTGGGAGAGCTGAAGTAAGTTGATAAGGCCCTTGAATAAACGTTTCATCAAGGTTAGGGTCCAGGAGGATTTAATGAATGATATATAGGTGAATATAGATTGAGGAATTATTAAATGACAATTTATAGGGGAGTTATTTTTTATGCATATATATGGGGTAGCCAGAAACTCCATATGACTTGAAATACCTACTACTTTACCACTCTAGTGTAATCTCACTACTAATATTCCGTTTTTACTAAAACTCTCTTGGTGGATCATTAGGAGGGGATACATTTTTTTGGATGGATAACTAGTATGGAACACCTCTCTTTTTCCCTATTTGTATTACCCAAAACATGAACCTTAAGGACTTGAACATACACCCTTGTTTTATTATAGAGATGCTTGAATATTCTCAAAAGTAGGCGTACAATGGTATATTTTTCGATGAAGAATAATATTATAGTTTATTTACTTTGGTTTCATCTATTGATTTAATATATAAGAATATTAGAAACATATAAATACTCAATATGGGAATTTCTAATTGAGAAATGTCAAATGGGATTTTATATTACCATCAAAGGTGGTTATTTTGGTCTAGTACACTTGTAATGGTTCCTTTCCTACAAAAATAATGTTCAATTTTTTTTTCACCCCTATCCTCAAAATTTATTTACTTCTTTAAGAAATTCGTATAGGTAGAGATCCATATTTTTTAAAAGGTGATTGGGCCAGTTTTCGTAAACATGTCTTAGCAAGTACCCTTGACATCCATTATATCTTATCCTCTTTTTTTCTCTTCCACTTTGACTTTTTTCATGATTTTGATGATAACTCCCATAAAATAAATATTTAGTTCATTTCTTTTCCTACCAGGTTTTGGTCTCTTTGGGAGTCTTGAAATAACACCAATAACTTTTTTCAATAGTTGATCCCTTTCAAATTTGATTGAGTATATACTGGATGATTATTTTATTTTCATTATCAACTAAATTAATTGAATGTTAAACCAACCTAAGGTGTTTTCAGCAATATCAGCCTATTATATTGATTTATAAACATAATTTGGATGAAGGGTGATAGATTTTATAGAACCCCATGATGTATAATTTAAGTAAGACAATAATGGATCTTTTAGTAGTGGGAACATTCATAGAGGGTGGTCATTCATGATACCCAAGTTTTGGGGATCATGGAAATCATATCATACTACGGGTCTAGAAATCTATACATAACAGAGGATTGGGCTATGATACAAGGGATCACCCTTGGAAAGGACAAAAGGTTCCCATTATCACAAGTGGAAATAAAATCATCTTTGATTGTCAAATTATAGACTAGTTCACCCTCTATTCATTCATTCAATACTTATACTATGAGAAAGTTTAGAAGTTTGGTAAATCGGATCATAGTAATGAACTATTTTTTACAAGAAGGAAACATGGTGGTGGATAGATTATCTTTAAGGGGTACCCCTTTGAGGGACATAGAATGTTTCCCTCCCAAGGATCTCTCCCTATTTTATATAAAAAAAGTATTTATGGTGATTCTATTAGTTTATATTACTTAACCCCACCTTGATAGAATGCTCTTGGATAACATCTTTTCTTGATCCTATTTAATAAAAGAAATAAAATTTTGAACTAGTAAGGCTTTGATCAAGCCTTAATGGGTCTCCACAGTTGTTCCCAGAAGTGTCTTGCATAGGTCCTTGGTTAGGAAAGGGTACCTAACACTAGTGATCATCAACCATGGGGGAGAGGGATCCTTGTGTAGGTGTTTGTGTTTTAAACCCTAAGAAGACTTTGGTTTCACTACCCCCATTTAATTCCCTCTTCTTCTAGTTTTTAAGGGCTACCCAGATGATTTATGAGGGCCTTGGAAAATAACTATAGTGATCAGTGTGTCGAGAGTTATTATTAAATTTAATCCATACAAATGAAGATCCCTAAAGAACTATTTATAATAAAATATGGGACCTTGGGGGAAGGGGACACTCACATAGGTGTTTTACGCAAGCTGATGCACATGTTCTCTATGTAGGCTTATGTATAGGTACCATATGCACTGACACTGCTTTGGGGTACCTGTGTGGAATGATTTTACTAAAGGGTTGTGGCCTTTGGATTTCTTTTTTTTTCTTCTTTTCCTATCCTTGGGATATTATCCTTTAATAATTTTTCATCTATGTGATAAAATGGAGTGTCAACAAAATCCCCCCACCACATTAGGATTTGATCCGATTGAAAGAATATGAACTAATCATGAGATAAATGGATGAAAGGGATGTATGGATATTAGAGATAATATATGAAGGTCATCATTAGGGTACATCCACCCAGGTAGGCCATATAGGCAGTCCACGCATAGGGGCTCCAGAGTGTGTAAATAGGGACACTGTTTCAAAAGATGATCTCCACACCTCATTATTCCTGGTCTCACCATGATAGTGTTTCATGCAGGCCTACCACTCAAGATCATTTTATAAATTATCATTCATGAAGACAAGGTATGCTTCTGCCTACACGATAATTATGTTCAAGTGAGTGACCTGCCCAAGGCCTCCTAGGAAAAGTTCCTGCACGAAGCACTTACGCACGTACCCTATGCAGGCTCATGCCTTTTCCAAATTCCTTCATTTCTATAATGTTTTTAGAATGAACTTATTTTTTGCAGAAAATATAGGTGCTTATTTTTAGGTTCAATATCTTCCCGAAAGACTGGGGTTTCTAATGAACAAGCTAATAATCGCATTGAGGAGGTGATACAAGCTGTAAGGCCTGACTAATATGATGTTTGTTATATAGCTCTACCAGATCTAGCATGACATCTAAAGAAGTATCATCATGAATACCAAAAGAGTAATTAAATCCCACTTTATGGACACATTCATCTGAATGATGTCCTCACACCATATTCAAATAATTATAATCCTATTTCTTGGTTTCAATACTACATGAACTTTTCTATGCCAATGTTTCAAACATGGGTGTATTTATTAATTCTAGTGAATCATTCATGGCATGTTCCATACATCACATCCAATGTACTCTATAATTGAAGTCGCACATGTCTAAATTAAAGATACACTATTACCCATATATCTTCTGTGATTCAAATACATTCCAGTAAAATGTTTGGAAGTAAGATTGGGACCTCTGCTCGGGAGGGGGTGTCGGGCCTGAGTGGATATGGGAATTTTGGGTGCACCAAACAGCTTCTAACCTTCCTACCGAGATGAGATTAGTGGTAATTTAAGAAGATTTCTAGGTGTCCTAGAAATATATATACAATAATGATGAATTCATCCCTAAAATTTTGAGATAATATAGTCCTCAAATGAACTCTTTACACTAGATTAATTTAGAGTTTAGTATCTGATTGTGGGATGCCCATAAGATCTTCAGGGATTTGATCCTTGTAGATATGTATGATGAGTTAATCCCTCTAAGGGTGAAGTGGGGTGATGCTAAAAGGATTCTAACTCTAGTGCATGAGTTTCTAATGATAGCTTAGTATATTAAGAAGTAATCCCCTACCTGAGGGGGGATATCCATCCCAAGGTGTGGATGAGTACCTTCCTGGGGAAGAAGGGGCGAGGACCTACTTGAAAACATCTAATGGGATACCCCAAGATGGTGACATGGATTGGTCCTGGTATATTTTGGCCAACTTTGGAAAAGGGGGAGTACATCCAATGGGGGTATAGGCCCAAATCTAGTGTACCTATAAAGACATGTCTCACCAGATTTTTAGTCGTGTGGATGAGAATCAACTTGATGCATGTTCGTGATTCCAATAGTGTCGTGAGGTGAAGGACATATTTTATAGTGACAATATGACATAGAAGAAGAATGTGGGTTTGGAAATCCCTATTATGGTGAAAATATAATGGTCATTCTTGCATATTCACATAGGGAAGGACCCTTTCATAATTTCAAGACCATTCCAAGTATTTTGGGGATGGTTCATAGCCCACTTATGATCTTATACTATGTTGAGTTGGGTTAAAATTCACAAGGGATGGATTTTACCATTTATTCATGTCATTTCTAGTATTCATCCTTTCTCCCTAAATACGAGAAAGACCTTGAAAAGGCTGAACCTATTCAATGAATTCAATTTATTCACATATGGAGAAAACCCTAGTGGGATATTTACCAATTACCATAAGGATGGCGATGAGCTATGATAATATATGATTTATTTTAGGGATTGTGTTATGGAAACCCATATCAATGGAGAGTTCATATGAGAGGTCATATGTGAGGTCTATAATCCATATAGATTTACACACCAATTCAAGTACCTAAAAAATAATTGCATCTCCTACTGTGTGTATCTAGTCAAAAAAGAATACAATGGTAGCCTAACAGATATGGATGCTTACATCAATAGATCAGACTCAAAAGGTAATTAAACTTCCTCCAGATGATGTGTCCTTTAGGGTGGCCACTTGGTATTTTGAGGCCACGGTCACATCAAATCCTGAGATAATGTTGGTATAATTCATCCCTTGAGTTGGGACCGGAACAACTGTAAAGTGTGGAAAGTGATATAGAAATTATCAACCTCCTACAGAATGTTTTTTGGATCCTATTAGGATGATGCATCCCCTTTTTATGGGGAAGATAAAGTGGTTCCAAGTTCTCCAAAATGAACTCATGAATGGTTCAGTCTATTGCACCAAATCAAAAGGGATGTGCCAACTGAGGCTAAACCAAGATAGTCTAGTCATCACTGCCAATAAGAAACCCAAGTTCATTTTTCCCATATTTCATCTGTGATAGAGAGAGTTGGGAATCCCATGAAATCAAATATTATCATATCATCTTTACAATAGATCATGACATCCTTTGAATGCATGCAACTAGAGGTAGTCTATTTTTGGTAGGCATGCCTTCTGATTCTAAAGTTTTATGGTCACTTCTTTCATGAGTAGATTCTTGAGATCAACCTGATCTTTATTTTAAGGATAATCCCACTAAGTTTTGGATTTATATCGATGAATTATTGATTCACAATTATGAAACTGAAGATTGGATCCCTACCATGATATGGGGGAAGGACATGTCGAGATAGTGTTCTAATGAAGGGATTGAACACCCATCATTCGAGGAATGGATCAACTATGTTGATCCTGAGGATATAAGTTCCCATTTTAGTCTCTTATTTTGTTCTTCCTTTCATTAATTTCAAACAAATTATTATTTTTGAGGGGAATGATCATCTTTATTTGAATCGTTCTAGGGGAAATCAACTAAAATTTTATTGCCAAAATATGGACCGAATGGTACCCCACTCAGAATAGATGAATCATATTCTGAACCGGGAGAAATATCCCCTAGATAGAAGATAATGGAGGCTAATATGGAATTATAATTTCAACTATCTCATATAATACCTATCTTTGAAGTGGTCAGTGCTATCCTTCTTGCATCTAAAAGGAAAAAACATCTAAGAATAAAATCCTTGGTGAATTTCCTCATCAACAATGATAATTCTCCACAGTATCATTTATCTTTGATTTTTTCAGAATAAATGTTTGAAATTGTCTGTGGTTTTAGAATCTCATTCCCTATCCTATCTCAAGGGGCTTAAAAACGAATTTCTAAGAACTGAAGAGGATGCTTTGGGCCAAACATGGATTCCTACTGGTGAGTCGGCTCCCTTGAAAGAAGAAATTTCAAGTATTGAGGATGCATTATCTACTTCTATCACTACTCTTGTTGATGTAGAGAGTGTGGAGTATTGAATATCCAATAAAAACACATATTTTTATTACATTTTAAGGGTATTAAATGTTCATTTTTTATCTTATGGGTCTGAGTTAGTGGATTTTAATTTTGAACATCCATTCTCATAATTTGTGCACTTCATGCCTAATATGCACCAATTTAGGCCCAATGTTTCAAATGATTTTAACGAATTTAATTATCAATATTTTAATTTGATATTTTGGGAAATTTATATAAACATAAATATGAACATTGTTCATTCAGGGATCAATGGAGGATTCATAAAGGATGATTGAGATATTTGGCGATGAAAGGAAACAATTCTGGAGAATCCAGATTGGATATCATCCCACTGATGGGAATGTGGGGCCCACAATACAAGCCCAATGAAGAACAAAATTCATGGGAGGATATAATACATATATATTAACAAATAATTATTCTAAATCCAGTGCTAATTCGTCCAAAATGGTGGTGTTTAAGGCGGCCCAAGTTGAAGATTCAATTCTGGGAAAGATTCTGCATCCCAAAAAAACATCCCACTATTTATATCATATATTGCGAACGGATTATTATTTTGGGCTGAAATTTTATATAATGTTATGGAACATCCTTGGATTCATTTAAGTCTTCTAGTTCCAACTCAAATTCTACATTCTCGAAGGTATTTTCGGCACGTCTTTCTAGTGGATGCAAGATGGCTGCAACTTCGGGGCAAGAAGTGGAAAAGTCTCTCTGCATTAATGTTCCACCCACCTTTACCCAACACAAGTAATTAAAGGAACATGGGATGTTTGGGGCTCGGTCATGGATTCATTTTTTCTTATTTCAGTCAATATTGATGGAGGATTTAGGGATCCTGGTGCTTTACTTTCATTGTAATGTTGTTATGCCAAATTGCCTTTGTAACGTTCTACTTTTGCATGTAAGTTGTTTGAATAACCATAGTTTTCAACAAAAGTTCTTCTTATACTCTTTTTATGTTCTTCCAATTTTCACATTGATACCATTACTCCAAGGTGTGATCTTTTTCACACCAGCACTTGTGAATTTATTCACACAACGGTGGAGTGATCGTTTCATTGTTTTATTTTTCTTCTCCAATCCCGCTTCTTTAAGTCGACTCCCCTCTTCCATTTATTGAATAGCATAAATGGAGGGATAAAACCTTATTGGTTGGTCCTAGGGAGTTTCATGGGGAATATTGGATCTTATTTTATGATCTTAAATTCTGTAATCATTTCATTATTTTAATATTTCCATTTGATGATTTATTTTCTTTTTCATCTTTGCCAACTTTAACAATGACACATTTTGAGTGCTAGTACGATCCAATTCCTTGGAGTTATAATTAAATTGATCCTCTAAGTGAATTGATGATTATCCTTAGAATTGTGTAGGGATTAAATTGGTTAATGATGTTGAGGAATTATATCATTTTTTGGATACTTCTTGAATTAGTGAAATGAACGTTATAAGAAAATAAATACATCCAATCTAACCCTAGTAACAACTTAGGATCAACTCATCTCCATTAATTGTTTTAGACTAAGTAATTGAATGTTTTAATTTATTTTATTTAAATTAAATAAGTATTTATTCAAATAAATTCAATCTGAATAGTTGGCCACTTCATAGCCAAATCCTTCCAAGATCAGAGTGTCTTTAGGTTTCTTCTTCGGTCCCTGTGGATTCGACCCCTACCTATACTACAACGACCGCATACCTGTAGGGTAAATTTGGGCGAAAACAAATTTTTGCACCATTTCTGGGGACCCAAGTAAGTTAACTTAGACACACATCTTCCTTTCTAACCCATCATTCTCTATTCTCACCCCCATCTCTCTTATCTTTACCCCTTTCTGTTTGTGTGTGTCCTGAGAATCTAGAATCCAACTTTCTATATTCTCTAATGGAGTATCTTAAAAATTATCATGTCACAAACTCATGATGGAATGAAAAGGAAAATGAATATTTTGAAGCCCCTAAATTAAAAAATTTCTTTGATCAACCCTTGATTAATTACCACACACCCGATGAGATGTATAATCAATGGGATGATGATTGTTTAAAGGATCAATTTCCAGCCCTCTCGAGGATGATTGAAGAGATGAAACTTAATGAATTTCATGATTTACAAACTCTTATCCAGAGTAATCCTCAAAAATTCCTTGAACAATTGTGTAATAAAATGGAGATAATGAGTTCTGAGGTATCATCATTGAGATTAGAACTACAATGCAATAATACTTTTGGGGAACTCATCCATATACCAATTGTACCTTCTGAAACCTTATGTGGAGTGTCTAGTTTCCCACAAAACTCTCATGAATTTATTGAGGAACCAACCTTTGGATATAAGGTAGGGGAAGTGAATCAAGAAATTGTTGAAGGGTCTTTAAATCAGGAGGAAATTTATTTTTTGAATTCAAAAGATAATAACTTGACATCATGGATTGAGTTTCCTGTACGTGGCTCTATTAGTGAATTTTTAGGACCACTGATCACTGAAAAATTGGGAGAAATCCCCAAAAATAAACTCATACCTACTCCTAGAATTCAAATGGACACGTTTGGGGATGAATCATATTTTTACAAGGAACCAATTCATTCTAATGTATTTGGAGAAGAAACTGATTTTCATTAAAATTTCCAATCTTCTTTAGGAAATTTCAACCACCCTGAACTCAAAATCATTTTCCATCCTTCCCCACTTGAGTATCCCATCATTTTTTATAAACAAGAGCTTGGGGTTTTCATTCATTCATCTCATGAAACCCAAAAAGTGTGGTTGATCATTTATTTATTAGGAAAGACTACAGAAGAAAAAATATTAACCATTTTTGATACTCCTTGCATTTTCCCATTCATTTTTGAAAATAAGATTGTTCACGAATCAAATTCAAAACCTTCTTACCAACCACAAGGGAGAATCATTCTCAATCAAGTTTAAGTGGAGAAAGATGAGGTCATTAAAATTTTTAAAGTTGGAATTGGATAAGTTGGGGGGTTCAAGTCGAGCTAAAGACTTTAAATTAAGTGTTGCACGGGAGGCAACCCGTGATTTTTATGTTTCTAATCTTTATGAGTCATCTTTTGTTTCCTTCTTCTTCATGTTGTTATTTTAATAAAAATATAGATTGTTGAACTGTTCTTCTATTATGAGTAAGGATGGGTATGAAATGGGAGCACTGTATTCATTCACGTCACGTGGTGTGATCCATGAGTAATACCTTACCCAGAAAATATTAAGAAGACAATGTATCGTCAGTTTATTTTTTTTTATGTTTTTGTAGGTATTTAAAAAAAGAATAGATTGTTGACCTGTTCTTCTGTTATGAGTAAGGATGGGTATGAAAGGGGAGAACTGTATTCATCCGTGTTAAGCGGTGTGATCCCTGAGTAATACCTTACCCAAAAATTTAAGAGAAGACAATGTATCATCAGTTTATGTTATTTGTATGTTTTTTTAGGTTAAAAAAATACAAATATATATATATATATATTAAAAAAAAATTAAAGGCATGTCATAGGCCATTGGGAAAAGCTGGTCACAACTATCCAAGCCATTGGGAGAAAAATCAGAACTGAAGGGATACATGGGAATGCATTTTCAACATCAACTACCAGGTGACTTCATTCCATAATTTTCATTTTCAACATCTTCATTAAACTTCTATCCTACCCCTTCTATGTTTCAATTCTTTAAACATTGGGGACAGTGTTATTCTAAGTTTGGGGGGAGGTGAAAATGTGTGGAAGGAAAATGTCATTAACCTTGAACATGATAACACACATTCCAAACTCTAAAATTGGATATCAAATAATTTTGCATTCCTTGATTCTGATTTTAATGCAAGTTTATGATCATGTTTATAGATATTGGAAAGTGCGGTTGTCCGATGTGATTTTTCACCTTTTATATTTTCATCCAATTATTTAGAAAAACACAATGCATGTCCTCTATATTGTGGGGTTTTAGTTTGAGTTCTTGGGGACCCATAATAAATAGCATATGTTTGCTGATCATTTTAATTTTAACATGAGTATTCAAAAAAATCAATTGCATGTAGAGAAATGAATTGACCTAATGTGTGGCTTTCGGCACTTGGGGATCCTGACTACATGTTTTTCTGGCCCAAATTTGGGAATTTTATCTCTATTTGTGGTAATTTGAATTTTTTTTTTGATTGAGTTAACTCAAGATGATGCTCGAGTATGTGAGATTCACTTGGTGCCCTAAGGTCTTTGAGCCTGGGAGTCATCGGCAAAGTCTTGCTACATGGGTTGACTCGATTGAGGTCAATTTCAATTACCATGGAAAAATTGCAAAAATAAAATCCAAAAAAACAAATAAAATAAAAAAATGAGTACTCATCTTATTATTAAAATTTTATTTCTCCTAGAACTTCCATATTTTCTCTCTCGAATGAAAATGAACCCCCATGTCTATTGTGACGCACAACACTTTATCATGTTTAATTGAATTTGGATGAAATATGGCTATGAATTTGAAAAAAGGAATTGGATTGGGCTTGAGATATGCCTATGGACATAGATTATTTTTAAATTATTTTTATGGGTTTCATAATTGTTTGGTATGAGATCTTTGGGTGAGAAATGTGTATTAAAATGTTTTTAGAAAAGGTCATTTGAATTTCATTTTTGTGAGATATATTTTTCTCGGGACTAGAAAAAATCAAGTTGGGGTGTGATTATCCAATAAAAACACATATTATGATTACATTTTAAGGTTATTAAATGTTAAATTTGGATCTTATGGGCCTGAGTTTGTGGATTTTATTTTTGAATATCCATTCTCATAATTTGTGCACTCCATGCCTAGTATACACCAATTTAGTCCCAATGTTTCATCTGATTTTAAAGAATGTTATTATCAATATTTTAATTTGATATTTTGGTAAATGTATATAAACATAAATATGAACATTTTTCATTCAGGGATAAATGGAGGATTCATATGGGATGATGGAGATATTTGACGATGAAAGGAAACAATTCTGGACAAGGCAGATTGGATATCATCCCACTGATGGGAATGTGGGGCCCACAATACAAGCCCAATGAATCCTGAAATTCATGGTAGGCTATAAGAAATATATATAAACAAATAATTCTTCTGGAGCCAGTGCTAATTCGTTGTAAATGGTAGTAATTAAGGCATCCCAAGTTGACGAATCAATTCTGGGCCAGATTCTGTGGCCCAGAAAAACAGCCCACTATTTATATCATATCTCGCAAACGGATTATTATTTTCGGCTGAAATTTTACAGACTGTTAGGGGAAATCCGGGGCTTCATGTAATTCTACTAGATCCCACTCAAATTCGGCCTTCTAGAAGGTCCTTTCTTCACGTATTTCCGGTGTATGCAAGATGGGTGCAACTTTGGGGCAAGAAGTGGAAAAGTCTCTCTACATTAATGTTCCACCCACCTTTACCTAACACAATTAATTAAAGGCACATGGGATTTTTGGGGGCTCAGACAAGGCTTCATTTTTTTCCTATTTAAGGCAGTAGTGGTGGAGGATTTAGGGATCTTGGTGCTTTACTTTCATTGTAATGTTTTTATGCCAAATTTCCTTTGTAACGTTTTTCTTTTGCATGTAAGTTGTTTGAATAACCATATTTTTCAATAAAAGTTCTTCTTCTGATATTTTTATGTTCTTATCCTTTTCACATTTATACTGTTTCCCCAAGGTGTGATCTTTTTCACACCATCACTTTTGAATTTATTCACACAACGTTGGAGTGATCGTTTCATTGTTTTATTTTTCTTCTTCAATCCCGCTTATTTAAGTTGAGTTTGTCGCTTCCATTTATTGAATAGTATAAATGGAGGGCTAACCCCTTATGGTTTGGTTCTAGGGAGTTTCATGGGGAATATTGGATGTTATTTTATGATCTTAAATTCTATAATCATTTCATTATTTTATGTTTTCCATTTGATGATTTATTTTCTTTTTCGTCTTTGCTAACTTTAATAATGACACATTTCGAGTGCTAGTACGATCCAATTCCTTGGAGTTATCATTAAATTGATCCTCTAAGTGAATTGATGATTAGCCTTGGAATTGTGTAGGGATTAAATTTGTGAATGATGTTGAGGAATTATATCATTTTGTGGATACGTCTTGAATTATTGAAACGAATATTATAAGAAAATAAATTGATCCAATCTAACCCTAATAACAACTTAGGATCAACTCATCTCCATTAATTTTTTTAGACTAAGTAATTGAATGTTTTAATTTATTTTCTTTAAATTAAATAAGTAGTTATTCAAATAAATTAAATCTAAATAGTTGTCCACTTCATAGCCAAATCCTTCCAAGATCAGAGTGTCTTTAGGTTCCTTCTTCAGTCCATGTGGATTCGACCCCTACCTGTACTAAAACGACCGCATACCTGTAGGGTAAATTTGGGCACAACCAAGTATTATGGTAATTTTAGAGATAAACCATAAGGATTCATATACCGACTTATAACTTTTATACCTTATGATATTTTAGTTTCATCTCATGCACAAGATGACTTTTTGATGACTAATGTTGACTCTTTTAATATCACTGGTGAAGTTGATAAAGGTCTCAGGTTGTTGAATATGGTGTCGTACTGGGACTTGATCCAAATATCTTGGCATCCCCATGGGTGAGACTACCAATGTTCTTCGGACATCAAAAAATTCCTTGAGAAATCATGGATTGGAATTTGATGAGATGCTGTAATATATTAATCTTCACACTACTTTAGAAGAGTTGGAGGAACATAATAAGGAATTTAATGGATGTGAGTATTTACTTTTTTTGCAACCAATTATTTTATGCCTGGTGTTTTAATCATGACTGGTTGAATTGGTCAATTCTATATGTGTAAAATGTTACTGCAGGGGGGAATGATCAAGATGTCGAAGTCCATACCACCCCCACTATTGAGGGGGCCATCTCATTTGGATCTTGAAAGAGTTAGTATTCCTGAGCCTCATTTGGAAGCTCTGGTTAAACCAAGAAGAGTTCCCCTTATCACGAAGTTCTGGATCAAACTGTTGAGGTTGGGGATTCTAGGGAAGAATCCACCCAGGTCGATAACCCATTAATAGTTGAGTGTTATCAACTACATTAATTGTCCCATATTTATTCTATTTTTTATATTTTTGAGTCAAATAATGATTCTTATCCATTGTACAGTTCCACCAGGTTTTGTGGCCAAATCTGAGGGCAAAGCCTCTGTACCAATGCAGTCAATATTGGAAGGTGAATCTGTTATTATCCTGGAGGGAGTCGGGAAGGGTGCCTCCTTGAGAACTCTTATCCCATAATACATTTATCTTCATGAAAGTAGATCTAAGTAAGATGTGGAGAGATACAATTCCCTTTGCATCACACTTTATGTAGCTTGGAGGGAAATTTGGAAAATAATATCTAAAAATCCTTTGGAAGACATGACTTTATGGTTCTATCGACTTATGTTCTTATTTGGTATGTTGGGATACAGTGGGTTTGATTACCTCTAAACTCATGATGCTATGAGGTAGATCATCCACAAATGGGAGTGATAACACAAGCTTCAGTAGGACCTCATAAAGACTAATCTTCTTGTCAACATTGATGGTTTATGAGCTACATTATCCCAAGTGGATTTCAACCATGCTAAGAAGTTGGTGGAATTTAAATAATAGATCAATGAGAATACCATTAAAATGTCTTGAATTCAACATGAATTGTATGCTAATTAGGGGGATCTTGAACAACTTCACCATTCCATTTAAGGAGCCTAAACCGAAGGGCCAACTTCTATTGCGACCACAATGGAGGAACATCAACGGATTGAGGAGACTGAATCTCTTTAGTTGGATGGACTTTAACAAGCTGCTAAGGGGTATTAGGAGTCCATTCAGCAAATGAAGAGTTATGTTAGAAGTATTTTATAAAGTTTGATAGAGTGAATCTATCTTGTGGATGATCCTATGATTTTTTTGTCTTGTACATGAAAATAATTTTTTCTCTAATCATATATTTATCCATCCCTATTTTCCTTCTACAATCATAATATAACATATAAGAAGATTATTATAGTGAGACATATTTTCACTATATAGTCATAATCATACAGATATGGATGGGTAGATGCTCTATTTTTTCCAAATTACTGGGGCCTAGCGAGCATAGTTTGAATGTTCCTAGGTTTATATGGATAACCCTAAAAACCTTTCATATTTTGTGTTATTGCCCTAATTTTTTCCTAAGTTCAATATGAAGAAGAATTATAGGTAAAACATGTCTTTTTCTTAGGCCTCCTTTTGTGGGTTTTCAGCCTAACAATTTTTGTGCCTATTTCTTTTCATTACTCAATTTTTTTCTAAACCACATGGATTGCGGGTCTAGCGAGTTGAGACTTGAATTTTCTAAAGAGTTACATTTTTGGATTTTCAATATGGAGAGTACTATATCTCTTTTTATTGGCAGTTTAAAGTCATGAAAGTTGGACTAATGAGACTAGTGTTTTAAGCCTAACATTTTTTACCATAAGTTTTGAAATGATTACCCAAACAAGTATTTTTTGACAATAATGTTCATACATTCTTTATATTCCTAAGGGGGTATTTTGAGCCACAATTTTTTGGTTCCTAAAATTAGAACATGACATTAGGGAATAGATGAATTATATCCTAAGGATGAAGTTACCACTAGTTGAAACCCCCATTTTGTGGGATACTGTATGAAAATACAACTAGGGAATGTTACTATATAGTCAAATAGTGGAATCATTCAGCTAACAGGCCTATTTTATGGGTGATTTATGCCAAGACAACTGGGGAATGTTACAACATAGTCAGGTAAATGAGTTCTCAAAAATTCTGACATTAAATTGCTGATGATCGAAGGAGGTTTATGAATATTTGGATTTTTGAAGACCATAATGAGTAGTTTTCCAAAGAAATATATTTGATTACAAAGAGAGAATCTGTATTGGCATTTTCCATGAATGGGAAACTGTTCCTGCATGAATTTGGTTTATATGAAGAAAGGTACATTTTGTTAAATGATTGATATCAGGGGGGAAGTTCCCTTTCTAACAAGGGTTAAAGTATCATTAATTTTAATGTCATGAGACCTAGACATTGATCATGTAGTTTAACATCTTACGATGAGGACATTGTTATATAGTTTAATGTCTTGTAACTAATACGTTTTGTTATACAGTTTAAAATCTTATAGTAAGGAAATTATGTTATGTAGTTTAAAATCATCCAATGAGGAAATTATGGGGTATATAATTTAAGGTCTTTATCTTTGACCTAATGGTTAATAATTCTCCCCTTTCATGGTAATCTATTTAAGAATGAGATATCACTTTCAAGTATGAGGGGGTGAACGTTGTAAGATGTAGTTTCGGGATCTCTGTATCTGAATATTGTTATGAGGAAAAGTAATCATTGAAATATAGGATGTCTCTCATAAGTACTAAGTTAACATTTGTTTACAAACTCATTTTGTGGGTTACATTATGTAAATCCAACTAGGGCATGTTACAGCATATTTAAATAGTGTAATACTTTGTTTGGAAAACCCATTTTGTGGAGACTTTATGAAAATCCATCTAGGGTGTTTTACAAAAACGTTATGCAATGAATATCATAGGAATTTTGACATTCTATTACTCAAGGCCAAAGGAAGCATATGAAGAATCAGATTTCCCCAGATAAAATGTCTGGTTTTGTTGAAGGAAAGTAATTAGATATAAAAGTATAATTTCAAGTTATTATTATCGATGAATTGGGATAATAGGTTCCCTATGTATGTATAACCCAAATGAAGGAAGTATGGTGCCTTTAGTTTTAGGTCATATGACTATGACCATGGAATTGTGGAAATGATAGGTGATATGCAGCCTAATGGACCAAGGCTGTTTTAGGATACTTCAAAAAAGAATGGGGAAATTGTAAACCATAGTCTTGGGGTTTTTAGATTGGGAAAAAGGATATTGGAAAAATATGCGAGAGATGACCACAGACTAAATTAGAATCACAATTTTCAACATAATTTCATCAAATATTACATGGATAGAAGAGGCTTCTCCTAAATGAAAAGTTATTGATGGTTGATAAACCTGTTTTGTGGGCTATTTTATTCAAATCAAACCAGAGTATGTTACTATATATTCAAACAGTGGCATACTTTGGCTAACAAACCCGTTTTGTGGGAAACATTATACATAGCCAACTGGGATGTATTACTGCATAGTAAGAAAAAGGAGTCATCATGTATCAGACATTCTATCATAGAGAATTAAAAAAAGATTATGAATATCTGTTAGTTTGCAAGATTAGGATTATGATGTGTTCAAGGGATATGTATAAGCATAAAGTAAGTGTTCGGGCCGATGAATTTTAGATTACCTTGCAAAAATATGGCTTATATATAGAAGGGATACATCTTTATTTTCTTTGTGAACACTTAATGATGGGACCCAAATTAAGATCTCATATGTAAATACTTTTTTGTACATAGGAGAGGGGGAAATTTTTATTTACCACATGGCTAGGACTAGGATATTAGGCCTAGGTGTCACTAAATATCTAAGTGGATGAGAATCAATCCACATGTAGTTATTAAGGTACTATGATATTTAAATTCATGCGGATAGTACATCATCCATGCATTTTAACATCATGTGGTAAAGATGATGGTTACTCAATGTGATTATAGCTTGACCATGGTATAGGACCCGATCATCACTAAGTATCTTGTTGGATGAAAAATCAAGACATACATAATTCTAAAATAAATATCCCACACACTAATTGAATTAATGTGTGGAGGAGATGGGGGTTTAATATAGGATCATGTGTAGGGTGAGAATCCATATTACATTCTCTCATACAGATCTAACTCATACATAGGATATTGGGGGAATTTCTTGTATTATGTTGCATCTGGATCTAGATTTGAAGATCCATACATAACTACATATCTCATTGGAATAATAATCAAGCCACACATAGTTTGTGAGGTAATCATGTAGTTTATTATCATGAAATAAGGACATCTAGTGTGCCTTTTAATTTCTTTAATCCATGACAATGATTTCTCCCATGTGATTTGATATTCCTTACTCATGCATGGAACTATTTTAACAAAAATCTTAAGTTCATGTGAGCTATTCTCAGTGTGAAAAACAAGGAGTGGAAAATGTTTCATCCACCACACAAAGGAAACATAAGGCAAGGATAGGAAGGTTTATATTTTGTAGTGTTTAGGCTAGGAAGTGAGATTTAGGCATCTCTATGTATCTCATATGAATGAGAATCAATCCATATGTAGTTCTTGATATCTCATGCTGTTTAACATCATGCAATGAGGGAAAAGATGAACTGGTGTGAAATAGGAGAAATTTTGTGGTTGGGCACAAGGATGGGAATCTAGGCATCAATATGTACCTTACTAGATTGAGAATAAAGCCACATGTAGTTCTTTAAGAACCATGCAGTTTAACGTCATGTAGAAAGGATATATGATTTATGACGTGAGAAGGGGTATTACAGCCAGAACATGGGATAGGACTCTGGAATCACTACGTATCCTTTTGGAGCAATAATAAATCCACATGTAGTTCTTAAAAAGTTTCCCTATATAGTTTTGACCCGTACACAAGGAGTGAGGTATTTTTTTTATAGGTAGACCCGAGATTGGAGATCTAATTGTCACTATGTATTTCATTGTAATGAGAATCAATCTACCCATAGTTATTGAAAGATATTGTTATCTATCTTCATGCAATGAAGATGTTTACCATGAAGTTTAACGTCTAGTGGTAATGACATGGTTCACCTGATGTGAAAGAAATATTGTAGTTGGACTAGGATATATGATATAAGAATCACTATATATCTTATTATAGTAATAATCAATCCGCATGTTGTTCATGAAAATAGTTCCCACACTAATTATGTTTTAATGTGGGGAAAAGGGGGTTTTATATTTTAAAGAATGATATATAGGCCTAATACATGGGGTATGGTCATCGCTACGTATATCATTGGAATGGGAATCAAGAAACACGTGGTTCTAGAAAATTTCCCTATGTATTTCTAATTCATAAACATGTAAAACATGATATCTTTTTTCCATTATGGTTAGACTTAGGATAAGATATCTGAGTGTCACTATATATCTTATTGGAATGAGAAACAATCCATACATAGTTCTATATAGATTTTGCAGTTTATGATCATGCAACAAGGATGTAGACCATGAAATTTTATGTCATGTGGTAAGGACTTTGAAATTTTAGGGATTATACCTATAAAGGGGGTTAGGTGCCACTATGGGGTGGAAATAATGTAATTTTAACTTGTGCATGGGATCTTCCCTTTCTTCCTCATTTCAGGCCAAGAGGGAATCTCAACCCACTGAGGGGATAGAGGGATGTGATTGGGATTTACACTTAACATGGATGCCCATATTTAAGGGACCATGAGGAGTGTCTCAGATTGTGGTATTTTTGGGTTTCCTAATAACAAATTAAAGGGACATTAACCATGTAGTTTAATATCATGCAGTAAGGATGAATAGTTTCTTACAGTTTTGGTTCATACAACTATGAACATATTTCGTTAAATTTATCATCATGTGACAAGGATGATGATTCCACACAATTTAACATCATGTAACACATACATTGTGTCATGAATTTTATGGTCATGTGACAAATAAAAACTACACAGCTTAACATCTTACAGCTAAGATAAAGGTCATGTGATTACACAAAATATTTCTTCAAAAAACTTGTATTGGTCAAGTTCATAATGATCTCTCTATCCATTAATATTAAATAATAATATTTGTTAGAGTGTACCTTGTGTATGGAGTAAGTTCCCTCCCACTTTGGTTTATGTTTTAGAGGCTTCCTTCCAGGTATCATTGGTGTTATGATGACTAATACCAGTTCTCCTTAGAGGAATTAATAGAGGCGTGCCTCTTATTAAAGGCTCGTGTTTTCCAATTTTGATAGACTTACAAGTGATGCAAGGTGTGAAATATTTTCTCATCTAGTCACTAAAATTCATCCATTAGTTTCTAGTATTTCTCATATGTTGATAGTTGGTCACATATAGCATTATAGAGCAAGGGAAATTGAACCTCGATGCGCATGAATGATTCTATTCCATATACCAATGAGTATGGGGTTCCATGTGAGGAATTATAGGATGTAGTTTGGTAAATACATAGGAAATTAAAGAGATTATTAGGACAATACTTTTAATATTTATCCACCATATTCTTGGAGTATGTTTTATAGGTTCTTCTAGAAGGCCTATATCTATCCATTAGTCATTTCATGATATCGGGATGAATCATTAGATCTAATATTAAACTCTTGATATATCTTTTCCCCCTTAGAAGAGAAGAAATTGGTGCCATTATCCATCATTATAGTGTTTGGGGCACCAAATCTGGTAATGATGTTGGATTTCATAAATTTGACAATTCTTTTAGCCCAAACTTATTTGAGGGGTATTTCCTCAACCCATTTGGTGAAGAATTTGGTATTAGTTAGGATGTATTTGAACTGCTTGGTCATAGTTAGAGTTTATGGTCCTACAATATCCATTCCCATATGGAAAATGTCTAAGATTATTTGGTTGATATAGAAACTTTTGGGGTTGATGGATGAATTTGGCATGAACTTGGCAGGACTGACATTTCTTGGTGAACTCATTGTAGTCCTACATCATTGAAGTTCAGAAGAATCCAAGCCTTTGGATTTTGTGGGAAATATTTATCCCTAATTGATGGGTTCCACATGATCTAATTTTAACTTCATTCATGATATAAATAGTCTCTTCTCCATCAATACATCTGATAATGACTCCATAAAATCCTTATTTTTATAGGAATTTATAGTGATTTGGGTCATCATAAAGAGTGAAGTTGGTTTCTCATCATCAGAATTTCTTATTCCTAGCTATGTCTGGTGGGAGTAATCTATTATAAAGGTAGTCCATGATTGGAATCATCCACCTAATAGTGTAATTATATGGTTTAGGGATAGTGATGACTTAGTTGATCTCTTCTGTTCTGATTTGAAGAAAAGGTGAAACCATTCAATGATGGGAGATGTTGATGACAATTTCATCCCAGTTTGGATCCTCCATAGTTTTAGCTGCATTCTCCACTACATCTTCTAGGGCATTCTATGATCATGGGATACGATTCAATGTTGGATCTAAGGGTAATTCTTCCATTAACCCTTGAAAATGGTCAAGTAGGGGGATTAGCTCTTCTTTTTTTATGGAATAATCATCATTAATATATTTTATTAATAACTATTAGCCACATTTTTTCTCCAGGAAGTCTACTGGTATTTTTATTTCCAGTTACAATACTTCAATGAGGGATTGGTATTCCACTTCATTGTTAGTTAAACCTTCTGATAATAGGAAGGAGTAAGGTAAATCTAACTTTATTGTGGAAATGAGCACGATCCCTAACCTGACTTTATTTAGCTTAGGGGATTCCATTATACTCCCTATTGGGATCTTGGATTCACCATAATAATACATTTCAAATGTTTGGGGACATCTTTGAATAGAGAATATCTCATCATCTCGAAATTTAGTATTTACCGACGTTGTTTCTATAAATGGGTATTCTACAAGGAAATATACCAAGGCCTAGCCTTTCACTATTTCTAAGGAATAAATTATATATCAAACTACTATAGAATAACCACCCAATATAATAGATATCATATCAACATAGGATAGATGAGGATGTATTTGAGTGGGTTTTTTTGAGAGACCAAGTGGACCTCATTGTGGTATGGGTAGTGTCTCAGTTTTTGAACCACAATAATTAATTTTAGGTAGCTTTTCCCAATAACTGAATAATGAGTCTCAACATCAAGCATAGTTTGACTAAGATAATAAAGTTTGTTTCATTACTATAATTGTTCCTTTTGAATAATAAATGTTACCATTGATATCTCCTTGTATGTCACATATATAATATTCAGATTTACCTCAATAAGTGGCATTAATACTGGTGGGATCAAGAGGTATTTCTTTAGGTTGTCAAATTCTTCCTGAAAGTCACTGGTCCACTAATATGTGACCCCCTTCTTCATCAGTCACGTGAATTGAAAACACATTTCTACAAGGTTGGCTATGAAGTATCGGATGTAGTCCAAGTGTCCTTAAATTACTCTAAACTCTTTAAGGTTTTGATGAGGTTACATTCTAAGGATCTATTTTTTTATATTAGGGTAAAATTTTATTCTATGATGGCACTAAAAGAATCTAAGAAACTTTCCTAAGGTTACCTTGAAATCACATTTCAAGGGGTTTATCTTTAGGCTATGTTTTCATAGCTTCTGTAAGATGGTCTCCAGGTCATCCAAGTGGTTAGAGAATTGTCGAGACTTAACCACTATATCTTCAAGGTAGAAGTTTAAAAACTTCCCCATGAAGGGTTTGAATATATGATTCAAAGAACTTTGGTATGTGGTGCTAGAATTCTTCATGCCAAAGGGCATTACCCAGTAGTAGAATAATCCCTAGGGTGGACTAAAGGAAATATTCTATTCATCTTATGGGGAAATACGAATTTTTTTGTTCCCTAAATATCCATCCATGAAGGATAGGGCTTGATAACCATTCTTCAAATCAATCAGGAAATATGTGATTAGAATCAGGAAGTCATCTTTTGGATAGTTCTTGTTCAGATCTCTAAAGCCGATGCAAACTCTTATTTTCATTTTCTTATTTTTCATAGGGACAATTTTGTATATACATTTTAGATAATATAACTCTCATTTGGTGTTTCCATTCGGATGCTTATTTATACCCCCAATAGTCTTTTGGAAAACCCAAGTAATAAGTGTCCACATCTAGATCATGGAATTGAATCTATATGTATTTCCAACTAAACACATCCTGATGTTGATTCAGGAAAGAATTATATGCCTCCTGTTCTTTGGATTTCATGGACTCACTTATCAAAGGGGGTCACAGATCTTTAACTATACCCATATTAACTTATCTAAGTTCATCAATAGTGGTGGAGTCAGCTTCCTCAAATGTCAGATGGGCATCTCTAAGGTCATCCTCCTCTTTCTCGTGTTTCACCTCTTCCACCTCTGACTAGGAAATAAGTGATGAAGAAATCTTCTCATAGTTAGGATAGAGGTTTACATTTAGACATACAGAATAAAAAGAAACTATTTCCAATTCAATTGATGGCTTGAAGCAATTTTGGATATCCCAAAGGGATATGAAGGGATAAGAATGATCATATTCATTTTCCCCAATTAACATGATATCTTATTCTATCATATCTTATGGAATAGTTATTTTTTGAACCTCAAGGATGGAATGAATACTTTTTCATCAAGGATTTCATTACTAATTGAAGAGTTGATTACTTATTCAGTGTTTCCAGTCTTAGTTTTCATGACTGACATCAAAAAAAATTATGAATTCATTCTAGGATTTGATTCCACCCCTTCAACTTGGTTGATGAGGATCACATACTATGAATTGATTTGTTTAAAAGGGTTAGATGAAATCATCTACATGCCATTTGGTTCATTAATCCCAGTAACATCGTCAGCCATGGACTATTTCCCTTTCTTATGGTAGAATCCTATGTTGATGTACTATAATTCATAGGATTTTAATGGGGATTTTTCACCATGAAATATACTAATTTTTTCACTGATAAAATATTTAAGGTATTGGAGGTATAAAAGGTGGATATCCACATGTTGATGTATTCAATGTCTTCTTAGCAGAATGTTGAAGGTCATATCCTTCCTAACAACAATGAATTCTAAATCATATGCAAGATCCATGAACTAAGTCCTATGTTTTATTTCACCAAGTTTATTTTTCTCATTCATGATATAATCCTATAAAATTAAAGTGTAAGGGGAAAAGTGGGATTCATTAAAACCCAGTTGATGAAGTGTTCATATTAGAATGAGGTTGGCTCCTGAGATGTTTTCAATGACGGCTCGTCAGATATCAATGTCATTTATCTTGCTAGATATACACAAGGGTATGATGTGTCCCTATGTGATTTCATCCTCATCCTGATCTATGAAAAAGATGATTATGCAACATTCTATTGGATCATTCTCTACATGATACACTTTTGCAACAGAAACTTCAAATTCAAATTCTTGAGGGATTGATAAGGCCTCTATGATTTATTCCCATAGGTCCTTTGATAGATTCATATAATTTAGTACTGACAACTATTCTGACACCAGGGATAGTTTATTCAAAACATTATAATTTTGGTCCATAGTTCTATTCTTACTAGCATGGAAATTCTCTTTTGTAGGTGCTTTAGGAACTGAATTACTTGATGTGTATAGACTGACACTTTGAATAAGAGATTGAGGTGGTTATTCTCTTGGTGTAAGAGGTTGACTTGGTCTTCCTACATGCCTAGGTTTATTAGGTGACGGCATATCCTGTAACAACCTGAAATTTTGAATAAATTTTGTTTCCTAACTTTGTGTGTTATTTTAGTTTATACTCAACAAAACTATTTCATTTAATAAAATGAGTATAATTAAAATAAGACCGTTGGAAACTAAATGTTGAGATTATTTTCTATAAATACAAGTGATATTGATTAATTAATATAGAAAGAAGATTCTATGGCCTCATCCAGTAGTCTCGGGCTGTTCAAAGCCCATCTGATGGAACTCGGGAAGGAGGTAGCACCTTCGGCCTTTGCTCTGTACCAAACCCAAGCCGAACTTCATCATGTGAAGCTGGAACGAAATCGTCTTCACGAGAAGTTCAAGCTGATAGAAATCACTAATCGGGAAATGTTGGTCGAGCCGCCCCATGATTCTATCACCCTAGAACACCTTAATCTTAGGTCCTATGCTGTTGTTATAAGGGGTTATGTAACAAGACCGTAACTGACATGGGTAATCCTTTGATTTAAATAAAAATTGTGATTTCTTCTTATGATGAAGTTTGTGAATTTTAAAATGTCCGGATAAATATAGTATGCATATTGTTGATGAATTTTAGAAAACGGATATTTTAAAAATATTTATGTAAACCTTAAATAATTAAAAAAATTTAATGATTTTCAAAAAATGGTCTTCTACAGTTGTGTTCAGTATGAAATTTAGAGTCTAATAATATCAACTTAATTTTTGATGAATAGTAAATTATGAATAGTGATTTTACTCTTAGGATTAGTAATGTGACCAAATGGATTAGTAATCTCACTTAAATAAATTATTAATATAATTTAGGCACCTTGATAAACTAATGTGATTCAATAAAATAGGTAAATGACTGTTTTAGAAATTATTAGTCAAGTATTAGTTTTTTTAGGTGAATAGTGTTTTTTATTTAAAAATGAAATTAAAAATATTTAGAAAATTATTTTCATAAAATGGATTTCATTTTTGAAATAAGAGCATGGATATTTGGTTAAGGTGGAATTTTGGGATTTTTCTGACAAAGTTGAATTTCTAGTGAATAGTGAATTTTCAGTTTAGAGTTTCAGGTGTTTAATGAAATCATTAAGGATCTAATAATTATGTAATAATTCTGGTAGACTTATGAATAGTAAGATAAGTTATGAGGTGCCCCAATTGGCCAATACCATTGGCAAATACTATGGGAAAGCTCATGGTTTTTCCAATACCACCAATGAGGTGTCCCTTGTCCATTAATGCTTTGTCCCCTCGCTTCTTCTATAAATACCAAGACTTTCCCACATTAAATTCATTTCCAAATACTCCCCAATGAATTTATAGTCTCTTTAACTCTCAAGGAGTCCTCCCAAGGTTCCCTCAATCCTCCCAAGGTCCCAAACATAAAGCTTTTGAAGTTTCTCTTCAAGGTAAGAGATCCTACCTCTCTCTTTCTTTTCATGTATTCTATTTTATGTCATTTATTTTAATCTGAATGTTCTTATGTTGGGGATATTATTTTATATTAATCCTAATTTACTTTTTATGTTCATATTATGGTATACCCCCTCTTTCTCTCATCAATTCATTTTAAGAATGTTTAAGTGGTGTCGTTAGGCTGCTGAATTTTTGTAAGGGATTCTTTCACCCTTCTCATTTTCAAGTTCTATTTTCATGTCAAGTCTTTAAAATTCCTTTTTATTATTTTGGGGTATGATATCTATATCCATAATACTGTTATTTTATTTTCACATGATTAGATACCCTATTTGATCTCATCAATTCATTTTCTGAAGTTTTAAGTGGCGCTATTAGGCTGCTGAATTTTCATAAGAGAAATCTTATTTTTGTCTTCCTTCCATGTTTTTAATTTCATATGGTATGTATTTAAAATTTCATTTCCATGTTCTTAAATCCTTTATATTCTGTCCCTCTACTATTTTATGAATCATTTATGAGTGTGTAACCCATGTCCCCTCTCTTTTCAATATTTTCTAAAACCCAGTAACATAGCTGTTATGCTGTAGAATTTTCATCTCAAAATGGATCTCTTTTTTTATCAAATTCTTTTATTTTATTAAGTGAATACTCAAAGATTTTTATTATATAGGTGTATTCACATATATATAAAAAATTTCTATTTTAATTTTGGGATTTACATTTATAAAACCCGCTTTCCTTTTCCGTGGGTTTAAAGTGACATAAAGATCATGTCTTTAAAGAGGTTTTTAAAAAGTTATGATTATGAAATTAAACCCATTTATTTTATGCTATATGGGTTATTTATTAAATGTTTGATGATGATATATGTGTCTCACATGGTAATAAATACAAATTAATGGTGTTCCCTAATAGCACTCCAATGCATTGGGTAAAGATTTAATCTCTAGAGATGACCATTTTAACGATACCTTGGTGAATAACCTTGGTAAATTTTTTTAATGACACCTTGGGGATGGACCTTGGTGATACAGAAATGATTTTATATGTTAAATTTTGTAGCCACATCTTCAAGTTATGAAACATGTTATTTTTATTATGATATTCCTCATAATCTCTTTCTCATGCCTTAAAGTTATTTATCATGACTTTATTGATGTATCTCAAGTTCACATGTAAAATGTTTCTATTGTTTCCCTTACTTGGCCTTCTGCTCACCCTTTCCTTTCATGTATGCTCCCAGGTTATGAGATGATGTAACGAACTTAGGATGAACAATGAAGAAGCCTTACAATTGTTTTAGAAGAATGTTTTATGTTGTTCTCGTGTTTTATGTTCCTGATTTCCAAGACACTAGACTTTAAAGATCCTTTGTTTGTAAAATGTAATGAAATGTTATGTAATAAAAAGGCAGGATGTTATATATCATCTATCTGATATTCTAGTGTGACTTTATGAGGACAAAATCTAACATGTGTAGGGGAACGTTTTTACTCTTATTCATCTTTATGGAGAGTTCTACCAGGATTTTTGTTCATGTAGATTGTTTGATTAGGGATCCAATTAGAGTAGTGACTATTAGCATGATTATTTTGTCCCTTATATCCTCAACTATGACAGCCTCTCCCCCCCGTTCCCCAATCAAGTGTAGGTAATTCGGGTTCATAATCACACTCATCATCTAATAAGGGATCCATTGAGTGAATAAATTTAATGTAACCAAAGTTTAACTCCTCATATAATGGAGGTTCTATCTAGTAAGTTGACTCATGTTGTGCCATTTGGTGGTGTGGTGCTCGTGCTTCTGAGAATGTGGGAATGAAGTCCTATAAATTAAAATAAAACTTTGTCTATTTCATAGGCTCATATTCATATGTTTTATTATTACTCTTCTTATCATGTAGATTTTTTAGGACAAGATTTCGGTGGATTGAGTTATTGGTGAAGTTGGATATGTTATAGCAGAAGAATTTATAGGTACAATTGGTTGTTTCAACTATTTTTGGAGAATAACATGAGTCTGTTTGATTGTATTTCCAACCATCCAGTTACTAAAATTATGCATACTCTTAATTTTAACTTCCTTCCATTCATTTTCCTTCTCTAGATTAGTGGCATAGACACATGCTACTTGATCAGGTGGCTTTCCCAGCTTCACTTTTCTAGAGTCCACCATCTTTTATAGAATGAAATTGAAAAAAAAAACTCTTGGATATTGGGCCTCAGTACTTTATGGAAGGGGAAATAATTTAAAAGATCTTTATCACCATATTTTTTGGGATTCTTGGGATTTTGAAACTTGGTCAAATATTTTTTCAATGATGAGATAAAGTATCCAAGGACTTTTACATTTTAAAAAGAATAGAATATGTTTTTCATCTCCTAAAACTATTTTTAACTATGATCTATTTTATCATCATGACTATTCGGGCATTGTTACTAATGCTTAGGCTGTGTAGCTACATGATACGGTGTAGGATTTGGAGTGGGATCTAGTATAAGGGCCTACTTATGTGCAATTGTGGTAGCCACTACTTTCCCCATCCTCTTTCCTTGAGATGATGGAATTACTATGGACATAGATTTGGTCATTGCGATAGATTATTCCAATCTTTGATCAATGTTGGCAAGGTCCCAAAACCCTCCAGTGTATTTCATAACGATAAGTTTTGTACAAAGCTATTATGAAGATTCATTATACAGATGGGAAACAAGTCTTCTTAAGGGAGTAGTTGGTTAAAGTATTATGTCAATCCTTTCCATTGAGAAATGAAATTAGATAATCTTTCATTATACCACTACTTATAGTTTTAGATGTAAAGGATTGATTTCTAATGTAGCATCAAGCTAAGCTATAATAGAAACTTCTAAAGGAGGTCTTTCCACCCCGTAATTGACCAAGACGGAAAGCTATTGTACCATAAAAAGGTTGTTCCCTATAGTGATTTCATGAAGAACGAAACTTTTACAACCCCTTATAGTCCAGTGGTCCCCATCATGGGATTATAGTGAGATATGAAATTCATCAAATGCTTATTTGGGTCTCTCAATCCATTAAAAATGGGGATTTTTGGGTTTCTAATGTTTCGAGGGGGGGTTGAATTTACCCATTCATGGTATATATTATTTTATGATTGTATTGGAACACACCATTCCTCCATGAATTCTAATAAATTCATGATTGACTTAAGATCATTCACGAGCTCTTAGAGGATATATAGCTGGGTCAGAGCTTGAACAGGTGCAGCGGCTGGTAGGGCCATCTATGGCTACACTATTGGTATATTCTATGGGTATCCTATAGGGGAAGGCCTATAAGGATGTGCTTGGCCCTATTCTGGTTGTGTAACCAATGTAGGGAATTCTCAATCTACTATTACATGATCCATGTATAATGGTGGTTGGTACCCAAGGTTGAGAAGATGTTCCAAATCCGCTTTATCCACTATGAAGAACCCTCTTTGCTAAGGTGCTCCAGCTTGGAGTGTGGGTTAAGGATATTCTTGTAGAACATATCCTATAGGAAGGTTGCCTCAATGTAGTTCTGCATCGAGTATCCTCTACTCTTTCATCTCTTCCTCCTGCTAAGTAAATATTTCCTCAAGTGAAAGGAGCTTAACCTCTCTGGGAGGTAGGTGGTGCATAATATTTCTCATAACATTTTTACATTTTGGATGCCTTTAAAGGAGGTAATGATGGTTTATTTGAGGTAATTATTAGATACAAGGTAATACTTTGGTTCGCAGTATGCACACCTCCTTAAATCATTTCAGTGTGTACTATATTTTGGACCAAAACATCTTCCTCTATCTCCTCCTCTGAATTAGTCTCATGTTCAGTAGGATCTATAAGGGCGGTGTGGATAGAATTCACTAATGCATAATGCATTTCTGAAAATATATCAATGTCTTTGTGAGACATTATTTTTCTGCGCCCACCATGAGACATGGTACTCTCCTTCATTGGTTCTCTGGGATATGCTTGGAATATGGTAATTTGAATGGAATCTCTAAATAGTTCAGTCATGAACATTCTTAATGAGGATATCGAGTCATGGGATTGAATGAACTGGGAGAGTTCTCTCTACATTGTTTTCCCTAATCGGAAGAAGACTAAAATCTACTAAGGTGGAAGTTTCTAAGGTGAAAAAATCTGTCATCCATGAGTTCTAGGGCTGTCCCTATTTCACTTTCAGAACTATTTTGTCTTGGTTTTTTTACCACAATGTTTGGGCTAAAAAATATCTTAATCCTATGGGATGGGGTTTCTCTTAAACATCCATGAATTCTACTACTATTGTTTCCCTATGATTATAAAGAGTTTCGTCTGAAAATGGGATAGATTCATCATCCATCATGATCCTGAATCACCCATTTCCAAATATCATTGCATATTTACAACAATTTCTATATTTGATGAAGTAATTCCACTAAGCGGGAGGCTTTCTTGATATTTTCATATGCCTGATGTAAAATTCTCTCAATAACATGCTCTATTCTAGCCTGATAGGAGTTAGTCAAGGCTTGTTTTTGTTTAGCATGTCTTTGGTTGTGAACAAGGTCCTTTTTTAGAATCCTTTCTGAATCTATGACATTACATGTTACCACTTTTGGTGGGATTTTCTAGTTGGGTATCATGGTAAAATTTAACACTCTATGTTAACCCCATACTCAAATATGAACATCGGATGGGGTAACACCGATCAACTTCCATAGTATTTCTAAAGCATTGAAGGGATCCCTTCTATTTCTTGAACTTTGGATGTCATTAATCTAGGAGAGCCTCCTAGTAAATTTGGCATTTCATCCCTTATATTAACCTCATGTGACTTTGATATTTTTTCTAGGGTAATACTTTTTCTCTCAAGTGATGAAGAGTTTTCCATATGTTAAAGTGTATTTATTTCACAGAATCTACAAATAATGCCTCTATAATACTATATTGAGGGGTGGCTAAAGGATAAAACACGACTAGTATATCATCATTTTCTATTTGTTTTCGCATGTTAGTCATGTCATCTTTTTCTTTTTCTAGAGGTTCCTCTACCTAATCTTACCAAAGTGGACGGTTTCCTTCAACTTTTTCATGAGAAACAATATTAGTAGGGAATTCATCTATTATATTGTAAGGTAGTTAGTCCAGAGGGGGGTTTGGAGAATGACCAACACCTTGGGTTTTCTTCTAGTTGAGAAATTATTTCACTTATCAATGATAAGGGATCAGACAAGACTGGCCTTATTTTCCCATGTTCCTCATGGAAGGAAGGATTTCTCATCACTAAATCACCAAAGGGAGGACCCTTCTAACAAATCAAAATAGTACTAAAAAGATAAAATCATAGTGAATGCCAATATGGGGTGGACTACCATGGTGGATTACAGTAATGGGAAGACCTTATTGCTCCTTGATCTTTTGTCCATGTGGAGGGATGACGTGAATCTCATCAGTATATGGGCTCTCTAAACTGATCGGATTATGATCATGAATCAAGCCTTCATGGTGAAGTTTCTAAGAATAACCTTCATAATTAATACTACTAGCCCCATAATTTGGAAATGGGAGAGTATGATCTTGAGCTTCCATAGTTAGGCATCTGAGGGCTTCAATAACTCTAACATTAAGTAGATCATGATCATAGATCAGATTTTCTTTTTACATTCATTTATGCTGAGGATTATTTTTAAATGCCTTATTTTGAGAAATTGGGTACACTTTCTGGGTGGAAGTGGATTTCATAGGAAGGGGTTTATTTCTACCTTAGAGTGTCCATTATCATAGGCTGATTACCTCTGATTAGAATGGTTGTATGTTCCTGATATTGGTTTTCATGTATTTTGAGGGTGTTTTACCCATGAACCTCCTGGATGGGATTAGAGGTGTGTGTCTTCTCTGGGTTGACATACTAATGATCCACCCCACTTGAAAAAATTGAGTTATGTGTCCATCCTTTTGTAACTACTATTATTTTCATTATGATGTCATGGAAGGTCCATATGATGTGGGTAGGTATTTGAATCTATCCTTTCACTATTTTTAGGATATGCTTGGTGACTTCAGAAATTGAAACAGGGATATATTCCCATTCCATATCTAGAGCATTGTTATATTCCTGATCATATCCTCCCTTTATTTCCAGTGGATTTTGATAGTACTTATGTGGGTGGAAGAGAGTTGGGAATGCCCCCTATTCATTGCTGGGAATTTCTAAATAAATTCTCCAAGGGATTCTAAATGATTCTTCTGGAAGGCTTAATGAATGTAGGAAGGTGTGAGGGCCTGCTTGTAGCCTTCTACCAAACTTAGATGGCAGGCTTCTTTGATTCCTGATAGGTGAGTCTGCTGGAGAGATTGATTATTGTGGGTAGGTGTATATTCTTACTCTCTTTTTTTCATCGTATTTGAACAATAGACTTCCTTAGATACTGGTAGGTGAGTCTATTGTCCAACTTAATTGGGGAATGTGGGTGTATGTTCTCACTCACTTTTTCTAACAAATATGATTAGTGGGAATATCTAGAGGGGGAATAGTTGTGGTACTACTCCTTATTGACTGGCAGCTTCCCCTGGAGAGATGCCTTTCATGCCAAAGTCTGGGTGACCTGGGTTGGACTATTGAGGATGACACCCTCACCATGTTGAGGGTACACTACCATGGAATTTTGATGGCAATGATTTCTATAAGGATCCCCTTAGAAGGACCCATGTTCCTTTTGTATGATTCCATCTATGGAAACCTAATACACCACCCTAAGAAAAGGGAGGGACTAGTTATTGTGTTCTAGGGATAGGCTCTTGAAATGGTTGAATACGGTGGTTGGTGTTGTCTGATTTTGGGCCACCTATCTCACTGACCAAACAATATGTGGGGATTTGTAAACTGGAGGTCCTATCAGGTAGCCTCTAGGGTTGGAATAGTATTGTTCTTGTAGTACTCCTAGACCAGCACATTCGATTCCCAACATTGAAGATGTTGGGTTGGTGATGTCATCATGTTCTAAGATTAAGACCCAACATTAATGGTAGGTGGGGCATGCATCATAGATAGTTTGTATAACACCATCATATTGAAAAGATTTTTATAAGAAAGTTCCTAGAAATATATTAAAAACACAAACATGAAAAATGCTTCAATATAGCATCCCATTAAATGAACACATGTTTGATTGATTGTCTTGTTTGGACCTCTTTCATTTTGAGAGAAAATAGGGACTGACAAGTGAGTGACATTATCATCCGAGTTAAGGATTCATGTGAGGTTTCCCATTTTTTCGATGGAGAATCGGTTCACTTGACGGTTGATTGCAAGGAGTTCTTGTGTGTAATAATTCACATCAGATTTACTATTTTTGAATGGTTTCCAAAGGGTTTATTTGTGGAACCAAAAAACAATCAATGGTTCTATATCCATAAGGGACCTACTTTCCAAAGGTATGATCTCGTTGGGGAGCTTGGCCAACTTTACTTAATAACTCGTATTGTCGAGAGGATGATAGTTTATTCCCATCACATCTTTTTGGGGAGAATTTTTTCCTACTCTGGGACTCTCTTATATATTTAACATATGTTCATGAACCCTTCATTAATTCCCAAGAATAATGTGTGTCACACATGAATTAATAATCAATTATTATCATGTATGGAATTTAGAATCATATGTATGTATCTGAGGTTCTTCATCAATGGAGATATCTATATGTATCTGAGGTTCTCCATCAATGGTATCCTCATATGTAATAATCATAGATTCTTTGGTTGTTATTATGGTGATGCTGGTTATTAGTCACACAGTGGGGTGCTCTAGAGTGTATAATCATCTAGGGAGATGGGAATTATTTTAATGTAAGGATCAGACACATGGATAGGATTTCTGTGTATCCTTATGAAAGGAATCAGATCACACATAGTGTGGTGCCACTTAATGGGACACATCATATATTTTAAGGGCATGTGATAAGGACCAAACCTTGCAGTTTATCATCATGAGATAAGGACATCTAGGTGTAATATTATTAGTCAGATTTTAGTGTGGTACTTATGTTGAAGTGACCCTAGGAAACTGGATGGGATGTGTATTTTTAGGTTAAATTAGACCCTAACAAGAATATGGCCCAAATAGAATAGTATTAATTTAAGGTGTTGGGTTTATAACTCATGTATGATTCCTATATATCCCATTTTAATGGGAATCAAATCCCATGTAGTTTAGTTATGAGGACCCATGCCTTGGGAGGCTCACAAGTTATATCTTGCAAGAGAGTATGGCCCTTTAAGAGGATTAAGTTAGGGCTTATTCTTGAAAATGATTTCATGTGAAAGGGTCTATGAGGGATATCTCAACTCATATTGATCTGGAGTATTTTTGGTTTTACACATAATGAGGAGGCCCATGGGATAGTATGGTGATATGATTGGGGATTATATCAAGTAAGAGGATCAAGGGTTGGGTTTTTGGGCTTATTTCTAAAGAGGATTCCCTAGTTAATGGAGGATGTGATTGGGGATTACAGCAAAAGATAATTCCCTTCATTAGATGTTGTGAATTGTACCAAGTAGGATTACCTAAGGTTTTGTTGGGACTTACACTTGGAATGATGCTCAGAAGGTTTGGGGATCATGTGGATGTTGTGACCACTATTAAACTCTAATACCATGTGATTCATGCTCAGTGTGAGAAATAAGAGGAAAAGAAATATCCAGGAAACCAAAAAATATAATTTCCCCTAAAATTTGATAATACAACCTTGAGGATCCATGCCTATAGAGACCCTCTGAATGAATACAAGAGGAATATTCCGAAGAATAATATCTTCCAAAACATACATCTGGCTATGTGGATTTCGATATCATGGATATCCTCTAATCCAACATGAATCAAGAATATTTTTTCTTAAATATGAGAAATAAGAGGAACTTGAAGATTTAAAAAACAATTAAATCCTCCTTTACATTAGTGGAATAGGTTGGGGTGATGACACTTTTCTCTCATCATTATACCTTGGACCCAAAGGAATATAGAAATGGATTTGAAGTGCTTATCTCTCATATTTTTTTGGTAACTGGGGAAGTCACATTTAGTTATCTATCCATCTATGTCCCATGGGTATGGATGAGTTAGGATAGGAATAGGATAGTTCCTGTAAGAAAGACTAGGGGTTACTCTAAGAGGGATTCCCTAAAATTTGTTCAACAGTAGGAGAGGAGGATCTTATTCCTTGTTGAAGGGAAAGGAAAGCGTGATCCTCACCCTCCCCACCTATAATCGGAGTATTTTGGTCTTAAATATGACTAGTGAAGAACATGGACCTAACCATAGTAACCGATATTTGGAGTGCCCTAACACCACCCCTAGGGTCGGGGTCCTCATGACCATAGGAATGAATACTCACATGCACCCATAGGATCATGACCGTTAGGTAGGACAAGTGTGGGAAACCTATTCCCATATGAATGTATACCCAAAGAGGAGATATAGAGACTCAGGTTTAACATACATGGATATTACATCATTTTAGATTAATATTAAGTATATTACAAAAATACATGCCATAGGACCATAATAGTTTAGTGTATTTGGAAGCAACAAAACAAAATCTTCTATCCTAGTGAAAAATCTTCAACATCTCTCATAAAGATCTCCAGCTTAAGTACTTATACATAAAAACATTTTTTGTAACATGTAGAAAGGAAACATAAGAAAGGGGTGAGATCAAATTCTTATTATGGGTAAACAAGGAAGACATGTAATCATAAACATGATCATAAGGGTATGAGAATGTGATCATGAAAATAGAAGATCATACCCTACATATCAAAGATCATAAAGATGAATCATGGCATAAATCTTGGTAGTTTATAAGACATGAATCATAAGGAAATAAATAACATAATCCATGAAAGCATGGCATAGTAATAAGACAAGGAATTGTGGCATACATATATGGATATAAACTTTTATGTCATGGACACCTACCATGACCTTTATAACATGTTAGGCTCGGGATGCGACCTGTATAGCTACTTTGAGCTTGGTCTAGCATCCCATGTACCCAATTTCATTTAGGATTGTGCTACAACACATGTACCTTCTTGTTTTCAGGCTTAGGATACAACTCATGTACCCTCTTTCTTTTATGCTTGGGCTACAACCCATGTTTCTTCTTGTCTTCAAGATTGGGCTACAACCTGTGTACCCTATTTCTTTTAGTCTTGGGATATAACACATGTACCTTCTTGTTTACAAAGTTCAACTACTACTCAAGTACCCACTTTCATTTAGGCTTGAGCTACAACCCGTACACCCCATTTCTTTTCTACATTGGGCTACAAACCATACACCCTCTTTATTCTCAGGCTTGAGCTATAACCCGTGCACCCTTTGATCTCATATAAAACTTATCATTACCCAATTCGTTGGAGGTAGATATAGGTCACAACCATCTCATCATAAAATAATTTAAATGTGTGCCAAAAGATAATAAAACATTCATCATATCATGACCCACAAAAATATATAATTCTTGTAAACATAAAATCATAACACATAAAATTAAATCGGTATAATTAACATTTCATTACATAATAAACTATGGAAAATAGATAGGTTTCATAAACATTTCATCAAAGCATAACCCATGAAAGAGAAATGGATTTCATAAACATATAACCCATGAAAGAGAAATAGGTTTCATAAAGACCATGACATTAATTGTAACCCATTCATAGAAATTATATGAATGGAAAATTTTGATCATTTCTAAAAAGGGCATGAGTAATATCCACAGATTTCATCTTAAAAGGGAAATAGCTTTAAAATATCTTTCAAAAATATTTCTTGAGGAAAATATCTTTTCTTCTTTGAAAAAGTATTATTTTAAAAAAAACAGTCATTAAAGCCTCAATTAAACAAAACAAATTACAAGAGTCTAAAGGAGGAAATTTTACATTTATCTCTATTAAGAATACTGATAAAATTCTTAGAAAAAGTGGTCAAATGCACACCAGAGGCTTCAGAAATACCTTGATTTGCAAGTCTATCAGCAAGAGAGTTGGCCTCACGGTAAACATGTGTGATTATAAATCTCTTTGAGACAAGAGTGCCAGGACATTTGATCCACTTCAAAGTAAGCTTCTGGCCAAGATGGATCTAATTTTTTCTAACAGCATGTACAATAGTAGAGTAATCACTTTCAAACCAGAGATTATTCTAATTTATCTAATAAACTAGCTCCACTGCTTTTATTAATTCCATCATCTCAGCTTCAAGGGTAGTGGAATGACCACAAGATCCATAAAATCCATCAAGAAAGTCACTATTGTGGTCACAGAAAACAATACCATATCCAGCTGGTCCAGAGTTTCCCTTTGAGGCACCATAAAGGTTGAATTTGATCCAACCTGCAAAGGGGGGAGTCTAGAAAATTTCCATAGTTCCCATAGGTTTGGGAATATTACCTTATAGATGAAGCCTTCTCAAGACTGCAAAGTCTTTGATAGAGTTGTGACATTGTTCAGTGTGAAATTGATTTTCACTTCGAGTCATTGCAAGAATATTTGAAATGGGAAAATTGTTATTGAAAGTGGAATTTTCATGCCTACTTTTGTTTCTAATTCTCCATAGAGTGTGAAAAGTTTCAGCAAAAGCGACAAGGAAGATAATATAAATCTACTTGGAAAATTGTTCTTCTGAAATTAAGTGCAGAAAATCTATAATGTTGTTGACATGAGGAATCGAGATGCCCAAGAGGTCAAAAATAATGATCCAGAGTGAAACAATGGTTTTACAAGAAAGGAATAAATGGTCCAAGTCATCTCTATATTGGTGGCACAAATCACATCTTTTGCATAGAGAGATACCAAATTTTTTAAGGTTGCTCTCCACTGGCAGTTTTTGCAGGTGAATTATCCAGAGAAGAGTAAACTGAGAGGTTTTTACCCATATTCTGAATTGCTTGATAGGATTGTAAGTAGTGCCCTATATTAAATGGTTGTAAAAGAATTTAGAGTCAAGCAGGACATTTTCACTTGGATCCCATACCATGATATCATCCAAATTTATGAAGTCATATGATTTAACAATTTGAACAATGTGGGTAGGCAGATTGTTTTTCAGCTCGAGATGATCACAAATAGAGGCATATAAATCAACATCCATAGTTTATACATTTATACTATCAATTAATGGAGTCCCTATACAGTTATCCCTCCAGAATTTTAGCTTGGAGGATGCATTCACCAACCAGTGGGAGTGACTAGTGATCTTTTGAAAAATCTTTTTCAAACCAGGCCAAACAGAGGATTTCATATATATTAACTTTCCATCAATAAATCTAGTAAGGATTCTAGATCTAAGAAAATCAATAGATCTTGATTTTCCTTTTATAAACCTCCAAATAAATTGAGCTTGAAGGGAATGATTAAAGAGCTCAATATTCTTAATCCCAAGTCCCCCCATAGTGAGAGGTTAACAACATTTTGTCCATGGAGCAGTGATAATTTTCCTTTCAAGAATGCTGCCACTCCAAACAAAATTCCTTATAAGGGAATTGAGAATCTTAATTGTATAAGCAGTCCAGGATTACACCATAAAAGAGTAAACAAGTTTGGAAATGATCACATGTTTAAATAAACAAATTCTTCCTTCCATAGAGAGATATTTTCTTTTCCAATTGGAGAGAGTTATCCTAAACTGACTAACCACATTAGTAAAGTAGGTGGAGCTCGGTTTTCCAAAGAACATTGGGACTCCAAGATATGTGAAAGGAAGGGAACCTTCTCAGATGACCAGACTCTGAATCATACAATGCTTCCTGGATTCTGAAATATTTTTCCCAAAGAATATGAAATATTTTTTCCAGTTTACCTCCTATCCAAATACATGCTCATAGTGATGGAGGATGGATTTTTGATTTTGAATGTTTCTTTTGCCTCCCTGAGTAAAAATGATAATGTCATCGGCAAATAGAATATGGGAAGGGGTAAAGGTACCTCAGTTTTCTTGAATAACTTTCAGATTAGCTTTGTCAACATTGTGAGTTATCAGTTGGCTGAGATAATCTTCATCAATGGAAAAGATAATAGTATACAAGGGGTCTCCTTGCCTTACTCCTCTAGAGCACTTAAAATAGCCTTCAGGTGATCCATTGATAAGGATGGAGATATAGGATGACCTAATAAAATTATAAGACCACTGTATGAAGGTTGGGTGAAACCCAAACTTATGCATAATGTTACCAATGAAGTCCCAATCAATGGTGTCAAATGCCTTTCTAATGTCCAATTTGAGGGCAATACTCCCTCGTGTAGATTTTTGAAGAAGTTACACACATTAAGATGCATTGAAGAGACAATCTTGAATTCTTATGCCTTTAACATGCCCAAACTGATTCTAGGAAATGATTTTATCAAAGATGTAGGCAAGCCTGTAGGCCAAGATTTTAGTGAGGATTTTCTATACAGTATTGATCAGGGCAACAGGTCTGAATTGACTAATATAACTAGCATTTTCTACCTTTGTAATTAAGCCAATGAATTGTGAATTGATTCCATGAATTTTTTATCCATTAGTAAAGAAATACTTTACCAGCCTATAAACATCTTCCTGGATAATATCCTAGTAAAATTGGAAGAAGTGATTGGTGAATCCATCAGGCCCAGGAGAGATGTCTTTTTTATGCTTGAGGACAGCATTCCTTATTTCAATATCAGATGGTACTCGGATCAGCATTGAGTTGTCATCATCACTAACAAGGGTAGTTATGATTCCATCCTAGAGTTCTCCATTTCGTTTAAGTCCATTGAAGAGGTTCGTATAGAAAGAGACAATGTGATTTGAGAGACTTTGATTGTGATCAAGAATAACATCCACATCTTTGAGAAGAGAGATTGTCCTACTAACCTTTTAACTCCTTTTTATGTCATTAGAGTACTTAGTATTTCTATCACCATCTGTAAGACACTTAACTTTATACACCTCATTTTGAATATTCTCTCTAAGAGTAATAAGATTTTTCAGGTCTGTGGAGATCTTAGCTTCCTTTCCATCCATGCATGAAAAATCAGTATTGGTCATTGATTGTTTAATGCCATGTAATGTGTTCTCGAGAGAATCAATTTCCTGGTCAAGGAGGATGAATCCAACTCTACTCCAATGCTTCAACTTTAATCTTGATAGATCGAATTTTGAAAACACAAGATAAAGGGTTATTTTTTCCCCAATGCTCCAAGTATCCTTGACCAATGTGGAACATTTAGGAAGAGTAGTCCAGGCATTGTTGAACCTAAAGGGGAGAGGTCGTCTCTCACTTTTTCCAATAAAGTTAGACATGATCGGGTGATGTTCAGAATTATTTTTGGCAAGAGTCACACAAGATATTTTCCTCAAATTATCCATCACATTATCATTAAAAAAGGAACGATCAATTCTACTAGCTCTCGTGCCATTAAGATGCTTTCTATACCAGGTGTGCTTGGCTCCAAGCAGATTAACCTCAATCAAATTTTATTTTTCAACACATAGTCGAAATTCATCCATAGAAGAAATAGTATAAGAATGTCCAAGCCTTTCATCATCCTATAGAATAGCATTAAAATCCCCTATAATAAGCCATGAATCATCAATTTTTTATGAAATATTAGAGATGTATTGCCATAAGTCTCTTCTGACCATATAATTATTAGAAGCATAAACTGTCGATCAGAATAAATTTGGAGTCTGGATAGTGAATTTACAGGTAATAATTTGTTCATGAACAGATACAAGAGTGAGATTGACAACTCTACTATGCACTAAGATCCAAAGTCGTTCATGATGATCATCATGTACAGAGTTGAACAGTGTGTAATCGATTTTATCAAGAAGAGAGATAGAACTGGTATCCCTTTTCTTTGGTTCAGCAAGTCCAATGATGTCAGGTTTATATTTAGTCATAAGAAGTCAAAGGGAACTCATATTTCCAGAGTTGGATATGCCCTAGAAGTTCCATAAGAGAATCCTTATTATAGACATTGAGTAGGGTTGAACCCCGTTGAAAAAGTCTTGTTAATACATAAAACCATTTAAAAATCATTTTCTCTGAAAATACCTTCAAAACATATAAAGAAGACATGAAACCATTTTGAAAATATTTTTCCATGAAAATTAATTTTAAAATAATTTCTTAAATATTAACCTTTAAAAATTAAAATGAATATTTAAAGGAATGATGGTGGCTAAATCCGTACATGTCATATGAAGTAAAAAGGAACATTCCTTTTGTACAAAAAAAGTTAGAAGGAATGCCTCATTCGGAAAGTGAAAAGAATATCTCAGTTAATAGATTGGTAAAAGAAAAAAATGATAAAAATATCTTTAAAATATTATATGATAATGGTATAATATTCTTGGAAACCCTTTTTAGAAAACATATATTTCCAACCAAAGAAATGGTAAAGTCGGGCTTTCCTAAAAACACTTTCTTAACTATATTATGTACCAAAAAGTAGAATATGGTAATAATACATGAGAATATCATAAAATAATAGAGCCAAAATAAACTCATAAATATTCTTGAGATATTTATCATAATATTTAATTGATAGAATAAATAACATAAACAATCTCGGAAAGCGATGAGATTATCTCAATAAACTCTTATAACTTGGAAACTTAGGATCATACTCTCCATGAAAAAAAATTACATGAAGCTTAATATATCATAAAATTAATTATATTAATGATATAAGATGTAAAATTTAATTATATAGACCTCATATAAGAGTTTAGTTTTATAACAAAACACGAATCTCAAAGAAGTAAAATTGAGACAAAGCTGTTTTACCGATTTGGTAACTTTTGAAAGCTAAACCACATGGAAGAAAGATCATAAAATGGGAATATGGATACCAAATATTTTAATTAAAAGATATATATAATACAATAATGTGTTGTACATAAACCACACAAAAAGAAAAAAGTGTCAAACATAGCTTGTATCTCACAAAAATTAAAAGTGAGATGAAATCCCCTTACCTTGTGTCTTGACTCTCTCCCTACTCATGAAAGACTCCTGTATAATAAATAGAAGTTTATTATTAATATTTTTAATAATATTATTATTATATATATTACCATATATGGTTTGATTATAACCTCATATTACCCACTTGTTAATGACCTTATGTTAAGGTTTCACTTCGGGTAATATCCACTTTGTTCTTCGCATGTGTCTTAATTTGTTACATCTTCGGTCCCTAGACTTGTATAAAGATTATAGAATATATAAAATGATATAAATATCATGTATATCCATTATAATTATATTATAATAATCTATATAATAATGAATTATGTAATGGAATACACCATTCATGGAGACGGTAAGCCGTACGTACGGATGAATGTTGTTTTCCGTTTTTATTATCATATTGAAAGAAAGTATGTAAATGACACATGTATATATATGTGTGTGTATATATTTATATAAGTATTGAATTATAATTAATATATCATATATATCATATAATTTCATTAACCTCATCCTTAATATATTCTATGTGGTGTGTGAACGAATCACATCGCTCTGAGGGGGTGGTAGTTCACACTTCCTCAAACGAGATTATCATATTAACACCAAATGGAAGGTAAAAATATGTGTGTTTTAAAAGGAATATATAAGATTAAAAACATTATTAATATAATATATTATATATATTAAAATATTTTCCATCATAATTTCCACCATTATTGGTGGTAAAGGATAAATGAAGAATCATCGTTTCGTGAGGCAGTAGTTCACCATACACAGAAACAGTATGTTCAACAACCATTATATGGAAGTGTTTATAAGTGTAGGTCATAAAATTTTTATAAAAAAATCCTAGTATATGTATTATACTATTTTAATCACGCAATAAGGTTATAAATAGAGTGGATGGGTGGATAAGGAAAATAAAGGAACGGAGCTTCAGAGAAGACATTACCTCTAAATATGGTAACTTCTTTTGGTTTGTGCCAAAAGGCTTCCTTGAGAATATTTATTCCAAAGATATGCTTCAAGGTATAATTGAGGATTTCTGGGAGGAAATTTTTTCAGGTATTTACCAAACTTAATTAGCTTTATATGTGTGATTAAGGGGTAGAGTGATTACCTTTTTATAGTAGAGGAGGGAGTGGCACTTTCATAAATACAAAACATTATTCAATAATTGGTGGTCTATCTTACCTAAAGTTCCTAAAAAATAGAAAAATAATGGTTTCAAGAAGAATAATGGTCTATAAAAACCACATCCACACAAAAATATGTGAATTTCAATTATTCAGTTCCTTAACTTTTAAGATTCCCCAATTTTTTCATTTTGGTTTTAATTAAAGCATCTAGTTTTCTAATCTAATTAATTTAACCATTAAGACTAAATTAAAGTGAGATTTATTAGAAAATATATATCCACTTAATTATTAAAATTATATTTAATTTAAAATTTTAAAATCACATTTTTTTTGTAAATTAATTTTAAAACAATCGCTTGTGACGTGCTCAAACGCTACTGAAACCCAGACCATCTTAACAGTGCATCTACATAATATGGGTCAATATGATAATTATAAAAGTTTATTATTCCATTAATATAACATATTTAATATATATTAACACTTATACGTCACTTGGAATAATATAATATTTTATCAGTTTTAAATCATTTTATAAGATTTGTTTATATTAAAATAACAATAATGTCAATTTTGACATTATTTATTTAATGTTAATTTTAAAATATCAATATCACATTGAAATTAAAATATAATAGTTTAAAAGGTGTGTAAAATGATATATTAATCTAAATAAATAAATAAAGACAATAATTTAATCAATTAACATCAATTTTAATATTTATAGTATCATTTATTTTTGTTAATTATTAACTAAATAATCATTATATTGATGTTTCTTAATTATTTACCAAATCTAAAAATTATTGATAATTTATTATGATTAAAATAACCCATATATATTTAAAAATGATATATATATAACCTAAAATATTCTATTTTTTACATATCTCAATGTTCTATAAATGTTAAAGGTAAGGAAAGTTCTTTTGTTTTGTCTTTTTCCTTACCCTTTTTTTATTGGGAACTTCCATTTAATAATGTCCCAATAACGCATATATTTCTAACCAAGTAATAAAATGGTCATATTTTGGCAACCAACATCTTTTTGAAAAGTCTTTAAGTCATTTTGGTCTTTAATATTGAGGTTTATTCCCTTATTAATCTTAATTATATCTTAATCACCGTAATTAATTTTAATCACATTCACTAATAATTTTGGTAAAAAAATAAGTTGATCATTTTAGACCAAAAATATTATACTAATTACATTTGTGTATGTCATATTTTTTAAATTATAATCACAGAAGTGGGAAATTAATATTAATGATAATCCCACAGACGGGGCGAAATAACGGGTTTTTATAATAGAAAAATGTTCAAAAGTTTGTTATGTTTTTATATTAAATTTCAAATTGGAATTGATTATAATTAATTAAATAGTATTAATATATTGAATATTTTTCTAATTTGACCTTAAAACATATTTATAATATCATTTATCATTCATAAATGATTATAAAGAAGGGCATTTTTTAACTAAAAGGCAGTATTTTTCATTATTCATCAAAAAATAATGTTTCTCAGAAAAATCCCAAAAATTTACCCTAGGATAATTATTAATTCAAAAATTATGTTTTTTTATCAAATAAAATTTATAAAATCAATTTTATTATTTAAGGTCATTCATCCAAGAAAATAGTATTTTTATAACATAAAAGGACTTTACCAAAAATCTTATCTTTCATTATCAATATGTTTTATTTATATAAAACAATTATAACAAATATTTGGAAAGTATTTATTACTATTATTATAAATAATTTTAATGGTTAGGTTATAATTATCAAATTTAAATTATATATATATATATATATATATAAAGAGATGTTTTATAAAAACTCGGTGTTGCGTGCATCGTACACCAAGTTGGTGTTGCTTAGAGCACAAGCCAAGTTGGTATTGCGTATAGTGGAAGACAAGTTGGTATTGCATGTGAGAGTAATATTTTACATAGTGTTTTAATATATATATATATATATATAAAGAACTATTTATAGTGTCATGTGAAATGGAAAATATTTAAAAGATAAATTAATTCGAAAAAAAATAATTCTCAAAATCTCAGGGTGTTACATTCTATCCCCCTTAAAATGAATTTTTCCCACAAAATTCAGTTGGGTTATCAAAGTTTTAATAATTTAATGTTTCATTCATAAAAACCCACATCATAAAAATGGATACTAAAACTTCCCTTAAAATGGGAAATTTTTAACCATAACAGTTACCCAAAGTAACATATAAATATATTTCCACATGGGAAAACATAGTTGGAAAGTGAAAACATGGATATGGAAGAAAAATATTACCATTAAGTTCGGATGGATAGTGATAGAGAATAAGGTTAGGAGAAAGTTAACAACCAGAAAGCCATAAATTTTTAATGACCTAAGGGACCTTCTGATTCATTGAAAATGTAGGTATAGGATAACATTTTTTGTTTCATGATCCTTTTTCCTAAAATTAAATAATTATCATTAAAATATATACATGAATGATTTCGAGACAATTTCACCATTTATTGTTTTTTGATCTACTTCACCTCTTTCTATATAAAAAAGGTTACTTTATCATTTCTGATGTACTAATAGATCAAAAATTCCATGATATGTCATCCCATGTCATCAGTTATCATCATTGCCATGTTTTTATAATAGGATATCCAATGTGTATAAATCCTCATGTGGTAATATAATGCATAATCTTTAAACAAATGGTTAACCATATAACCCTTCTAAAAGATGAAAATCCAAAGCATTAGAAATAAGTCACAAAATAATCTTAGCATTGATTCACCTATATACCACAATTTATCTCTTGGTTTTTACATTCTAAACATGTGAATACCCTCATCATATATTCTCCTAAAACATGGTAATAATCTTAATTACCATAAATCCTTTTAGAAAACATGCATGCTTCCTCATTCCAAAGTATATTGGATTTACTCCTTAAATCCAAAAATAATATAATAATCATTAATGATAACATAAAACATCCTTCAATAAGTCCTTACTTAGTTTCAAGGTAATCAATAATGTCTAATTTAATTATTCGTATCCCATGTATCTTTATCCAAACAATATTGTCTTAACATAAAGAACATGTTAAGGGTTACCTTCCCTTAAATAAAATGTCAACTTTCATGAGATAACATTTCTATTCCATCATGACCATTCAACATATTCTTGTTAATCCTTATCAGAACATAAATTGAACAATCCATACATAATTCAACATTCTTAATTATAGAATCCAAATACATAAATACTTTGACAACTTCATCCTTAATCCATTAATAATAATACTTATTTCCTTTTACATTTCATCTGTAGCCTTTTCATCATCCATAATGTATCCATTACTCACACCACCTTGCTGATCCTCTTCAGGATCTTTCCTCTTGGGACATTGGGTTTCATAGAGACCATTTTCTCCTCATTTAAAACACATAACCTTTAATTATGACATAGAGAGGCCAAAATTACAATCCATTTAGTTAACTGAACTCTTCATTTTTTCCTTATAGTCACCGTCTTTGTGTCCTTCTTTTCCATAGTCAAAACACCTTAGTGTTCCTCTAAGACATTCACTTAGGTGATTCTTTCCACATTCTTAACACAAAGGAAACTGAATCTTCTTTCCTCCATGGTTTCTATTACTCTAACTCTCATCAAACTCCTTTTTTCTCTTCCTTGATGAGTCCAAGATTTGGTTAAAGTAAACATTGTTAATCATATTTTGTGAAAACTGATTAGGCATGATCACGAAATCTTTAACTCCAGTGATCATCCCACTTCGATGCTCATCAGAAAATATCCCATCACATTCAATATTAATCCAATTACTTTTGGTTCCCGCCATTGACTAAAACTAGAAGAATAGTGTGAGAATTACTTATCATAGCAAAAAATAACATAGTCATGAAACTAATTACTTGTAGGATGTCTAAATCATGACACCTTATATAATCTATGATACCTTGGGTTTATCCTAGGTTATTCATAACTAACTTATATCTAAATCCTTTGAAACGGTTCATGAGGACTTTGTGAATTCCCAAAGAATATCCTCTGGGAGTGTCAAACCAGGTGTGCAGAAAATCATGTTGTCATGTACTATATTACCCCGAGTCAAGCCCGAAACATCATTTTAGAGTTGTTACCCCTAGGTACATCTGTACCAGATCTAAAACCACTTATAGTATCAAGACAGGGATGTATTGTTAGCAAACCACTCACTCTATCCTTTACCAAAATTCCAGGACATTTTGCTAAACGTTAACAGACCCTTATACTTATCCTTAGATACATCCTTAGACATATCCTTAGAAATAAACCCAGGGATCCCACTAAGGTTTTCTCATCCTATTTTCAAAAGGTTGAATAAATATTTCCTATGATGCCAATTATAGTGACCCAGGCTTAACAAACATGGATATTAAATCATTTTAGATGAATATTCAGTACATTACAAAAATATATTCTAGAGGACCATAATAGTTTAGTGTCTTTAGAAACTTGGAAACAAAATCTTATATCTTAGTGAAATATATTCAACATCTCCCATAAATATGTACACATTTAGTACTTCTACCTAAAACCTTTGTTCATAACCTGGAGAAAGGAAACATAAGAAAGGGGTGAGCTCAGATGCTCAGTAAGGGTAAACAAGGGAGACATATAAGTATAAAAATTATCATAAGGGTATAAGAATGTGATCATGAAAATTTAAGATCATACCTTTCATATAAAAGACCATAAAGATGAATAATGGCATACAGTTTGGTAGTTTATAAGACCTGAATCATAAGGAAATAAATAACATAAGATATGAAATCATAACATAGGAATAAGACATGGAATTGTGGAATAAAAATGATAATAGAAACATTTATTTCAGGGATACCTACCATGACCTTTATATCATGTTAGGCTTGGGATATGACTCATGTACCTACTTCGGGCTTGGGCTAGAAACCCTTGTACCCACATTCTTTTAGGCTTTGGCTACGACCCATGTACCTTCTTGTTTTTAGGCTTGGACTATAACCTATGTACCCTTTTCTTTTAGGCTTGGGCTACAACCCATGTACCTTCTTATTTTCGAGCTTGGGCTATAACCCATTTACCCTTTTTATTTTAGGTTTTGGCTATAACCCATGTACCTTCTTGTTATCGGGCTTGGGATACTATCGATGTACCCTCTTTCATTTAGGCTTGGGCTGCAACCCATACACCCTCTTTCTTTTCGGTTTTGGGATACATCCCATACATCATATTTCTTTTTGGGATTGGGAAACAACCCATGTACCCTTTGAGATCATATAAAACTTATAATTACCCAATGCACTTGAGGTAGATATAGGTCCCACCCATCTAATAGTAAAATCATTCACACATGTGCAAAAAGATAATAAAACATTCATCATATCATGACCCATAAAAATTTATAGGTATTATAAACATCAAATAATAATCCATAAAATGAAATGGGTATCATTAACATTTCATCACATAATAACCTATGAAAAATATATAGGTTTCATAACCATTTCATCAAAGCATAACCTATGAAAGAGAAACAGATTTTATAAACATATAACCCATGAAAGAAAAACAGGTTTCATAAAGACCATGTCATTAAGCGTAACCCATTTATATAAAGGATATGAATGGAACCTTTTGAGAATTTCCCAAAAGGACATGACTAACATCCATGGATTTCATCTTAAAGGGAAAATAATTTTGAAATATCTTTCAAAAAAGTTTCTTGAGGAAAATATCAATTCTTCTTTGAAAAAGGCTTGTTAATACATAAAACTATTTAAAAATCATTTTATAATAAAATAACTTGAAAAAATATAAAGAAGTCATTAAACCATTTTGAAAATATTTTTACTTGAAAATTACTTTTAAAACAATTTCCTAAAGATTAAACTTTTAGCACATGATCCTTATCCCAGTTGGTGAGGTATCCTTAAGTGCCTCCATGAGACCCAGGTTTGAAATTGGGTGTAGAAATATTTATAGGTTACTATAGAAGTACTGTAGCAAGAACTATAGTCGTACCATAGAAGGAATTTTAGTATTACTATAGTAGTACTGTAGTAGTCATTGTGTAGGTACTATATTAGGTACTATAGTAGAAACTGTAATAGGTATTGTTCGATACTGTAGTAGCTAGAACTATTCACCTTGGGCCACCGGTTTGGGTTTGGAGTCTTTAAGGCCTTCAGACCACCCAGGCCTTCGAGCCAGTAGCAATTTCAGGAAACCTTTAAGGCCTTTGGACAACCTCATGGCCTTCGGGCCACATACAGTTTCCCTATATAGACTCTATAAAAAAGAGAATTCCTAGAGGAGGATTCAGAGCAGGCGCACTCACCATATCAGAACCAATGGATTTAGAATAATGAGAGGGTATGGCTATGCCATCAAGACCAGCATGTGCTTGTATGGGAAGCTTAGAAAGATGTACATGTGATGGTGGAGAGATAACATGATGATTCAGATGCTGGGGAGGTGTAGTTCCTTGTAAGTATAGTCTAGTTGAATTCCCTAAGACCTTTGGGACAAGTAATGTCTCTTAAGCCTATGGGCCATGTAATCACTATGCCTACGGGCCTTGTAAGGGTTCCCCATCATCCCTTGAAAGGGGGTTATCAAAAAATCAATAAAGATGAAGGCCTTTGGTTAATTCAGGATAAATATTAACCTTTTAAAAATGAAAATGAATCTTTAAAGGAATGACAGTGGGTAAATCTGTATATGTCGTACAAAGTAAAAAGGAATATTCCTTTTTCATGGTAAAAAGGATAGAAGGAATGTCTTGTTTGGAAATTGATAAGAATATTCCCTTGAATATATTCTTAAAATACAAAAAGGGTAAAAATTTCATTAAAATTTTATAGGATAATGGTATAATATTCTAGGTATCCCTTTTTAGAAAATATAGATTTCCAATCGAAGAAAGTGTAAAATCAGGATTTCCTAAAAAACCTTTCATAACTATATTATCTACCAAAGAGTAGAATATGGTAATAATACATGATTATATCATGAAATAATATATGATAAATAAACTCATGAATATTCTTGAGATATGTATCATACTATTTCATTAAGGGAAGCAATAATATAGACAATCTCGGAAAGTGATGAGATTGTCTCAATAAACTCTTACAACTTGGTAACTTGGGATCTTAATATACATGTAAAAAAAGTAATTACATTAATCTTAATATATCATAAAAATAATTATATTCATGATATAAAATGTAAAATTTAATTATATGCACCTCAAATAAGATTTTAGGTTTATAACAAAACATGAATCTCAAAGAAGGCAAAGTGAGACAAAACTGTTTACCGATTTGGTAACTTTTCAAAGATAAACCCCAAAGAAGAAGGATCATAAAATAGGAATTTGAATACTAAAAAATTTAAGTACATGATACATATAATAAAATCATGGTTATTACATATTTTACACAAAATTAAATAGTTACAAACAAAACTTTTATCTCACAGAAATTAAAAGTGAGATGAAATCTCATTACCTTGTGTCTTGACTCTCTTCGTACTCGTACAAGATTCCTATATAATAAATATATTTTTATTGTAAATATTTTAAAAAATAATATTATTATATATATTACCATATATTTTTTTATTATAACCTTATATTACCCATTTGTTAACGATTTTATGCTAAGGTTTCACTTCATGTAATATTCAATTTGTTTTTCGCATGTGGCTTAATTTGTTACATTTTTGGTCCTTATGTTTATATAATGATTCTAGAATGTAAAAAATGATATAAATATCAGGTATATACATTATTAGTATATTATAATAATATATATCATAATTAATTGTGTAATGGAATAAACTGTTCATGGAGACGGTAAGTCATACGTACGCATGAATGCAGTTTTCCGTTTTTATTGTCGTATTGAAAGAAAGTATGTAAATGGAACATGTATATATATGTATGAATATATATATATATATATATATTATTCTTAAATTATAATTACTATATCATATATATCATATAATTTCATTAAACCCATCCTTAATATATTCTATGTAGTGTGTGAATGAATCACATCGCTTTGAGGGGGCGGTAGTCCACACTTCCTCAAACAAGATTATCGTATTAACACCAAATGGAAGGAAAAAATATGTGTATTATAAAATAAATTTAGATAATTAAATACATAATAAATATAATATATTACATATATAAATATATTTTCCATCATAATGGCCACCATGATTGGTGGTAAAGGAGAAATGAACAATCATTGTTTTGTGAGGAAGTAGTTCTTCGTACTTAGAAATAGTATGTTAAACATCCATTAGATAGAGTTGTGTGTGATTTTAAGTCATAAAATTTGAATAAAAACATCCTATTATATGGATTATACTATTTTAATCACACAATAATAGTATAAAGAGAGTGGAGAGGTGGAAAGGGAAAATAAAGGAAATCAGCTTGAGAGAAGACATTACTGCTAAATCGGGCACCTCCTTTTATTTTGTACAAAAATTCTTTCTTGAGAAGATTTTTTCATAGAGGGAGGCTTCAAGGTCTAAGGTATGATTGTTGGGAGGAAATTTGGTCAGGGATTGGCCAAACATAAAAGTCTATATAGGTGTTAGGAATGGGTGGAGTGCTTGCCTTTTTATAGTGGAGGGGGTGACACTTTTGTAAACACCAAAAGGTATTCAATAATGGGTGGTCTATCTTACCTAAAGTTACTTAAAATAGAAAAATAATGGATTAAATTAGCATAATGGTCTATAAAAACCACATCCACACTAAAATAGTTGCATTTTAATTATTTGGTTCCTAAAATTCTAATATTTTCCAATTTTATCATTTTGATTTTTATTAAAGCATCTAGTTTTCTAATCTAATTACTTTAACAATTAAAACTAAATTAAAGTAAGATTTGTTATAAAATATATATAAACTTAATTATTAACATTATATATAATTTATAAAATTAAAATACCAATTTTTTTAAATTAATTTTAAAATAATCGCATGTGACACGCTAAAACGCTGCTTGAACCCGAGCCGTCTTAACAACAAATCTATATAATATGGGTCAATATGTTAATTATAAAAGTTAATTATTCCATTAATATAGAATAATTAATATATATATTAACAATTACATGTAACTTGGTTGAATATAGGATTTTTATCAATTATAAATTATTTTATAACATTCATTTATATTAAAATTACAATAATATTAATTTTGACATTATTTATTTAATGTTAATTTTAAAATATAAATCTTACATTGGAATTAAAATATATTAGGTTTAAAGTTGTGTAACATCATATATTAATCTAAATAAATAAATAAATACAACAATTCAATCAATTAACTTCACTTTTAATATTTATAGTTTCATTTATTTTTGTTAATTATTAACAAAATAATCATTATATTGATGTTTATTAAGAATTTTAAGAACCTAAACCATCTCTAAAAATTATTGATAACTTATTATGATAAAAATAACCCATATAAATTTCAAAAGGATATATATAACCTAAAATATGATGTTTTGTACATATCTCAATGTTTTATAAATGTTAAAGGTAAGGAAGGTTCCATTTTTGTATTTTTCCTTACCCTTTTTTATAGGGAACTTCTATTTAATAATATCCCAATAACACATATATTTCAAACAAATTGGTTAAATGGTAACAATTTTGTAACCAATTCCTTTTTGACAAGTTTACAAGTCATTTTGGTCCTTGATATTAAGTTTTAGTCCCTTATTAGGTTTAATCATACCTTAATCATCGTAATTAATTTTAATCGCATTCACTAATCAATTTGGTCAAAAATAATAATTTGATTTTATTAGGGAAAAAAATATCATACTAATTAAATCCTTTTATATAGTATTTTCATAATTCTAATCATAGAAATGGGAAAATTAATATTAACGCTAATCTCACAGACGGGGCGAAATAACGAGTTTTTATAGTAGGAAAATGTTCAAAAGTTTATTATGTTTTTATATTCAATTTTAGAGTGAAATTTATTATAATGAATTAAATTGTATTCATATATTTAATATTTATCTAATTTTACCTTAATAAATATTTATAATAATATTTATAATTTTTAAATAATTATAAAAAAGGCAGTTTTTAACTAAAAAGCAGTATTTTTTACTATTCATCAAAAAATAAAGTTTCTCAGAAAAATCCCAAAAAAAACACCCTAGGATAATTTTGACATTATAAATTAAAAAATTATTTTTATTTTATCAAATTAAATGTCTAAAATTAATTTTATTATTAAAGTTGGTTCATCTAAGAAAACAGTATTTTTAAAATAAAAGGACTTTACCAAAAATCATATCTTTCATTATCAATATGTTTTATTTATATAAAACAATTATAACCAATATTTGGAAGTTATTTATTAATATTACTATAAATAATTTTAATGTTTGTGTTATAATTATCTCATGTAAATTATGTGTGTGTGTGTTTCATAGAAACTCTATGTTTCGTGCATCGTACGCCAAGTTGGTGTTTCTTAGAGCGCAAGGCTAGATGATATTACATATAGTGCAAGAAAAGTTGGTATTACAAGTGAAATTATTGTTTGACTTCGTGTTTTAATATATATATATATATATATATAAGAAATATTTCTAATGTCATGTGAAATGAAGAATATTGAAAAGATAAATTAATTTGAAAAAAAAATCTCAAAATCTCAGGGTGTTACAGAAGACATTATGGTATGCCTCGTTCCATGGTTTTTCAAGTATAGAGGTTTTGGTGGATATTTCAACTTGGTACCTTTCATAAAAGGTAGTAAAAGGAAGAGTGGCTCTACCATTACTGGCTTGAAAGGCAATATGAGAAGTGGCTCATGCAGGGTAAAGGTTGGATGAGCCAAGGGAATCTCGCCTGGGGTATAGGCTAGGTGAACCAATGGAGTCTCATACAGGGTATAACATGGGTGATCCAGGGAGTTCTTCATGTAAGTATTCCTATGCGGGAGGAAGGTACTTTGGGTGATGGACCACATTGGAAACAATACTTGGGTGAGACTTTGATCCATCCTTCAAGGGTCTCCACAGGTGTTCTTAGAAGTGTCTCCCATAGGTCCCTAATTATGGAATTGAAAATTATTTTAGTTCTCATAAACCATGGGGTGGAGGGCTCCTCGCATAATTGTTATGTTTTTTAAACACTGGGAAGACTTTGGTTCCACTGTCCCACTTTAATTCCCATTTCTTCAGGTTTTGGAGGGCTACCTGGAAGGCATCAAAGGGACTGAGTGAAAGACTAGGGTGATCAAAGAATTGTTAGTTCTTCAGGAATTTCATAAATACAAATTAAGAGCCCTAGGGTACTATTTATTGTAAAATATGGGATTTTGGGTGAAGTTTTCGCCCGCACAAGTGTGTCGCGTAGGCTGATGCAATTTTGCAACACAGGTTGATGTGCAGGTACCCTGCACACCAATGCTACTTTGGGGTACCTATGCAGAAGGATTTTTTTTTAGGGGTGTGTCCTTTGGGATTCTTCACTTGTCTTATTTTCTTCTCCTTGAGTTATTTCCCTTTATCACGTTTTCATCCATTTGACTAAAAAAGTGTCAATAAAAAGTCACATTTAGATAATAATATTTTTATAGTATATCGTAATTCACATAAGTCTCAGTGTTGTGTGTGAATAAATATATTTAGATTATTATTATATTATATTAAATTTTAATGGTGTTACATTATATGACCATTAAATAAATGTGCCCTCATAATTTTCTCTCAATCATCAAAGGATCTATAATTTAATATACCTTTATTGAAAACTCACAACATATAAAGGGATAATAAAACTTCTTTTAAAAATGGAAACTATGAAGGAAATGGTTACCCAAAATAACACATAATCAGGTTCCAAGATAATTAGAGTATTATTGGAAGGTTAAAATGTTTACATGGAGGATGAAATTAATAGATAGTGATAAATAACATGGTTATGAGAAAGATAATGACTACAAAACCATAAATCAATGAGATGTGAAAAGACCATCAATTCTTCAAAAATGAAGGTAAAAGAACCAAATTTTTATTTCAATATCATTTTCCTAAAGTTAAGGGATTGCTTTACCATATAGATAGAGAACATATAGAAATATACTTACTTGAAAAGGATAAGTTCATCCTTAAATAAATTTCTACTATAATCTCATATTTTTCTCTAAACAATGAGTATTCAATATGAGTTTTTCATGCATGAAGTGATAAAATAAACTTTTAATATATCACATAATATACAAAAGAAAAAAATTATTCCTCTTACATTTTCTAAAACCAAAATGGTTGGCACAATTTAAGATAATACCCAAAATTAATAAACCATCATATGAAGATATAATACATTTATATCCAAAATAAAAAAAACCAAAGGTTTAACATAAATAATTATACAAATAAATTATAATATATCCCAAATAACGTCAATTACATTAATATTTAAGTAAATTATAACCCCAAAGGTTATCCCATACCATTAAACTTATATCTCTAAAAATTTAATACCATCTTTCCCAAATAATCCTTTATATTAATCCTAAAGGTTATATATACCTCAACCCAATAAAATGTATCCATGATATCATTAATCACTTCAAAATCCCAAAAATTCAAAGATATTTGATAATATAATATGCTTACCAAAATCAACTTAATATGTATATGTCAAATCATTTAAGAAAAAAATATCCTACTAACTGTACAATGCATAGTCCAGTGGTAGGTGTTACAACATTTTCTCCTATCAATTGTGGGTTTAATCCCCATATCCTTTCCATATGTGATGGGTTGTCTCCCAACCTATGGGTTTTCCTTTTTCTAAAACTATTTTAATATAATTCATATAAAATTCCCGAAAATATTATGAATATCCTCAAAAATAATATTAATTGTTAAATCACATTTTAACCACTAAGGTTTTCTATAAAATTTATTTTTTCCACTAAATAAAATAATTTTAATAGACTATTATTACCTTTATAGTATCAATGGTCATATTAACCCTAAAAGTTATCAATAAATTTAAACACATGTCCAAAAAATATAATAGCATTATACCTCAAATAACCTTCTCGCTAAAACATGTCCAAAAAAAAGTTGTATTCCAATAAATGTATCCTAAAATATGCTTAATCTTGTTAAACACGAATCACATAAAACCTAAAAAGGGTTATTTATGCCTTTAAAATTATAGTCAACCTTATACTTATCAAACTAAGACACTTTAGGATTATCCCATATCACTATAGAATATCATAGCTTTCCAAAGGATCTATTATCTCATTTGTGTTAACGGATCGTAAATAAAATTTGAATTAACCAAATCATATCCATCAGAAGTGTCAAATTAGGTGCATAGTAAGATGAAATTCATCATGCACCAGAATGATGGTTGATGTATACTCAACCAACTATTTTCTAGGTTATTACCCCTAGATGCATATCTACCAAAACCACATTTACTTATAGTATCCATACATGGATGTATTTCTTGTAATACACATAATAACTACATCACTAATACTTTAAAATGTTATCTTATACTTATAATTATCCTAAAATTAATTCATAGAGTTATTTTCCCAATATATATATTTTTTCTAAATCTATTTCCCAGTGTTTTCATAAACTTTCTCTCATACCATCTTTAAATACCCCAACTATAGTAGTCGAGAGTCAGTGGTTACATTATTAAATTGGCGCAAGATACAATTGATCACATTCCAAAGTACCCAGTATTTTAGTAGTCTTTAAAAACTAGATAAAAATATTATTCCAATTTTAGATTAGAAATAAAATATAAAACATAGGGAATGTTATTATTCTTCGTCCTTGAACTCATTCAAAGATCCCTTTTTCAAATATTGGGAAAAATAAACAAAATAATTGTGAAATAAGATTCTCATTAATGGTTGTGTACATCAGAATCTATCATAAGTAAATAATTCAAAATCAATTAAAATGTAAATAATTGAAAAAAATTTCCATATAATCAATGACATGAGCATGATGAAAAATATGGAAGAAGGGAATGATAATCATATAATGCCATATAAATAATAGCATAAGATTGAAAATTATATATGGATATCATAAATATTAAAATAATTACATGGACATCAATAAGTTATTTCATAATGATGGAATTCACAATTCTGGACATCATAAACTTACCATCAAGGCCTTATACTAAGACACCAAACATAAATAGGTATGGCATATTCCAAATACCCAATATAGTTTTATCATGAGACCCATCAATGAATTGAGGGTCTATCTATAACTAGGATCCACCCATCACTTAAAAATTACAATGCATTCGTCATATGAATAAAAAACACAACTTAATTAACATTCCTTAATAATAAAAAACTATCTGTATTAGAAGAACTAGCATACAGAATGTCAATACTTTTCCCAGTTAAACCGATCATAAAATATCCATAGAAAGAATTAGGATGGTATCATTATAAAATATTCCTAGTGTATCATAATTAAAATAATTTTTTATTATCATTTATGAATATAAATACTATAAATAGTCCATTTACAATATTCTTTTGGAAAATACTCTTTTCACTTTGAAAAGATTTTTTTAAAAAAATAAAAATATTAGGAGAAATATTTTCTTTGAAAAGAACTATTTAAACTTGTAAATTAAGATTTAAATAATTCATCGGTCGTTATTTCAATAAATTTATTTCCTACATAGTATATCAAAATAAATATTCCTTCTATATTTGTGGTAAAAAGTCAAAAAGTGCCTCCTTTAGAAAATGAAAAGAAGATTCTTTTCAATTCTTTTATAGAAATACAAACATGAGTAAAAATGACTTTAAAAATTATTATAGAATAGTTTAAATATTCTTAAAAATATTTTAATGAAAATATGTTCATGGAAGAAAAATATTCTCATCCAAAAGAAAAATCAGGTTTGTTTTCCTTGAAAAGTTTATTTTGGTATCTTAAGTACTTAAGAGATAAAAATAAAAATAAAACTTGTGATTTCTAGAAATAACTATAGGAGAATAAAATATATTTTTTTAAGATAGAATTATTATATAATTTCTCCAATGGATACTTAAACATAAATAATCCCAAATAATGATGATATTGTGAAATAAACCCTTACAAAGATCGTATCATTGAAGTGAGAATTAATCAATGAAGTGATTATATGTAACAAATATAAATTCATATAAAAAAGTTAAACTAAAACATAAAATAATTAGAGTTCATTTAATATATATTCTTGTCATAATGTATACAATGAATAAATAATATAACCCAATGGAAAAAATTGAGTTTTGAAACCTCTTACCACAAGTTTGAATTTCCCCATAAGTGATTTTAACTTCTTGAAAAATAAAATAAAATATATTATAATTATGTATAAAAATAATATTCCTATCTATAATTTCATATATGATCTATTTATAACAACTTATCATGTATTTGTCAATAATATTTTATTATTATCATTATTTTGGGTGTTAACTACTTCATTTTTCATGAGAATATTAGTTGGGTAGTTCTTGTATTTGTACTTTTTTTATGGTTAAATAATATCCAGAAATTTAATAATGATATAAATATTATATTTATTAATTATATATAGATATATATATTCATCAATGAAAGGTGGAGATAGAAAAATTAATCACATCGTTCATGGAGACTGTAGGTTGTATGTATGCATGATTGATATTTTCACTTTTCGATGGATAGAGTGACAGAAAGGAAAATAATAATTCACCTTTATAGAATAATTATAATATCATATATATCATATATTTTCATTAAATCTTTCTTTATTACCATATATATATATAAGAAACAAAAAAATCACATCGCTTCGTAGAAATAGTAGTCCGCACATACGCACGAGCGACGTTATTGTTTTCAAACATATGGAAAGGTAAGAAGGTGAATGATATATTATATATAAAAAACCATAATTATGTCATAAATATCATATATAATAATTATTTTTATCATTATAACCATCCATGTAAAATGGTGATGAAAAACGAATTACACTGATATATAAAGAAGTTAAGTCATATGTATGCATGAGTGATTTTTTTGATTTACATAAGATGTAAAAGAGGTGTAAATGGTTTTATTTTATTAATAATAACATATCCATATATTTATAATACTATATTTATTATTTTCGTATGGTTAAAATATATTTATATGAAGTATAAGAAGAAATAAACTCGAAAGATTCGATAAAGATAATTACCTCTTCTTCGGTAGACTTTTATTAGATCCCTTATTAAGGACCCTTGGAAAGGTACTTTAAGAAGATAAGAACCTATAAATAATGTATAGGTATGTTTATAATAGATTTTTTTAGGGATTTTTTATATAATTTACTCAATATATTGTAAATAAAAGTGAGAAGGGGTGTCCTTTTATAAGTGAGGGGAGGGTAGTTTTGGGATTTCAAAAGGTATTAAATTAATATAAATTAAATTTTTTTGAAAAATTGATCCAAATTGATATAATTATAATATAGGATGAGTATAAGTCAAATTACTCTCATCAAATAAAATTTTTACAAGTTAGGTTATGTGTTCACCCTTATCTCATAATTTTAACTGCTCATAAATCCTTATGATAATTACCACAATATCAAAGTTTTCTACTATTTAAGGGTCAATAATTTTACCATAAAAGAAAAATTGAACCATAAATGGATCATGTATGATATTTTAAACCATATCTCCTTAAATTAGTTGAATGTATTATTTTTATGAATTTGAAATCATTTAATAAAATACTATTTATTATAAAATTTCATTAATGTCATTTTTTGAACAATTAAATTACTTTGAATTGGAATCCATCAAGATAGTTATGGAATTAAAATATAAAAGATTCACATGTACTTAATATTTTATATTTATCTAAAAAAAATTAATATAATAATTTATATAAATTTTATTACTTTTAACATTTTTAAAATCATATATTTTATTTTCTATTAATTTAATAAATATTGTGTCAGCATTTCATATAAATTTAAGGAAATTATTCAATAACTAAAAATGAAAAATAGGTTATCCTGATAAAAAAAATTAATTTTTGTATCAAATGATAATTTAGAACTAAACTTATCATCTTTTTATCCCTATTTAAAAAATAGAGATATTAAAGTTAAGAGAGTGGAGTTTTGGAATTTTCTTTACTTAAATAATATAAATTTCATTATCAAGGGAAAATAAAATCAAAAATAAATATATTAAAATTTGTGATGGATATATCTAAATTTATCCCATACAATGTAATTATGTCATGTTTTTTCTTGATTTTGAGACATTATCTCATGGTTATAACCAAATGTTTTACATTTTACACTCATCGATGTAACAAATATTTATCATTATTACTATTCATAATGACCTAAAATAAAAGGAACATAATTAAAAAATTTGAACATTATGATTCCAAATATTTAATACTTATTTTTAGATTTATTATCAAGAATTTTAAGAAATCCATTTTTATATAAATTCATAAAATGCAACGAAAGATAGTTTTTAGAAAAATGTATTTTTAAGCATAAACATTAACTTATATCAAAATTTGAATATTTTTTATTATAATGGTATTAATTAAATTATATTTAGAACATATTTCACTTTAAAACTAAATATAAAATATAATGGGACTTTTAAATTACTTTATTTAATGAAAATTGAGAGTATTTGAAAAATTCTTATTATTTACTATTCATTGAAAAATCAATTATTTCAGAAGAATCCTAAAATTTCACCCTAAGTTAATTTTAATATGATTATTTAAAAAATAATTTTAATTTTATAAAAATAAAATTTCTATTAGTGGAAAAAATTGATTATAATTTCCACAAACAAAATGCATTAATAACAATTTTTAATAAAACATATTTTTGAAGCATAAAAATGACTAAAAATTGAGTGCTTATTCCCAAAGAATTAATAAATAAATTTTTATTTAGTAATACCATTATAAATATTTTTCATGATGTGGTGATTCATTTTCATACCTTCTATTTTAATGACTAGGTTATAATTGTCACATTTAAATAGTAATAATTTTATAGTATATCATAATTTTCTTAAAGCTTGATGTTGCGTATTAAGAAATATATAATTAATATTATTCTTTTAAACTAAATTTTCAAGGAGTTACACCATCCAACCTAAAATTTTATGCCTATGATTATCACATTAATAATTCTTATTAACACCTTAATGCTATGATACTCTTGTTTTTTCTCTGAAAAATATTTTTCACCTTCTACCATTTCCTTAGTTTCAACATAGCTAGTATGTTCTCCACAGGATTAGTAGCCATATAACATGGATAAATATTATTTCCCAATCTATTGGGTGAATAAACATGTTGATAATCTTATTTTTTTCTCTGTATTGATAACATCATCATGGGGAGAATCCATTATCTACAGAAGTGCTTGAAATTTATTTTAGATTATGTAAATGCAGTGGTGAACACATAATACTATAAGGAAACATAATATATATCAAAAAATAATTTAACCTAATTGTTGAAATATATTTTTTTCTTTAAATGTTGAAGGGATTTTACCCTATTATCATGTCTCCAAATACCATCATTGTGGTCCCCTCTAACATAAAATATCCTATCTATATTGAGACCATCACAAAATGATTGTAATGTCCCAATAAAAGGGTCATCATTAGTTGAATTGACATCAGAACTTGTAGTGGTTTTGATGAAAAATAGGACACATGAAAAATTTATGTTTTAAGGATCCGAGACATAAAATACATACACTTCATGTGATTCCATTATGAATAGTTCATTCTTGTACCCTTCCTTACTGAAATACACTTTTGTACATCCCAATTCATCAATTTCAACTGTACACATGGCATCAACCCATTTTCATTGAAAAATAAGAACTTAGAATGTTGTATAATACAACTCCCATATATTTTTGATGATTCCAAAGTATTAAATATTTATATAAATTGGATTTCTTCCCTTGTTACCAGATTCATGCATTATTTTTTCTATAAGAGTAACTCCACTATTTTTTATGGTACAACGTTCACTGTGTTAGTTTAAATAGAAAATATAACCAATAATTAAATAAAAATTATTATATGATACATCTATTTTTGGACCTTTGTATATCCATCAATGTCATTTTGAAATTGAATTCAGATTTTCATTTGAGTATACAAAAAATATTTTCCTAAAACCATCCTATAAATTGTCGATTATGTGTATTTTATATCGATATTTTATCCTATGATGGATTCAAATGCCTAAAAATTACTTTATGGGTTTCAAAATATGAATAAACCTCTAAAATGTTATATAAAATGTAAAGGTGATCCTACTACCACTCTATAATGGTAATCTCAACCACATTAATTCCGGAAATTCCTCTATTAACAAGTTACGTGTTGTGATGTGATTTTGGTAGACAAATGCTCTCCACATCAGACGGGTAGTCAGTATTGAATTCAATGGATTACTAAACAATATATATCTTAATAAATCAACCTTCTTGAAAACTTCAATTTTTGACATACCCTATCAAAATATTCACAAAACATTCATTGGGGTACATCAATATATAATTAACAGGAGAATATAGATGGATCTCTCTAGCCAAGTGAACCATCATATCAAATAATTATGGTGGGAAAAAAATATCCAATTCAGATAATATGATTTAAATTTCATTTTCTATAGTTAAAATTTTAAATGGGGTATATAACTTTACTTCATATAACTTTGAAAAAGAAAAAAATCTTGGTTAATATATTATAGACATTTTTAGGAAAAATTCATCTTAAATATACAAGCCTTTGATCTTACATCAAAATATTATATTCATTTGATTTCTAGGACTTTATATGTAAATAATTCATTGAAATGATATTATTTATATTTTATAAATACCTTTATTAATCCATTACATCATTCATGAATTTTTAAAAATGATATCTATCTTTCCTTGAAAGAGTGTAAGTAGTTAGAGAAAGAAAGGTCTTCTTTTCACCCATCACTAGCACCAACTCTTATAATATCCACATATCAATCATGTAAAACCTAAATATTTGAGGTGTAGCTGAAGTTCCTAGTGGGAAAAATACTATAAAGGTTTTATTGATTTAACAGATGATTCATCAATTCTGAAATATGTAAACACTATGTCCAATGATGTTTTTCGTCAAGTATTTACATAGGAAAAGCATAGAAGCCCAAGAGGATCTTTGCATGTAAAATTTATAATTAATTTATATTAGATATGAAGAAATAATACTTGATTTTCTATGATAAATATGTTTATCATCTGAAACCCCTTTTTATATTACCTTTGTTGCTCTTGTATGATCCAAGTATAGAATCCCTCTAGTTTTCCTTCGCATGTGCTCCTTTGATCTTCAAAAAATAAATGATAAAATACTAGGTTCTAGTATAGTAGATCAATTTTCTTATGTTTTTCATCTTTATTGGTACAAGATCCTTCGGTATTTAAGGAGTTATTCTTGTTCTTCAGAGGATGAGAGAAGGAAAAATTTAAGAGAGAATTTTGTTGTGCATAACGATTATCAATTGTTAATTTTTTTTGTTAACCCTACACAACAGACATAACTATATATTTATAGAGCTAGGTTTTATGTTTAAATACTATTTAATATCATACTGGCCCTTAAATATAATAATAAATCATTCTTGACCTCATGACATAACAATATTAATATTATGATTATTTTAATTTTTTGTGCTAAATAGCCCAATGATAAATATTATTTTACTTGTAAATTAATATTTATCACCAGACATGGTCTTGGTCTATTTTTTCTTCTCGTCATTTATCGAATACCTGAATAATATTAAATTAAATATTTTATTCATAAATAAATATTTTATCCAGAAACGAGCTTATAAATATTTATTAAATATTTAATAAATATATGTAATTGATAAAACATGAACAAAATTATTCCTTGATCTATAGGATAATATTTATTCCAATAATTAAATTCAAATATAATTAAATCAAAATAAATAGAAACATGTAGTGTGTGAACCTCTAAGATTATTACTTTTTGGCATTAGTCGGGTTTTCTTAAAGGTCAAGATTTTTATCTAGTAATGAGTCAACATACCCAAGAGAAAGAACTTAATGTCACAATTTCAACAACCACATATGAATTATTGATGTGTAATATAATCCCTTCATCATAATATCTCATCATGTAGGTTTCATGTAAAATTCATCAAATTATATGCATGATACATCTTTCATTAACTATCTGAAAAAACACATCATTACACCATTTCCATGGAATTTAATATTATATTTCTATTATAATCAAAGGGTTGAGATATAAACTTCCATAAATATGGAAGGGGGAAACCCTTCATCAGATTATCCATTAATAACATGTCATTCATTATGCAACCAACATACCCTAATTTTCATGAACATATGGAATCATGGTTTCGGTTAGTAAATATAATGTGTGAATTTTAAAAATCATTAATGATGATCATAAATTCTGGGGACTATGACACGTGCTTACAGATATGAATATCCTATAAAACCAAAACATGTGAAATTCTTACCAGCGGGTTTGTTCTCATATTCTCTTATTTATATATTACCATGTGAAAAAATTATGAGAATAATTCTCATCTACCTTTGAGTACTTGAACCTAACATTCAACATAATATTTAACCCATCTTAGAATGTTATCTAACCATAAAACCATATTTAATAATATCATTCTGGAATTTCAAGGTTCTCATCAAAGCAGGGAACTAATATAACCTTATCAATATGAAAAAAAACCTAAGATGTTATTACAAAAAATTCAATTACAATAATGAATAATATATAATAATATATTTTATTAATATTTAAATATTTAAATATACTTAAAATCAAATTAAAAGAAGTTGATTTTAAAACACCAACTCTAACAGGATCCCACTTGGAATAGAGATAACTACCTATGAATTTAAGTCTGATAGACCTCACATGATTATCACGTTTCTACCGAGTTAAGTCTTTAGTCAAGGGGACCATCGCATTGTCTTCTATGGATATTATTCTTACTAAAACGTTACCTGTATGATAAAAATTCCTCAAGAGATGATACTTTTGAAGTATTTTCTTCATCTTATAATGTGTCCTTAGATCATTTGAAAGATCCACCATTGTAGTATTATCATAATAGATCATGATTGGGTCTTTTCTATTAGATACCACATCAAGATCTTAGAAGAATTTCTATATCCAAACTAATTCTTTATCTATCCCAGAATCTGGAATATACTCGGAATCTGTTGAAGAATCTGTTACCACAGATTTATTTGATCTCTTTTAGCTCACAACACCTCCATTTAGAGTGAAGATGTATCCTATAAATGATTTCAAATAGTCTTGACATGTTTGGAAACTAAAAACTACATATCCTTTGATGACTACTTTATAATGTCCTCCATAAACCATGAACATATCCTTAGTATGACTCAGATACTTAAGGATGGTCTTGAATGCCATCCAGTGGTAGTCTCATGGGTCAGATTGATATCTTCCTACCACACTCAAGGTGTAGGTAGAATCTATCCTATTACATAGCATAGCATACATGACTAACTCAATCACATATTCATATGGAATCTTTCCATACTCTATCTTTCCATAGGTTTTAAGGACATTTTTTCTTAAAAATATAAACGTCATGTGACATTGGAAACAATCGCCTATTGGATTGTTCCATACTAAATCTCTTTAGTAAATTTTCAATTTATGTATCTTGACTTAGGCTAATAATCCTCTTTTATTTATCATTATGGGTCTTGATCCCAAGATTATATGTTGTTTTTCTAAGTCCTTAATAGATAATCATTTATTCATATAGGATTTAATAGACTATAAGACTAGTATTTAATTTCCAATAAGTAGTATTTCATTGACATATACTATTAATAAAATAACCATGCTATCACTAAATATTTATAGACACTAGGCTCACATTCATTATTTATGAAACCAAATCTGATTATAGATTCATAAAATCAAATTTTCCATGTCCTAGATGCATTCTTTAATCCATAAATGAATCTTTTCAACTTGCATACCATGATGGAATCCTTTGGAATCACAAACCCTTTATGTTGTTTCATATTTAGATATTCTTATAGGTTCACATTATGGATGTTTTTTTTAACATTCATTTACCAAATCTCATATTTATGGAAATATATAATGGAAAGTAGAATTATCATGGATTTCATCATAGAAACTAGTGAAATGTTTTCACTATAGTCTATGCCTTGAATCTATTTCAACCCTTTTGAAACCAATCATGACTTATTAGTAATTAATTGTTCATACATGTCCATATTATTCTTTAAACCTCATTTAAAACCAATTTTATTTACATACATTGTAGGATCAACCATAATCTAGACATGGTTTTGGTACACAGAATCCTTTTTAGAATTCCTATCTTCTAGCCACTTGGAAACATCTGTTTCACTTAATACTTTTTTGTAGGTTATTGGATAATTATTATCAATAAATAATGAGTAAACAACCTCGATGACTTGAAAACCATATCATTCAGGTTCTCTAACCTCACTTATACTCATATGTGGTACTTGTGTCGCTGGAACATCTTCTTCCTTAGGGATTTGTGAAATCTATTCCTATTTCAACTCATATGTATCATGAACCTAGAATTCATCAAAGTATATATTTCTCCTATTATCACTTTTAGATATATTCTCCCTCTCAAGTAATACAACATCTCTTTCCACTAAAACCTTTTTTTATGAGGGGACATATAGGTAATAACCCCTTGTTTCCTTTGGGTATCCTATAAAGGTACATTTTGTGACTTGGGGTGAAAGTTTGTTACTTGAATAGGCCTTATCAAATGATTCACAATCCCACAAATGTAAATTTAAAAAATATATTTTTTATTCCATGCCAAATTTCATAAATAATACCATTTTTCACTATAGTTGGAACTTGATTTAGTATATGTTATACTGCCAATAACACATATCCTCAAAAGGATAATAAAAGACTCACATGATTAATTATTGATCTCACCATGTCTATCAAGGTGTGGTTCCTCTTTTCACTTAAACCATTCCATTTAAGTGTATTTGAAGGAGTGATTATATATATAATCCCAAAATTCCATATATAATCAATGAAGTTTTAATTAATATATTATTCTCTATTGTATGAGTGGGGTATCTTAATCTTATTAACATTATGGTTCTCAACTTCATTCTTCTATTCCTTAAATCTATCAATGGAATCTAACTTATCACTCATCAAGTAGACATATACATGTCTACTAAAATAATTAGTACAAGTTATAAAGTAATAGAACTCGCCCCTTTCTTCAATAAGAAATGCTCCACACACATTAGTATTAACTAACTCGACAAGAACTTTGGACCTTTAAACATTTCCACTAAATGGTTTTATGGTCATTTTTCCTTATAAAAATGTTTTATATAGACCAAGTTGTTTTAGTTTAAAGAAATCTAAATATAAATCTTCATATAAGTTAGTTAACCACTTTTCATTTACATGACCTAGCAGGTGATTCCAAATTTGGTCATGGTATGAGTCATGTGATGTAGTTTATATATTGATTGTCATTACTTGGTTCATGTAATCCAACACAGAAATACTGTTATTTAAATGTTACTTACCATAATAAATGTTAATTTTATAAAAGAACAAACATTTATTCCCAAACTTGAAAATAAATTCATCTGTATTAAGTTTGGAAACATAAATAATATTTTTTGTTAATAGATAGAACATAATAACAATATTTAAGATCCAAGATCATTCTAGTCGATAATATAAGGTGGTAGTCACTAATAGCCATATTAGGAAGTGTGGCCTGGTTGGTAACTCATATATCTTCCTTCTATAGGTAATTTTTTTGAATCTACTTGGTTTATTTATTTGAATACATATGTGAGATCCAAAACAAATATCTAATACCTAATTTTTATAAATAGATAAAGTTCACTTGATAAAAAATTCACTTGAAGCTTCCCCTGGATTATATGAATTGGTGTATTTTTTCTTCCTATGGACCTTCTTACCACATGTGAAACTAATATCTTCTTGTTCCCTTTCCTGTCCCTTGATCATTCTCTTTTTAAAAGGGAATTATGATGAAAATTTGGACATAGAGCTCTTTTCATGGTCTTTTTTTCTTATCTATAAGTATGTGAGGATTTCCATGTTTTGTCTCCTTATCAACTTAGCTCAGCAATGTGAGAAGTTCTTGAAGTGGCTTCTTGATGTTTTTCATATTAAAATTAACAATAAAATGAGATATTTTTTTAGTGAGTGATATAAGAATGCGATCATTGTGCAGTTATTTAGGGAGTTTAAATCCTATAAAATCATGGATATAAATGTAGCCAATGATTTTTACTACATGAGGCCTTTATGGTGCTTTGTCTCTATGATTTCTCTAAAATATGGCTTTGGATATCTCAAACTATTACAATCTAGATTTCTCCTAATATAGTCCATGGAGATGGTAGAATATTCTAGAAGAATCCATGCCTTCATGAGAATTCATGATTTTACTAGACATATATGAAATTATTAAACACTGAATTTCTACTTGTTACTCATGTGTTTATCATAGACATCAAACTCTTCATTACTCACCTCCTATGCAGGAAGATTATGTAGTGATGATTCTAGCACGTAATATTTCTTTTTATGGATCAATACAACCTAAAGGTTTATAAACCATTCTTGAAAGTTACTTATAGTATGGATATTGTATTTCTCCAATATTTATCATAGGGATAATGTGGATGAAAAACTTTCCATTATCATAAAATTATAAAATTTAAAATTATTAGTGCCTGAATTGATTACAATTTATATGATACATAATGAAATTAGTTTTATTAAGTCCCCTTCTATTTTATCAAGTCCCAATATCCCTCACCATTGAACTATTAATTTCTAGTTTCTAGGACATTCTAGAATAAAGGATCGATATTAACCTTCATAGAACCCCAATACAGGTTAGTCAAGATACTTGAAGGTATTTAGGTAGGTGGTTATTTGCCAACTGTAGACTTGTAGCACCTTGATTCGTAGAGTGGATTCCCCAATACTGAAATCCTAAATGGGATTTACTCAAAAACATTCTCCAAGTAAGACCAAGTCTAGAAAGGGTTACTCCTCTTGATATAAAATTGTTAAGTCAACCCAAAACATTTATAATAAGTCCCTTTATAAAATTAAGTGTCCTAAAAAGGGTTTTTCAAACACTTAGTTCTATTTGTTTCATTCTTAATCAAGTAATAGAAGGTTAAGTATAACTTAATTTATATTTGAGGGATTTTATTTATTGTAAATAATTTTATCTTGTTTTATCCTTCACATGTTTTTTTAATATTAAGTTGATCTTACTGGAGTGATTAACCATGTTTCATAAAAAATTTACACATAATACATTTACATAAATTATATATTTTCATATTAATTCATTTATTTATGTGATTGTGATCTCGCATCAATAAAATATATAATTCATAAGATATAAATAAATAAATAAATAACTTCATCGTGACCTTATCTAATGGTTTATTTATTTTTTGGACAACAAATCAACCTATGACCTAAGAGATAAACTGATTTTTTCAATATTATAATGACTAGAAGCATTCCCCATATCCACTTATGTATCACCTGGGTTAATATTGTCTGGTTTATTATTAAACTGCCTCAACACATCTAGAGATAATCTTTTTATTACATGTATTTATAACTCACACACAGGTGAGGGGAACCAAATGATTGGTTAAGGGGAATTACATAAATAACCATAGACACAAAGTTCCTACATAATAAAGGAGTGAGGAAGGAGTCATAGGACATCAGATTTAATTTAATAATAAATAATTTCATAACGATGCAATAAATTATATTAAATAAAACCAATGCATGAACAGGTCTTGGTCAAGCTTCTGAATGGTCATACACATGCAAAAAATACACAAAAATATATTAGCTAACAATTATTTGTATTTTTTCTTTATTATTAAGATAAACACACTTAAATTAATTACTTAATTAATTAATTCCATTTTATCTTAATGACCATCTAAATTCTCTTAGATATACTCATCATAAATGAATTCACAAAAAATAAATGGAAAAAAATTACACATAATTACAATAAATTAATTGAGAATTTATTGATTCTTAAATACATTTATAACATTGTCAAACACATATGGTGTTAATCAATTTAATTGGTTTTTATTGATGAAATTAATTATTTAATATAATTTAATTATTTCCATTATTGGGAGACTACTCGAAGTATACTTACAAGATACACATCATGTACCTAGATTGTCATTTTCCCGGGGTAGATGCCAGGGGCTTTGGAATATACCTTAGTTGGACTACACAATGTGTACTATCCAACTACACACCATGTATCTCACTTTACATGTGTCCATGTAACCCGCCTAAGTACTTGGTGTGTTCTTTGTATGAGGAACTATAGGGCATGTACTAACCCGCTACACGACATGTATCTCACTTTTCATGTGTCCTCTTGACCCGCCAGATCACTTGGAATGTATTTTAGACAAGGAAAATAATGGAATAAACACCTTTTATGCCAGATTCACGTCATATATTTCACTAATTCTCTAGGATATCAGTCTCTTGTAGGGTTTAACCATGTATTTTACCATATGGTTTGCATTGATTTTTCTACAAAATCATGTATACTACACAATGTTTATGCCAACTACACACAGTGTAATCTAACATCTTGAATGACAAGTTGGTCTGGCCTACACACGTTGTGCAATAAATACATTGTGTGTAGTTACTGCTTGGTATTTTTTGTATTTGGAAACATTTCTGGGAGCTATATAATTGGGTACACAGCATATACTATGGCTACACATTGTATAATCCAGTGTCACCGGCCTGAATCCTTGGAACTTCCTCAGGGAATCTTCATTCATTATTTATCTATTCTTAGACAATTAAGAAAATATAAATATTGTAAAAATTAATTAAAATTTCAAATACATGTTGATTAAAACAAATTAAAGAAATAATATTTTGGAAATGAAATATCTAACCTATATTGCACATAAAAATCAAAAATCAAATAAATAATTATAAATTTAAAATGTGATCTCTCTGATACAACTTTAAGGTTTCAAGAATATTGGAAGCACCTAAGGAGAGAAATATCATAAACGTTTTGTCAATTTGATGGATCATTAACCAACTGTGCAAGACATAAATGACCTAACCAACAAACACTACCACAAAATGGGGCAAGGGAAGTGCGTCATTTTATCAATGCTAATTAGAAAGCATTGATAAAGGGGGGAGCTTTATCAGCTCTGGATAAAAGCACTGATAAAAGTTTTTAATAATAAATTATATACAATTATTATATTTATATTAAAAAATAATGTTTATTTGTATATATTAAATAAAAAACACGTGTTTATAATTAATATATTTTAATAATAATTAAATATATATATATATATAATGTTTTAAAAAAGTATAAGATTATAATTAAATATATATGTGTTTCCAATGATTCTGGTCAATTAATATGTTGATCATGTGTTCATATATGTTACATATCATCATGAATGTTCATTTATACATCACACTCTTCTTATTATTCATGTTGTCCATTAATGGCTCATTTTTTATTGTGTATATTTTACTAGGTGTATATGATTAATTTATGTTACCCATATATATGCTATATTATGTTCTTAATACATATAAAATTACATTAAATATATTTAAAGAATAAATATATTTATTATATTTATAATTATTAAATTTTAAGTATATATAAATACTTTTTAAATATATTTATTTGTAATTATAATTATAACTATATGTATTTAAATAATTATAAAATTACAATAAATACACATATTATAATTTTATAAATATATATATGTGAAAAAATATATAAATATATTTATTTATAGTTATAATTATAACAATAAATATATATATACATATATAATTATAAAATTATAATTAATATATTTATTATACTACTTATAAAGTTATAAATATATAATTAAATAAATATATTTATAAATATATACAAATATTAGTAAATAAATACAAATATTTAAAAATATAATTCATAAATAAATATAGATATTTTTAAATGATTAAAAAATTATAATCAATATATTAATTATATATATTTATACAAAAATATCTATAAATAAATACAAATAGTTATAAATATAATTCTAAATAAATGTAGATATATTTAAATAATTAAAAAAATATAATAAATATATTAATTATATATATTTATAAAATTATAAATATATTTGCTATAATTTTATAATTATTTATATATATATAATTAAAACTATAAATAATTTATTTATTATAATTTTTAATTACAAATAAATATATATATTTATTTATTAGTTATAAATATAATTAAATTTTTATTTATTTAAATAACTATTAATTCATAATAAAATATATTTATTATTTTCATATATAATTTTATATATAATTAAATAAATATATAGAAATATTTAGAAATAAATACAAATATTTATATTTATAGTTATAAATAAATACAGATATATTTAAATAATTATAAAATTATAATAAATATATTAAATAGAAATATTAATAAAATTATAAACATTAATTTTTTATAATTTTATAATTATTTTAATATATGTATATATTCATTTATAATTATAATTATAAATATATATATATATATATTCATACAAATAATTATAAATTTAGAAGAAATATATTTATATACATCTATAATCATATAAATATATATAATTAATATATTTGTTATATATATTTCTAACATTATAAACATAATAAGTATATTTATTATAATTTAATAGTTATTTAAATTTAAATTTTATAAATATAATTATATACTTATCATGTATATAATTTTATATATATATAATAATAAAAATAAATTATCTACCTTTAATGCTCAACATCATTGAAGCATTTCCTTCTTCCCTCTTGGATCGAGATTCTGTTGGACACACCATTTAAAAAAATCTAATGCTTTCATCTCATGGTTTCCCATTCTAATGAACACCTTTCTTCTAACTAATTCCAAATCAATGTAACTTTTGAACTCTCCAAGGGTAGGAAAGCCATTTTCCTCCAAATTCTAAATCCTCCACCATTGAATATCAATCTAAACCTTACCCATTTCAATGGAACCACCACTTTGTTACTAGTGCAATTCCACTAAATCTTAGAAAACCACTTCACTAGAGGAAACCCAGTAGTCTTGAAACCAAGACTTTCTATCATGTCTTGATAAAATAATCACTATATGTTATGTAACCAATCTTTAATACCACTTTTTGATAACTGGTAGTAGAATTAGAAAATGAGATGATACCACTAGTTGGATTTGGTACAAATCAACAATCCTAATGTTAAACCCCAAAAACATAAATTAAATCCATGAAACTTGCATATAGAAGAAGAAATTATAGAACATACCTAAATTGAAACAAATCCCAAAACCAGATATACCATGAAATAGAAGTAAATTTACAACTAATTCACTACATCAGACTCTACCTTCTAGTTCCAATAACATCATGGTTTTGAAAATACCTCCACCAAAGGAAACTGAGTAACAAAGGATAAACACATGACATAAATGAAATAAGAACACCACATGAAATTTATGTTGTTTGGATGACAATCCTACTTCATATGAGAATACATTGATATTTTTATTAAGGGATAAATTGAGTTATAAGGGAAACATATCTTTTATTATCCCTACATATCCAAATCTACATGAGACACTTTATGAACACCCTAGTCAAATAACTATAACAACACATGTAATGAATCCTTCCACCCGCACGAACTTTATGCTGAATCCCCTCAAAGGGACAAATGATATAATTCAAGTTATTATCAAATCATATTTTCTTCTTAGCATAATTTTATATCTAAATATATAAATTATTATTTTATTATAACTTTAACAAATTATATTAATGAATTATTAACTATTGATATTCAATGTTATAAAGTGGTCATGACATTTAGGTTGATGCATCCATCAAAGGTAACAAACCTATATTTTCTTTATGAAATTTTCTTTAAAAGGTTCTAGACTATTTTGGGACTTGATGTTGTTAACCTCATGAATGATTTTTGGAGAGGTAATAATTCTCTTGAGACTTATTATGATACTCTCATCACTTTGATTCTAGAGGTTTCGTATATGAGTTTAGTTAATAATTTTAGAATGACTAGTTTTTTTAATGTCATTTATAAAGTCTTTTTAAATATTTTAGAAAATAGACTATAGAAAATCATACCATTAATTAGTTTAGTACCATAGTTATTTTCTTATTTTTACTTGAGACATGATGTACTTAAAAGTATCAAGAAATCAATATATTATCTTCTAGTGATGAGTGGCATAGGAAAATTCTTTGTGTGAAAGGAATGACACTTGATAAATTTTTATTTATGTAATGGGTTCATGCTTATAGATTTTATTAGGTCTATTTATAAAGCAAGGAACTAGTAGTGCTTCATTTGAGAGACATATAAATTGTTCTGGGGTGTAAAACCAATTGATTTGGTGTGAGCCAAGGATCGTTGGGATAATTTAGTGTTTGTAGTAAACTAGAACATGAGAGTTTCATGGTTGTGAGTGTGGTCATTGACTGTGGAACATATCCGTTGGGACTCTGGTGTTTTGGTGAAGTATAATTGATATAACTGGAAAATTGAATCACGGTTAAGGGATATCCAATTGTGGGGATAACAATATAAAATTCTTATGAAAATTATTATTATTACACCTACCTTTAAAATATTGTGATGGAATAATACAACACTGATTGATTTAGGATGAATCGAGGTGTTTTCTATGTATCTTTTATAAAGTGTTTCTATTGGGATCTATGTATTTGTGAAAATGCCTAAGTAGTTCTTTTAAAATGATTCAAGTGTTTTGAAATGTTTCTTAGAGGTATTCACTCATTTTAAATGATTAAGATCGTTGGGTCATTAAGTTGTCTTGAATGCTTTATAAAAAGGAATTGTACTTTTGTGAAATAGTGTTTGGAACTGATTGATTTATTTTAAAAAGTGTATGTTATTTTAAATAAATTTTTTTGTAAATGGTTGGTTCTTTTAATGGGATTTCAAGTGTGATTTTTTAAATAGTTTTTAATGGACATTTTAACTATAGTTTTTTCATAATATTTTAAGTTTATATTTTTATAGAATCAGGAAAACCATTACATTATATAAATATTCACTACTGGAATCGGATGTTTTACTAATGGATATATACCAAAGGTTTCTTCAAACAGTTGTTATACCATAAAAAAAAGGCAACATTTGCCAATGGTTTTTTCAAACTGTTGGTAATGTGTAAATATACTTAATATTTCCCAACAGTTTGACAAAACCATTGGGAAATATTTAGTTTATCTAAGATATACCAATGGTTTTAATAAACTGTTAATAAAGAGAGGCTTTCCCAATGGTTTTTAAAAACCGTTGGCAATGTTTTCCCCCAAATACCTAGCACCCTAGCTCCCACCCGGCCCGATTGCAGACCCTAATCCAAAGCTCCTATGGATGTTTTATCTACCGCAAAACTCCTTCCATCTAGAGATAAATATTCAATCAAACAATTTTTTATTTATAAACTTAAAAATTAGTAAGTTTTATCTTAGTTTTAATGTTCTCCCTCTATTTTTTCTGTTTTCTGTTTTGATTTCGTCTAAATTAGAGTTCCTGTTTTCTGTGTAGTACCTAACCCTTTGATTTGTTTTCTATTTTTTGTTCTAAACTTCAAACATGGTAATGAATTTGTTTATTGGGGTGATATTGTAGTTTCTATGGACTTTAGTTTAGTGGAAAATTAGATTTGGATTTTGTATTTATAGTTTTTATTCAAGGAATAATAGGAAGGGTATTGATATTGAGGATGAATTGGTGTTGGTTGGGTGATGGATTGAAATTGTGAACACCCCCACCCCCACCCACCTGGACACCCCCACCCCACCCACCTGGACACCTCCCACCCCTTGGATAACCCCCCCCCCACTACTACAAAAACGGCCTATATCAGCGCTAAAAAAGGGCTTTAACAGCGCTAAAAAAGCATTGTAAATCTCAACACTAATATAGGGGGGTCCCTTTTATCAGCGCTCTGAAAAGCGCTCAAGGCCCCTTTTATCAGTGCTAAAAAAGCACTGATAAAAGACCCCTTTATCCGCGCTTTTTTTAGCACTGATAAAAGGGGCCTTTATCAGCGCTTCACACCCCCTTTAGTGCTTTATCACTGCTTCACACCCACTTTATCAGTGCTAGGAGGTATCCCACATGATTCCCTTCCCGCACATCCTCATACGCACGCACCCCCTTCGCTTCCACCCGAACTCGAACCCGGGACCTCCCCCCTTTCGCTGCTGCACCTTTACCACTATGCCATTTCATTTTGTTCTCTATTTAGTGATATATCTATATATATATAGTTATATTTATTCTTATATTGATTCATATATTGATATAGATTCATATTAATATAAATATATTTATTCATATATTAGTATATATATATATTAATTTTTATATTAATATATTTATATATATATATTTAGTTATAGTTTTTTATACATATATTTATTTGTATATTAATATATACATATAAGATTAGTTTTAAATAAATTTAAGAAAATATATGTTTTTTTATGTGTGTTTATAAATAAATAAATACATACATACATACATAGATATATACAACACACATACATATATATATACAACACACAGACACACACACACACACAAACACATTTATATTTATGAATAAATACATATATATGTGTATTTGAAAAGACATAGAATGTACATATAAGATTAGTTTTAAATGAATTTATGAAAAAAAAATATGTTTTTGATGTGTGTTTATAAGTAAATAAATAAATACATATATACATATATACAACACACATACACACACATAGACACCCACACACACACAGACACATATATATTTACGAATAAATACATATATATGTGTATTTGAAAAGCTATAAAATGTTAAAACGACCATAACTTATAATATAGAATTCCGTTTCAATGCCAAAACTAGTCAAATCAAAGAAAATGAAACAATATTCGATATGATATGTGGTACAGGCCTAACGGACATCCGGATCAAAAGTTATACTTGTTTGAATGTTAAAAAATCGGGATATCCCGACTAAAAACTCAGTTTTGAAGGCCTTATTGGCCTTTTTTGGGCTTGAAAAATCTGACCGAGGATTTTCTTAGTTCATTAGCACTTATAGATCATCTCAGGCTTCGATTTGATATGTTGTAGAGCTCAAACGGACACCCGGATCAAAAGTTATGGCCGTTTGAAGTTTGAGTTACATTTTCAACGTATTTTAGATATTTTATTAATTATTTTGATTTTTTTGTCCTCAAATTGTTATTAAATGATTTTTAATCGATAATAATTAGAATATTATTGGTTAATAATATTTTTTAAAAATATTTTGAATCCATTTTCACTAATGTTCTTATATATTAAATGTAATAGTCTATTTATATGTATCTATAACATATTTAAAAAATATTTATTGTATTTATATCAATATAAATATACTTATATAAAAAAATATTTTTTTTCATGAAAAAATATTTTTTTTTAAGCTCGACATTTATCAGCGCTCGGGAAAAGTGCTGATAAATCCCCCCTTTATCAGCGCTACTAAAAGAAGCGCTGATAAATGGGTCCCCTTTATCAGCGCTCAAAAAAAGCGCTGATAAAGGCCCCCCATTATCAGTTCTTTTTTTGAGTGCTGATAAAGGACACCCTTTATCAGTGCTTTTTTTGAGCGCTGATAAAGGCCACCCTTTATCAGCGCTTTTTTTGAGTGCTGATAAAGGGGCCTTGCCACCCCCGCCCACACCACCCTGGACACCCCCACCCCTTGGACAGCTCCCTCCCCCCACCCCCCCTGGACACCCTCACCCCCACCCTCCCTAGACACCATTCACCCCCCCATGGACAGCCCACCCTCTAGACACCCCCGCCCCTTGGACACCGCCCACCCTTTGGACAGCCCCCTCCCACCCACCCCCCGGACACCCCCACCCCCACCCTCCATGTACATCCCTCACCCCCCATGGACATACCTCCCTTGGATATCCCCCCCCCCCACCACCACCACCACCACCCCTAAACCACCCCCACCCCCTTGGACACCCTCCACCCCCTTGGACAGCCCCCACCCCACCCCACCCCCTTAGATAGCCCCCTGGACACCACCACACCTCCTAGACACCACCTCACATCCTAAGTGTTGGCCCAACTTTTAAATTGGAATTAAAAATGTTGTTTATTTACCCTTTCCCCAATGAAATTTCTAAGTGACCATAGAATCCTTACAAATTGAATTTGTCATGTTTTGATAAATTGAATTTGTGATGTTTTGATAAATTGAATTTTTCATGTTTTGATAAATTGAATTTGTCATGTTTTGATAAATTGAATGGGTTGTTTAGAATGAAATGGATAATACATGATGGTTTTAATTTCTTAATTAATAAAATTATTTTAAATAAAATTACCCTAAGGGGGATGTAGGAGGGTAGGGGTTGTCCAGGGTGTGGGAATGTCTAGGTGGGTGGTGGGTTGTCCAGGGGGGTAGGGGGTTGTAAGGGGGACAAGGGGGATATAGGGGTGTGGGGAAGGGGGTATGGGATGCCCAAGGAGGGGTGTGGGATATCTAGGGGGTCAGGGTGGAGTTTCCAGGTGGGGGATGGGTGTGGGGTGTCCAGGGAGGGGTGGTAAGTCCGGGTGGGGGGTGGGGGTGGGGGTGGGGGGTGGGCTGTCCATGTGGGGGGTGGGCAATCCAGGGTGGGGGAGGGGGTATGGGATGTCCAAGGAGGGGGGTTGTCTAGTGGGTAGTGGGGGCATAGGCTGTCCAGGTGGGGGTGGGGTGGGCTATCCATGGGGGGCTATCGGGGGGTAGGGTGGCTGCAGGGGAGGGGGTGTGGGATGTCTAGGTAGGGGGTGTGTGTTGTCCAATGAGGGGGTGGGTTGTCCAGGGGTGGTGGTGGGTGGGATATCTAGTTGAGAGAGGGGGTTTGGACTGTCAAGGGGGGGTGGGGTGTCTAAGGGTGTGGGGGTGGGTTGTCCAGGTGGGGGAGGGGTGTTGGTTGTCCATGGAGGAGGGGGTGGATTGTCCAGGTGTGGTGGGGGTGTCTAGATGTGGTGGGGGTGTCCGGGTGGGGTGGGGGGGCTATCCGGGTGGGGGCTGCAGGGGTTAGGGGGCTGTAGGGGTGTGGGTGGGGTGTGGGATGTTCAGGGAGGGGTGGGTTGTCTACCTGATACTCTACAAAAAAAACATAGGAATCACATATAACCAATGTATAGTTACTTTCACACATTGAGATTTTTCTTGATGTTCCATACCAACACTCACTCTTACCCTTCCAAGAAGAATTGATCTCTGCAAAGAAATATCACTCAGGTTCTTATCTACTATCCATATTGATCTCATACAAATTTAACATTCATACAACTCCATATCACCTAATGATATAACAAGGCTCATACTTCTATGAGTAGTGTCCCATCGAAACATGGCTCATAAATTCTGATCCACATATGATATTTGTTGGTGTGTTTATAATTGGGTGTGTTGTGATTTATATGTATGATATTCATGGTTTACCAGTATTCTAGGTCATCTATAATAGGCTTGAAATCATGCTACAATTGGATGAAGATTGGATTTTATGATCCTAGTTTGGGGGTGGATACCCCCACCCCCTTGGACAGCCCCCACCGCCTTGAAACCCCCCCCCCCACCCCCCTGGACACCCCCACCCCCTGGGACAGCCCTGCCACCCCTGTGGATAGCCCTGCCACCCACATGGATAGACCTTCCACCCTGTGGACAACCTGCCCACCCCCCCATAGACAGCTCGCCCGCCCCCCTGAACACCCTGTACCCCGCCTGGACAGCCCTGCCATCCCCATGGACAGCCTGCCCACCCACCTCATACCCCACAGGATAGCCCCCCCACCCCCTAGACATCCCATCCACCCCCCTAAAAACCTCTTACCCCCTGGACACCCCCCCCCCCACCCCCTAGAAAGCCCCGCCCCACCCCCTAGACACCCCCGACCCCCCCTGGACAGCCCCGCCACCCCCATGGACAGCCCGCCTGCCCCCCTGGACACCCTGTACCCCTAGACATCCCCCCACCACCGTGGACAGCCCGCCCACCCTCCGGACACCTCGTACCCCTTCGAGATCCCCCCTACCCCCCTGGAAAGCCCCCCCCCCCACCACCACTTGGACAGCCCGCCCACCCCCCTGGACACCTTGTACCCCCTTGGACAGCCCCCCACCCCTGTGGACAGGCCTCCCACCCCCCCTGGACACCCCTTACCCCATTAGACATTCCTACCACCCCCGTGGATAACCCTCCCACCCACCCCGTACCCCCTGGACAGCCCTGCCACCCCCCTGGATAGACCGCCCACCCCCTGGACACCTTTTACCCCCTAGACACCCCCCCCCCCCAGAAATCCCCCTTGGACATCCCCGACCCCCCTGGACAAACCTTTCACCCCCGTAGATAGCCCGCCCACCCCCTAGACACCCTGTACCCCCCCTAGACAGCCCCCACCCTCGTGGACAGCCCTCCCACCCCACCCTGGACACCCTCCCACCACCCCCCGGACACCTTCCATCCCCCCAGAGACCCCCCACCCCCCTAGAATCCCCCCCCCCCCCTCCCCTCTAGACACCCCCTACCTCACTGGACAGCCCCGCCACCCCCGTGGACAGCCCGACCACCCCCCGTGGACAGCCCGCCCACCCCTGGACACCCCATACCCCCTGGATAGCATCTGCACCCCTGTGGACAGCCCACCCACCCTAGACACCCCCACTCCCTTGGGAAATGTATGTGATCACTCAAATAATCTACTAAAATATAAAATTTCTTTGATCTAAACTTTACTCAACTCATGAATAATTCTCCTCCCTAGTGTACATGATCTTGTCCACTCGTGTATAGTTCTTCAAAGATATTTTGTTATAAATATAGTATTTTTTTTGTCTTTTATATTATGATTCTCATATAGAGTAGTGTGTCAGTTATGTTTTCATATAAAGTGAACAATTCTTATTTACTTAAATATATTTTCGATGAAACTTCAATCTTATTGAATTGCTTTTGATGAAATGACTTATAATAATTTTTTTACATAATGGATAGAAGTTGGATGTATGAAACTGATCAGATCTTAAGAAATTTTCAAAACAATTTGAAGAGATTTTTATATTTTTCATTTCACAATGCATTAGATAGTGGTCACATACACTGCCCCTATTACAATTATGTTGGAAGACCATGGTTGAGTCGTGAAGAAGTCAGCTACCACATATCCAAATATGGTTTTAAATAAAAATACTATGTGTGGTATCACAATAGGGAGAAAATGAAATCTCAAATTTCTGATGATCCAAATGAGAGGATTGGATTGGATAATTTTTTATATGACCTTCTTCCGTTTATTCATAAACATTAAAAGGAAAGGATTCCAACCCAATACTATTTCTATATGAGCACACATGATGCGTATAATGAAAATAATGATGTTTTCAAGGTGAAAATATTTAATGATGCTGCCACGACTCCAGTATATCGATAATGCGGTAAAATGAAAAATATGGAATTTTTAATCCGATTGTTTCATGGGAAAACTATGTATGGAATTTATAATACTACCATCAATTACATTCTTACCTTCTTGAAGGACATACTTCCAGATGATGTAGATATTCCCTCAAACCACTATATGGCATAGAAGTTAGTTGAAGAACTTGGATTTTCAAGAAACAAAATTCATGATTTCCCAAAATATTGTAGTTTATTCTATGAGGAAACTGCTGAAAGAAATGATTGTATAAAATGTGGCACATCCCATTGTAAGCCAAAAGCTAATGGAACACCATCTCGTGTGCCACAGAAAGTAATGTGGCACCTTCCATTAATCCCCAGACTCCAGAATCTTTTTATGTCTGATGAAATATCAATAAAAATGTGATGGCATGATACCAAGATAAAGAAGACTAATGATGAGTTGGTTCACCCTGTAGAAGGATTTTCATGGCAGATATTTGATGCTTGATATCCTGATTTTGTAGATGATGTCCGTAATGTGAGGTTGGGTATTTCATGTGATGTTTTTAATCCATTTGGGCAGATGCATACATTGCACAACACATGGCTAGTTTTTATACACATTTATAATCTTCTCCCATGGTTGTGTATGAAAAAACCTTTCACTTTCATGAGTATACTCACATCTGGACCTTCTGATCTTGACAATGATATAGATGTATACATGCAACCTTTAATAAAAGAGTTGAAACTTCTTTGGGATGTCAGTGTGAATATAAACGATGCATGTTCAAAAGACATATTTCATATGCGTGTTGCGCTTATGTGGACGATCAATGATTTTCCTGCTTATGAAATTATGTCTGGATGGAGCACAAAGGGAAAACTATTATGTACTATTTGTATGAATAATACATGATCTAGAAGACTGAAACATCATTGTAGTTTTAGTTTTATGGGACATCGATGATTATTTCCAATGGACCATCCATAGAGAAATAATCATCGAAGATTTGACAATACCATGGAGACCAATGATCCGCCTTAGCGTAAGTCTGAAATTTATATGCTTAATTAATTAAAAGATTTCAATTTTTCATTCGGTAATGGTCAAATAAGATCTAGAAAGATAAAGAATGTTTCCACTGAAACCTGTTGCAATTGGAATAAGAGAAGTATCTTCTTTGATTTTCCTTATTGGTAAACCAATTTGTTACATAATTTCTTAGATGTAATGCACATTGAAAAAAATATGTGTGAAATGTTGATTTCAATTCTTATAAATGTTAAGGTAAAGACAAAATATGTTTTATGGTCTCGGCGTGACTTGGAGGATTGGGGCATCAGACCAGAATTGCATCATGTGCGTATCAATGAAAATAAATGGAAAGTTATGTGTGCTTATTATGTGATGATACCTACAGAAAGAAAAGAAATTTCTGGAAGTACTGGAGACTATTAAGGTTCTTGATGGATATTCAATCAACATATCCAAATGGGTCAACAGAATATGGTTGAAGCTAGAATCTTTTAAGACTCATGATTATCACATCCTTCTACCTGAGTTGATTCCAATAGAAATTCTTCATATTTTTTCCAATAATATAATGGTGGATGTTATTCGGTTGTGCCATTTTTTTAGAGATCTTTGTGCTAAGAAGTATTCCAAGTATTTCTTGCAAAAAATGTTGGTAGATGCCCCATTAATTTTGTGTGAGTTAGAGAAAATATTTCCTCCATAATTTTTCACATGCATGTTGCATCTGAATGTCCATATTCTAACTGAAATACTTCTCTAATGACCTATTTATTTTCTTTGTATATATCCAAATAGAAGAAATATGTACACATTAAAGTCTTATATCTGTAACAGGAATCATCCTGAAGGTTCTATCATGAATAGTTACTTGGCTCAAGAATGTATGGATTTATGCTCTATGTATTTTCTTGATCTTACTACAAGAATAAATAGACCAATGAGAAATGAAGAAGAAAATTATGAGAAAATTGAACCTAGCTTTCCATCACTTCCTCCAATATGATGAATTCTTGGATCATATACACTGACGACATTAATCCTTGAAGATCGGGAGATGGCACATTGCATAGTTTTGTTCAATTGTGATTTCTTCAATGGACTACATCTTGTAAGTAAATTCAATATGTATATCTTATATATATATATATATATATTAATATATTCATATTTTTATCTATAGAGAACATAAAATGATGATAAATAGAAATCATCGCACATTATCTTTGAGGATGGGGACTTTTCATAACAAAGAGTTTTATGGTTGGTTGAAATTAAAGGTAATAATATTACTATTTAAAATAATTAAAACAATATTTAATTAAGTTTAATATTAATTTATATTTCATGTATTGATTTTTCCTACTGACTCTATCTCTAAGGAAATAAGAGCTTTGTCTTTTTTTCCTAATATTGTTGTTCGTGACTGTAAATCAATTGTTATCAATGGGTATAGATTTATTATCACTGAATGATAAAATAACATGATAACACAACATGATGGTGTTATGGTTACTGCCACAATGGACTGTTATTCTAGTCCATCAGATATTATACCACGATTTGAAAATGTAGGTTCTTATGGAGTTGTTGAAAAAATAATAATATTGGATTATTATTCTCATAGAATAGTCACGATGATGAAATGATAGTGGTTTGATTCAATGAGGAGGAAGGGAACATTTATTGATGATTGTGGATTTCAAGTAATTGATATGACTCACACTCTTACTATTGATGAACCATATGTATTGGTATCAATGAAGAAACATGTTTTTTATTTCAAAGACCATCTTTTACCTGAATTTGGTGTCATTATTGATGTAATTCCAAGACATATTTTTTATGATGGTGATGATGGAATTGAAACCATCCCTACTGCCATTGGAAACAATCCATCTATTACTTTTTATGACTATGATAGCTCAATTGTCAGAGTTAACTGTGAACCTAAAGTTTTGGTGGGAAATATATAAAATCATTCATTTGTGTTCTCAATTTTTTTGGTTTACCTAGAATTGGGCTATTAAGGTTGGTATTATTAAAATTGATTTAATATTGATTACAAATATGTTGTATCCAACTAGATTGTTATGTAAATTTTCAATGTTTATTGGTTGCAATTTTATTTGAATTTCATTTTCTAATTTGGAATTGAACTGTATTCAAACCTATGAAACCAAAATTTATAACTTGGTGAGCATTTCAATGCTTCAATTGTGATTTGTATAAAATTTGTTAAACTCTAAGACCAATCTTTAACATTTTACCAGGTAATGAACATGATGTTTTGTATTCTTCTGCAAAACATGTATTGAAACCTGCATCATCTCCCTGGGATAAAGAAATTAAATTTTTCCTTAATTTTTGACAACTGATTTACCCCGTATGAATCTGGTAGAATCAATGTTCCATGATTTTAATAGACTAATGACACTTAGTAAATAACCATCCTACTAAAAATTAAATTTCTTCATTATATCTTGTATGATTTATTAACTTCATTATATATCTATTCAAGCTCACCTAAAACAATGGATAGTTAAATTATCCATGAATCCCCCTATTCCTTCTCATTTATTTTGTTTTTTGGGTTACACATTAGTTATCCTTTTCTATTTACTTCCATATTTGTTTTCAAATGCAGGAAATGAAACCAATTGAAGAGTGGTGATGAAAACAGATTATGGACAACAATCTTCACATGAATGAGCTGGAAATTCCACCACTAGTTCCTACAATGAGTTTTTTATTTCAAATATATATATTTAAATAATATATAATGTCATATGATTATTTTTTTTAACATTGTTTTAGGATACATCTATTAGGAGAAAGTTATTTGATGAGCATCCTATTAGTGGTCCCAGTACTCAGGGTGTTCGTACGAGGGGGGGTGGTACGAGAGCTAGAAGATCTAGTCAGAGTACCTGATTAGACCCTACCCCTCCGACTGACATATCATCCATCCCACATTCTGATCCCGATATATCATTAGAGACACACGGGATATTTAGGCCTCCTATGTTTTCACCACCCTTTACATATGAGCCTCCTCACCCATCTGTATAATATCTGATGATGATTCCCACTCCCTATCCAGCATTCATCCATCCATCCCTGTCATCTTCTTTTACTTCTTCTTCCTTCTCTCCGGGATTTTATATTCTATCTTCTTCGACTCCTGCTCTGCCAAATTATGTCCCTGCAAAGTATACATTGGGACCCACTTCATCTGTACAGGGTGTTCCTTTATTTTCTGTGGATCTAGCAGCACCCATTGATCAGACGACCGTAGGTATTCTTATACAACCTGAACAAATTTTTACACCAATATTTATTTTTATTATAACATGTATTGATAAAATATTTGTTTTTCTTTCATAACAGATACATCTACTAATAGGAGGCAGGGGCGGGGTTGTACACACATGCATGCGGTGTGGAACCACCACATGTAGTTTATGGTGGACTATAATGAAGATAGTTAAATGATTCAAAAATCAAGGCAGCAATGTTGGAGTTTTTTGGAGACGCTTTCCAAATACTTCGACATCATTCCTATCAGCCCGCTCTCAAGGAGACAGCTGCCAAATGAAGTCAAGGATAAAGATTGGGCAGAGATATGGGTAAAAAAATCTGTTGTATTTAATGCAATATGTTATTTTTTGTATTTATATGAATTAATATTTTGGTACCAGCTATAGTTTAATTTCCCCGATGTTGAGGGTGCACGGCCAACACCTCTAAAGGATTTAGGTGAGCTTTGGAGGGCTTACAATCATAATTTTTACATTGGTTAGCATGCTAGAGTGGGCATAGAGTTAGAGGTAGTCCCTGTTGTGAATTATTGTCTGTTAGAACAGTATCGATAGATGATTACTCATTGGACGACTAGCCAATTTAAGGTATTAATCACATTAGAGGTATTTAAATGAAAATTTTCATGTTTTTAATTAATACTAATTATTGAATTTTATTTAGGATTCATCTATAATAAATAAAAAAATATTGATTCTAAAAAATACGCCCACACATTGGGACGTACTACGATGACAAATCATGAGAGGTAGCATGTATGACAGTTTATAATTTTACTTTATGAATTGCACTTTCTATTGCTACCTTCATAATTTATTCGATTGATAAAGTTATTATATAATTTTAGTTATGAAATTAATTATTGGTATCATATTTTTAATTATGGTTTCCTATATTCAATGTAATTATAGAGTCATAAATTGAATATAGAAGGATGTGTGCCTCAAGCAAAACTATTTTGCTCGAGTAGAAGGAAGAAAGATGGAAGTGCAGTTAATGAACTGACCCAGCAGAAAATTATAAGTTTTACATTGTAGATTTAAAATTTTAATCTCTATTTTGTAACATAATAATCTATTTATATTTGTAACAGGCTGCTTTAGAGGCCCTTGATGCCCAAGAACCTAACAATTTTGGGCCAAACGATCACTTACATTAGGTGTTGGGAGATGAGAACCCTGGTAGAGTACACTGCCGACCTGGGAAGAGTATAGTTCCAATGAGGTATTGGACATCCTCAGGTATGAGTTTTAGTGCCACTGAGTTCCAGCATGTTAAGGAATAGGTAGAACAGGATGAAAAAAGGTCCACAGAGATGACAGAATAGTCTACTATGGAAAACACTGCATTTATGAAATTGATGGAATTTTTATGTCCAACACCTCCACCAGAGGCCAGCACAGCTTGGGATGAATATATGTCATCAATGCGTTCTATATATGGTGAACCAGGTGGCAGTTATAGTGGTGGTCTAGATGATGGCGAGGAGGAGGCTGAGGCGGGGGAGGAGGGCGAGGAGGAGGGCAAGGCATAGGAGGAGGGCGATGAGGAGGTCGAGGCTGAGTACGAGGGTGAGGAGAATGGCATTGAGGAGGGTGGGGATGATGATGAGGATGAGGATGAGTATGAGGGTGAGGCTGATGATGATGGTGATGATAGTGATGGTGGTGAACTACATATTGATCTGTTACATTTTTAAATGATATTACTGACCTTTGATGCTTATGGATTTGTTGTGCCTGAATATATGTGTGATTAGGTAGGTCACATTATCTTTATTTTTTATCTATAAATAATAAAACTTGACTTGATGATTGTTGTGACTAATTCACCCCTCCCCTAGATAGCCCCCCCCCCCCACCCCAGTGGACAGCCCGCCCACCCCCTGGATACCCCATACCCCCCTGGACAGCACTGCCAACCCCGTGGATACCCTGCCCACCCCCTGGACAGCCCCTCCCCCTATGGACAGCCCCCCTGTGGATAGCCCCCCCCACCCCCGTGGACAGCTTTGCCCATCCCCTGGACACCCCACACATCCTTGGATATCCCTGCCACCCCCTTGGACATCCCCCACCCCTGGACAACCCCTACCCCCTGTATAGCCCGCCCACCCCTGTGGACAACCCACTAACCCCCGTGGATAGCCCACCCACCCCCTTGGACACCTCATACCCTCTGGACAGCCCAGCCACCCTCGTGGACAACCCACCCACCCCACTGGACATTCTGTACCCTACTGGACACCCTCCCCCACCCCCGTGGACACCCACCCACCCCCGTGGACAGCCCGCCTACCCCTGGAAACCCCTGATTCCCCTCGACAGCCCCGGCACCCCCATGGATAGACCGCCCACCCCCTGGACACCCCCTCCCCCTGTGGAAAGTCCCCCACCCCTGTGGACAGCCTACCCACCCCCTTGGACACCCCTACCCCCTATGGATATCCCTCCCACCCCACCTGGACACCCTCTACCCCCTGGACAACCCTGCCACCCCCGTGGACAACCCGCCCACCCCCTGGACACCATGTACCCCCTTGGACAGCCCCGCCCACCCCCTGGACAGCCTCCCCCCCATGGATTATAGGGTTTCTAACAATTCAAATATCTCATTAATCATAGATACCCACTTTGTTGCATCTTGGGATCCTTGATCACCAATAAAAATAGTGTATTGTATTTTATAAAATCCCAAGCATAATAAATGATTCGAGAAGAACATGGTTATTCAACTTCCATAAGAGCTTTAGTAGAGACCAAGACTAGGAAGACAATAGCTGGATCACAAGAATGACTACCTAAGATATCCCCTTATAGACTTTTTTATTCATTTATAGTGGTAACATTCTAAATAATTGTCAAAAACAAAACCATTATTACAATAATATGATGTTCTAAAACAAGGTACACAAAATCAAAAATCCCATAAAGATACATCATAAATAATTCTTCATAAAACCATTTCAAAATCACATAATAGAGACTTATTTCTATTTAAAACTCCCCAATGGTTTATAAAAATTATTTTTAAGGTTCCATTTCAAAAATCATATAGTATTTTTGTCACACAATAAAAATGTAATTCATTTCCTAATAACCAAACCCCCTTCCTACCATACACACCAAAAACATTCATTTTTTCCTAAAGAAACACATACTATTGAAATAAACACTATTCCAAAACCATTTTAAAAATACAAATGATCTTAAAATCCATTAAATTCATTCCATTAAAACCATTAAAGCATCCCTCTACCCCATGGACACCACCCCACACCCTGGACACCCCCTCCCCCCCTCACACTGGACAACCCACCCCCCCCCCCACCACCCTGGACAGCCCCCCCCCCCACCCCCTGGACACCCCCCAACCCTTGGATGGCCCCCACCCCCCTGGACACCACCCCACCACCTGGAAACCCCCACCCCCATGGAAAACCACCCCCACCCCTTGGACACCACCCCACCCCCCTTTGACAGCCCCCCAACCCCTAGATTTCCCCCCCCCCCCACCCCCTGGACACCACCCCACCCCCTGGACACCACCCACCCTCCTAGACACCACACCACCCCCTGGACACACCCATGGAAAGCCCCCTACCACCCTAGACACCCCACCCCCACACACACACACCCCTGGACACTCCCAACCCCTAGATGCACCCCCCTACCCCCTAGACCCCACCCCACCCTCCTAAACACAACCCCACCACCTGAACACCCCCCCCCCACCCCTCTGGACACCCCCACCCCCATGGACAGTCACCCCTACCCCATGGACACCACCCCATCCCCCTTGGATAGCCCTCCAACCCCCTGGACCCCCCCCCCACCCCCCACCCCCTTGGACACCCCCACCCCCTAGAAAGCCCCCCCCCCAACCCCCTGGACACCACCCCATCCCCTGGGACACCCCCATAGATAGCCCCCCACCCCACCCTACCACCCTAGACAACCACCCCCCCCCCCCCCCCTCACCCTCGGGACACCTCCCAACCCCATGGATGGCCCCCACCCCCAAGACTGCCTCCCCCCACCCCTCCTAGACACCACCCCACCACCTGGACACCCCCCCCCCCCCACCCCCGAACACCCCCACCTCCATGGACAGCCAGACCCACCCCCTGGACACCACCCCACCTCCCTTGGATACCCCCCCCCCCAAACCCCTGGACCCCCCCCCCCCCACCCCCCTGGACACCCCCACCCCACCCCTAGACACCCCCCCCCCAGACACCACCCCACCCCCCAAGGACACCCCCATGGACAGCCCCCCCCCCCTCCACCACCACCCTGGACAGCCCCCCCCCCCCTCGACACCCCCATCCCCCCGGACACCCCCATACCCCCAGACACCCCCCATCCCCCCGGACACCCCCACCCCCTGGACACCCCCTACTCCCCTTGGACAGCTACCCCAAACCCCTGAACCCCCCCCCCCCAACCCCCTAAATTTTGAATTGAATTCTTTATGTATTTAATTAACTTATGAATTATGTGTTAATGGTGTATGGGTATACTTGTTGTATGGGTATACTTGGTGTGTGTGTGTATGCTTGTTGTAATTACCTTGTGAATTATGTGTTAATTCTGTATGTGTGTAGAGGGTAATTAAATACATAATTGGAGGTATTCAAATTTCTATATGAATTATGTGTTGGATTAATTCTGTATGAAATTATATGTAATTTTTTATGTATTATTCAGGTATACTTGTTGATGGTGTATTGTGTCACTTGTTGTATATGTATGTATTATGTAGGTATTTTGTTGTGTATGAATTTTGTAGGCCTACTGGTGGAATTTCTGCAGCTGCACAGGGGGAGGCCAGCAAGTCGGTTGATGCTGCAGGTACAAAAAGGATATGCCAACGGTTTATAATTGTTGACATATGTGTAAAAGTAGAACTTATACTAACAGTTTTATGTAAACCATTGTCATGGATAATTTTACTTGATATTTACCAACGATTTTTGGGAAACCATTGGCAAAAGTCTATAACAATAGTTTTTTAAACCGTTGGTATAGGGATAATTCTTGCTTTTACTCACGATTTAAAACTTTTGGTAAACATTTATACCAATGGTTTATTTAAACCATTGGTATATACTTAATTTTTTAGACTTGTCCCAATGGTTCTCATATAACTGTTGGGATATGTCTATCCCTACGGCTCAAGGCCCAACGGTTGTCCAGCCTTTACCAACAGTTTTAAACCATTGGTAAAGCTAAAATTTCCAGTAGTGATTTTGTGTATTTATTTTTTAAAATACTAATATAATCAAATCAAATAAAATGGATATGAATAAAGACTATATGGATTCCAATTTTTTGACAAAATAGTATGAAGATTGAGTAAAAGAGTTCATCAAGTTTTCAAAAGATCACGCATATGACCCTTCTCAAATCATTTTTCTGTGTTTACACTATTTTTATTCAAGACAAGTTAGTCTACAAGAGTTGGAGGAACACTTGATCTATCATGGAATAGATTGAAGTTATAAATGTTGGAATAAACATGTATAAAATGTGAATGTATCTTTTGACTGGGATAACAGTGTGTTTTATGGATCATCTGATATTATTACAAGTGTGTGCAATAAAGAATATTCTATAGAGGATGTGATTACAGATGTGAATGATGATGAATATTTTATTGAGGAAATGACAAGGATATTTGAATATGAACTTCGTGATTTCCCAAAATTGTTTCAACAGTTGAAGATTTGTGTTAAAATGCCTTTATATAGAGGTTTCACTAAATATACAATATTGTCAGTCATACTAAAGATGTATAATTTTTAAGCAGTCAACGGATAGAGTGATTCTAGTTTTATATAATTACTTTATCTCATGAATAACATTCTCCTAGAAGATAATGAGCTCTTGATCCAAACATACGATGCTAAATGAATGTTACGTTCGATGGCTATGATCTCTGAATGAATACACACCTACCCGAATGACTGTATAGAATTTTGAAAGTACCAAAAATCATTTAGAGAATTCTCAAAGTGTGGTTCTTATAGATATTAGAAAGATTAATATGGTTATACAAATGTTGTATGGTACTTTCTGATCATTACAAGGTTTAGGTGCCTATATGGAATTGAGGAGACCGCAGGGAAATTGGCATGGCACGCAAACAGAAGAAATAAAGATGGGAAACTACATCACCCAACACACTCTCCTTAGTGTAATAGAATTGATCGTGAGTATCCTGATTTTGGAAACAAGCTGATAAACCTTTATCTTGCATTATCTATAGATAGAGTGAATCCTTTTGGTTTTTAAAGTAGCACTCATAGTACATAGTTGGTTATGTTGGTAATTTATAACATTCTACTGTGGTTATGCATGAAATGAATACAAATCATGTTATCTATGCTTATATCAGGACCAAAACAATCGGGTAATGATAATGATGTTTATTTGGATCCATTGATCAAGGATTTGAAATTATTGTGGGATTCAGGTGTTATATTGTATGATGCTTATAGAAATGAAGATTTCACATTGAGAGAAATTTTGTACGGGATGATAAATGATTTTCCTACTTATGGAAAGTTGGTAGGATATAACATTAAAGGAAGTCATGGGTGTCCCATCTATGAACAAGGTACACAGTCAATTAGGATGAAACATTCACCAAAAACTGGATTTCTAGGACATCGCAGATTTCCACCCCGATGACATAAGTACCAATCCAGTACAACATCATTAAATGTAAGTTAAGAAGAATGTTTAGAACTATATCCACTAATAGGTGATCAACTTTTTGAGAAAGTAAAAGATGTGTACACTGCTTTTGGAAAACCATTTTCTAAAAACCTTATGAAAATCAGTTGGAAGAAGATATTTTTTTTTTGAATTACCATACTGGAATTTTCTATACGTTTAACACTTTCTTGATGTTATACATTTTGAAAAAAATGAATGTGACAGTGTCATCAGTAGGTTTCTAAATGCACCCAGAAAAAAAGATGGAATTAAGGCTAGGTTAGACATGGTTGAGATGAGAATATGAGAAGAGTTGGAACCAGTGAATGGTGAAAAATGAAATTTTCTTCCTCTAGCTGCTTACACTCTTTCTTGGTAGGATAGATGTTAGTTTTGAAACTTATTGAATGGTGTAAAGGTTTTAGAGGGATATTCATTTAATATAAAAAAATCATGTCAATGAATTATTTTAATTTAAAGGGTCTGACATCACATGACTACCAAATTTTGATGCAATATATAATTCCTATAGATCTATGTTTCATTTTTTTCAAGACTATCATTTATACATTAACAAATATTTGTTTCTTCTTCAAATCTATATGCAGCAAAGTTATAGACCCAATGAAATTTCTGAGTTTGGAAAGAGAAATTCCCATCTTATTATGTGAATTGGAAATGTTCTTCTTGCTGAAATTATTTGATATGATAGTTCATTTTATTGTTCACTTGGTGAGAGAGATTTCACTGTGTGGTCTTCTACACTATAGATTGATGTACCCCATTGAACGGTATATGAAAATTTTGAAAAGGTATGTTGAAAATCTAAGTGGTCCAGAGGGTTTGTTTCCCTCGGAATTCGGGGATGACCTCCTGGATGGGAGATTCAAACATTCCGATCGGTTTCTATCGGGTTTGTTCGTAGAACCGGAAACATCCAATGATTCCACATCCATTTGGACCTACTTTCCAAAGTTAGGCGCTCATTAGTTTGTGGACTAATGAGGCTTAGGAATTTGCATTGGTTGAGAGGATGGGAGGTCAGACTCATCACACCTTTTTGAGGGGAATTATTGTCTACTCCGGGACTCTCTTTATAGATTTAAGTTATGTTCGTGAATCCTTATTACATTACCAAGTATAAAATGAGCTTTCCTTTAGTTTTAACAATCAATGATTAAATATGTAAGAAATTTAGAGAATCTTTTATATGTATTCGAGGATATTCATCAATAGAGAATCATCTGTATCTATTTAGAGATTCTTGGTCAATGGTATCCTTCAAAACATTTATATAGAAGTCTCTTGGTCATTATGATGACCAGGATGGTTTTAAAGCCACTCAGTGGGGAACTTGAAGTTTATTGTCATTCAGAAGGACATGGATTATTTCAAAGTTGGGATCGAACCCGCAGATGGGCTACCTATGTATCCTTTGTTTTGGAAAAGGAATCAGAACCCACGTAGTTCGAGAAAGGGAGTATGATGTTTATGATTGATGGCTCAAAGAAGGATGTCATAATTACTTTTACTCTCTATTCTCACGTGAGTCATGCTTGGTGTGAGAAACAAGAGGTATTGGTAATAAAATAGACAATTGGGCCATGAAAAATGTAATCATAAGAAATGATTTAGGGCTTATGTATGTATGACTGCCCAGATAAATGAAGATTAAGATTTAATTTTGAGAGAAAATCCAGGAACAGGGTCCATAAAGGTATATGTGCTTCATGGAGATTTGAATACTCTAACTTGGGACTTATTCCTGAAAAGGAAACCCAGATTAGGAGAAGATTGATGATTGGGTTTTACTCCTGAGAAGGAATTCCAAACCAAAGGTAAATTAGGACTGGTTAAAGAGAAATTAAGGGACTTGGGGCGTACTCCTAAAAAGGAAGCCCAAAATTTATGACTGGGGCTTATTCCTAACAAGGAAGCCCAGGTTAGAGGACATGGGGTTTATTCTTTAAAAGGAAGTCCAAAAATTATGACTGGGACTTATTCCTGAAAAGGAAGCCCAGGTTAAGGATTAAGGTTTGGGGCTTACTCCTGAGGAGGATGCCCAGATTTGGGAACTTTAAGAATTTGGGGCTTACTCATGAGGAGGATGCCCAAGTTTGGAGGACTTAGGACTGGGGATTATTCCTAAAAAAAGAGACTCAGGTTAAGGAAATATGACTAGGACTTATTCCTGAAAAGGAGGCCCAGGTTAAGGAATTATGACTAGGACTTATTCCTGAAAAGGAGGCCCAGGTTATGGATTGAGGTTTGGGGCTTACTTCTGAGGAGAATTCCCAAATTAAAGGGATTATAACTGGGGATTATTCCTAAAAAGGAGACCCAGGTTAAGGATTCTCTCATCTTAAAGGATGAGGTTGAATGAATGAACTCACAATCTTTAGTGTATAAATCACTATGTTTTGAGAGATATTCCAAAGAATTCCTTTCAGATAAGGAAGTCAAATCAAGAAATCATGCCATAAATGGCTTTGAAGAGTATCTTGAAGACTGAATCTTGAATAGAAAAGGTGAAATGGCTTAAGAGGGGTAAAATGGGCAAGATGGGCACTCAAAAAAAATCCAGGGGCGCGCAAGTCTTGAAAGGCGCGCAAGTCTTATGTGGGCGCGCAAGTATTGGTCGCGCAGGTATACCTGCACGACATGTCTGGTACTTGCGCAATTTTCAACCAGCATTTGAAATATTTGAGCGACTCTTTATTAAAGCCTTTAGAATCCTCTTGAGGTTCTTCCAGTAAAGGGACGCGCAAGTTCTATCGAAGGAGTAAAGGCGGCGCACAAGTGTGGCCACTTCCCTTAAGGGTTGGCCACTTAGCCGCGCAAGTGTTGATGCGTTTCAACACTTAGGCCTTCCTCCTTCTCTTTAGATCTTCTGTTCTAGGTATGAAATTACCTTAGAAGTGTTCTGGAAGCTTTGAGAAGAGACTTGGGCGTTGGGATCTTAAATCCGAGTTTCTGGAAAAAAATCCTCCTCGAATGGGGGGGCCATAGGGTCTATTTATAGGCAGGAGAAGACCTCAGGTGGTTATCACTTAGGTCACGCAAGTGACTTGCGTGCCAAAGTGCGTCGCGCAAGTCCACTTGCGCGACCATGAGGAAACTTGCGCGCCATATTAGAAAATTTATCCTTGTTCATCCCTTTGTCGATTTTTGATGTTTTCTTCAAAGGTCGAACCATTTTGGACTAAGGTATTTTCTTTTTTTTTCAGTCGTTAGACTCTGTGACGGAAAGGAGTGTCAACAAAAGTCCCCCCTCAGAGTTGGATCTAGAGAGAAAAGAGGATTTGGCTCTGAGGTGAAAAGAAAAACAAGAAATCTGGCAGTTTAAATTCATACATGTCGGACATACAAAGGATAATGTTTAAGGTCAAAATAGCTTTGACCGAAATAGATTAGAATTGACTCAATTCCTTGAAAACTCATCTGAAAACATAATACCATACTCAAGTATGAGGGAAAGAATGTAAGCTATGACTTAAGAATATTTGAATCTGAGTAATGATATGAAAGAGAGCTAAAAGGAATTAGAAGAAGTAGTTTCCAAGAATGAAGTTACCATTATTTAACAAACCCATTAGGGGGTTAAATTATGCAGGGCCACCTAAGGGCATTGGCTACATAGTTAAATAAAATAGTATCTTTTGGCTAACAAGTCTGTTATGTGGACTGTTTATGCAAGGCCACCTATGGGCATGTGCTGCATATTCAGGAAAAAGAACTCTCAGAAATTTACTTTCCTAGTGCTAAAAGCCAGTAAAAGTTTATGGAGATTCAAATTTTCTAAAGTATAGAGTTTGTTGTATGGAAAGAGGTACTTGAATATGGAGAAGATATTTCCGAACAAGACTATCGAAGAATTGAATAAACATCACTCCTACGAAGGTCTGACCCAAACGTAGGGAAAGAGAATATGGAGAGTATAAACCATAGACTTGAATACTTTCAGATCATGAAAAAGGACATGGGAAAAATATGTTAAGGATGGCTATTTTTTTGCAGAACCCTACATACCGTCATTTAAGACAAATAAGGAAAAAAGAGGCATTCTTCCCAAGAACGAAGTTACCATCATTTAACAAACCCGTTAGGGGTTTGAATTATTCAGGGCCACCTAAGGGAATTGGCTGCATAGTCAAATAAATAGTATTCTTCGGCTGACAAGTCTGTTATGTGGACTGTTTATGCAAGGCCACCTATGGGCACGTACTGCATAGTCAGGCAAAAGAATTCTCAGAAGTTTGACATTTTTGTGACTAAAAGTCATGAAAAAGGTTATGAAGATCTGAAAATATTTAAGGTTAGGATTATAACACATAAAGATGGGTATTTTCCAATGTATATAGAGATACATAGGTCAATGATAACCATAATCATGTTGTGGATGGGTCCTGAATTGAAATTTTGGACTTCACTACATATCTTATAAGAATGAGAATCAAGCCATACGTAGTTCTTGAAATGCAGTTTAATGTCGTGCAGGACGAAATTATGAGAGATCTTAGTTTAGGGTCATAGAGTTCGAACCATAATAATGAATACACAGTGTGTGTTTTCATGAGGACTTTTCAGCCAAGGGACTGAAAGTGAAATTTGGGGTTAGGCCCAAAAGACTTGGGGCTGGATTCGAGGGATACTCGAACATTCCTACGTATCCCATAAGGATGGGAATCAAGACCACATAGTTCTAGAAATACCCTTTGTACAAATTTGGTTCGTACATGTGAAGGGTGAAAGGGGACTTTAGTACAATGATGGTTTAACCTGAGATAAAAAAAATTAGGCATTTCCATGTATGCACCTAGTCTTTTGAAATGAAACATGATTGAAAAATCAATGTAAATAATAGTTCCCTCTCAAATTAGGAAATCAAAGAGTATTGTAGTTTATTGTCATACCGGACAAAAGTGTTGTATAGTTTAACGTTGTATAACAAGGACGAAAGTGAACCAATGTAAAGATATCGATTCTAGGGGTAGTTTCACGAATCAACATCATATGAGATGGAGGTGAACCGATGTGAAGAGATTGATTTTGGGCTTGAACCTTTGGAGGTTGCCTACATACCCAGCCTGGAAGGCAAGGATCAAAGTCTTCGTAGTTCAATTAAAGAATGAATTAATAATCAAGTTGTTATTGGGGACAATGACCTAAAAAATGATGTTGGGACTTACACATGGTTAGTAGCCCAGAGAGAGTGTTATGGTTGAGGTTTTCTCTAAGCTCACGTGAGTCATACTCATTGTGATAAACAAGAGGTAGCAAAAACCTTAACGATACATAGTTTAACGTCATGTAGGACATATGAAGGGACTATGCAGTTTAAAGTCTTGCAGTTAGGACTATTGGTGCTGCACAGTTTTAATGTCATGTAGCAGGGACAAAGTACAGTTTAGCGTCATGTAAGATGTATCAAGGACTTTCTGTACAGTTTAGCGTCATGTAGTTAGGACAATGGGGACAATACAGTTTAATGTCATGCTGGACATAAGTATAGTTTAAGGTCATATAGGACCTTTGATGATTATGTAGTTTAATGTCTTTCCGGACGTAAGGGACTTTCAAATAGTTTAGGGTCTTATGCATGGACCGTTTCTGTATAGTTTAACGTCGTATAGCAAGGACAAACTGGTGATGCACAGTTTAATGTCATGTTGCGGGGACAATACAGTTTAACGTCATATTGGACGAAAGGGGGACTGTGCAGTTTAATGTCATGCAGTGAGGACAGATTAGTGTACCATTTTAACGTCATGTTGGACACATTGGGGATTTTTTCCATAGTTTAATGTCATGTAGGACGAAAAGAAAAAAAAGAAAAAAAGGATGGTACAGTTTAGCATCATGTTGGACGAAAGTGCGAATAGTTTAAGGTCATATGCATAGACCGTGGATGGTGTAGTGTAAAGTCATACAGGACCATGGTTTAGTTTGAAGTCATACAGGACCATGGTGTAGTTTAAAGTCATACAGGACCTTTTAGGGAACTTTTTCACAGTTTTACGACGTGTGGGATGAAGTTGCAGTTTAATGTCATACTGAACCATTGCTATGTAGTTTAATGTCATATAGCGAGAACGAACTGGTGTCGCACAGTTTAGTGTCATGTTGGATGAAAGAGACATTCTTACAGTTTAACGTCATGTTGGACGAAAGAGACTTTCCTACAGTTTAACGTCATGTTGGACGAAAGATACTTTCCTACAGTTTAACGTCATGTTGGATGAAAGAGACTTTCCTACAGTTTAACGTCATGTTGGATGAAAGAGACTTTCCTATAGTTTAACGTCATGTTGGATGAAAGAGACTTTTCTACAGTTTAACGTCATGTTGGACGAAAGTATTTTTCTACAGTTTAATGTCATGTTGGAGGAAATTATTTTTCTACAGTTTAACGTCATGTTGGACGAAAGTATTTTTCTACAGTTTAACGTCATGTTGGACGAAAGAGTGAACCAATTGTAAGAATCTTGGTTCTGGGGACCATATTTTGTGTTTATACAAAATATTTCCTCAGAAATCTGGCATTGGTTGGAGTCAAGATGAGTTCTCCATCCATTGAGATTAATGAATAAGCTCCATTGGAGTAGACCTTATTTATTGAATAAGGTCCTTCCCATTTTGGTTCAAGCTTGGGAGGATTCTTTCCTGGTATCATTGGTGTTCTGAGAACCAATACCAATTCTCCCTGAATGAATGAACGAAGACGAACTTTTTTGTTAAAATCTCATGCTATTCGATTCTGATAGATTTCCAAGTGGTGCAAAGTGCACAATCTTTTCTCATATAACCGTTCCAATTCATTCAATCGCTTTTGGGATTGCTCATTTGTATATAACTGATCAAAAATGGCTACTCTGAGTGAGGGCAATTGAACTTCAATTGGCAAGACTGCTTCCGTTCCATATACCAACGAATATGGAGTTGACCACGTTGCATTGCGGATGGTAGTTCGATAAGCCCATAAATCATGAAAGAGTTTATTAGGCCATGATCTCTTATCTTTATCCACCATCTTTTGTAGTATATTTGAAAGAGTCTTGTTAAAGGCTTATATTTGGCCATTGGTCGCCGCATGATACCGAGATGAATGGTTGGATTTAATGTTGTATTCTTGATACAATTTCTTCACCTCAGAAGAACAGAAGTTGGTGTCGTTGTCCGTAAATATGGTATGAGGGACACCAAATATAGTAATGATGTTAGACTTGATGAAGCTAACAATGCATTTAGAACTGACTTCTTTGAGAGGTACTGCCTCTGCCCATTTGGAAAAGAAATCAGTAGCAGTAAGAATGTACTTAAACTGCTTAGTCGTAGCTGAAGGGTAAGGTCCCACCACATCCATTCCCCATGTGGAAAATGGCCATGAGTATTTAGCTGTATGAAGCAACTCTGGAGTTTGATGAATAAAGTTGGCATATACTGGGCATGAATGACACTTATTTGTGAAATTAACACAATCTTGTATCATTGAAGGCCAAAAGTATCCAAGCCTTCAAATTTGATCAGACAATCTATGTCCAGACTGGTGGGCACCACAGACTCCTGCATGCACTTCTTTCATGACATCCATTGTCTCTTCACCATCAATGCATCTGAAGAGAACTCCATCAAAACCATGTTTATAGAGAATTTTCTCTAGGTGGTTTGGGTTATTATAAAGAGTAAAATTGACCACATGTCGCCGGATTTTTTCTTTCTCGGCTCTATCAGGTGGAAGTGTTCCATTTTGAAGGTATTCCCTGATAGGTGACATCCATCCTGTATTATGACCATATAGTTCAGGAATGGGACTAATTTCATTAATTTCCTCTATTCTGGCTTGAACATAAGGTGAAATTGCACGATGGTGGGCAATACTGATGGTTGTCTCGTCCTGGTTTGGATCTGCTAGAGCTGTGGCTATATTGGCCAGCGCATCAGCTTGAGCATTTTGTGATCTTGGGACATAAGAAAATGTCGGTTCTAAAGGGAATTCCGCCATTAACTCTCTGAAATAATCATACAAAGGGATTAATTCTTCTTTTCTGATGGCATAATCCCCATTGACTTGTTTGATTACCAGGTCTGAATCACCTTTCACCTTTAAGTGATTCACTTTTTCTTGAAGCGCTAACTCCAAGCCTGTGATAAGAGCTTGGTATTAGGCTTCATTATTGGTACCACCTTCCCACAACAAAAAGGAATAAGGTAACACTGCCTTATCTGGAGAAATGAGCACAATTCCTAAACCAACTTTGTTGAATTTAGGATTTTCCATTTTCTTCCTTGTTGGACTTCTAGAAGCACCATCAAAATAAATTTCCCATGTTTGAGGATTCTCTTGAATAGAGAAAACTTCCTCATCAGGGAGTTCAATATCTGAAGACGTGTCTTCCACTGAAGGATGTTCAGTTAGGAAATCAGCCAGAGCTTGGCCCGTTATCGCCTTTTGAGACACATACTAAATGTCGAACTGCTGCAAAATAACTACCACCTTTCTAGAAGCCCTATAAGCATTGGACGAATAAGGATGAATTTGAGCAGATTATTGTGAGATACCAATTGGACCTCGTGATGTTGCAGGTAGTGTCTCAGTTTCTGAACTACAAAGATTAATGCCAGGTAGCACTTCTCAATACTTGAATACTGGGTTTCTGCTTCAAGCATAGTTCTACCGAGATAGTAGAGGCTATTTTCATTCCCAGCATCATTCTTTTGAGCAAGAAAGGCACCCAATGATCGCTCTAGAGCTGTCACGTAGAGGATAAGTGGTCTTCCTTCAACAGGTGGCATTAGTACTGGTGGACTCAAGAGGTATTTCTTGAGAACATCAAACGCTTCTTGACATTCTTCATTCCACTGGTAAGTGACTCCTTTTTTCATTAATTTGGTAAAGGGTAAACTTTTTCCTGCCAAATTGGCGATGAAACGTCGAATATAGGCTAAGTGTCCTTGAATTCCTCTTAATTCTTTCAAATTCTGATGAGGTGACATACCAAGGATTGACTTGGTCTTCTCAGGATCGACTTCAATACCATGATGGTGTACAACAAAGCCGAGAAATTTTCCTAAGGTTACCCCAAAATCACATTTTAAGGGGTTCATCTTCAAATTATGTTGTCGAAGCTTGTGGAATGTGACTTCCAAATCAGCCAAGTGATTAGAACGTTGTTTGGATTTAACCACCAAATCGTCTTCATAGCATTCAACAAACTTCCCTAAGAAAGGTTTGAAGATACAATGCATGGCGCGTTGATATGTTGCACCTGCATTCTTTAAACCAAATGGCATCACCCGGTAACAAAACACACCTTGAGGGGCTCTGAAGGCTGTAGATTCCTCATCTTCTGGGGCCATTCGGAAATGATTATATCCGGAATATCCATCCATGAAAGAAAGTACTTCATAGCCATTCGTCGCATCAATTAAGAGTTCTGTAATCGGAACTGTGAAATCATCTTTAGGACAATAACGATTAAGATCTCTGAAATCGATGCAAACCCTAATTTGTCCGTTCTTTTTCTTTACAGGGAAAATATTATCCAACCACTTGGGATACTGAACTTCTCCAACGAAGTTATCTTTGATCATCTTATCCACTTCAGCTTCAATTTTGGAAGCATAAGTTGGGTGTGTTCTTCTCGCGGCTTGCTTAAATCCTCGATGTTCTTTTGGAAAACCCAAATGATGAGTATAAACATCAGGATCAAGCCCAGGCATTTCTGTATAGTTCCAAGCAAAAATATATTTATTTTCATTTAGAAAATAAATATACATCTCTTGCTCTTCAAGGGTCATGGCCGCACTAATTAAAGTGGGGCATGGATTTTTCTCTGTACCTAGATTTATTTCTCTGAGTTCATCCACAGTGGTAGAGATACCCTCTTCAAATGCTGGAGGAGCATCTCTAAGATCTTCCTCTTCCTCTTTATCACATGCTATTTCTTCCGTTTCTACTTGCATAGTAGATGAAAAAACGAAATTTTCATGATCATAAGAGATGTCAAAATTTTCACATTTTGAAGAAGAAGCTTCCATTTCCGACCCTATTGATAATAAAGGGTCTTCTTTGGGAAATAAAGAGGAGATGATGGATTGATAATTGACATCATTATTCACCTCCGATGTTGCTATAACTTCTTCTGGCCTGATTGGCGAAGTATAGACCTGTTGTATTTCAGCAGATGAAATGAAAACGCCACCACTTATGCTTTCATCACTATTTGGTAGGTTACCAATTTCTCCCATGTTGTTTGGCTCGATTGTTGTAATTGACCTTATGGATATTTCCATAAGAGTATTTTGATTTGGGCCTATTTTTTCAATTTTACTGATAGGTAACACATAATCTGTACTCACATGTGTAAATGGATTTATTTGAATCTTCTCCAAACCATATGGAGCATTAACTTTGGTAATTTCCTTTATTGTAGATTTCTCTCTTCCCTTCATGTGATAAAATTCTGCCTCAATGTATTGAGACTCACATGTCTTGAACGGGGCCTTATCACCATACAATGTTCCAACTTGACCATTGAAACAGTATTTGAGACATTGATGGTATGATGAAGGGATAGCCGCATGCTGATGTAGCCAGGGTCTTCCAAGCAAGACATTGAAAGCTGAGTCTTGATCAACAATCCTGAAATCTGAATTGGATACAAGATCTCCAAACTGAGTTCTAAGTGTAACTTCGCCCAGTGGTTCTTGTTCATTTTTATCATATCCTTGTAAAATCATGGTAGAAGGAGATAAATCAGATTCTGTGAGGCCCAATCGACGAAGTGTACGAATGGGCATGAGGTTGACTCCTGAACCATTGTCAATGAAATCTCTTCGGATATCTACACTATTGACTTTTCCAGATAAGTACAGAGGTTTTATGTGCCCATGCACAACATCATATTCATCTCTATTAGTAAAAGATATCACTGCATGGCATTCTGCAGGATTATTCTCTATGTGATAGACTTCAGCTGCAGCAATTTCAGCTTCAAACTCATGAGGACTTGACAAAGCTTCGATGAGTGCTTCCTGAAGAACTTTTGATAGATTCAAAGCATCCAAAATTGATAAATTGGCTGGTACTTGGGCCAAGTGTTTCAATATATCATTCTTTTGATCTAGAGGTCTAGGTTTCCCAACAGGAATATGCGGTTTAGCAGGTACCTTGGAAGCTGATGTATCTTGTATTGGGATAGAATTTGGAAACATCCTTGGTTTTGGAAGATTAGACTGATTAGATCCATTTACTTGCTGAGATAAAGAAGATGGAACCTTCAATTGGTCTTCCAAAATAATTGTGCCAAGACTGAGTTGGCTATTGGCAGAAGAACTTGCTTGTACTTTTTGAGCTCGCTGAAGGGATCTACCATGAGTTTCTGCTGCATACACAGTGCTAGCAGGGGTAGAATTGGAGTAGTGGCTTCGGAAAGATCCACGTCTTCCCCTGTATCCTGAACCTCTAGAACTTCCTTGGATTCCCTTATTTGTTACAGGGAATTCAGGCTCATCAAAATTGAAATTACGACTGGAATACGGATCTGTTAATTGAATCATATTAACAGAACCGAAGATTAACTCTTCGTCTGATAAAGACTCTGCTTGATTAGCCTTTTTAGGTTGTGCCGTTTGATGGGGCGGTGCCCGTGGCTTTGACGTAGATGGCATAAAGTCTTCCAGATTCAAAGACAATTTAGGCTTTGACACATACTCATCTTCTTCTGATTCTTTTTTCTTCTTTAAATCAAGCCATTTCTTTGAGGACTTTCCCTCTGATGAAGAGGGTTTTACCACAATATTCATGGTAGAAGACACAATTGGTTTCTTTAATTGTGTTCGCAAAATGGAATGATTCCGATTGATTGTCTTTCTGACCATCCAATCATCATACTTCTGTGCATTTCTGCTTTTGACTTCTTGCCATTCACCTTCCTCCTCTGGAACTGTAGCAGTAACACATGCTACCTGAGTCGAAGAACCATTCAACTTGACTTGTCCCAAGTCGACCATCTTTTTCAGGAGGTCTTTGAAGACAAAACACTCCTCGATGTGATGCCCTAACATTTGATGAAAGGGACAATAATTGGGACGGTCTTCATCTCCTTCCTTGTTTGGCCTCTTGGGCACTGGTAATTGAACCAAATTATTTTCCAGAGCTGAAATGAAGTAACCAGGAACCTGCTCATTTCGGAAAGAGTATGTTTTACTCTTCAAATCCTCAAATTGTTTTCGTCGTTGATCTTTTTGATCAATTGTACGAAACGGCCTTTGTTGTTGGTGTTCAGGAGGTGGAGCTCTTCGAGAAGATGAAGGTTTTGAAGTAGAAATAGGTACAGGCGCTTGTTTAAGAATAACTGTAGCAGTTTCCACTTTACCCATTCTCCTTCCTGGAGCTGATGGAATTACATGAGATTTAGCCTTAGCCTGTATAAGGGAATCTTCAATCTGCTGAGCGATTGAAGTAAGATCTCAAAACCCTCCTGTGTATTTCACAGGGATCAATGGCGTGTGTAATTCGTCACGCAAATTTTTCACACAGATTGGCAACAGATCCTCCTGAGGAAGTGCTAAACTCAGGGAATATGTTAATCCCTTCCAGCGAGCAATGAAATCAGAGACTATTTCATTCTCCCTTTGCTTGCAGTTTGTAAGATCAAAAACTATCATTTTTGGCAAAGTTGAGATGAACTGAAGAAGGAATTTTTGGCGAAGATCCTCCCATCCGATGATTGACTAGGATTGCAAGCTTGTATACTAGACAAAAGCTGGTCCTTGCAAGGTTCGCATGAAGTATCTGAGTTTCACTGCTTCTTGCTGTTCTGGAGTTCCCATCATAGGATCAAAACAAAACACGTAATGTGTCAAATGTTGTTCAGGGTCGCCTGATCCATTGAAAGTAGGGAAAACAGGGTTTCCAAAACTGGATGGAGGAGAAATTGAATCTACCCATTCAAGTTAAACTTTCTTTTCTGGTTGAACTTGCGCCATTTTCCCTTCCATAGTTTCTAACCGAGCTGTTAATAACTCAATAGTAGTTATCAACTTTTTAGAAACATCCGGTTGAACTTGGTCTTGGGTAGGTGAAATAAATGGAGCTTGGACAGACGTGGTGGTTGGTGCTGCAACTGATGGTAGCACTGTCAACCATTGTTGCACTTGACCCATAGGATTAGACCTCTGAGGGTGCACTGATAAAAGAGGATATTCCTGATCCATCTCAGTAACTGCAACAAATTCCTTCGGCTATCGGACTCCAGCATTCTTAAGAAGAAGACTACTCTGAAGTAGTTCTGCATTCAACCTTCTTAATTCTTTCATTTCTTCCTCCTGTTGTGGAAACCTTTGCTCTAATGAGAGAGATTGACCTTCTCCAGAGGAAGGATATGTAACCTGATTCTTTCCCTTCCCTTTGTTGGATACTTTTTGGAGAGAGGGAAGTGGATTACCTAGGTTCTGAGTAATCCTTTGACTTCGTGTACGCACACCTTCTTCATTTTATCGGTGCGTACATTTTCTTGAGCAGGACACTCTTCATCTGAGTCCCCTGAGTGAACCTCCTCTGGTGGATTAGCAACAACGGCATTGATGACATTGATTGATGCATAATGCATCGCATCCCTTCTATCAACATTTCTGTGATATTGTCTTCTTTCATGTCTTTGATGAGACATTGCCTTTTGTTGATTCAATCTTTTAGGAACTTTTTGATGAGCTATAACTTGGAGGGAATCTCCTGATAATTTGGCTCTTCATTCCTCTTGTGGATTCTTCCCCAATCGAGAAAAGACCGACATTCTTTGAGGAGGGGATTGATGATTTGAAAGAGTCTCCAGTCTTGTGAACTGGGGATGTTCCTGTTGTTTCCGCTCAACTCCTCGAATCCCATTTTTTGAATTTGAGGGTTGGGTTAAAGAATTCCCCAGTCTGACAAGCTGGGGTGGTTCTTGACATGCTATGTCTGAGACCTTCTTAAAATCTCTCTTGATCTTGCGAACCTTAGTTCGGAAATTAGATGGATACATTAACCTGTATCCACTTTTATCACCTGGTTCAATAGACCGTTGGATGATTTCTGAAATTTCTGTCATTTGATGATGTGTTTGCTCTATACAAGAGGCTTGTGCAATATTCTCGCCTACTTGATGTAGGAGAAATTCAACAACTTGTTCCCTATATGCTTGATTTTAAGAGGAACTAGTTGAAGCATGTTCTTGAGCAAGCTTTTGATTACAAACAAATCCCATTGACTGTGGCTGGTCATGGGAAATAACATTGCATGAGACCATTTTCGGCGGGCTTTGCTGACTGAAAAGCACTGTGAAATGTAGTGATCCATGAACACCCCATCCTCTGATATGAACACCAAATGGGGAATTGACAACTAACTGATGCAATTTTCTTAGTGCGCCAAGGCATGAACGTTGTAGGGTTCTCTGCTGCTTTTCAGCCTTAGGATACCGAGATACTGATAGAGATGCCAAATCAATCTAACGTTGTAGCCCATCTATTATCTTAAGATGATTTTCATATTCATCATAAGATAATACCTTCTTCTTTAATTGACAAAGAGTTTTCCATATGTTGAGACGAATAACATGGATCCCATCATCCGTCAACATTTTTGGAATGTCATACTGGGAGTCAGCCAAAGGCCAAAACATGACTGGTACCTCACCTTTCGCCAATTTTTTTCTCATGTTCAGCATTTACTCTTCATCATTAAATGAAGATTATTCTACCTGTTTTGACCAGAGTTGGTGTTTCCTTGTTGTTTCATCGGATTCAACAAGATTGGTAGAGAGATCATTGATCAAACTAGAAGATGCATGACTTAGGGGTAGTTCAGAGAATGACCTACACCCTGGGATATCTTCTGATTGATAAAGTATTTCACTTGCTAGAGATAAAGCATCAGACATGACTGGTTTCGTATTTGCAAGTGCCTCAAGATAAGAGGTCTTTCTCGGCACTACATTGTCCACTGGATTATTTTCCAGGAAATGTGAATCACTACTGCGGAGAGGAATTTCGCAGCGAAATTCATCATCATGGGGAGGACCACCATAATGGGTTATAGCAAAAGATGAGATCTCTTTCTCCTTGGTCTTCTGACCACACAAGGGGTTCATGTGGCTCTCATCTGAAGACGAAACTTCAAGATTGACCGAATTGTCACGAAGCAATACTTCATGAGAAAGTGTCTGTTGAAGACCTTCGGAATTGATTTTCCCGTTATTGGGAACTGAGGGAGTAGAATCTTGAATTCCAACAGATAAATGTTTGAGGGCTTCAAGAACTCCAGCATCGAGAAAGACCTTGTTACAGATTGGCCTTTGATCTCCTGATTGTGCTGGGTAGATCTTTTTCTTAGATTCCTTCTTACTCGCTTTGGAAACCACTTGTTGACGAAAGTGGTTGCTCTGAGCAGGTTTATGTGCCTGATCAGGAAAAATGGTCAGGTTAGGCTGACGATCTTCACTCAAATCAGGTGTATGTGCCTGACTTGGTTGTCCGTATGATATGGGGGAATATGCCCCATAACCCTCTTGGACTGGAACAGATGTGTGTGTCTGTTCCAGAGTGAATCATTGATGTGTCACTCCACTGCTAGGGATAGATTTATGTGTCTTTCCCTGAGATGATGTTGAAGCTGTTATGATATCCAGGCAAGCATCCAGAATATGAGCAGGAATTTGCTTCTGCTCTTTCACCATTGACAAAATATGCTTGGTGACTTCAGCTGCCAGAACGGGGATATACGTCCATTCCAGGCTTGTAGTAGGTGTATGTGCCTGCTCCTGTCCTCATTTTCCTATTAGTGAATCCTGACAGTATTCAAGTGTGTGGGCAGAGAGTTGAGTCTGCCTCCTGTTTGTCATCGGAGCTTTCCGACTGAATTCTCCGTGCGCTACCAAGCAAGACTGTTGGTAGGCTTGATTAGTATTAGCAGGTGTATGTGCCTGCTGATTACACTTCGCCAAATGCGGTTGACGAGATCCATCATATGTAGTAAGACGAGCCTGCTGACTAACTGATGATGTATAAGCAGCTGTATGTTCCTGCCTATAGTACTCCGCCGGAATTGCCTGGCGGGATTGGCGTGATGCTGCCAGACGAGTCTGCTGGACAGCGGAATTAAAATGGGCATGTGTGTGTGCCTTCTCGTTGTTCGCCACCAAGTTAGGTTGGTGGACTTCTCCGGAGATGGCAGGGATGAGAACCTACCCATTGTTAACCGGATTCCGCCTCTGGCGATTCGTCTTGCCTGCTCGGGTTCGAAGAACCTGAGCCGAACGCCTGGAGTCGGTACCCTCATCATGTTGAGGGCGCACTGCCGCACGAGTCTGGCGGTGATTGTTGATGGGAGACCTCGGGAAGGACTCTTGTATTCTTGAATTAAGGTCCTGAGGGACCTGCTCATTCACTTCCTCAGAGTAAGGGAGTGAATGGAAATTGCGTTCCGGGGATAACGACCCAAAACGGTTGGAGATGGTAGTTAGCACCGCCATCCTCTTGATCACTGGTCATTGTTGTCCGGACGACCTGTGTGATTTGTTCGCTTGGAGGGCCTGTCGGGTAGCCTCCAGAGTTGGGATGGTACCATGTTGATGGTACTCCTTAACCAGCGCATTTGATACCCAGCGTTGAAGATGCTGAGTAGGTGATGTCATCCTCAGAGCGGATGACGATCCAGTAGGAATAGCAGCATTTGTATTTGCAGCAGTATTATTCACAAGTGTGAATTTGAGAGCAGCCATTATAGAAATACATAAGATCTTAGAAAAGAGTGCCTATTTGATATAACATACATAATCAAGATAAATTCAGCCACTTCATCCTTTGGATGAGCACACATGTCAATGATTGTTTTTGTTATCCCTCTTACTGACTTTTTAATAGGGGCTTTAACAAATAGGTAAAACATCACTTTAACTTGGTTAAGGATTCACGTTGGGTTCACCATTTTTTTTTCCTCGGAATTCGAGGATGACCTCCCCGATGGGAGATTCAAACGTTCCGATCGGTTTCTATCGGGTTTGTTCGTAGAACCGGAAACATCCAATGATTCCACATCCATTTGGACCTACATTCCAAAGGTAGGCGCTCATTAGTTTGTGGACTAATGAGGCTTAGGAACTTGCATTGGTCGAGAGGATGGGAGGTCGGACTCATCACACCTTTTTGAGGGGAATTATTGTCTACTCTAGGACTCTCTTTATAGATTTAAGTTATGTTCGTGAATCCTTATTACATTACCAAGTATAAAATGAGATTTCCTTTAGTTTTAACAATAAATGATTAAATATGTAAGAAATTTAGATAATCTTTTATATGTATTCGAGGTTCTTCATCAATAGAAAATCATCTGTATCTATTTAGAGATTCTTGGTCAATGGTATCCTTCAAAACATTTATATAAAAGTCTCTTGGTCATTATGATGACCAGGCTGGTTTTAAAACCACTCAGTGGGGCACTTGAAGTTTATCGTCATTCAGAAGGACATGGATTATTTCAAAGTTGGGATCGAACCCGCAGATGGGCTACCTACGTATCCTTTGTTTTGGAAAAGGAATCAGAACCCACGTAGTTCGAGAAAGGGAGTATGATGTTTATGATTGATGGCTCAAAGAAGGATGTCATAATTACTTTTACTCTCTAAGCTCACGTGAGTCATGCTCGGTGTGAGAAACAAGAGGTATTGGTAATAAAATAGACAATTGGGCCATGAAAGATGTAATCATAAGAAATTATTTGGGGCTTATGTATGTATGACTGCCCAGATAAATGAAGATTATGATTTAATTAAGGGAGAAAATCCCGAAACAGGGTCCATAAAGGTATATGTGCTTCATGGAGATTTGAATACTCTAACTTGGGACTTATTCCTGAAAAGGAAACCCAGATTAGGAGAGGATTGTTGATTGGGTTTTACTCCTGAGAAGGAATCCCAAATCAAAGGTAAATTAGGACCGGTTAAAGAGAAATTAAGGGACTTGGGGCTTGCTCCTGAAAAGGAAGCCCAAAATTTATGACTGGGGCTTATTCCTAACAAGGAAGCCCAGGTTAGGGGACATGTGGTTTATTCTTTAAAATGAAGCCCAAAAATTATGACTGGGACTTATTCCTGAAAAGGAAGCCCAGGTTAAGGATTAAGGTTTGGGGCTTACTCCTGAGGAGGATGCCCAGATTTGGGAACTTTAAGAATTTGGGGCTTACTCCTGAGGAGGATGCCCAAGTTTGGAGGACTTAGGACTGGGGATTATTCCTGAAAAAGGAGACCCAGGTTAAGGAATTATGACTAGGACTTATTCCTGAAAAGGAGGCCCAGGTTAAGGAATTATGACTAGGACTTATTCCTAAAAAGGAGGCCCAGGTTATGGATTGAGGTTTGGGGCTTACTTCTGAGGAGAATGCCCAAATTAAAGGGCTTATAACTGGGGATTATTCCTAAAAAGGAGACCTAAGTTAAGGATTCTCTTATCTTAAAGGATGAGGTTGAATGAATGAACTCTCAATCTTTAGTGTATAAATCACTATGATTTGATAGATATTCCACAGAATTCCTTTCAGATAAGAAAGTCAAATCAAGAAATCATGCCATAAATGGCTTTGAAGAGTATCTTGAAGACTGAATCTTGAATAGGAAAGGTGAAATGGCTTAAGAGGGGTAAAATGGGCAAGATGGGCACCCAAAAAAAAGGCAGGGGCGTGCAAGTCTTGAAAGGCGCGCAAGTCTTATGTGGGCATGCAAGTATTGGTCGCGCAGGTATACCTGCGCGACATGTGTGGTACTTGCGCGATTTTCAACCAGCATTTGAAATATTTGAGAGACTCTTTATTAAAGCCTTTAGAATCCTCTTGAGGTTCTTCCAGTAAAGGGACGCGCAAGTTCTATCAAATGATTAAAGGTGGCACGCAAGTGTGGCCACTTCCCTTAAGGGCTGGCCACTCAGGCGGGCAAGTGTTGATGCGTTTCAACACTTAGGCCTTCCTCCTTCTCTTTAGATCTTCCTTTCTAGGTAATAAATTACCTTAGAAGTGTTCCGGAAGCTTTGAGAAGAGACTTGGGCGTTGGGAGCTTAAATATGAGTTTCTGGAAAAAAATCTTCCTCGAATGGGGGGCCCACAGGGTCTATTTATAGGCAGGAGAAGACTCTGGGCGGTTACCGGGCGGTTATCACTTAGGTCGCGCAAGTGACTTGCGCGCCAAAGTGCGTCGTGCAAGTCCACTTGCGTGACCATGAGGAAACTTGCGTGGAATATTGGAAAATTTCTCCTTGTTTATCTCTCTGTCGATTTTTGATGTTTTCTTCAAAGGTCGAACCATTTTGGACTAAGGTATTTCCTTTTTTTCAGTCGTTAGACTCTGTGACGAAAAGGAGCGTCAATAGGGTTGTATTGCAAAGTGATATATTGTTGAGAAAGCCATTGGATTCTATACTAAATACCTGTTTGGTGTGGAAATCACTAGTCTATCAAAATCTTGTCACACTGGGTAGCTTGCGAGTGAAGGAATTTCTAGAAGAGATGTTGTCACAATCAATATTACAGATCAGGATCAAGACCACCTTTACATTTTTCATAAAAATTTAGAGGTTGACCCATATGTCAAAACTCACAAATAAATTATTAGGCATTTGAATCCATCAAAGGCTGGAAAATGGATATCAAATACACATAATCTAATGTTTATAGGATAGTTTCAGGACTATATATTTAAGCAGTCAAATGAAAATCCAGAATCAATTTCAGAACGAATTTTATGGTTATCCGGAGGACCAAGTGTATATGTATTATCTTATAATGCTTATGTAATTAATGGTTATACATTCTATACTAATGAACATGATGAAGACAGTAACATGAAAAATAGTGGAGTTACACTTGTGGATGAAGTTATACAGGTTTTTTGGTACTAAGGATAGAAATCCAATTTATACAAATATTTCATGCTTTGGAATTATCAAACAAATATTGGAGTTGGATAAAACAAACTTCCAAGTGATTATTTTTCAACACAAGTTGGTTTATAATAGGAGTGTTGATAAAATAGATGAGTTACTATTCATGAATGTTGATTTCAATAAGGAAGGGTACAAAGATGAACCATTTATAATGACATCATAGGATGTACAAGTATTTTATGTTACAAATCCAACAAACCCAAAGTTGTCAATTATTCTGTTATCGACCAAAATTACAGAAGGTTCGGATGAAAATTCAATAAAGGATGGACATTTCATTGGGACGTCACAATCATTTCACAGTAGTCCCAATGTAGAAAGTGTTTTGTATGTTATAGGAGACCACAATGAAGGGATTTGGATAGTCAATAGAGGGGTCAAATCCCTTCATCCTTTAAAAAAAGTGTTCAATAATCAGGTTATATAATTTTTGTAATATACATCATGTTACCTTATGTTATTATTTTATTTTTGCTATTTTTATGTAATATAAATTAAATGTTAAACCACTTCTATAGATAATTACTTCTGCACATGATAATACTCCCAATCCCGAGGCACAACAGGTCTCTCAACCTTTTGTTGCTCGTATTGTAGAGGGACAACAGGTTTCTCATCCTATTGATAATGATGGTACTCATGCAGAGGTACAAGCACCATCTGTGCAGAAGTAAAAAAATCCTTAAGGAAAAAGTGAAAGGAATAAAATACAAGGTTAGATGGAATAAGAAGATCTAGTATGTTAACCCCAACAAGGCCTTGTTCACTAGTTATATTGGAATCATCACTCGAAAATGTGTTCCAATTGATGTATAGTCATGGCACCATGTTTTCACTGGGATTAAGACACTGATGTAGAGAGATATTATGGTAACATTATGATATCATTTCTTTAATTTACTAAAAATTAAAATAATGAAACATTTAATTACTCTTCATCATCCCTTTTTGAGTGCATTTATAGTGGATGACTTGCACAAGGACTTTGTATTAAGGGTTACTGGAAGAATTCACATAGGCTTTTGCACAATTTTAATGAGGTGTTATCTTAAATATACTGAAGGGAAAATAAACCCACACCCACCTCCTATTTATGAACACCTGATAACCCAAGGAGTGTGGGATGTGTTTAATAGTCTCCATGTGGAGTAGTCTTTTCAGGTACATTGTGTATGGTAATACATTGTTTGATGATATGTGTATTCATCACTTTAATTGGCAATTTTTTGTTTATAAAATAGAAACTAAGTGCTGAAAATAAGGAATGAGCAACAAAACCAGCGTACCCCTACCGTAAAGCAGGAATGGGGTATGATTCACTTGAAAGAAAATTAGTACATATTTTAAATCTACCATAATACTTTTATGTGACATAAAAAAACATCATAACTATGTTCCTCTATTTATATACAGATTGATGAATCCAAATCCAAATTCACTTCTATCCCATTCCATGTACTATGGAAGGAGGTGCGTGTAAATAAATATGGGATACTAATAAATGAAAACACACAAAAAGTTTGGGAAACATGTGTAAGTATGAAATAATAATAATAAATTCTTTAAATTGATATTACATAATAATGATTACTTGTTTTCCTATATTTTCTATCTGAAATATTCATAGGAATCAATAACATCCAAACTAGATATAGACATACTTTTGGTGACCTTGAAGTGGGCAGAAAAGTATGGTCGCATCAGAGGTGCGGCTTTTGGTGTGACACTTTGAACATTTTTTAAGAAAAAAACAAGGGGAGGATCAAAGTGAAGAAATCAAATTAATGAGAGAAGTGATATCTATCCTTGAATAACATATTAAATTGTAGAGAGAGTTAATGTAAAATATAATGGTGGGGGAAGATAAGAAATCACTCAAGAACAAATAGTGTGTGAAGATCCATCCCCACCCCACTAGCTTTGAGGTGAGCCATTCCCCTCAAAAACCTGTCTTAACTGAGGCAATCAATGTTCTAATAATTGTTTTTGTGAATTTTTAATCAGATAGACACGGATACCTTTCTTGTACTGATATTGTATAAGGTAAAAATGACTGTGATTTATATCTATCAACACCCACACATTTCCTTGTAGAGAGGGATACAATGTTCAATATCCAAAACACCATGTTATACAATAGACTACATCCAAAAGGTCATGTAAAAGTTTTGATCAACTTATCCCATGAGCCAAGGGCCGATCTACCTATTACAATTGCTAATGAAGATATTCATAAGGTCGAACAAACTCTTAGAACATTCATCACATGGCCGTCCCATCTTGTAAAAAAATGTCGACAAGGAGGTATTCATTTACAATTTATTTTTCAAGATAAACCTTTTAATGAAAAAAAGTATGAACCGATGAATGTTATTACAGACAGACATAGGGAAGGGGTGAAAATAAATAATGGATAAACCCATATCAAGGATCAACCAACCAATCAAAATGATCTACCAAAATCACATTAAACCCACTCGTTCTATATCCACATTTATTATCATTGTAGGATTATGTGAATACGAATTTGAAAGATAGTGGGGTTCACACAATTATTTTTTATGAAAATATGTACAAAGGGGAAGATCTAGATTTCAATAGTGTTGACAATGTAAGTGAAATCTTTGAGCATGATTAGCTAGGTGGCTTATTTGTAAATGCATACATGAGGTATGTTATCATGATTTGATTTTCCAAAAGTCGGTATACATTGATAATTAAGACTAAATACATTTCATATTTTTAAGAGGTGTATATATGATAAAAATTAAATGGATTTCTCCATGAACAAAAATTTGGACTCTTTATTCCTCACATCACCTCTATAGAACAAAAAGAAATAGAATCTAAGAAAGGGGTTCAAATAGTGGTGGGACTACTCAAATCATTTAACAACAAAACTACGGATGACAAACTCTTCTTAATACCAATGATGCATGGGGTAAAATTCTACAATTTAATCATTTCAAATATATTTTAATTTCATTCATTACTTATTATTTTTTGTGTTTTTAGGAAGCATTAGATGCTCATTATGATCAATTTGGATACTCCAGATGTTTATTTATTTTATTCAATGCATGGTTATCCAACAAACCAACCACACACGATGGCATTTGTCAATTTTTAATACACTACATCCAAAATTTTAGAACTAAACATCTAGTTATATAATTTTTATTATATTTTAATGAGGATTATGTTATAATATAGAGGTGTGTGAATATCGTATATATCATGTAATGAGGCTAGGGGAAAAGTAAAAGAAATATCACAAGTACTACAACTGGATACAAATCAGGGTATATGTAATAAGATTTCACTATCCAAATACATATAAAAAAAATTACTTATTTTTTTCAATGTTTATGTAGTGTCTGAAACAAACAAATGATAAAGACTATGGTTATTATGTTTATAAATTTTTGAAATAAATTGTATTATATGAATAAATCAACATCATGGAAGAGGTATTTTCAAAGATAATTACTATTTCATTTAAAATATTTATTAATCCTTTATGTATTTATATGTTTTCAGTACTACCATGACTGTTGAAAATACTCAAATTCATAAGATGATATATATTTGTTTAGAAACAAATGGGAATCATACCTGGTGGAAGAATGTATAGAAATATCATGAATATGTTATTCGTATGACTCGAAGTGTCTATTTTTATTTAAAATTGTCAGTATTTTTAGTAAAAAGAACAAGTGCCATACTGAAAACTAAGCAAATGCATTATTATTGTTTTGATACTTTAGTAGAATGATCCATAAGTCACTTTTTATGTGTAGGAATCAACCACACTTGAATCTCTAACACATGGTGTGACAGTTATGACTTTAAGTGTGTATTTTTATCATAAATTAACAATAAATTTAGAAAAAATAAAAAGTGACATACTGAAAACTAATCAAATGAATTTTTATTGTTTTGATAATTTAGAAAAACAATAAATAATTCAATTTTGATGTGTAGTAATCAACCACACTTCAATCCGATGAACGATGTGACCGATAAGACTAAAAGTGTCTGTTATCAATTTAAAATTGATATTTTATCTCAAAACATGTCACTCACTAAAAACCAAGAAAACTCACTCTGATTGTCTTCATAATTTAGTAAAATGATTCATAAGTTCTTTTTGACATGTATGAATTATTCTCATGTCAAACTGACATACGATGTGACCGATATGACCCAAAATATGGGTTTCTAGTTTTAAAAGATGTTTTAGTAAATAAACACAATTGGAATACTAAAAACTGATAAAAGACATTTTTATTATTTTGATACTTTATTAAACCTATATATAAGTAATTTATGATGTTTAGAAATTAATTTCACCTCAATATGATGCATGGTGTGACCAGTGTGACATAAAGTGTCTCTTTTTATTTAAAATTGACATTAATTTTAGTAAAAAAACACAACTGGCATACTAAAAACTGAGAAAACACATTTGTATTGTTTTGATAATTTAGGAAAACGATTCATGAGTCATTTATGATGTGTAAGAATCAACCTAACCGCAATAAAACACACAATGTGACTGGTATAAATCCAAATGTGTCTTTTTATTTAAAATTGACATTAATTTAAGTAAAAAAACAACTGACATACTGAAAAATGAGAAAACGCATTCAAATTGTTTTAATAATTTAGGAAAATGATATATGATTCATTTTTGATGTGTAAGAATCAACCTCACCTCAATATGATACATGGTTTGATCGGTATGACTAAAAAGTGTTTGTTATCATTTTAATATTTACATTTTATCTCAAAAAATGTCACTCACAAAAAACCAAACAAACGCTTTATGATTGTCTTCATAATTTAGTACAAAGATTCTTAAGTCCATTCTGATGTGTATGAATTATTATCACATAAAATTGATGTATGATGTGACTAGTATGACTCAAAAAGCATGTTTTTAGTTTGAAATGATATTTTAGTAAAAAAAACGCAACTGACGTACTGAAAACTGAGAAAATGCAGTTGGATTATTTTGATACCTTAGAAAAATGATCCATGAGTAATTTTTGATGTGTAGGAATAAACCACACCCCAATCCAAAGAATGATGTGACAATTATAAATCTAAATGTGTTTTTATTTAAAATTGACATTAATTTAAGTAAAAATAATAAGTGACATATTGAAAACCAAGAAAACACATTAGGATTGTTTTGATACTTTAATAAAATGATCCATGAGAAATTTTTGATTTGTAGGAATCAACCTCACTACAATATGATTCACGGTGTGACCAGTATGACTAAAAGTGTTCGTTATTAGTTTAAAATTGACATTTTAGCTCAAAAAGTTTCACTCATTGCAAACCAAGAAAACACCCTCTGATTGTCTTCATAATTTAGTAGAGTGATTTTTAAGTCCTTTTTGACGTGTATGAAGATGACTCACCACAAACCGATGTACAATGTGACCAGTATGACTCAAAATGGGTGTTTGTGGTTTGAAATGATATTTTAGTAAAAAAACACAACTAGCGTACTGAAAACCGAGAAAACCCATTTGGATTATTTTTATACTTTAGAACAACAATCCATGAGTCATTTTTGACATGTATAAATCAACCACACCTCAATCCAACAAATGATGTGACCGGTATAAATCCAAATATTTCATTTACATTTTATATTAATTTTAGTAAAAAAACAAGGGACATACTCAGAACCAATCAAACCCATTCGGATTGTTTTTATATTTTAGGGAAACAATCCATAACTCATTTGTGATGTCTATGAATCAACCCTACCTCAATATGATGCATGGTGTGACCTGTATAACTCCAAATGTGTCTTTTTTATTAAAAAAATACATTTTATTAATGTATTCATTCATATTAATGTTTAATTTATTTCTTTATAGTATTACTAACATAATATTTGTTTTCTTATATAGGTGTAACATTTTTCTTGATTTGGGATGATTTTTTAAGTAACTAATACCATGGGCGCAGATTTTTGAGAGGGGGTCATGGATGTCAAAGGATGAAAAATTAATGTTTTTAACTTTTTTTGGATAATTATAAATTTAATTGTATAAAACACTGTTTGAAATGTATATAGAATTATTTTCCAAACACTCGTGTGCACTGATTTGTTCTTGTGTGTACTATTGTGTGCAATTCTATGTTCTTGTGTGCGCTGTGTAGGTGTTATTTTGTATAGGTTGTGTGTGTGTGCTATGCAGGTGTTGTTGGTGGGTGTGTTGTTTATATGTGCAGGTGAAACCGGTGGGTGTAGTATTATATAAACAGCATGTCATGGGTTTCTAGGCCTTTATCAGCACTATTTTGATTGATGATAAAGGCATCCTTTATTGGCACTAAATAAAGTGTTGATAAAGTGGTCCTTTATCAGCACTAAAAATAGCACTGATAAAATGTGTCCTTTATCCGTGCTAAAATATCACTAATAAAGAGGGGAATTTATCAGCTTTTTTTAGAGCTGTTAAAGGGGACCCCCCCCCCCATATTTGCTGAGATTAATAGTGCTTTTCTAGTGCTGTTAAAAGCATTTTCTAGTGCTGATAAAAGCTTTATCTTTAGTAGTAGAAGTTTTCCATCAAAAATTGACATAGGAAAATCCTAGAACCCATATATAATCTTTTCACATTAATTTTATAATGATTTTATATTAAATCTAAAAAAATAGTACCTGGTCTAAGTATAATTCTATCATGAAGATATTGATCATTTGAAACCCCTTTTCAGATTACCTTTTTTGTGTTTGTAGGATCCAAGTGTAAAATCCCTCTAGTGGTAATACACCAGTGCTTCTTTGATCTCTAAAAAATCATTGATATAACATTGAATACTAACATGGTAGATCAATAATCTTGTTTTTTTCATCCCGATCACTACAAGATCCTTCATACTTGAAGGAGTTCTTCTTATTCTTGGGTGGAGAGAAGAAAAAATTTGAGAGAGAAGTAAGTTGTGACCAACGATTCTCAATTTTCAATTATTTGATTAACCCTACAAAATAGACATAACCATTTATTTATAGAGCTAGGATTTAGGTTAAAGTATTATTTGATTACATATCATTCCTTAAATAATATAATAAACAATTTCTAACCCCATCCCATAATAATATTAACTTTATTATTATTTTATAGTTTGTGTTAACTGATCCAATGATAAATATTATTTTATCATCTTGTAAATTAATATTTATCATTGGACGCAACCTTGATACATTTTTTCTTATTTAAATTTATTGAATACCTAAATAAATATTTAACTAGACATTTTATTCATAAATAAATATTTTATTCACATTTCAGTGAATAAATATTTATTAAATGTTCAATAAATATTTTTGATCGATACTAGAAAATTTTGGGATCCGAGCAAACTCGGTCCTTAAAAATATATTAAAAGATTAAAAATTTTCATTATAAAAGGAATGTTATAAGGACAAGTTTTAACATCCCTGCACACATCCACATCAATAACAGATGATAAATAAACTAGAGTCACAAAGTACTGCATCGAGATCACCTCTAAATTTTTCCTTTTGGAAGGAGAATCGGCAACTTGATTGGCCTCCCTATATACATGCATAACATTCACACTTAAGTCATTTAACTCATGAAGACATTAAATCTAGGAAGAAGTAAAATTCCATGGAATTGCTTTGGAGTGTGATTTCAGTGCTTCCACTGCTAATGTAGAGTCATATTCAACCCAAATGGTCCTTCACCCATGAAGAAAAACATAATGACTTGCATGAATGATGGCCCACAATTCAACTTAAAAAATAAATACCATTACCAAGGTCAACTGAAACAATTATTTTGTGACCCTATGGGATTATTTCTCATTAGAATTAGTTGATCTTGTGCAATGTCTAATATTACTGTCTAGCAATAGGTTAAGGCACACAAGTTAAATAACTTAATGTCGAAATGTAAAAAATTGCATATGAACGCTTTTTGTGTAATATATTTCCTTTATCACATTATCTCATCAAGCTTGTTGCACATCTATGTCATCAACCTATATGAATGATATGTCTTTCTTTGACTATCTGAAATAAACACATCGTTACACCATGGTCATGGAATTTAATATGAAAGTTCTATTTCAATCAAAGGATTAGGATATAAACTTCCATAAATATGGAAGGGAAAAATCCTTCCTGGACTTATCTATTAATAGAATTTCATTTGTGATGCACCCAATGTTCCCTACTTCCCAAAAACATATGGTGTCATAGTTTTGGTCAGTAAATCTAAGTGTGTGAGTCATGAAATTCATTAATGATAATCTTAAAGTTTATGGACCATTACATATGCTCACATATAGAAATATCCGATGAAAACAAAAAATGTGTAATTCTTACTGGTGAGTTTGTTCTCATAATCACTTATCTTATATATTACCAAGTGTAAACTTCATGAGAAGTCTCATCCACTTACGAATACTCACACCTGACAATCAACATATTATGTGCCACATCATAGAATGTTTTCCAATTGTAGAACTGTATTTAAGAATATCATCATTTCATTTCAAGGTTCTCATCGTAGGGGAGAACTGTTATGACCTTATCAATGAGATAGATACCCTGGGACATAATTACAGCAAATTCATATAGAACAATGAACAATATGTAATAAGATATTTTATTAATAGTCAATTATTTGAATATACATGTAATAAAAGTATAAATATTTGGTTCTAGAACACCAACTCCAAGATAACCTATCCTTAATTTTATCCTTTGTTTTATCGGGTTTATTTAGTAATGTTCCAATGGCACTATCACATACATTATTTTTTACATGCATGAATAAAATGTCTGACATACAAACAATTCCAGTGTGGTAATTCAAAAAACCTGATCTCATTTTCCAATTTGTTTTCATAATATTTTTCAAAAAAAAATACCAAAAGCGATGATCATATCCTTGACTTTCTAAAACAGTTGATCGTTTGTTAGTGGATATGATGTTGTGGCTTATTCTAAATTTCCATTGAATGTTTTCATCCAAGGTTAGTATTTATGTCATTAGGATAGAATTGTATGATGTCTTATAAACACAGCCTTTGAGGAAAGTTTCAAACTAATTGATTGTGTACCTTTTTCACAAATGGGACACCCTTGAGTGCCTTTAATGTTATGTCCTAAGAAAATCAAAAACGGGAAATTCATTTATCATCCCATACAACATGGATCTCAATGTGAAATATTCATTTCTATAATAATCATACAACATAACACCTAAATCCTACATTAATTTTAGATCTTCGATTAATGGAACCAAATAAACATCAATATCATTACATGGTTGTTTTGGTCCTGATATAAGAAGAGACAACATAATGTATTTTTCTCATACATAGCCATGGTGGAAAGATATAATTTACCAACATAACTGGCCATGTACTATGAGTGCCAATTTTTAAACCAAAATTATTCACTCAATCTTTATGTGGTGAAAAACTATGGTTTCCCGAATCATTTCTAAATTCAGGATACTCATGATCAATTTTCTTTCACTAAGGAGATTCTTTTGGGTAACAAAGTTTCCAATCTTGATTTTTTTATATGTGTTCCACATTAGTTGCCTTTTAGTCTTCTCACTTATATATATGTGTCTAAACCTTGAAAGTATTGGAAATTACCATACAATTTTTTAAGGACTTGATTCATCTTTCTTGTATCGAGACACACCACACATTGGGAATTTTTTATGTGATTCATGATCCTTATGAAACAGTATACAACCTTTTGGATAGACATATGTTCTTTTAGTGATTATTCCCATTGAACATAGAATTAATTTAGTGTCATATGTTCGTCAAGGAAGATCATTATATTTTGTTAACTTATCATTAAAGAGAGCAAGTAGTTTAGTAAAGTTGGCGTCACTCTTTATATTTCCAGCTTTTATATTTTATAACTTCAATATGTTTGACAATGTTGTATATTTAGAACATACAGTATACAATGGAATCTTTTCATAGCTCTTTGTCTTCTGAAATAGTTTTAAACAATCATGAAGATCATATTTAACTGTCATTTCCATTTCCTTAATATGATTTTCATTATTGTTTACACCGGTAATCATATCCACAATACAGATTTCATCATTATTCACACTTGTAATGATATCATATGATCTATAAAATGCAATGTTATCCCAGTCACTATCTACATTCGATTCTTCTCTGTGTTTAGTCCAACATTTTTAAATTTGATTGATTCTATGACAGATCAAGTGTTCTTCCAATTACTCTAGACTAATTATTCTAGAATAATAGTATCATAATCATGAATAAAGAATTTGAGGAGGAACATATGCATGATCTTTTGAAAACTTGATGAACTCTTTTTATCCCATCCTCATACTCTTTTGTCATACAATTGGAATTCATCTAGTTTCGATTCATATTCATCCTATTTGATTTAGTAATATTCATATTTTATAAAATAAATAAATACACAGAAGGTGTGAGATTAGAATCCTAAAAGTTTATTCTTTATATATACACATATATAGCCATCATATTTGATCTAGATATTTACTCCATAAATATGGTTAAAACAATTTAATAACATTTCCAAGGTTATTTTTTTACATAGTTATTGAATATTTTAGAACATTTCAAAGATTCAATATGCGTGTTTCATTAGAAATACTTATTTATATATACTAAAATCATTCATTATGGTAATAAAGAAACCTAAACCACCAATTGCTTATGTACTTATTAATCCGCACACATGTGTATGTTTGAGGGACAATAACTCACTATATCTATTTTACTTTTCTAAAAGTAATTTTACTCATTTTTTCAAATAAAAAATATACAAAAATATCAAATGATTCCTAATCAAATAATTTTTAAAATTTATATTTATGGGGCCATTATAAATGTTATTCATTTTTATAGTATAGGTTGTATTGATAAAAGTGATATTTTAATTGTTAACTTTGACCATATTATTTTATACATTATAGTTATATTTTAATGTCTATGATATATAATCAAAATGATTAATATCAGTAACATATACACCTTAATACCCATGTTTTTTGGCTTCTCATTAATTCATTCGATCATATTGAATGTCTTTATGTTTTCATATTGATTTTGAATTTATAATGCATGGAGTCCAATATAATATATCTTATGTCAAAGGAAAAAAATCATTAATAATTGGAAAATGTTAATGAGGGTGTTTAAAAATTCAATGAACAAAACAAAATCTTAGATAGTTATGATAATAAGTCAATGTAATGAAAAAAGTGTGAAAATAAGAAGAACCAAAAATCATGAAAATTAGGGGCCAAACACTGATCAAAAGAGAAGCAACCAAAAAACTTCTGAGCAAGGGGTTAAAGATCGATCATAATAGAAAAATATTGCAGAACCAAAAAATTGTGAAAATTGTGTCAAAACATTACGTAGATGAGAAGAACCCAATGAGAAGAACAAAAAATCAGTAAAAATGATTAAAGATCGATTAAAAACAAGTAATGAATAGCATACCTTTGACTTAAGGTTTGATTCAGTCGAAAGATACAACGGAGGTGACTGTAGAAATTGACTTTCGTAATAGCTTGAATGCCATAAGCAGGGCGATCTCTGTTAGGGTTCTTTTAAAATAGAGGAATGAGTTTTATCAGCACTTTTACTTGTGCTGATAAATGTTGTTTTTATCAATACATCACGTAGCGCTAATAAATACTAGTGGAAAATAAAAATAAGCATTTAAATTTAAAAAATACAATAAATTACTTGGTATGTAAAATTGAATATTAAAAATTAATTTATAATAAAAAATCATAAATATTAAAAATAAATAAATTTAAAAAATATTAAAAATATATAAACAATATTGTTTAAATTAAATGTATTAAAAAATGTGATCATATTATGATAAACGTATTAATATTATGATAAAGGAATAAATAATTATTATTATGTAAGACATAAAAAATTATTAAAAAGGAATAAATTATATATATTATGTATACAACAAAAAATATAAATGAATAAATAGTAAAATTAAAAAGAATAAATACTAAAAAATCGCATTTAAATTCAAAAGATTTAAAATAAATTCCGAATTCAAAATGAATAGATAATATGTGAACAAATATTTAAATAAAATAATTATGAACAATTATTAATTATTTAAATTAATTTCATATTAAAAATATTAAATATTATTAAATTAAAATATGTAAATATATATTAAAAAGGAATGAATTTTTGAAATATTAAATGAATAAATACTAAAAATAAATATATTAAAAATATATTAAAAGTTCATAAGTATTAAAAATTAATAGATAATGATAAATGAATAAAAATTAAAACTGAGTAAAATTAAATAATTATAAATGAATAAATTGAAAAAATATTAAAAAAATGAATTAATAAATTTAATCATAAAAATTACTAAAATATTAAAAATGAATAAATATTGAAATAAAAATAAAAAATATTTAAAAAAATTGAAAGCATGAGTTTTATAATGAAGTACTAATTATTAATGATTAAATAATAATTTTATAAAGATTTAAATACAAAATATATTATAATAAAACTGATTAAATATTATTAATAGAAATTACATATATATTAAAGTTATTGAATATTAATATTTAAAAATGTATAAATAACTATCAAAATTGAATATATTACAAAAATATTAAACGAATAAATATTAAAAAGGAATAATAGAAATATTAAAAATAGATAAATATTAAAAATGAATAAATATTATTAAATGAATAAACAAACATACAAATTACACACACACATATACGCATAGACATACATGTACACATATATACAAATACGCATACACATACATACACATATACACATTCATACATATACACTTGCATACACGTACACATGCGTATCCACATACACATGCATGCATGTACATCCACATACATACACATAAACACACACACACACACATACACATATACATACACATATATGATCACATACATGAATGTACATCCACATACATGCACATAAACACACATACACATACATACATACACGTATATATTCACATACATATGAAAACATACACACACACATACATGCACATACATCCACATGCATACACATACACGTACACGTACACATATAAATGCACGTATATCCACATACATACACATAAACATACACATATATATACATACACACACATGCATATGCACATACATATGCACACATAAACATACACATATACAAACATACATCTATATACATACACATAAACACACACACACACACACATAATACATATATACACATACAACACATACAAACTCATATTTACATGCACATGCAGACGTACACATACATCCACATACATACACATGCATACACATACATAGACATATAAATACACATACACATACAAATACACATTCATACACACGTACAAATACATACACATATACACATACATGCATACACATATACATACACATACACACACATATACACATACACATACATACACATTCATATGCATAAATTTGCATGCTACTTAAACATACACATACATACATATACACATATACATACATTCAAATACACACACATACACATACACATATACATAAACAAACATATGCATGTATATTCATATACATACACATACACATACATACAAAAACGTGCATATGCATACATACACTTACACATAAACATACATAAACATACATCTAAATACATAGCCATAAACACACACACACACAATACATATATACACATAAAACACATACATACATGCCCAGATACAGACATACATGTATACATCCACATATATACATACATGCATACACAAACATACAAATATATGTGCATATATATATATATATATTTTAAATTCTTAATATGAATAAAAAATATAAATTCAATGAACTATATTTAAATAAATATATATACTCATTTATATATTTATTTAATTGTTTTAATAAAATATTGGTATATTATATTTATATATACATTTTCTAATTAAAGTATGTAAATATATTATTAAACATTTTTATTGATAAATATAAATTTGATATTTTTTAAATATAAAATTCTGAAAAATAATATTGATATTTTTTTATTATAATGTAGCTATATAAATCATATTTATATATTATATTTTCATATATATACTTATTATTATAAATCATATTTTAAAATATAAAAAAATGTATATAAAAATTAAATTATTCACGGTGTCTTTTATTAGTGTCTTTTTAGTGTTGTTAAAGTGTTAGATTTTATCAGTGCTGATAAACTGGTACATTTATAAACTCTTTTTATTTAGCTCTAATAAATGTTAGATCTTAATAAACATTGATCTATAGTAGCACATTCCACTTAATATATAGATCTCATTTATTAATATATGTACTTAATATATATTAATATTCTCTCGATATATATTTATGAAAATATGTATATAATTGAATTTGTTTCTTTATTTCAATGTTTGTTCGTTTATTATATTAATGTGTGTGTGTGTGTGTCTTCACACACAAACACACATATTATTTACATAAATTATACTTTTATTTTCAAATTATATATATATATATATTTAAAATAAAATTTAAATTTAAATTTGATATACATATATGAATATGTGACCTGCCTTTTCAACGGCCTGTGTGCGGTGTGTGTGTGTGTGTTTATCTATAATTTTTACCACAAGCACCTATAATATATAAATATATAAATAATTTTTTTTAATAGTATACATATATTTAAATTATTAAAAAATATATATTATAATATATTATATTTATATTAATTCTAAACATTCAATTTTTTATTAATTTATATAAATAAACATTATTTTTAAATATAAATAAAATAATTTTTCATATAATAATAATATTTTTTATTAAAATCTTTTATCAATGCTAATAATAGTATTGGTAAAGCTATCCTTTATCAGTGCTAAATAAATTTATAAAGGATACACCTTTATGAGCGATTTTAGCTAGTGCTGATAAAGGTTATGCTTTTATCATCACTTTCTTCTTAGCGTTGATAAAAGTCAGCACATCAATTTCCTGAATTTGTGGTAGTGATTTATATATTAATATCATAATATCAATATAAATAATATTTCTCTCTATATGTGTGTACATCTATGTGTGTAACCAATTAAATATTTAATATATACGCACACAAAAACAATTATATATACACAAGAATATGATTTAAATATATAAATAAATAAACACACACATTTACACCCAAAAACACATTTATTTATATATGTATACTTTCATATGATTTTAATTAGCGTCTTACTGTGAAGATAAATTATGCACGCACAACATTTCTCTCTACTAAAACCAAGCACTGAGATATATGTGTCCTTATCATGTCTTGTTTTTAAGGTGGAGGGAAAAGTGTCTTTCTCGATGTTAAAAAATATGATTTAATTAGTATAATGCTTTGATGAATGATAAAGTTGTAGGGAAATTTCTATGTTTGGTATGAACAAGCTATGAAATAAGGGGGGCCTATTATAAATCAGCCTCTCCCAGGAATTTATTTTGTTTTACAATGCCATGGTTAGGTCTAAGAGTGTAATTATGGTTTACATTTTTGTGATTGAAGAAAGACTAAATTTTTTTTACAAAAACTATACTAAACATATATTCTTGAAATCAATTTTTTTGGGCCTATTGAGAGAGTGAACGATTTAAAAACTGAAAATATAAAACACAAACCCAAAATAATAAAACTAATTTAAAGTATTTTGAAATAAAATGTACACAAACATGAACACATAAATGATTTTATTATCTCATATAGAGATTTGGAAGCCCTCCTACCACCCACTTTCTTTCAATAAAAACTCCTTCATACATTAGCAAATTACTAGTATTTTTTTACTTTCATATACATCCCATTTTTCACTTCAACTTGGGGAAAGGCTAGGATCTTAACTTTAGAAGCTTATTCCCATCTGTAATATGTTCGGATTAAATAAGATGTTAGAGTGAAACATGTAGAAATCAAAATAAAACCAAAAAACTATAGAAAAATACCTTTTATAAACACAAAACCTGTATCTAGTAAGGAAGTAGTGAAGGAAGATGGAGATTTTTTCAATGCCCAAATCCTTCCCTGGGCACAACCTAAGGCCAGCGCCAAATAAGTGGAAGTTGTTATGCGATTCCAAGCTATTCTTCTCATGCTGAATTATCCATCAATTCAAATAAAATAACAAGAATGGATTATGTAATTAATAAATATTGGAATATTATTCAATTCCAACAAACTTCCAACCATCTTTAGGGATTGAAAATCAGTGGGTCTTGATAGAGAAAAGGATTGTATCTTTGCTCTTTATTGTAGACATATATTGTCCATACCTTAGGAATTGTATATCCTGACCATTATTTTGAAAAAAAATTACTTCAATATCGGCTATTTTATTCATAATATTCATAATGAACATGAAATTTTCATAGAATATCTACCATTGAGTTTTACTTCATATATCGTTTTCGTCATCACACTGTTGACAATTGTTGCTAGCCTCAACATTTTGAAAATCACCTGATCAAATTTTTTCATCTCAAAACATTTTTTTCCTCTCTCCCTCCCCACTATAAATGTATATAGTTCAAAAAAATATACTCACAAATCAAGTAAACTTCATAGATTTTTAGTCATTCCAATCAAACGGCTCTTCTGGGCTTTTTATGCCTTGAATCATGAAATTTTATTCCTTCAAATGAAAGATGAAATGGTTGTAATTTGAAGTATATAGAAACCAAAAACTGGGAAGCCCTAACTAACTCTTTTTTCTTGATGTTCTTTGGATGATCATGGAGGTATTTGATGGACATCATGGTGATTTTTGAGATAGTATCATACCCAAAATATAGGATAGGGATTATCTGATCCACCATCTCTTTATTATTGAAATATGTGTGTTTTGGGTCATAGTTCCTCCAAATGGACCAAAGTATATCATCATTGAAAGTTAAATATTTCCTCATCTTCTCCATGACTTCCCTTAACATTTTTATAGCAGTCTTCCTTCCCTAAAAAATCCAAACTATTTTGTTATATATCTACCAACGAGTTTGTACCTGAGTGGTAAAGACTCTTACTTGTCATTCAGGAGGTTCTGGGTTCAAGCCTTGTTGGGAAAAAATACTCTTATAGTACTATGCAGGTAGTGATGCAAGCATGACATGGGTCTGATAACGCACTCATTACGATACACTAGGATTTCAGTCCATATAATGGACTTCATGTCCACTGGAACTATGGGCATGTATTAAATAAATAAGACTTGATGGGTGGGTTATCTCTTTGGTTTGGGATATGTTGTGTATTTATGTCTTGTGTGTTTGGGTTAAACAAGTGAAAAATGTGTTGGGTGATAAACCTGAAGTTCATAACAGTAGTTTGTCCCAGGAAGGTTGATGGGCAGGGAGAGAGTCCCCAATACCAGTTTGTCAAACTCTTTTTTGAATATTGCATAAAAGTCGCCTGATTATGTGCTTATGATTTTGTAGAATGCAATCATGAATTCCATCTACTCAATAAAAACATAAAAATATGATTAGATCTCAATTATTAACCAGAAATCCAATGTTATATTATAAGTATGTCAGACCTCACTGTTTTTGTCATGCAGGTCCACGATCTTTCCCTCCCATCCATGGAGGAAGCGGCGCATCAGGGAATCAATCAACCACATGCTGGCATCTTTGATGGTGGTGATTCCGATGGTGTAAAGTAGCAGGGGCATAAGGCAGTGGTGGTTAGTTCCCTGGATGGTAGTGATGTTGGTGGGGACGATTAGGTTAACCATGGCCTGGGGGTACACCGGCTTGAAGCCCCTACCGTCATGAAAAACCTTTAACAATTAATGAAAAAATGTATGAACTTATTAATGTTTCTATAGGTGAACAAAGGTAAGGGGTGAAATTAAAGGTTTAATCAAAATGATCTAAAGGGTCAACCAACCAATTGAAAAGGTCTTCACAAAGTACCTTTACCTCACTCGTTCAACTTCCACATTTACTAACATTAAAGTTTCATGCGAATAGAAGGTTATAAAGTGGTGGTAATGTCATAGTTTATTTTGAAGAACAACTGTTTGGAGAGGCCATTATAGACTATATTTCCCTGGAGAATGTAAATGAAATAATCATGTATTAATGGTTAGGAGTCTCATTTTTAAATGCATACATGAGGTGTGTTTTTATGTTTTTCCCCATAGCTACTCTACTATATTAATTATTACTAGATACAATTTATATTTTTGAAAGGTGTATATATCAATACTATTTGAATGGAAAACACTATGTATAGAAATATGAAATCATTAGTCCTCACATCACTTCTACACAAGAAAATTAATTAGAATCAAATCAAATTGATGTAATAGTGGAAAAATTGACCGTAGTGTTTGAAGGCAAATTTACAAATGACAGACTCTTCTTATTACCAATGATTCATGGGTAAAACTATAAAATTTAATCATATCAAATATATTTACATTCCTTTTATTACTTATTTTGTTTTTTAAGAAGCAATTGTCACTCATTTAATTCAATTTGGATACTTAAAATATTTATTTTTTGGATTCACTGCATGAATACCCAACAAACTGACCACACATGATAATTTTTATCAATTTTTAATACAATACAAGTAACATTTTAGAACTAAACTTCAAGTTATATATTTTATATTATGTTTTAATGAGAATTATGTCATGATGTATAGGTGTTTAAATATCATCAAGATCATAGAATTAGGAAAATCCATGAGCACAAGGAGCCTATCGACTTCTACAAGTGGATAAGCATTAGGGTATATATAATAATATTTCACTATCAAAACATATATAAAATCAAATTACTTATTTTTTTCAAGGTTTTTCTATTGTCCAAAATAAAACAATATAAAATATTTTGGTTATTATTCTTGAAAATTTATGAAAAATATCATATACCATCAATAAAATAGCATCCCTAAAAAGGTGTTTTTTAAGATAATAACAATTTCATTTAAAATATTTATTAATCATTTGTTTATTTATAATTTTCTAGTACTACCAGGACTGTCGAAAGTCCTCATATCCACAAGAGAAAATAGACTTGTTTATAAATGGATAGGATGCATACCTGGTGTTATAATTTACACATATATCATGAATATGTGACTTCTTACTACTTATTTAGTTGATTTCTCATCATTTTATCTACATTTTCTAGTTAATTTTATTATAATTTATATATTATACTTGTTTTGTTAATTTTCATAAAGATCATGAATAAATTACTTTTTCAAAAATGATGATTCACTCATGTAATATGATCATGAACTCAACAATGATGATGCACTCATGATGATACAGCTTTATTTTTATTCTCCAATGGATTCAAACTTTCAAGTAGAATTCTTATACATTTTCATTTCTCCAAAATTTACAAGTATTACAATCACTTTGGTCAAGTCAACCAATTATATCACTAATAATAATTAATTTAATGATAATTGAATCATCACGCAGGTAAAATTGGTCTCACCCACTTATAGTGCATCCTAAATGGTAAACATGTAGTACTAACCTCTGATATTCATGGAAGTCCCTCAATTCATCCCAACATCCTCTGATTTCCTATAGTAATATGCACCTATCCACTAATATATAATGAATAGTATAATTTAATCTTACATTAAATTTAATGAATATTATGTATCATATCAATCCAACACATGGTGTGGCTGGTATGACTCTAAGTGTATCTTTTTATTTAAATTTGACATTAATTTTAGAAAAAATGATGAGTGAAAAAATCAAAACTGACCAAACGCATTCATATTATTTTGATACTTTAGTAAAATAATTCATAAGTAATTTTTGATGTATAGGAATCAGTATTACCTCAATCTAATACATGGTGTTCCTGATATGACTTAAAGTGGCCGTTATTAGTTTAAAATTGACATTTTAGTTCAAAACATGTGTCACTCACTGAAAACGAAGCAAACACGCTTAGATTTTATTGATAATTTAGGAAAACTATTGTAACTACCCAAACCCCATTAGCCTAGAGTCGATGGTGATTTTATTATAATGGAACAAATAAAAGAGATCGTATCACCAAATATTGATCTGTTCAGTAGTATTGAAGAACTAGATTCATAAATGGTTCCCTTATTACATTATAAATTAAACATGGAATATAAAAAAGGAAAATAAAATATTTCCTTGAAACTTATTCAAATATTACATCTTTATAATCTAGGGAAGGAAAAAATAAAAGGGTGAGCTCAAATGCTTAGTAAGGGTTAAATATAGTAGAAACACGAATCAATAATAAGTGAAAAATTATCAATAATTCATAATCAGTATAGAAAGGTGAATAACTAAAAAGAACATGTCATTTAATCAATAAACTGAGAATGAAAAATTCATCCATAGATTTTTTTCATAGTGAAGATATCATGGATAGTAATAACTGAATACTAAATGAAGTAAATGATTAATTATTGGAGATTATTTATTTGGAACATGAACCACTACCATCAAAACCTTTCAAAAGATGGTTTAAGTTTGTGGGTAGAAACATGTCTGATTCTTCTTGGAAACAAATGCAAAGGGTTTTCCTTTAATTGTTTTGTCTCATGATACCTATTGATGCATTGAGGGGAAATATAATTTTGAGGCACACTCATCACTATAATTCCAATGAATTATTCATACATAGATTCAATTCTTGAAAAATATGACTTATCAAAATATCTGTATTGAGTAGAGGATACATATTTGTTAATATTTCTCCAGTTAAAACAACATTCAAAGTAAGAACTGTATGTAAAAATGATATACTAATTTGAAAATAATTATATCCATGAAATAATAAATATAGATATTTAATGAAATATTCAATGATTTATGATCATAAAAAATTGGGTAGTACAAAGTGGTAATAAGTGATGAATATGACATATGTCCCACAAAAATTAAAGTGTGACAAAAAATCCCTCACCACTTGTAATCAATCTAATCGTATACCCCATAAAATTAATAATCATAAAATGAAACATTTAATACCATGAATATAAATAGATTCATGATATGATATATCAAATTGTATAATACATACACCACACACAATAAATAAGTGTTGAATAATAAATATCTCATGGAAATATAAGTGAGATGAGAAAACCCTTACCTTAGGTCTGAAAGCATTCCGCACTTGTAAATACTGTCATGGATAATGAAATTATATTCATTAATTACTTAATTAAGAACCTATTAAACATATATTTTATTTATTATAATTTTATTATGTTCATTTGGGACCATTTCTATGAGTTATAATTTTTAATTTCATTATTTCAGGAGCGTTCGCTTCGTGGTTTTATGGTCGGTTCCCTTGTGTATAATTATGGGAGTTCTTATCAAATGGAATAAAAAATAAAAAGGTGAAATTATTTAGTATTAATTAAATTCCATAATTTTAAATTTTCTCATATATCATTTTTTTCATATGTTATGAGGATGAATCATTAGATAAAACATTGATGAAAATATTTTAATTTATTTTTGGCAATATTTATGACCATAACAAAATTGTATCATTTTAATTAATATTATGTTTATATGTTGGTTAAACCCATGATATAACTTATAATATGTATATTAAAATATTATTTAACCATAATAATGGTTTTATGACTAGCCTTGAAGGTGGTAATGTAAAATGAAAATTCATCATCCATGAAGGTGGTTAATTGACACGTCACGAACAATATTTTCATTTTTAGAATAAGAGTAGGATAGAAGATATTTGATGATGGATATTCCATTAAAATAATGAAATTAAAATATATATATATATATATATATATATGATACTATATTTATCATGTCACTTTTTATAATGATATTTTAGTATAGAATAATAAAAGAAAAGGAAATAAAAGAGAAAGAAGGAAAATTTTACCTCTTGAATATCATCTCCTTGGGAACCTCCTTAAGACACTTGGATTCAGTATTTTGGTAAGAAAATAAAGTCTTGGATTTGGGAAAGATTATTGGTAAGTTAATTGGAAATAATTTATAAAATATTCAATTCTTATAAGGTGGGAGGAGGATTGGTGAGGGGTGGTATTTATAAGGAGAGGAGAGGGGTGTTTTTTATTATTTTATTCATTTGTTTATTAGTTTGGCTCAAGAATATATATAGTGTTAATTATTATGAATAATAAAAATATTTAGTATATGTGAGTTCTAATTAATGGATTATTACATCATTAATAACCCAAAAATTCATGTGTTTGGCTTAAAATGTTAAATATCATAAATTATCGTAATTTAATATTCATAAAAAATTCAAATATTGCAAAAAAATCCCAAAAATCCACCCTAACCTTTTTTTGATGTGTATATTTTAAAAAATAAAATCAATTTTATTTAAATAATTTTATAAATATGAGAAATTTAATTTTTAATTAAAATAATCATTTATTAAAAAATGTTGATTGAAATATTATAATCGATTTTACGGCACTTTTAAAAATCAATTATGGTCTCATAAAATTATCTTATAATTATTATAAAACAAAATATTAATTCATGAATCTATTTTATGAAAATAATTTTTTTTAATCATTACGTTATTTATAAAATTGTAAATAAACATTTACATTTTACAAAAATACCAACACTTAATTTATCATCTTATAAACATTTATTTACTTGTTTCATTATATAAATATATCATATTTTCATTTATGAGATACCAAAATTTTATTCATACTTTTATAGGTGATTTTATTAATCTAATGGCCATATTACTTTTCTTAACGATCACATAACTATTCCAATGTTCATGGTAATAGTTAGTAGTATATCACGATTCATTTAAGCTTGGCGTTGCGTGCAACATAAGCTATAGAATAAATTGAATTTATTTAAGAATATACATTCCAAAAAATCATGGGGTATTATATTCTTCCTTACTTTGAAAATTTAGTTCTCTAAATTTTTTTATGAAAATTCCCTTCTAAACAGATGGGGGTGATTCTTCTTCATAACATCCTCAGGTTCTCACATTTCTTCTTCCACTTTATGGTTTATCTATAAAACTTTTACTAGTAGAGTCGTATAATTTATAAATAATTTCTATCTAGTGTTAATAATCTCAATAGGTTCTTCAAAGTAAGACAAATCCAAATCCAGTTCTATTTCTTCATAAGTGATTACATGCTTTGGGTTTGGATTGTATTTCTTTAACAATGATATATGGAACACATCATGGACTTTGAAGAGACTTTATGGAATTTCTAATCAATAAGATATAACTTCAATTATTTATAGAATTTCAAATGGTCTGATGTACCTAGGGCTTATTTTTTATATATTTTTTAACCTTATAACACCCTTCCATGGAGATACTTTCAGAAAGACATGATCATCCACTTGAAATTCCAAATCCTTTATCTAGTTATCAGTATAACTTATTTTCCTACTTTGAGATTCATTAATATGATTCTGAATAGTCTTTACCTTTCTCATTGTCTCTTCAATAAGTTTTAGGCCTATAATTTTCCTCTCACTAACTTCATCCCAACAATTTAAAGTACGATATCTCTTTCCATATAATGCTTTATATGGCGCCATTTGAATACTAAAATAGAAACTATTATTGTAGGAAAACTCTACCAAAGGTAAATCTTGATCACACGTACCTTTAAATTCAACTGATCATGATATAAACATGTATTAAAATTTTTTAATAGTCCTTTTAGATTTTCATTTGGTTTGATGGTGATAATAAATACTCAAATGAAGCTCAATATCTAAAGCCTTCTGAAGACTCTTCCAGAATTTTGATGTAAAACGAGGATCTCGATCAGACACAATTGATAGTGGTGCACCATGAAGTCTTACAACTTCATTAATATAGATTCTTTATAGGAACTCAAGAAATAAATATTCTATTATAGAAATAAAATATTCCAATTTTATAAGACTATCAACAAACACTCATATCATATCATTATTTCTAGGGGTATTTGGTAATACAATGGAAAAGTCCATAGTAATGTCATCCCACTTACACATAGGAATAGGTAGAGTTTGTATGAATCCTCTAGGATGTTGTCTCTCATCCTTCACTTATTGAAAAACTAGACATCTTAACATATAGTCGTCAATTTACCGCTTCATATTATATCAGCAAAAATGTTTCTTCAGATCTCTATACATATTGGTACTACCATGGTGTACAGATAAATTTGAGCTATGAGAATCATCTAATAGTTTCTTATTTAGTTGAGTTATTTATGGAACACATAACCTATTTCCAAATTTCAGAAATTCATCCTCATACACAAATTCTACCAATCTTACATCCTTAACTTATTTAATTTTCTTTTGAAAATTATCATCATCAGATTGAGAGGTTTTCTTCTTTTCCAATAAAAATGGTTTTACAATCATTTGAAAAAGGAGTAATTTTTCCCCTTTCTTAACAATTCCTATATCTATATTTACTAAATCCATGAAGATAGGATCTTTCTCAATCCTCATTTGGGTTATAAGTCCATGATATTTCTTTCTTAATGAATATTCTACCTCATTTTCTTTTCTAAGGTGGTAATGTATTGATAAATCATAATGTTTAAGTAAATTGATCCATTATATTTGGCTCATGTTAAGTTCTTTTTATGTAAGGATGTATTTATAACTCTTGTGATTTGTATATATCTTATATCTTCTACCATAGAGATAGTTTCTATATATATTTAGAGCAAAGATTATGTCTACTAACTAAATATCATGAGTTAGATAATTTTGTTCATGTACATTCCACTGCTTTGATGCATATGCAATAACTTTATCATTTTTTATAAGGACGCAACAAAGTCCTTTCTTTGATGCATCACTATATATCACAAACCCGTCATTTATTTATGGTAGAGTCAAAATTGGAGCATTGAATAATATTATCTTCAATTCTTCAAAACATTCTATACATTCTTTTTTCCATAAAAACTTAACCCCTTTATGCGTGAGAATGGTTAATGGGTTATCCAATCGAGAAAAAATCTAAAAAAACATCAATAGTAACCTCCTAAACCAATGAAACTACGTATAGTGGTTATGTTCATTGGCATAGGATATTCCTAGATTGAAATTGTCTTTACAGGATCAACTGAGATTCCATCCTTAGAGACAATATGGAAAAGAAAAGAAATTTTATAAATCCAAAATTCACACTTACTAAATTTACCATATAATTCTTTCTTTCTAACTATATCAAGAATAATATATAAGTGATTCTAATGGTCTTAATATGTTTTAGAATATACTATAATATTATTAATGAATACAACAACGAAAATATTCAAGATATTCCTTGAATACTTTGTTCATTAGATCCATGTAAACTAGGAGGTGCATTAATCAATCCAAATGGAATTACTGTAAAATCATAATTTCTATATCTCATCTAAAATGTTTTCCATGAAATATCTTCCTTCTTTACTCAAAATTGATGATAACTATACCAAATTTCAATAATGAAAAAATATTGAGCTCTATGAAGTTGATGAAATAAATCATCAATGCAATCCTGGGGATACTTGTTATTTATTGTTATAGCATTAATTTCTCTATAGTCAATGCACAACCTCATGAATCCATATTTCTTATTAACAAATAGAATAGGGGATTCCCATTAAGAAACAATAGGGGGATAAATATATTATTAATAAACTCTTATATTTGTTTCTTCAACTCCACTAATTACACAGTGGTCATTCTATAAGGATTCATTGATATTGGTCTTTCATCAGGGATTAAATCAATGGTAAACTCAACTTGATGCTCTAGGGGTGTCCATGTAATTACATTATAAATACATCAATGTATTTCTATAAAAGTTTTACATCCTCAATTTGAAGATTACTTTCCTCATCCCTAGATGTTGTTTTCTCTTCCTTTCTAACAATTTCATTTAGTAGTGCTATTGGAGTTGGATCTAGATAAGAATAAAATTATGAATTTTCTACTCTAAAGATAATGAATTTTACATCTTCCTCAAAAATCATAATTTACTACTTCTTGCAATAAATTTTTGTATCATATTTTAAAATCTAATACATACTAATGATTATATAAAATTCAACCATAAGTATGATGATAATTTTAATAAATAAATAACATTTATGTGTCATAAGGGGGATAACTCGACACTCCTTTTTTATAATGAGACTTCCCTAAAGATTTTTGACTGAAAACTCCCTTATTGAATCAAAAGGTAAATGTCTAATTTTCTTGGAAAAATAGATAGATATAAAAGAGTGTGATGATCCATAATCAAATAATGTATTGTCTAAATTTGAAGATATGATTAATGTACCTACCTACACATCATTGGGTACTTCTACTTTAATTATAGTGACTACATAAGCTTGGACATCTCCCCTTGGCCTATTTTGTGGTATATTCCCCTGAAGCTTGTGGCATTGATTTGAATAATGCCCCATTTTTTATAGTTGAAGCATTGAACATAATTTATTTGTTTCTGCCCCTTGCATTCATTAGATCGATGACCCTTTTGTCCACACTTAAAATAAACTCCCTAGCCTTTCAATTATTTACCATGATGATTCTTTCCACAATTTTTGAATAATGGGAATTGATTTGTTCCACTCTTCTTCTTTGATAATTTACCTTTTTCATGGTTATCATAAGACCTATTCTTCTCATTATTTTCCTTGAACATATAGGATCTAGTAAATTCCTTCTCTTCTTTGATGGCAGTTAATACTATTTCATTATATGATGAAAAGGTTTGAGAAGCTAGTTCCCTTTGGAGACTTGACTTAATACCTTCAAATAAATGATAAATCTTGTTTTCGGAATCACGTATGTAATATATATCATACTTGTCTAGTCTTGTGAAGGTAGTCTCATAATATACAACACTTTATTCTTCTTTTTTCTTTCAGATAAATAATTTTCTATTCATTTCAGTTCATTTCTCATGAGGAAAATATTTTTATAAGAATTCTTTTTTTAAAAGTTCTTCATTCCATGTATTCTATTTCATCTTCCTCCTTAGTATTACAGATCAATGAACACCATTGATCAGCATCACCCTTAAGTAAATATACCACTAGTACTACCTTTTCCCTTTCATCACATCCCAATGCCAAAAATATCTTTTAAAGGTACTTGACCCATTTATCAGCTACCACAGGATTAGTAGTCCGACTAAAAGATGGGGGATTATGCTATATGAAACGATCCAACATAGGTGTAGTATGGTTTTTTCATAACCTGAGTAAGTTTTCCTAATATGGACATGATCTTATCAGCTCCAACACCATCCATGTTGACATGATCAGTGGGGTAATCCCTACATTGTGAGTGGGTATTGATTCCATTTCTTCCATTAGGTTCCATTACTAAATAATGGTGCACATTGAGTTATCTCATAATCATAGTGAGTATTGATCCAAAAATTAACTATAAGGAATTATTATAATCCTCATGTTTATTTAACATCTAGTTCCTAAGGTTTATACTAAACCTACTCTAATACCAACTGTAACAACCCCGACCCCAGTATCCCAGAGTCGGTGGTGATTTTATTACAATTTCGTTGATACAAGAGATCACATCACCAAGTATATATCACTTTAGTGGTCTTGAAGAACTAGAAACATGCATGGTTCCCTTATAAAATTGGTAATTATACATAGAATATAACAAAGGAAAATAAACTCTTCCTTGATAGTTATTCAAAGATTTCATCTTCATAACCTAGGAAAGGAAAAAAAATAAAAGGGTAGTCTCAAATTATTAGTAAGGGTCACATATAGCTAAAACATGAATCAATAATAATTAAATCATAATCAATAAGTCGTACTCAATATGTCAAGGTTAATAATTTAAAATCACATGTCATTTAATTAATAAACTAAGAAGGAAAAATGCATCCCTATATTTTTTTCATAGTGAAAATATCATGGATAGTAATAACTAAATACTAAATAAAGGAAATGATTAATTATTGTATGTTGTGTATTTGGTACATGAAACACTATCATCAATACCATTCACAAGACGGTTTATGTATATGGGTAGAAACCCATCTGATTCTTCTTAGAAACTAATGAAAAGAGTTTTTCAACAAATGTTTTGTCTTATAAGACCTGTCGATGCATCGATGGATATATAATGTTGGGCCCCACCCATCACTAAAAGTCCAAATAATTATTCATACATATATTTAATTCATAAATAATATTCCATACCAAAAAATATGTATTGAGTAGAGTATACAAATTTATCAATATTTTCCCAGTAAAAACCACATTCAAAGTAAACACCATATGTAAAAATGATATACAACTTAGAAAATTATCATATCGATAGTAACGCCCCGACCCCATAATCCTAAAGTCGGTGCATTATTACGTATCATTGGCATGATCACAAAAGATCAAGTCTCGAAAGACCGATTAGTTTAGTATCCTTGAAAGTACTAGATACATTCATAAGGTTTACATTACATCATAAAATGTAAAACTACAAAAACATTATTTCCATAGAAAACACTAAGATCCCATAGACTATCCATGTAGGTCATTCATAATATACTTCTTCACATCCTGAGAAAAATAAAACATATAAAGGGGTGATCTCATATTCTCAGTAAGGATAACAATATAGCATAAAATTTCATAAATAAGCATAAACATTTAAGGCAATGTATAGAACTAAAACAAAATCCTTTTCAACATAAAATTCATCATAATATGGAAAATATAAATCAAAATAATTCCATTTAATTACTCACATGGATATTATACTATTAGAATAATCACATGCAATATCAATAGAAACTTTCATAATGATGGAATGCATAATGTCAGATTTTCATAACCACGTAGTCAAGGCCTTGTGCCAAGACTACAAATAAGATTGTGTCAAGGCCTTGTGCCATGACACTAGTTTGTATCATGAGACCTACTGATGCATCCAGGAGCTATAGAGGGCTCCACCCGTCACTTACTAAGTCCAATGCATTCCTCATATGAAAAGGTTTAAACATAACATAAACATTCGTATTAAAATTGGCATACAAAATGTCAATACTTTATCCATAAACCATGAATGGAATGAAATAACACATCCACAGTCAAACATATCACAAAACCTTCAATACAATATGGAAGTTTTTTATCATAATAAATCAACTTCAAACAAACTTTTAATTCATCAAATGATGTTGACATAGATGAAATCAAAACCTTTTTAGAGAAATATCTCTTTCTAGTTTGAAATCATTTAAAAGTCACGTAATTATAAAATAAAACATTTATTTTTGAAAATATTCTTATAATCTTGTATGGGAAGCTTTGACAAGGTTATAATGGTGGAAAATATCCACACCCATTGTATAAGATAAAAAAACATTCTTACCTTAATTTTGTCAAAAATGTCATAAAGTACCTTGTTTGGAAAATGACAGAAAGATTCCTTTAAAGACATATTATAAAATTCAAACAAGGGTATAAATGACTTTAACCCATAGTCTATAAAATATTAATAATGTTTTTAAATACATTTTTAAGAAACATGGATGTGGATGATAAAGAGGTCCCAGCAGATAATTACATATAAACAACCTCAGATAATGAAGAGATTGTGAAATTAACCCTTACCTTTTACTTTTCTTGGTAGAGGGTAGGTTAACCTCTTGTATAATGGTGAAATAATTGTTATTAAATTATACAATAATCATATACATTAATATTATATCATATAAGATCTTTTAACATTTCTTTGTTAATAATATCTTAGTATTATCGTCGTTTCGGGTGTTAACTGATTCGTTTTCCTTTATATGATTTGTTACGTAAGTAATGTTTGTTATGGATAGGATATATCTTATTAATATTAATAATTATATTAAGTCTTTAAACATTATTTTTAATCTTCTAATGAAAATTGGTCTTGAATGGATACGATGGGGGAATGAATCTCATCATGTTTGTGGAGACGGTAATCCGTATGTACGCACGAGCGACAATATCATTCTTTTGATATTAAAATCATATATAATTGTATATTATATCATATATACATAATCATTATCATTTTATATTTATTATTTACATCATTTATACATCACTATTATACCCATCCGAATAATAATGCATTGACTAACAACTACACCATGATGTGGAGACGGTAAGTCGTACATACGCACGTATGGTGACAATTCATTCAAAGGATGGATAGAAAACTGAATATGGTTGTAACATATTTATAATAACATAAATGTATATATAAGATACTATATTTATTATTTTATAATGGAAACAACAAGGAAAGAAGAAGTGGAAGAAGAAGAAAAAACATGAAAGAGGTGGTAAGATAATTACCTCTTCTTCGGGTTTTTCCTTTTGATTTGATCAAAAGGGTTACTTAGGATGGATTTATGAATAAATTAAGGCCTATATGATTAATTTATTATATTTTAGAGGGTATTTTGGTAGGTTATGGTCGATTCAAATGGATTTGAAGGTGTGAATTAGAGAGAAGGGGAAGTGCCCTTTTATAAGAGGGGTGAGGGGCACCTTAGGAAAAGTTAGAAATATTATTTTATAATATAATAATTTTCATTTTATAATGTATAAAAACTAAATTATTAAAAATATAAGGTGTTTATGTGTATAAAAAATTTCAACCAATATGTTTTAGATAGGTTTGGGTCACTATATTAATCTTATCTTTTAGATTTAACTCTTAGTTAAATAGTTTGACATTTACCATGTCTCTTTGTATTTTTATATTATATGGTTAATAAACTTACTATAAACTTCCAATAGAACCCCAAGTGATTCATTAATGATACAAATATCATTATATAAGCCTTTTGGATGAACCTTATATTTTTAGGATTATTATATTAACCAATAATATTGTATTTGTTTTAAAAACTCATTTATGTCAATTTTGACATTATTTAATAATTGATTTTTTTTAAAGTCCTAACAACTTTATTACTTATAAATAAATACATTTAATCAACCCTAACATTTCATATTAACCTATAAAATTATTTTAATTCATTAAAAGTATAAAATTATATTTATTTGAATATTTATAATATCAATTATTTTAATCTTTCATTAATACGGTAATTAATGCATCATCATTGTGTCATAAATAAATTTAATTATTTAATGTCTAAAAATTATAAATAAAATACCATTTTTTAGGAAATAGTTTTATCTTTCTAATGAACATTTATTGTCTAATTTATATTGTGTGTAGCCCTATATTAAAAATGGTTTATTTATTAAACTTTGAATTTAACTTTTTTAACTCTTCTTTAAATAAAATAATAATAAATGTCCTAATCTAATCCAAGTGGAAAAAAGAGGTTTATATTTTATTCCTAAAGTTTTTTGGTCGAATTATACTTATCCAATAGAATTAGTACATGTTTTAGGGTAATAATAATATCATTTTTCCCTTAATTACCCTATTTACTTTTAACTGTGGTAAATAAAAGTAAAAAGTTACTATTCAACAAAAATTATTTTCATATTATTAAACCACATTTTACTTACTGATATCAACTGTGTCTCTCGGATTTTTGAAATTCAACTCACAAAAGCAGTAAAATTAAGTTTTATGTAAATTTGTAAATGCTCCTAGGAGGTGGGTAAAAGACAGTAAAAAGTTCAATAAAATTTTTATATATCTAAAATTATTATAAATTGAATCAAATTAATTATATTGAAATTATATAGGTATTATTTATCTATTTTGACCTAAAATAAATTTAAATAAAATAAATAATTATTTAAATAAAAAGTTAGTTTTAAATAATAACTCAGTGTTTTTCACTATTCATCAAAAATTGAAAATTTTCAAAAAAATACCAAAAATTTACCGTAAGATAATTTCGATATTCAGAATCTAAAAGTGAATTCCATTTTGAAATATAAAATTTATAAAATTTCAAAAAGTGGGTATTACTATTCATAACTACTAGTTTGATTGGTTGTGGTGTGTTAGAAATCGAAGCTGCATACAACACACGCTGTTGTATTATTCAAAGAGAAGCCTACCGTGGAAGCTTGGGGTGTTAAATTATTCCCTCTTTCAAATAATTTCGTCCTCAAAATTTCTAGAATATTACTGCATAAAAAGACACAGGTGGTTCTTCATCATAAGTTCCTCGGGTTCCCACGTTGCCTCTTCCATCTTATGGTTTCTCCATAGAACTTTTACCAAACGAGTCGTCTAGTTTCTCAGCGCTTATTCTCTTGTATCAAGAACCTTGACATGATCTTCGCAATAAGATAGATCGGGTTCCAATTCTAATTCCCCATAGGTGAGTACATGTGTTGGGTCAGGCATGTAATTTCTCAATAGTGATATGTGGAATACATCGTGAACTTTGGAGAGACTTGGCGGCATTTCCAAACGGTAAGCTATAGCCCTGATTCATTCTAGAATTTCAAAAGGTCCGATGTACCTAGGACTAAATTTTCCCTTATTACTGAAATGTATAACACCCTTCCGTGGAGATACCTTCAAGAAAACATGGTCTCCTATATGTAATTCCAAATCCTTCTTTGGGTTATCGGCATAGCTCTTCTACCTACTTTGAGCTGCTTTGATGTGGGTTTGGATTAACTTCACCTTTTCCATAATTTCCTCCACAAGTTCTAGGCCTACGAGTTTCTTTATCCAACATCATCCCAACAAGTTGGTGTATGACATCTCTTTCTGTATAACGCTTCATATGGTGTCATCTGAATACTTGAATGGAAGCTATTATTATAGTAAAATTCTACCAGAGGTAAATATTGATCCCACATACCTTGAAAGTCAATTGAGTATCATATCAACATGTTTTCTAAGGTTTGAATAGTCCGTTCTGATTTTCCATCAGTTTGGGGGTGGTAGGCAGTGCTCAAACGAAGTTCAGTATCCAGGGATTTCTGAAGACTTTTCCAGAATCTTGATATAAAACAGAGATCACAATCAGAAACAATCGATAATGGTACTCTATGAAGTCTTAAAACTTCATTAATATAGAGCCTTGCTAGACATTCAAGTGGTAAATCTTCCCTTATAGCAAGAAAATATGCTGACTTGGTAGGACGATCAACAATGACCCATATTGCATCGTTCCTTCTAGGAGTCTTTGGTAGCCCCATGAAAAAGTCCATTGTGATATCATCCCATTTCCATTCAGGTATGGGAAGAGGTTTCTTGACTCCTCTAGGATGTTGCCTTATAGCTTTCACTTGTTGACAAACCATACATATTGACACAAAATCAACAATATCCCTTTTCGTGTTGTCCCACCAAAAATGTTCCTTCAAATATCTATACATTTTGGTTCTCCTACTGTGTATAGAGAAATTGGAACTATAAGAATCATCCAACAATTCTCTTTTTAGATCAGGTATATTGGGAACACAAAGTCTCTTCCCAAATTTAAAAACTCCATCTTCATACACAAAGTCACTCAATCTCCCATCGTTCACAGCTTTAATCTTATTTTGAAACTCTTCATCACCAGTCTGAGAACTCTTTATCCTTTCTAGTAAATATGGTTTGGAAACCATTTGAAAAATTATTGATGTTTCACCTCCCATGGTGATTCCCATATTCATCTTTACTAGATCTATGTATATAGGATCCTTTTCAACTCTCATCTTGTTCAAAACTCCATGATCCTTTCTACTCAAATCATCTTCCACCTTATTCACCTTCCCCGGGTGGTAGTGTATAGTGAAATCATTATCCTTGAGTAGTTCAAGACATATCTTTTTCCTCGTGTTGAATTCTTTCTATGAGAAAATATACTTTAAACTCTTGTGATCAGTATATATCTCACATTTTTTACCATAGAGATAGTGTCTCCAAATCTTCAAAGCAAATATTATAGCTGCTAACTCAAGATCGTGAGTAGGATAGTTTTTCTCATGAATTGTTAGCTGTTGTGATGCATAGGCAACAACCCTATCATTTTGTATAAGGACACAACCAAGTCATTTCTTTTATGCATCTCTATAAATAACAAACCCATCATTCCCTGACGATAGATTCAAGATAGGAGCATTGACTAATCTTATCTTAAATTCTTTAAAACATTCTTCACACTATTTTTTTCAAAAAAAATTATCCCCTTTTTGTGTGAGCTTTGTTAATGGGCTGATGGGTATTGGTTTGGGGTACTGGACTCTTTATTTTTAATAAAAAAGAAAGAAACTTTGGATTGATGGGTTAGTCAACCGGGCAAAATTATGGGCAAAACGTCGATAATAACCTACTAAACCAATAAAACTGCATACCTAAGTTATACTCATCGGTGTTGTCCATTCTTAGATTGCCTTGGTATTAGAAGGATCAACAGATATTCCATCCTTAGAGAAAATATGGCCAATAAAAGAAATCTCCTGAAGCCATAATTCACACTTGCTAAACATCCCATATAATTCATGTCTTCGAAGAGTCTTTAGGATAATGCACAAGTGATTTTCATGATCTTCATATATTTTGGAGTATACCAAGATATCATCAATAAATACCACTACAAAGTCATCAAGATATTACTGGAAAACTCTATTCATTAAATCCATGAAGACAGAGGGTGCATTAGTCGATCCAAAATACATTACTGTAAACTCGTAATGCATGTACCTAGTTCGAAATGCTATTTTCAGAATGTCTTCCTTCTTCACACATAATTGATGATATCCAGATCGAAGTTCAATCTTTGAAAATTATTGATCTCTATGAATTTGGTCAAATAAATCATCAATGTGAGGTATGGGATACTTTTTCTTCATTATTATAGCATTGATCTCCCTGTAGTCAATGCACAACCTCATAGATCCATCTTTCTTCTTAACAAAGAGGACAGGGGATTTCCATGGAGAAACACTAGGGAGAATAAATCCCTTATTACAAAATTCCTATAGTTGTTTCTTTAGTTCCACTAATTCCACAGTGGCCATTCTATAAGGGGTCTTTGATATGGGAATTGATCGAGGAATTAAATCAATGGAAAACTCAATTTCTCATTCTGGAGTATGTCCAGGTAAATATTCTGGAAACACATCAACATATTCTTTCACAATAGGTACATACTCTATTTGAATATTCCTTTCCCCACCCATAGTTATTTCATTCTATTCCTACTCAATTATTGAATTTAGTTGAGCTACTGGGGGTGGATCTAGATAAGAATTAGGTGGTGACATTTCTGCTCTAAAGATAAGGTACTCCTTATCATCATCAAAAATTGTAACCTCCTTCTTCATACAATAAGTTTTCACATCATGGTCTGAAATCTAATCCACACCAATGATTATATCAAATTCAATCATGGGTATGATGACAAGATCAGCAGAAAAATAACATTTATATGCCTTAATGGGAAGTAATTCACAAAACGTTTTTGCAATTATACTTACCTTAGAAGTTTTGACTGAAAACTCCCTTGTTCAATCAAATTGGAAATATCTAATTTTCTTCAAAAACTGGGAAGATATGAAACAATGCGATGATTCAGAATCAAATAAAGCATTGGCTAAACTTGAAGAAACCATTAAATTACCCGACACTGCGTCTTTTGGAGCTTCAACCTTGGCAGTAGTGATAGCATAAGCTTAGCCTTGATCCCTTGGCCTTTCCTGAGGTAAGATCCCCTGATTCTTAGGACATTCATTTTCATAATGTCCTCTTTATCTATAATTGTAGCATTCAACACTAACATCCTCTTTCTTCCCCTTCAATCACGAGCTTGGTGGACTTTTTCACCAAACTTGTAACAGACTCCCATTCTCTTCAGGAAAGTACCGAGGTGTCTCTTCCCACATTTTCCATAGGATGGATATTCAAATTTTCTATTCTTCCCCTTATTTCCATTTCCAGAGTGTTCAGCAGATCTCTTTTTCTCTTTCTTTTCTTTAAAGTCGTAAGACTTAGAGAATTCTTTTTCTGTCTTGATAGCACATGAGACAATATCTTCGTACGAAGAGATGGATTATGAGACTAATGCTCTATAGAGAAATGGTTTTAAACCATAAAATAAATGATCAATCTTACTTCTTGGGTTATTTATATAATCTGCAGCATTCCTTGCTAACCTTGTAAAGTTAGCTTCATAATTTGCATCATTATCATCCTCCTTTTGCATCATACTCAGAAATTGTCTTTCCATATCTGCTCGATGGTCATGGGGAAAGTATTTTTCTAAGAAAATTTCTTTAAACTCCCTCTATTACATATTTGATACTTCATCATCTTCCTTTGTGTTTTGAATCAATGACCACCATTGATCAGCATCTCCAGTGAGGCGGTAAACTGCCATGACAACTTTTTCCCTTTTCGCTACTCCCCAAGGCGTGGAATATTTTTTCTAATGAATTTATCCATTGCTCAGATACTAGTGGATTTGTACCCCCATTGAATTTTGGTGGTTGTTTCCTCATGAAGCAATCTAACATTGATCCTCCACACTACGGATCAAGGTGCTCCATACGGGTAAGGTTATTATTCATAACCTGGGTGAGTTGTCCCAGTATAGTGATAAGCTGATCAGTTCCAGTTGTATCACCAGCTCCACTATAATAATCTTGATCCAGAGGAAAATCCCTACATGGAGTGCGTGCATTGATACAATTACCATTCCTTCCATTAGGTGTCATTTCTAAACAATGGCATAAACTAGATTAGTTTATGAATCGCAATACATAATTCCAAACTTGTAAAATACTTAACATAACTTGAATAGTTTATGGATATAATCCATAATCATGAAAAATGTTTTCCTTGGGGAAGTATATACTCATAAACCCTTCATATTGGTTTGTAAAGAAAATTAGAATTATCCTAAGCATATCCCCTGGGAGTGTCGTAACCAAGAGTGCAGCAAGGCCCATTGTCGTGCACCAGTTCCCGTTCGAGTCTTACTCAAAGTAGTGTTTTTGGGTTTTACCCCTAGGTACATTTGTTCCAGATCCACCTCTACCTTCTTGTATCCAGACAGGGATGTATTTCTTGGAAAATTCACAAAATCTCTACAATACCAAAATTCAAGGACGTTCTTCTATACTAATCCTCAAAGTCTATCTTAGGTCTATGTGCTCTAATCAGAGATTATCTAAACCTAGTTTCCAAGGTTTTTACTAAACTTCCGCTGATACCAACAGTAACACCCTGACCCCAGAAATCAAGATTTAGTGCATTATTATGTATCATTGGCATGATCATAAAAGATCAAGTCTCGAAAGATCGATTAGTTTAGTATCCTTGGAAGTACTAGATACATTCATAAGGTTTACATAGCATCATAAAATGGAAAGCTACAACAAAATTGTTTCCATATACAACACTGAGATCCCATAGACTATCCCTGCAGGTCTATCATAATAAACTTCTTCACATCTTGGGAATAATAAAATATAGAAAGGGGTGATCTCATATGCTCAGTAAGGATAACAATATAGCGGAAACTTTCATAAATAAGCATAAAAATTTAAGGCAATGTATAAAACTAAAACAAAAGCCTTTTCAACATAAACCCCATCATAATATGGCAAATATAAATCAAAATAATTCCATTTAATTACTCACATGGATATTTTAATAGTCTAATAATCACATGTAATATCAATAGACACTTTCATAATGATGGAATGCATAATGCCAGAATTTCATAACCACATTGTCAAGGTCTTGTGCCAAGACACTAGTTTGTCTCATGAGACCAACCGATGCATCGAGGAGCTATAGCAGGCTACACCCGTCACTTACTAAGTCCAATGCATTCCTCATATGAAAAGGTTTAAACATAACATAAACATTCGTATTAAAACTGGCATATGAAATGTCAATACTTTATCCATAAAACATGAATGGTATGAAATAACACATCCAAAGTCAAACATATCACAAAACCTTCAATAAAATATGTAATTTTTGTATCATAATAAATCAACTTCAAAAAAATGTAAAATCCATCAAAGGATGTTGACATAGATGAAATCAAAACCTTTTTAGAGAAATATCTCTTTCTATTTTGAAATAATTTAAAAGTCACATAATTATAAAATAAAACATTTATATTTTAAAATATTATTATAAGATTGCAAGGGAATCTTCGACGATGTTATAACGGCAGAAAATAACCACACCCGCCGTATAAGTTAAAAAAACATTCTTACCTTAATTTTGTCGAAAAGGTCATAAAGTACCTTGTTTGGAAAATGACGGAAAGATTACTTTATAAATATCTTATAATTGTCCAACAAGGTTATAAATGAATTTAACCCATAGTCTATAAAATATTAAGAATGTTTTGAAATACATTTTTAAGAAACATGGATGTGGATGATAAAGAGGTCCTAGTAGATAATTACATATAAACGACCTCGGATAATGAAGAGATCGTAAAATTAACCCTTAACTTATACTTTTCCTTGGTCGAGGGTAGGTTAACCTCTTTTATAATGGTGAAATAATTGTTATTAAATTATACAATAATCATATAAATTAATATGATATCATATATGATCTTTTAACATTTCTTTGTTAATAATATCTTTGTATTATCGTCATTTCAGGTGTTAAATGATTCGTTTTACTTTATATGCTTTGTTACATAAGTAATGTTTGTTATGGATAGGATGTATATTATTCATATTCATAATGATATTAAGTATTTAAACATTATTTTTAATCATCTAATGAAAATTAGTCTTGAATGGAGACGATGGTGGAATGAATCTCATCGTGTTCGTGGAGACGGTAATCCATACATACGCACGAGTGACAATATCATTTTTTTGATATTAAAATCATATATAATTGGATGGTATATCATATATACAGAATTATTATCAGGTTATATTTATTATTTACATCATTTATACATCATTATTATACCCATCCGAATAATAATGAATTGAGTAACAACTACACCACAACGTGGAAACGGTAAGTCGTACGTACTCACGTATGGTGACATGTCATTCAAAGGATAGCTAGAATAATTAATTTGGTTGTACTATATTTATAATAACATAACAGTATATAGAATATATTGGAATTATTATTTTAGAATGGAAACAACAAGGAAAGAATAAGTGGAAGAAGAAGAAAAACATGAAAGAGGTGGTGAGATATTTACCTCTTCTTCGGATTCTTCCTTTTTATTTGATCAAAAGTTCTCCTTAGGTTGGATTTATGACTAAAGGAAGGACTATAGGGTGATGGGAGAATAGTTGAGAGGGTATTTGGGTAGGTTTTGGCTGATCCTAATGGATTTGAAGGTGTGAATTAGAGAGAAAGGGAAGTGTCTTTTTATAAGAGGGGTGAGGGCCACCTTAGGAAAAGCTAGAAATATTATTTTATAATAAACTAATTTTCGATTTATAATGGATCAAAAATGAATTATTCAAAGGATAAGTTGGGTATGGGTCAAAATACTTTCAACAAATAGGTTTTAGACATGTTTGGGTCACTATATTAATCTTATATTTTAGATTTAACTCTTTGTTAAATAGTTTGACATTTACCATGTCTCTTTGTATTTTTATATTATATGGTTAATAAACATACTATAAACTTCCAAGAGAACCCCAAGTGATTCATTAATGATAAACCTATTATTATATAAGTCTTTTGGCTTAACCTTATATTTTTATGATTATTATATCAACCAATAATATTTTATTTGTTTTAAAAACTCATTTATGTCAATTTTGACATTATTTAATAATTGATTTATGTTAAAGTCCTAAAAACTTTATTACTTCGAAATAAATAAATTTAATCAACCCTAACATGTCATATTAACCTATAAAAATATTGGAATTCATTAAAAGTCTAAAATTAGATTTATTTGGATATTTATAATATCAATTATTTTAATCTTTCAATAATACGGTAATTATTGCATCATCATTGTGTCATAAATAAATTTAATTATTTAATGTATAAAAATTATAAATAAAATATACTTATGTAGGAAATATTTTTATCTTTCTAATTAATATTTATAGTCAGATTTATATTGTGTGTAACCCTATATTAAAAATGGTTTAGTTATTAAACTTTGAATTTAACTCTTTTAACTCTTCTTTAAATAAAATAATAATAAATGTCCTAATCTAATCCAAGTGGACCAAAGAGGTTCATATTTTATTCCTAAGGTTTTTTTGGTCGAATTATACTTATCCAATAGAATTATAAAATGTGTTAGGGTAATAATAATATCATTTTTACTCTTAATTACCCAATTTACTTTTAACCATGGTAAATAAAAGTAAAAAGTTACTATTCACCAAAAATTATTTTCATCTTATTGAACCACATATTACATACTTATATCAACTGTTTATTTCGTATTTTTAAAATTCAACTCACAGAAGCGATAAAATTTAGTTTTATGTAAATTTACAAATGCTCCTAGGAGGTGGGTAAAAGACGGTAAAAAGTTTAATAAAAAATTTATATATCTAAAATTATTATAAACTGACTCCAATGAATTAAATTTAACTTATATAGGTATTATGTATCTATTTTTATCTAAAATAAATTTAAATAAAATAAATAATTATTTTTAAAAAATCGGTTTTAAACAATAACTCAGTGTTTTTCACTATTCATCAAAAATTAAAAGTTTTCAGAAAAATACCAAAAATTCACCCTAATATAATTTCGATATTCTAAATCCAAAAATGAAGTCCATTTTGAAATATAAAATTTATAAAATTTCAAAAAGTGGATATTACTATTCATAACGGCTAGTTTGATTGGTTGTGGTGTGTTAGAACTCGAAGTTGGGTACAACACACGCTACTGTATTATTCAAAGAGAAACGTACCATGGAAGTTTGGGGTATTACATCGATGATAAAATAAATATATATATTTAATGAAATATTCAATTATTGGTGATAATAAATAAAATATTCAGTAAATAAAGGTAATAAGTGATGAATATGGCATATGTCCTATGGAAATTAAGGTGAGATGAAAAAATCTTACCACTTGTAATAAATCGAATCGTATGCCCCGTAAAATTAATAGTCATCAAATAAAACATTAAATACCATGAAGATAAATAGATTCATGATATGATATATCAAAGGGCAGAATACATAGACCACACACAAGAGATAAGTGGTGAATAAGGAATATCTCACATAAATAAAAGTGATATAAGAAAATCCTTAGTTTATGTCTGAAAGCATTCTACCCTTGTACTTAATATGCTGGATAATCAAATTAGATTCATTAATTACTTATTTAATAATCTTTAAAACATATATTTGATTTATTATAATTTTATTGTGTTCATTTATGGAAATTTCTATGATTTATAATGTTTAATTTTGTTTTTATGAAAGTGTTCATTTCATGATTTTATGGTACGTTACCTTGTGTATAATTATGAGAGTTTTTGTCAAATGGAATCAAAACTATATAAGTGATGTCACAAACCAAGTTGTATCTCCATCAAACCGACACCTGGCCCAGTCTGCGGCAAGGCCTGAAGGGCGTTCCAGATCCCCACATGTAGGAACAAGTGCCTGGGTATCAAAAATAAAACGTGGGAACCATTTACCCAAATAAATAAATATAAAACAAACAGTAAGCTGAATAAATTAAAACTAAAATCAGAAAACCAAACAGACCCTTAAACTAAATTCAAAATTTAAGTTTACAACTTAAACCAAAAACCCAAAGGGAATGAGAATAAAGGAAAAACTAAAAAACACTAAGGTGCAATAACCTCAAGCCACGTTCACCAAACCAACATGAGGATGCCATTGACGTCCCGAACCTCCCATGTTATGCTTGATGCTTCAACCTGAAATACAAAATAAACAAGATCTACATACACCCAAATGTGTATATAGTGTGTGATCCAAAATCCCAGTAGGATACCACTGAGAAAAGGTTCCATGAATAATTATTAAATGACAAATACATTTTCAATTTAACAGACAAAAAATTAATAAATGCTTAATAAAATTTAATGAAAACAATTTTAAAGAGAACAAATTTAAAGAAAACAACTTAAATTAAAACACACACACACTCTATCTTTCATCGTAACCCCAATGTCACAATGTGTGCTGACAGTGAGTAAAAAGGAAAGGAGGATCATAATACATGGGAGAGACCCTAAAGATGCTCGTAAGAAGTGGGATCCTAGAAAATCGTGTCTTAGTGAGAAAAGGTATAGGGACACAATAATATATGTTCTCGTGTACAAGCCACTAGTAGGGTAACACATTCATACCCTAGTGGTCTCCCAACATCATCCAAAAGTTTAGTTTGTGTTGTAGTCGTCAATCCAACTAAGTGAAGCTGGGCCGATGCCACTTCTGTGTCACTAGCGTACTAGTCCTAGTCCACCTACCTAGTACATAGGATTCCCATTTGTGCTCAATTAGTTTAGAGTTCATGTCATATGTCATAATCATACACTCAAACCAAACAAGACACTACACACACCAAAACCACCATTTTCAAACACAAAATCCATTTGAAATAATACACACACTAAAACATCCTCCAAACAAGTTTCACACCATTGATATAATTTAATAAACTATTTAAAAAATTTATAAAACAATATCCAAAGGGTATCACAAGATCTTGCACACAAAACCCACTCAAATGTCTCTTTTTTGATCAAATGCACACCAACACATTTCTAAAACACAATTTGCAACCCTTGTACATTTTAATAAACCAACTATGTGATTTAATAAAACGTTATTTGATATCACAATGTAGAGTTTCATCAAAACCGCACCATATATCATATGAACATACCACTTCAAAAATCAAATGCATAATAAACTCTCTTAAAACTATTTTCACACCACATAAACCATTTAATAAATCAATTTCACACTTAAAAGAACATTTCCAAGGTGTGAAACATTGTTTTACCCCAAAAATACACTCAAATGATTCTATTTAAAATCCAACACACACTAGAATATTCTCCACACACCATTTTCATCATTTAAACAATTTGGAAAATCACCCATGAAGTTCAATAAATAATTTTCTCTATTTAATAAATTAATTAATCAATTTCTAAAACAAATAAAAATAAAAGATTTAAAATGAGTTTTCACAAAAGGTGGACTCTATTACATATAAACATGATACAAAATTTAATAAGCTAAGAAATTCATCAATTGCTAAAAACTAACTTTTCCCCAAACAAATAATTTAAATAATATGCTAATTTGATTAAACATGAAAATTAATTCATCAATTAATAATCAAACATGGAACCACCTACCACAGTGTAGAGAAACATCACAAATTTTGCGTGCAACTCTAATTTCTCTCTAGTCGCACCAAAACAAAATCAAATTCAATGCTAAAAAAAGACATTGAACCATAAACATCAAAATAGAACCCTGCACAATAAGAACCCTACCCAAAATTCTACTAAAATGAGGAAGAAGTTCATTGGAGAAAAACGCACCAAGGGGAGGCCGCTGAAAGGGGGATACACACTAAAAGAAGGTCCCCATAGGGGATCCGCACACTAGGGGTCACCTAAGGTTCCAACCGTGAAGAATGGTGTAGTCAAGGGAGGGCACGGTGTGACTCTCTGGTGAGGAAGGTGGAAGTGCGGGTCACCGATCGCCAGTTAGTGTAGCCGAAAGGGGGCGCATCCAAGGGTGGTGCGGTAGAGGGAGGGTGCGGTGTGGCTCAAGTTTGTTAGGTGGTTCATCCGAGAGGGAGGCGGCACAAGGGAGGGCTATGCGCATGACTCGGGTTTGCTAGGTGGTTTAGCTGAAAGGGAATCTACACCGGACGGGAGCAGAAGATCAATGGGGCGGTGCCAGATGGGAGCAGGAGAGGCGGGTCGGCGTCGGATGGGAGGATCAGGCGGCGCACTAGGGTTATAGGGGGAGAGAAGATCCATGCGATGAGAGTGGGGAGAGAAAGATAGAGGGAGAGAAGAAGATGGAAAAAAGAGAAAATAAAAATAGAGATAAAATAAAAATAAAATAGAAATAAAATAAAAAGGAAACAAAATCAAAATAAAACCCAAAATGGAACTCAATCCATTCTAATAATAATAATAATAATAATCAGTTAATATTTTTTTATAATTATAACAATAATTTAACATTCGCAAAGAAATTAAAATATTAATTGAAAAAATAATAATAATGATAATAACCTAATTGAAATATTAACTTAAATAATAATAATATGAATAATAAAACTAAAATAATAAAACCAACCAAAATAATAATATCATTACTAATCGAGGTTGGACACCATGCATAGTCGCATGCACGGTCGTGTTCCCAGTCACGCATCCGTCAAATAATAAATTTAATAATAAAACGTTCTCTTATTAAGGTTGGGCACTACACATGGTCTAGCGTATGGTCGTGCACCAGTATATGATCCCAAATTTCTTTAAAAAAACAGTTCAAACAGCAGCTCAAAAGTGAGACCCAAAATAATTAAATTGAAATAAAGTGTCGGTCAGGGTGTGACAATTTTTCCCACCATGACACTTTCTACCCTTAGAAAGTCCCTAAAGACTTGGACAACCCATGATTCCAAGAAAGACTATGAAGACACTTTAAACAAAACCTCAATCACTCAAGGACCTAGCATTCAAAACTCCCATGACCTGAAACTTAAAAGATCTCAAAACCAGGATCACCAAGCAAAATAACCTGCAACAAGGAATTAACATAAAATAGAACTACAACATGGAACACCCTGAACCCTAACTTAGGGATCACCAAGGCCACTCAAGATATCTCAGAACACTCATCAAGTGGCCCACTATCTGAGCTAATCAATTGGTATGGTCGAGGTTGGGCGGAGCCAGAAGTAAGGGGTTTCCCCACCAAGCGCACTTCGAAGACAGAGTTTTTCCCCAAGTTTGTCCTATGGTGGTCTCCCCACCATATTAGGATTCTTTTCAAACATTGATTCTCCAAACCAAAACAACTCACAAACCCCAACAAACCTCTAACACTAGATTGACCATCAAAGATCCCTAAGTTTAACCAACCAACATAAGAGGGGACGTCAGCGAGACCCGCAATGGGTCTCCCCACCATTTTAGAATTTTCCTAACACTATGACATTTGTGCGGCATTCCCTGTTTATTTGGATCAATACTAACTGAACTCTTCATCACAAACCCACCAACACGGGCCGGCCTGAACAGATGATTCCTACACTGACCAATACTCTGCCACATTGGAGGGTCTTGATAGCAGAAACCCTAAACCAAGAGGTGAACTGGACAGGCGTGCGTCAATTCCACAAGACATGAGCATCTCCAAAACAAGTACAATTTCGATCCATAATCGACCACAAGAAGGTTCATAGAGCACACCCACTGGCTTTACAAGAATACAGATTCTCCAAACCTCCTTAGAGCCCAAGATGAACTCCCAAAAATTAAGACCACAACAAAGATACAATGTCTTCAGAGAAGGTATTGCAATAGGGAAATTTAATCCATCCCCATCCTGTCATTGTGGACTTAAGTCAGACCAATCCCATGCCACATCCAATGAGTTTTTGACTACGTGAAAGCTTCACTCTGAGACCTATGGCTGGGGACCTAATGTCTGAAGCATCTTCCTCCTCATAGTCATGAGCTGACCACCTCTGATTGGAACTTCTTCTACTGGACAATAAATATACATACTTCTCCTCGTGTCCCAAGAATCTACTCTATCAATATACCCACTGAGAATTTCAGCAAACAACTTAGAGTGTCTGACTGACCACACTAGATATAAGAGATTGAGTGGTCTATCAAACACGCGACACAAATTGACAGAAGGAGCACTCTAAGAAATAGTCCCTTTAGTTTAAACTCCTCATCAGATGAGGAACCTGCACTTACCACAATATGAACAAGACCAGAAAATATTACAAGATTTAAACTGATTGTTCCACAAAACCTCTGGGGAACATGAAGCTAGCTCATCAGAAAGGTAAAAACACCTCCTTTACTATCTGTTGACTGACTGAGCACCTACGACCTCTTCCACTTTCACTTCCCTTCACTTCCTTAGGTACAACCATGGGATGAGGCTAGTATTAAGGATTGCTCAAGACAACCCCACTCATAACAAAAACAGAACAATCCTCATTTACTGGTCTAGTACTACTCCACTAGACATACTCGAGACAAATTACACCCGCACAACTTTTGGATTTCCTCAAAAACCAAAAACACTTCCAACATTCCCAAAGCACTCAACAATATTCAACTAACCTCTACATCTACAAACAGTCGACACAACCAAGCAGAACCCAACTCCACCACTCCACTGGGAGTCTGGGATGAGCCAATAACTGAGATACTTGATGGAAACCCATGGGACCTTTCTAGGGGGTATATTCTGAATAAGAAACACAAAATAGGCTTCCACAAAACCAAGAACTTCACCAAACAAAAATCCACATTCCGGACACAAATATAATAATTCCAATTTAAAACATCAATTCTTTTTCAAATAAAAACACCTTCTTGAAAAACCAAGCACAGTACAATAAATCCCAACATCTCTTTTGAACCCATCACTTTCACTCCAAAATCAAAACCATTTCCCAATTCCAAAACTATTTATGCAAAAAAAACCCATTTTAGAGAAAACCCCACTTTTCAGGAAATAAGAAGCAGCCTTAAAATCATTCACCCACTACCGATATTCCATGATGCCTCACAAATATGAATTTTTGTGCCACTCAGGAACCCATCCACACAATCCACCAAATGTCCATTAATCACTTACACATGCACATGCGATCACCCATAAGAATACCACTAGATGAAATAAGGCTCTTCCGCTTTCAAAACAAAACATTCCCAATATTTTGAAAATACCTTTTTCCAAAACCATTTGAAAAATTCAAGAAAAATTTTCAAAATGCTTCCCATTTCTAAAATAAATCACTTCAATTTAAAATAACCCAAGAAATTATTTTAGAAATATATCTTCTACAAATCAAACATCAAATTCCAAAAACAAGGTTCAAAAGAAACACACCCCAAGAATCATCTCAAACTCATAGCAAGAGAAAAATAAGAGCAACCCAAAATTATTGTTTCCTTTTAAAAACCCCTTCTCAATAACCCAAAACTGAACCACGACATCACAATCACTAAAGCACCTGGATGAAGAACTAGTAGTCGTTCTAGACCCAGCCACATGGTTTAGTAGACCATGCCCTAGGCAAGCACCAACCACTAGGAGTTTCGAACCGTACTCTTAGGCATCACATGGGTCGCTACTCCATGTGAGACCGTGAGTAGTACTATTTTACTCCTATTTTCATCCCCCATCCACAAATACCAAAGCCAAAAACATAAATCTTGGACAACTTCTGGTTACTCGAGGATCGGAACGAGTTAGAGTTTGCAACGCTCTTCTCACAACCACCCCTCGAGTACCGACAGTCCTATCCCCGATCTACCTAACATCTCAAATAATAAGAACAACTTAATCTAATACCATTTTTTCATGAACCAAGTCATGTCACCATCAAAACGATGCCTGACCCGATCTGTAGTACGGCCCAAAGGGCGTTCCCGATCCCCACGGGATGGTACAAGTGCACGGGTATCAAAAATAAAACATGGGAACAATTTACCCGAATAAATAAATATAAAACAAATGGAAAGATGAATAAATTAAAACTAAAATCAGACAACCAAACAGACCCTTAAACTAAGGTCAAAATTTAAGTTTACAACTTGGAACCCAAAACCCAAAGGGAACAACAATAAATAAAAAACTAAAAAAACACTAAGGTGCAACAACCTCAAGCCACATTCACCAAACCAACATGAGGATTCCACAGACAACCCGAACCACCCATTTTATGTTCGATTCCTTAACCTAGAATACAAAAAAAATAGGATCTACATACACCCAAAGGTGTATGTAGGGTGTGAGCTAAAATCCCAGTAGTACACCACCGAGAAAAGGTTCCACGCATAATTATTAAATGAAAAATATATTTGTAATTTAACAGATGAAAAATAAATAAATGCTCAAATAATTTTAATGAAAACATTTTTAAGGAGAACTACTTTAAAGAAAACAACTTAAATTAAAACACACACACATTGTAGCTTTCATGGTAACCCCAATGTCACACTATGTACCGACAGTGAGTGAAAAGGAAAGGAAGATAACATTACATGGGAGAGGCCCTAAAGATACTAGCAAGAAATGGGACCTTAGAACATTCTGTCTCGGTGAAAAATGGTATAGGAACATAATAATATATGTTCTCGTACATGAGCCACTAGTTGGGTAACACATCTGTAACGCCCTGACCCCAGTTACCCAGAGTCGGTGCATTATTACATAACATTGGCATGATCACAAGAAAGATCAAGTCTCAAAATACAGATTAGTTTAGTAGCCTTAGAAACACTAGATACAATCATAATGTTTTACATTACATCATAAAAAACACCTTGTCTTCATATCCCCTCATACTATCCCTGTAGGTCATTCATAAATTACTTCTTCATAATCTTGGGAAAAATAAAACATTGAAAGGGGTGAGCTCAAATGGTCAGTAAGGATAACATTATAGCAGAAGCTTAAGGCAGTTTATAACTAAAACAAAAGCCTTTTAAACTTGAACTTCAGCATAAAATGGCAAAGATAAAATAAAATAATGCCATTTACTTACTCACATGGATATTCTACTAGTCAAATGATCAGATGCAATATCAATAACCACTTTCATAATGATGGAATGCATAATGGAATACTATCATAACCACATAGCCAAGGCCTCGTGCCAAGACTACAAATAAGATTTTGTCAAGGCCTTGTGCCAAGACACTAGTTTGTCTCATGAGACCTACCGATGCATCGAGGAGCTATAGCGGGCTCCACCTGTCACTTATTAAGTCCAATGCATTCCTCATTTGAATAGGTTTAAACATAACATAAACATTTGTATTAAAACCAGCATACTAAATGTCAATACTTTAACCACAAACCATGAATGGTATAAAAATAGCACATCCACAGTCAAACATAACTCATTAGATACAATATGGAAGATTGTATTGTATCACATTAACCTTAATCAAGAATAATGAAGGATTTTGACATAGATGAAAATAATCATCAAAACTATTTGAGAGAAATATCCTCCCTTTTCTTGAAATCATTTAAAAGTCAGACTATTTGTCAAGAAGCCATTTAAAAATAGATTTTTGAATCAAAGTGTCCCATACCACTTTGAAACTTTTTAAAAGGAGTTTTAATTTTAAAATGTTAATGTCCATATAAATAAATCCTTAAAACCATTTTTAAAACATGGACATTAATGAGCAATATTTAGATGAATAAGTCTTTAAAACATTAAAAATGGCATTTTAGTTAGAGATTCTAACCAAAAGAGAGACACTTGAATACAAATAATTGAGGTAATCAAAACTTTGTAATATCATGAAAATAAAGGGATTCATGATATACTATGTCAAAGTACATTATATACACCACATAAAAGTGATTTGGTGTATAACAACAAAGAAGACTCAATGGAATTTAAATTGAGATAAAATCTCTCATAAAGGCCGTATCCTTAGGTTAAGGATAAATCAATGACATTGTTATGTGTGAAAAATATAAATACACTAAATATGATTGGATATTCAGTGTAAATCAATCAAATGATATTCACACATAATCTTATAAAAACAACACCAATGAATTGGATGTTTAACTCAACAAATGGAGAATGAGTTAAAATTAATCTTATCAAATTCCTATCGATGACTTGAGAAATTATCAATGGAGTGATTATGTGTATCAAAAGTATATCCACAGAAAAGGGGAGTGGAAATTATGACATAATAAAATGAATAGTTATTCCACACATAATCTCGGAGTAAAATAATCAATGAAGTTTGCGTAAATCCGAATAAATGGAAATTGAAATTTCAAATTCCCTTATCGATTAGGTAACATACGAAACATACACCCATGAAAGAAGGATCATACAATAATGATATAAATACCCATAAATTAAAGTATATTACACAATTAATACAATCATGGTCAGTACACATACACCACATGAATTAATTAAGTGGTGAACAATGGAATTCTCACGAAATTAAGAGTGAGTTAAGAAACCCCTTACTTTGTACTTTTTCCTTGGTCGACGGTAGGTTAACCTCCTGTATAATGGTGAAATAATTGTTATTTAATTATAAAAGAATAATTTACATTAATATGATATCATATATGATCTTTTAACATTGATTTGTTAATAATTATTAGTATTATCGTTGTTTCGGGTGTTAACTTACTCGTTTTCTTTTATATGTTTTGTTACGTAAGCCATGTTTGTCATTGATAGGTTGTATCTCATTCATATCCAGAATTATATCAAGTACTTAAAAATTATTTTTAAATAATCAAATGATAATTATACTTGAATGGATACAATGGAGAATGAATTTCATCGCGTTCGTGGAGACGGTAGTCCATACGTACGCACGAGCGACAATATCATTCTTTTAATCTTAAAATAATATATAATTGGATGGTATATTATATAGACAGAATAATTATCATGTTATATTTATAATTTACATGAATTAAACATCATTATTATACCCATCAAAATAATAATTTATTGAATGACAATTACACCATGACGTGGAGACGGTAAGCCGTACGTATGCACGTATGGTGACATGTCATTCAAAGGATGGATAGAATACTGAATAGATTTGTACTATATTTATAATAATATTAAATTATATAGTAGATACTGGATTAATTAATTTATAATGGGAAAAACAAAGAAATAAGAAGTTTAAGAAGAAAAGAATTTGAAAAAGGTTGGTAAAAACATTACCTCTTCTTCGGGTTCTTCCTTTTGATTTGATCAAAAGGGCTCTTAGGTTGGTTTTCTGACTAAAGTAAGGCCTCTAGGATGAATTGAGAGAAGTTGAGAGAGTATTTGGACAGAGTTTGGCCGAACCAAAAGGCTTTGAAGGTGAGAGTTAATGATAAGGGAGAGTGCCCTTTTATAAGAGGGGTGAGGGGCACCTTTGGAAAAGCTAGAAATATTATTTTATAATAAATTCATATTATATTTATAATGTCTAAAAAGTGGATTATTTAAAGTTTAATGTGGGTATAGGTCTAAAACCACTCAACCAATAGAATTTAGACAGGTTTGGGTTACTATATTAACCTTATCATTAAGTATTAACTCTTAGTTAATTAGTTTCACTTTTACAATGTATCTTTGTATTTTTATATTATATGGTTAATATACTTCATATATACATCCAAGAGACCCCCAAGTGGTCCATTAATTATAAACCTATCATGATATAAGTCTCTTGGACAAACCTTAGATTTTTAGGAATTTAATATCAATTAATAATATAATATTTGTTTTAAAAACTCTTTTATGTCAATTTTTACACTATTCAATAGTTGATTTTTGTGAAAATCATAACAGAATTATTGGTTCAAAAAAATTCAATTAAATCAATCCTAATATGTCCTATTATCCTATAAAATTATTGTAATTCATTAAAAGCGTCAAATTATATTTATTTGGGTATTTATAATATCAATTATTTTAATTTTTCACTATTATGGTAATTACTGCATCCTAATTGTGTCATAAATAAATTAAATTATTTAATGTCTAAAAATTATAAATAAAATATAATTATGTATGAAATCGTTTTAGCTTTCTAATTAATATTTATAGTCTAAAATCCAACATATATAACCCTATGTAACAATTGTTTTTCTAGAAGATATATGCTTGTGTCATTTTTGTATTCATTTTAACTTAATTAAAATAAAGTGTCTCTATCACTTACAAGTGGATCCATGGGGTCCCAAAATCGATCCAAAGATGCCCAGGGTCGGCCATGTATCAACCAATAGGGTTAAGACACGTTTTAGGGTTATTTAGTATTATTATAATATTATTTTTTAACCCTTATTTACCGGATTTACCCTTTAACCATGGTAAATAAAATATTTATCGAAGTAAATATTCAAAATGTCTAAAAATAAAAGTTATCTATTTATACAATTTAAACATCCTGATTCCAAATATAAAATCCATTTTTCCAAATTCAGAACACAAAAGTGGCAGAAATTAATTTAAAATTAATTCTCATTGTTAAAACAAAAAGCGTGTTTTTAAGAGATAATAACTATCAAAAGATTGGCACTTGTTTATGTCTGGTTTAATTGTAAAATTATGTCCAATGAAAAACATTGAATTAAATGGTAAAAATATATTCTAAATATACTTTAAAACCACTCAAATTCATAATTTATCAATATTAATTATTTCGATTAAAAAAGTTGTTTTTAATTAAAATTTAGTAATTTTCACTATTCATCAAAATATGAAAGTCATCCCAAAAGTACCAAAATTCCACCCTAGGATAATTTCGATATTCTGAATCCAAAAATGAAGTCCATTTTGAGAGATAGAATTTATAAAATTTCAAAATTTAGGTATTACTATTCATAACGGCTAGTTTGATTGGTTGTGGTGTGTTAGAATCTCAAAGTTGCGTACAATGCACGCCATTGCATTATTCAAAAGGAAATGTACCATGGAATCTTGGAGTGTTACATTCTCCCCTCCTTCAATAAATTGCGTCCTTGCAATTTTTTTTAAAATTGGGCTTGTGAATATAATGGAAAGTCCCACATCGGAAAAAGAGTCAATAAAACTATCACTTTAAAAAAAGGAAGAGAGGTATAAAGGTCACCCAAGATAACCCATACTAGGATTCCAGGTAGGAAAACATGGATATGGACGATAAACTAAGTGTTAAGTTCTGATGGAGAGGGATAGAAAACATGATCAAGATAAAGTTAACAATAATAAAATCACAAACTTGTGTTGGGACAAACGGTCATTAGTCTCCCAGTAGGAAAAGTAAACGGAAAACATTTTTTTTTCGTTTTAAGTTACATTACATAAGGATGTGGAATTAATTTATGATATTAACTAAGAACATAAAGAGATATACTTACTTTTTAAGTAGAGTTTCATTCTTTAATAACGTTTACCACTAACTCAATTTTTTTTTTTGAAAAATGAGTATTCAAGAAGACTTGGTCGCAATAGAAGAGCTAGAATAAACATCTATAGAAATACATGATCCACGTAGGATAAACTATATATTTACCTTGTCTTTAGAGATTAATCAAAACCAAAATGTTTAGTATAATATCTGATTATCCCCCAAAATGGATATTCCATTAGAGAAAAAAACACTAATCTTAATTTCTAAAATTAAACCATCAATACCCCAAAGTTAAATAAATACCCTTCAATAATAAATTGTCCTTAAAATCCTTCAATATAATCCAAACTAATATTGAAACTCAAAACTTATAAGAATGTAGTCTTCCATGTTAAATTGTATCTCCAAATGACATTAATTACTCTTAAAGTCACATAATTAAAAGTAATTAACCTAATCATTTCCATAAAAAACCCAAATCACTATAAATCCACAATAAAAAATAGATAAAAATCCACCATTACTCCTCAAATGAAATCCCATAATATTCTATTTTCCTTGGGCATATAGTGTTCACAACAAAGCGAACAACTTCCAAAATAACATTTATCACTTAATCACCAAATCATTTTTCTATACTAAGGGTATTCATTTGATAAGACACAAGATCCCAAATCAAATTATTATTGATCAATAAAATAATTTAATTAAAAATAATAGTCACACTAACCAAGGACTTCACGTAGTCCAGTGGTAGGCGATAAATCCCAATCGTACTTTGGTTGTGGGTTCGATTCCCACAGCTTTGTCCGATGTGATGGGTTGTCACACGGTCTGCGTGTTGTCCTTTTTCAAAAACTATGTTTTATAACATTACCAAAATGAGATAAATTCCTCAAAATAACCATGACATAATTTAACCACAAATCTTATCTCATACCTTTCATTTTCATCCCAAGTTATAATAACTTGTAATTGCCTCAAACCCAATGATCATATAAGACCAAATGGTTATTTATAACTATATCCACAAAAGATAATTCTTCCTAAAATATCATTTTCACATGATAAATTGTAGGTTTACACATACAAGAGAAAAATATTCCAAAGTAATCCCATCAATAAAGAGTACTAACACTTTTAAACATTTTACCATCCATTTATCTCCGCATAGGTTCTTCATCATATGTTCCTCGGATTCCCACATTACCTCTTCCATCTTATGATTTCTCCATAGATCTTTTACCGGACGAGTCATCCGGTTTATCAACACTTGATCTTTGGTATGAAGAATTCTGATAGGCTCTCCACAATAAGATAGATCGGGTTCCATTTCTAATTCTTCATAGGTGACTAAATGCGTTGGGTCAGGCTTGTATTTTGTCACTAGAGATATGTGGAACACAACATGAACTCTGGAGAAACTAGGTAGAATTGCATTTTGGTATAATGCATTCATGTGTCACAATGGTACCTTAGGAATTTTTCAAAATCATCTATTTCCTTTAGCCAAAAACACCTCATCCTTCTTGGATTATATCGATGCAAGCATCGATGCATCATAAAAAAATATGTATTTCTTATATATAATTTTTAGACATCATCTTTAACATGTTTATTTAGAAAAATTATTACCGATTCATCTTCAAATATTTGAAAATAAGGCTTTGGTAAATCAGTTTTTGTATATCCCAAAAGACAAAAATATATAATTTGATACATGTAGGCTGCTGGAAGGCCTCCCTCTTCTGCAGCATCTAGAAAATCATTTAGTGCGTCGTAATTTTGAGATAAATTGAAGAATTTGAAAAGACCCTGATGGTACTTCCCATGATTAGCGTGGTAAGAAAGTTGAGAGCACAATATTATCCCATAGTTGGTACTTGATCCTTGAAAGAATCAGGCAATTCTAGAGGTATTGGATGTCTCATAAAGTTGTTTGCATGTAACATGGACATTTGAAAAAGTTTCAACATCATCTGCGCATGACTTCTGGATAATAATTGTAAGTAGTTCTTTAGGAAGAGAGAGAAGAGTTGTTCGTGATCTTGATCCCTCCATGTTTCAACTAACAAAAAGAAAATACAATTAGGGTTTTTAAATACTTATCTAATAAGAATGTAAAAAAAATATACATAATAGTATAATCTTGTAATTGAACAATATATCATAGCTTGGGGTAACCTATGTTAAAATCTAGGTTATCCACTATCTATTTGCCGACATATATTCTTAGGGGCATTTTTTGTATTCCCTTAATAATGGATCATACTAATCTTTTGAATTTACCAAATCATATCCCCTGGGAGTGTTGTAACCAAGAGTGCAGCAGGGCCCATTGTCGTGCACCAGTTCCCGTTCGAGTCTAGCTCAAAGTGGTGTTTTCGGGTTTTACCCCTAGGTACATCTATGCCAGAGCCGCCTCTACCTACTCGTATCTAGACAGGGATGTATTGCTTGGAAAACTCACAAAATCTCTACAATACCAAAATTCTATGAATTTATTCTATACTAATCCTCAAAGTTCATCTTAGGTCTATGTGTTATAATCAGAGTTTATCTAAATCTAGCTTCCAAAGTTTGTACTAAACTTCTTCTGACACCAACTGTAACGCCCTGACCACAGTTACCCAGAGTCGTTGCATTATTACATAACATTGGCATGATCACAAGAAAGATCAATTCTCGAAAGACCGATTAGTTTAGTAGCCTTGGAAACACTAGATACAATCATAAAGTTTTACATTACATCATAAAAAAACATCTTGTCTTCATATCCCCTCATACTATCCCTGCAGGTCATTCATAAATTACTTCTTCATAATCCTAGGAAAAATAAAACATTGAAAGGGGTGAGCTCAGATGCTCAGTAAGGATAACATTATAGCAGAAGCTTAAGGTAGTTTATAACTAAAACAAAATGCTTTTAAACTTGAACTTCAGCATAAAATGGAAAAGATAAAATAAAATAATTCCATTTACTTACTCACATGGATATTCTACTAGTCGAATAATCACATGAAATATCAATAACAACTTTCATAATGATGGAATGCATAATGTCACACTATCATAACCACATATCCAAGGCCTCGTGCCAAGAATACAAATAAGATTTTGTCAAGGCCTTGTTCCAAGACACTAGTTTGTCTCATGAGACCTACCGATGCATCGAGGAGCTATAGCGGGCTCCACCCTTCGCTTATTAAGTCCAATGCATTCCTCATATGAACAGGTTTAAACATAACATAAACATTCGTATTAAAAGCAGCATATGAAATGACAATACTTTAACCACAAACCATGAATGGTATAAAAATAGCACATCCACAGTCAAACATAACTCATTCGATACAATATGGAAGATTGTATTGTATCACATTAACCATGATCAATAATAATGAAGGATGTTGACATAGATTAAAATAATCATCAAAACTATTTGAGAGAAATATCCCCCCTTTTCTTGAAATCATTTAAAATCAAACTATTTGTCAAGAAGCCATTTAAAAATAGATTTTTGAATCAAAGTGTTCCATACCACTTTGAAACTTTTTAAAAGGAGTTTTAATTTCAAAACCTTAATGTCCATATAAATAAATCCTTAAAACCATTTTTAAAACATGGACATTAATGAGCAAGATTTAGATGAATAAGTCTTTAAAACATTTAAAAATGGTATTTTAGTTAGAGATTCTAACCAAAAGAGAGACACTTGAATACAAATAATTGAGGTAATAAAAACTTTTTAATATCATGAGAATAAAGGGATTCATGATATACTATGTCAAAGTACATTATATACACCACATAAAAGTGATTTGGTGTATAACAACAAAGAAGTCTCAATGTAATTTAAATTGAGATGAAATCTCTCATAAAGGTCGTATCCTTAGCTTAAGGATAAATCAACGACATAGTTATGTGTGACAAATATAAATACACTAAATATGATTGTATATTCAGTGTAAATAAATCAAATGATATTCACACATAATCTTATAAAAACAACACCAATGAATTGGATGTTTAACTCAACAAATGGAGAATGAGTTAAAATTACCCTTATCAAATTCATATCGATGACTTAAGAAATTATCAATGGAGTGATTATGTGTATCAAAAGTATATCCACAGAAAAGGGGAGTGTAAATTATGACATAAGAAAATGAGTAGTTATTCCACACATAATCTCAGAGTAAAATAATCAATGAAGTTTTCATAAAGCTGAATAAATGGAAATTGAAATTTCAAATTCCCTTATCGATTAGGTAACATACGAAACATACACCCATGAAAGAAAGATCATACAATAATGATGTAAATACCCATAAATTAAAGTATATTACACAATGAATACAATCATGGGCAGTACACATACACCACATGCAATAATTAAGTGGTGAACAATGGAATTCTCACGAAATTAAGAGTGAGTTAAGAAACCCCTTACTTTGTACTTTTTCCTTGGTAGGCGGTAGGTTAACCTCCTGTATAATGGTGAAATAATTTTTATTTAATTATAAAATAATAATTTACATTAATATGATATCATATATGATCTTTTAACATTGATTTGTTAATAATATATTAGTATTATCGTTGTTTCGGGTGTTAACTTACTCGTTCTATTTTATATGTTTTGTTACGTAAGCCATGTTTGTCATTGATAGTTTGTATCTCATTCATATCCAGAATTATATCAAGTCCTTAGAAATTATTTTTAAATAATCAAATGATAATTATACTTGAATGGATACAATGGAGAATGAATTTCATCGCGTTCGTGGAGACGGTAGTCTGTACGTACGCACGAGCGACAATATCATTCTTTTAATATTAAAATAATATATAATTGGATGATATATTATATAGACAGAATAATTATCATGTTATATTTATTATTTATATGAATTACACATCATTATTATACCCATCCAAATAATAATTTATTGAATGACAATTACACCACGACGTGGAGACGGTAAGTCGTACGTACGCACGTATGGTGACATGTCATTCAAAGGATGGATAGAATACTGAATATGGTTGTACTATATTTATAATAATATTAAATTATATATTAGATACTGGATTCATTAATTTAGAATGGTAAAAACAAAGAAAGAAGAAGTTTAAGAAGAAAAGAATTTGAAAAAGGGTGGTAAAAACATTACCTCTTCTTCGGGTTCTTCCTTCTGATTTGATCAAAAGGGATCTTAGGTTGGTTTTCTGACTAAAGGAAGGCCTCTAGGATGAATTGAGGGAAGTTGAGAGAGTATTTGGGCATAGGTTGGCCGATCCAAAAGGCTATGAAGGTGTGAGTTAATGAGAAGGGAGAGTGCCCTTTTATAAGAGGGGTGAGGGGCACCTTTGGCAAAGCTAGAAATATTATTTTATAATAAATTAATATTATATTTCTAATGGCTAAAAAGTATATTATTTAATTTTTAAGGTGGTTATAGGTCTAAAACCACTCAACTAATAGAATTTAGATAGGTTTGGGTTAATATATTAACCTTATCATTAAGTATTAACTCTTAGTTAATTAGTTTCACTTTTACAATGTCTCTTTGTATTTTTATATTATATGGTTAATAAACTTACTATATACATCCACGAGACCCCCAAGTGGTCCATTAATTATAAACCTATCATTATATAAGTCTCTTGGCTGATCCTTATATTTTTATGAATTTAATATCAATTTATAATATAATATTTGTTTTAAAAACTCTTTTATGTCAATTTTTACACTATTCAATAGTTGATTTTTGTGAACATCATAACAGAATGATTGGTTCACAAAAAGTCAATTAAATCAATCCTAATATGTCCTATTATCCTAGAAAATTAGTTTAATTCATTAAAATCATCAAATTATATTTATTTGGGTATTTATAATATCAATTATTTTAATTTTTCACTATTATGGTAATTACTGCATCATCATTGTTTCATAAATAAATTAAATTATTTAATGTCTAAAAATTATAAATAAAATATAATTATGTATGAAATCGTTTTATCTTTCTAATGAATATTTATAGTCTAAAATCCAACATATATAACCCTATGTAACAATTGTTTTGCTAAAAGATATATGCTTGTGTCATTTTTGTATTCATTTTAACTTAATTAAAATAAAGTGTCCCTATCACTTACAAGTGGATCCATGGGGTCCCAAAATCGATCCAAATATTCCCAGGGTCGGCCATGTATCAACCAATATGGTTAAGACATGTTTTAGGGTTATTTAGTATTATTATAATATTATTTTTTAACCCTTATTTACCGGATTTACCCTTTAACCATGGTAAATAAAATATTTACCGAAGTAATTATTCAAAATGTCTAAAAATAAAAGTTATCTATTTACACAATTTAAACATCCTGATTCCAAATATAAAATCCATTTTTCCAAATTCAAAACACAGAAGTGGCAGAAATTAATTTAAAATTAATTCTCGTTGTTAAAACAAAAAGCGTGTTTTTAAGAGATAATAACTATCAAAAGATTGGCACTTGTTTATGTCTGGTTTAACTGTGAAATTATGTCCAATGAAAAACATTGAATTAAATGGTAAAAATATATTCTAAATATACTTTAAAACCACTCAAATTCATAATTTATCAATATTAATTATTTCGATTAAAAAATTTGTTTTTAATTAAAATTTAGTAATTTTCACTATTCATCAAAATATGAAAGTTATCCCAAAAGTACCAAAATTCCACCCTAGGCTAATTTCCATATTCTAAATCCAAAAATGAAGTCAATTTTGAGAGATAGAATTTATAAAATTTCAAAAATTAGGTATTACTATTCATAACGGCTAGTTTGATTGGTTGTGGTGTGTTAGAATCTCAAAGTTGCATACAATGCACGCCATTGCATTATTCAAAAGGAAACATACCGTGGAATATTGGACTGTTACATTCTCCCCTCCTTCAATAAATTGCGTCCTTGCAATTTTTTTTAAAATTTGTCTTGTGAATATAATGGAAAGTCCCACATCGGAAAAAGAGTCAATAAAACTATCACTTTAAAAAAAGGAAGAGAGGTATAAAGCTCACCCAAGATAACCCATACTAGGATTCCAGGTAGGAAAACATGGATATGGACGATAAACTAAGTGTTAAGTTTTGATGGAGAGGGATAGAAAACATGATCAGAAGAAAGTTAACAATAATAAAATCACAAACTTGTGTTGGGACAAACGGTCATTAGTCTCCCAGTATAAAAAGTAAACGGAAAACATTTTTTGTTATTTTAAGTTACATTACATAAGTACGAGGAATTAATTTATGATATTAACTAAGAACATAAAGAGATATACTTACTTTTTAAGTAGAGTTTCATTCTTTAATAACTTTTACAACTAACTCAGTTTTTTTTTTGAAAAATGAGTATTCAAGAAGACTTGGTCACAATAGAAGAGCTAGAATAAACATCTATAGAAATACATGATCCACGTAGGATAAACTATATATTTACCTTGTCTTTAGAGATTAATCAAAACCAAAATTTTTAGTATAATATCTGATTATCCCCCCAAATGGATATTCCATTAGAGAAAAAAACACTAATCTAAATTTCTAAAATTAAACCATCAATACCCCAAAGTTAAATAAATACCCTTCAATAATCAATTGTCCTTAAAATCCTTCAATATAATCCAAACTGATATTGAAACTCAAAACTTATAAGAATGTAGTCTTCCATGTTAAATTGTATCTCTAAATGACATTAATTACTCTTAAAGTCACATACTTAAATGTAATTAACCTAATCATTTCCATAAACAACCCAAATCACTATAAATCCACAATAAAAACATAGATAAAAATCCACCATTACTCCTCAAATGAAATCCCATAATATTCTATTTTCCTTGGGCATATAGTGTTCACAACAAAGCAAACAACTTCCAAAATAACATTTATCACTTAATCACCAAATCATTCTCCTATACTAAGGGTATTCATTTGATAAGACACAAGATCCCAAATCAAATTATTATTGATCAATAAAATAATTTAATTAAAAATAATAGTCACACTAACCAGGGACTTCACGTAGTCCAGTGGTAGGCGATAAATCCCAATCGTACTTTGGTTGTGGGTTCGATTCCCACAGCTTTGTCCGACGCGATGGGTTGTCACACGATCTGCGTGTTGTCATTTTTCAAAAACTATGTTTTATAACATTACCAAAATGAGATAAATTCCTCAAAATAAACATAACATAATTTAACCACAAATCTTATCTCATACCTTGCATTTTCATCCCAAATTATAATAACTTGTAATTGCCTCAAACCCAATGATCATATAAGACCAAATGGTTATTTATAACTATATCTGCAAAAGATAATTCTTCCTTAAATATCATTTTCACATGATAAATTGTAGGTTTACACATACAAGAGAAAAATATTCCAAAGTAATCCCATCAATAAATAGTACTAACACTTTTAAACATTTTACCATCCATTTATTTCCGCATAGGTTCTTCATCATATGTTCCTCGGGTTCCCACATTACCTCTTCCATCTTATGATTTCTCCATATATCTTTTACCAGACGAGTCATCTGGTTTATCAACACTTTATCTTTGGTATAAAGAATTCTGATAGGCTCTCCACAATAAGATAGATCGGGTTCCATTTCTAATTCTTCATAGCTGAGTACATGCGTTGGGTTAGGCATGTATTTTGTCACTAGAGATATGTGGAACACAACATGAACTCTGAAGAAACTAGGCAGAATTGCCTTTTGGTATAATGCGTTCATGTGTCACAATGGTACCTCAGGAATTTTTCAAAACCATCTATTTCCTTTACCCAAAAACTCCTCATCCATCTTGGATTATATCGATGGAAGCATCGATGCATCATAAAAAAATATGTATTTCTTATATATAATTTTGAGACATCCTCTTTAACATGTTTATTTAGAAAAATTCTTACTGATTCATCTTCAAATATTTCAAAATAAGGCTTTGGTAAATCAGTTTTTGTATGTCCCAAAAGACAAAAATATATAATCTGATACATGTAGGCTGCTGGAAGGTCTCCCTCTTCTGCAGCATCTAGAAAATAATTTAGTGCATCATAATTTTGAGATAAAGTGAAGAATTTTAAAAGACCTTGATGGTACTTCCCATGATTAGCGTGGTAAGAAAGTTGAGAGCACAATATTATCCCATAGTTGGTACTTGATCCTTGAAAGAATAGGGCAATTCTAGAGGTATTGGATGTCTCATAAAGTTGTTTGCATGTAACTTGGACATTTGAAAAAGTTTCAACATCATCTGCGCATGACTTCTAGATAATAATTGTAAGTAGTTCTTCAGGAAGAGAGAGAAGAGTTGTTCGTGATCTTTCTCCCTCCATGTTTCAACTAACAAAAATAAAATACAATTAGGGTTTTTAAATACTTATCTAATAAGAATGTAAAAAAAATAGACATAATAGGATAATCTTGTAATTGAACAATATATCCTAGCTTGGGGTAACCTATGTTAAAATCTAGGTTATCCACTATCTATTTTCCGACATATATTCTTAGGGGCATTTTTTGTATTCCCTTAATAATGGTTCATACTAATCTTGTGAATTTACCAAAGCATATCCCCCGGGAGTGTTGTAACCAAGAGTGCAGCAAGTCCCGTTGTCGTGCACCAGTTCCCATTCGAGTCTAGCTAAATGCGGTGTTTTTGGGTTTTACGCCTAGGTACATCTGTGCCAGAGCCGCCTCTAACTACTCGTATCTAGACAGGGATGTATTGCTTGGAAAACACACAAAATCTTTACAATACCGAAATTCTTAGAATTTATTCTATACTAATCCTCAAAGTTCATCTTAGGTCTACGTGTTCTAATCATAGTTTATCTAAATCTAGCTTCCAAATTTTGTACTAAACTTCCTCTGATACCAACTGTAACGCCCTGACCCCAGTTACCCAGAGTCGGTGCATTATTACATAACATTGGCATGATCACAAGAAAGATCAAGTCTCGAAAGACCGATTAGTTTAGTAGCCTTGGAAACACTAGATACAATCATAAAGTTTTACATTACATCATAAAAAAAACATCTTGTCTTCATATCCCCTCATACTATCCCTGCAGGTCATTCATAAATTACTTCGTCATAATCCTGGGAAAAATAAAAACATTGAAATGGGTGATCTCAGATGCTCAGTAAGGATAACATTATAGCAGAAGCTTAAGGCAGTTTATAACTAAAACAAAATCCTTTTAAACTTGAACTTCAGCATAAAATGGCAAAGATAAAATAAAATAATGCCATTTACTTACTCACATGGATATTCTACTAGTCGAATAATCACATTCAATATCAATAACCACTTTCATAATTATGGAATGCATAATTCTATACTATCATAACCACATAGCCAAGGCCTCGTGCCAAGAATACAAATAAGATTTTTTCAAGGCCTTATGCCAAGAAACTAGTTTATCTCACGAGACCTACCGATGCATCGAGGAGCTATAGCGGGATCCACCCGTCACTTATTAAGTCCAATGCATTCCTCATATGATAAGGTTTAAACATAACATAAACATTCGTTTTCAAAACCAGCATACGAAATTTCAATACTTTAACCACAAACCATGAATGGTATAAAAATAGCACATCCACAGTCAAACATAACTCATTCGATACAATATGGAATATTGTATTGTATCACATTAACCTTGATCAATAATAATGAAGGATATTGACATAGATGAAAATAATCATCAAAACTATTTGAGAGAAATATCCCCCCTTTTCTTGAAATCATTTAAAATCACACTATTTTTCAAGAAGCCATTTAAAAATAGATTTTTGAATCAAAGTGTCTCATACCACTTTGAAACTTTTTAAAAGGAGTTTTAATTTTAAAACTTTAATGTCCATATAAATAAATCCTTAAAACCATTTTTAAAACATGGACATTAATGAGCAAGATTTAGATGAATAAGTCTTTAAAACATTTAAAAATTGTATTTTAGTTAGAGATTCTAACCAAAAGAGAGACACTTGAATACAAATAATTGAGGTAATCAAAACTTTTTAATATCATGATAATAAAGGGATTCATGATATACTATGTCAAAGTACATTATATACACCACATAAAAGTGATTTGGTGTATAACAACAAAGAAATCTCAATGGAATTTAAATTGAGATGAAATCTCTCATAAAGGTCGTATCCTTAGGTTAAGGATAAATCAACGACATATTTATGTGTGACAAATATAAATACACTAAATATGATTGGATATTCATTGTAAATCAATCAAAGGATATTCACACATAATCTTATAAAAACAACACCAATGAATTGGATGTTTAACTCAACAAATGGAGAATGAGTTAAAATTACTCTTATCAAATTCATATCGATGACTTGAGAAATTATCAATGGAGTGATTATGTGTATCAAAAGTATATCCACAGAAAAGGGGAGTGGAAATTATGACATAAGCAAATGAATAGTTATTCCACACATAATCTTGGAGTAAAATAATCGATGAAGTTTGCGTAAATCTGAATAAATGGAAATTGAAATTTCGAATTCCCTTATCGATTAGGTAACATATGAAACATACACCCATGAAAGAAGGATCATACAATTATGATGTAAATACCAATAAATTAAAGTATATTACACAATGAATACAATCATGGGTAGTACACATACACCACATGCAATAATTAAGTGGTGAACAATGAAATTCTCACGAAATTAAGAGTGAGTTAAGAAACCCCTTACTTTGTACGTTTTCCTTGGTCGCCGGTAAATTAAACTCCTGTATAATGGTGAAATAATTGTTATTTAATTATACAAGAATAATTTAAATTAATATGATATCAAATATGATCTTTTAACATTGATTTGTTAATAATATCTTAGTATTATCGTTGTTTCAGGTGTTAACTTACTCGTTTTCTTTTATATGTTTTGTTACGTAAGCCATGTTTTTCATTGATAGGTTGTATATTATTCATATACAGAATTATATCAAGTCCTTAAAAATTATTTTTAAATAATCAAATGATAATTATACTTGAATGGATACGATGGAGAATGAATTTCATCGCCTTCGTGGAGACGGTAGTCCGTACGTACGCACGAGCGACAATATCATTCTTTTGATGTTAAAATAATATATAATTGGATGGTATATTATATAGAAAGAATAATTATCATATTATATTTATTATTTACATGAATTAAACGTCATTACTATACCCATCCAAATAATAATTTATTGAATGACAATTACACCACGACGTGGAGACGGTAAGTCGTACGTACGCACGTATGGTGACATGTCATTCAAAGGATGGATAGAATACTGAATATGGTTGTACTATATTTATAATAATATTACATTATATAGTAGATACTGTATTAATTAATTTAGAATGGTAAAAATAAAGAAAGAAGAAGTTGAAGAAGAAAAGAATTTGAAAAAGGGTGGTAAAAACATTACCTCTTCTTCGGGTTCTTCCTTTTGATTTGATCTTAAGGGCTCTTAGGTTGGATTTATGACTAAAGGAAGGCCTCTAGGATGAATTGAGGGAAGTTGAGAGAGTATTTGGGCATAGGTTGTCCGAACCAAAAGGCTTTGAAGGTGTGAGTTAATGAGAAGGGAGAGTGCCCTTTTATAAGAGGGGTGAGGGGCACCTTTGGAAAAGCTAGAAATATTATTTTATAATAAATTCATATTCGATTTCTAATGGCTCCAAAGTGGATTATTTAAAGTTTAAGGTGGGGATAGGTTGAAAACCACTCAACCAATAGAATTTAGACAGGTTTGGGTTACTATATTAACCTTATCATTAAGTATTAACTCTTAGTTAATTAGTTTCACTTTTACAATGTCTCTTTGTATTTTTATATTATATGGTTAATAAACATACTATATACATCAAATAGACCCCTAAGTGGTCCATTAATGATAAACCTATCATTATATAAGTCTCTTGGCTGAACCTTATATTTTTAGGAATTTAATATCAATTAATAATATAATATTTGTTTTAAAAACTCTTTTATGTCAATTTTGACACTATTCAATAGTTGATTTTTGTAAAAATAATAACAGAATGACTGGTTCAAAAAAAGTCGATTAAATCAATAATAATATGTCATATTATCCTAGAAAATTATTTTAATTCATTAAAAGCCTCAAATTATATTTATTTGGGTATTTATAATATCAATTATTTTAATTTTTCACTATTATGGTAATTACTTCATCATCATTGTGTCATAAATAAATTAAATTATTTAATGTCTAAAAATTATAAATAAAATATCATTATTTAGGAAATATTTTTAGATTTATAATTAATATTTATAGTCTAAAATCCAACATATATAACCCTATGTAACAATTTTTTTGCTAAAAGATATATGTTTGTGTCATTTTTGTATTCATTTTAACTTAATTAAAATAAAGTGTCGCTATCACTTACAAGTGGATCCATGGGGTCCCAAAATCGACCCCAAGATGACCATGGTCGGCCATGTATCAACCAATAGGGTTAAGACACGTTTTAGGGTAATTTAGTATTATTATAATTTTATTTTTTAACCCTTATTTACCGGATTTACCTTTTAACCATGGTAAATAAAATATTTACCGAAGTAATTATTCAAAATTTCTAAAAAAAAAGTTATCTATTTACAAAATTTAAACATCCTGATTCCAAATATGGAATCCATTTTTCCAAATTCAAAACACAGAAGTGGAAGAAATTAATTTAAAATTAATTCTCGTTGTTAAAACAAAAAGCGTGTTTTTAAGAGATAATAACTATCAAAAGATTGGCACTTGTTTATGTCTGGTTTAATTGTGAAATTATGTCCAATGAAAAAAATTGAATTAAATGGTAAAAATATATTCTAAATATACTTTAAAACCACTCAAATTCATAATTTATCAATATTAATTATTTCGATTAAAAAGTTGTTTTTAATTAAAATTTAGAAATTTTCACTATTCATCAAAATATGAAAGTTATCCGAAAAGTACCAAAATATCACCCTAGGCTAATTTCGATATTCTAAATCCAAAAATGAAGTCCATTTTGAGAGATAGAATTTATAAAATTTCAAAAATTAGGTATTACTATTCATAACAACTAGTTTGATTGGTCGTGGTGTGTTAGAATCTCAAAGTTGCGTACAATGCACGTCATTGCATTATTCAAAAGGAAACGTATCGTGGAATCATGGGGTGTTACAACATCCATAACATAGTGGTCTCCCAACATCATCCAAAAGTTAAGTTAGTGTTGTAGTTGTCAATCCTGCTAAGTGAAACTAGGCCGATGCCACTTCTGTGTCACTAGCGCACCAGTCCTAGTCCGCCCACCTAGTACCCAGACTTCCCATTTGTGCTCAAGTGGTTCAGAGTTCATTTCATATGTCATAATCATACACTCAAACCAAACAATACACTACAAATTCCAAAACCACCATTTTCACACACAAAATCTATTTGAAATAATACGCACACTAAAAAATCGTCCAAACAAGTTTCACACCGTTGATATAATTTAATAAACTATTTAAAAAATTTATAAAACAATGACCAAAGGGTATCACAAGATCGTGCACACAAAACGCACTCAAAAGTCTTTTTTATGACCAAATGCACACTAACACATTTCTAAAACGCAATTCGCAACCCATGTACATTTTAATAAACCAACTACGCGATTTAATAAAACACTATTTGATGGCACAATGTGAATTTTCATCAAAACTGCACCATATCTCATATGAACATACCACTTCAAAAATCAAATGCATAATAAACTCTCTTAAAACTATTTTTTCACCACATAAACCATTTAATAAATCAATTGCACACTTAATAGAACATTTCTATGATGGGCATCAATGTTTTACCACAAAACTACACTCAAATGGTTCTCTTTAAAATCCAACACACACTAGAATATTCTCCACACACCATTCGCATCATTAAAACAATTTGGAAAATCACCTATTTAAGTTCAATAAATCATTTTCACTATTTAATAAATTAATTACTCAATTTCTAAAACAAATAAAAATAAATGATTTAACATGAGTTTTCACAAAAAGTGGACTCCATAACATATAAACATGCTACAAAATTTATAAGCGAAGCAATTCATCAATTGCTAAAAACCAACTTTGTACCAAACAAATTATTTAAATAATATGCTAATTTAATTAAACGTGAAAATTAATTCATCGATTAATAATCAAACATAGAACCACCTACCTCAGTGTAGAGAAACATCGTAAGTTTTGCGTGCAACTCCAATTGCTCTCCAGTCACACCACAAAAAACTCATATTGAACGCTAAAAACAAGACATCGAACAATAAACATCAAAATTGAACCCTGCAAAACAAGAACCCTACCCAAAATTCTACTAAAAGGAGGAATATGCTCACTGGAGAAAAACATACCAAGGGGAGGCTGCTGAAAGGGGGTTGCGCACTAAAGGAAGGTCCCTAGAGGGGAGTCACGCACTAGGGGTCACTAGAGGGTCAGGCCGTGAAGGAGGGAATGGTCAAGGGAGAGGGAGGTGCGGCTGTCCGGTGAGGAAGAAGGTGGGGCGGGTCGCTGATTGCCGGTCAGTGTAGCCGGAAGGGGGGTGACTAAGGGCGGTGCGACCAAGGGGGGGTGCGGCGTGCTCAGGTTCGCCGGGTGGTTCGGCCGAGAGGGAGGTGGCATGAGGGAGGGTTGTGCACATGGCTCGGGTTCACCGGGTGGTTCGGCTGAGAGGGAGGCAATGTCAGATGAGAGAAAGGGGTCGACGGGGCAGCGCCAAATGGGAGCAGGAGTGGCGGGTCGGTGCCGGATGGTAGCAGGAGCATGTGGTGCACTAGGGTTATAGGGGGAAAGGAGATCCCTGTGGGGAGAGTGGGGAGATCAAGAGAAAGGGAGAGAAGAAGAGGGAAAACGAGAGAACAAAATAAGGATAAAATAAAAATAAAATAAAAAGACAACAAAATGAAAATAAAACTAAAAAATGGAACTTAATCCATTCTAAAAAAATAATAATTAGCTAATAATTTTTTATAATTATAAAAATAATTTAACGTTCGCAAAGAAATTAAAATATTAACTGAAATAATAAAAATAATTATAATAACCTAATTGAAATATTAACTTAAATAATAATAATACAAATCATAAAACTAAAATAACAAAACCAACCAAAATAATAATATCATTATTAATCGAGGTTGGACACCGCGCACGGTCGCATGCATGGTCGCGCACCCGGTTGCACGTCTGTCAAATAATAAATTTAATAAAAAAATATTCTCTTATTAAGGTTGGTCACTACACACAGTCGCGCGTATGGTCGCACACCTGTATAAGATCCCAAATTTCTTTTAAAAAAAACGGTTTAAACAACAGCTCAAAAGTGAGACCCAAAATAATTAAATTGAAATAAAGCGTCAGTCGGGGTGTGACAAGTGAAATTATTTAGTATTAATGAAATTAAAAAAGTTTAAGTGTTATCATATATCATTTTATTATATGGTATGATGATGAATCATTAAATAAAACATTGATGAAAATATTTTAATTTATTTTGGTGGTTTTTACGACCATCACGAACTTGTATTATTTTATTTAATATTATGGTTATATGTTGGTTCCAGAACAAGATATAAATTATATTATGTATATTAAAATATTATTTAACCATAATAATAGTTTTATGATCATCTTTTAAGGAGGTAATGGAAAATAAAAACTTATTGTCCACAAATGCAGTGAATCGACGCGTCACTGATGATGATTTCATTTTTAGAATAAAAGGAGTAGAGAAGAGATTTGATTATGGATATTACATTAACACATTAAAATTACAGTATATATATGATACTGGAGTTATCATGCCACTTTGTATAATGGGGTGAGGAATGAATAATAAAATTAAATAAAATAAAAGAGAAATAATGAGGATTTTACCTCTTGAATATTGTCTCCTCGAGAACCTCATTAAGACACTTGGATTTGGTCTTTTGGTAAGACCAACAGATCTTGGACATGGGGAAGAGGCTTGGAAAGTTAATTAGGTATAATTTATACAATATTCATGGATTAGAGGGTGTGAGGAGAAAGTGTGGTGAGGGTGGTATTTATAGGGAGATGAGAGGGGTGTTTTTGATTATTTTATTCATTTGTTTATTATTTTGACTCAAAAATATCAATAGTGTTGATTATTATGACTAATTACATTAACTAGTGAATGTGAGTTCTAAATAATTGGTTATTACATCATTCATGACCCAAAAATTCTTGTATTTGTCTTAAAATGTTAAATATTGTAAATTACCGCATTTCACTATTCATCAAAAATTCAACTATTTTAGAAAAACCCCAAAAAATTTACCCTCATATTTTTTGATGTTTAGACTTAAAAATGTATTCCATTATATGAAAATAATTCTATAAATATTATAATTTATTTTTTAATTAAAATCATAATTTATTCAAAAAATATTGATTTTAATATTATAACCAATTTTACGACACTTTTAAAAATTAATTATGGTCTTATAAAATTATCTTATAATTTTAGTACAAAAAATATTAATTTATGAAAATATTTTATGAAAATTAATTTAATTTTAAATCATTATATTAATTATAAAATTGTAAATAAACATCTACGTTTCATAAAAATACCAACACCCAATTAATCATTTTTAAAACATTTGTTTACTTATTTCATGATACAAATATATCATATTTTCATTTATGAGATGCATAAATTTTATTTATACTTTCATAGCTGAGGTTATTATTCTAATGACCACGTTATTATTCCTAAAGGTTGTATTATAATTCCAACAGTCATGTTAATATTCAGTAGTATATCACGGTTTGTTGAAGCTCGGTGTTGTGTGCAGCGTAAGCTATTGAATAAATTGAATTTATTCAAGAAGATACATACCAAAAATAATGGGGTGTTATAACTTTTTATAAGTCATTTTTGATGTGTAGGAACCAATTCCACGTCTAACCAATACATAATTTGACTAGTATGACTCAAAGTACATGTTTCCTTTTTAAAATATAATTTTAGTAAAAAAGATGAGGAGAATATTAAAAACTAAGAAAACACATTCATATTATTTTTATAATTTATGAAAATGACCCAAAAATCATTTTTGATAAATTGGAATAATCTCCACCTTAATCTGACGAACGGTGTGACTGATTTTCCTCCAACTGTGTCTTTTTATTTAAAATCAACATTTTAGTAAAAAAGACAAGTGTCATACTCAAAAATGAGAAAACATATTCAGATTGTTCTAATACATTAATAAAACAGTCCATAATTTATTTTTTTCATGTTGGAATCCATCGCACCTCAATGTGATACACATCATTATTGGTATGACTCAAATTGTCTGTTATCAGTTTAAAATTCACATTTTAGTTCAAAATGTGTGTCACTCACTAAAAACTAAGAAAACATGCTCAGGTTGTCTTGATAATTTAGTAAAATGATTCAGAAGTAATTTTTGATGTGTAGGAATTGGTCTCATGTCAAACCGACACATGATGTGACCGGTATGACTCAAAGTGCGTCTTTTTAGTTTAAAATGACATTTTAGTACAAAAACAGAAGTGACATACTCAAAACTGAGAAAACGAATTCATGTTGTTTTTATGCATTAGGAAAACTATCAAAAATTATTTTGTGATGTGTAAGAATCATCTTCACCACAATCCAATGCAAGGTGTGACCGGTATAACTCCATGTGTGTATTTTTATTTAAAATTGACATTTTAGTAAAAAAGAAAAGTGACCTAATCAAAACTGAGTAAACACATTCATATTATTTTGATATTTTAGTAAAATGATCCACAATACATTTGTGACATGTAAAAATTTTTTGCACCACAATATGATACATGGCGTGCCGGGTAAGACTCAAAGTGTCCGTTATCAGTTTAAAATTGAAAGTTTAGTTCAAAACATGTGTCACTCACTAAAAACCAAGAATACATGCTTTGATTGGGTTTATAATTTAGGAAAGTGATTCATAAGTTATTTTTGATGTGTAGACATTAATCTCACATCAAACCAACACACGGTGTGACCGGTATGACTCAAAGTGTTTGTTATCAATTTAAAATTGGAATTTTAGTTCAAAACATGTGCCACTCAATGAAAAATGAGACAAAACACTCTGATTTTGTTAATAACTTGGTAAAATGATTCATAATTCATTTCTGATATATAAGAATCAGTCTCACATCAAACTGACATACAATGTGATCGGTATGACTCAAAGGGCATGTTTTGTGTTTAAAATTACATTTTAGTAAAAAACAAGTGACATACTCAAAATCGAGCAAACACGTGATGATTATTTTTATACTTTGGGAAAATGGTTCATATTTCATTTTTAATGTATAGGAATTAGTTTCACCGCACCTTGATGTAAGATGTGACCGGTATGACACCAACTGTGTCTTTTTATTTAAAATTGACATTTTAGTAAAAAAATACAAGTAATATACTCAAAATTGATAAAGCACATTCATACTATTTTGATACTTTAGGAAAATAATCCATAAGTCATTTTTTATGTGTATGAATCAATTGTTCCTCAATATGATACACGGTGTGTCTGGTATGACTCAAAGTGTTTGTTATCAGTTTAAAATTGGCATTTTAGTTCAAAACATGTGTCACTCACTGAAAACCAAGAAAACACACTTTGATCATCTTGATAATTTAAGACAATAATTCATAAGTCATTTTTCATGTGTGGGGATCACTATATGGTCAAACCGACACATGATGTGACCGGTATGACTCAAAGTTTGGGTTTTCAGTTTAAAATAACATTTTAGTAAAAAACACAAGTAGCATACTCAAAATTGAGAAAACACATTCAGATTGTTTTGATACTTTAGGATAACAATCCATAAGTCATTTGTGATGTGTTGGAATCAGTCGTACCTCAATCTGGTGTACAGTGTGACTGGTATGACTCCAACTGTGTCTTTTTATTTAAAATTGACATTTTAGTAAAAAAATAAGTTACATGCTCAGAACCAAGAAAACTCATTCATATTATTTAGAAATTTTAAAAAAATGATCCATAAGTCATTTGTGATGTGTAGGAATCAACCGCACCTCAATCCGATACATGGTGTACCCAGTATAACTTAAAATGTGTGTTATCTATCTAAAATTGACATTTTAGTTCAAAAGGCGTGTCACTCACTGAAAACTGAGCAAATGCACTCAGATTGTCTTAATACATTAGGAAAACGATTCAAACCAACGCACGTTGTGACCGGTATAACTCAATGTGTGTGTTTTCAGTTTAAAATGACATTTTAGTAAAAAAACACTTGTGATATACTGAAAACCAAGAAAACATATTCATATTGTTTTGATACTTCAAGACAACGATCCGTAAGTCATTTGTGAAATGTAAGAATCAACCACACCCTAATCTGACGCACGGTGTGACCCGTATGACTATAAGTGTGTCCTTTTATTTAAAATTAACATTTTATTCATGTATTGTTTCATATTATGTTTAATTTATTTCTTTATAGTATTACTAATATAAGAATTGTTTTCTTATGCAAGTGGATTCTTTAGTTCGAGTTGGGGAGTTTTGTTCGGCAATTGATACCATGATCATTTTTTAGAGAGGGTCGGGTGTCAAAGACAATGAAACATTGATGATTTTAAGTTTTTGTGATAGCAATTGTTAATGTAATTGTACAAAAGTTGTTTGAAATGTATATAATATAGTTTTTTACGTATTTTTGATGTAATTTTTATTTCAACTAAATTATAAATTTTTCATATACAGATTGCTGATGCAGTGTGCTATAATTCAAACAGCGCACTATAGCAGTATGACCTTTATCAGTGCTATTTCTAGCATAGATAAAGGAGTCTCTTTTTAACGGTGCGTAGGAAAATAATATATTTTTAACATTGTTAAAGTCCATTTTACATGTTGTTAAAGGGGCGATCCATGGTAGTACTGTCCTAGGAATTATTTTAGTTTTATTATGTCGTGGTTAGGCCTAAGTGTGTAATTAGGGTTTGCATTATTGTTATTGTAGAATGTTTGTACCAAAACTATCCTTAACGCATGTTCTTGAAATCATTTTGTATTTATGATAAAATAATAAATAATATTAATTATGTAAGACATAAAAATATTAAAAAAGAATAAATTAAATTTCGTATATATATATTACAAAAAAATATAAATGGATAAATATTAAAATTAAAAAGAATAAATACTAAAAATTTCATTTAAATTAAAATGATTTAAAATAAATTCTGAATATAAAACAAATAGATAATAAGTGTACAAATATTTAAATAAAAAAAGAATAAATATTAATTATTTAAATTACAGACATATTAAAAATACTAAATATTATTAAATAAAGATGTGTAAATAAATATTAAAAATGAATAAATTATATAAATATTAAATGAATAAATATTAAAAATTAATAAATTACAAATATATTAAAAGTGCATAAATATTAAAAATGAATAGATAATAATAAATGAATAAGTATTAAAATGAATAAAATTGAAAAATATAAATGAATAAATTGAAAAAATATTTAAAAAAATATTAATAATTTTTTTCATAAAATTAATGAAATGTTAATCATGAATAAATATTAAAATAAAAATAGAAAATATTAAAAAATTAAATTTAAAAACATGAGGTTTATAATGAAGTACTGATTATTAATGATTAAAAAATAATTTTATAAATATTTAAACACAAATATATTAACATAAAAGTGAATAAATATTAATTATAAAAATTTCATATATATTAAAAGTATTGAATATTAATATTTAAAAATATATAAATAACTATCAAAAATGAATATATTACAAAATAATATTAAATGAATAAATATTAAAAATGAATAAAGGAAAGTCTCTTCAGAGACATCCGATAAAATTGAAACGATACAGAGAAGATTAGCATGACCCCTACGCAAGGATGACACATACAAATTGTGAAATGGTCCAAATTTTTTGCACATGAGCTTCAACCCAGTTGGTGAGGACCCCTTAAGTGCATCCATGAGACCTAGCTTCGAAACCAGGTGGATGCATATTTCCAAGCATTGTAGCAGCACTGTAGCAGTAATGTGCGGGTACTGTAGTAGGCACTGTTTGGTACTGTAACAGCCAGAACTATTCACCTTGGGCCACCAGTTTGGGATTGGAGTCCTTAAGGCCTTCGGGCCACCCAGGCCTTTGGGTCAGTAAGCCTTTCGGGGCACCTTTAAGTTCTTTGGGCCACCTCAAGGCCTTCGAGTCACATAATCATTGCAGTTACCCCAGACATACTCTACAAAAAAGGAGCATCCCCAGAGGAGGATTCAGAGCAAGTGCACTCACCAGAGCAGAACTAAATAGATTTGGAAGAATGAGAGGGTATGACTACGCCATTGGGACCAACCTGTGCTTACACAGGAAGCTTAGCCAGACGGTCATGCGAAGGTGGAGAGCTACCATCACGATGCAGATGTTGGGGAGGGGCAGTCCCTTGTAGTTATAATATGGTTGAATTCCCTAAGACCTTTGGGTCATGTAATCTCTTAAGCCTACGAGCCATTTATTCTCTAAGCCTACGGACCTTGTAAGGGTTCCCCCCACCATCCCTTAAAAAGGGGTTATCAAAAATCAATAAAAATGAAGGGCTTCGGACTATTCGAGTCAATGAAGGAAATATTAAAAATAAAGAAATATAAAAAATGAATAAAGAGACATACACATTACACACACACATACACATGTATACACATAGACAAACATGTACACATACATATACATACGAATACACATACATATACATATACACATTCATGCATGTACACATACATACACGTACACACACATATACACATACACATACATAAAATTGCATACACGTACATACACATACATACATGTAATACACAAATAAACACATGCTACATAAACATACACATGCATACATATGCACATATACATACATACACATACATACCCAAACACATGCACATACATCCACATACACATACATACATACACGTATATATGCACATACAAATGCACACATACACACATACATGCACTGACATCCACATACATAAACATATGCATACACATACATACATACATGTACATATGCACATACATATGCACACAAACATACATGAACATACACATAAACATACACATACACAAACATACATCTATATACATACCCATAAACACACAAACACACAACACATATATACACATATAACGCATACAACACATACAAACGCATACAAACACATACATACACACACATACAAACGTACAAATACATCCACATACATCCACATGTATACACATAAAAAATACACACACATACACATACACATATACACATACATATGCATATACACGTACATACATATGCACATATCTACATGTACACACATGTATACACATCCATACACTTACATACACATACATACACATTCATATGCATAAATTAGCATACAACATAAACACACACACACACACACATATGTGCACGTACAACCATACACATACACATACACAAACATACATGAACATACATATGCACATACATATGCAGACACACACACATACATACACGTACACATAAACATACACATGCACAAAAATACATCTAAATACATACCCATAAACACACTCTCACACACAACACATATATACACATATAACACATACAATACATACATACATATACATACACGCACAAATTCAGGTGTACACATATACATCCACATATACATATATGCATGCATACACATACATACAAATATATGTGTATATATATTTTAAATTATTTAATATGAATTTAAATATATAAATTAAGTGAACTATGCTTAAATAAATATATATAGTAATTTAAATATTTATTTAATTGTTCAAATAAAATAATAATATATTATATTTATATATACATTTTGTAATTAATTTATGTAGACTTGTTATTAAACATTTTTATTGATTAATATAAATTTGACATTTTTTTAAATATAAAATTATGAAAATAAGACTGATATTTTTCTATTATAATATAGTTATATAAATCACATATATATATATATATATTATTTACATATATATACTTATTATTATAAATCATATTTGAAAATATGAAAATATGTATATAGAAATTAATTTACTCACAATGTTCTTTATCAGCGCCCTTTTAGCATTGTTAAATGGTTGGATTTTTTCAGTGCCAAGTAAAGCGCTGATAAAATGGTACCTTTAACAACACTTTTTATTTATATCTAATAAATATTAGGACTTAATAAACTTGAATCTATAGTAGTACATCCCACTCAACATAGATATCGCATTTACTAATATATGCATGAAATATTTATAAATTAATATTCTCTAGATATATTTTTATAAAAATATGGATATAATTGCATTTGTTTCTTTATTTCAATGTTTGTTCATTTATTATATTAATGTGTGTGTGTGTTTCTTCACACACAAACACACATATTATTTACATAAATTATATTTTGCTTTCCAAATTATATATATATATATATTTAAAATCAAATTAGCATTAAAATTTGATATGCATATATGAATATATGAACACACACAAAGACACACACACACATAATACAATATATATTTGAAAATATAAACATAAATAACTATTTTTTTATTTTTTATTTTAGCATTCATTTTAATTGTTCTCGTTAATCTTCCTTTTATGTAATGGTATTTGAATATTTAATCGTATTAGCAAATACACACACATATTCAATTATTTTTCTTTTTTTTTTCTTTTTCAATTACACACACCCATGTGTATATATATATATATACTCATTTTTTTTTTGGGTCTATTGAGACAGTGAACGATTTAAACACTGAAAATATAAAACACAAACACAAAATAATAAAACTCTAAAGGATTTTGAAATACATTGCACACAGACACGAACACATAAATGATTTTATTATCTCTTATAGAGATCCGGAAGCCCTCCTGCCACCCACTTTCTTTCATTAAAAACTCCTTGATACATTGGCGAATTACTAGTATTTGTCCACTTTCATATGCAGCCCATTTTGCGCTTCAACTCGGGGAAAGGCCAGGATCTTAACTTTAGCAGTTTCTTCCCATCTGCAATATGTCCAGATTGAAGAATACGTTAGAGTGAAACATGCAGAAATCAAAATAAAACCAAAAAACTATTGAAAAATAACTTTTCCATACACAAAACCTGTATCTGGTAAGGAAGTAGTGAAGGAAGATGGAGATTTTTGCAATGCCCAACTCCTTCCCTGGGCACAACCTAAGGCCTGCGCCAAATAAGAGGAAGTGGTTGTGCGATTCCAAGCTCTTCTTCTCATCCTGAATTATCCATTAATTCAAAAAAAAAAAAAAGTCATGAGAATGGATTATGTAATTAATAAATATTGGAATATTATTCAATGCCAACAAACTTACCAGCCATCTCCAGGGATTGAAACTCAGTGGGTCTTGATAGAGAAAAGGATCGTAGCTTTGCTCTCTGTTGTAGACGTATATCGTCCATCCCTTAGGGATAGTATATCCTGATCATTATTTTGAAAAAAACAAAAAAAAAAAACTTACTCCAATATCGGCTATTTTATTCATAATATTCATAATGAACAAGAAATTTTCATAGCATATCTACCCTGGAGTTTTACTTCCTCTGTCGTTTTTCTCATCACACCATTGACAATTGTTGCCAGCCTCAACGTTTCGAAAATCACCTGCTCAAATTTTTGCAACTCAAAACATTTTTTTCCCTCTCCCTCCTCACTATATACGTATATAGTGCAAAAAAATCAACTCACAGATCGAGTAAACTTCATAGATTTGTAGTCATTCCAATCAAGCGGCTCTTCCGGCCTTTTTAAGCCTTGAATCATGAAATGTTCTTCCTTCAAATGAAAGACGAATGGTTGTGATTTGAAGTATATGGAAACCCAAAACCGGGAAGCCCCAACTTACTCTTATTTCTTGAAGTGCTTTTGGATGATCATGGAGGTATTTGACCGCCATCATGGTGGTTTTTGAGACAGTCTCATACCCAGAATACATTATAGTGATGATCTGATCCACCATCTCTTCATCATTGAAATACTTGTGTTTTGGGTCATCGTTTTTCAAAATGGACCCTAGTATATCATCATGGAAAGTTGACGATGCCCTCCTCTTCTCCATGACTTCCCTTAACATTTTTATAGCAGTCTTCCTTCCCTAAAAAAACAATTTTGTTACATATGTATGTTACAAGAAAACATATAATCTAGGTAATCAAACTCGAGAGACTACTTAAACTCGTTACACACCACTCGTAGTCTCGTAGTCTACATTGACTAATCTGACTATGGAGTGTCGTGTTTTTATCAAACATGCATGGTCTTTGCACGACATAATACTAACCATTTCGTTGAGGTGAATGGACTTGTTAACTTGTAAGAGCTTGCAAGTCAACTCCATGCATATAACATAGGTTTAACGGCAATTTTAGGTGATAGGGTTTTTTTTTTTTTTTAATTTTATGGGGTAGGTTTTAAATTAATTAGGGAAATGGGGCTGTCCAGCGCCAAATGAAGTGGCGCTGGACAAAAAAGTGGCAAAGCGCCACTTCAAGTGGCGCTTTGACCACTTCGCCCCCACACCCCAACCCCATATATATATATATATATATATAATAAACTTATTTATTATGATAAATTTAATTACTAAAAAAAATACAATAATTATAATAAATATAATTAAAAAAATAAATACATAATTATATTTTTTATAATAAATATATAATTATGATAAATTATATTTATTATAAAAAAATTATTTATATTTAATATAAATATAATACATACATTAATTATATTATATTTTTTATATTTATATATTTATTGTATTTATAATTATACATTTATTATAATTCTATATTTATTATATTTATAATTATATAATTATTATAATTAGAATTATAGAAATTATAATAAATTTATAATTATAAAAATAATAATTATGATAAATATATAATTATGATAAATATATAATAGCAATAAATATATAAATATAATAAATATTCAATTATAATAAATGTATAATAAAATAAATATATAAATATAATAAATATAAAATTATAATAATTATATAATTATAAATATAAAAAATCCATAAAATTATATATAGATATATAATAAATTTATTTATAATAAATTTATTTATTATTATAAAAATAATTACAAAAATAAATATAATATAAATTAAATATAATATAATCAAATATAATAAATATAATATAATACATAATAAAATAAATTTATTATAATAAATTATTATACATTAATAAATTTAATATAATGTAATTAAATATAATTAAATGTAACATCCGCCACTTGAAGTGGCGCTTTGACCGGCCCCACACCACCCCCAACCCCCATATATATATATATATAATAAATTTATTATAATACATTATAAATAGAATATAATTAAATATAATAAATATAATTAATAAAATATAATAAATATAAATATAAATAATTATATAATATAAATATATAAAAAAATAAAATATAATACATACATAATAAATTCTAAACATAATAAATATAATAAATTATAAAATTAATATATTTATATAATAAATATATTTATATAATAAATTATAAATATTATTATTATTATATAATTATAAATAAAATAAATATAGATATGGTAATTATATAATATATATAAATAATTACATATTACATTTATTATATTATAATTATATAATAAATGTATTATAATAATTATTATACAATTATTATACATATTTATTATAATAAATGTACAAAAGAAATGTAGATTTATTATAATGGATTAATAATATTTATTATAAATATAAATATAAATATACATTTATTATAATTAAATATTATAATATTTATTATAATAAATATACATTTATAATAAATGTATTACAAATATTTATTATACATTTACTATACATTTACGATACACTTATTATAATAATTATTATAATAATATTTAATATACATTTATTATATATTTATTATAATAAATATTATAAATGTATATTTATTATAATAATATTTATTGTACGTTTATTATAATTTATTGTGCATTTATTATAATATTTATTATAATAGTATTTATTATACATTTATTAGATATTTATTATAATAAATATTATATAATTATAATTTTATATTTATATATTTATTATTATTATATAATTATTATAATTTTATGTTTATTATATTTACATATTTATTATTATTATATGTTTATCATAATTATATATTTATTATAATTATTCTATTTATAATTATAAGTTTATTATAATTCTATGATTCTAATTATAATACTTATATAATTATAAATATAATAAATATATAATTATAATAAATGTATAATTATAAATACAATAAATATATAATTATATAATTATTATATTTATAATTTATTATATAATAATTATTAGATTAATAATTTATTATATAATAATTTATAAATACATAATAAATTAAAATAAATATAACTAATATAATAAATATAGTATATTTATTATATAATTATAAATATAATAAAAAAATACAATATATACATAATTATATTTATATTTTTTATATTTATAATTATATAATTATTATATTTTTCTTTATTATGTTTATAATTATCTAATAATTATATTTATAATTATATAATTATTAATTATAATTAATATATATAATAAATATAATAAATACAATATAATTATATAATTATATAATTATTATATTTATAATTATTTAATTATTATGATTTTAAATATATAATTATCATTGTAATATATATTTATATTTATTATATAATTATTATATTTATATTTATTATATTTATAATTATATAATAATTATTATATTCATAATTTATTATATAATTTTTATTATATTTATAATTTATTACATTTATAATTTATTATATTTGTGATTTATTGTATTATATTTATTATATTTGATTATATTATATTTATTTTATTTTATTTATGTTTGTAATTATTTTTATAATAATAAATAAATTTATTATAAATAAATTTATTATATATCTATATATAATTTTACGGATTTGTTATATTTATAATTATATAATTATTATAATTTTATAATTATTATATTTATATATTTATTTTATTATACATTTGTTATAATTAAATATTTATTATAATTGAATATTTATTATATTTATATATTTATTGCTATTATATATTTACATTATTATATATTTATCATAATTATTATTTTTATAATTATAAATTTATTATAATTTCTATAATTCTAAATATAATAATTATATAATTATAAATATAATAAATATAATATAATTAATGTATGTATTATATTTATATTAAATATAAATAAATTTTTTATAATAAATATAATTTATCATAATTATATATTTATTATAAAAAATATAATTATGTAATTATGTATTTATTGTATTTATTTTTTTAATTATATTTATTATAATTATTGTATTTATTTTAGTAATTAAATTTATCATAATAAATAAGTTTATTATATATATATATATATATATGGGGTTGGGGTGTGGGGGCGAAGTGGTCAAAGCGCCACTTGAAGTGGCGTTTTGCCACTTTTTTGTCCAGCGCCACTTCATTTGGCGCTGGACAGCCCCATTTCCCTAATTAATTTAAAACCTACCCTATAAAATTAAAAAAAAAAAAAAAAAAAACCTATCAACTAAAATTGCCTAGGTTTAACACATGCATGGAGTCATGGAGTTGGGTTAAACAAGTGCAAAACGTGTTGGGTGATGAACCTGAAGTGCATAACGGTAGTTTGTCCAAGGAAGGTTGATGGGTAGGGAGAGAGTCCCCAGCACCAGTTTGTCAAACTCTTTTTTGAATGTTGCATAAAAGTCGCCTGATTCTGTGCTTATGATTTGGTAGAATGCGATCATGAATGCCATCTGCTCGATAAAAACATAAAAATATGATTAGATCTCAATTATTGACCAGAAATCAAAGATTAATTGTATTATAAGTACGCCGGACCTCGCTGGTTTTGTCCTGCAGGTCCACGGTCCTGCCCTCCCATCCATGGAGGAAGCGGCGCATCAGGGAATCGATCAACGGCATCCCGGCGTCTTTGATGGCGGCGACGCCGACGGTGGACAGCAGCAGGGACCTGAGGCGGCGGTGGTCGGTGCCCTGGACGGCGGCGATGTTGGTGGGGCCGATGATGTTGACCATGGCCTGGGGGTACGCCGCCGTGAAGCCCCTGCCGTCGTGCAGGAGTATGTTTTTGTTCTGCTCGGCGTCCATGGAGATGATGGTGGGGCGACCCAGGATGTGGGATCTGAACAGGCACCCGTATCTGCCACCCCCATTATCATATTATTCATTTTATTTAACCCATGAAATATATTAACTATTAGGATTCTCTTTATTTAATCATTCTTGTGCCTCTCCTTGAATCTAAACCTAGTAATGGCAGAAAGTTTACGGACCTATCTTTCTGGTTTTTCATGAAGGCGGGTCCTTGGCGGAGGAATGTGAGGGTCATGCCCAAAATAGGCCATCCCATGGAGCCCGGCGGCAACCCTTTCCAACAGTATCGCACCACCATCCATCTCTGCACAACCAAATACACACACGCTGCAAGGGCCACCCCGCACCAACCAGACCCCAAAACCTCCATCGATCTGAGTTGCATTTCAAAGGAAGAACACAGAGCTTTTTATAACAGCATTTATTTTCTTAGATTTATATATTTATATTACATCTTTTTTCACCGAATGAAAATAATAATAAATGCAAATGGTAAATTCTTAGAAGGGGATTGCGGTGGAAAGTAATGAATAGATTATAAAACCCCTCTTTATGTCCGTTCATATCATTTTCTCAATTATATATATATTTTTTGTCAAAAAAGCAACTATGAAATACAACATACGACTAATAAATCATCATCTGATATGAATGTGTCAAAAATCTAATTTAAATCTGACTTTTCATCTAATTCAATGTTATCTAATTGTATATTACTATAAAAAAAATTATTCATATTCATTAAAATATTAATTTTATATTAACATCTTATTACTAAATGGTTTTCACACTAATTCGCCGTGATATTGAGCCAACACTAAACCAAAAACAATAATAAAGGGAAGACTTTTATCGAAACTAATAAAAGTACAACTGTAAAGACCCGAAAATTCGGTATAATATTTTTTAAATTATTTGGGATTATTACGAGTCTACGAAAATTGACGACGCTTGATTCTGATACCCGGTGTGGCCGGAACAAAATTTTGAACTTTTTTATGGTACGTTCTGTAAACTTGCGGGCGACGTTTTCTATCTTTTGAACCGGTGCTCAAATTAAAAATTTGATAGCACCATTGAATCCGCAGCGCCGAGATTCGCTTAAGAGAGACTTAACTCCAACCGCAATAAGTCGAGAGAAAAAGTTAGTTTTACGGCTTTTTAAAGAATAAGAAAATAACATAATTTTTTTTTCTACAACGGTTGCGCGGCGATGGCGGGACTGTTGAGTTGTCAACTCATTTAATGGCTTGATTTTTCGGTTTTATAACCACACTGTTGAAATTAAGAGGTTCATTCATTAATGAACTTCATTAATCACTTGTTGCGTTAATCACCCTTCCCCTCTATTTAAATGAGGCTCGAGCTTGGGTTATTGACACGGAAGTGAGGAACCTCTAACAAAGTGTTGCGATATTTTCCACCGACGAAGAACGAAAGCTTGGACGACAGCGTTGGAGGAATCGATCCGGGGTCGATGAACGCCGACGACTTCATCAAGCGTGGATTCTTCTTCGACAACCGCGACATCACCTCCAATTCTGAGGTAGGGGTTTTGTTAAAATTCAAGTGAATTTGTTTCTTTTCCTCGTTCTTGAAAAGAATGATGAATCACATAAGTATTATAGTTAATCTATGTTGAATTAATTGCTACCCGGTTGTTATGAGGCTAACGCGGAGGGCGCAGGCCAAACGAACATGACACGAACCCTCTGTCGCTTCGGTTTGTCACGTTCTTCGGGGGCAAAGTTTGAACTTGACGACAACTTGAATCCGGGAGCCACGCAGTGATGGCAACATCCCGGGAGGCCCGTAGGCGCGTTCGGAAGGGAAAACGGACCACCGGAGCTCAGTTAGTGGCTCACAGAAGTTCCGTCGGCGCGGCACTGGCGCGGCGGCGCCGACGACCGGCCGGACGCGTTGGCGGAAGGCGGCGTGCCTTCGCGCGCCGCGATGAGTAGGATGTGGCTTCGAAGCCGCGACAGAGGAGAAGGGGACTCGCACCCCGCGAGTCCCACTGACAAAGAGGCGGCGCCATGTGGCGGCGCCATTGCAGAAAATCGAACGGCTGAAAGCCGTTCGGGAAAGAGGGAGCCACACCCCCCGCGCGGGCCACCCAGCTGGCGTGTCGGACCGCCCCCAGCCGAGGCGGGCCGGGCCGGGTTGGATCCGGACCGGGTCGAGTCGGCCCCAGGTCAGGGCGGGTGGGGTTGGTCTGACCGGGTCAGACTAGTCTCGGACCCTCTTCAGTCCAGATGCGCTTAAAAGGCCGTATCTCACAAACCAAACGTCTGTTTGATGAACCGTCTACGGCGCTAGAATCCTTGGAACGAGATGGTCCGTTTGAGATACTCCACCTGAGTTTTGGGGAAAGTCGGAGTACGACCGGGTTGGATCCAACCTGAATCCAACCGGGCCCTCAGCACTAAAACGCTTATAACTCACAGACCGGGCGTCCAATTGACGTCCCATTTGTCCCGTTGGAACCCTTACATCATGGTTGTTCTTTGGGTTACTCCTTTGTGGAACATTTTGGCAATTGAGGCACGACTGATATCTTGAGGAGCGGTTATTATGGAACTCAAGCACACCGAGTGCGGGGGATCCCGTGGCTGGCTGTCAATTGAAGAGCGACCCTGTATGGATCAACATCATAGCGACCCTGTGTGGATCCGCATCACAGTAACCCTGTGTGGATTAGCATCATAGCGACCCTCTATGGATCAGCATACTAGCGACGATGTGTGGATCAACATCCTAACAACCCTGTGTGGATCAACATCATAACAACCCTGTGCGGATCAGCATTCTCGTGACCCTGCGTGGATCAACAATGTGCAAACCGACGAGGACTAGCCTTAGAGCGGCCCATCGTGGATCAGCGACATACGACCTTGTGTGGATTGACAATAGAACAACTCCTTCATGAATGAGTTGTGGAAACTTTCTAACAGAATAAATGATATAACTTAAGACTAATAATCTTTATTCCTGAACTCTGAGTTCTATACCTGGTTTGAGCTGAGTCTTTTTCTTTGTGCTTTGTGATTGAGGTCATGCTTTGTGGTTTTCGTTTGTGGAATTCTGAGCGATCTTCGGGGGTCTCGGGGTCCCTACTGGGTATTGTTATACTCACCCCTGCACGGGTTTCGCCTGCACCTTGTTGTGTCTTGTGCAGACGACGAGCAGTTTGGCTGAGACCTTAGAAGCCAGGATCAGGCAGTACACGGAGGTGACTGGTTGATGAGGAGAGTTGTGGAGACGAGCTATACCTACCCTTCAGGCAGGATCCTTGGTGGACGACCTCAGGAGCTGTTTTCTGTTGTAGTTGTATCTTTTCTATTAGTCATGTATTTCGGCTCCTTTACTTTCAGTACACACTTTTACTACTGCAGTTTTACTACGTGGTTTGCATTTTGTCATGTTCTTGGTCTGTGTGTTTGCAGGTTTAAAGGCAATGTCTTCCCATTTTCAGGGATAGGGCTTTCTAGTGCTAGTTGTCAACCACTGGCCTTTGGAAGACGGGCTTGGGATAGTCACGGCACGGGCCCCGGGGGATGGGTCATGACAGCAACCTTTAACTACACAAAAAAGCGTTGTTAAAGTTCACAATGAATAATTTAAATTATATATACATATTTATATATTTTAAATAAGATTTATATTACAATAAGTATGTATATGTAAATATAATATATGAATATGATTTATATAACTTATAATAAAAAATTACTATCAATCTTATTTTCATCATTTTATATATAAGAAATTAACAAATTTATATTATCAATAAAAATGCTTAATAATATATTTATATACATTAACTCCATAATGTATATATAATTAATATTAATATGAAATATTAGTATTTTATTTAAACAATTATACAAATATATAAATGAATATTTTTATTTAAACATGTTATTCACATTTGAATTTATATATTTATATTCATATAAAATAATTTAAAATATACGTTCATGCATTTGTATGTATATGTATGCATGTATATATGTGTGGATGTATGTATATGTCTTTATGAATATGTGTCATGTCACGACCCGTCCCTCAGGGCCCGTGTCGTGACTACCCCAAGCTCGCCTTCCATCGGCTAGGGGCTGATGACTAACACCGAAATGCGTATTCCACGAAACGGGAAGAAATTACCTTTATAACCTGTAAACTCACACAAACCAAGCACACAAAAAGATACGAACACAAGTAAACTGTATAGTAAAAAGAGTGTGTACAGTAAGAAAAAGGGGCCCGAATACAAGTCCAACTGGAAAGTATAAGAAAACTAGGAAGTACAAGTAAACTGGAACAACTCCTGTGAACACCCGCCAAGTATCCTACCTAAAGGGTAGGTACAACTCTCGAATGGTCATCTCTGCAATACGCCTGGTCTAATGTCCACCTCTGAACTACCTCCAGTCCTGATACCCTCATCCTCAGTCAGCGTTGTAAGTCGTCTACACCAAACACAACAAGGTACGGTCATAGCCCGTGCATGGGTGAGTATAATGATACTCAGTAGGGACGCCGAGACCCTCGAAGGTCTCACAAAATCCACAAAAGATAAACAAAAAATCATGGAAACAACTAACAACCCTACTTAGGTATATGGACATACATATACCTAAGTCGTCGGGTAAACCCATCTCAATCATGAGGTAACACAAGGCCCAACTCAAAAGCCAAAAGATCAACTGCCCCACGAAGAAAAGAATACCATGAAGGTAACACCATGAAGGTAAGGACCACAAAGGTAACGCCACACAGAAGAATACCACAAAGGTATCACCACGAAGGTATGCACCACAAAGGTACGCCACACAGATGACTACCACAAAGGTAAAGACTCAACTCACACCAGGTATAAATTAGGTACGGTAGTAAAGATGATTAGATGTAACTACTGAATCATCTTACTCTGTTAAGAGGCAGACCCACTAGGATCGTAAATCATCAGACCCACGTAGGATCCCAGATCACCAGACCCACATAAGATCCTAGTACAACAGACCCAAGTAGGATCCTAGAGTAGTCCCATGTGGATTCCTAGAGCGGATCCAAGAGAGATATTAGAACACAGACCCACATAGGATCCCAATACACAGACCCACATAGGATCCCTTTCTCACGATACAACCAGCTACAGGGTTCTCGTACTAAACTCGCTTGATTCCGGGAGGGTCCGCTCCTCAAGCCACAGGTCGATACTCCAACTGCCACTAAATCCCATAAAGAAGTATCCCAAAGGACCCTCACGTAATAGGGGTCTCAACGCAACAGACGGTGCGTCAATCGGACGCCCGGTCTGTAAGTTATTGACCTTTTAGTCTCTAGGGCCCAGTTGGATTTGTGTTCGATCCAACCCGGTCATACCAAAACTTTATCCAAAACTCAATTGGGGTATAACAAAAGGACCTTCTTGATCCAAGGTTTCCGGCACTGTAGACAGTTCTTCAAATGGATGCTCGTAGCTCAAGTTATGGCTGATAGAGTAAAAAGGGGTTGCAGTAGGCCCGGGTTCGGTCCGACCCAATCGGACCGACCCAGCCCAACTTGGCCTGGGCCGACCTGAGTCCGGCCCTGGGTCCAACCTGGCCCGCGAAGGGCGGCCCGCGGTGCGGCCCATGCTGGACGGCCCGTGGTGCGCAACCCACTGGGCGGCCCGCGGCTGGCCCGCTGTACGTGGCCTGCAGTTGGCCAGAATACCAGTCCTCCTCCGCATAACACGGTCACGCGTCACGCCATCACCGATGGTCGACTGCTTGCCGACCTCCCCTCCACCGCCACCGCGACCTTGCGCCGCGACACTTGTACGTCGGGCGGCGCAGACACGCGCCTCCATCCCCGTCACGCTGGAGGCCGTGCGCAGGCCGCCGTCCTCGCTTCACCATGACCGATGGTCCGCGACCCTTCTCCGGCAGTGCGGTTGCGCCGCCGCTGTCTTCACAGCCGGCCCGGATGCCGACCACCGCTTCCGAGCCCTTCCGACGACATTACTCGGGTCACCAGATGTGTCCCGGTGGCCCATTCTTCATTCCGTAGACTCCCACACTCGCCTCAGGATGTCGTCGTCGATTCAAGACCATCAAAATCCCACAAGGTTGCAGAGAGGTCGGGCCGTGTTCATTTGGCCCACACCCTCCACATTAGAACGGTAGCAAGAAACTTATTTGTTCTTGAATCAAGAAGAATATAAATGTTCTTAAATCAAGATGAACATTAAGAACAGGGAAAGGGGTAAAAAAACAACAATCCCTACCTCGATTGATTGTTGGAGGTGTCGTGAGAAGAAGTCAGTGAAGGCGATGAGGGTGCCAACGATCGTCGCTTCCGCAACACACTTCTGAAGTCGGGCTCGTGCGTCGTCCTCGTTCTTGATTCCGATGTATGTTCTTCATTGGGGAGAAAGTTCTTCGTTGGAGAAAGAGTTTCTCCAAAGTTCTCCCCAAGCCTCCCTTTTGCCAATGATTTCCCCTAATGAAATGAGGAGCCAACAAATTAAAACAGGTTTATCAATTTAATTTATGTTGGCACAATTAAAGTTGGCATAATTAAATGGCACAATTAATTGTATTCCGTTGGCACAATTAAATGGCTTAATTAATTGTTTTGCGTTGGCACAATTAAACGACACAATTAATTGTATTGCGTTGGCACAATTAAATGGGAGGATTCCAAGGGACTTCCCCATATTAAAGAGGGATTCGGGTGGTACCCACCACCAAGAATTTAAATTGGGGGTTTTCTAGATCGGGTGGTCCCCACCTCCATAATTTACAAAGATAGGTTATAAAAATAAAATAAAATTTGATCTTTAATTTATTTTTATTTGCATGAAAAACACGAAAACTAACTTTCAACATCGACCTACTGCGGTTGAGGTAAAGGTCTCGTTAAAAAAATATCAGCGCTGCGAGTTCAACGACGTCCTTGGATTTAAATTCCGAGCACCGGTTCAAAAGTTATAAAAACCCACTCGCATGTTTACTGAATGTACATAAAAAAAGTTTAGAAATTCATTCCAGGCACTCCGGGCCTCGGAATCATGCGCCGTCAATTTTCGTGGACTCGTAAAATTCCTATATAATTAAAAATGAATTATATGGAATTTTCAGGTCTTTACATTCTCCCCACCTCAGTGCTTTGCGTCCCAAAAAACCACATCACAAAAACTAAGAAAACAAGTGGGGGTACTGAGCATGAATCTGAGCCTCCTGCTCCCATGTGCTCTCCTGGAGGTTCTCATGCTGCCAACATACACGCACCAAAGGTATCAATCACCCATTAAGGACTCTCTCCTATCGATCCTCAATCTCCACTAGAACCTCCGTAAACATCACCTCATCGTCGATGTCCAGCTCGCCCTAGCCAATGATGTGTGGAGGGTCGTGCACGTATCTCCTCAGCTGGGATATGTGGAAGACGTCGTGCACCTGGTGCAACTGAGGTGGAAGATCTAAGCGGTAAGCCACCTTTCCAACTTTGCTGAGGACCTGAAAGGGTCCGATGAACCTTGGAGATAACTTTCCGCCCCGACCAAATCTCTGCAAACCTCGTCGGGGTGAGACCCGTAGAAAGATGTGATCACCATCCTCGAACTACATAGGTCTCCGTCTACTATCGGCATAAGACTTCTGCCTGCTCTATGTAGTATTCATGTGCTCCTGGAAGATCTAGACCTTCTCCGTGGTAGCATCTCTGGTCCCATAAGTGCTGACTCCCCTAGGTCAGTCCAACACAAAGGCGATCTGCAAGGTCAGCTGTATATAGCCTCAAAAGGTGTCATCGCAATCGTGGAGTGATAGCTATTGTTGTATGAAAACTCCACAAAGGGAAAGTGATCCTCCTAGCTACGACCGAAGTTGAGGACGCAATCATGCAACATGTCCTCGAGGGTCTGAATGGTCCGCTTAGTCTGTCCATCCGTCTAAGGATGGAAGACAGTGCTCAAACAAAGTTGTTTCCCGAAAGCCTCCTGTAACCCCTTCCATAGACGAGAAGTGAAACACGCATCACATTGGGAGACAATTGTCGAGGGTACTCCATGTAGCTACACAATCTCCTGTACATAGAGGTGTCCCAAGCTCTCTACTGAACCCTGCTCTCTAATTGGTAGGAAGTAGGCCAACTTGGTGAGTCGGTCGACGATCACCCAAATAAAATCATGAACCCTGGATGAATGTGGAAGTACTCTCACGAAGTCCATGGATATTCCCTCCCACTTACACTCTGGGACCTCTAAAGTCTGAACTAATCCTGTTGGTACCTGATGCTCCGCCTTCACTTACTGAAAAGTGAGACACCGAGAGACAAAATATGCTACTGCTTTCTTCATTCCTATCCACCAGTGCTGTCGTCGGAGATCCTGGTACATCTTCTCCACTACTGGATGTACCTCTAGAGGGGATGCATGGAAATCCCTCAACACTTCCTCCCATAATGCCACTGGAACCATAGTACGCCCTCTGAAGAGGATGACGTGCTCCCCACCTTTAGAAAATCCATCAGGTGCATGTCCTGTGGATATCTGAGCATGTTGAGCCTCGTAGTCAATGTACTCATGCTGCGCCTCCCTGACTCGTTGAAGGAGTGGGGGAGTGACTATCAGATACTAAAGATAAGATGCTCCATCTTGATCCATGAAGGATATCTATAAAATAGCCAGTTGCTCCGTCGCCTCACCTAGCAGTTATATACCAGATCTCTTGTTGAGTGCATCTGCTACAACATTCCCCTTCCCAGGAATATAGACTATCCCAAAGTCATAGTCCTAGAGGAACTGAAGCCAATGTCGCTATCTCAGATTCATGTCCTTCTGAGATAAGATATACCTGAGACTCTTGTGATCAGAGTAGACTGTAAAACGTTCACCCGTCAAGTAATGTCGCCACATCTTCAAGGCAAAGACCACTACTGCTAACTCCAGCTCATGGGTAGTGTAGTTCTGCTCATGTTGTCTCAGTCGTCTAAAACCATATGTGATAACTGCTCACTCCTGCATCAGGATGCATCTGAACTTGGTCCCTGATGCGTCACAGTAGACTACGTACCCAACGTCCTCCTCCGGAAGCCACAAGATGGGGGGCACTAGTTAGCCTCTACCTTATCTCCTGAAAAATCCGCTGGAATCTCTCTAACCACACGAAGGGTTTCCCCTTCTTCGTCAATGCTAATAATGGTGGTGCAACTCTGGAGAAATTTGGCACAAACCTCCAGTAGTATCCGACCAAACCCAAGAAACTCCGTACCTCCATCACACTCCTAGGTGGCTCCCAAGCAAGTACCGCCTCAATCTTTGCTGGATCCACCATAACTCCAGCCTCTGAGATGACATGTCCCAGAGGAAGTGAACTTCTTGGATCCAGAACTGGAACTTAGAGATCTTACCATAAAGCTGGTGCTCTCGAAGTGTGTCTAGAACTATCTGCAAATGATAGGCATGCTTCTCCTCAGTAGTCGAGTAGATCAGAATATCATCAATGAAGACCACCACAAAGTGATCAAGATTTGGCTGAAATATCCTGTTCATGAGTCCCATGAACATTGATGGAGTGTTGGTTACACCGAATGGCATAACCAAGAACTCATATTGGCCATAACGACATCTGAAGTCCGTCTTATGCACATCCTCGTCTCGTACTCTCAGCAGGTGATAGCCTGATCTGAGGTCTATCTTTGAGAACCACCGTGCTCCCTTCATATGATCAAAGAGGTCGTCAATCCTTAGGAGTGGGTAATTGTTCTTCACAGTCACCTGGTTCAGGCACCGATAGTCAACACAAAGTCTCAAGCTCCCATCCACCTTCTTGGCGAACAAAATTAGGGCTGCCCAAGGAGAAACACTGGGCCAGATGAATCCCTTCCCCTGTAAGTCCTCTAGCTATACCAGCAGCTCACGAAGCTCCATGGGAGCCATCCAATACGCTGGTGTAGATATTGGTTCCATCCTGGGTTAAAAGTTAATGTAAAAGTACACCTATCTGTGTGGAGGTAGATCCAAAACATCATCAGGGAAGACATCTACGTACTGGTCCACCACTACAGGATAACTCGAACTCTCCACATCAATTGCTCTGAGGGTAAGACTGGCCAACTGATGAGTGATTAGATGCACTCTCCTTCGGGTAAGTCCATCCTGTGTTGCAAAGGATCCCTTCCCACCGGTGAAGGTAAACCTAGTCCTATCCTCACTGATACACCACACTTATTGCCTAATATAGTCAATCTGAGCATGGACTGTAGATAACCAGTTCATACCCAAGATGACGTCGTAAGGCCTCGACGTCGCTACTAGGAGATACCAGCCGAAGCTCTCACCTCCTAGAGTAAGATCACACTACCTGAACGAGTGTGTAATCATCGAATCATCTCCTGTAGGAGTCTCTAGCCGTAAGGATCGAGCCAGCAGCTCCGTCGGAGTCTCCGAGCTCCGTATGAGGGTAGTGGCAATAAAATAATGACTGGAACCCGTGTCTATAAGTACTGTAGCTAAGGTGGATTAGAAATAGATCATACCTCGTATCATCTTCAGGGCACCATGATCATAGGCCTCAGCTTCCTAGAGATGAGCTCGCCCATATCCACCTGATCCCTGTGGTCAGGGTGGACCACGTAGTGGTGGTGGCGGTAACATCTCGAATCGTCGCCCACCGCCAGCTGCACGACCAGCTCCTCTGTCATGTCTGCCTGCTCCATACGGACCTCCTCGGTCAAACCTATGTCTCTACGTGGGCAGTCCTTTGAACATATTCTGATCATCCGTACGACGGGTTGAGCAGTCTCAATCCATGTGACCCTGCCCATTGCATGTGTAACACTGCCTGCTCCTCGCATAACTAGCTCTGTCTCCGGTGCCCCGGACAACCGACCCTGAATCCTGTGGTCGTCTACCTATAGGTATGTTCTTCTTGGACCTCTGTGACATCTGTCTGATGCTAGATACAAAAGACTTCACTATGTGACGCCCGGTGGTGGGTCTTGTTGTTGGTGACTGCTCAACAAGAAAACTCTCCACTAAGAGGGATCGCTCTAACACACCTGCCTACGTCGGGATGCTAAGAGAAATCATCAAAGCTTTTATCTCCCACCTAAGTCCTTACTCAAAGGTACGGGCCCTGAATAATGGGTCCCACACCATATCGGTGGAGTAGCATGAGAGTTCGGTGAACCTCGCTGAGTACTGAGCCACAATCATGCTGCCGTGCTGCAGATGAAGAAGCTATTGAATGCGCACTGCACGAAGGGTCGCTAGGAAGAAATCTGCCCGAAACAGGCTCTCAAATTCTGCCTAGAAAACTTTCACCTCATCATGAACCTAGAGCATCAAGCTCCACCATCTTCCTACTGCTGCCTGTAGAAGACTGGCGACAAGGATCACCATGAGATTAGCTAGTATCTCTACCAGTCTGAAGACTCTCACCTGGCCTCCAACCAATCCTCAACTACCTGTGGGTCTGTCTCACCCCTGAACCTGGATGGCCTCTGGCGTTGGAACTTGTGCAACGCACTCAAGATACATGCACCCTCTGCTACTGGGGCTGGTGGCATCGGTGTCCCAATGGGTAATGGTACCACTGGTGCCCCTACTGGTGGCCCTACCGATAAAGGGCCCTACACCGAGGCCTCATCTTTCAGTGGGCTATCATCGAATACTATACCCAGAACCCTAGCTGGCTGTTTGCGTGAAGGAATCCTGAAAAGAAATAGGTGTGCCACGATCAATAAGTTATAACTGTTGAGATGACTCAAAAGGATCAAAAAGAAAACTTTTTAAAACACTCACACAATCAGTGTTTTCATGCACTGAGTCAGAAATCATAAGTCAGGGTCCTGGTGTATGGATACGTCAGCTGCTATACCAACACTAGATTCCCTAAACTGATAACCACACTCACTACACTTAACACCATTTCCATTAAAAATATCAAAGTCCAATGTTCCATGGTAGAACAGAATCCTATGATACCAATTTTTCACGACCAGTCCCCCAGGGCCCATTCTGTGACTACCCGAAGCCTGCCTTCCATAGGTCAGGGGCTAACGACTAGCACCAAAAGGCATATTCACTGAAACGGGAAGATATTTCCTTTATAACCTATAAACTCACAAAAACCAAGCACACAATAAGATACAAACACAAGTAAACTGTATAACAAAAAGAGTGTGTACAGTAAGAAAAAGGGGCCAGGACACAAGTCCAACTAGAAAGTACAAGAAAAATAGGAAGTACAAGTAAACTGGAACATCTCCTATGAACACATGCCAATGATCCTACCTGAAGGGTAGGTGCATCTCTTGAATGGGCGTCTCTGCAGTATGCCTCACCTAATGTCCACCTACGAACTACCTCTAGTCCTGGTACCCTCGTCCTCAGTCAGCGTTGTACATTGTATACACCAAACACAGTAAGGTGCAGGCATAGCCCATGCAGGGGTGAGTATAATGATACTCAGTAGGGACCCTGAGACCATCGAAGGTCTCACAAAATCCACAAAGGATAAACCACAAAGCATGAAAACAACTAACAACCCTACTTAGGTATATGACCATACATATACCTAAGTCGTCCAGTAAACCCATCTCAATAATGCGGTAACACAAGGCCCAACTCGAAATCCCAAAGTTCAACTGTCCCATGAAAGAAAGAATACTATGAAGGTAACACCACAAAGGTAAGTACCACAAAGGTAACGCCACATAGAAGAATACCACAAAGGTATCACCACGAAGGTATGCACTACAAAGGTACGCCACACATATGATTACCACAAAGGTAAAGAATCAGCTCACACCAGGTATAACTTAGGTACGGTAGTAAAGATGATTATATGTAACTACTAAATCATCTTACTCTGTTAAGAGGTAGACCCACATAGGATCCTAAATCATCAGACCCACGTAAGATCCCAGATCACCAGACCCAAATAGTATTCTAGTACAGCAGACCCACGTACGATCCTAGAGTAGTCCCATGTGGATTCTAAGAGTGGATCCAAGAGGGATAATGGAACATAGACCCACGTAGGATCCCAAAACACAGACCCACATAGGATACCTTTCTCATGATACATCCATCTATAGGGTTCCTGCACTAAGATCGCTTGATTCCGGGAGGGTCTGCTCCTCAATCCACAGGTCGATAATCCAACTGCCACAAAGTCTTACAAATAAGTATCCCAAATGACCGTCTCATAATAAGGGTCTCCATGCAATAGATGGTGCATCAATCAGATGCCCGATCTGTAAGCTATTGGCCCTTTTTTCCCGAGGGTCCTAGTAGATTCGTGTTCGATCCATCTTGGCCATACATCGACTTTATCCAAAACTCAAGTAGGGTATACCAAAAGTACTATATCGATCCAAGGTTTCCAGAACTGTAGACGATTCGTCAAACAGACGCCCGTAGCTCAAGATATGGATGAAAGAGTAAAAACGGGTTGAAGTTGGTCCAGGTCCGGTCCGACCCTGTCGGACTGACCCGACCCTGTCGGACTGACCCGACCCTGGGTCTGGCCCGGCCCGCCCGCGCGGCCCGGGCCATGCGTCCCACTGGGGGGCCTGCGGTGTGCGGCCCACTGGGCGGCCAGCACTGGGCAGTCCGTGGCTGGCCGGACGACCATCCCTCCTCCACGCGGCATGGTCGCGCACCGCGCCATCACTGGTGGCCGACAGTAAGCCGACCGCCCTTCCACCGCCACCGCGGCCTTGCACCGCAACACCTTCATGTCATGTGGCACAGACGTGCACTACCATCACTGTCACGACCGAACACCACCCTCATTCCACTGCGATCGACGAGCCATGACCCTTCTCTAGCGGCGTGGTTGCGCCGCCGCCGTCTTCGCGGCCGACCGGGGTGCCGACCGCTACTTTCAAGCCCTTCTGGGGACGTTCCTCGGGTCATCGGGCGCGCCCCTGTGGCCCGTTCTTTATTCCGTAGACTCTCGCACTCGCCTCGAGATGTCGCCGTCAATTCAAGACCATCAAAATCCCACAAGGTTGCAGAGAGGTCAGGCCGTATTCGTTCGGCCCACACTCTCCGCGTTAGAACAGTAGAAAGAACCTTATTTGTTCTTGAATCAATAAGAATATAAATGTTATTAAATCAAGATGAACATCAAGAAAGGGGAAAGGGGTAAACAAAAAAAAAATTCCTACATCAATTTCTTGTTGGAGGTGTCGTGAGAAGAAGTCGGTGAAGGCGATGAGGGTTCCAACGATCATCGCTTCCGTAACACGATTCCAAAGTTGGGCTCGTGTGTCATTCTCGTTCTTGATTCCGATGTATGTTTTTCGTTGGAGATGGCGTTCTTCGTTGGAGAAAGAGTTTCTCCAAAATTCTCCCCAAGTCTCCCTTTCGCCAACGATTCCCCCCAAGGAAATGAGGAGCCAAAAAATTAAAATAGGTTTATCAATTTAATTTACATTGGCACAATTAAAGTAGGCACAATTAAATGGCACAATTAATTGTATTTATTTGGCACAATTAATTGTATTGTGTTGTAACAATTAAATGGCACAATTAATTGTATTGCGTTGGAAAAATTAAATGGGAGGATTCCAAGGGACTTCCCCACATTAAAGAGTGGTTTAGGTGGTCCCCACCACTAAGAATATAAATTGGGGATTTTCTAGCTTGGGTGGTCCCCACCTCCATAATTTAAAAAGAGAGGTTATAAAAATATAATACAAATTTGTTCTTTATTTTATTTTTATTTCCACGAAAAACACAAAACTAACTTTCACCCTCAACCTATTGCGGTCAAGCTGAAGGTTTCTTTAAGCGAATATTGGCACTGCGAGTTCAACAGTGTCATCAGATTTCAATTCTGAGCACCAGTTCAAAAGTTATAAAAACCCACTCACACGTTTTCTGAACGCAATTAAAAAAATTTCATAAATTCATTATGGGAACTCCGGGCCTCAGAATAATGTGCCATCAATTTTTGTGTACTCGTAAAATTCCCATATAATTAAAAAAAATTACATGGAATTTCTGAGTCTTTACATGTCATGAACCAGCCCGAATACCATGATACCCTGATAGCCGAGCTGGTTTTAACATAACCCGAAGGGCATTCCGAATATCCATGGGTTGACGACTAGCACCCAACATCATAAAATATCAAGAGGGAACACATTTTCCATATAATAGCAAAAGATAAAAGATACAAGTCAGTATGCTCAACACTTGAAAAGAAGAAAGTACCAGAAACAACATGTATAACAAAACCAAAAGTAGTACATCATTAAAGTCTCGAGAAAAAGATAAACATCCCAAAGGGAACTACAATGCAAACCAAACAAAAGTATCAGAAACCTTGTGTAACAAGTGGACAACTACTCCACTGGTCACTATCACCACTCCACGGTCCAAAGAATCAAGAATACCCATCATCTCCAAGTGGTGTTTTCCCTTTACTCAGATCTGGCATAAGAAAGTCTACAAATACCTTAAATAAAAGGTAGGGTGTAAGTTATAAAGCCATTTAGGGTCTCTCCATGTGTTCCATAATCAATACGATGACAATTTATAATTTATGCTATCAGTTAAAATTAAACATGCCATGTCATTTCATTTGGATATTCTAAACCAAAACATGCTTTCATAATCAAATGATTGATGATATATAAAAACATCTTTCAAAGAGGCTTAAATAAACATTTTATATAAAATAGTTTATATATACCATCTTCATGGATAAAACCTTTCAATAATCAATGACATGTATAATCAAGTCACAAGTCATAGCAAAACACCATGTACAAAAGCCCCATGGTAAGTCAATTTATCAAGTAATAAGATCCTCACAAATCTCATAATGATATCATCCAGTCATGTGTGCACACACATATACACCCCAAAATGGGAACCCATCAAGGGCAGTCCACACCCCAATAAGAGAACACATCACAGACAGTCATGCCGAAGTTGTTTTAGTAATATTTGTCAGTATCAATCCATTGTTAGGGAGTCAAGGTCCTGGAGTGCTTTTCCTAGTTACCACTAACTATCCTGGCTAACATGTGTTTCAAACAATCAATCAATAAAAATATAAATCAATCATTTTATATAATTTTAAAATACAATTTCCTAATTTCAATTTTCAACATGCCTTCTCATTTCAAAACCAAATAATAGGTTTTCATTATTTCATGTCATTTCAAATCACTTTTCAATTTAATCCATTTTCTCAAGATCAACATCAAATAATTTCATCAAAACGATTTTCAAATCAAGCCATCATTTTTCATAAATCCACCCCATAAATTCAATTCCATTGAAATTTGGGGTTTTCTCAATTTTCATACCAATTTCAAATCGAAGATCGAATCTTCTAAAATTCATGTTTTCTAAATCATTTAAAAAATCATTTTAATTTAATCAAGTAATTTATGGTTTCAATTATAGGATAAGGAATTATGAAACCACCTACCTTTAAATAAAAGATAAAAACACCTAGAACAAGATTCACCAACAAAGAATGAAGACATAGAAGATATAGGAACACAACCTAGAATCAAGATCCAATTAATTGGATTTTTAGATACATCAATTGCATGATGATCCATCAAACACTAAGGAGGAGAGAAAGAGTGACTAGAAGAAACCACATGAAAGAATATCCACTTACCCCAAAAGACAAATCACAACAACATTGATGATCAATCGCCAAACCACTACACCAAATTACTCACTTAACGACAAGTTTTTAGCAGTATTTTCTTAAACTGTTAGTAAAAAAATTGAAAACATTTAGCGGCAGTTTTTGAAAAACCACCCCTAATGTTTTTTTATTTCTTAAAAAAGAAGTTCCCCCCTTCCCCCCAATCCACCCCCTTCTCCCCCAAGCCCCAAGCCCCTCGAGCCTGAGCCCTCTCCCTCACCGCCGACCCCCTTCTCCCTCAAACCCTCGCACGATAAATAATTTAATTTATATATACATATTTATATATTATTATATAATATTTACATTAAAATAAGTATATATGTGTAAATATAATATATGAATATGATTTATATAATTTATAATAAAAAATTATTATCATTCTTATTTTCATAATTTTATATACAAAAAATTATCAAATTTATATTGATCAATAAAAATGTTTAATAATATATTTATATACATTAATTTCTTAATGTATATATTATTAATATTAATATGAAATATTAATATTTTATTTAAACATGTTATTCATATTTGAATTTATATATATTCATATTAAATAATTTAAAATATACATACATGTATTTGTATGTATATTTATTCATGTATATATATATATGTGGATATATTTGAATGTTTGTACGTGCGTGTATGTATGTGTTGTAAATGTATGCATGTGTTTTGTTGTGTGTGTGTGTGTTGTGTATGTGCGTGTATGTTTGTGTGCGTATGTATGTGTATATGTACATGTTTGTGTCTGTGTGTGTGTGGATGTATATGCATGTGTATGTGTATGTGTATGTGTACATGTATGTGTATGCATATGTGTATGTGTATTTGTATGTGTATGAGTATGTGTATGCGTATGTGTATTTGTATGTGTATGTATATGTGTATGTGTATTTATATGAGTATGTGTATGTATATGTGTATGTGTATGTGTATGTGTATATATATATGTATGTATCTGTTCATGTATATCTATGTGTATGTATATCTGTATATGTATGATTGTTTATTGATTTAATATTGTTTATTAATTTGTAATATTTCTCAATTTTTAGTATTTTTTGTAATTTATTAATTTTTAATATTTCTGTAATACATTCAACATTGATTGTTATTTATACCTTTTAAAATATTTAATATATTCAAATCCTGATGGTCCCTATTTATGGGGAATTAAATGGGTAGCATGTGAAGGCAGCATTATTCGAGGTGGGGGCGGCGTGGTAAGGAGGTAGTTTGCATGGCGGGATTCGGTGTTGATGCTTTAAACATTGGGCGGTGGCAATAAAATTTTGGAATTGGAAAGGCATTGACAGCGGCCTCTGGTCTGATTGAGAGTCGACATAGGGAAAAGATCATGCGACTCCAGTGAAACTTGGGACAATGACAGGGCATCGACAGCAGCCTCCAATCCGGTTGGGATTCGATGGCGAGCGACAGTCGTGGATGACAGCGGGGTGTCACGGGCAGTGGCATCCGGTCCGATGATGCAGGAAATCTATGTTGTGGCTAGTGGAGCACACATGAAGCGGGTAGAAGACACCCATGGTGCAGGTTAGGTTGGGCCTACAGGATGATTTATTAGGGTTCAATGCTCATTGGGCCTATAAAAAGACATTTAAGGGATCCACTGACCAATAATAACTAGATGGGTGACTTTGTTTCAATAAAAAATGGGGCTTCCTCCCTACCCGTTAAAAAAAATTAATTAAAAATTTTATATACAATTAATGCAATACTTACATGAGTAATTAGTAATAATAATAATATTTATTTATTCATTTTATGCATTTTTTAAGTGTTTTCAATTCACGTAATTGATGTTATGAATTAACTTTTTTTTAAAAAATTGATATTTCTTTAATTTTATTTATTCATTTTTAATATTATTTTTTTTTCATTTTTAATACATATTAATTTAAAATATTTTTGGAATTTATTCATTTTTTTTAAATTTATACATATTTATTTACTAATTTTTAATATTTTCAATTTTTTTCACTTTATATGATTAATATTTATTCATTTTTATTTATTAACTTTTAATATTTTTAATTTGTTTGAAATTTATACAATTGATTCTTATAAATTCATTTTAATTTTAATATTTTGTATAGTTAATATAATTTATTTTTAATAATTTTGTTATTTATATAATTAATACAATCCATTTATTTATTTTTATTCATTTTTATGTGTTTATAATTCGTGTAATTAATGTTACGAATTCACTTTTTAAAATAATTTTTTTAATTTATTCAATTTTATTTATATTTTTTTAATATTCATTGATTTAATATTTAATATTATTTTTTAATAATGATTATTATTTAATATTTTTGAAATTTATACATTTTTTAATATTTATTCATACATAATTATTTACTAAGTTTTAATATTTTCAATATATTTTTAATTTATATGATTAATATTTATTTCATTTTATTTATTAAGTTATAATATTTTTAAAATATTTTAACTTTATATAATTAATTTATTTAAATTCATTTTTTAAATTTTTTATAATTTAAATAGTTAATAAAATTCATTTTTTATAATTTTTTTATTTATAAAATTTTTATTATTTATTTATTCATTTTCATTTATATTTTTATGTGTTTACAATTCTTGTAATTAATCCAACAAATTCATTTTTTTCAAATAGTTTTGTTATCTATTAAATTTTGTTTATTTATTTTTAACATTATTTCATTTAATATAATTTTTTTTATATTTATTATTTTTTATATTTTTTGGAATTTAATCATTTTTTAATATTTATTTATACATATTTGTTTACTATGTTTTAATATTTTCAATATGTTTGTAATTTATATGAATATTATTTATTCATTTTGTTTATTAAGTTTAATTTTTTTCATATGTTTGAAATTTATAGGATTAATTTATTTAAATTCAATTTTTTATAATTTTGTAATTTAAATAGTTAATATTTTTCATTTTTAATAATTTTGTTATTTATATAATTAATATTATTTAATTATTCATTTTATCATTTTTATGTGTTTGTAAGTTATGTAATTAATGTTATGAGTTCACTTTTTTTTAATATTTTTTGCAACTTATTCACATTTATTTATTCATTTTTAATATTCTCTCATTCAATATTATTTATTAATTTTTAATATTTATTAATTTTTAATATTTTCTGAAATAATTCAATTATTAATATTTATTTGTACATATTTAGTTATTAAGTTTTCATATTTTCAATATGTTTGTAATTTATATAATCAATTAATTTAAATGCATTTTTTTAATATTTTTGTAATTTAAATAGTTAGAATATTTCATTTTAATAATTTTATTGTTTATATAATTGTAGTATTTATTTATTCAATTATTTTACATTATTTTCAATTCTAGTTTAAGTACTGATAAAAGTATATTTTATCTACGTTAAAACATAAGCGTTGAGAAACACTGCTTTTGTCCGCATTTTTTAGCACCGATGATGCCCTTCACTCTCTTTATAAAAGAATCATGATAGACCACATCTTCCTTACATCACACTCAAACACTCACAGAATCGAAGGTCTGCTACAATCGAAGTCGATCATTTTGGACAAATCAAACCTCAAAACTAAAGGTATGAAATTCCGAACCCATTATTTAGGAATTTTAGTCGATCTTTCATTTGTTTTGCATGATTTTTTTGAATTTATCTTCTTTTAATTCCACGTGATCCTTGGAGATGTGATTAAATATCATGAGAAAATATCACATAATTGATGAGAGTGTGTTTAATATGATGTGAGTTGGCTGAATTCACTTTAATTTCACACGAGTGTAGATTTCCCATTTTTTTCATCCACAACCCAGGAAATTCCCTGTAAATCATATATAGCTGCAATTTATACCTGAAAATCAATGAAAATATCATTTTAAAGTGTATTCTTATACCAAAATTAATTCTCAAATCAATAAAACAATATAAAGCATGAAATTATTCCATTGAACAATTTAACTCCAAAATTTTCTAAAACACCAAAAAAATGTGATAAACTAATGAAAATATACAAGAATATTTGAAATTAAGATCAATTAAAATTCACATTATAAATAATATAATTCACCCAATATTTTTTTAATAGATACGAGATAATGCACCCTTTTTATTAAGAAAATAAATCCCTCATTTCAATAGGGTTTAGAGGTAACCCTTACATGACCCGATGACCCAGTTTCTCGAAATCCCATTGTATTTTGATTACCCGAAGGCCCTGTGGCTTGAACACCAAAGTATACGACTTAAAGGCCCAATTTGAGCACCCAAACATCTTATCAGGATCCCAACCTTCTCACTATGACACCCTCCCTTACCACTAGTCGTTGCATTACACCACCCCACTGTGAAATCATGACAGAGTGTTACATATCGAGATTTTATAAAATATTTTTTTACAAATAAAGTTAATTTATTTGATAGCTTTCATTACAAGTAACATCGATTTTAGCTTGTATTACATGCAATACTGATTTTTAATGAAACACAACATACTATTAAAATATTATTATTTAATATGCTAACTATCACCTAATTGTTGTAATGAAAATTATGAATAAGATTAACTAAATTATGAAAATATACTGTTTACATATGTATATATAATTAATTCTTAATTGACTAATTAATTATAAATGAAAATAAAAATCATTTGAAAACAAAAGAAATCTTTTTCTAAAAAAACTAATTTTATGCGTATGAACATGTTTTACATAAATAAATTAAAAAAATATCTTTTGGTGAATAATTTTAACAAAATTTATATATTATATATTCAATCAAAATTTTAACATTCATCTTATGTGTTTTCTAGACAATATATAATAAGAAATACAATTTTACGCTTACAAACTGTGTTTTTTAAATGGGTTTGTCGCCTTTTGAACACTTATTTTATAATTAATTTTTTCCACATTGTTAAAATTTATTTGAAAAAATAAAATTCATTTTTGAAATCATAATTTCAAAATTATCTTGGATTTAATTTTTTATAATTTTCTTAAAAGATATTTTTTTCGATAAATAGTGAAAAATACTGGTTTTTATTAAGAATTGTCATTTCTTTTAAAGAATTTAAATACTTCCAAATTATGTTATGATTATTTTAAAATTTAAATTAGTTAAATTATATATATATATATATATATTAATCCAATTTAGGTCATTGTAATTAATTTCATATTGAATTCTGATATAAAAACATTTTAAACATTTGAAAAATTTCTCTTCGAAAAATGGTTTTTTCATCATGTTTGTGGGATTAATTTTAAATTAAAAATTTTCACTTCTATAAATGAAATTTAAAAAAATGGATTCCATATTTTTAATTATCATAATTTATATTATCTAATAATTTAAACTTAATTTTTTATCACAATAAATAGAAAAAGTAATAAAAATTAATTACTGCGGTTAAGGTAAAAATGCGATTTTTGGAGGATTAAACTAAAAAGATAAAGGATAAAATGGCCTAGAAACTTATACAAAAAACAATTTATAGCCATATATTGATCCTATAACCTATAATGTTTGATTATGGACCATTTTTAATCTTTTATACATGTGAAAAACGTAGGTACACCTTTTTATTTTTAGAAATTACATGTGTTCCACTCACCTCACTTTTAAATGGACACCCCTATCTCATGCACTTCACACTTCCAAAACCCTTTGGTTTAGTAAATAACTACTCAAATAAATTCCTTAATTCCATCCTATCATCCTACAATTCTTATCTTTGTCATAAAACCAACCTAGGAAGGGTTTTGGTGTAAACCAAAAGAAGTTGTGTGAAGAAGAGGTAAAATCCCTAACTGTGCGTTTTATTTTATTTATTCCTACACATACTTTAATAATATTTAAATAATGATTATATAATAAATTTTTTATCTTAAATATAATTATTTGTTTTTATGTCAAGGTAATTACCTGAAAATATCTCCACTTTCATCAAACGAGATACGAAATCATCAGTTGTGTGTTTGTCAGATTGCAACCTTGCGAACTGATGTTATTCGTTTTCAATCACCATATCTCATAGATGGATACAATGATGAATTTAGTATTTATATATGATATTTATGATATAATTATAATATTTTAATTATAACATCAAATATAAATTCTTACCTACCAACCCATTGGAAAACAATAACGTCGTTCGTGTATACGACATACCACCACCTCACGAACCGATGTGATGTTTTTTTTATTTCTATTTTACTTGGATGGTAATAATGATTGATTAAATGAATATATATGATATTTTTAAAATAATGAAACTTATTTAATTTCTATATCACATATACCTTCTTACTTTTAATTCCATTGGGGATACGATAACATCGTTTGTGTATGTGGTGGACTACCGCCTCATGAAGTGATATGATTCATTTTTCACTTACAGTTTACATGGAAGGTAATAAGGTTTAATTTTATGTTTATATATCATATTAGTGAAATATTAATATTTATATAAAATTAATATATCATATACTTTCTTATATTAACATCCATTTAATAAATGATAACGTCATTCATGTGTATGGCGGACTACCGCCTCACGAAGTAATGTGATTCATTTTTCACTAAGGATTTAAATGTAAGGTAATAAAGGATAAATTTAATGAATATATGTAATATATAAAACATGATATTTATTTTGAAAAATTAATATACAATACAATTCCTTACCCTTTTACCTCTCAAAGAAATGATAATATCGTTCGTGTGTACATACGACACACCGTCTCCACGAAGTGATGTAATTCATTCTACTTGTTCAAAATTCAATAATGATTATAAAGATAAATATATTAAAAAAATGATATGTATAACATTAATAACTTTATAGATACAATATAAATATATCCTATTTTTAATTTCCAAATCTTTAATGACAAAACATGCATGAGAAAATAAGGAAATTAACACCAGAAACAACAGTGATAATGAAAGATTATTAACAAATGAGTAATAACATGTTATAAAAGGATCATATATGATATTATAAATATAAATATGGATATGGTATAAATTAATAATATTTTTAAAATAACTATAAATTATGTTAAAGAGAGATAAAAAAGGTAAGTACGAGGTAAGAGGTTTCTTAACTCAACTTATATTCATTAGGTTATATATCTACTTCCTTGATTATATTATGAAAAAGTTATGTGTGAAATGAATTTTAATTTATTTACATTTAAATTCTACTTTTCTTTGTGTAGATATATATTTTTTACACATAATCACTCCATTTATTAACTCTCACCTCAATGATATTAACTTTGTAAGGGTTTCATCTCAAACTTCCTTCTTTGAGACACATATCATTTTATGCTTCTAATTTCTTTTGAATGGAGTATATACTACCCATTTACATAATATATAATTAATCCTTACTAAATAATTATATTTTGAGTTACAATTAATCTACTTCATCCAAGGGAATTTATGATTCAAAAGTTACCGAAACGATAAGGGTTTATGTTTCAATCTCATTTTAATCGGGATTGCTTATTCTTGAATTTCCATCGAAGTAAATTATTTGATCATTGTCTAACAAACCCATTAAATTTTATTATACTCTTATTATCCATGATATTTTCAATTAATATTACAATTTCTATCTCTTTTGTACTTAAAATTATTGAGAAAATGTTTTTAAGAAAGTCCGATATCATCTCTCTCTTCGATCAAAAATAATTTTTCTTCCAAATACATTTTTTATAAATATGTTTTAATATTATTTTTTAAATAAAATTTCACCCTTAATTATATTTTTACAAAATGTTTTAAAAACAATTTTCTTTTAGTTTTTAAAATAAGTCACCTTTTTACTTTTTTTACAAAAATTAGTAAGAAATATTTGCTTTTAAAGTATTCTACATTAATAGTTCTCTTCTTCCATCATGAACACTCAATATTTTAATGCATCCTTTTTAAGTTTCAAAGGTAATATTGAAAAAAATGTTTTATTTAATTTTTTTAGAAAATTTTATATTTTAAATAAGTTTTTCAAAATAGAAAGGATATTTTCCTAAAGAAAAGTTCAGAGTGATATTTCAAAACAATTTTATATATAAGATGAAATCAAATGATAAGGTTATTTTCCTCAATTTTTTTTAAAAAGTATTTTCGTCAAGAACTTAAACCTTTGATGTTATGGATTTATTCTAAATTATGTATATATGTCTCTCACATATATACCTAGTTTATTATTCCTTCATTTTATGGGGGTAATACATGTCTTATAATCATTTCTCAAATTCCTTCATTGTTAAATTTACTTTGATTATGATATGAAGTAAGATTATGAAACCCATTTTCTTTCCATGGGTAATTATTATGCTATGGATTATGATTGATTCCATTAATATGGCACACATAGATCATAAACATGTTATGATGGGTGAACCCAGATAACACTCTAATGCATTGGGTAAAGATTTAGTCTCACGAGGCATCATGTATGAGATTAGGGAGTAAACCTAGTCTATAATGGGACTTTTTACACCATCTGATATTGTATAGGTAGTTATCCTTAACTCATGTTTATGTCATGTTTTCTATTTCTATCACATTTCCTATGATTCTATGATCTCTTGATACAGTGTTATTTACATTATGCTTCCATGTGATTACTTATGTGCCTTCTCTTTTATGATATCATGTTATACCCTTGAATCACAGTTTATGTTTCGTTATTATATTTTTCTCCTTATTGGGTTTTTTAGTTCACCCCTTTATTTATGTATTACCTAGGTTATCTCATGTAGATTTAGTAGTTTGAATGGATTTTAAGAGATCATTATGGAAAATAAAATAAGTATGCCATGTCTTAGTTTCGTTCTATGCATTATGAACCTAGTATTCCAAATACAATAGGCTTTTACGATCTTTATTTTTTAATCATTGGATATTTATGTTTAAGAGTCATGTAATAATTTTTGAAAAAGGCATGGATCACTATAGTTGGTATCAGAGGAAATGTTTAATCAATATTTGGATAATAGGATTAGAAAAACCTCAGTGATATCCTTAAGGATATGGATAAGGATATTTCTAGGGATATGTCTAGGGATATATTTAAGGATAAATATAAGGACAAGTCAAAGTATAGTAAAATGTCCTAGAATTTTAGTAAAGGATTGAGTGATTTGTTTTTAAGTAATTAAATCTTTATCTGGATACTACAAGTGGATGCTGATCTAACCTAGAGGTACCTAGGGGTAATAACATTGAAAATGGAACATTGATCTAGAACCGATCATCACTTGGTGCATGAAAACATGCCTTATTACACACCTGGTTTGACACTCCTAGGGGATATGTTTTTGAAATTCAATAACTCTTTATGAACTATAATGAAGGTTTTGAATAATGACAATGGATAATCTTAGTTGAGCCTAAGGTGTAATAAATTAAAAACATGGTGTCATGATTTAGTCACCCTAAAAATGATTTATCATGATTATGTGGTTTTCCCACCATGATTATAGTTTCTCACACTATGTTTTTTGGTTTTAGTCAATGGTGGTGACTAGAAGGAACTAGGTTAACATTGAATGTGATAAATAACGTGTTGATGAGAAACCAAATGGAATGACGACTAGAGTGAAGGATATTATGATTATGCCTAATTAGTTATCATGATATATTATTAACAAATTTCACCATAAACAACTCTCAGACTCACCAAATAAGAGAAGTATAGAGTTTTCTAAGAGATTGGGATGTGGATACCGTAGAGGAAAGAAGATTCAGTTTCCTATATATCAATAATGTGGGAAGAAGCACTCAAGGGAATGTCTCAAAAGAATTATATTATATTTTATGTGTAGAGAGGAAGTGGAAAAGAAATTAATTTCTGAGGAAAAATAAAAATTTCGGTTAACGCAATGGATGAGAATAATGGTTTCACCAATGCATCTTCACTGGTTGAATTTTTTAAATGTTGAAAGAATTTTCATTATAAAAATCGATGTCCTTGGGGGAAAGATCAAGAATATGATTAATAAGGTTGTATTAGTAAAGGTTTTTTTTGATGATGAAGATACTACAACTCACATATGAAAGTAAGGAAGTATTAAGAATACGACGATGAATCCTAGTTAATGGTATAAGAATAAAGTTGAATGATTGAAATGTGTATGTACTGGAATTAAATAATTTTGTGAATTATGAAATATATCTATAATGAATGTTCTATAGAAGTTTTTCATTATGAAATTACAAGAATATATTTACTGGTACTAATAATCTAGAAATTGAATTTAATGGTAAGGTGATACTCTATAAATAAACTCATAATTGAAGAATATACAATCTTAGAGATATTATTTATGTTGAGATAATTATTTTATTTTATGGAAAAAATGAGTCGCATAGAAAACCTTAGTGGTTAAAAAAAGTTATTTTATAACTAATTCTACTTTTGAATATTATCATCATATTCTTTAGAACATTATAGGATCATGGAGAATTATAAATATTATTATCACATAAGTTTCACTATAGTTTTATAAAAATCACAACTTTATATCAGGGGATAACCCATCACATTCGACAAGGATGTGGGGATTGAACCCACAATATAAGGGTGATAAGGGTGCAATGACTACCACTAGCTTACATGATGTACTAGTTAGAAAGATTTTTTTTACTTAAAAAATTTAATGAATAAATATTAAGATGATAAAATATTATTAGGTGAATAATTATATTTTATGAGATGTTTTATTAGGTATAAGTATATATAAAATTTATGTTTAACATAAAAGATTATTTGTGAAGAATTATATTATGTTTTTTTGGAGATGTAAGCTAATTTTTTTAAGGATATATACTTATGGAATATATTAAGTTAAACTTTGAGAGTTACTATCAAGCTATTAGAGATTAATGTATGGGAAAACTCCTACAAAACATTTTGGTTTTAGTAAATATTGGAGTAATAACATCCTTTTCTTTTCTAGAATATATGATCCATTTTATGTTTATTTTATTGCTTCAAGAATGAAAAAAATCATCTTGAATAATCATTATTTGGAGAAAAATATGATATTGTGCTGGAAATTGGATAAAGGATGAAATTATATTTATCAAGAAAGTATATTTACTTTTTCATAGTCTAGAAAGTAAAATAATCCTTAAAATTTAGGAAAAATATCTTGAAATAAAATGTTATCCTATTACCATCATTCAAACCTCTTTGGTTTGTGGTTTTGTGTTTTTTTATTTCCACATGAACATTCACTTTTTTGTGATCAATGATCTCTAGCACTCTCCATCAGTATTTTGGTGTTAATTTTCTCTTCTATGACCATGTTTTAAATTCCCACCAATGTTATCCTAAATGGAAACCTAGTTATGATTTATTTTATATGAACTTCGCACATACCTTTCACTTTTTTCAAGAGGAATTTTTATTAACCATTTTTATGATGTGGGTTTCAAACAAATATATTTTCAAATGTTAAAGCCATGATTAGTGAACACAAGTTAAAATTGTAAGGACATAATTTATTTAAGGGGGAGGAATGTAAAAAAATAGATATTTTATGAAATAGGTTTTTGAATAAATTTAATTTCTTTAATATCTTACCAACACCAAGTTTATCTTGTGTTACACACAACACCGAGTTTTAACAGAACACGACATACTATTAAAATATTATTATTTAATATGACAATTATCACATTGCCATTAAAATGGAGGGTATGAATATGATTAACTAAATTATGAAAATTGATGGTTTACACATATATATATAATGAATTATTCGGTGAATAATTAATTATAAGTGAAAATAAAAACCATTTGAAAACATAAGATTTTATTCTTCTGAAAAATTATTTTTATGAGAACTAACATGTTTTAGCTCAATAAATTAAAAAAATAACTTTTTTTGAATGATTTTAATGAAATTTATATATTATATAATCAATAAAATGTTTGATTTTTTATCTTATGTGTTTTCTAGACAAGTGATAAGAATAAATCCGATTTTTTTCTAACATGATGTGTTTTTCTAAAAGCAGTTTAGTCACCTTTTTTGAACTTATTTTAAAATTATTTTTTTTGGAAAAAATAAAATTTAATTTTGAAATCAGTATTTCAATATAATATTTGATTGAGTTTTTTTTTATAATTTTATGAAAATATTTTTTTGATGAATAGTGCAAAATACTGGTTGTTATTCAGAATTATCATTTCTTTTAAAGAATTTAAAAACATAAAAATTATTTTAAGATGGTTATAAAAGTAAAATTATTTCAATTATATATCTATTAATCTAATTTAGGACATTTTAATTAATTTAATATTGAATTTCGATATAAAAACATTTTAAACATTTGAAACTTTTCCATCTGGAAAACTACATTTTCATCGCGTCTGTGGGATTAATTGTAAATTAAAATTTTTCTCTTCTATGAATGGAATTTAGAAAAATTAATTTAATATTTTTAATAATAATTATTTATATTATCTAATAAGTTCAAATTAATTTTTAACCATAATGAATAGTAAAAATAGTTAAAATTAATTATTATGGTTAAGGTAAAAATGGGTTTATTAGGGGTTAAACTAAAAATATAAGGGATAAAATGACCTATAAAATTGTAAAAAAACCATTGGATGGGAATATTTCAACCCTATAACCTATATGGTTCGATAATGGACCATTTTGGATCCTTGTGGCATGTGAAAAATGTGGGTACACCTTTTTCTTTAAAAAATTTACAAGTGTTCCACTCACCTCACTTATAAAAGGCCAACACCTATCCTCTCCCCTACACATTTTCAAAACCAATTAGTTTGGGAAATACCTACCCAAACAACTTCTTTAATTCAAAAATCTCATAATAGAGTCATTATATTATTTATTAAGGCAACCCAATAATACTTTTTGTGCAAACAAAAAGAAGTTGTCTGAAGAAGAGGTAACGTCCATAACCTAGTATTTTATTTTACTTCTTCCTCCACCTCATTAAATTATAATTATAACACAGTGATATAATAACATATAAATAATAAATATACTTATATTTTTTTATGTTAAGTTCATAACCTACAACCATCTCCACTTCCATCAAACAGGATACAAAATCATCAGTCGTGTGTACGACGGACTACCGCCTCACGAACCAATGTTATTCGTTTTGCATCACCACATATCACAGATGGATATAATGATGTATTTAATGTTTATATATTATATTAATGATAATATTATACTTATATAATTATAATACCACTTATATATTCTAAACACCCATCCCATTGGAAAATAATAACATCGCTCGTGTGTAAGGCAGACTACCTCCTCACGAACCGATATAATGTGTTTTTCATTCATGTTTTACTTGGATGGTAATAAGGATATATTAAATAAATAAATAAATATATATATATATAATTTTTTTAACATAATTATACTTCTATAATTATGATATCACATATACCTTCTTACTTTCCATTCCGTGGGGGATACGATAACTTTGTTTGTGTGTACGACAGACTATCCCCTCGCGAAGTGATGTGATTTGTTTTTCACATAATATTTACATGAAAGGTAATAAGGATTAATTTAATATTTATATATAATATTAATTATGTATTAATAAATATTTAAAATAAATATATCATATAATTTATTACCTTATGATCAGTTAAATAAATGACAACGTTGTTAATGTGTACGACAGACTATTGTCTCACAAAGTGATGTGATTCATTTTTCAATAACTCTTTATATAGATGGAAATAAATGATAAATTTATTTAATATATGTGATATAAATGAAATTATATTGATTATATAAAATTAATATGCAATCCACTTCCTTACCCTTTCACATGTTAAGGAAATGACAACATCGCTTGTGCATACATATGACCTACCGTCTCCACAAAGCGATGCGATTCATTATCCATGTTCAAAATTAAAGAATGATTATAAAGATTAATTTAATGAAAAAATTATATATATAAAATTAATATCATTATTCATATTATTTAACTATAACCTATGTTCAAAATCTGGAACTTTCGTAGAAAAAAACACATGATAAAATCAGAAAATTAACACTCAAAACAATAGTGATAATGAATGATTATCAATGAACCAATAATAAGAAGTTATAAAAGGATCATATATGATATTATAAATATTAATATGGTTATTTTATAAGTTAATAACATATTTAAAACCAATATATAATATGTTAAATAGTGATTAACTAAAGGGAAGCGTGAGGTAAGGGGTGTCTTAACCCAATTTTTATTTATTAGGTTATATGTCAACTTAATTTATTATATTATGAAAATATTATGTGTGAAATGAATTTTGATTGATTTATGTTGTATTTAAACTTTAATTTGTGTGTATATAATTTTTTTACAAATAATCACCCCATTTATTGAGTCTTATCTCAATGATACAAACTTTGTAAGGGTTTTGTCTGAAACTTTCTTCTTTGAGACACATGTTCTTTTATGCACCTAATTTATTTTTAATGGTGTATATATTGACCCATTACATACTATATCAAGAATCATCCCTAAATAATTATACTTTAAGTTACAATTCATGTATTTCATTTATGGGAATTGATGATTCAAAAGTTACCAAAGTGGTAAGATTTTATGTCAAAATCTCATTTTAACCGGGATTGCTTATGCTTGAATTTCTATTGAAGGAAATTATTTGAACATTTTATAATAAAACCCTTAAATTTTATTCTACTTGGGTTATACATGTTGTTTTAAATTAATATCACAATTTTACCCTCTTTTATACTTAAAGTGATTGAGAAAATATTTTTATGAAAATCTAACTTCATTTCTTTGTTTGGTTTAAAATATATTTTCTTCGAAATCCATTTTTTCTAAAAATGTTTTTAAAAATATTTTACCACGATTTTTAAAATAAAAATTTAACCTTAATTTTATTTTACAAAATATTTTAAAATGAATCTTCCTGTCAACTTTTGAACAAGGTAATTTTTGACTTTTCTGACAAAAATGTGAAAGGAATATTTATTTTTTAACATATTTAACATGAATGGAACTCTTCATCCATCATGAACACTAAATATTTTAAATAATACGTTTTATGTTTCAATGGTTATTTTCAACAAAAAATGTTTTATTATATATTTGATAAAGTTTTAGATTTTAAATAATTCTTTTCAAAATTCAAAGGATATTTTCTTCAAGAAATGTTCAAATTGATATTTAAAAATAAATTTCCATATAAGATGAAATCCATTAATGTTAATCAAAGTGAAAAGGTTATTTTTCTTAACAATGTTTTTCTTAAATATTTTTATCAAAGACAATAAACTTTGATGTTATGGATTACTTATAAATTATGTATATTTGTCTCTAACATACTTACCTAGTTTTGTCTCCCTTCCTTTGATGGGGTAATACATTCTTTATATTCATTTCTCAAATTCCTTCATTATGAAATTTCATTTTTATATTATATGGATCAAGATTATGTAAAAAAATTTCTTTCCATGGTTAATTATTATGTTATGACTTATTATTGATTTTATTTATTTAGCACACATAGATCATGAGCATGTTATAATGGGTGCACCCAGATAACTCTCTAATGCATTGGGTAAAGATTTAGTCTCATGAGGCGTCATGTATGAGACTAGGGAGTAAACCTAATTCGTTATGGGAATTTATCCAATATGTGATATTATATAGTAATTTAGCCTTGAATCATGTTTATGTCATGTTTTTTGTTACTACCACATTTCCTATGATTCCATGATCTTATGATACCATGTTATTTACATTATTCTTTCATGTGATTACTCATGTGCCTTATCTTTTATGATATCATGTTATAACTTTGACTCAAATGTTATGTTTCCTTATCATTTTTATACCCTTACTAGAATTTTTAGCTCACCCATTTCTTTATGTGGTCCCCAGGTTATCCCATGAAGATTTAAGAGCTTGAATGGATTTTAAGAGCTCACTATAGAAAATGAAATAAGGATTCCATGTTTTCGTTTCCTATTTTGTATTATGAACCTAGTCTTCAAAATACACTTGGATTTTATGATCTTTGTATTGTAATTATTGGATTTTTATGTTTAAGAATCATGTAATAATAAGTGAAAAATGAATGGGTCTCTATACATAGAACCCCTCTTTTAACCCACATTTGGGTAGAGGGCCCGATAATAGGTTCCAACACACCCATCACTCTTTCGAGATGCCCAATCAATAACCCCTACAAGTCTTCATGACACATTTCCTACCATGATGTGTCACTTCACCTGTCTGGTAATAAATATTCACATGATGTATCACCCCCTCCGCTAAGAACCATCATGTTGTGTTTCCCTTCATAATTACTTATAAGATCACCCCTCTTTCCCAAGTGATTAGAGGGAGAAATGATAGCTGACAATGCACTATCATTCTTTCAAGCCGCCCACTAGGTAATGCTGCCTAAAGATAGGCTAAAATACTTACCCGACATGTTGTACTGATCACCTAGACACTTTGTATCATCTACTGCTCTGTGCTGGCCAAAAGGCCTATGGTGTCCAAAAGGCCGATATTGTATGAATAGTTACACTGTTATAGTATTACTATAGTACTACTGTAGTACTACAATAATAACCTGAAAAGACTCCTCCACCTAGATTTGTTCCTGGGTTTCATGTAGGTTTATAGGGCATGTTAACCTAATATTGTTAAACTGGTTTGTTTATTTAATTAATTTCATTACTCATTAAAATTATTTTTATGATTAAATATATCATCTTCATGGTTTTGAAATTTTTAAATTTGGGTTATTGTGGTTAAATCATTCATTTTTACCAATCTACCCTCAATAATGATTATTTTAAAAATATCATGACATATAATTTTTTTTGGGTTGATTATTACCCAATTTAGAATTCGAATTTGATATCTTTTATAAATTTAAAAATTTAATATCTATAATCGATGTGATACATTGTTTCAAACACTGCAATTTTTTTTAAAAATATGTAATTTTTTATTATATGTTTTGATATTGAAGTATTATTATATATAAACTAATACTTATCTAGTTATATTAATCCATAGGTTTCTTGTGAACATTGATAGTGATAGGGAGTGAATTATCTCCCATGATTAATCCACTTAATAAAAAAATGATTTATGATATGCGACTTCTTGTAAAAAAAATAAGTGTTACAATACATTAAATTAAAGTAATTATGGGTCTTTATATGTTCTAAAAAAATGACAATTTATATCAAATATGATGACTATATGTGTGTATATTTAAAGAACATGCGTTTAGGGTTATAATCCCATACTTTTTGTGTAATTATTATTTTTTAAATACAAATATTAAAAAATCAAATAGGATGAATATGAATCATAAATGGATGAATGCTAATAATATGATAAAAAAGTATGAGGATGGGGTGAAAGAGTTTATCAAGTTTTAAAAAAATCATGTATACGACCCTTCTCAAATTCTTTGGTTGTAACACACCAATATTTTAAAAGAGGAACATCATGTTTGATAGCTTATATGAAACGTAACACCAAGCTTATAAGAAAATGTAAAAACTTTATATTTTATGATATATTTATTTTTAAATAAATTAAATCTCTTTAATATCTTGTGATGCACACAACAACGGGTTTAAACGAAACATGATACTTTATTAAAATATTATTATTTAAACATGACCACTATATCCTCGACGTTAAGTTGGCAGGTGAGAATATGACTAACTATATTATGAAAATTATATGGTTTAACAATGTATAAAATAAATTCAATGGTTATCTATTGATAATAAATAAAATAAGAACCATTTGAAAGAAAATGAAATGTTTTCTAAAAAATGATATTTTAATAAAATGTGATTTATTCATGCTTTGAGAACATAATTTAAAATTAATTTTTACCAATTTTAGAAAATTTATTTGAAAAAAACTTAATTTTTGATATTATCACATAATTATTAACTTATGGTGAAATTTTTGGTTTTTTCAGAAAATATTACTCTTTCAATAAATAGTGAAAATACCGATTTTAATAAAATTCGAATTTATTTTTAACAAATTAAGTACCATTATTATTTTAATATGATTTAAAATTAAAATAATAATTATTTATTTATATTAAATACAATTAATTACATTAAATAATGTTTATACTATATTTTAGATTAAGTTTATTTTTAGACTTTAAAACACCTTTTTTCTGAGAATTATTTTAAAGTGTATAATATTTATCCATTTTAAATAATTAAAATAACACATAAAATTGAATGATTTTAATTAAATTTATAGATTATATATTTATATATATTAATTTAAATTTATCTAATGATGATTAATTATCATATAGTTAATATGAGATAATCTTTTCCTTAAAAAATGCATTTCTTGAAAAACTGTTTTTTCAACATATTCACAAGGTTAATTTTAAATTAAAATTTTCCAATTATATGAGTTGAATTTTAAAAAATGTATTAAATATTTAGAATAATCATAATATATACTATATAATAAATTCAATTTAATTTTTTACTATAATGAATATTGAAAACAATAAAAAATTATTTAACACAGTTAAGACAAAAACAAGTTTATCGAGGGTTAAACTCAAACGATAACGACTAAAAAAGACCCAAAACTTGTATAATGAATATTTTATGGTCATATGTAGACCTTATATATTCTAAGGTTCTAAAATTTTCCCTTCTTGATCCTTGTGTAATGAGAAAAATGTGGGTGAAATTCGTTCTTTTTAGAAATTCTAAGTGTGTCCTCTCCCCCACTTATAAAAGACCACCCCTCTCCTCTCCTTTCCAAACTCCCAAAAACCTTTTTGAGGTCAATAAATAACAAAATAACTTCCCTAATTCTCTAAATTCATACTAAAATTCTTTTTTTGGTCATAAATACAACCTAGGAAGGATTTTGGTGCAAACCAAAAAAATTTGTCCAAAGAAGAGGCAACATCTATAACCGAGCATTTTACTTTATTTATTCTTAAAAATACTTAAAATATGATCAAAAAATTATTATATAATAAACCAAGTATATTAAATATACTTATTTTTTTTTATTTTAAGGTAACTACCTATAACCATCTCCTCATCCCTCAAATGGGAAACAAAATCGTTGATCATGTGTATGGCAGACTATTGCCTCACGGACCGATATAATTCGTTTCCTACCACCGCTTCTCACAGTTGGATATAATGATGTATATAATGTTTATATATTATATATATATGATATAATTATACTTATTTAATCATAATATCATATACACCTTCTTACTTTCTATTCTATAGGGAATACGATAATGTTGCTCGTGTATACGGTGGACTACTGCCTCACGAAGCGGTGTGATTATTTTTTCACTTATGATCTACATGAAAGGTAATAAGGATTTATTTTATGTTTATATATGATATTAATTAAATATTAATCATTCTGAAAAAAATATATCATATAATTTCTTACCTTACCATCCATTGGATAAATTATAACGTCATTCGAGTGTATGGAGGACTACCGTCTCATGAAGTTATGTGATTCATTTTTCACCAACGCTTTACATGGAAGGTAAAAAAGGATAAATTTAATGAATATATTTGGTATATATGACATTATATTTATTCTTAAAAATCAATAAACAATAAAATTCTACACACTTTCACCCATTAAGGAAATGATAATATCTCTTGTGCGTACGTACAACCTACCATATCCAAAAAGAGATGTGATTCATTCTCCATGTTCAAAATTTAATAATTATTATAAATATGTATATAATAAAAAAATTTATATATATAAAATTAATATCATTCTGGATATTATGAAACTATAACCTATGTTCAATATTAATAACTTTCATGATGAAATGTACAGGAGAAAACAAGAAAATTAACACCCAAAACAATAGTGATAATGTAAAATTATTAACGAACAGGTAATAAGATGTTATAAAGGAATCAAATATGATATTATAAATAATAATATTATTCTTTTATAATTAAATAACATGTTTATAACCACTATATAGGAGTTTAAAGTGTGCTCAAATAGAGGAAAGCACACGGTAATAGGTTTCTTGACTCGATTTCGATTCATTGGGTTATATATCCACTTCATTGATTATATTATGCGAAGATTATGTGTGAATTTAACTTTTATTGATTTATTATTGAATTTATACTTTTATTTTTGTGTACATATTTTTTTTTACAAATAATAACTTCATTTATTAACTCTCATTTCAATGATATGAACTTTGTAGAGGTTTCATCTCAAAACACCCTTCTTTGAGACACATGTTCTTTTATGCACCTAATCCATTTTAAATGGTGTATATACTACCAATTTACATAATATATCATGAATCTTTCATAATTTATTATATTTTAAGTCACAATTTATTTAATTCATTCAAAAGAAGTAATAATTCAAAAAATTACTAAAGCAGTAAGAGTTTATGTTTCAATCTCATTTTAATCAAGATTATTTATGCTTGAATTTCCATTGTTGGAAATTATTTGATCATTACTTAATAAAAACCATTAATTTAATTGTGGTTATTAATGAATTTTTAAAGTAATATTTCCATTATCCACTCTTTGGTACTTAAAATTATTTACAAAATGTTTTCAATAAAATTCGACTTCATTTCTATCTTCATTCGAAAATCCCGTTTCATAAAAATCCATGTTTTTGAAAAATGTTTTAAAAAATGTTTTACTATGATTTTTTAATTTAATTTTTACCCTTAATTGTATTTTTACAATTTTTTTTAAAGGTAATCTTATCATTATTTTCTGAACAAGATACCTTTTTAATTTTCTTAGAAAAATGTGAAAGGAATATTTTTTTAATGTATTCAGCCTGAACAGATCCTTTTTTCCATCATGACCACTCAATGTTTTAAAGCATGATTTTTTAATTTTCAAAGTTTATTTTTAAAAAATAATTATATTTAATTTTTGAGAAAATTTTAGATTTTAAATAAGTGTTTTCAAAATATGAAGGACATTTTTCTCAATAAATGTTCAAAGTGATATTTCAAAATCATTTTCCATTTAAGATGAAATCCTTTGATGTTACTCAAGGTGAAAAGATTATTTTCATTAAGAATGTTTATAATATTTTTAAAATTATTTTCATAAATGATAATAACCTTTTATGTTATGGATTGAATATAAATTATGTGTATATGTCTCTCATATATATACATAGTTTATCATACCTTCCTTGGATGGGGTAATACATGCATTATGATCATTTATAAAATTCATTAATTATAAACTTTCCTTTGAATATAATATAAAGCAATATTATGAAACTCATTTTATTTCCATGGGTAATTTTAATGTTATGAATTATGATTGATTTCATTTATGTGGAACACATAGATCATGAACATGTTATTATGGGTGCACCCAAATAGCACTTTAATGCATTAGGTAAAGATTTAATCTCATAAGATGTCATTTATGGGATTAAGGAGTAAAATTAATAAATTATGGGACTTTTTCCTCTATATGATACTGTCAAGGAAGTTATCCTTGAATCATGTTTATGTCATGTTATATGTTTTCCACATTTCATATAATTACATGATCTTATGATACCATGTTATTTATGATATTCTTCCATAAAATTACTCATGATCCTTCTCTTTTATGATATCATGTTATACCTTTGACTCACATGTTATGTTTCCTTATCATGTTTATTCCCTTACATGGATTTTTATCTCACTCATTTCTTTATGTATTCCCCAAGTTATCTCATGTATCATTAGATCTCAAAAGGATTTAAGAGATAATTATGGCGAATAAAATAAAATATTTTATTTTTAGTCTCACTTAGATGTTTTATGAACCTAGTCATCTAAAGACATCAGACCTTTATGATCCTTATATTGTATTAATAGATGTTCATGTTAAAAATAATGTAATAATATGTTTAAAAGGAATGAGTCTCTATAGTTGGTATCAAATTAAATGTTTAGTTAACCATTGGAACTAATATAAGAAAAATTTAGTGAGAAACCTACGGATAAGTATAAGGATAAGTATATAAATATGAAAATATCCAATAATTTTGGTGAAGTTTAGAGGGAGTGGTTTCTGAGAAATTACATCCTTGTATAGATACTAAAAGTGGATGTTCTTTTGAAATAGATGTTCCTAGGGGTAATAACTTTAAAAAAGGCATGTCTAGCTTGAATTGAGCATTGCCTGGTACACAAAAATGGGTCTTACTATGATTATTATTTCTCATACTATGATTTGTGGTTTATTCAATGGATGGAACCATGAGGAATCATGATAAGAATGAATGTGATGTAAAATTTAGTGATAATGAGCAACCAAATTGGATGATGACTGGAGTAAAAGATATTTTGATTATTCCTAATCAGTTATTGCAATATATGATTAACAATGAGAAATTTGTTGAGATTACTAACAAGTCAAATAAGAGGAGGATGAAATTTTATGAAAGTTTGTGTGGTAATGAACATAGAGGAAAAAATATTCTGAGTCATACATGTCCATAAGGTGGGTAGAATCACTTAGACGAATATCTAAAATGGAGGGGGATATGTTTTTTATGTGGAAACAGAGGTCATAGAGTAACAAATTTCTAAGGAATTCAATTTCCTATATGTGGGGAAAATTTGAATTATATGATTTAATGCCTAAAACTAAGGTCTATCCCCTAGAACAAGGAAGAACCTATGTTATACCAAATCACTGAAGAATTTTTTTTGAAGTTTTATTTATTATGATTAAATAATTATGCTGTAGAAGTATTTTTATCAATGGTATTTTGGTTATAATAATCATGAAACATCTAATCATTATGTTAATTTTGGAAGCATGTATGTATTCATGTAATATTAACTTAGAGTTATGGATACCATGATGGATTTATGAGTTTAAGGTTGATCATAAGTTCAAAATCTTAGAAACCGATTTTTAGGTTTTAAGTAAATGGATTTCAAGGTGAATATTGACATTTCAGGATATGTTTTATAGGGTTGAAGTATATATAACCATTTCATTTAACATAAAGGAATATTTGGGAAGACTGATATTATATTTTTTATATTTAAGTTTAAAGGGTATGATATAACCTTTGAGGTTAAAACATTCTTTCATGTTGAGGTTATTGATGTTATTTGGGATATAGGGTTATTTATTTAATTAACGATCTATGTTAAAACTTTGGTTAATTGTTGAATTTTAGAGATTAATATATTAATATTCATTTGAATATTATCTTAATTTGTGATAAAAAATTTGGATTTAATAAATATAGTAATAATAACTTGTTACTCTTTTATGGATCATACAATCCATTAAAAGTTAATTTCAGTGCTTCAGGCATAAAAAAAATCATTTTTAGATATTCATTTCTTAGAGTAAGAGATAAAATGGAAATTCATTGAAGCATAACCAAAGGATTAAATTATGCTTATGAAATATAAATATATCAAGTAAATATATTTTATTATATTATTAAATAGTAAAATAACTCCTCAACTTTAGGAAAAAGATATTGAAATAAATATGTAATCATATCACTTTCATATCTGATGAATCAAATAGTCTTCTAAATCATTATATATTTATGGTATTTAGGTCCTTAAATTTTTATTAATCATTCAATTTATTGTAATAAATGATCTATATCACTCTCTATTAATTCTTGTGAGTTAGTATTCTCTTCTATGTCTATGTTTTCATTTCCCACTAATGTTATCCAACATGGAAACCTAATAATGTGTTATTCTAGATGACCTTCATACATTCCTTCATCACTTATCAATAGGAAGTCTTATTAAACCTTTTTATGATGTGGGTTTCCAAAAAGGATTTTTTCAAATTTCAAACCATTTATTACTGAGATAAATATTAAATTGTGTGGAAATAATTTATTTAAGGGGGGTAGAATGTAAAACCTTGAGATTTTAAAAAAGGAATATCATGTTTGATAGGGTATATGGAACACAACACCAATATCACAAGAAAATGTAACACCTAGAGTATTTACAATATATTTATTTTTAAATAAATTCAATATCATCAATAGATATCAATTCACACAACATTGGGATTAAATAATATGTGATACTCTATTAAAATAATATTATTTAAACATGACCATTATAACCTAACCGTTAAGTTGGAACGTATGAATATGAATAAATAAATTATGAAAATTATATGGTTTATAAATTTATAAAATAAATTTAAAGGATATCTATTTTTTATAAATAAAAAAAGAACTATTTAAAAGAAAAAGAAATTTTTTCTAAAAAACTGTATTTTTCTAAAATATAGTTTAGTCGTGCTTTGCACACACAATTTAAAATTAATTTTTATCATTTTTAGAAAATTTATTTAAAAAAGAAAAATTAATTTTTGAAATAATTATATTTATATTAACTTATGTTGGAATTTTTTATTTCTATTGAAAATATTACCCTTTCAGTGAATAGTGAAAATACTGATTTTTAATAAAGTTATCATTTATTTTTAATAAATTAAGTACCATTAATATTTTAATTTTATATAAAATTAAAATAAGTTTTATTTAGTTATATTAACTAAAATTAATTATATTTAAATCAAAATTATACTTGATTTTAGTATAAGTTTATTTTTAGGCTTCAAAACAACTTTTATCTGAAAACTGTTTTAAAGTGTATAATGTTTATCCATTTTAAATAATTAAAATAAACCCCAATAAAGAATGATTTAAATGAAATTTATAGATTATATATATATAAATATTAATTTAAATTCATTTAATTATTATTACTTTTTATATAGTTAATATGAGGCCATCTTTTCCTTAAAAAATGGATTTCTTGAAAAACTGTTTTTTCAACATGGCTACGAGTTTAATTTAAAATTAAATTATTCTCATTACATAATTTTAATTTAAAAAAATGGATTAAATATTTTGAATCAAAATAATTTATACTATATAACAAGGTAAAATTAATTTTTGACCATAATGAATAGTGAAAAAATAAAAAAATTATTTACCGCGGTTAAGGTAAAAAATGGTATACTATTGTTAAAATCAAAAGATAAGGGTTAAAAATGACCGAAAAATTTTATAATTACAATTTTATGGTTATATTTAGACATGATATATTATAATGTTTGAAAATAGTCCATTTTTTTATCCTTTTGGCATGATAAAAACATGGGTGTAATTCTTTCTTCTAAACAATTCCAAGTGTGTCCTCTCCTCTACTTATAAAGGTCACCCCTATTATCTCCTTTAAAAAAATAAAAAACCCTTTGTTTAATCCAATATCTAAAAAAATAAAATACCTAATTCACTCCCATAATCTTATAATCCTTTGTTTTTTCATAAACCCAACTTAGGAAGGATTTTTGTGCAAACCATAAAAAGTTTTCTGAAGAAGAGTTAACATCCTTAACCGAGCGTTTTATTTCATTTATTCTTCCACCTTATTTGAATATTATTAAACTTGGATTATATAATAACATTTGTATATTAAATATACTTATACATATTTATGTTAAGTTATTGAACTAAAACCATCTCCTCCTCCTGCAAATGGGAAACGAAATCGTTGATCATGTGTACGACGGACTAGGACCTCGCAAACCGACATAATTCGTTTTCCACCACCACTTCTCACAGCTGAATATAATGATGTATATAATGTTTATACATGATATATATGATATAATAATACATTTTTAATTATAATATCATTAAAAACTTCTTAATTTACATTCCATAGGGAATATGATAACGCCGCTCATGTGTACGGCAAACCACTGCCTTACAAAGCAGTGTGATTCTTTTTTCACTTACATTTTACATGAAAGGTTATAAGGATTAATTTTATGTTGATATATGATATTAATGAAATATTAATAATTCTCTAATATATATATAAAATATATTTTATTACCTTACTATCTATTGAATAAATGATAATGTTCTTCATGTGTACGATGTACTACCGCCTCGCAAAGCGATGCGATTAATTTTTCACTATTACATTAAATGGAAGGTAAAATAAGATAAATTTAATAAATATTTTTGATATAAATGACGTGATATTTATTTGATAAAATTAATACATAATCCAATTCCTTACCCTTTCACCCATTACAGAAATGATAACGTCGCTCGTGTATACGTACAACCCACCGTCTCCAGGAAACGATGCGATTCATTATCCATGTTCAAAATTCAATAATGATTCTAAAGTTGTATCTAATGAAAAAAATGATATTTATAACATTAATATAATTATTTATATGATTAAACTATAACCCATGTTCAATATTTGGATCTTTCACGATGAAATTTGTAGGAGAAAATAAGGCAATTAACACCCAAAATAACAATGATAATGTAAGATTATTAATGAATGAGTAATAAGATGTTATAAAAAGATAATATATGATATTATAAATAAAAATATTATTTTTTTATAAGTTAATAAAAATTTTAAAACCACTTTACATGAGTTTAAATAGTTCTCAACTAAATAGGAGTATGAGGTAATGGGTTTCTTGACTGAATTTCCATTCCTTGTGTTATATGTCTACTTCATTGATTATATTATGAAAATATTATGTATGAAATAACATTTGATTTAATTATGATTGAATTTAAACTTTTAGTTTTTTTTATTTACATTTTTTATAAATAATCAATTTATTTATTAACTCTCATTTCACTGATATGAGCATTGTAAATGTTTCATCTCAAAACATCCTTCTTTGAGGAACATGTTTTTTTATACACCTAATCTCTTTTAAATGGAGTATATACTACCAATTTACATACTATATCATGAATAATTCATAATTAATGAAATTTTAAGTTATAATCGATCTAATTCATTCATTTAAAGTTATTATTCAAAATTTACTAAATTATTAAGGGTTTATGTTTCAATATCATTTTAATTAGGATTGTTTATGATTGAATTTACATTTTTGGAAATTATTTGATAATTTATTAATAGAAACCATAAATTTTATTCTACTATGGTTATTAATGAAGTTTTAAATTAATAGTACCATTATCCTCCCTTTGTAACTTAAAATTATTAAGAAAATGTTTTTAATAAAATATGACTACATTTTTATCTGTAGTAGAAAATCTTTTTTTCATCCAAATCCATGTTTTCTAAATTTTTTTACTATTATTGTTTAATGTAATTTTTACCCTAAATTTTATTTTTACAAAATGTTTTAAAATGAATCTTCTTGAAATTTTCCAAACAAGGTACTTTTTTTACTTTTCTTACAAAAATGTAATATGAATATTTGTTTTAATGTATTTGTCATGAAAAAAAAATTTCCAACATCATGAAAAATTAATTTTTAAATGATTCCTTTTTAATTTTCAATGGATATTTTCAAAAAAATGTTTTATTTATTTTTTGAGAAAGTCTAAAATTTTAAATAAGATTTTTTAAAATGGATAAGATATTTTCCTCAATAAAAGTTAAAAGTGATGACATCCTTTGTTATTACTCAAAATGAAAAACTTATTTTCATTAAGAATGTTGATAATATTTTTAAAAGTATTATCATAAATGAAAAAAACCTTTTATGTTATGTATTTCTTATAAATTATGTGTATATTTCTCTCATATATATACCTAGTTTATTCTCCATTCCTTTGATTGGGTAATTTATACCTTATGATCATTTCTCAAATGCATTTATTATGAAATTTTCTTCGAATACGATATGAAGAAAGATTATGCTACCCATTTTATTTCAATGGTTATTTTTATGTTATAAATTACGATTGATTTAATTTATGTGGAACACATATATCATGAACATGTTATGATGGTTGCACCTAGATAGTCCTCCAATGCATTGGGTAAAGCTTTTATCTATATGAGACGTCATGTATGGGATTAGGGAGTAAACCTAATTCATTATGGGAATTTGTCAACCATGTGATATTATCTAGGAATTTAGACTTCAATCATGTTTATGTAATGTTATATATAGTTTTCACATTTATTATGATGTCATGATCTTATGATACCATGTTATTTATGATATGATTCCATGAAATTACTCACGAGCCTCTTCTTTTATGATATCATGTTATACCTTTGACTCACATGTTATGTTTCCTTATCATGTTTATTACATTACTGGGATTTTTAGATCACCCCTTAATGTATTCCCTAGGTTATTCTATTTATTTTAGGATCTCCAAATGATTTGGGAGATATTTATGGAGAATATAATAAAAATATTTTTTTAGTCTCACTTTGATGTTTTATGAACATAGTCTTCCAAAGACTATAACACCCCAAGGTTTTACAAATAAGTTTAATTTAATGCATGAAACACTAAGTCTCTACATAATGACACTTTGTTTTAATGAGATAATTATAAAATAGTTGTTAAACATAATTTTTCTGCTTCTTTGTTTTGAATTTCAAAAATGGACATACACAGTTGTGATCAGTAAGTTATTTAGAGTCTGATAGGATTAAGTTAATTTTCAGTGAATAGTAACATACCCTTATGAATAGTAACATACCATTGTGAATAGTAACAGACCCTTATGAATATTAAATCAGAAAAATGTATAGTAATCACACCCATGAATGTATAATAAAAAATCATCTTATAAGTGACAATATAAACATTTTATAAGAGTTTGTATTTTTGTAAGTCATAAAAATTTAATTAAAATTTTATGATTCATTTAATAATTTAAATGAAAATTTATTTTCATAAAATTTAATATTAAATTATTATTTTATTGTCTTATGGTTATAATATTATTTTATGAGACCTTGATTAGTTTTTCAATGTGTTATAAAATGAAATATAGTTTTAAAATTGGTATTTTTCGAATACATTATGATTTTATTTAAAAATTAAATTAAAAATATTTAGATTTTTTTATAAAATGGAGTTAATTTTCTAATTATACATGTTAAAAAATGGTTTGGGTGAATATTTGATATTTTTTTGAAATACTTTAATTTTTTATCAATAGTGAAATATGGTAATTTATTATATATATACATTATATGTTAAATACACTATTCATGAGATCATAAGTGATGTAAGAACCATTGGTTCAAACTCACATGTTCTCTTTACTATTTTTGGTCACATGAATCAAGACTATTCATAGTCTTGAGCAAAAATATTAAACTAATGATTAAAATAATGGAAAACACTCCTCTCCTACACTATAAATACCACCCTCACCCCCTCTTCCTCTCACACCTATCAAGCTTTGAAAATTGTCTAGATTCTACCCAAGTATCTTCCCCACATAAAAGTCCCAATGGTCTCACCAAAAGGAAAATACCAAAGGCCTTAAGGATAATCTCAAGGAGAAGAGATCAAGAGGTAAAAATCCTCTTTCATTTCTTTTGTTTTCATTTCAATTCTTTTTCTTTTCTTATACTCTCTTCCCATACCCTTATCCAAGAGTCATTAAATCTTTAGTATCATATATATATATTGTAATGTTATCATGTTTATGTAAAATTCATCAACTTACTTCTTCTCCTCACCCACTTATTCTCAAAATAAAAACACCGTCAGTGATGTGTCAAATTACTGACATCATGGACAATGTGTCTTCAATCTCCTTTACTTCTTTAATATATGGTCATAAAACCATTAATATCGTTAAATAATATTTAATTATAAATATTATATGATAAATTATGTTTTATAACCAGTGTTTATTCATACTATTAATTAGTAAAACAAAAGTTGTTCATAATGATCAAAATTCACTAAAATAAACTGACGATTATCACTAATGATTTATCTAATGATTCCTCCAAAAAACATATAGCAAAAATTATTTATCGAATCATTTAATATTATGGAAAAATGTTAATAAAATCTCATTTAACTTTTTTATTTTCTCTTCCATTCGACAGTTAAATCCTTTACGAACCGATCATGGAAAACATGTTATGAACGCACCCGAAAGAATAGAAAGAACAAAATATCATTAATAAATGTGTGGAATGATGTTATAAAATGATGATATAAGGTTTTATAAAAATTATAATTATTATTTGAAGTATTAATAACATTCTTTTAACAATTATAAAGAATTTTTAAACATGTTTTAAGTAAGATGAAACCGAGGTAAGGGAATTCTTATACCAATTTCTATTCTTTGGGTTAACCTTATAATTTATTCTGAATGTGGTATTAAGAATATTTGTGTAATGAATTTTTGTTTATAATATATTGTATTATGTTTATTAATAGTGTATACACATATCCATTCTATTATAATTAATTTTTACTCTAATTATATTTGTAAGGGACTTTCCTTTTAAAATCCTTTTAAAAGCCTCTTTAATGAAATTCAAAAAGATTATTTTTTATATATATGGAATGAGTAGTTTCTCTTGATTTGATGATGTTTTATTACTATTATGTTTCAACTATATATTTAAAAAGTAATTTTTTTATGAATATTGTTTCATTATTGTGTGCATGTTTTTTAAAAGTGATATGTTTTACGAAAAAAGGGTATTTTGAAAATCTGAATATGTTTTGCTCAAGGGTTTAAATGAGTTATCAAGTTATTTATTAATGTGTTACATGGACATAGTTATGTTGGTTTTAACCCATTATAGATAAATATAAGTTGTTTTGAGCCCATTATAGCTCAATATATGTTGGTTTGATCCCATTATAGCTCTATAAATTTTGGGTTGAGCCCATCATAACTCAAGATATGACAAGTGAACCCCATTATAACTCTCCAATGCATTGGGTACTCCGTAGATAGAAGTTGAATAAATGGTTCTTATATGTGTAAGGGTGATTGTAAGAGTGATATGGTAAATATGTACCACAGAAACAACATGATGTTTTTATGCATGCTAATGAGTTTTTATGAAATGGGTTTTATCAGGTTTTTTTGTTATCAATTGACTAAAAATTTCTTTCTGTAGATCCCTTACTGATATTTTTGTGATCATCCTAAGTTTTTAATTTTTTTTCACAATTTATAATAATGTGTAAGAGAAATAATAAATTCAAGTTAATTTTTATGAATATTTTTTTTAAAGAAATCATGTTTTATTTAAAAAGTTTCATATTTTGGAAGAAATGGATATTGTTTAGTGTTATCCTAATGTATGATTCTGGGATGTTACATATGTTTTATTTCCTAATTCCCTAAAACTATAAACCTAAAAATATCTTCAATTTTTAATAATTTATGTTCTTGTCTAAAACTCAAGAACATGTAATGTTTTATGGCTGGGTCCTTATAGTTTGTATCAGAGGATGCTTTAGATAAATTTTGGGGTTAGGATGATGTTAATAAAATACCATAAATAATTTTTTACTTTATGGTTGATTTTAAATAATATATAATTTAAATATTACCATGTTTCTTTATCTAATATATTTCTGTTCAGAATGGTTTTCTGCTAAAGAAATAGGGAAGTTAAAATAGGAAGGCACCAAGAGGCTAATATCTGTCTGAATCTACACCCTGGAATGGTGGGAATTAGAACTGAATAGTTTGTGATAGTAATGGCTTATTTGACTTAGGAGATAAATGGTGGTGGTATCCATGATAGAGAGGAACCTGACCTATCATGAAGAAACATGTCTTTTGTGGATCATTTTATGAGGAAACATCCTCCAACATTCAATGGAACCGCAGATCTAGTGATAGCCGAAGGATGGATCAATGATCTAGAAAAGATATTTGATGTCATGGGTTGTTCAAAATTTCAAAAGGTAAGACTATACATTTATCGTTTTGAAGGTAAATCTGATCAATGGCGGTCTCTGGTTAATAATACAAGAGAAAGAGATGATCTTAACATTTTAGAATGGGATGATTTTAAGAGTCTTTTTCTAGAAAAATAGTTCCTTAAAACTATTTGATTCAGAATGGATAAAAAATTCTTGGAACTGAAGTAGAAATATTATGATTCTGTGGAAGCATATGAGGACAATTTTACAAGACTTTCCTAGTACGTACCAAATTTTACTCAGGATTTTGATAGTAAAATTAATATATTTCACTCTGGTTTAAAACCATTTTTACAAAGAGCTTTGGCTTCATGAGAGTTTAAAAGCTATTGGAAACTTGTTCATTGTGTTGAAAAAAATTTAGATAAAGTTTACTAACATGTATGTGCCTCATATTGATAAGAATAATAAGTGAAACGTTTTTAGGTATTGGGGAAGAATTCATCAAAGAAATATATATGTAATAAAATCAATTTCCCTTCTTGTGAAATGTGTGGTAAAAAGAATCATGGTGAATGTCTTTTAAATTATGGGAAATTCTACCAATGTGGAAAGTTTGGTCATATGACCCGTAAGTGAAAGGAAAATGGCCCAAAAAATAATGAGATGTTTATGGTGAGATGTTTTAACTGTAAGGAACTGGGACATTTTGTTGATTTGTGTCCGAAGATAGTTACTTAGGTAGAAAATCAGAAAGATTGAAGTAAAAGGGTGTGGAAAAATCCTTTGCAACCACTTCAGTAGATGTTGATGCATCAAATGAGGTGGTATCATGTACATTTATTATTTTTATAGATTTTTCAAATGTTTTTTTTGATTCGTGGTGTACACATTCATTAATTTCTGAGATGTTTTCTGCAAAATTGGGAATTCCATGTCATGAAATAAAACCGAAACTCATTGTAAAAACACATGGAGGAAATATTTCGGCAAAAATAAATTATAAGAATCTACCTATAATTTTCTGTGGAAAGAGTTTACTTGAAAACCTTATTGTATTGCCTATAGTGGAGTTTGATGTTATTATAGGTATGAAATGAATCTCTTTTTATCATACTAGAATAGATTGCAGATAAAAAGAAGTTATTTTTTAGAAAGAGTTTCAATTTGTGTACAGGAATGAACCCATAACATTGATAACATACCAGGAAGCTAAGAAACTGATAAAATATTGAAATGAAAGTTATCTTGATCATATTTTTTAAGATTAGGGAATTTTCCATAATAATGATGTGCCAATAGTAAATGAATATCTATATGTTTTTACTGATGATTTGGTTGGTGTTATTCCTAATCGAGAGGTTGATTTTACTATTGACTTAGTTCCGGATACTAAGACAATTTATAAACCCCCTTATCAAATAGATCAAATGGAACTTTTGGAATTAAAAAACCAGTTGCATGAATTATTAAATAAAGGCTTCATTCAACCCAGCACTTCCCCATGGAATGCTCCTATATTATTTATTAAAAAGAAAGACAGTTCAATGAGGCTTTTCATTGATTATAGAGTCTTGAATAACATCACTATTAAAAAAAGTATCATTTTCCTCATATCGATGATTTGTTTGATCACATATAGGGAGCACAATATTTTTCAAAGTTGACCTAAGGTCGGGGTACCATCAGTTAAAAGTAAAGGATGAAAACATCCCAAAGACTACATTTTTTATTAGATATGGTCATTATGAATTTATAGTTATTCCATTTGGGTTAACTAATGAACTGACTATATTCATGGATCTTATGAATAGAATATTTAATGTGTTCTTGGATAAGTTTTTTGTTGTGTTTATTGATGAAATTATGGTATATTATAAAAGTAAAGAGGATTATGAAAAACATTTAAGGGTTGTTTTTAAAACCTTAAAGGAAAAGAAAATGTATGAAAAATTCAACATGTGTGAATTTTGGTTGCAAAAAATTTATTTCCTTGCTCACATTGTTTCTAAAGATGGCATAACTGCTGATCCTGCTAAAAAAAGTTTTTTAAGAATGGCAAAGACCTAAAAATATAACCGTGATTTATAGTTTTCTTGGTTTGGTAGGATATTACCAGAGGTTTGTTGAAAACTTTGCAAGATTATCTATCCCACTGACAAAGTTAACTCAAAAAATAGTTAAATTCATCTATAAAAAATAATACAATGATTGTTTTCAGGAATTAAAAATAAGATTGGTGAATGCTCCAGTTCTAGACCTACCTTCCAAAAGTGGTGAACTTTTCATCTACATTGATGCTTCTTTAAAGGGACTTGGTTGTGTTCTGATGCAAAATGATTAGGTAATTGCTTATGCCTCATATCAGTTGAAACTTCATGAGTTCAATTACCCTACATATTCTTTGGAATTAGCCGCTGTTTTTTTTACATTAAAAATTTGGAGGAATCATCAGTATGGAGTAAAATGTAAAATATTTAATGATCATAAAATTTTCAAGTATATATTTACTAAGAAGGAATTAAATATGATACATATAATATGGATGGAACTAATCAAGTACTATGATTGCACGATTCATTACCATCTTGGAAAAGAAAATTGAGTGGATAATGCATTGAGTAGGAAAATTAATGCTAAATTAACCATGATACGTTTAGAACATGACCCTTTAGTGAATTATTTGATAAGATTTGACTTGGAAGTTTTTGGTGCAAGAAATTCCTCTATTTTGTTTCAGGTTTCAGTATAGTCATCTATGTCAAAAAGAATTAAAAAAGCACAGAAAGAAGTCAATGAGTTACAGAAAAAGGTAGGATTGATTAAAATGGGTAAATTTATAGAATTTAACTTAGATAAGGATTGTGTTTTGAGGTTTGGGAATATATTATTCCTTATGATTCTCATTTGAAGAAATAATTGTTATGCGAAGCTCATAGTTCTTCGTTTTTAGTTCATACTGGCAATACAAAGATGTAAAAAGATCTTCGAGAGTATTACTGGTGGGGTGGAATGAAAAGAGATATTACTGATTTTAATGTAAAATGATTGACATGTCAACAGATTAAAGAAGAGCTACAGTTACCGAAGGGTATTCTTCAAATTTTATCAGTTCCAGATTGGAAATGAGAAAATATATCCATGGAATTCATTATGGGACTACCGAAGAAATCTAGAGGTAATAATGTAATTTGGGTTATTGTTGATTGTCTATCTAAATATAAAAATTTCCTTCTTATTCGAGATACTATGTATTTGGATCATCTTTCTCAACTGTACCTCAAAGATATTTTTAGGTTACATGGAGTTCATCTTTCCATTTTATCTAACTGTAATTCCAGGTTCACTTTTAACTTTTGGAAAGTCCTTCAGAAGTCATTGAGCACATAATTAAATTTCATCACTACTTTTCATCCTCAATCTAATGGATAGACCGAGAGAAAAATTCAGACATTAGAGGATATTCTTCAAGCATGTTCAATGGACTACCAGGGAAGTTGGGATCATCATCTTTGTTAATTTGTGTTTTATTATAATAATAGTTTTCATTCCAGTATACAGATGTAACCTTTTGAGGAATTTTATGAAAAAAGGTGTCGAACTCCAGCATTTTGGGATGAATTTAGGGAAAGTAAGTTTATGGGACTAGAATTAGTAGAGGAAGTGGCATATAAAGTTCAGATTATTTAGTGACACATGAGGACAGCTCAGAGCAGATAGGAAAGTTATGCTAATAATAGGTGAAAAGACATTTCATTTAAGGTAGGTGATCATGTTTTCCTTAAAATACATCCTTGGAAAAGTGTTATGAGTTTTTGTAAAAAAATGAAAGCTAAGTACACGGTTCATTGGAACATATGAAATCCTGGAGAATGTTGGACCAGTCTCTTACTGAGTAGATATGCCTTTGAGTTTATCTCAGGTACACAATGTTTTTCATGTCTTGATGTTGAGAAAGATGTTCCAGATTCATCTCATGTTTTGAGTCCAAAATTAGTTCAACTGGAATAGAACCTTTCTTATGAAGATAATCCTATTCAGATTATTGATCGTAGAGAGAAAGTATTATGGAATAAAGTAATCCACCAGGTAATGGTTTTCTGGAGAAACCACATGGTTGAATAAGAAACATGAGAATCTAAAAATGCTATGAGGGAAATGTACCATCATTTTTTAATAAGTAAATAAATTTTTTTTGGACACAATTTCCAAAAGGTGAGGAGAATGTAACACCCCAAGGTTTCACAAATAAATTTAATTTAATGCATGAAACAATGAGTCTCTACATAATGACACTTTCTTTTAATGACATAGTTATAAACTATTCATTAAAAATAATTTTTCCACTTCTTTGTTTTCAATTTTGTATAATATACATACAAATTTGTGATCAATAAGTTATTTAGATTCTGATAGGATCAAGTTAAGTTTTGGTGGATAGTAACATACACTTATGAATAGTAACATACCTTTGTGAATAGTAACATACCCTTATGAATAGTAAATTGGAAAAATGTACAATAACCTCACCCATGAATGTATAATAAAAATTTATATTATAAGTGAAAATATAATCATTATATAAGTGTTTGTATATTTATAAGTCATAAATATTTAATTACAATTTTATGGTTTTTTAATAATTTAAATGAAAACGTATTTTTATAAAATGTAATCATAAATTATTATTTTATTATATTATGGTTATAAGATAATTTTATGATAGCTTGATTAAATTTTCAAGGTGTTATAAAATGAGTTATAGTTTTAAATTTTTTATTTTTTGAATAAATTACAATTTTAGTAAAAAATTAAATTAAAAATATTTAGAAAATTATTTTTATAAAATGGTGTTCATTTTTTAATTCTACACTAAAAAAAATGGTTAGGGTGATTTTTTGATATTTTTCTGAAATACTAGAATTTTTTATGAATAGTGAAATACCATAATTTACTGTATATATACATTATATGTTAAATACACTATTCATGACATTATAACTAATGTAAGCATAATTGGTTCGAACTCACATGATCTCTTTATAGTTTTTAGTCACAAGAATTAAGACTATTCATATTATTGAGAAAAAATATTAAACTAATGATTAAAATAATGGAAAACCCCTCCTCTGCTCTACTATAAATACCACACTCAACCCCCTTACTCTCACACCTCTCAAGATTTGAACATTGTTTGAATTTTGCATAATATTCTTCCCAAGGCTCTTCCCCATGTCTAAGACCTATTGGTCTCACCAAAAGGCTAATACGAAAGGCCTTAGGTAGGATCTCAAGGATAAGAGATCAAGAGGTAAAAGTCCTCTTTCATTTTCTTTTATATTAATTTCAATTATTTTTCTTTTTGTATACTATCTTCAACTCTCTTTATCCAAGAGAAATGAAATATCTCGTGTATATATATATATACTGTAATTTTATCATTTTTATGGAAAATTCATCAACTTACTTCTTCTCCTCTCCCTCTTATTCTTAAAATAAAAACACCATCTGTGATGAGTTGATTTATCGACATCATGGATGATGTGTCTTCAATTTCCTTTACTTTTGTAAATCTGGTCATAAAACCATTAATATGGTTAAATAATATTTAATCATATATATTATTTGATATATTATATTCTATAACTATTTTTTATGTATAATATTAATTAATAAAACAAAAGTGGTTCATAATGATCAAAATTCACCAAAATACACTAATGGTTATCACTAATGATTTATCTAATGATTCATAATCAAACCATATAACCAAAATAATTTATGAAATAATTTAATATTATGGAAACATGTTAATAACATATCATTTTAATTCTATAGTTTTTCTTCCATTTGATAGGGAAATCCTTTGCTAACTTACCATGGAAATCATGTAAAGATCGCACCTGAAACGATGGAAAGAACAAAATATTATTAATAAATGTGTCAAATTATGTTATAAAATGATCATATAAGGTGTTATAAAAATTATTATGCTTCTTTAAATTATTAATAAAACTTTTTTAACCATTATACATGAGGTTTAAACACGTTTGAAGTAAGACGAACCTGAGGTAAGGGAATTCTTATCTAAATTTCTATTCTTTAGGTTAACCTTATACTTTATTCATTATGTGGTATTAAGGTTATTTTTGTAATGAATTTTTGTTTATATAATGTTGTATTATTTTTATTTATATTTTATACACATAACCATTCCATTATAATTAATTCTCACTCCAATTATATTTGTAAGGGACTTTTCCTTTTAAAATCATTTTAAAAGCCTCTTTAATGAAATTCAAAAATATTATTTTTTATATATATGGAATGAGTGGTTTCTCTTAATTTCATGATGCTTTATTAATATTATATTTCCATTATATGTTTACAGAGATTTTTTATGAATATTTTTTCATTATTGTGTCCACGTTTTTTAAAAGTGATAGGTTTTACGAAAAAGGGTATTTTAAAAATATGAATGTGTTTTGCTCAAGGGTTTAAATGAGTTATCAAGTTTTTTATTCATGATATATTACTTACACATAGTTATGTTGGTTTGATACCATTATAGATTAAGATATGTTGGGTTGAGCCCATTATAGCTTAAGATATCATGAGTGATCCCCATTATATCTCTCCAATGCTCTGGGTACTCTAGAGATGGAAGTTGACTGAATGGTTATTCCATATATAAGGGTGATTGGAAGAGTGATATGGAAAATATTTCCCAAGGAAACTACATGATGTTTCTATGCATGTTAATGAGTTCTTAAGAAATGGGTTTTATTTGGTTTTTATGTTGTCACTTGACTGAAAATTTCTTTCTATATATCACTTACTGATATTTTTGTGATCAACACGAGTTTTTAAAAAAATTTCATAGGTTTTAAGGATGTGTAATATAAAAAGTAATTCAAGTTATAATTTATAAGTATTTGTCAAAGAAACCATGTTTTTTAAGAGATTCATATTTTTGAAGAAATAAATAATGTTTAGTGGTATCCTCATATATGATTCTGGGATGTTATGTATGTTTTATGTCCTAATTCTCTAAAACTCTAAACCTGAAAGGATACTCAATGTGTAATAATTTATGTTCTTTTCTAAAACTCAAGAATATATAATGTTTTTAGGCTGGGTCCTTACAAAGACACTATGCATTTACTGTAACACCCCAGGTGAATAAAGAATATGACATTTTTATTTTTATCCATATTTGTGAATAAAATATTAATATGACTTTAATGGGGATGCTATGCTCAATGGCGTACCCAACACGCAACAACGAGTTTCTTGGGAATCTTACGTTGCACTCTAATAATAAAATAATATTATTTTAAATGGTAGTTAACATATAGCCATTGTATTGGCGGGAATGGATAGAAATAACTAAAATATGATTATATATGTTTTTAAATGTTTTTACATTTATCCAATAAAAGATAAAGGCTTAAAATACGGAAAGAATTCAATTTTAGGCGTATATGCCCTAGTTTTCACTAAAGGCTCACTTATCGCCTTTTGATGGCGAACCGTCATTAAATATAGTTTTGTTCACTTTTAAACATTCTATTGGAACAAATAAAACTCTTCTTAAGAATCGGGACATCAAAATTTACTTTGTGTAAATTTTTGGTATCTTTCTGATAAAGTTCATTTTTTAATGAATAGTGTAAAATGTTGTATTTTAATTCAAAACCTATTTTTAATATAATTTATTTATATGATTATATTATCTTTTGAATTGGTTTTAAAGTGAAATTAGAATATATTTTTACCATTAAATCCAATAGTGGTCGTTGGAATTAATTTCACTTTGAAATCAAACTTAAACTAGTGTCAATCTTTTGATACTTATTGTTTTATAAAAACATGTTATTTGCTCTAACAGTGGGAATTAATTATTAAATTAATTAATGTAACTTATATGATTTTAATTTTGTAAAAATAGACATCATTTTTGAATTCAGAGTATCAAATATATCTTAGGGTGAATTTTTGGTAATTTTCTGAAAAACTTCAATTTTTGATGAATAGTGAAACCACTAAGTGGTACTTATAAAAACTGATTTTTTGTTTAAATGAAATTTTTCCATCTTTGTGTTTTGAATTTCAAAAATCCGACATACATGGTTGTCATTAATAAGTAAAATGTGGTTCAATGAGATTATAATAATTTTTTTGTGAATAGTAACTTATTAAGTTTTTAATCGCGATTAGTGGTAATTATTGTAGTTTAAGGTAAAAATAATGTTTTAATAATATGAAGTGAACTTGACACATGTCCTAACCTCATTGGATGTGTTATGGCCGACCAAGACAACCCATGGGTCAACTTGGGGACCCCATGAAGCCACTTTGGTTGGAAAATGACATTAATATCTTTTTATTTAAAGTTAAAGTAAAAATGAGACAAACATGAAATGTTTTACTAAAAATTTTTTTACAAGGGGTTATAAAAATCCGATTTTGACTATAAATATTCATTGGAAATCTAAAACGATTTCCTACATCATAGTATTTTTTTTTATAATTTTTGGACATTAAATAAATTAAATTATTTATGACATCATGATGATGCAGCGATGACCTCATTATTTAACGATTTAAATAAAATGGAAAGATAATGTAATATCTATGACCTAAACATGTCAAAAACCTATTGGATGAGTGGATTTCGAACCCTTATCACCTTATCCTCGAAATACATCAATGTGGGACCTTTAAAATCCGAAACTCTTTTGAAAATAAAGTAACATTTTGAAACTTTACAAGAGTGCCCCTCCTCTCCTCTTATAAAAGGCCCCCACCTCTACCTACTTACCCACACTCCCAAAGCCTTTGGCTCGGCCAAAATCTGCCCATGTTGGCTCTCCACATCCCTCTATTACTCCTTGAAGCCTCACTTTGGGCAGAAGTCTTCCCAAGGAAGCCTTTGAGCTCAAATCAAAGAGAGTTACCCGATTTTAAGGTAATGTCTTCTTTTGAGTCCTTTTGTTTATTTTGCTTCTCCAACCCCCTAAAATCTTTTTGTTCTTTTCTTTTGTAACAACTACAGTATCCTCAATATACTAGGATGTTGTTATAAGAAGTATTCGATCTAAACTTACACACACATACATCTAATGGTTAAAGAACATACTATTTCCGTAGATGGCGAATTTCTGCCTCACGAAACGATGATTGTTCAACACTCATATAACACCTTCAAAGGTGGCCATTAAGATGAAAATATATTTATATATGATATATAATATGTTTATGTTTTCTTTATGCTTCTGTATTTTTCATTTTGGGCATACCTTTATGGTTTCCATTATGGGTAAACACGATATCTTCATTTAAGGAAGTGCGGACTACCGCCCCCTCAAAGTGATGTGATTCGTTAATGCCATATGTGGGACGTATAAAGGATGGATTTAAAGTTATTATATATGATGTTATACTGGAATTATAATATACCTCTATATCATTATTATTTCTTTCCATTAATATATGAGACAGAAATGAAAGTAGCGTTCATGCGTACGCACGACTTACCGTCTCCATGAACGGTGCATTTCATTTCTTATCCCCAAATGTAATGTACTATTATAAGTACATATTTATAATGGATATATATATATATATATATATAATATAATTATGGAATTAAAATATACATATCTATCATTTAGTTTTAATTCCATTAATATGACAAAGAAATGAAAGTAGCGTTCATGCGTACGTACGGCTTACCGTCTCCATGAACGGTGCATTTCATTTCTTACCTCTAAATGATTATGTAATATTATAAATACATGTATATACTAGATATATATGATATATATGATATCCAAATCATGAATATAATTCTGGATATAAAGATCCTTTGACCACACGAACAACATGTAATTGTAAGAAGTCCACTTTCGACTTAAGAACCAAATATCGACAAAACAAACATTATTAACTTAAATGATTACATAATGTTTATAACATGGAAATAAGTGATATAAAAGGAATAATGAACTTGAAAAAGGTTGTTAAGAGAAATTAACTCAAGTTTATTATTCAGGACGTTAAAGAACGATCGAGTCAAGTCAGACCCGAGGTAAGGGATCTTACTCCTCTCTTTCTTTTTAAGTACACTCTTTTATGTCATTCCTTTTAAAGATAATCTTTCTTGTTATTGGGATGTTATTTTATATTAATCTTACTGTAATTTTTATTTTTCAGATGATGAGAAAACCTATTCTCTCTCATCAATCCATTTTGGAAGTTTTGGGTGGCGCCGTTAGGCTGCCGAATTTTCGTAAGAGATCTAACCTCTCTCTTTCTTTTTAAGTACTCTCCTTTTTGTCACTTATTTTAAGCTCCTCTTTGTTATGATGGGGGATGTTATTTTATATTCCTATTTATGTAAATTTTATTTTAATATGATTAGATACTCTATTTTATCTCATCAATCCATTTTGGAAGCTTTAAGTGGCGCCGTTAGGCTGGCAAGTTTTCGTAAGGGATTGTTCATCTCACTTTTATTCCCGTGAGATTTATGCTACATTTGCCACAATTTCCTTTGAGTGGTGTATGTACTTCCCATTATTATACACTTTGTGTAGTATAATTTCATTTATGGGTATTCACATCTTCATTGTATGACCCTTCTTCCATGGGGTGTACGTTTCGAAAGTTACCCAACTCGGTAAGGGGACCTTTCACCCTCCTCTTTTTAAAAAGACTTCTTTTGTTATGTCTTTTAATTCACATACTATTATGTTGGGATATGTTATTTTATATCCTTATTGATGTAAATTTTATGTCCAAGTGATTATATTCCATTTTTATCTCTCATCAACTCATTTTCTGAATTTTGAAGTGATGCCGTTAAGCTGTCAAATTTTTGCAAGGGAACTTCTTAACCCAATTTTGATTCTTTGGGATAAGCTTGTACTCCTTGAATATGTCATTCTATGAATATGTGTGAATAAACTCTGATTTTTTTACACTTAATATCCACTTATATTTGGTGTATTAGTTTGTCACACATAATTATGTAATTGATTTATCCTTAATCCAAGGATATCATCTTTGTGAGGGACTTCGTCTCAATCTCCTTTCATTGAGGAATATTTCATTTTATACACAACTTTCTTTTATACGGTGTATAAACCCCTTTGACTTTTACTTTTATACAAAAGGAATATTTTTCTACGAAGTGTTTTACTAAACGAAAAAAAGGAATGTTTTTTTTACGTACGCAGTGACAACGACCTTTTCCGCCGCCGCGAGTATTATTTGGTCTTTGGCTTCCTCAACAAGTCGTAATGTTTTTAAAATAAAATAAATACCATATAATCTTTTATGTATTTTGGTATTGAAAATGGTTTTGATAAAGGATTCTATTATGATATATTGTGATTGAAATGTGGAAATGTTATCATTCCTTTATATTGGTTTTATGTTTTATGATTTTATATTGGTACTTGGACATTTGACGGGTGGTTACGTGATAAACCATATGACGGGTGGTGCCGTGAATACTAGGATGGGTGGTTACGTTATAACCTCCAATGCATTGGGTATGGAAGTCGGCCGTATGGCTATTCCATTAAGTATGTATGGAAGTTGGCTGAATGGCTATTCTATTAAGTGATATGTGTGGAAGTCGACCTTATGGTTATTCCACTTTATTATGTTTATGTCCGAAGTTACCTTTATATGTTATGTGATCTTTATATGAGTTTTATGGTAATATTTTGGTTTCATAAGGGTAAGTAATGAACTTTTATTCAGCGAAGAGTTTTTTACTAATTCGAAAAGGTGAAAAGTATTACTTTGATAAAGTATACATGGTTTACTTGTTGTTTTGAAAAACTAACAGTTTTCATTCTTTGTGTATCCTTTACTGAGCTTTTTATGCTCATCCCAAGCTTTTGAAATGTTTTTCACAGGACTTAGCTTGGAATAGGGTCAAGGATGGGATCAAGGGAAAGTCATGCTACCTAAAACATGGAACTAGACATGTTTTTTTAAGAGTTTTTATTTTATGGAAATTTTGTAGAAGAGACTACTTTGTAATCTTTTGAGATGTAATAGTGATGTCCTAATTCTCTAAAACTCTAAACCTGAAAAGATCCTCAATGTGAATTATTCATTTAATTCAATATTAAGTAAGGTTTAAGGCAGGGGCCTTATAGTTGGTATCAAAGGTCGGTTTAGATAACTTTAGAGGTTAGGGTATTCTTTAAGCATAAATGACATTACCATAATGGTTAGGATTTCAGAAAGAGTTCCAGTTTTAGATAAAGTGAATGAGTAAGTATATATTAGTGTTTATCTTCCTCATTATTACATGATGGTTTTGTTGATATACTCACACTGACATTTCTGTTTTTAGTGAATGGATGGATCTAGCAGGTACCAAAGAGACAACAGGTTTGAAGGAAACTGTGGTGGTTCTCTGATTAAGATACTAGATAAAATGGGGGATTCAATGAGGAAACTCGTGGTTGTTCTAAACCAACTATCAAGGAGTCATGATCAACCACTTGAACCTTGGTATATTCTGTAATGCATCATGTACGAGATGATCAATCGATGTGGAAGTTCAGGTAATAATTATAAAGGTAACCATTAGAGTTTATATGATCCATACTTTTGAGGTAATTATGGGTTACTCTATGATATGATTGAAAATGAAAGGCATGAGATAAACTTGAGGTTAAAATATGTTATGTTTTTTTGAAGATTTTTTCTCATTTTGGGGAATGTTTTAAGAGTTATATAGTTTTGGAAATAGGACAACACGCAGACTGTGTGACAACCCGTCACATCGGACCAAGCTGCGGGAATCAAACCCACAACCAAAGTGCAACTGGTATTTACCACCTACCACTAGACTACGTGAAGTCCCTGGTTAGTTTGAATGATTATTTTTAGTTATATGATTTTATGAATTAAGAGTAATTTGATTTTGGGTTATTTATGAAAATGATTAACCTATCATGGAGGATATGTGATTAGGTTAATTACTTTTCAATATGAGACTTTAGGAGAAACTGATGTTGTTTGGAGATTAATGTTACGATTTAACTTGGAAGACTATGTGACTAAATCCTTCAAATATTTGGGTTTCAATCTTAGATTGTTTTACTTTGAAGAATTTTATGGACAAATTGGTTATCGAATGGTCCTCGTTGAACTTTGGGTTTTGTTGGACAAATTTTGAGATTAAGAATAGATTTTCTTTTTATAAAGGGTTATCCTTTTCTGGATTATCTGACCTTGTACTAACCTTTTTTGGTTTTGTTTTTGGTTAAATCCTAAAGACATGGGATGTATATAGTTCTCTTTGGTGGATTAGGTGATTCTCTAGAAGTTGATTATAGTACTCTTAATGTGAAGAAGTCTTCCTAAATACTCATCTTTTGGAGAAAATATGAGTTTGTGTAAAAGTTGAAAGTCAACATGATAAGTGATTATGTTTCCCTATGAATAAATTACTCAATAAAAAGTAACTTAAAACAAAAATGTTGTCTTTTAACTTTTCCTACTGGGGAATCGAATACCATTTAACCCATCACAAGTTTGTAATTTTCTTGTGGTTAAATTTCTCCTAAACATGTTTTCTATCACTCTCCATCAGAACATGACTCTATGTTTTCTCCTCCATTTCCATGTTTTCCTACATGGAATCCTAGTATGGGTTAACTCGGGTGACCTCTATACTTATCTTTCTTTATTTTAAAGTGATTGTTTTACCGAATCTTGTTTCGATGTAGGATTTTCAATGAAGTTTCCGAGCCCAATTTTAAAATTACGAGGACGCAATTCCCAAAATGGGGGAAGGATGTAACACCCCAGGTGAATAAAGAATATGAAATTTTTATTTTTATCCATATTTGTGAATAAAATATTAACATTACTTTAAAGGGGACGCTATGCTCGATGGCGTACCCAACACGCAACAACGAGTTTCTTGGGAATTTTACGTTGCACTATAATAATAAAATAATATTATTTTAAATGGTAGTTAACATGTAGCCGTTGTATTGGTGGGAATGGATAGAAATAACTAAAATATTATTATATATGTTTTTAAATGTTTTTACATTTATCCAATAAAAGATAAAGTCTTAAAATACGGAAAGAATTCAATTTTAGGCGTATATGTCATAGTTTTCACTAAAGGCTCACTTATCGCCTTTTGATGGAGAACCGTCATTAAATATAGTTTTGTTCACTATTAAAAATTATATTGGACCAAATAAAACTCTTCTTAAGAATCGGGACATCAAAATTTACTTTGTGTAAATTTTTGGTATCTTTCTGATAAAGTTCATTTTTTAATGAATAGTGTAAAATGTTGTATTTTAATTCAAAACCTATTTTTAATCTAATATATGATTAGATTATCTTTTAAATTGGTTTTAAAGTGAAATTAGAATATATTTTTACCATTAAATCCAATAGTGGTCGTTGGAATTAATTTCACTTTGAAATCAGACTTAAACTGGTGTCAATCTTTTGATACTTATTGTTTTATAAAAACACACTATTTGCTATGACAGCAGGAATTAATTATTAAATTAATTAATGTAACTTATATGATTTGAATTTTTTAAAAATATACATCATTTTTGAATTCGGAGTATCAAATATAGCTTAGGGTGAATTTTTGGTAATTTTCTGAAAAACTTCAATTTTTGATGAATAGTGAAACCACTAAGTGGTACTTATAAAAACTGATTTTTCGTTTAAATGAAATTTTGCCATATTTGTGTTTTTAATTTCAAAAATCTGACATACATGGTTGTCATTAAGAAGTAAAATTTGGTTCAATGATATTATAATAATTTTTTAGTGAATAGTAACTTATTAAGTTTTTAATCGCGATTAGAGGTAATTATTGTAGTTTAAGGTAAAAATAATGTTTTAATAATATGAAGTGAACTTGAAACATGTCCTAACCTCATTTTATGTGTCATGGCCGACCAAGACAACCCATGGGTCAACTTGGGGACCCCATGAAGCCACTTTGGTTGGAAAATGACATTAATATCTTTTTATTTAAAGTTAAAGTAAAAATGAGACAAACATGAAATGTTTTACTAAAACAATTTTTACAAGGGGTTATAAAAATCAGATTTTTGACTATAAATATTAATTGGAAAGATAAAACGATTTCCTACATCATAGTATTTTTTTTATAATTTTTGGACATTAAATAAATTAAATTATTTATGACATCATGATGATGCAGCGATGACCTCATTATTTAACGATTTAAATAAAATGGAAAGATAATATAATATCTATGACCTAAACATGTCAAAAACCTATTGGATGAGTGTATTTCGAACCCTTATCAGATTATCCTTGAAATACATCAATGTGGGAACTTTAAAATCCGAAACTCTTTTGAAAATAAAGTAACATTTTATAACTTTACAAGAGTGCCCCTCCTCTCCTCTTATAAAAGGCCCCCACCTCTACCTCCTTACACACACTCCCAAAGACTTTGGATCGGCCAAACTCTGCTCATTTTGGATCTACACATCCTTCTCTTACTCCTTGAAGCCTCACTTTGGGCAGAAGTCTTCCCAAGGAAGCCTTTGAGCTCAAATCAAAGAGAGTTACCCGATTTTATGGTAATGTCTTCTTTTGAGTCCTTTTGTTTTATTTTGCTTCTCCAACCCACTAAACTCTTTTTATTATTTTCATTTGTAACAACTCCAGTATCCTCAATATACTAGGATTTTGTTATAAGAAGTATTCGAGCTACACTTACACACACCTACATCTAATGGTTAAAGAACATACTGTTTCCGTGGATGGCGAATTTCTGCCTCACGAAACAATGATTGTTCAACACTCATATAACACCTTCAGAGGTGTCCATTAAGATGAAACTATATTCATATATGATATATAATATGTTTATGTTTTCTTTAAGATTCTTTATTTTTCATTTTGGGCATACCTTTATGGTTTCCATTATGGGCAAACACGATATCTTCATTTAAGGAAGTGCGGACTACCGCCCCCTCAAAGTGATGTTATTCGTTAATGCCATATGTGGGACGTATAAAGGATGGATTTAAAGTAATTATATATGATGTTATACTGGAATTATAATATACCTCTATATAATTATTATTTATTTCCATTAATATATGAGACAGAAATGAAAGTAGCGTTCATGCGTACGCATGGCTTACCATCTCCATGAACGGTGCATTTCATTTATTATCCCCAAATGTAATGTACTATTATAAGTACATATTTATAATGGATATATATATATAATATAATTCTAGAATTAAAATATACATACCTATCATTTAGTTTTAATTCCATTAATATGACAAAGAAATGAAAGTAGCGTTCATGCGTACGTACGACTTACCGTCTCCATGAACGGTGCATTTCATTTCTTACCTCTAAATGATTATGTAATATTATAAATACATGTATATGCTGGATATATATGATATATATGATATCCAAATCATGAATATAATTCTGGATATAAAGAACCTTTGACCACACAAACAACATGTAATTGTAAGAAGTCCACTTTCGACTTAAGAACCAAATATCGACAAAACAAACATTATTAACTTAAATGATTACATAATGTTTATAACATGGAAATAAGTGATATAAAAGGAATAATGAACTTGAAAAAGGTTTTTAAGAGAAATTAACTCAATTTTATTATTCAGGACGTTAAAGAACGATCGAGTCAAGTCGGACCCGAGGTAAGAGATCTTACTCCTCTCTTTATTTTTAAGTACACTCTTTTATGTCATTCCTTTTAAAGCTCATATTTCTTGTTATTGGGATGTTATTTTATATTAATCTTACTGTAATTTTTATTGTTAATATGATGAGAGAACCTATTATATCTCATCAATCCATTTTGGAAGTTTTGGGTGGCGCCGTTAGGCTGCCGAATTTTCGTAAGAGATCTAACCTCTCTCTTTCTTTTTAAGTACTCTCCTTTTTGTCACTTATTTTAAGCTCCTATTTGTTATGATGGGGGATGTTCTTTTATATTCCTCTTTCTATACATTTTATTGTAATATGATTAGATACTCTATTTGATCTTATCAATCCATTTTGGAAGTTTTAAGTGGCGCCGTTAGGCTGCCAAGTTTTCGTAAGGGATTGTTCATCTCACTTTTATTCCCGTGAGATTTATGCTACATTTGCCACAATTTCCTTTGAGTGGTGTATGTACTTACCATTATTATACACTTTTTGTAGTATAATTTCATTTATGGGTATTCACATCTTCATTGTATGACCCTTCTTCCATGGGGTGTACGTTTCGAATGTTACCCAACTCAGTAAGGGGACCTTTCACCCTCCTCTTTTTAAAAAGACTTCTTTTGTTATGTCTTTTAATTCACATACTATTATGTTGGGATATGTTATTTTATATCCTTATTGATGTAAATTTTATGTCCAAGTGATGAGATTCCCTTTTTATCTCTCATCAACTCATTTTCTGAATTTTGAAGTGATGCCGTTAGGCTGTCAAATTTTTGCAAGGGAACTTCTTAACCCAATTTTGATTCTTTGGGATAAGCTTGTACTCCTTGAATATGTCATTCTATGAATATGTGTGAATAACCTCTGATTGTTTTACACTTAATATCCACTTATATTTGGTGTATTAGTTTGTCACACATAATTATGTAATTGATTTATCCTTAATCCAAGGATATCGTCTTTGTGAGGGACTTCGTCTCAATCTCCTTTCATTGAGGCATATTTCATTTTATACACAACTTTCTTTTATACAGTGTATAAACCCCTTTGACTTTTACCTTTATACAAAAGGAATATTTTTCTACGAAGCGTTTTACTAAACGACAAAAAGGAATGTTTTTTTACGTACGTGGTGACAACGACATTTTCCGCCGCCGCGAGTATTATTTGGTCTTTGGCTTCCTCAAAAATCCGTAATGTTTTTAAAATAAAATAAATACCATATACTCTTTTATGTATTTTGGTATTGAAAATGGTTTTGATAAAGGATTCTATTATGATATATTGTGGTTGAAATGTGGAAATGTTATCATTCCTTTATATTGGTTTTATGTTTTATGATTTTATATTGGTACTTGGACATTTGACGGGTGGTTACGTGATAAAACATATGACGGGTGGTGCCATGAATACCAGGACGGGTGGTTACATTATAACCTCCAGTGCATTGGGTATGGAAGTCGGCCGTATGGCTATTTCATTAAGTATGTATGGAAGTTGGCTGAATGGATATTCCATTAAGTGATATGTGTGGAAGTCGACCTTATGGTTATTCCACTTAAGTATGTTTATGTCCGAAGTTACCTTTATATGTTATGTGATCTTCATATGAGTTTTATGGTAATATTTTGGTTATAGAAGGGTAAGTAATGAACTTTTATTCAGCGAAGAGTTTTTTACTACTTAGAAAAGGTGAAAAGTATTACTTTGATAAAGTATACATGGTTTACATGTTGTTTTGAAAAACTAATAGTTTTCATTCTTTGTGTATCCCTTACTGAGCTTTTTATGCTCATCCCAAGTTTTTGAAATGTTTTTCACAGGACTTAGCGTGGAATAGGGTCAAGGATGGGATCAAGGGAAAGTCATGCTACCTAAAACATGGAACTAGAAATGTTTTTTTAAGAGTTTTTATTTTATGGAAATTTAGTAGAAGGGACTACTTTGTAATCTTTTGAGATGTAATAGTTATGTCCTAATTCTCTAAAACTCTAAACCTGAAAAGATCCTCAATATGAATTATTCATTTAATTCAATATTAAGTAAGGTTTAAGGCTGGGGCCTTATATTTATGATCCTTGTGTTGCCTTAATGATTTTTTATATTAAAAATCATGTAATAATATATTTAAAATTCATTGGTCACTATATTTTTCATGTTTACATTTTTTATTCAAGACTAATTGGTCTAAAGGAGTTAAAAGAACACTTAATATATAATAGAATAGATCAAATTTATAAATGTTAGACTAAACGTGAGGAAGAAATGAAAATAGATAGTGACTAGTATAACATTGTGTTTTACATATTATTCAATGTAACGACCTAGATAATTATATAACAAATCATTTTCATGAATTAGATAATTATATTCATTATAAAAATATTAAGTAATTTTTCATAAAAAAGGAAATAATTATAACTAAACTATTTTTTATAATATTTTTATTTAAAATATCAATTTATAAATTTTAGAATTTGTATTAGAAAAAATAAATTTCAGTTTTTAAATTATCATATCAAAGTTAAATTAGGGTGAATTTTTGGGATTTTTTAGAAAATATGTATTTTTCAATGAATAGTAAAAAAATACTTATTTTCATAAAAAATTATTTCTTTTCAATAAATAAAGTAATTTGAAAGTACCATTATGTTTTAAAATAATTTAAATTAATATAATTATTATTTATTTATATTTAACCGACTTAATTTCTTTTGAATCAACTTTATATTTTAATTTAAAATTTGTTTATTTTTGGGTTTAATTTTTTCTGAAAACTATTTAAAAGTGAACAATGTTTCTATATTTTAATTAATTAATATAATCATAAATTTTGAATGTTTTATATTAATTTTATATATTATATATCTATAAATATTAATTAGGATTAATACAATGATTATTATTAGTCATTTATTTAATATAAATACATCTTTTTCTTGGAAAATACACTTCTTGAAAAATCGTTTTTTCATCATATATGTGGGTCTAATTTTAAATTTAATTTTGTCACTTATGTGATTTGAATTTGGTAAAATTGATTAAATATTTTTAATAATCAAAATTTATATTATCTAATAAGGTCAAATTAATTTTTTAGCACAATTAACAGTGAAAATAGTACAAATTAATTATCGTTGTTAAGGTGAAAACAAGTTTATCGAGGGGATAAACTGAAAATATTATTGTTAAAATGACCTAAAACTTGTTTAAAATATATTTTATGGATATATTTATACCTTATAATTTATAATTCTTGATAATAGTATATTTTGGAGTCTTTTTGAATGCGAAAAAGATGGGTGCACCTTTTTATTTTCAAAAATTACAAGTGCGCCACTCACCTTACTTATACAATGCCACCCTTTATCCTCTCTTGTTCACACCTTAAAATAAATTTGGATCATAAATTACATATCCAAATATCTTTCTAAATTCTCTCCCCATTACCTAGAGATATTATTTTGATTATAAATCCATCCTTAGGAGGATTTTGGTGCTTACCTAAGGAGGTTGTCTAGAAAAAAGGTATCATGTTTAACCATACATTTTTATCTTATTTATACTTCCACCGCATTGAAATATTCTTAAATCATTATTATATAATAAAAAATATATCCCATGCACTGAGATGTTATTATGTTAATGGTATAACCTAAATTCATCTCCTTTTCCATCAAATGGGATACAAAATCATCATTTGTGTGTATAACGAACTACCCCCTCACAAACCGATGTCATTAATTTTACAAAATCACCTATCAAGGCTTGTTATAATTAAGTATTTAAAGTATATTATAACATATTTATACTTTTTGATTTATTATACCACATATTCCTTCTTACTTTCCATTCTGTGGGGTATACGATAATGTTGCTCGTGTGTATGATGAACTACCGCCTCGCGAAGTGATGTGATTCATTTTTCACTAACGATTTAAATTAAAGTTAATATGGATAAATATAATCAATATGTGTGATATAGATGATATAATAATGATATTAATGACATATTTATATTTTTTAAAACATAACATGTCATTTTCTTTCTTACTCAAAAAAATGATAACATCGTTCCTGCGTGCATGTGGACTACCGCCTCCATGTAGCGATGCAGCTCTTTTTTCATCACTAAATCACATGGATGATATATATAATTATATTTAAAGATATAATATAATATATATGATATTATTATCATTATTTAAATATAAAATAATATATACTTTTTTTCCCATAATTATCATCGAAAAATGGAAACATTACTCATGCGTACGCACGACCTACCGTGTCCATGATCATAACATAGTTCATTTTTTCATAAACATAATTTATTATTGGTTTTAGAAAGTATAATTTATATTTAAATATTATAATTATGTCATTATTATTATTCTGTATATGTTGAAATAATGACCACTTTGACCAAATTCAACCTACCAAAGTCATTTCTGGACATATAATCCTAATATCATCAAAACATATGATGTTAACTTAATTGATTAAGTAATTATATATAACATGGTAATAAGTGAAATAAAAATAATAATAAACTTGAAAAAGGTTCTTAATAAAGTAAATAATTAACATATTTTTATTATTACAGAAGATAAAGAATGAGAATGACGAATCGAACTCGAGGTAAGGGTCTTTGACTCAATTTCCTTTCATTGAGCCATATTTCGATGTTATACACCTATATTCATTTATGATGTGTATATACATCCAATTTGACATATTATATCATGAATTTCTCTATTCTCATGATATTTAATGTTTTTTTAATGTTATTCTTTCATAAGGATTATGAGCCAAATGTTTCTAAAGTGGTAAGAGACTTATCTTTAAAAAATCATCTTTTAAAGTTTTCCTTAAAACTCTATTTTTATTCCATGTCCATGTTTTTAAAATGATTTTATGAATGTAATTACATGGAACTGATAATTTTATAAAGTAAATGTTTTTATTTTATTAATTTTTTTTAAAAAAGGAATCTTTATATAGAATGTTTGGCTTTCTTTACAAATGGATGAAGGAATCTTCGATTTTAACATGTACAATGAAATTTTTTTCCCAGTACTATAATCATTATATTGAGTTTAGATTCCTTTATAATATTTCATGTTATCTTCATGGAAAAATGTTATTTCTAATTTTTCTAAGTATTTTGGTTTTGAAAATGGTGTTTTAAAGAAAATTTTATTTTGGTATTGATAATGTGGTTTTAAAATAAATTGGTATTTTGATATCCAAAAGTGTTTTTTTATATGGGATTAGTATATTTTTTAAAGGGTTTTATTATGAAAATGAAATATTTTATGATTTATGATTATATTATGGTTCTTGGGTGTTTTTATGATGATGGGTGGTTCCGTTATAAACCAATGATGGGTGGTTACATTATAAACCAATAACGGGTGGTTCTGTTATAAACCAAGGATGGGTGGTTACATTATTAATCAAGGACAGATGGTTACATGATAAACCAGGGATCCATTTTTCTCTAATAAACCAAGTGTAACTGGTTCTATGATACCCCTATAATTCATTGTATACTCTAAATATATAAGTTGACCATATCAATTATTCTTTTCGTAATAGTGATATGAATGATGATGTCTCAAGTTACCTACATGATTTATATGTGATTTCCATAAATTTTAAATGATTTATTTGAAAAAAAGTGTGTGTTATTTTATGTGAAAATTATTTATTACATTTCAATCAAATAACTTTGAGATAAAGGTAAATATTTCAAGGGTTTTCATGTTTTTCACTAGACTAATGAACATCATATTATTATGTTCCTTACTGATATTTTTGTGCTCATACCACATTTTAAAATGTTTTTCATAAGATTTAAGGATGGGTAATGGAAAAGAAAAGGTAAATTTGGATGTCTTTAAGATTTTTTATGAAAATAAATCATTTTTTATTTTAAAAGTTTTATATTATGGGAAAATGGATACTAATCAAAATTTTATACTTTGTATACATTTTGTTTTATAATGTATGAGTTATAAACTAATTATCTAAAACTATAAACCTAAAAAAATCCTAAAAGTTAAGTGAATGAATTATTAACTTAAAAATAGATCTTATGTAATTTTTAATTATAAGTCCTTATAGTTGGTATAAAAGGTTTGTTTATATAACATTAGATTTTAGGATAATGATAATAGCATACCCTTAAAAGATTTTACTTTATGGTTATTTTGAAATGATGTATAATTTAAAGATTATAATGTTGTTTTATCTAAAATATGTGAATTATGAATGGTTTTCTACAGAGGAAACATAGAATATTTAGTGGAAAGGAACCAAGAAGAAAGTATCATTCCAAATCAGTTTCCTGAGATGGTTGGAATTGGAACAGAACAATTTATTGTAGTGATAGACCAGTTGATACAAATTGTATATGGTAGTGGTATCTATACTATAGACGAACCTGATCTACCATGAGGTAAAATTTCTATAGTGGAACATTTCACGAGACAACATCCCCCATAATTCAATGGATCAACTAACTCTGTGGTAGCTGAAGGATGGATCAATGCTCTAGATAAGATATTTGAAGTCATGAGATGTTTAGAACATAAAAATGTAACTTTTTCCATTTATCAATTTGAAGGTGAAGTTAATCTTTGGTGGTATCTGGTAAATAATACCAGATATAAATATGATTTTTATGCTATGTAATGTAAAATATTTTATTATATTTTTCATGAGAAATATTTCCCTAAGTTGGTTTGACTCCGCATGAAAAAAAATTCATGGAATTGAGGAAAAAGTTTAATATTTTGTGACTGCATATGAAGGAAATTTTACAAGACTATCCAGGTACATTCCATATTATGTTCAGGACATTGATAGTAAGATTAATATATTTTAATTAGGGTTAAAACTAAGTTTTATAAGAGTTTTGTACACATGGAAATTTAAAATCTATGAAAAAGTTTTTTGTTGTGATGAGAAAGTAGAGATGAAGTTTTTAAACACTTATGTTCCTTGATATGATAAGAGTAAGAAAAGGTCTGGATGGAAGGTAATAGAGAGTTATCAATTAGAGAAATATGGTGGTAAGAAAACCAAGTTTTCATATTATGATATGTGTGCTAAAAATCTTGGAAATTTCTTCCGACATGGTAAGTTTGGAAATATGGATTGTGACTGTAAGAAAAACGAGTAAAGAAATAATGAAAATATAATAGTAAGATTCTACTATTAAAGTAAATATTATATATCCCATTGAACTTGCATCCCACACCTCTAGTATTTTAATTTTTTTGAATGTTACCCTCATCCATCCAATAATGGATATAGAGGAGCTATGTCTTGCGACGACCAGAGCTCCCACTCGTTCTACACTGGGTTGCCCACTGGAATTTTCTTCAAATATTATGGGGGTGTGTTTCCATTTCAGAATCATGGTGGGGTGCCTAACAGTACCTCCCTAAAGGTAATTCTTCTCCACTTTTCTCCTCTACCGAGCAGTCTTCCTTTGCCGCCATAAATCCATTATAACCAGGTCCATTTTGGAGTTGAAGATTTCTCCTCAATTCTAAATTTCTTGTATGAATCTTTCAATGAGGCCTCTCATATTCTCTAATGGACCTTGGTGGTGAGTATCAACCTAGATTGTCCTCCCCTGCCATATTTCCAGAATGTGGTGGCGACTTGGGGCCTATAAGCTCTATCTAGGGTGTCTACTCTAAATAGAAAAGATTTATGAGTTTTATTATAGTCCAAATTTGGCTTTATAAAGGCATGGTAATCCTACTCCAGGTCTTATGTAAATTGAAATTTCAATCTATTTCGATGGTCTCATGGAGTTAAATCTTGTCGAGACTTTCTATAGGTAGTGATCTCGTTTAATCTCTCAGTTATACCCTTAAAATTTCACAATTTCTTTTTTATTCTCTCTATTAGAGATGTGTTGGGACATTTCTATGTTTGGATGATAAAAAATCTAAGTTTATTGATGCATATATAGATCGTATATGTATGGAATTGGATTTATCATCTTCTCTCCCAGATTAGATTTTTCTCAGAGCAGGATCTGACTTCTCTTGGAGGTAAAAATTCATCCTTATATCCCAGACATGATTTTTTTGAAATTACAGCTTCAAGAAAATTATTTATCAGTTTGTAAGAGGTTTTCATCCAACTCCTAAAACTTGAGGTCTACCAGTACTCAACATGGTCATCCTTCTGTTTTGACCCCAATGTATGGTCCCAGGTGCATACAAGAGAAACCCTATGATACTTCTTCCCCTGGGAAATTCTGCATGATTCATGATCCATCCATTCACCCACCCAATGTTTTATTATTGAACCCATTATTACCCATCTTACCTCTGTTTCCCCCTCCTATTCATTCTCCAATGAACTTTCAGTGCAAAGATATGGTGGTGTACAAGCCGTTAAGCCAAGATTCAAAAGTGTTTCCCTATTCCTCTCCCAAACCCTTTTCTAATAAGGGTAAACTAGTGTTTATTTTTCCTATATATCCTACTATATCAAATGATCTTGGACCTTCAAGTTCATCCTTTATGCCTTTATCCAATGGATTATCATCACTGCACACCTTTTCATGTTATCTCTAAGATTCAGACTTAGAGCTATCTCTATCCTTCCAGATTGCTTCCTATACCAGTGTGATGAATACTAGATACCATTCGAGGAGGATGCAATCCATGAGCTCCAAACCCGTTTCACCATCAATGTACATGACCGAACCCTTATTCTCACCTAATCAATGAATTCCCTACTGATATGGAACTTTTGAGGCTTATTTGATCGGGACAAAACTGATTTCTTATACCACAAACTTCTGCACAATAACTCATCGATTGTGGCAGTTTTAGAGCTGAAGCAACAACCCTAAAATATATGTTTTTTCTCACAGAATCAGGTTGTGTAATTATTTGAAAGAAAACCCTCATAATGAGCACATATGGATATTTTGGAAGGAAAACATCTCTGTATTTCTTATGGGGGCTTTAGACTAGTTTATCACTACTGAGATAAACTCTAGTTCTCACCATATTCTTGTCACTTTTGTCTATGCTAAGTGATATATTCAATCTAGAGAGGCATTATGGGAGGATCTTTCATCCTTAGATATAATAAACCTTCCATGGATAGTGGGATGGGATTTTCATATAATTCTAGATCAATATGAGAATAATGGTGGGGGGATATCCTGAGGATGTCAAGACAGGATGTATTCAAATTAATTACTCACAAGGGGATCCTCAGCCAGGGCTTTGTGGGAGACTGTTTTTTTATTGTGAAATAACAATAATGGAAGAGACTACACCTAGAGTAGGTTTGACCAATTCCTCATTAATTTCCACAACATTTCCTCCTACCCTGAATCCAAGGTAAATCATCTGGTTTGATCCATCTCTGATCATTCAACGATCCATGTTGAACTATACCCCATTCTTGGAAAAGGTGGATGATTATTCTTCCATATGGATGAAATTCTCTTCTAGGTTATCACTAGGCTGTGGAAGCCTCATGGTCTAAACCATCCATTGGTTTTTTGTGAATAGGGACCCACAACAAGTTGACATTCATTAAAAGAAATCATCAGAAATGGTTTCATAATAATCATCTTCATTTTCAAGACCCAAAAATTCCAAGCGAGGAGGTTGAAAAAATAGAGGAAAGTATTGAAGATGGTTAGGATGAGAAATTTTTTCATAGGATGATCCATAAGAAAAACAATTTGGATACGAAGATTCTAGAACATGAATGCTTGGCCCCTGAACAGTACAAGATTAAATGTATCAATGAAGGAGATATGAAAACTCCCTATTTCCAAACCTAAATCAGGTAAGAAAGGATGATAGTCAGGTCGAATATCCTTTTGGAAGATGGATCATTCTCTAATGACTAATACATGGTGGGAGGTGTGGATAAATCTCATTTCAAAAATCTACTTGTAGTTAGAAACCTACATATGCATTCATACTACCTAAGGGGCCATGTAGAAATTTTCAATGATATTACTAGGGTGGTAAGTGATGGTGTTAACTCAGTACTATAATCTATTTGGAAGGAACCTGAGATTCATGAAGCTATGATTTCCCTTAATTCTGCCAGTGCACCTAGGCCTGATGGGCTTCCAAGTTCCTTCTATATTTCTTCCTGAAATGTGGTTAAAAATGATATTATGGAAGTTGATCAAGATTTATTCAAGGGGGTAAGCCTTCTCCGTATAGCATGTGTCATGTCTCTTGTTTTAATTCCCATGTCTAAGGACCCCTCATCCCTGAATCATTATAGACCGATTAATTTATGTAACTTTCCTTATAATATCTTGGACACTATGATAAATATATGGATCTACCTACATCTTCACAATTGGATCGTCAAGGAACAAAATGGATTTGTGAGGGGAAGAATAATTCATGGTGCTATCTGTTTGACCCAAGAAATGATCAGTGATTTAAATCAGAAAACACTGGGCTCTAATATCATCATCAAGTTGGATATGGATAAATCATATGGCTGGATTGAGTGCCCTTTCATTCTCAGGGATTCATAGACTGTTTCATTGATATTTTATTCCTATGATTTATCTATCCATGTATTTCCATCTCTTTTATAGGAAACATTATGGTTTATTCAAATATATTAGGGTTTTAAGGAACGTAGATCGATTTCTCCTAGATTTTTTATTCTGATGTAAGATACCCTGAAAAGACGTATTAGAAAGATCCTCCTAGATGGAAGTGTTCTTTCATTTTGATGATGATACAATATTCAAGGATTATCACACCTTATGTTCACAGATGATATGAACATTTTTTCTAATGTAAGTAAATGTTCTTTACATGGTATTAATGAAGTTATTGAAATTTATTGTAAATAGAGTGTACTGGTAGTGAATCATCATAAAAGAAACATGCTCATCTTAGAAAGGTACTTGACTAGGAGGGTTAAAATTCAGTCTTGGTTTCAACAGAAGGGGGATTTAGATAGATTATCTCAAGTCAATGATTTACTCAGGTAAAATTCATGTGCACCATTTTCATAATTTGGTGGAGAGGATAACCAACATGATTACTAATTGGAAGAGACACTTCTTTTCATTCAGAGGTATAATTACACTAATTAACTATGTGTTATCCTCTATCACAGTTCATGTCTTATCCTCCACAAAAGTTCCCACCTATGTTATTTTATAGTTGAAGAAGAAAATGGAGATGTTTATCTGGGATTATCATGTATAGGGGATACACCATTGGGCATCCTAGGAATGAATAGAAATACCTGCAAGGGAGGGGCAATTGAGTTCAAGGGAATTTCAGGAACCATGTAAGGTTTTCATGAAAATATTGATTGGGAAGTGTTGGAAAGATGATTCTTATGTTGATGTTTTACTATAGAAAAATCCCATAAAATTTCAAGACCCTACGTGGAAGAGCTTCCACTATTTGGAACATGATCCAACCCCTCATTTTTGGTCTTGTTATTCATACATGATGGATCATTGGTCAGGGGAAGATAAGCTTCTCAAACCATAACTGGGCCATTATTAAACTTGATTTTTTGGGGTGTCCTACACCAAAACTTCCCTTCCATTAGGCAAGTCAGAACCTTGACTTCACACATGTCGTTCTATACACAAAACAATCGAGAGTTTTAAATCTCATTGAGTTTTCCTCTACCCCCAAAAATTTTTCTTCACGGGATCAGTTACAGGTGATTTGTCAGTAAAGTATTTTTAAATAGTGTTTAATGAATGAGCCTTGTTGGATGGTTGGGGATAGGTGTTGTGATTTAAAGGTCTTACTTCCAAATATAACTGTTTAGTATAGTGCATAAAGAATAATGCATTGTCTATGTATGATAATATAAAGAAAAATGGTATTTACATGGGTTCCTAGTTTTCTTACTGCACCAATCCAAGGGAGGAGACCACTCATCATCTGTTCTTTGAGGGGAAGTGGGTAAAGAATGTGTGGTGTATGTATGGAAGATTCATAGGTATTTCCCTTCATGACTTGATAATAATAAATTTTTTAGAATAGTAGTTTCGAGGTGTGGGGACGAACCACATGGAGATTAAAAAAAGATCCTGCATCTTGGCGGTAGGGAGCTAGTGTATTTGTAAATAGAGAAAAATATTTTTTTATAAGGGTATTTCCAATTTCAGGGTGGCCTTTACTATTCTAATAACTAATTTTATAGTTGATCTAAGTCATCTGATTAAGAACCAGGAATATTCTCTCTTGAGATCCATCTTGGTACCAGGTCAGGCATCACCTCCTCTCCGAGCCTCCCTACGAATCGATGGGTTAGATGAAACCTTCACAACACCAGGATGAAACTTAAAACTGATGGTTCATGTAATTATGACATCATACGATGGGTGGGTGGGTTAGTTAATGACAATAAATGATCAGTTTTCATTTCATTCTCAGCCTTATTTGGGAATGGGTATTCTCTCCAGGCATAAGTGAATGATATTTTAGCTGGCCATGATCTATGGAATAGTAGGAACATCACCTTTTTTGTGTTGTCAATGTAATTTTATGTCCTAATAGGACACTACTTGGCCTTGATACTACTCCCTGAACTATTGCTTATCACATTCATAAGAGAAGGAAACTAATTCATGAAGAAAATAGAGATCACTCACACTAGAGCTCCTATGGATGGAAAATAGAGTAGCTAACTAATTCATGAAAACTTAGAGATCACTCACACTTGGCATGAAAAAAATAGAATAGCTAACTATCTCACATCTAGAGCTCCTATGGATGGCGTTTTTACTTTCATTAATAGTGTAGGGTCTTTTCTGTGTGAAGGAGTGAGCATTGCTATTTGTGACACACTTGGTTTTCATTATTTTAGGCCCCACTTCCCCCTTGGCCTTTTTCCCCCTCTATCTTGGGGTGAACTTACTTTATTCAATAAAAAAATTCTCATTATGTTGTGATGGTGTGATGCTTCAGTTTCAATGATTTGGGGTATTATTCTAATATGTTTCGAAAGTTAGTCACTCAAGGAGAAGTCATCATGAAAAAAAGAAAAATGGGTCGAAAAATATTTTGCTACTACTACAGTTGATGTTGTGCCATCAGTGAAGTGGTGATAGGTATGTTACTTATTTATTAAAATTATTCAAATACCCTATTTTACTATGGATCTTCACATTATTTCATTTTTGATAAATATTCAAGTAAATTGGTATAAGAACCTCATGAAAGTAAGATGAAACTTTTGGTGAAAACTCAAGGTGGAAGTATTAAATAAACATATATTTATAAGAACATTTCTATTGTCATTAGTGGGATGGTCTTTCTTAAAAATCATGTTGAAATGGAAATAGTAGAGTTTTATATCATTATTTTTATAAATTTTATTTTAGTTTATCATACTAATATAGATTTCAAAGATAAGAAAGTTATGTTCAATGATTTCATGCCTTTGATAACTTTCCAAGAAGTTGAATAATTGATTAGATATGGGAGTGAGAGTCACCTAGATCATATTGTTGAAAAGAAATAATCTATTCAAACTAGTGATGTTCCAGTAGTGAATGAATACATGGATGTATTTCACGATGATTTTCCAAATTTTTTCCTAATCAAGAGGTTGAATTTACTATTGACTTAGTACATGATGCTAAGCCTATTTACAAACTCCCCAATAGAATGGATCAAGTGTAACTTTTAGAATTGAAAAATAAATTATAGAAGTTTCTAGATAAAGGTTTCATTCAAACTAGAACTTCACCATGGGGTGATCCAGTTTTGTTTGTTAAAATGAAATATGGTTCAATGAGACTTTACATTGACTATAGATATTTAAATAACACTACTATTAAGAATGAATATCCTTTTCCTTATATTGATGAATTTTTTAATCAACTATAGGGTGCATAGTAGTTTTAAAAGGTTGATATCAGGTTGGGGTAACATTAGTTGAATGTAAATAAAGAGGATATTCTGAATACTGCATTCTAGACTAGATACTGTCATTATGACTTTTTAGTTATTCCCTATGGGTTTTCTAATACACTTAATGTATTTATGAACAAGATGAATAAAGTTTTCCATGGATTATTAAATAATTTTTTGGTTTTGTTTATTGATGATATTTTGGTATATTCTAAAAGATAATAAGAACATCAAATACACCTAAGTATGTTTTTACAAACCTTAATAGATAATAAATTATATGGAAAATTTAGTAAGTGAAAATTTTAGTCACAAAAAATTTCTTTCCATGGTCATATTATTTCTAAATATAGAATAACTATTGACCCTTCTAAAAAATGTTGTTAAAAAATGGACAAGGCCCACACATATTATAGAGATTCATAGTTTTTTTGGATTATTGGGTTATGGCCAAAGGTTTGTTGAAAACTTTACTCAGTTGTCTATCCCATTGACCAAGTTTACTTGAAAAGGAGTTTAATTCATATGGAAAATAGAATGTGATGATTTTTTTAAGATCTAAAAAGAATATTTTTGAATGCCCCTATTTTAGCCCTACCTTCTTGAAATGGTTAATTCTACATCTATAATAATGATTCATTGTAGGTACTTGGTTGCGTCCTAATGAATAATGATTAGGTAATTGCATATTCTTCATATTAATTGAAAACTCATGAGTTAAATTACCCTAAACATGATCTAGAATTAGTTTCTGTGGTTTTTTATTTAAAAACTTGGAGGCAACTTATTTATGGAGTAAAGGGTGACATATATATTGATCACAAAAGTTTTAAGTATATATTTACTTATAAATAATTTTACACGAGATAGAGAATATGGATAGAACTAATCAAGGATTATGATTGCATGATTTATTATTATCCTAGAAAATAAAACAAAGTGGCCAATGCTTTGAGTCAAAAAAATAATTCTACATAAACCATGTTACATTTGGAATATGACCCTTTGGTTAATGATTTAATGAATTTTGTCATAGAAGTTGTGGGCGCATAGACATACACTATTTTATTTTTTAGTGTATTCATCATTTTCAGAAAGAATTATGTAAGCATAGAAGGAGGATCATGCTTTCTAGGAAAAGGTAGAATCTATTGAAGAGTGTATGTTTCCTGATTTTAATATTGATGAAGAAGGTGTGTTATGATTTGGAAAAATATTATGTATGCATTGTGATTCCTAGTTAAAGAAATATTTATTTAGTGATGCTTATAGTTCTTCAATTTCTATTCATCCAGGAAGTACTAAGATTTAAAAATACCTTTAGGGGTATTACTGGTGGGGTGGAATGAAAAGAGATATCTCTGAATTTACTATTAAAATTTTGAATTGTCAGCAGACTAAAGAAGGATGATAATTATTGAAGGTAATGCTTCAACCTTTTCCAATGTCGGAGTGGAAATGGAATAATATATCAATGGATTTTCTGGTGGTATTTCCAAATAATTCATGAGGTAAAAAATGATTTGGTTTATTGTAGACCAATTAAAAAAATATACACATTTCAGTTCCATTAAAGATATTATATCTTTAGATCATCTTTCTAAATTGTATCTATAGGATGTAGTCAAGTTTCATGTCATTCCCCTCTCCATTATATTAGATTATGATCTCATATTCATATCTAATTTTTGGAAAAGACTTCAAAAGTCATTGAGTACTAAATTAAATTATAGTACAACTTTTCATCCATAAACTGATGGTCAGTATGAATAGATGATTCAGACCATGGAAGATTTTCTTCCTTATTATTCAATAGACTACAAGGGTAGTTGGGATCAATATCTTTCTTTGTTTGAGGTTTATTATAATAATAGTTTTCATTCCAGTATATAGATTAAACCTTTTAAGAAATTTTATGGAAAGAGGTATAGAATGCAATATTTTTAGGAAGAAGTAGGATAAAGGAAGTTTATGGGACTAGATTTGGTAGAGGAAATGGTTGGGAAGGTGCATTTGATTAAATAACATATGAGGACAGCTCATAGAAGATAAAAAATTTATGAATATAACTAGAGGAAAGATCTTTCTTTTGAGGTATATGATTATGTTTTTCTTAAAGTATATCCATTGAAAAGTTTGATATGTTTTGGAAAAAATGGAAAGCTAAGTCCATGGTTTATTGGACCGTATGAAATCCTAATCCTACCAAGTGCCTTTTCTCCCGAGCTTATCCCAGGTAGAAAATGTTTTTTTATATCTGGATGTTAAGAAAATATGTGCTAGATTCATCTAATGTTTTGAGCCCTAAAGTAGTTTAGTTGGAAGATAATATTTTTTTATGAGGAATAACCTATTTAGATTATTGATCATATAGATCATGTGTTATAGAATAAGTTGATTCACTAGGTTAAGGTTTTATAGAAAAACCATATTATTGAAAAAACAACATGGGAATCTAAAAATGCTATGAGAGAAAGATATTCCCACTTTTTTAATAAGTGAATAAAATTTTGAGGAAATAATTTCAAAAATTGAGGAAGAATTTAATAACCCAATTAAAGATATAATAAATCATTTTAATTAAGTATATAGTTATATTCATTATAAAAATAATAAGTAATTTTTACATAAAAAAGGAAATAGTTTTAACTAAACTCTTTTATTATAAAATTTTTATTTAAAATATTAATTTATAAATTTAAAATTTTAATTTAAAAAAATTAATTTAATTATTTAAATCATTATATCAAAATTAACTTAGGGTGAAATTTTGGGATTTTTCAGAAAATATTGAATTTTCAGTGAATAATGAAAAATACCTATATTTGTTAAAAAGTCATTTATTTTCAATAAATTAATTAATTTAAAAATAAAGTTATGTTTTAAATATAATTTAAAGTAAAATAATTAATATATAGTGTTATTTAACAAAAATAATTACCTTTGAATCAACTTTATATTGTATTTTAGTATAAGTTTATTTTGTGGGTTAGAAATGAGTTTTTCTAAAAACTATTTTAAAGTGGATAATATTTATACATTTTAATTACTTAAGATAATGACCAATGAGGAATGTTTTAAATGAAATTTATAGACTACATATTATTAAATATTAGTTTTTAGTCAAAAAATTTGTAAAGACCCGGAAATTTTAAGGAAATTTTTTTCTTAAATACTTTGGAATTTTACGAGTCTGTGGCTTCTAACGGTACTTGATTCCGAGGCCCGGTGTGCCCAAAATCAATTTCCGAAGTTTAGCTCAGGTGCGTTTAGTAAACGAACGAGCGGGTTTTTCTATCTTTTGAACCGGTGCTCGGAATTGAAATCCGAGGGCACCAATGAACTCGCAATGCCGGTAATTTCTTAAGGGGACCTTTACGGTAGATGCGTTTGCACGGGAGGAGAAGTTAAAAATTTGGGGATTAAATAAGAAGTGAATAAAATTTTGGAACAATTTTATTTTATATCTAATATTGTTATATCCTACATGGGTGAGTTGGGGTGGGACCCATAAGCACCTAACTACCCATGTGAGGATATTTGTGAGGTGGGGCCCACACGAGCCCCAACCATTCACATTCTCTAAAATCCTTTTAAACCCCCTTCTTAATTGTTAACTCCCCTTTAATTGAGTAACTCTTCCTCTCCCCTCTCTCCCTCTTTAATTCTTGTCAACAGACACCTTAATTAATTGTTTGAAACTCTTCAATTAAATTAATTAAGTGTTTGAATTTTAAATTTTGAATGCATGGCAAGATTAAATAAAATAAGGAGAAGCCTTATTTTATTTGGGTTGGCAAATGTTGTGTGAGGAGGAATTGGGAGAACTCTAGAGTTTTTGAAGAACTTCATCCTCAGCGAAGGATGGTTCTTCTCCGATGAAGAACATCAAACCTTCAACGTAGAACGACTCGGCAACCACAATTCTCCATCCTCTTCTTTCTTCGCGACAAGGAAGGAGACACCGATGTGGGGAATTCGCCAACGACGATGCGCCTTATATTTTCTCTTCTCCGCGACAAGAGAGGGAATGCCATTTGTTCCTCAGGCGCACTTCGACGACGTCCACGAATCCTCACCTCGTGATGTCGTCTTCCGCGACACCAACGTTCGACATCAATTATTGAGGTAGGGTGAATTGTTCCAAATTTATTTGAATAAAATTGTTCATTGTGCTTCATGAAACCTTGTTCATTTTTGGCCGATTATTACCGCCTAACATGGAGGGAGTGGACCGAAAAAACACGGCTCGACGACCCTCTATCGTTTCATGATCATTTTGGAATCGACGACTGAAGGTGGAGGAAGCACGACGCCGTCGCGCTATGCCGGAAACACATCGGAGGAAGCCGGAGCCGACACGCCGGTAGTGCGGGAGGAACCGCGACCCGCATCGCGGGATGCTTTGGCAGAAGAATCGGCTGGCCCATCGGCCGGACGGGAAAAGGGAAGCCGCGGTTCCAGGAGGGTGCTGCGCTGAAAAACCGGCCGGCCCATCGGTCAGCTGGGCGGAGCCGGACCGCGGCGCCAGGAGGGCGTCGCGCTGAAGAAATCTATGGCCCGCCGTGCGGGCCATGTGCGCATGAAGGCCGGCTGGCCTAGCCGGCCAGTTTGGGAAGGGAGGCGTCGCTTGGCGCCGCCAGTTCGGACAGCTGGGGGGCCGCTCGTCCAGCCGGCCGAGCCAGCCGGGCCGCGCCCAGCCGGGCCGGGCCGCGCCCCGCCGGGCCGGGCCGCGCCACTTCGTGCTGGGTCGCGCCCCTTCAGGCCGGGCCGCACCCTTCGGGCCGAGATGTGTTTTTCTTTCAGACCGGTCCAACACCCCTACAGTTCGGACCCGTCAAACTAGGTTAACCCGACCCATCGGCCCACTGGGCTAAACGGGCCGGGCCCGTTATTCACTTAAACGTGAATAACTTAAAGACCACGCGTCCGATCGACGTTTCATCTGCGGAACTTGGAATCTTTTGACGAGAAGGTCCTTTTTCATTACTATAAGTGAGTTTTGGACATATTTGGTAAACAAATGGGTTTGGAACGAGCATATTTCAACTGGGCCCCTGGAACGGAAAAGCCAATATCTCTCACACCGGGCATCCATTTGACGCGCCGTCTGACGCGTTGGGTTCCTTTTGATGAAATGGAACTTTGGGTTACATCAACTCTAGACTTTGTGATAGTTGATGTATCGACCCCTTTTACTCATGGAGAAGTCCCTCTCAGAATCGAGTACGTTGTGTACGGGAACCCTAGAGCTGGCTGCGACTGCGACGACGATGTCGACTGTACTTGGATCCCTCGTGGGTTCGGTAGCGAGGATGACTGTACTTGGATCCTCCATGGGTTCAGCAGCGAGGAAGACTGTACTTGGATCCACCATGGGTTCGACAGTGATGACGACTGTACTTGGATCCTACGTGGGTTTGACAACGATGGTTACATTACTTGGATCCTACGTGGGTTCGGTAGTGACGACTTCTGTACTTGGATCCTACGTGGGTTCAGCAGAGGAGATGATTCAGAGGCTACATCTAATCATCTCCACCCCTCTTCATGAGTAGTATACCTGTGTGAGATGATTCTTGTGTTTCAATCATTATCATTGGTATGATTGACTTCTTTCCTGTGCGGAATGGTTGTGCTTGGGCTCAGAAGTTAGAGCCATACGGAGATTGATGACTTAGGTATATGTATGGGAATATACCTAAGTATAGTTGGTTAATACTTCATGTTTGTATATTTCCTTTGTGGTTTATCCTTTGTGGATTCTGGGAGACCTTCGGGGGTCTCAGGGTTCCTACTGAGTATCATTGTACTCACCCCTACATTGGCATTTCCTGCACTACATTGTGTTGGTTCCAGACGACGGACAACACTGATCGTGGTCGAGGCTTGTGGAGCTAGATGGTATTCGGAGGTGGACCACCAGGCGGGATGTACACGGAGGGGACAGACGGACCCGAGGTACCGACGATACTATCTATACCCACCCTTCAGGTGGGATTCCTAGAGGACGACTCAATGGTTGCTTATTACTTTACAGATGTTGTACTTCCTTTCTCAGTTGTACTGTACTTTCAGTTGGGTTTGTATTCTGGCCCATTTACTTTCCAGCACATACTTTTGTACTCAGTTTTACTTAGTTCTTACTTCACTTACGTACTCTGTTTTGTATGTTTACTTATATAAAGGAAATGCCTTCCCTTTTTATCAGGATTTACCCCTTTTCTGCTAGTCGCCAGCCCCTTGTCTATGGAAGGCAGGCTTGGGGTAGTCATGGCATGGGCCCCGAGGATGAATCGTGACAAATTGGTATCAGAGGAGTTGGTTCTACCGCAGAACTCAGAACTCTGTTGATTTATTTCTGTGAAGCAATAATGTTTAGAGTATTGAGTGTGGTTATTATTCCAGGGAGTTTAGTGTTGGTGCGATGACCGATGTATCCATACACCAGGACCCTGACTTCTGATTTCTGACTCAGTGCACGAAAACATTGATTGCATGTGTGTTTCAAAAGTTTTATTTGTGATTACTTTGTGTCAGCTCACCAGGTATACTGTACTAACCACGGCACACCTGTTTCTTCTCAGGATTGCCCCATGAAGGCAGCTAGCTAGGGTTCCTAGTTACGTGCGGGATGGCGGCCCACCGAGCGACGAGGCCTCGGTGCAGGGCCCCATTATAGCATAGGCACCAGTGGTACCTCTACCCGCTAGGCCACCGATACCACTAGCCCCAGGAGCGGAGAGTGCACATCGCCTGAGTGCGCTGCACGATTTTCAGTGACAGAGACCGCCCAGGTTCCGTAGAGAGACGGACCCTCAGGTAGCTGAGGATTGGCTGGAGGCTATCGTCTGAGTCTTTAGATTGGTAGGGACACCGGTAGATCTTATGGTGATCCTTGCCGCGAGTCTCCTGCACGCAGAAGCTGGTAGATGGTGGAGCCTGATGCTTCAGGTTCACGATGAGGCATCTCTACTTTGGACGGAATTCGAGAGCCTCTTCTGCTCAGAGTTTGTACTAGTCACCCTCCGTGCGGTGCGCATCCAGGAGTTACTACAGCTGCGGAAGAGCAGCATGTCAGTAGCCCAGTACTCGACTAGATTTACCGACCTCTCGCGCTACTCCATAGATATGGTACGAGACCCATTCTTCTGGGCCCAGACCTTTGAGCAGGGACTGAGGCATGAGATCAGGGCTTCGATGATCTCCCTTAGAATTTTAAAGTAGGCATGAGTACTGGAGAGAGCCCTTCTTGTGAAGAGCATTCTTGCTGAGCCTACACTAGCAGCGAGGCTTACCACAGGGCGACACGTAGCAGATTCTTCTGCAGCCGGCAGTAGATAGATGTCGCAGAGGTCCAAGCGGACTAGGACATTAGGTGGGTGACCTCAGGATACTAGTTCGGATGTGTGGGGCACACGCAATAGGGCCAGTCATACGAGAGGTAGGCAGTGCTATTCATGCGGCGATCAGGGCCACATGACTCGTGACTGCCCGAACCGCCATGCAGTGGAGAAGCAGATGGCTGAGGGACCACCCAGGCAGAAGCAGAGGTTCGACCGTGGTAGTCTGCAGGGAGCAGGTGGATGAGGCAGTGGAGATGGACGAGCAGTAGGTGGTGGACGACGCTTCGAAGCTCTACCACCACCAACACCAGGAGGTCCACCCCGACCACAGGGAGCTGGCGGACAGAGGCAGGTTCAGCTCCAGGCAGTGGAGGCTTACGACCACGACGCACCTGAGATGATTCGAGGTACTATCTGTGTCTAATCCACCCTTACTGTAGTTCTTATAGACACATGAGCGTGTCATTATTTTATGCCGCTACCCTTGTTCGGAGCTCAGAGATTCCTACGGAGCCATTGGCTCGATCCTTATGTCTAGAGACTCATACAGGAGAAGACTTGACGATTACACACTAGTTCCAGTAGTGTGATCTTACTCTAGGAGGTGAGAGATTCAACTGGGATCTTCTTGTAGCGGCGTCGAGTCCTTACGACGTCATCTTGGGTATGGACTGATTATCTACAGTCCATGCCCAGATTGAATGTATTAGGTGCAAAGTGCGGTGTGTTCACACAAATGGGAGCAGGTTCACCTTCACCAGTGAGAAAGAGGCCTTTGCAGCACAGGATGGACTTACGTAGAGGAGAGGGTAGCTGATCACAAATCAGTTGGCTAGTCTCATCCTCGGAGCAGTTGATGTGTGGAGTCCGAGTTTTCCTTTTTTGGTGGTTAGTATGTGGATGTTTTCCTGATGAAGTTCCAGGAATACCTCCTCGCAGAGAGGTAGACTTCTATATTGACCTGTACCCCGGGAAAACACTAATATCTACTCCAGCATATCAGATGGCTCCCGCTGAGCTTTGTGAGTTGCGGGTACAGATGGAGGACTTTTAGGGAAAGGGATTCATTCTACCCAGTGTTTCACCTCGGGCTTCTCTGATTTTGTTCGCCAAGAAGGCGGATGGAAGCTTGCGGTTGTGTGTCAACTACCGTCACCTGAACCAAGTGACCGTGTATAACAAGTACCCACTCCTGAGGATTTATGACCTCTTTGATCAGCTCAAGGGAGCATGGTGGTTCTCGAAGATAGACCTCAGGTCAGGCTATCACCATCTCAGAGTTCGAGACGAGGATGTGCAGAAGAAGAACTTTAGGTGTCGGTATGGCAACTATGAGTTCTTGGTTATGCCTTTCGGCATAACCAAATATCCAGCAGTGTTCATGAGTCTCAGGAACATGATCTTCCAGCCTTACCTCGATCAATTTGTCGTAGTATTCATCGACAACATACTGATTTATTCAACTACTAAGGAGGAGCATACCTACCACTTGCGGGTTGTACTGGACACACTCTAAGAGCATCAACATTATGGTAATCTCTTAAAGTGTCAGTTCTGGATTCGAGAGGTACACTTCTTGGGGAACGTCATCTCTGAGGTGGGAGTTGCGGTGGATCCTGAGAAGATCGAGGAAGTAATTGCTTGGGAGCCACCTAGGAGTGTGATAGAGGTGTGGAGTTTCCTAGGTCTGGCTGGATACTATTGGACATTTGTGCCAGACTTCTCCAGAGTTGTATCACCTCTTTTAGCTTTGATGAAGAAGGGGAAACCCTTCATGTGGTCAGATAGATGTTAGCAGAGCTTCCAGGAGCTGAGACAGAGATTGACCAGTGCACCCATCTTGAGGCTACCAGAGGAGGGCGTAGGGTACGTAGTTTAATGAGATGAATTAGGGACCAGAATTGGGTGTGTCTTGATGCAGGAGTGGGTGGTGATAACATACAGTTCACAATATTTGAGGCAACACGAGCAGAACTACGCTACCCATGACCTGGAGTTAGCAGCAGTAGTCTTCATCTTGAAGATGTGGCGGCACTATCTGATGGGGGAGCATTTTACAGTCTATTCTGACCACCAGAGTCTCAGGTACATCTTCTGGAAGAAGGACCTGAACCTGAGACAACATCGATGGCTCAAGTTCCTCCAGGACTATGACTTTGAGATAGTCTATACTCCTAGTAAGGGGAACGTAGTAGCTGATACTCTCAGCAGGAGAACGAGCATTCAACTACTTGGATAGGCGACTGAGAATCTATCCGCGTTACAGATATCCTTCGTGGATAGATATGGAGCAGCCTTTCTACAGTTACTCCTCCACTACTTCAGCGGGTCAGAGAGGCATAGCGTGGGGGCGTTGACTATGAGGCACGACGTGCATAGATATCCACAGGACATGCACCTGATGGATTTTCTGTAGGAGGAGAGCACACCATCCTCTTTAGGGGACGTACCATGGTACCCGTTTCATTACAAGAGGAGGTGCTGAGGGAGTTTCACATTTCCCCTCTAGCGGTACATCCATGAGTAGCGAAGATGTACCAAGATCTCAGACGATAGCACTGGTGTACAGGTATGAAGAAGGTTGTGGAAGAGTTCGTTTCACGATGCCTCACTTGCTAGTAGGTGAAGGCGGAGCACCAGGTATCGGCAGGCTTGGTTCAGCCCTTAGAAGTCCCGGAGTGGAAGTGGGACAAGGTATCCATGGATTTCATGATGGGTCTTCCACGTACTTCCAGAGGAAACGACTCCATCTGGGTGATCGTAGACCAACTCACCAAGTTGACCCACTTCCTACCAATCAGAGAGTATGGCTCAGTAGAGATCTTGGTACGCCTCTACGTTCAGGAGATCATACGGCTTCATGGTGTGCCATAATCTATAATCTCCTATCGAGATGATCACTTTACTTCCTGGCTTTGGAAGGGGTTGCATGAGGTATTTGGGACGCAGCTACGCCTGAGCACTACCTTTCATCCTCAGACGGATGGCCAGATAGAGATGACCATTCAGACTCTTGAGGACATGCTCCGTGCATGTGTCCTCGACTTTGGCCGTAGTTGGGAGGATCACATACCCTTGGTGGAGTTTGCGTACAACAACAGTTACCACTCCACCATCGGGATGGCACCAAACGAGGCACTGTACGACTGGCCATACAGATCACCTATGTGCTGGACTGACCCTAGGGAGTCATCACTTGTAGGACCAGAGATAGTCTAGGCTACAATGGAGAAGGTACAGATCATCAAGGAGCGGATGAGGACTACACAAAACAGACAGAAGTCTTATGCTGATAGGAGATGGAGACCACTGGAGTTTGAGGATGGAGACCATGTCTTCTTACGGGTCTCACCTCGACGTTGATTATGAATATTTGGCTGGGGTGGCAAGTTATCTCCGCGCTTCATCGTACCATTCCAAGTCCTCAGCAGGGTAGGCGAGGTGGCTTACCAAATGGCTCTTCCACCTCAGTTGCACCGGGTACACGACGTCTTCCACGTATCTCAGCTGAGGAGATACGTACACGACCTGACACATATCATCGACCACAAGGAGATAGAAATCAATGACGGAGCAAAATTTGCAGAGGTCTCGGTGGAGATTGAGGATCGACAGGAGTGGGTCCTACGTGGATGGTCGATTCCTCTCGTGTGCATTTGGTGGCAGCACAGGAACCTTTAGGAGAGCACGTGGGAGCGGGAGGCCCAGATGCGATCTCAGTAACCTCATTTGTTTCTCTAGTTTATGTTGTAGCTTTACGGGGGCGTAAATCCCTGAGGTGGGAGTAATGTAAAGACCCGAAAATTTCAAGGAAATTTTTTTCTTAAATACTTTGGAATTTTATGAGTCTGTGGCTTCTAACGGCACTTGATTCCGAGGCCCGGTGTGCCCGGAATCAATTTCCAAAGTTTAGCTCAGGTGCGTTCAGTAAACAAACGAGCGATTTTTTCTATGTTTTGAACCGGTGCTCGGAATTGAAATCCGAAGGCACCGATGAACTCGCAACACCGGTAATTGCTTAAGGGGAACTTTATCGTAGATGTGTTTGCACGGGAGGATAAGTTAAAAATTTGTGGATTAAATAAGAAGTGAATAAAATTGTGGAACAATTTTATTTTATATCTAATGTGGTTATATACTACATGGGGAAGTTGGGGTGGGACCCATAAGCACGTAACTACCCATGTGATGATATTTGTGAGGTGGGGCCCACATGAGCCCCAACCTTTCACATTCCCTAAACTCCTTTTAAACCCCCTTCTTAATTGTTAACTCCCCTTTAATTGAGTAACTCTTCCTCTCCCCTCTCTCCCTCTTTAATTCTTGCCAACACACACCTTAATTAATTGATTGAACCTCTTCAATTAAATTAATTAAGTGTTTGAATTTTAAATTTTGAATGCATGGAAAGATTAAATAAAATAAAGAGAAGCCTTATTTTATTTGGGTTGGAAATTGTTGTATGAGGAGGAATTGGGAGAACTCTAGAGTTTTTGAAGAACTTCATCCTCAATGAAGGACGGTTCTTCTCTGACGAAGAACATCGTCACTTCAACGTAGAACAACTCGACAACCACAGTTCTCCGTCATCTTCTTTCTTCACGACAAAGGAGACACCGACGTGGGGAATTCGCCAACGACGACGCGCCTTATATTTTCTCTTCTCCACGACAAGAGAGGGAACACCATTTCTTCCTCGGGCACACTTCGAAGATGACCACAAATCCTCACCTCGAGACGTCGTATTCCACAACACCGACGTTCGGCATCAATTGTTGAGGTAGGATGAATTGTTCCAATTTTATTTGAATAAAATTGTTCATTGTGCTTCGTGAAACCTTGTTCATTTTCGGATGATTGTTACCACCTAATGTGGAGGGAGCGGGCCGAACAAACATGGCCCGATGACCCTCGGTCATTTCTTGATCTTTTTGGAATTGGTGACCGAAGGTGGAGGAAGCACGGCGCCGTCGCGCCCTTCCGGGAACGCGGCGGAGGAAGCCGACACCGACACGCCGACCGTGTGGGAGGAACCGCGGCCCGCATCGCGGGCCGCTTCGGCTGAAGAACCGGCTGGCCCGTCGGCCGGCCGGGCGGAGCTGGACCACGACGCCAGAAGGGCACCACGCTAAAGAAATCCGCGGCCCACCGTGCAGGCCGCGTGCGCCTGAAGGCCGAAGGGTTTGGGAAATGAAGTGTTTCTTGGCGCCGCCAGTTCGGAAAACCGGGGGGCCGCGCCCCCATAGAAACCACTCAGCCTTTGGGCCGAGCCACTCGGCCTGTCGGGCTGCGCGCCCAGCCGGGACGCGCCCCTTCGGGCCGGGCCGCGCCACTTCGGGCCGGGCCGCGCCCCTTCGGGCCAGGCCGCGCCCCTTCGGGCCGGACCGTGCCCTTCGGGCCGAGCAACATTTTTCCTTCGAACTGGTCCGACACCCCTGTCGGGTCGGACCCGTCAAACTGGGTTAACTCGACCCGTCGGACCACTGGGCTAAATGGGTCGGGCCCGTTATTCACTTAAATGTGAATAACTTAAAGACCACACGTCCGATCGACATGCCGTCTTCGGCACTTGGACTCTTTAAATGAGACGGTCCTTTTGCGTTACTCTAAGTGAGTTTTGGACAGCTTCAGTAAATGTCCGGGTTTGGAACGAGCATATTTCCAACTGGGCCCCTAGAACGGAAAAGCCAATATCTCTCAGACCGTGCATCCGTTTGACGTGCCTTATATCATGTTGGGTTCCTTTTGATGAGACGGAACTTCAGGATACATCAACTTTGGACTTCATGATAGTTGATGTATCGACCCCTTTTACTCATTGAGCAGACCCTCCCAGAATCCAGTACGTTGTGTGCAGGAACCCTAGAGCTGGATGCGACTGTGGCGACAATGATGATTGTACTTGGATCCTTCGTTGGTTCGACAACGAGGACGACTATACTTGGATCCTCTTTGGGTTCGGCAGCGATGACGACTATACTTGGATCCTACGTGGGTTAGGCAGCGATGGTTATTGTACTTGGATCCTATGTGGGTTCGGAAACGACGACTTCTATACTTGGATCCTACGTGGGTTCGATAGAGGAGATGATTCAGAGGCTACATCTAATCATCTCCACCCCTCTTTGTGAGTAGTATACCTGTGCGAGCAGAGTCTTGTCTTTCAATCATTATCATTGGTATGATTGACTTCTTTCTTTTGTGGACTGGTTGTGCTTGGACTCGGATGTTGGAGCCGTACTGAGATTGATGACTTAGGTATATGTATGGGCATATACCTAAGTAGAGTTAGTTGATACTTCGTGTTTGTATCTTTCCTTTGTGGTTTATCCTTTGAGGATTCTGGGAGACCTTCGGGGGTCTCGGGGTTCCTACTGAGTATCATTATACTCACCCCTGCACGAGAATTGCCCGTACTACATTGTGTTGGTTGTAGATGACAGACATCACTGACCGTGGTTGATGCTTGTGGAGATGGATGAAATCCGGAGGTGGACCACCTGGTGGGACGTACACGGAGCGGACGAACGGACCCAAGGTACCGATGAGACTATCTGTACCCACCCTTCAGGTGGGATTCCCGGAGGACGACTTAGTGGTTGCTTCTTACTTTACAGATGTTGTACTTCCTTTCTCAGTTGTACTGTACTTTCAGTTGGGTTTGTATTCTGGCCCATTTACTTTCCATCACTTACTTTTGTACTCAGTTTTACTTAGTTCTTACTTCACTTGCGTACTCTATTGTGTATGTTTACTTATATAAAGGCAATGCCTTCCCTTTTTTTTTCAGGATTTATGCCTTTGGTGCTAGTCGCCAGCCCCTAGCCTATGGAAGGTGGGCTTGGGGTAGTCACGACATGAGCCCCAAGGATGGGTCGTGACAAAATTATTATTTTTAGTCATATCTTTAATACATAATCATATTTTTCTTAAAAAACAAACTTGTTGAAAAACCATTTTTTCATCGTGTCTGAGGGTTTAATGTTAAGTTAAGTTTTTTCAATTATGTGATTTTAATTTGGTAAAATGGATTAAATATTTTGAATAAGAATAATATATATATTATATAATAAGTTTAACTTAAATTTTTAGCATAATTAATAGTGAAAATGGAAAAAATTAATTACCACGGTTAAGGTGAAAATAGGTTTGCAATGGGGTTAAACTAAAAATATAAGGATTAAAATGATATAAAAACTTATATAAAATACATTTGATGGAAATATTTCTACCTTATAATGTCTATTTCATGATAAGGGTCCATTTTGGAGTCTTGTGTCATGTGAAAAACATGGGTACACCTTTTTCTTTTAAAAAATAACAGGTGTTCGATTCACCTCACTTATAGAAGGCCACCCATATACTCTTTTATTCACACCATAAAATCCATTTGAATTGTCCAAGACCTTAACAAATATCTTTATAAATTACCTAAAAATGACCAAGATACCTTATATTTATCATAAACCCATCATAAAAAGTCTTTTGGTGCTTACTTAAGAATATTTTCTGAAGAAGGGGTATCGTGTTTAACTATGCACTTATATTTTATTTATTCCTCCATATCCTTAAAATATTATTAATTTATTATTATATAATAAAAAAAGTATCTATAATATAATTATATGTTATTATTTTACTATAATAACCTGAATTTATATTGTATTCCATCAAATTAGATACAAAATCATCATTCGTGTGTACAACGAACAACCTCATCACGAACTGATGCTATTCGTTTTCCATCATCACCTCTCATGGATTGTTATACTTATGGATTTAAAGTGTGTATATATATATATGATATTTTAATATATTTATAGTTATTGATTTATGACATCACATATTCCTTCTTAATTTCATTCCATGTGGGATACGATAATGTCACTCGTGTGTACAATGGACTACCACCTCACAAAGCGATATTATTCATTTTTTTACTAATGATTTACATAGAAGGAAATAAAGATCAAGTTAATGAATATATGTTATATAAATGAAATAAATATTATATTTATGTTATATTTATCATTATAAAAATATAATATATCATTTTTTTCTCACACTGAAAAATGATAACGTCATTCGTGCGTACGTGTGGACTACTGCCTCAACGAAGTGATTTGACTTTTTTTCATCACTAAATCACATGGATTATATATATAAGTATATTTAAAGAAAAAAATATTATATTAATGATATTATTATAATTATTTAAAGATAAAATAATATATAACTTCTTTCTATAATGATCATTGAAAAATGGAAACTTTACTCATGCGCACGTACAACCTACAATCTGTATTATCGTAACACAATTCATTTTTCATTACCATCATTCTTGACTGGATTTAAAAAGTACAATTGATTTATAAATATTATAATTATAAAATTATTATTATTCTATATATGTTGAAATAATGACCACTTTGACCATATTCAATCTACCAAATTCATTTTTGGACATACATGCCAAATATCATCAAAACATACGATGTAGACATAATTGATTAAGTAATTGTATATAACATGGTAATAAGTGAAATAAATGGAATAATAAACTAGAAAAAGTTTCTTAGAAATAAAATAATTTACATAATTTTATTATTCAATATGATAAAGAACAAGAAAGATGAATCATGCTTGAGGTAAGGAACATCATCTCAATTTCCATTACTTGAGGCATATTCTGATGTTATGCACCTATAATATTTTATGAGGTGTATATGCAACCCCTTTGAAATTTTATACCATGAATATATCTATTATCACAATATTTAATGTTTTTTTATTGTTATTATTTTATGGGGCTTATGATTCAAATGTTTCGAAAGTGATAAGAGCCTTTTATTTAAAAAATATTGTTTTAATGTTTTCATTCAAAAACACTTTCTATTCCATGTCCATATTTTTAAAACGATTTTATGAATTTAATTACATGGAAATGATAATTTTATAAAGGTAATTTTATTATTATTATTTTCAATTTTTTCAAAAAAGGAATCTTTGTATGAAATATTTGACTTTCTTTACAAACAAAAAAGAAATGTTCTATTTTAACATGTACAATGACAAATTGTTTTCCCATTTCCATAACCATTATTTAAATTTTGGATTACTTTTATAAAATTTCATGTTATATTAAAATAAAAACCTTATTTTCCCTTTCATGAGTATTTTGCTATTGAAAATGGGGTTTAAAAGAAAATGGTATTTTGGTATTGACAATGGTTTTTTAAAAGAAATGAATATTTTGATATTGGAAAAGTTTTTCAAACATGATTAAAAGATTTTTTAAAGGTTTTTATGATGAAAATAAAATATTTAATGATTTATGATTATTTTATGGTTCTCAAGAATTGTTTATGATGGTGGGTGGTTCCATTATAAACCAATGATGGATGGTTACATTATAAAATAATGATGGGTGGTTCCATTATAAACCAAGGATGGGTGGTTATGTTATTAACCAAGGATGGGTGGTTCTGTGATAAACCAAGGATGGTTAGTTCCATGATAAACCAAGGATGAATGGGTCAATGATATCCCTACAATGAATTGGGTACTTCAAAGATGGAATTTGGGCATAGTAGTTATTCCATTTATAATAGTGATATGACTGATGATGTCCCAAGTTAACTACATGATTTATATATTCTCTCCACATGTTTTAAATGATATATTTGTGAAAAAAGTTTGTGTGATTTCATGTGAAAAATATTTATTGCATTTTTCTCAAAGAAATTTGAGATAAAGGTAAACATTTCTTGGGTTTTCATGTTTTTCAGTGGACTAAAGAACATATTATTTTTATGTCCTTTATTAAGGTTTTTGTGTTCATACAATGTTTTAATTTTTTTTCCAAAAATTTTTAAAGATGGGTAAGGGAAAGGAATAGGTAAATTTGAAAATCATGAATATTTTTTATGTAAATAAATATTTTTTTATTTATAAATATTTATATTACGGAAAAAATGGGTACTGATCAAAAGTCTCAACTTTATATATATATATATGGTTTTGTAATGTAGGATTTATGACCTAATTCTATAAAACTATAAACATGATAAGATCATAAAAGGAAAGAAAATGATTTCTTGAATTAAAACTCAAGATTATGTAATGTTTAAATCTGGGTACTTATATCTGATATGATTACATTTTTGAAAAATGATAAAGACATTATCTATGATATGATTACGGGTGAGAAATATAAAAAAGATTATATTGACAAAATGACAATGAAATATGAAAATGAACTTCTTGATTATCCAAAACGATTTCAGAAGTTAAAGAGTCACATAGAGACATCATTATATGCTGGTTGTATTAAATATACATCATTATTAGCCATATTGAAGCTATATAATGTGAAATATGGAAATAGATGGAGTGGAACAAGCTTTATCGAACTAATTTTTATCTTGAATGATATTACAACAGAAGATAACGAGTTTACTTTCGAAACATATGATTCTAAATGAATGCTATGTTAAATGTAAATGATATCTAAAAGAATACATGTCTATCAAAATGATCGTATACTATTTCATATGGACCATGAATCACTTAAAAAATGCCAAATGTTTTGAAAATTTCAATATAAAAAAGATAAATCAAGTCCTATTAATGTTATAAAACACATTCCAACCATTCCAAGGTTTAAGAACCTATATAGAAGGGATGAAACTGCAAGAAAATTTATGTGTCATGGAGATATAAGAAATAAATATGGGAAACTCTACCTCCCATAATACTTTCTTTAGTAGAAGTAAATTGATCACGAGTATCCTAAATTTGGAAGTGATTAAACATTATAAAATATTTCACTTTTTCTAATGGGGGCATATCTATCGGTAAAAGTGCATTTTCTATTGGTAAAACGTTTTACCAACATATATTTCCCTATCACTAAACTATCGGTAAAAAATCTACTGCTAAATGTTTTTGAGACATATAAAATAGTTCTGTTGTATTTATAATAATACCAATAGATATTATATATGTTGGTTAAAGTATTTAGAAATAGGTTCTAGTGAAAATTGTTTCTATTGGTAATAATATTACCAATATATAATATATATTTATTTATAAATTACAATTGAATAAAAATTATAAATTTTTATTGCTAGTGAAATTTTATATTATATTTATTAATTTATCATATATAATACATCAACTTTAATTATTAAACTAAATATGATTCAAAAATAATAATTATATTACTAATGAAATTCATTATACAAAAACACTGGACACTAAATAGGATCCCCCGCCCCAAACACATGATGGATCCCCCCAAATAGGATCCAACACCCCAACCCCCCAACGACTTAGTACCAGCCCCATCCCCAGCTCTAGCGAGTCAACTCCAAAACCAGTAGCTCCAGCACATCACCACCACCCAGGAATCCCACCAATATGTTTATTAATGGTAATCCTCTAACACCCAAACATTTTTCACCATAGTATAAGAATATTTTCTCCTGATGAGCTGGAATTAAATATGTTACATCACCTCCATGTAGTCCACTAGAAGAAACAAATCATGTTAACTATAGTACCAGTGATGAACCTCTAGTCGGTGCTATTTTTTCTAAAAGGTTGGGGCTGAAGCCTCATTTTATTATTAAATAAAATCAAATACCTATTTTTATTTGGGAAAAGGGAGACACATTACATAAACTGAAGGCCCAGGGGCATGGAATCCCATGTTTTGGACCAAAGGGCCCTTCGGTAAATAGTACTCCTATAGTACCCATACTGCTATAGTACCTGCTACAGTACTGTCACCGCTATAGTTTCTGCTCTAGTACCTCCACCTCTACAGTGTCAATGCTGCTACAGTTCCTCCACTACTACAGTACTGCTACAGTACCCCCTGCTACAGTGCTTCTACAATACTTGGGAATTTTGTCCCTACCCAAAATCAATCCTGGGACTTTAGGATTCCAAGAAAGAGCCTTTACTACTTGGGTACATACTCGTTGGATCAACTCACTGCTATGAAACACCCTTTAACTCCAAGATCTACACCACACACAACTAGAAGCGTACCCACAAGTTAGTGAAAAATATCTGCATTAATTGAAATTAAAATAAAAATGAATGAAATCATAAGAAAAATATCACAGAGTTCACCTAAGGTAGCCCCTAAAATTACAAAGCATTTTAATAAAAAACCCCTTCCTTTAAATAATATACACGTTAGACATCTTATTCAATTGATATCATGAAAAAATCATTTTAAAAGTTCATTTGGGTATGGGAAATATTTAATCTCCTGTGAACTCAAGAGACAAAACATGGACATAATTCTCTTTAAAAAATTCATCTATGAATAAAACAATTGAAAAAATAATCATACATAATATATTAAATCAAATTGTAATATAATTTATCTATACTAAAAAACAAATGAAATTGTAATAAAAAATCAAAAAAAAAAATTCTTTACTATTTAGTAAGGGAATTAGTCTAATTTGAAAGCATTGCCACTTACCAATTTGAATAAATCGAAAATAAAATGACCATATTCTAAATAAAATAAGGGGATATCAGCATTTTTTTTATAAGAAAAACTCTCATAGTTGTGATGTAACTTTCCAAATAAACGGGACACTCCTGATCTAGTACCAATAAGGGTCGTGAATGCAACCATTATGAAGGTCAACTTAATTGATGTCAGAAGAAATTCAAAGGGAAACAACTAAGTAATGATGAAAACAGGATGACACCCTCATCTATTATAGGAATAAAAAATAGAATAGAACATGAAAGAACATAATGTCAAACAATAAGAAGAACCAAAGGGATAAAAGAATAGAGATCCTTCCTATAAAACCCTATAACATACCAAAATTACTAATTCCCTAGATGACACTAACAAACACTAACAAACAATAAATATAAATAAACACTAAAGGTTAATAAAATTCATTTTCTCTTAATATGAAGTGTGAATAGAAAATCCACCAATCACCACTAAATAAAAATCCATTTATTCACCTATATGATACTAAAAAACAGTAAAGATAAATAAAATGATTTTACCTAGGATTTAATATTAAGTGTGAAGAGAAAATCCACCAATCACCACCGATTTCTTCACATCCAGATACTATCCAAATTTTATATTCTATTGTTAGCATAAATCTCTTCCCCTTGTAATAATGAGTCGAAAGAAACTCATTAAATGGAAGATCACTAGTAAATATCATCGAACATGGAACTTGGAAAATAAACCAAAAAGGATTACTAGATAGTAGAACACACATAATTAAAATATTTAAAACATGATAGTCATATCAGTAAGTGAAGAGAAAATAGACCAAAGAACATAGAGCCAGGAATTCAAACTCTGGTAAAAAATAATCTTTTCTTTTTCTTCAAAAATAAATTGAAGAAAAAGAAAAAATCATTTGATTCATAATAGGATAGTCCAAATCACTGATCTTTTAAATCCCAAAATCAAAGAGAATTTGATTGAATTCTGTATCAAGAAATATTTTTTATGCTTTTAAATCATTGTATATGATGTGAAGGTTTACTTTATCATGCATGTATTGGATCCCTTTTGATGGGCACTCAATAAATTTTTATCCAGGTATTCTTCAATTAAGAAGTTTTCAAGGCTATTTTTATGTGATTTATGAATAGAAAATGAAGATACAGACCAAGTGCATGATCATATAAAAACCACTATGCATGTATTCATAGGTGAGAATCCAATGATCACTATTAGTGAAATAAACTAAATTTCTTAAAAGGTTGTGATGGTGAAAACAGATAACCATGAAGACATCATATAAGAATTCCATGTTCCCTAGGAATACATTATTTTCAAGAATCCAAACAAAAATGTTGTGATGGATTAGATTAAAAAATTTTCTTTACAGTCACATAAAATAACCATAATCTCTTGATTTCCCTTCATCCTAGTATTAAAACATTAACTACATTGCATCATTTAGACCCTGAGCACTCAACATGAACACTGATTTATTATGTTTCTTATTTTTCATTATCTTTTAATGACCATGACTATATTTGTATTTAGAAAATAAAATGATTGAAAATATTTCATAAACTTTAATGTTTATTTCCAACATGACATGAATTCTCAAGGAATATGTAGTAAAATAAATGTGTGTGTTATGTCACAACACATACATTTAATATTTTTATGTTAATTGAAATAATTATAGTGTTAAGAAAATATATTTAAAACAATTTCCTTATTATAGACTTTTTATAGAAACACTTTCACTATATTTTAATATGAACTGGAATATATTAGTGGAATTAATATAATGAATTAGACATAAATAAAGAAATATATTCTCCAAAGAATAAATAAATGCATGATCTAGATAATTTAGAAAACATTCTGAATTTTATACCTTAAATGAAGATTGTCCCACCATCCTTTCTTCTATTTTAGACAGTCATCTTGAATCATAGATGACATTTATTAACAACACAACAAGAATAAGTCAATTAGGTTTTTCTTTCTTGATAAACACACGGGATGGAAACAAATTTATGGATGAAGATAATAAGAAGAAAAGACTCACCAGAAAGTGAAATGGACAATGGTCAACAACACGCGGAACCTGGAGGAGGAGGAGGAGAGGGAGAGGGAGGGAGGATAATGGATGAATGGATAACATTTTGTAGATAGAATAATTGGCTTGATTTTGAAGGGGAAGGGAGTGTGCGGGTGTGAGGGGAAGGGGAGTGAGCGAAGGAGGGAGGTATTAGGGATTATTTGGCTTGGATCACTCTCGATATTGAATATAATGGGGGATGGAGGTGAGGGATAAATGACAGAGGCATCACTTTGGTGAGGGACGGGGAAACACTACGGTGAGGGACAAGGTGACACTATGGTGAGGGATAGGGTGACACTGCAGCAAGGGATAGGGAGTGGGGGGGGGGGGTGCAGTGGGAATAAAATGATAGTGGGGAATGTGGGTTGTGTGGATGATGGGTGGAAAGGACCACGGTGGGGGTGTCCTGCGACGGTCGGGGTGAAAAAATAAATTTATATATAATTTATATAAAAAATATATATTGTATAATAAGTATGTTTATATATATATAATCAGTAAATATTATTAATTTATTGATATTTTAATTAATCATATGTTTTTATAATAAAAATAATATGTTCATAATGGGTAATATATATATATATCTATATAGTAATTTTTTAGTAAAATATTTTATATTATTGAATAATTTATTTCAATTCATATTTTTTATGGAATTTTTTTTTTGGTAATAATAATTAATAAAAATATATTTATTTAATGATAAATAAATTGTTGGTATTATTATGATGAGGTAATATATTTAAATGTTGGAAAGGTATTTGTTGGTAGAAAACTATTTGTGCCTATAGTTAATATCTTTAGAAATAAATATATGTTAGAATTAATAATTTTTACCTATATATATATATATATATTATATGTTGGTAATTTTTAGTTAGTAAAATTCATTTTTTATAGTGAAAGAAACCTTCATATTTTTTACTATCTACAGATGGAGTAAATCCTTTTGGTTTATAAAGTTTCACTCATATTACATAGCCGATTATGTTGGTAAATTATAAATTTCCATCATGGTTATTCATATAGAAAAAACATATTATGTTGTATCTATTTATATCAGGACCAAAATGGCAGGGTAATGATAATGAGGTTTATTTGGATGTATTCATCAAGATTCAAAATTAATGTGGGATTCAGGTGTTATGTTTTATAATTCTTACAAAAATGAATATTTCACATGAGAGATATATTGTTTGGGATGAAAAATTACTTTCCTACTTATGTAAATTTTTTAGTATATATCATTAAAGGAAATCAATGGTGTCACATTTGTGAAAAAGGTATACACTCAATTTGAATGAAACACTCATTAAAGAATGTGTTTTGAGGACATCACAGATTTCTACATTGATGTCATAAATAATGATCTTGTAAAAAATCATTCAAATGGAATTAATAATAAGGTACAATACTATCTCCACAAATAGGTGATCAAATGTTTTAGAAAGTAAAAGATATGACCACCACTTTTGGTAAACCTTCTTAAAAAAACCTTATGAAAATTAGTTGAAAAAAGAGATGAAACTTTTTTTTGAACTGCTATACTTGAATTGTTTTTATGTTAGAATCTTTGTTGATGTAAATCATGTAGAAAAAATATATGTGATAGTTTCATTGGAACATTATTAAATGCACATGACAAAAAAAATAATCAAATTAAGTCTAGTTTGTACAAGATTGACATGGGGTTATGGGAAGTGTTGGTGTTAGTGAAGTGTGAAATATCATATTTTCCTCATCTAACTGATTACACTCTTTCTAGGAAAGAGAGATATCAGTTTTTCATCTTCCTGAATGTTGTAAAGTTTCCATAGGGGTATTAAAAAAATATCAAGAATATCATGTCAATGTTCTATTTAATGTTAAAGGTACTTTTTTTGACTGAAATGTTAAAGGTACTTTAATCACATGATTTTCATGTTTTTATCCAATATCTAAAGATGATAGTTTACATTTCATTTTCCCTAATAATGTCTATTATACATTAACCAAGCATTGTTTGTTTCAAAGCTATATGTAGTAAATCTATAGACCTGGTGAAAATTCCAACTATAGAAAAGGAAATTGTTGTCATATTATCTAAATTGGAGGTGTTTTTTATAGATTCATTCTTTGATATGATGGTTCAATTGATGGTCTACTTAGTTAGAGATATCCAACTATGTGGTTCTATACATTACTGATGGATGTACCCCATTGAACAATATATGAAGATTTTGAAAAGGTATATTAAAAATCAAAGTCATCCATAAGGTTGTATTATAAAGTTATATATCATTGAGGAAGTCATTGAATTATATACTGACTACCCATATGATGTGGAATGAATTATTCTACTAAAAGCTCATCACATAACATAGGGCCACTTTTGGGTGAAGAAATTTCTAAAATAAATGTTATCACAATTACAATTACAGAGCAGAAACATGCTCACCATTACATTTTACATGAAAGTTTAGAGGTTATTCTATATTTTGAAACCCATAAAGTAATTATTAGGCATTTGAATCCATCATGGGATAAAATGTGGATATAAAATACACATAATTGAGGGATTGTAGGATGGTTTTGGTTCTATATTCTTAAAGAGTTAACTGAAAACCCAAATTCAATTTCATAAAAAAATCAATGGATAGATAGAGGACCATGTCTGCATGTATTATCATATAATAGATATTTAATTAATAGTTATATGTTCTATACAAATGAACATGATAAACATATTACCATGAAAAATAGTGGAGTTACACTTGTGTCTGAATCAATGCATGTATCTGGTTCCTAGGAAATAAATTCAATTTATAAAAATATGTCATACTTAGGAATCATAAAAAAATATGGGAGTTTCATTGTATAATATTCCAAGTGCATATTTTCAATGCATTTGGGTTGATAACGTGAGTGTAGTTAAAATCGATTAATTGGGATTCATGATATGGATTTTAGTAAGGAATGGTACAAGGATGAACAATTCATACTGGAATCATATGCAATATAAGTATTTTATACCTTAGATCCTGTAAAGGTAAAGTGTTCAATTTTTCTATTATTGACCAAAACCAATGAAGGTTTAGATGCCAATCCTACCAAGGATGTCCCTTTCAATAGGACATCACAATCATTTTTTGGTGATCCCAATATAGACAGGGTCTTGTATATGAGAGGATACTAAAATGAGGGGAATTAGATACTTGATATAGGGGTCAAATCCATCCCACCTTTAAATAAAAAATATATTTTAATAATAAGGCTATATATATATATTTTAATATACATTACATTACCTCATATTATTATTTTTTCACTATTATATTTATGTAATCTAAATTAAATTTTCAAACACTTTTATAGATAATGAATTCCTCATATGTCGATGCTCCCAATATTTTGGAACAAAAGGTTTCTAAACATGCCGATTCTACTAATGAAAACATGATGATTCTACCAATGAAGAGGAAAAAAGGTTTATCAACATGCCAATTGTAACACCCCAAACTATTATAGGGTTGAAAGGATAAATGTTACTACCCATTTCAACAAGGAAAATATTTATTTTTGAGAGCCAACCTTATTATAACTCCATAGTTAAGAATATTTTTCTTGGAGTAGTGATCAGGATGGGTGACCTCCTGAGAAATTTCCTAGGGTCAGTGTGAGTGGGGAAAAAGAACACTAAAAAGGTGTTGGACTATGGGAACATTCATTAGTTTAATAAACTATTCGTCTATGTGGGTGGGACCTAGGGAGGAGACCATGTGTCTTCGGGGAAATTGGGGGTGCCTGGAAGGCTAAGAATAGACAACCATGTTAAGGTGGGGTGTCTATACTATAAGTGAGGCCCAATTGTTGCACTAGTATACAAGGAGAAACCCAACCTTAAGTGTAGTGTTACTTCCTAAGTTGAGATGTAGGGTCCAAAATGAGGACTTTGTACTCTAAGGGGGGGGGGGGGGGTGAATGTAACACCCCATGATGTTAAAGGGTTATAAGCATAACTGTCACTACCCATGTCAAAAAGGTGAAACTTTATTTTCAAGAGCCTAAAAAAATAGAACTACATAATTATCTATTCTTGGGATGGAGTATTGATCAGGATAGGTTACCTCCTAGGAAATTTTCTAGGGTGTGTGTGAGTGAGTAAAAAGCACATTGAAATAACAAGTGTTGGCCTATGATGATAGTCATTAGTCTAATAACCCATTTGGAAATGTGGCTACCCCCCCCCCTAGGGAGGGGACCACATATCTGTGAGGAAATTGGTGGTGCCTGGTGGGCTAGGGATTGACGTCCATGTTAATATGGGGTGTCTGTGACATCAGAAGGGACCAATTGTTTCATCGATTCTACTAATATCAAGAAAAAAATCTTGATGATATTGAATCCAAGGAAATGGTAGAAGGTGAAAAATAAATGTCTTAGAAAAAATATAAGAATCTTTGCATGATAATGTTGACTAATATTATTATGGAAAAAAGTAGAGACATCAAGTTAGAGGTGGATGGAATGCACAAGACCATCTAGTTAACCCCGATGAGTCTATTTTCATTAGTTATATTGAGTTCACCACTTGAAATCACATGTCGATGGATGTAGATACATGAATTTTTTTTGTGATCATGGTTAAGACACTAATTTGGGAATAGATATGGGGAACATTATGATATACATTCTTTATTTTACAAATAAAATAAAATAAAATAATAAAACATTGATTTAGTCTTCATTATCTCTTAAAGAGTGTATTTATAGTAGATGACTTCTAAATGAAGTTTTTATTAATGTTTTCTACAAATACTCATAGAGGATTTATGAAAATTCTTATGAATCATCATCCTATGGATGCTTAAGGGAAAGTAAAACCACACCCACCATAGATGTATGCACACATAATAAACCAAGAAACATGGAATGCATTTATTGGTCATCACAAGGAGAAATCATTTTAGGTACATTATGATTGGAAATAAATTACTTGAAAATACATATATTAATCACATTGATTTGTAATTATAAATTTATGAAACAACAATTGAGTGCTGAAAATAAGAAGCATGCTTCAAAACCAATGTACCCCTATCGTAATGCAAGGATGGTGTATGATTCACTTAAAAAATTTGAATGTATTTAAAATAAATAGTTTTACTTTTATGTGGCATGAAACAAAAACATAATTATGTTAATTTGTTTATATATAGTTTGATAAATCAAAATATAAATCCACTTCCATTATAAAATTCCCCAATTTGGAACTCTCTCACGTGACCAGAAAGGTTTAGTTATGAGACCTGAATCACACCACCCTGTACACCAAAGGTTGCTGACTAGCAGCGAGGGTGTGAAATGTATAGTGGGGAGACTATACCCCATGGTATAAAGTGTCATAGTAGTATTAAAAAATAACAATAAAATGAAAATAATCAAAGTAGATACATAGTAGAATACAACAACAAAATCAAACTAAATAATCCAATAAATAATAAGGAATAATATAATGACATGCTAGAATGTAACTAAATTTCATGATATAATGATACAATAAAAATACTTAAAGACTGAAATAAAAGACTCAAAGTCCTGGTTCATGAAGCCCGCGTCGATCTCATCTTTAAACTCCATCCCATCCACAAACAAACACTTAACATCTGGGTCTTTTCCCTTGTCCACAACTGCATCCACATAATATTCTTGTGTAAAAAATGATGGCCCAAATAGGGTATGAGTATAACTCAGTAAGTTAAAACCATCATGTCTAAACAAAACCAGTCTGATAATAATTTAATGAAATAAAGAGATAACTAGATGTATTAATTAATTTAATAATTAATAAAATACAATAATAACCCGATTCATCTATGTGCCAGAATATCTATGAGTATGTCTTAAAACAATTCCAACCACAATAATATAACCAAGGTAAAATAACTTGCTTCAATGCCATGATGGAATATCTTTGAGCATGTCTTATGACCATTCCAACCACAACCATATAACCTTGGTACAATCACCACAATCTAGGTCAAATCCCTATAATCCTTACACCATCTAGGTCAAAGCCCAATAATCAATCCAACATGGGAATGAGAATAGCCCACTCTCTATAAGTATTACAACATGGGACATCAAAGAGCCCACTCAATATTATCATTACAACATATACGTGTGAATGTGATAGGGTAGATCCTGATATATAAACATTACATCATGGAACACAATCCATGTCATAAAACATGGATATCACAATATTACATCACAATTCTCAATGGTTAACTATGAGGATTAACATTTTTATTTCATATGCCACTTTAAATATAATTCAAAATTGATTGAAAATTATATCAACAAGAAATAAGCCACAATTTTGGGATTATATAACAAGAAATCACCATAGGTCACATGTCATGCTAAACATACCTTGACCCATTTTCCAATTAAATTATATTCATGGCTACTCACCCCATGGGCCGAAATAAGCCAGTTAAAATCCATTTGAATCGAAAATACTTTAAGGAATAATTTTATTTGTTTATTTAATTAATTTGGGTGCACACAATGATGGTGTAATCATGATATTTCATAAAAACGACAATTATCAAACTATAGGGTTAAGATCTAGACCCCCTACCTTTAACTGATGATCCAAAAATGCTTCAATTATCCAAAACCCATGATGAAGAAGGTGCTGATGATTACAAAGAGGTACTAGATAAAAACTGATCAAGATAAAAACCAACAATGCAATTGGTCAAAAGATTTCACCGCAACAGATGGAGAAAAAGGAAGAGAAGGAATAAACCTAACCAAAAGGACTTACCAAGGATTTATCACACAAACGGGATGTCCATAAGGGATGTTAGCTCTGCAAAATCACCTAGATAATTCCTTAGAGTCGAGAGGAGAAGATATTAATATGAAAAAATGATAATTCAACCTCATAGCATGTTTAAAATAGCATATCAGGCATTCATACATTGTGTAAGGTGATTATAGGTTGTGTAAATATTTTTAATTGAATTCGTCAAAAAACCCATCTCCTCAGATTTATTTTATTAAAACTCTCTAACAATTACATGACTTATAATCCCATTAAATTATGTGTAAATGATATACAATTTATTTTCATCCCATTTTCCCTTTAAACAAACTGAACCTATTTTAAAGCATCTCAAATCACCAAAAAATCATGAAACAATTAAACATTCATACCCAGACTCCATTAATTCAAACAATCATAAATCCCCAAACTTAGGTAATTTTTTCCAAAAAATCCTTCCTCATGGATACTCTCTAGTATTTCTCAAGTTCTCTTGCTACCCAAGAATGAATTTATTCAAACGACATACTCTTATAATGAAAACACAACTAGAATAAAATATTAATGAAAACTTATAGAGAGACGTACCTATAAAAATATAGGATATTAAAACCTCCCCACCTTATAACATCTTATCCCCGAGCTAATCCAATCGTCACTATGAGGTCTCAGTAAATAAGTCTGACCACTGTGTTTGCATATCAGACTCTATCTCCTAGGCCTCCTCCTAAACTCAGCCATGTTTCCACTTCACCCAAACCAACAATATAGTCCTACCATAAAGATATTTCTCACTACGATCCACGTCCCATTTCAGATTCTCCTCAAAGGAAACACCATCAAAAATCTCTACATTTTCTACTTTTATCACATGGGAAGGTTCTAGATGATATATCTATAGATGTGACATGTATGATACGTCTTTCATGTCACTATAGAGCTTTAGAAGGGATAAAAAATATGCTATTGGACTGAACCTTACAACTATTTCAAATGGTCTGACAAACTTGGGTGATAACTTTCCCTATTTCCCGAAATGGTGTTTCCCTTGCCTAGGAAACACCCGAAGGAAAACATGTTGACCAACCTCGAATTATAGAGGTCATCTCTGATGGTAAGCATATGATTTCTGCCTACTCTGTGCAATTGCAAACCACTTTCTGATCAACTAAACCTATTCATATGTCTCCTACAAAAGACTAGGATCAATAAGTGATGAATCAACTACCTCCATCCAAAAAAGTATAAAACAACATGACCTTCCATACAAAGCCTCAAAATGTTCCATTTGGATCGATGCCTGTAATATATTATTATACGCAAACTCCATATGTGTCCTTTTCTACTCCCATGAACAACCAAAATCCAAAACAGAAGCTCATAAAAAATCTTCCAGAACCTAAATAGTTTGTCTAGATTAACCACCAAACTATGGATGATGGGGATTTCTTAAAATAACTCATGATACTAGGGATTTATGAATATCCTTCTAGAAACACAATGTAAAATGAGGATCTCTATCTAAAACGATACTCCTCAGAACACCATGCAACCAAACCACCTCACACATATAAAGATTACCCAGATCCTCAACTATAAAGGTTTTACTAATAGGTAAGAAGCGGGCTACCTTAGTTAGTGGATACAAAAAAAACTATACAAAATCATTCTTTTAGGTCATACTGGGTAGTCCTGTTACAAAATCCATTGTGACATCATTCTATTTCTACTCAAAAATGGGTAATGGATGCAAAAGCCTAGCTGATCTCTGATGATCATCTTTCACCTGCTGACAAGTGAAGAATCTAGACACATATCTTTACACATTATTATTATTTCCTGAACATTAGTACATTCTATGGAGATCATGATACATATTTTTTAAATCAGGATGCATCGCCCATCTAGAAGCATGAAACTCTCTCATAAACTCCTCGCACAAGCTCGTAGGAACCCATACTCAGCCATTGAAAAGGAGATAATTTCAACTACTGAGAGCCCATATTGATGGTGTCTCCCCACAATATTATTTGTCTCTCAGAAATGATCCCTCCATATCAAACAACTACTCGGTCTTAATCTGGTCCAAAAGAATAGGTATAATAGGTGTCGAAGTCAGAGTTATCCGCCCCTGTTGATGCTCCTTTCGTCACAGAATCTAAAGATCGGAAAAGGGGAATATCTGAGCAAAAAGTGATTCAACCTTTGAAGAAAAATATCAAAAAAATCGACAAAGGCATGAACAAGGGATCAAAAGCACATATTCCACGCAAGTTCTATCACTGTCGCGCAAGTCCACTTGCACGACGCATTATGGTCACGCAAGTGACTTGCGCGACCTAAGTGATAACCGCCCGGTAACCGCCCGTGGTCTTCTCCTGCCTATAAATAGACCCTGTGGGCCCCCATTCGTGAGGATTTTTTTTCCAGAAACCCATATTTGAGCTCTCGGCGCCCTAGTCTCTTCTCAAAGCTTCCGGAACAATTCTAAGGTAATTTCTTACCTAGAACGGAAGATCTAAAGAGGGAGAGGAAGGCTTAAGTGTTGAAACTCATCAACACTTGCACACCTGAGTGGCCATCCCTTAAGGGAAAAGGTCCACCCTTGCGCGCCGCCTTACTCCTTCATTAGATCTTGCGCACCCTTCTTCTGGAAAAACCTCAAGAGGATTCTAAAGGCTTTAATGAAGAGTCTCTCAAGTATTACCTTGCTGGTTAACCATCGCGAAAGTACACCATGTGTCGCGCCGGCATACCTGCACGACCAGGACTTGCGCACCCACACAGTACCTGCGCGCCTACCAGGACTTGCGCGCCCCTACCTTTTTTGGTGATTTTATTGCCCATTTCACCCCTCTTAAGCCATTACAACTTTCCTATTCAAGATCCAGTCTTCAAGACACTCTTCAAATCCATTTTATGGCATGATTTCTTGATTTGAATTCCTTATCTGAAAGGAATTTTGTGGAATATATCTCAAAACCTAGTGATTTACACATCTTTATGTCACTAAAGATTGAGATTTCATTCATTCAACCTCATCCTTTAAGATGATAGAATCCTTAACCTGGGTCTCCTTTTCAAGAATAATCCTCAGTCATAAGTCCTCTAATATGGGCATACTCTTTAGGAGTAAGCCCCAAGTCCCTTAATTTCTGGGCATCCTCTTAGGAGTAAGCCCCAGATCCCCTAACCTAGGCTTCCTTTTTCAGGAGTAAGCCCCAGTCTCAAGCTTGGGCATCTTCCTTAAGAGTAAGCCCCAATTCTTAAAATTCCCAAATCTGGGAATCCTTTTTAGGAGTAAGACCCAAACCTTAATCCTTAACCTGGGAATCCTTTTCAGGAGTAAGCCCCAGTCTCAAACCTGGGCCTCCTTTTCAGGAATAATCCCCAGTCATAATCCTCATAACCAGTCCTAATTTACCTTTTATCTGGGATTCCTTTTCAGGAGTAAAACCCAATCATAATTCTTCTCCTAATTTGGGAATCCTTTTTAGGAGTAAGCCCCAAGTTAGAGTATACAAAATCTCCATGAAGCACGTATACCTTTATGGACCCTGTTCCTGGATTTCTTCTCTAAAGTAAATCCTAAACCTTCATGTCTCTGGGAAGTCATACATACATAAGCCCCACATTATTTCTTATGATTTCATCTTTCATGGCACAATTGTCTAATTTTTACCAATACCTCTTGTTTCTTACACCGAGCATGACTCACATAAGCTTAGAGTGTAAAAGTAATTGTGACATCCTTCTTTGAGCCATCAATCATAAACATCATACTCCCTTACTCGAACTACTTGGGTTATGATTCCTTTTCTAAACAAAGGATACGTAGGTAGCCCGTCTACGGGTTTGATCCCAACTCTAAAATAATCCATGTCATTCTGAATGACAATAAACTTCAAGTGCCCCACTGAATGGATTTAAAACCAGCATGGTCATCATAATGACCAAGAAACTTCTGTATAAATGTGTCGAAGGGTACCATTGACCTAGAATCTCTAATAAATATAGATGATTCTCTATCGATTAAGAACTTCAAATACATACAAAAGATCCTCTAAATTTCCTACATATTTAATCATTGATTGTCAGATCTGAAGGAAAGCTCATTTTATACTTGGTAATGTAATAAGGATTCATGAACATAACTTAAATCTACAAAGAGAGTCCCAGAGTAGACAATAATTCCCCTAAAAAAGGTGTGATGATTCCGAACTCCCATCCTCTCGACCAATGAAAATTCCTAAGCCTCATCAGTCCAAAAACTAATGAGCACCTACATTTGGAAAGTAGGTCAGAATTGATGTGGAATCATTGGATGTTTCCAGTTCTATGAAGAAACCCATTAGAAACCGATCAAAACGTTTGAACCTCCCATCAAGGCGGTCATCCCCAGATTCCGAGGGAAAAAAATGGTGAACCTGACATGAATCCTTAACCAAATTAAAAATGATGGTTTACCTATTTGTTAGGCCCCTATTTAAACTCAATGAGAGGTCCAACAAGACAGTCAATAACATATGTGCTCATCCAAAAGATGTAGTAGCTGAATTTATCTTGATTACGTCTATCATATCAAACATGCACTCTTTTCCAAGATCTTCTGCATTTCCATAATGGCCGCCCTCAAATTCACACCTGTGAATACTGCTGCTGCAAATGCCACTGCTGCTACTTCTGCTGGATCGTCGTCCGCTCTTAGGACGATATCACCTACTCAGCGTCTTCAAAGATGGGTATCAAACGCACTAGTTAAGGAGTACTGTCAACACGGTACCATACCAACTCTGGAGGCTTCCCGAAAATCCCTCCAAGTAAATAACTCACATCGCTTGTACGGGCAACGATGACCAGTGATCAAGAAACAGGCGGTGCTGACTACTGTCTCCAACTGTTTCGGGTCGTTATCCCCGAAACGCAATCTCCATTTTCTCCCTTATTCTGGGGAGGTGAATGAGCAGGTCCCTCAGGACCTTAATTCAAAAATACAGGACTCCTTCCTGAGGGCCCCCACCAACAATCGCCGCCAGACTCGTGCGGAAGTGCGCCCTCAACATGATGAAGGTACCAACTCCAGGCGTTCGGCTCAGGTTCCTCGAACCCGAGCAAGCAATAGGAACCACTAGAGGTGGAATCCGGTCAACAGTGAGCAGGTTCTCATCTTAGCCATTTCCGGAGAAGTCCACCAACCTAACTTGGTGGAAAGCAACGAGCAGGCACATACACCTGGCCATTTTAATTCCGCTGTCCAGTAGAATCGTCTGGAAGCATCACGCCAATCCCGCCAGGAAATTCCGGCGGAGTACTATAGGTAGGAACATACACCTGTTTATAAATCATCAGCTAGTCAGCAGGCTCTTCTGACTACATATGATGGATCTCGTCAACCACGTTTGGAGAAGTGCAATAACCAGGCACATACACCTGCTAGTTTTAATCAAGCCTACCAACAATCTCACTTGGTAGCATTAGGAGAAGTTAGTCAGAAAGCCCCAACAACAAATAGGAGGCAGACTCAACTCTCTTCCCCCACACTTGAGTACTGTTAGGATTCACTGACAGGAAAAGGAGGACACGAGCAGACACATACACCTGATCCAAGCCCGAAATGAACATATATTCCCGTTTCGGTAGCTGAAGTCACCAAGCATATTCTATCAATGGTGAAAGAGCAGAAGAAAATCCCTGCTCATATTCTGGATGCCTGCCAGGATATTATAACAACTTCAGCGGTATCTCAGGGAAAGAGACATAAATCTATCCCTACCAGTGGAGTGATACATCAACAATTCATTCCAGAACATACGCACACATCTGTTCCAGTCCAAGAGGGTTATGGGGCATACTCTCCCATATCATATAGATGACCAAGTCGGGAACATACACTTGATTTGAGAGGAGATCATCAGCCTAACCTAGCCATCTTTCCTGATCAGGCACATACACCTACTCAGAGTAGCCACTTTCATCAACAAGAGGTTTCCAAGGCGAGTAAGAAGGCGTCTAAGAAAAGGACCCGCCCAGTATAGTCATGAGATCAAGTTCCAATTTGTAACAAGGCCTTGCTCGATGCTAGAGTTCTTGAAACCCTCAGACAATTATCTGTTGGAATTCAAGATTCTACTCCCTCAGTTCCCAATAGTGGTAACATTAATTCCGAAGGTCTTTAACAAACACTTCCTCATGAAGGCTTTATTCATGAAAATTCGGTTGATCTCGAAGTTTCATCTTCAGATGAGATCCACATGAACCGTCTGTGTGGTCAGAAGACCAAGGAGAAAGAGATCTCATCTTTTGCTGTAACCCATTATGGTGGTCCTCCCCATGATGATGAATTTCTCTGCGAATGTCCTCTCCGTAGTAGTGATGCACATTGCCCAGAAAATGCCCCAGTGGAAAACGTAGTGCCGAGAATTCCCTCTTATCTTGAGGCACTTGCAAATGCAAAACCAGTCATGTCTGAAGCTTCATCGCTAGCAGGTGAAATACTTTCTCAACCAGAAGATAGCCCAGGGTGTAGGTCATTCTCCGAACCACCCCTAAGTCATGAATCTTCTAGTTTGATCAATTATTTCTCTACCAATCCTGTTGAATCCAATGAAGCAACAAGGAAGCACCAACTCTGGTCAAATCAGGTAGAAGAATCTTCATTAAATGATAAAGAGTAAATGCTGAACATGAGAAAACAACTGGCGAAAGGTGAGGTGCCAGTTTTGTTTTGGTCTCTGGCTGACTCTCATTATAATATTCCAGAAATGTTGACGGAAGATGAAATTCATGATATTCGTCTCAACATATGGAAAAATCTTTGTCAGTTGAGAAAGTATTATATTATGATGAATATGAAAATCATCTTAAGATAATAGAAGGGTTACAATGTCAGATTGATTTGGCGTCTCTATCAGTCTCTCGATATCCGAAGGATGAAAAGCAGCAGAGAGCCCTTCAATGTTCATACTTTGGCGCACTAAGAATATTGCATCAGTTAATTTCTAATGCCCCATCTGGTATTCGTGTCAGAGGATGGGGTGTTCATGGAGCACTGCATTTCACGGTGCTCTCCAGTCAGTAAAGCCCGCCGAAAATGGTCTCATGCAATGTTATTGCCCATGGCCGGACACAGTCAATGGGCTTTGTTTGTAATCAAAAGCTTGCCCAAGGACATAAACTAATTCCTCTCAAAATCAAGAATACAGAGAACAAGTTGTTGAATTACTCTTGCATCAAGCAAATGAGAATATTGAACATGCCTCTCATTTGGAGCAAGCATGTCACCAAATGACAGAAGTATCGGAAATCATCCAACGGTCTTTTGAATCAGGTGATAAAAGTGGATACAGATTAATGCATACAGCTAATTTCCGGACTAAGGTTCGCAAGATCAGGAGGACTTTCAAGAAAGTCTCAGACATAGCATGTCAAGAACCACCCCAGCTTGCTAGACTGGGGACTCTTTTAAACCAACCCTCGGAATCAACAAATAGGTTCCAAGGAGTTGAGCGAGAACAGCAGGAACATCCCCAGTCCATTGGACTGGGGAATTTTTCAAATCATCGATCCCCTCCTCAGAGAAATTCGGTCTTTTCTTGATTGGGGAAGAAACCTCAAGAGGAACTAAGAGCCAAATTATCAGGAGGTTCCCTCCAAATTACAGTTCATCAAGAAGTTCCTGAGGGATTGAATAAACAAAAGGCAATGTCTCATCAAAGACATGGGAGAAGACAATATCACATAAATGCTGATAGAAGGGATGCAATTAGTTATGCATCGATTAATGTCATCAATGACGTTGTTGCTAATCCACCAGATGAGGCTCACTCAGGGGACTCAGATGAAGAGGTTCCTGCTCAATAAGATGTACGCACCGACACAAATGAAGAAGGTGTGTGTACACGAAGTCAAAGGATTACTCAGAACTTAAGTAATCCTTCGAGTAACCCACTTCCCCCTCTCCAAAAAGGATCCAACAAAGGGAAGGGAAGGGAAAGAACCAGGTTACATATCATTCCTCTGTAGAAGGTCAAATTCGCTCACTAGAGAAGAGGTTTGCACAAAAGGAGGAATAAATGAAGGAATTAAGAAAGTTGAATGAAGAAATACTTCAGAGTAGTCTTCTTCTTAAGCATGCTAGATTCAGTCAGCCAAAGCAATTTGTTGCAGTAACTGAGATGGATCAAGAATATAATCCTCTATTAGTACACCCTCACAGGTCTAATCCTAAGGGTCAAGTGCAACAATAGTTGGCAGTACTACCATCAGTTGCAGCGCCAATCGCCACATCTGTCCAAGCTCCAGTAATTGAACCTACCCAAGTCCAAGTTCAACCGGATGTTTCTCAAAAGTTAATAACTACTATTGAGTCATTAACAGCTCGGTTAGAAACTATGTAAGGGAAGCGTGCACAAGTTCAACCAGAAAAGAAAGTTTACCCTGAATGGGTAGATTCAATTTCTCCTCCATCCAGTTTTGGGAACCCTGTATTCCCTATTTTCAATGGATCAGGCAATCCAGAAAAACATTTGACGCATTACGTGTCTTGTTGCGATCCTATGATGGGAACTCCAGAGCAGCAAGAAGTAGTGAAACTCAGATGCTTCGTGCGAACCTTGCAAGGACCAGCTTTTGTTTGGTATACAAGCTTGCAATCCCGGTCAATTACCGGATGGGAGTATCTTCGCCAAAAATTCCTCCTTCAGTTCCGCTCAACTTTGCCAAAGACAACAGTTTTCGATCTTACAAACTGTAAGCAAAGGGAGAATGAAAGGGTCTCTGATTTCATTGCTCGATGGAAGGGATTAACATATTCCTTGAGTTTAGAACTCCCTCAAAAATAATTGTTGACAATATGTGTGGAAAATCTGCATGACGAATTACGCACGCCGTTAATCCCTGTAAAATACACAGGATGGTTTCGAGACCTTACTTCAATCGCTCAGTAGATTGAAGATTCCCTTATACAGGCTAAGGCTAAATCTCGTGTAATTCCATCAGCTCCAGGAAGGAGAATGGGTAAAGTAGGAACTGCTACAGTTATGCTTAAACAAGCACCTGTACCTATTTCTACCTCAAAACCTTCATCTTCTCGAAGGGATCCACCTTCTAAGTGCCAACAACAAAGGCCTTTTCATCCAGATGATCAAAAATATCAAAGACGAAAACAATTTGAGGATTTGAAGAGCAAAACATACTCTTTCCTAAATGAACAAGTTCCTGGTTATTTCATTTCAGCTCTGGAAAACAATTTGGTTCAATTGCCAATACCCAAGAGGCCAAACAATAAAGGAGATGAAGATCATCCTAATTATTGCCCTTTTCATCAAATTTTGGGGCATCCCATCCAGGAGTGTTTTGTCTTCAAATACCTCCTGCAAAAGATGGTCGACTCGGGACATGTCACATTGAAAGGCTCCTCAGCCCAGGTAGCATGTGTCACTACTACAGTTCCAGAGGAGGAAGATGAATGGTAGGAAGTCAAAAGTAAAAATGCACAAAAGTATGATGATTGGATAGTCAGAAAGACAATCAATCGAACTCATTCTATTTTGCGAACACAAATAAGGAAACCAATTGTGTCTTCTACCATGAATGTTGTGGAAAAACCCTCTTCATCAGAGGGAAAGTCCTCAAAGAAATGGCATGATTCAAAGAAAGAAAAAATAATCAGAATAAGATGAGTATGTGTCAAAGCCTAAATTGTCTTTGACTTTGGCGGACTTCATGCCATCTACTTCAAAGCCATGGGCACCGCCCCACCAAACGACACAACTTAAACAGGCTAATCAGGTTGAGTCTTCATCAGATGAAGAGTTAATCTTTGGTTCTGTTAATATAATTCAATTAACAGATCCATATGCCAGTCGCAGTTTCGATTCCAATGAGCCTGAATTCCCTATATCAAATAAAGGAATCAGAAGAAGTTCCAGGGGCTCAGGATACAGGGGAAGACGTGGATCTTTCAGAAGCCACTATTCCAATTCTACCCCTGCTAGAATTTTGTACGCAGTAGAAACTCGTGGTCGAGCCCTTCAGCGAGCTCAGCAAGAACAAGCAAGTTCTTCCACCAATAGCAAATTCAGTACTGGAACAGTTATTTTGGAAGACCGGTTGAAGGTTCCATCTTCTTCCTCTCAGCAGGTAAATTCATCTAATCGGTCTAATCTTCCAAAACCAGGAATATTGCCAACTCCTATACAAGATGCATCAACTTCCAAAGCATCTGCTTCCAAGGTACCTACTAAACCACATATTCCTATTGGGAAATGCAGACCTATAGATCAAAAGTATGATATATTGAAACACTTGGCCCAAGTACCAGCCACGTTATCAATTCTGGATGCTTTGAATCTATAAAAAGATCTTCAGGAAGCACTCATCGAGGCTTTGTCAAGTCCTCAGGAGTTTGAAACTGAAATTGCTGCAGCTGAAGTCTATCACATAGAGAATAATCTTGCAAAATTCCATGATATAATATCCTTTACTGATGAAGATAAAGATGATGTTGTGCATGAACATATTAGACCATTGTACTTGTCTGGAAAAATCAATGGCGTGGATGTTCGAAGAGTTTTCATTGACAATGGTTCAAGAGTCAACCTCATTCCCATTCGTACACTTCGTCGATTGGGCCTCACGGAATCTGATTTATCTCCCTCCACCATGATGCTACAGGTATATGATAAAAATGAACAAGAACCACTGGGTGAAGTTACACTCAGAACTCAGTTTGGAGATCTTGTATCCAATTCAGATTTCATGGTTGTTGATCAAGACTCAGCCTTCAACATTTTGCTTGGAAGACCCTGGTTACATCAACATGCAGTTATCCCTTCTTCATACCATCAATGTCTCAAATATTGTTTCGATGGTCAAGTTGGGACGTTTTATGGTGATAAGGCCCCGTTCAAGACATGTGAGTCTCAATACATTGAGGCAGAATTCTATCACATGAAGCAAAGGGAGAAATACATAACAAAGGAGATTACCAAAGTTAATGCTCCATATGGTTTGGAAAAAATTCCAGTAAATCTATTTACACATGTGAGTACAAATTATGTGTTGCCTATCAGTCAAATTGACAAGATAGACCCAAATCAAAATACTCTTATGGAAAGATCCATAATGTCAATTACGGGAATTGATCCAGACAACATGAGAGAAATTGGTAATCTACCAAGCAGTGATGAAAGCAAAAATGGTGACGTATTCATTTCATCTGCGGAAATCCAACAAGTCTATGCTTTTCCAATTAGTCCAGAAGAAGTTATAGAAACATCAAAGGTGAACAATGATGCCGATTCTCAATCCATCATTTCCTCTTTATTACCCAAAGAAGACCCTTCATCATCAATCGGGTTGGAAATGGAAGCTTCTTCTTCAAAATGTGCAAATTTTGACATCTCTTCTGATCATGAAAATCCTACTTTGTCATCTACTATGAAAGTAGAAATGGAAGAAATAACACATGATGAAGAAGAAGAGGAAGATCTCAGAGATGCTCCTCTAGCATTTGAAGAGGGTATCTCTACCACTATGGATGAACTTAGAGAAATAAATCTGGGTACAATGGAAGATCCATGCCCCACTTTAATCAGTGTGGCCATGACCCTTTAAGAGCAAGAGATGTATATTTCTTTTCTAAAGAGAAATAGAGATATTTTTTCTTGGAACTATACAGAAATGCCCGGGCTTGATCCTGATGTTGCTACTCATCATTTGGGTTTACCAGAAGAACATCGAGGATTTAATCAAGCCGCGAGAAGAACACACCCAACTTATGATTCTAAAATTGAAGCTGAAGTGGATAAGAGTATCAAAGCTAACTTCTTTAGAGAAGTTCAGTATCCCAAGTGGTTGGCTAATATTATCCCTGTAAAGAAGAAGAACGGACAAATTAGAGTTTTCATCGATTTCAGAGATCTTAATCGGCATTGTCCTAAGGATGATTTCCCAGTTCCGATTACAGAACTTCTAATTGATGCAAAATCTGGCTATGAAGCACTTTCCTTCATGGATGGATATTATGGATATAATCAGATCTGAATGGCCCCAGAAGATGAGGAATTCACAGCCTTCAAATCCCCTCAGGGTGTGTTTTGTTAATGGGTAATTCCCTTTGGATTAAAGAATGCAGGTGCAACATATCAGCGCGCCATGCATCATATATTCAAACCCTTCTTAGGGAAATTTGTTGAATGTTATGTAGAAGATTTGGTGGTTAAATCCAAACAACGTTCTAATCACTTGGCTGATTTGGAAGTCATATTCTGCAAGCTTCAACAACATAATTTGAAGATTAACCCCTTAAAATGTGCTTTTGGGGTAACCTCAGGAAAATTTATTGGCTTTGTTGTATGACATCGTGGTATTGAAGTCGATCCTGAGAAGACTAAGTCAATCCTTGGTATGTCACCTCCTCAAAATTTGAAATAATTAAGAGGACTTCAAGGACACTTAGCCTATATTCGACGTTTCATCGCCAATTTGGCAGGAAAAAGTTTACCCTTTACCAAATTTATGAAGAAGGGAGTCACCTACCAGTGGACTAAAGAATGTCAAGAAGCATTCAATATTCTCAAGAAATACCTCTTGAGTCCACCGGTACTCATGCCACCTATTTAAGGAAGACCACTTATCCTCTATGTGACAGCTCTAGAGCGATCATTGGGTGCCTTTCTTGCTCAAAATAATGATTCTGGGAATGAAAACATCCTCTACTATCTCAGTCGAACTATGCTTGAAGCAGAAACCCGGTATTCAAGTATTGAGAAGTGCTGCCTGGCATTAATCTTTGCAGTTCAGAAGTTGAGACATTACTTGCAAAATCACGAGGTCCAATTGGTATCTCTCAATAACCCGCTCAAATTCATCCTTAGTCGTCCAATGCTTACAGGATGTCTAGCAAGGTGGGCAGTTATTTTACAGCAATTCGACATTCAGTATGTGTCTCAAAAGGCGATAAAGGTCCAAGCTCTGGCTGATTTTCTGGATGAACACCCTTCAGTGGAAGACACATCTTCAAATATTGAACTCCCTGATGAGGAAGCCTTCTCTATTTAAGAAAGTCCTCAAGCATGGGAAATGTATTTTGATGGTGCTTCCAGAAGTCCAACAGGGAAGAAAATGGAAAATTCTAAATTCAACAAAGTTGTCTTAGGAATTGTACTCATTTCTCCAGAAAAGACAGTGTTACCTTATTCCTTCTTATTGTGGGAAGGTGGTACCAATAATGAAGTAGAATACCAAGATATCATTGTAGGTTTGGAATTAGCACTTCAAGAACAAGTGAATAACTTAAAGATGAAAGATGATTCAGACCTGGTAATCAAACAATTCAATGGGGATTATGCCATTAGAAAAGAAGAATTAAACCCTTTGTATGATTACGTCAGAGAGTTAATGGCGGAATTCCCTTCAGAACCGACATTTTCTTATGTCCCAAGATCACAAAATGCTTAAGCTGATGCACTGGCTAATATAGCCACAACTCTGGTAGATCCAAATTGGGACAAGACAACTATCAGTATTGCCCACCGTCGTGCAATTTCACCTTATGTTCGAATCAGAATAGAGGAAATTAATGAAATTAGTCCCATTCCTGAACCGTATGGTCATACTACATGATGGAGGTCACCTATCAGGGAATACCTTCAAAATGGAACACTTCCACCTGATAGAGCCGAGAAAGAACAAATCCGGCGACGTGTGGTCAATTTTACTCTTTATGATAACCCAGATCACCTAGAGAAAATTCTCTACAAACATGGTTTTGATGGAGTTCTCTTCAGATGCATTTATGGTGAAGAGACAATGGCTGTCATGAAATAAGTTCACACAGGAGTCTGTGGTGCCCACCAGTCTGGACATAGACTATCTGATCAGGTTCGAAGGCTTGGATACTTTTGGCCTTCAATGATACGAGATTGTGTCGATTTCACAAAGAAGTTTCATTCATGCCAAATACATGCCAACTTCATTCATCATCCTCTAGAGTTTCTTTATATAGCTAAATACTCATGGCCATTTTCCACATGGGGAATGGATGTGGTGGGACCTTACCCTTCAGCTACGACTAAGTAGTTTAAGTATATTCTTACTACTACTGACTTCTTTTCCAAATGGGAAGAGGCAATACCTCTCAAGGAAGTCATTTCTAAATGCATTGTTAGCTTCATCAAGTCTAACATCATTACAATATTTGGTGTCCCTCATACCATATTGATGGAAAATGGCACCAATTTCTGTTTATCTGAGATGGAGAAGTTGTATCAAGAATACAACATCAAATCCAACCATTCATCTCGATATCATGCAGCGGCCAACGGCCAGATAGAAGCCTTTAACAAGAATCTTTCAAATATAATACAAAAGATGGTGGATAAATATAAGAGGTCATGGCCTAATAATCTCTTTCATGCTTTATGGTCTTATCTAACTACCACCCGCACTGCAACTCGGTCAACTCCATATTCATTGGTATATAGAACCGAATCCATCTTGCCCATTGAAGTTCAACTACCCTCGCTCAGAGTTTCCATTTGTGATCAATCATCTACAGATGAACAATCTCAAAAGCGATTGAATGAATTAGAATGGTTAGTTGAGAAAAGATTGCGCACTTTCCACCACTTTGAAGTCTATCAGAATCGAATAACTCGAGCTTTTAACAAAAAAGTTCATCTTCGTTCATTCACTCAGGGAGAATTGGTATTAGTTCTCAGAACTACAATGATACCAGGAAAGAAACCTCCCAAGCTTGAGCCAAAATGGGAAGGAACTTATTCAATACATAGGGTGTACTCCAATGGAGCTTATTCATTAATCTCAATGGATGGAGAACTCATCACTACTCCAACCAATGCCAGATTTTTGAAGAAGTATTTTGTATAAACTGCAAATTCACCACTGTGTCCCTGCAACATGACACTAAACTATGAGGCACCAGTTCGTCCTTGCTATATGACGTTAAACTATACAACAATGGTTCAGTATGACCTTAAACTCCTCCTTGGTCCAGTATGACCTTAAACTATTCACCACTTTTTCCCTACAACATGACACTAAACTATGCGGCACCAGTTCGTCCTTGATATATGACATTAAACTATACAGAAATGGTCCAGTATGACCTTAAACTCCTCTTTGGTCCAGTATGACCTTAAACTATTCACCACTTTGTCCCTGTAACATGACACTAAACTGTGCGGCACCAGTTCGTCCTTGCTATATGACGTTAAACTATACAACAATGGTCCAGTATGACCTTAAACTCCTCCTTGGTCCAGTATGACTGTAAACTATTCACCACATTGTCCCTGCAACATGACACTAAACTGTGCGGCACCAGTTCGTCCTTGCTATATGATGTTAAACTATACATCAATGGTCCAGTATGACCTTAAACTCCTCCTTGGTCCAGTATGACCTTAAACTATTCACCACTTTGTCCCTACAACATGACACTAAACTGTGCGACACCAGTTCGTCCTTGTTATATGACGTTAAACTATACAACAATAGTTCAGTATGACCTTAAACTGAAACCTCATCCCACACGACTTTAAACTGTGAAAAAAGTTCCCTAAATGGTCCAATATGACCTTAAACTGCAACTAGGTCCTGTATGACCTTAAACTGCATCTTCAACGGTCCATGCATATGACGCTGAACTGTTTTCAAGTCCCTTACGTCCAGCAAGACGTTAAATTGTGACGTCCTAACTACATAACGCTAAACTGTATAAAATTCCATTACGTCCGGAAAGACGTTAAACTACATAAGCATCAAAGGTCCTGTATGACCTTAAACTGCACCATCCACAGTCTATGCATATGACCTTAAACTATTCGCACTTTTGTCCAACATAATGCTAAACTGTATCGTCCCTTTTTCGTCCAACATGACATTAAACTATGGAAAAAATCCCCAATGCATCCAACATGACGTTAAAATGGTGCACTCTTTTGTCCTGACTGCCTGACATTAAACTGCACAGTCCCCCCCTTTTTGTCCAACATGACGTTAAACTCTATTGTCCCCATCGTCCTAACTATATGAAGCTAAACTGTACAGAAAGTTCGTGATACGTCCTACATGACATTAAACTATACTTTGTCCCTGCTACATGACACTAAACTGTGCAGCACCAATAGTCCTAACTGCAAGACTTTAAACTTCGTAGTCCCTTCATATGTCCTACATGACGTTAAACTATGTATCGTTAAGGTTGTTGGTACCTCTTGTTTCTCACACTGAGTATGAATCACGTGAGATTAGAGCAAACCTCAACCATAACACTCTCTATGGTCCTCTAACCATTTGTAAGTCCCAACAACATTTTTTTAGGTTGTTGTCCCCAAGAACAACTTGATCATTAATTCATTCTTTAATTGAACTACACAGACTTTGATCCTTGCCTTCTAGGCTGTGTATGTAGGTAACCTCCCAAGGTTTAAGCCCAAAACTAATCTCTTCACATTGGTTCACCTCCATCTCATACAATGTTGATTCGGGAAATTTCCCCTAGAATCAATATCTTTACATTGGTTCACATTCTTCCTTGTTATACGATGTTAAACTATACAACACTTTTGTCCAGTATGAAAATAAACTACAATATTCATTGATACCCTCACCTAAGAGGGAACCATTATTTACATTGATTTTTCAATCATGTTTCACCTCAAAGACTACATGCATACATGGCAACGCCCAAACCTTTTATCTTGGGTTAAACCATCATTTTACTAAAGTTCCCTTTCACCCTTCATATGTATGAACCAAATTTGTACAAAGGGTATTTCTAGAACTACATGGGCTTGATTCCCATCCTTATGGGATACGTAGGAACGTTTGAGTGTCCCTCGAATCCAGCCCCAAGTCTTTGGTCCTAACCCCAAATTCCACTTTCAGTCCCTTGGCTGAAAGGTCCCCATGAAAACACACACTGTGTATTTCTTACAATGGTCCAAGATCTATGACCCTAAACTAAGATCTCTAATCCTTTTGTCCCACACGACGTTAAACTGTAGTTTAAGAACTACGTATGACTTGATTATCATCCTTATGGGATACGTAGTGAAGTCTAACATTTCAATTCAGGACCCAACCATAACATGATTATGGTTAGCATTGATCTATGTATCTCTTTATACATTGAACAATACCCATCTTTATGTTTCATAATCCTAACCTTAAATATTTTCAGATCCTCATAACCCTTTTCATGACTTCTAGTCACAAAAATGTCAAATTTCTGAGAATTCTTTTGCCTGACTATGCAGAACGTGCCCATAGGCAGCCTTGCATAAACAGTCTACATAACAGACTTGTTAGCCAAAAGATAATATTATTTGACTATGCAGCCAGTTCCCTTAGGTGGCCCTGCATAATTCAACCCCCTAACGGGTTTTTCGGATAGTGGTAACTTCATTCTTGGGAAGAATGCCTCTTTTGTCCTTATTTGTCTTAAATGACAGTATGTAGGGATCCACAAAAATATTCATCCTTAACATACTTGTCCCATATCCTTTTTCATAATCTGAAAGTATTCAGTCTATGGCTTATATTCTCCTTACCTACGTTTGGGTCAGACCTTCGTAGGAGTAATATTCATCTAGTTATTCGATAATATTGTTTGGAAATATCTTTTCCATATTCAAGTACCTCTTTCCATACAGCAAACTCTATACTTTGGAAGATTTGGATATCCATAAACTTTCACTGACTTTTAGCACTAGGAAAGTAAATTTCTGAGAGTTCTTTTTCCTAACTATGCAGCATGTGCCCATAGGTGGCCTTGCATAAACAGTCTACATAACAGACTTGTTAGCCAAAAGATACTATTTTATTTAACTATGCAGCCAATGCCCTTAGGTGGCCCTTCATAATTCAACCCCCTAAAGGGTTTGTTAAATAATGGTAACTTCATTCTTGGAAAATACTTATTCTAATTCCTTTTAGCTCTTTTTCATATAATTCCTTAGATTCAAATATCCTTAAGTCATAGTTTACATATTTTCCCTCATACTTGAGTATAGTACTATGTTTTTAGATGAGTTGTCAAGGAATTGAGTCAATTCTAATCCATTCCAGGCAAAACTATTTCGACCTTAAACATTAGCCTTTTTATGTCCAACGTGCATGACTTTAAACTTCCCACAAAAGACAAGGGAACTCTGAATAAAAGTCAAGTTCACAACTCACTAAACATACATTTTGTATGATTTAGGTAACATGGAGTAATTAAAAGGTTTGAAGTTTGTAGGGTTATTTACATTAATCCTAGTAAAAATCAAAATATGCTTACTAGGACCATTGTCTTAGGTAAAATCTAAATCATGTAGTAAAAGAGAATGCAGGTACAAATGAGTGAAGGTAAAAGTATTTTTCATTGATACATAAGAGTTAGAAGGACATCCACAGACTGGAGTCTCTTCTCTTTTTCAAGAATTACAAGAGGCTTTCAAAATAACTCTTCATTTGATTTACGGCACCCCGAGCTTCATCAGAAATCACTTGGAATTCATTTCATTCAACTGGATACAATAAGAGATGCAGTGATACCAGCTCTTCTTGGAACAATTGTAAAAGGATGTTCTTGAGTGTGGTTTGAGAAAATTTTCTGCTGATTAAACAGTGACTCTGTTTCTGTCCAAGAGACTTGGAATATGGATACATGGATTTGAGAATAGAGCATTGGAAGTAAAGATCCATTTGCAGAGAATACTCTTTTCAGATATTGCTCTAATACCATGTTTGTCTTCTCTCCACCAACCGGCAGTGGAAAACATTTCAGCCCATGGGTTTTCCATTTTCATATCTGCAAGGAAATGACATGGAGGAAGAATTTGAAAGTTCACACCATTGTTGTTGCTCTTAATGCATAGCATAACCGAAATGAAGGAGTAGCAGTACAGCTGCATTTCAAGTGTATAGTTCTTTGCATCTAGAACATTGACTCCTTGCATATGACCATGACCATATAGAGTTAGGTAGATGCTCTGTGGGAAATTAAGATGATATTTCTTCAATTACTTAGCCAAATCTGGGAGAGTGCTGTCGCAGATATCATAGTAATCATGGCCAATGATGTTCATCATGTCATCAATCCGCTTGCTAGCCAGTTCATCAGACGTTTTAATTCCCTTAGGAGCCATTGAATTTGCACAAAAAAATTGAATAAATTAAACTCTTAAATGGCTTTATTTTTTATAATTTTTTTTAAAAAATTCGAAAAAATGGATAAGGCATTAAGGCGCGCAAGTATAAACATGACGCGCAAGTGTTCATGTGCCGCACTAGTTTTTGACGTGCAAGTATAAAACACGCAAGTACAAATACCTATACAGTAGCACGACATCAAGGAAAACACTGGAAAACAGAGCAACCTGCACGGCTAAGGTGACCTGCGCGGGGAGAGCTCGAAGGTATGATGTACGGAAACTGGATGCTTATACAGAAGTGAGGCCCTCTATTTATAGGTCAGGCGGCCTATCTGCGCGCCTACACCCAGTGCGCCCAAGCCCTACGCGATGCACACTTGCGCGCCACCCTCTGTGCCATCAAGACTTGCACGCCACCTTTTATTTGGATGTATTCGATTTCCTTAGAGTCAAATCTTCATTTCTTTCGGATCCAACTCTGAGGGGGGAATTTTGTTGACGCTCCATTCGTCACAGAATCTAAAGATCGGAAAAGGGGAATATCTGAGCTAAAATTGATTCAACCTTTGAAGAAAAATATCAAAAAAATCGACAAAGGCATGAACAAGGGATCAAAAGCACATATGCCGCGCAAGTCCACTTGCGCGACCAATTATGGTCGTGCAAGTGACTTGCACGCCCTAAGTGATAACCACCCGGTAACCTCCCGGGGTCTTCTCCTGCCTATAAATAGACCCTGTGGGCCCCCCATTCTTGAGGATTTTTTCCAGAAACCCATATTTGAGCTCCCGGCGCCCTAGTATCTTCTCAAAGCTTCCAGAACACTTCTAAGGTAATTTCTTACCTAGAACGGAAGATCTAAAGAGGGGGAGGAAGGCTTAAGTGTTGAAACTCATCAACACTTGTGTGCCTAAGTGGCCAGCCCTTAATGGAAAAGGGCCACCCTTGCACACCGCCTTACTCCTTCATTAGATCTTGCGCACCCTTCTTCTGAAAAAACCTCAAGAGGATTCTAAAGGCTTTAATGAAGAGTCGCTTAAGTATTACCCTGCTGGTTAACCGTCGCGCAAGTACACCATGTGTCGCTCAGGCATACCTGCGCGACCAGGACCTACGCGACCAGGACTTGCACGCCCGCGCAGTACCTGCGCGCCTACCAGGACTTGCACGCACATGCCTTTTTTGGTGCTTTTCTTGCCCATTTCACCCCTCTTAAGCCATTACACCTTTCCTATTCAAGATTCAGTCTTCAAGACACTATTAAAAGCCATTTTATGGCATGATTTCTTGATTTGACTTCCTTATCTGAAAGGAATTTTGTGGAATATCTCTCAAAACCTAGTGATTTACACATCTTTATGTCACTAAAGATTGAGATTTCATTCATTCAACCTCATCCTTTAAGATGAGAGAATCCTTAACCTGGGTCTCCTTTTCAGGAATAATCCCCAGTCATAAGTCCTCTAATATGGGCATCCTCTTTAAGAGTAAGCCCCAAGTCCCTTAATTTTTGGGCATCCTCTTAGGAGTAAGCCCCAGATCCCGTAACCTGGGCTTCCTTTTTCAGGACTAAGCCCCAGTGTCAAGCTTGGGCATCTTCCTTAGGAGTAAGCCCCAATTCTTAAAATTCCCAAATCTGGGCATCCTACTTAGGAGTAAGCCCCAAACCTTAATCCTTAACCTGGGACTCCTTTTTAGGAGTAATCCCCAGTCTCAAACCTGGGCCTCCTTTTCAGGAATAAGCCCCAGTCATAATCCTCTTAACTAGTCCTAATTTACCTTTGATCTGGGATTTCTTTTCAGGAGTAAAACCCAATCATAAGTCTTCTCCTAATCTGGGCCTCCTGTTCCGGAGTAATCCCCAAGTTAGAGTATTAAAAATCTCCATGAAACACATATACCTTTATGGACCCTGTTCCTGGATTTCTTCTCTAAAGTAAATCCTAAACCTTCATTTATCTGGGCAATCATACATATATAAGCCCCAAATTATTTCTTATGATCGCATCTTTCATGGCACAATTGTCTAATTTTTACCAATACCTCTTGTTTCTTACACCGAGCATGACTCACGTAAGATTAGAGTGTAAAAGTAATTGTGACATCTTTCTTTGAGTCATCAATCATAAACATCACACTCCCTTACTCGAACTATGTGGGTTATGATTCCTTTTCTAAACAAAGGATACATAGGTAGCCCATCTACGGGTTCGATCCGAACTCTAAAATAATCCATGTCCTTCTGAATGACAATAAACTTCAAGTGCCCCACTAAATGGATTTAAAACCAGCATGGTCATCATAATGACCAAGAAACTTCTGTATAAATGTGTCGAAGGGTACCATTGACCAAGAATATCTAATAAATACAGATGATTCTCTATCGATGAAGAACCTCGAATACATACAAAAGATTCTCTAAATTTTCTAAATATTTAATCATTGATTGCCAGATCTGAAGGAATGCTCATTTCATACTTGGTAATGTAATAAGGATTCAAAAACATAACTTAAATCTACAAAGAGAGTCCCAGAGTAGACAATAATTCCCCTCAAAAAGGTGTGATGAGTCTGACCTCCCATCCTCTCGACCAATGAAAATTCCTAAGCCTCATCAGTCCAAAAAATAATGAGCACCTACCTTTGTAAAGTAGGTCCGAATGGATGTGGAATCATTGGATGTTTCCGGTTCTATGAAGAAACCCGTTAGAAACCGATCGGAACATTTGAACCTCCCATCAAGGCGGTCATCCCCGGATTCCAAGGGAAACAGCCCCTAATATTCTTGAACATCCAAATGCATGCCTACAAAGAGGGTCATTATCTACCACTAATCATAGGAAATCTATACTTCCTATGTCTTTGTATTTAAGCTCAAATAATCTACCACAATGTTTCCCTTTATTACTGTATAATCCAATTCAAATTCAAATGAATACATATACTCGGTCCCCCTCCTCTTCCAAAGGTTCAGGTCTTTCTATGAAAAGATATACCTAAGGCTTTTGTGATCCATGTATACAACAAACCTCTCACCCATGAGATAATGTGTACAACATATCAGGTCATGTACCATTTCTGCTAACTTCATATCGTGAGTAGGTTAATTACTCTAATGTGGTCTCATCTTCCTAGATCCATAAGCGACAACATGATCGTCTTTCATTAGAACTGATCCGAGTCCAACTTCAGATGCATCATTGTACAAAGTATATACTTTAACCCACACAGGTAAAGTGAGGATAGATGATTAGGTCAGCCTTCATTTCATCTATTGAAATGATCTCTCGCAAGAATCAGACCAAAAAAACTTCACCCCTTTCTTGGACATCCCATATATTGGTGACAATAAATGGGAAAAATATAGGATAAAATGATGGTAATAACCTTGTAAACCTAGAGAGATCTGAATTTCAACGATGTTCACAGGATGTTCCCAATATATCAAAGATGTGACTTTCTCTAGGTCCATGGAAACCCCTTCCTCTGAGATGACATGGACCAATAAATTCACTTCATTAATCTATAAACTACCTTTGGTTATTTTGGCATAAAGCTGATTCTCTCTCAATGTACTCAAGAAGATGTCAATAAGTTTGGAATGATCATCTACTAACTGGGAGTACACAAAGATATCATCGATGAAAACTAACAAAAACCAATCTAGAAAAGGATGAAAGATCCTATTTATTAAGTCCATTAATACCGTAGGCACATTAGGAAACCCAAACGACATCACTATGAATTAATTCAATCCATACATGCTCCTAAAAGTAGTATGAGGTATGTCTGATAGTATCAACCTTAAATAATAATATCATGATTTCATGTCAATCTTGAAGAAGATATTAGCACATCTCAACTAATAAAAAAGATTATCAATGTCTAGAAGAGGCTACCGGTTCTTGAAAATCATATGGTTCAACCTCTGATAATTCACACATAAGCACAAATATCCATCAACTATTCTGGTGAAGAGACCTAGAGAACCCCAAAGAGATGTACCCAACTGCAAAAATTCTTTAGATTATAGATCTTCTAAATGAAATTTCAACACTCTAAGCTCTTCTGGTTCCATTCAATATGGTGTGATAAAAACTGGCTCTACTCCCACCACCAACTCAATTGAGAACTTGATCTCTCGATCAGGCTATAATCCATATAACTCATTAGTGAAAACATCCAAAAAATGGTCTACCACTAGAGGAAAATAATCCTGCCATATTCCCTTATTATCTAGAGAAATACCGGTGATCTAAGTAATGAGATAGTCTAATCTTCACTGGATTAGCCCCGCACAACCAACCTGGAGATCCCACTCACTCTAGTGAGAATAGATACTTCCTTTGGAGATATTAAATCAACTCTTCTCTTGTAAAATTTGATATGATCCTTATATATAACTAACTAATCCATACTAATAATAAATTGAAAATTTTAATTTCCAGCATGAACTATTCCCAAGAGAAACGGTAACCACCAATATCTAGAGAACACATCTTGGAACATTTGATATTCTCTGACCACACTCCCAATGGTGGGTTAATGGATAAAAAACCATCTAATCATTCCACCACCAAGACCAAACTATTTTAAAAAAGAGAAGACTAAAAATAATGTGATGCTCCTATATAAAAAAACACAATCTAAGGTAGATGATATAAGAATCATACCTTTGACAAAAGACAATCCCTCATTCACGATAGTTAGAGTAGTCATCATAATGTGAAACTGAATCATCCATATACCCTATACTCCAATATAGCTACCCTGGGATATTTACCTTGCCCGGTACTACTTCTCATGAACTAGGGTACCACATCCTCTACCTTGGCCTGAACGACCAGTTGAAGTCTGGATACCAGCCTACTGAGGGGTAACTAAGCCCCTTCCCAACTCTAGTGCCTATCCCGATCCTTTTCCATTGGTCTGCTGCAGAAAGTTCACATAGAACATTTTAAGATGTCCCAGTCTTCCACATATACAACACTCGACTACAGGGTAAGGATACTATGGAATTTTTTGGCCAAACATTCCACTATGATAGCACTGGAAAGGAACAAGATCTTGATATAGTTGTCCACTTCCCTAAATTATCTTCCCACCACTACTTTGGAGTAAACTTCCATAAAGATGCTTCTTAACACTCGAAAAGGAACTCCAAGATCACCCTACTGAAATAGCCTATCCACTTATTAGGGCCTCTATAAATTTACCTCCTATGATGAATTCCTAATTCATTGCATATTCAAAGATTATTAAAAAGAAAACATTTCCCCGCAACCTGATCTTATAACAAATACTATCCTAGAAACATCTCACCCTGGAGATCTCATTAGCTTCCAAATATAGAGAAAAGTGTTTTAGGATAGTAAAAAGTCTAGCATAGTCCAAAAATGACAAACCCTCCTGCATCAGATGCCTAAAATCATGAGATTTTTTAATCCCTGAAGGTCTTAGGATAGAAATGGCTCAGTACCTTCATCTTGAAGTCCTTCCAAGATAGCTCATCCTGCTTCCTAGCTTCCTCCAAAATATCCCACCAATGCTTGGATGGTCCAAAAAGCATATACACAGAAAAATTATCTCTTTTATCCATTGGTGCCTCAATATTCTTGAATATATTCTGGACTGAATCAATCCATAACTCGGCTGCCTAGGCTCCCCTTCTACAATAAACATTGGCAGATGCTAAATCTGAAACTCTCTTGTCAACTCAGAAATTGAAGGAACAGTACAAACCTTCTCCCTTTCCATGGATCTCATGACCCTCAGGAATCTACCATGAAGATAAACATAAATAGGGTCCTTATGAACTACAGGATATTTTGGTTTAGCTACATTAAGAGCATACTGATTTCTACTATCCTAATTCAAAATTCAAATATGATGCAGAGGCATTTTCTCTACAAGACCAACACACACCTTAGAGATATGTCTAGGAATAAGGTCAACCCCAAATTGTGAATAGAACTGATAAACAATAACTCTTGATCTCTCTATAAATATATTACATGTATTTTAGGATGACACACCAACTCATTTCATTTTTTTGGTGAAACAAACATCTCATGTCACAGTTCTATAGCCAAGTATATATCACATGAAAAAATAAATATGCTCCTATCATGAAAAATGCATGTAAAAATATCCGTATGTGCCTTTTATAATTCATGTATTCTCATCTATATCCATACTAGACCATGAGTAAAAATATCAAGAAATAGTAAGACCATAAGACAATGAATTCACACAACATGTGAATCACCTAAGGTGAAATAACATTAACTATAACAAGAATACAACACAACAACAATCCCATCCATGGGAACTCAAATTTCCCCTCATACATGGGTTAGATACTCCCATGAACAATCTCATTACCAAGTCCCACCAAATCATAGTCCCCTTGTTACCTTTCCAAAATATTAAAGAAGAATAAAAATAAAATTTACTCTTTTGATACCACTTTGTAATATCCCCCAATCTGGTACTCTCTCACATGGCCAGAAAGGGTTGGTTATGAGACCTCAAGCGCACCTACCCATATTTCAGAGGCTTCTAATTAACTGTGGGGGTGTGAAATGTATAGTGGGGAGACTATTACCCCTAGTATGAAGTGTCATAGTTGTAGAAACAAATAAATATTGAACAAAAGAAATCAAAGTAAAGACATAGCAAAAGGAAAAAACAAAATCCAACTGAATAATTCAATAAATAATAAGGAATAATGTAATGATGTGATGGAATGTAACTAAATTTCATGATATAATGATATAATAAAAATAATAGTAGAATAAAATAAAAGACTCAAAGTCCCACATCCTAAACCCCATATTAGTCCCTTCTCCAAACTCCAACCCATCCACAAACAAAAACTCAACAACAAGGTCCTTTTCCCTTGTCAAAACCTGCATCCACATAATCTGTTTGGGTACCAAATGGAGACCTAGATAGGGCGTGAGTATAACTTAATAAGGAGATAACACCATGTATAAACAAAACCAGTCTGATAAGAAGTGTATGCAATAAAGTGATAACTAGGTGTATTAATTAATTTAACATTTAATAAAATACAAAAAAAAACTTCTTTGACTTCGTTCTAGAATATCTTTGAGCATTTATTATAACCTTGCCAACAATAACCATATAAACAAGGTAAAATAACCTACTTCAGTTCCATACTAGAATATCTCTGAGTATATCTTACGACCATTCCAACCACAACTATATAACCATGATATAGTAACAACAATCCAAGTCAAAGACCTATAAATATTATAACATTATGGTTAAATCCCTATAAGAATTACAACATGGGACTGGGAATATCCCACTCTCTATAAGCATTAAAACATGGGACTATGCTGATAATACTCAATATCAGCATTAAAACATATAAGTGTGCAATTTCCAAGGCCGAGACTGATATATAAGAATTACAGCATGGAACAAAATCCATGTCATACAATATGGATATCATAATACCACATCACAATTCTTAATGGTTAATTATGAGAATTTCCATTATTATTTCATTTTATATTTTGAATTTAATTCAAAATTGATTAAAAATTATTTATAAAATAAATAGTCCATAATTTAGGGATTCTATAACAAGAAATCACCCCAGATCACATGTCATGCTAAACATACTTTAAGCTATTTTCCAATTCAATTATATTCATGGTCACTCACCCCATGCGAAACCATAAGCTAGATAAAATCCATTTGAAACCAAAAGAATTCAAGGAATAATTTAATTTTCTTATTTAATTTATTTTGGTGCACATAATGATGGTATAATCATGATATTGCATAAACTTGATAATTATCAAACCATAGGGTTAAGATTTAGACCCCCAAACTTTAACTGAATATCCAACAACGCTTCCAATGGAAAAATCCCATGAGGATGAAGGTGAGGATGATTTCAAATAGGTTACCATATAAAAATTGATCAAGATGAAAACCAACAACACAATTGGTCAAAGGATTTCATCACAACAGTTAGAGAAGAAGGAAGAGGAGGAAGAAACCTAACCAAATGGAAATACCAAGTATTTCTCACACAAACAGGACATCCATAAGGGATGTTGGCACCCAAAAATTAACTTTATAATTACCTAGGGATGATAGGAGAATATATTAAGTCGAAACAATGAGAATTCATCCAAAAAGTATGTTTAAAACAACAGTTCGGGAATTTACATGCCGTGTAAGGTGATTACACAACATGTAAATATTTTTAATGGAATAAGATGAAAAACCAATCGACTCAGAATTATTTTATTAAAACACTCGAATAATTAAACAACATGTAATATCTTTAAATAGTGTTTAAATGTTTTGTATTTGATTTTTCAGCCAATTTTTCTTTTTAAACAAACCAAACCTCTTTTAATGATTCTCAACTCACCAAGAACCCGTGAAACACTTAACCCATTTATACCCAGACTCCATTAATTAAAAAAATCACACATACCTAATCTTTAGGTAATTTTTTACAACAAATATCTCATTATAGATACTATATGGTCTTTCTCAAGTTTCCTTTCAACCAAAGTCTATGTTTATTCAAATTACAAACTCTCATGATGAAAACACAACCAAAAGAAAAGATTAACAGGAAACATAGAGATTGATATACTTGAAAAAATATGGGATCTTATATCCATCCCACTTGATGTTTTATAGGAGGAGTCTCATGTAAATAATTATATAATTATAATATATGAAAACACACAAAAATTATGGGATGCATGTGTAAGTATGAAATAATAATTTTTTGTACCTTTAATTGGTATTACATAACAATGATTAATTATTTTGTTTTATTTTTACCTAGTTTAGACATAAGAATCATAATTATTTGTACCTAAGGAAAGGATACTTTCAGTGGCCCTAAATAAGTGAAAAAAATATGTTCTCTTAAGAGGTGTGGGTATTGGAGTGTCTAACTAAACAGATTTTGAGAAAAGAAATTCACAAGGGAAAAAAGATAAGAAAATAGAAGAGATGCAGACACGCATAACTACTATACAAGAAAAACTTATTTGGTATTATGAGTTGTTATAGAATTTTATGGGAATGAATCAAAGAGAATAAAGAATAGAACAATAACCACTACATAAAGATCTAACCCCCAGCTTTTAGGTGAGCCATTTCCCTCAAAGGTCTTCCTTACTAGAGCTAATCAATTTTTTCATAATTGTTTCTATGAAATGTGAATCATACAAAAATTTATACCTTTGTTGTAATAATACTCTACATGTTCAAAGTGATTATTATTTATATCTATTAGTACCCACCAATTTCCTTTTTGTGAAGGGTATAATGTATAATATCCAAGGAGATATTCTACACACAAAAAAACTTCAAAAAGGTCATCTAAGAGTGGATATTCACAAAGTTCATGATTTGAGCACTATGATATATGTTCCTCTTGATTATTTAGATGTTCACATGGTCTAACTTTATATTTTAACTTTAATATCATGTCCATTTGATAATGTAAAAATACATATCAACCAAGATTTATTCCTTTCCAATTTATTTTTATAAAAAACATTAATAATTAAAGAAAAATTCTTGAACTGAGGAATGGTGTTATATATGGAGAAAAGGAAGGAGAAACAAAAGTTCAAATTAAAAACTCTAATGGATTAACTAATTGATTGAAAAAACCTTTAGAAAATCCCTTCATCCTAGTAGTTTAACTTCCACATTTACTAATTTTACAAGTTCATGCAGGTAACATGTTCAAATATGGTGATATAATCATCATTGATTTTGATGAATAAATATACAGAGAGGCCAATAAATAATTTATTTGTTTTGAGAATGTATATGAAATCCTCAAGCATGGGTTTATAGGAGTATTAGTTTTAAATGTATACATAAAGTGTGTTTTCACAATTTTTTATCCAATAGATGATCTAATATGTTAATTATAGTAAAATATTGTTCATGTTTTTTACTATCACATACATCTATACTATTTGAATGGGAAACCCTTTAAAAAAAAATTTGGACTCATTAGTCCTCACATCACTTATACACAAAAAGGACGTTAAAATAAGAGGAATATTTTGTAGTAGTTGGAAAATTGTCTGTATTGTTTGAAAAAAAATTATAGATGACAAACTCTTCTTAATACCCATTTTGAAAGGGTAAAACTACACAATTTAATCATATAAATATATTTTAATTCATTTCATTACTTATTATTTTTTAGGGAGTATTGGTTCCTCATTGTAATCAATTTGGATACTCCAAATAATTATTATTTTTGGATTCAATCCATGGATACCCAACAAACCTACCACAGATGATGAAATTTATCAATTTTTAATATACAAGATGAAACATTTTGTGAATAAAATTCAATTTATACATTTTATACTATGTTTTGATATAATATTTTATGATAGGTCAGAGTGTAAATATCATAAAAATCACTGCATGAGAATAATCCATGAGTAAAAGAAGCCTATTGAATTCTATACGTTGATAAGTGTAACATCCCACCCTTCCTCATTGCATTGAGGAGTGATGGGGGAGATACTATGCCTTAGGTGAAATCCCCAAGACACCAATATCTTGAAATAAATGTCACGGGCCTCAAAATATCTGGGGGTTAATTTTACCTTTGAATGATAAAACAACCATACCAAGATCTATATGATTCATGAGTAAAAAATATAACCCAATTCAATCCAAACCAACAACAATATCATATTACAAGTGAAAAATAGAAGACATCCTCAAAGAGGACCAAAAGACCAAAAAACCCAAAACTCCAAGTGACATCAACCAGTAATACCCAACCCACTCTAAGATCCAACTCCACATGCCAAGCCCATGGTATCAAGAGGAATAAATATATAATTGAGATACCTTACCTTTACATGTGACCTGATAGATGATATATGAAAATGAAAAATAGTTCCCAAGAAGGGGGTGAGTCTAAACTTAGTAGGATTTTCACAATGACTTCCCAACTCATGCCACTAGGAAAAAACTTGTTATCACATTTTATAAAACAATTGTAAGAAGTAAAAATTGTTTATATAAAATCCAAAAAATAGTTTTCTAAGGAAATAAATAAAAAATACCTTAAACCATTCCACATTTTATTTGGAATATTCTTTTCTATTTTCCACACACACATCCACACAAACAAACTCAAGATTAGAGTTACCATTTATGGTAGAAATTCACATCCATACTCCATCCCATTTGATGGGGTACTTCATGACCATTATCCATCTCATTAAAATCATGAACACCCCTTTATACCAATATCATGAGAAGTCATTTAAATAAAAATATTTCTTTATTTAAGTAATTTCAACAAATACTTTACATGAATCAAACCAAACAATAATTTTAAAACATTATTTTAAAATTATAAACAAGGGGTTTTCCAAAATCCAACCAACTTTCCGAAATTTCCAATCCAATACCAAAATAAGATTTCTATCAAGAGTCACATAATAATTTCACAAGAATTTTAAGACAAAAATTTAATTAAAACTTTGACTTAGAGTCTAAATAAATTATAGTTGATAGAGAAGACACCTACCTCACAAACGTTGGAGAAAACGAAGAATGACATAACAAAACTTCAATATTTGATCAATACTCATGTTCCCTTCACTAGATACAACAAGATTTCATCATAAAACCATTTATAACACATATATCTATCCATAAAGGACTAGATTGATGTTTCTGAGAGAAATAATAACCTTGAATATAAGAATAAAGGAGAATAATAGACACTTACTGACGAATTTGGGCCACCAAATCACTTTGATTCACCTAAGGATTACTCCCATATTGAAGGGGATAATATTTTACTTTTTATGGGAAAAAGAAACATGAATTATGGGAGGATTAGGGGAAAATGAGGTTTGAAGGGTCTAATTCATATTAGAGCCACTTTTTTAGGAGGGCCAACTATATGCCACTTTTTAGGGAATACAGTTTGAAAAACTATACCCTAACCATGTGGTGATAATATCTTAAGTGCACACCTTGCATGGTAGGCTCAGATAGTTAGAAAATCCATGCTCGAAGGATGCATTTCTCCTTTATTCAAGATACAAGGTTTCTCCTAGTAATTCACATGGTTTGTCCAAATCGTGTACCTATTTAATACCCATTTTACCCCTTGTATGGTTTCTTGGAGATGTCGTGGGGTTTCTACTAACCATGCAAAAAATGCGAACCTTGAAAAAAGCCTCAAAGGTGCGACAAAACCCCTCATAATCTCCTAAAAATTAACCTAAAAATTATATAGACTCAAAATACACGAATAAAGGGTCATGTAACTGAAACTGAGGGTGATAAATTCTCATCACACTACTACGAAACTAGTGTTTAACAACGCTATAAATGGACTTTATCAGTGCTAGAAAAGCGCTGACTACATGAGAGATGTTAAAAGCCCTGATCTTTTATCAGTGCTAAAAAATAATTGATAAATGGGTCATTTATAGATGCCAAAATAATTTCTGATAAATGAGACCTTTATCATCACTTTTAAAAGTGATGATAAAGGAACCATGTATCAGCACTTTAATTTAGCACTGCTAAAAGAACCATTTATCATCCCTTTTGAGCACTGATAAAATGGACCTTTATCAGTGCTTATATGAGCACTGATAAATTAGACCTTTATTAGTGCTTTTAAAATTATAGATAAATGTGACCTCTATCAGCTCTTTTAAGAGCATTGATAAATGTGATCTCTATTATCACTTTTAAAAGTGTTGATAAAGGGCCACACTACAGTGTGCTGTTACAACACACCGTAGCACCATAAATACATCAGATATCAACAAAAACATGTCCCAATATAGGATTTAAATGAGATGAAATTTAAAACTCAAACACCAAAACAAAACACTATATTGTAGACATTACAAACACTGGTTCATACAATTACGTAAATAAATATTATTACATACATTCAAAAACATCAATGTTAATTTATCATTTAATCCTGACCCGACTCATGATACTTCTGAACAAACCACCCCTTCTTGAGAAATAGAAAAAACTATATAAGAAGAAAATTCTTATGTTAGTATTAATATAAATAAATAAATTAACATAAAGTGTTAATTTTACTAAAATTTATGTCAATTTTAAATAAAAAGACAAACTTAGAGTCATACCAGTCACACCATGCATCGGATCGAGGTTTGACTAATTTCAACACATCTCAAATGACCTATGGAAAATTTTACCTAATTATTTAAACAATCTAAATGATTTTTCTCATTTTTGAGTACGTTAGTTTTATTTTTTTTCTAAAATTTCATTTTAAACTGGAAACACACATTTTTGAATAATTCTGATCACACCGTGTATCAGTTTAACATGAAATGGATTCATACATTCCACAAATGAATTATGAACCATTATACTAAAGTATCAAGAAAATCAGTGCGTGTTTGATTGGTTTTCAGCAAGTGACACTTTTTGAACTAAAATGTCGATTTTAAACTGATAATGAACACTTTGAATCATATCGGGCACATCATGTATCAGATTGAGGTGAAACTAATTCCTACTTGTCAAAAATGTCTTATGGATCGTTTCCATAAAGTATCAAAACAATCAACACATTTGTTTCTTAGTTTTGAGAAGTATAGTTGTCCATTTTACTAAAATTGATGACAATTTTAAATAAAAAGATGCACTTTGAGTCATAATAGTCACACGGTGCATCAGATTGAGGTGTGGATGATTCCTACACATCCCAAATGACTTATGAATTGTTTATCTAAAGTATCAAAACAATATGAATATTTTTTCTCAATTTTGAGTACATCACATGTCTTTTAAAAAAAATGTCATTTTAAAATTGAAACACGCAGTTTTACTCATACCGATCAAATTGTGTATCAGACTGAGTTTCAGTTAATTCCTACACATAAAAAACGACCTATGGATCATTTTTTTAAATTATTTATACAATTTAAATTGGTTTTATGGGTTTTGAGTTGGTTAGTTGTCCTTTTTAGTAAAATTGATGTGAATTTTAAATAAAAACATGCACTTTGAGTCATATTGATCACATCATGCATCAGATTTAGGTGAAGATGATTCATGCACATATCAAATCACTTATGAATAATTTTCCTAAATTATCAAAGCAATATTAATGTGTTTGTTTAGTTTTGAGAAGGTTAGTTTGTTTTTTTACTAAAATTGAGGATAATTTTAAATAAAGACGCACTTAGAGTCATACCGGTCACACCATGCATCAGATTGAGGTGCGACAGATTCCTACACATTCCAAATAATCTATATATTTTTTTCCTAAAGTATCAAAACAATATGAATTTATTTTCTTAGTTTTGAGTATGAAACTTTTCTTTTTTACTAAAACTTCATTTTAAACTTGAAACACACACTTTGGATTATACAGATCACATAATTTATCAGTTTGATGTGAGACTAATTCCAACATGTCAAAAATGACTTATGGATCATTATATTAAAGTATTTAAATAATTTAAAAGGATTTTCTTGGTTTTGAGTAGGTCAATTGGCCTTTGTACTAAAATTGATGTCAATTTTAAATAAAAACACACACTTGGAGTCATATCGATCACACCGTGTGTTGGATTGAGGTGAGGATAATTCATGCACATCTAAAATAACTTTTCAATCATTTTAATAAAGTATAAAATCAATATTAATGTGTTTGTTTGGTTTTAAGTAGGCCGGTTTGTTTTTTTACTAAAATTGATTTCAATTTTAAATAAATACACACTTAGAGTCATACCAGTCACACCATGCATCAGATTGAGGTGAGAATGATTCCTACAGGTTCTAAATCACTTATTGATTATTTTACTAATGTATCAAAACAATATGAATGTGTTTTCTCAGTTTTGAGTATGTCACTTGCCTTTTTTACTAAAATGTCATTTTAAACTTTAAACACACACTTTGACTCATACAGATCACATATTGTATATATTTGATATGAGATCAATTTATATTCATAATAAATAATTTATGAATCAATTCCATAAATTATTAAGAAAATATTAGTGTATTTTCTCGGTTTCCAGTGATTGAAACTTTTTAAGGTCAATTATCGATTTTAAACTAATAACAGATAGATTGAGTTAGTTGTTTTTTTACTAAAATTAATGTCAATTTAAAATAGAAATAAGTACTTAGAGTCATAATTGTCACATCGTGTCTCATATTGAGGTGTGGCTGATTCCTACATGTCCTAAAATCTCAAAAACAATCCTAACTATCAATGTTACCATGATTTCCATTAACTTTATTTGTCGAACTTCCAACACTATATGAGAATCTTTGAACAAACTAAATCTACTCAAAAAAAAAAGAATCCACCTGTATAAGAAAAAAATTATTATGAGTAATACAAAAAAATAAATTAAACATAAATATGAAATAATACATTAATTATATGGAAAATTATTTTAATATGAAAATATCAAGATTACCTCTGTGATTGAGTAGTGGAGGGAATTTGAAGGAAAGTGATAAATTTCAACACTATAGGGGTGAAAGGTTTTGTGATAGAAGAAGTTTGTGGAAGTTTTGGTATAGAAAGGGATATAAGATAGACAGAACACCCCAACTCGAATAAAAGAATCCACCTGTATAAGAAAATAATTATTATGTGAGTAATACTAAAAAGAAATAAATTAAACAGAAATATGATACAATACATTAATTCTATAGATTATGATTTTACTGTGAAAACATAATGATTACCACTGTAATTTAGCAGAGGTAACAATGTTTCTCTTCCTGAAAAGGTAGTAAGAAGGTGATATATGAACCACATCATGGGTGAAAAGGTTTTAAGGTAGAAGAAGTACAAAAGTTAGAAAGGGAACCCCAAATCGAACACAAGAATACACTTGTATAAGAAAACAATTATTATGTGAGTAATAATAAAAAAATTAAACATAAATATGATACAATACATTAATTATATGAACACTGATTTTATTGTACAAACATCAATATTACCTTTCTAATTGAGTAGAGGTAACGATGTTTCTATTCATGCAAAGGTAGTGGAGGTAATTTTAAAGAAAGTGATACCTGAACCACTATTAGGGTGATAGGGTTATAAGGGAGAAGAAGCATGAAAGATGGGCATATCACCCCAAATCGAACAAAAGAATCCACCAATATAAGAAAACAATTATTATGTGATTAATACTAAAAATAAATATATTAAATATAAATATGAAACAATACATTAATTATATGGACAATGATTTTATAGTATAGACGTCAATATTACCACTGTAATTGAGCAGATGCAGTTTCATTTATTTTCCAGAAAAGGTAGTGGAGGTAATTTTAAATAAAGTGATAAATGAACCACTGTAGGGGTGAAAAGGTTTTAAGGGAGAAGAAGCATGAATGTTGGAAAAAGCACCCCAACTCAAACAAAAGAACCCACCTATATAAGAAAAAAATTATTATTTGAGTAATACTAAAAAGTAAAAAATTAAACATAAATATGAAAAAATACATTAAGTATATGGAAAATGATTTTAATATGAAAAAATCAAGATTTCCTCTTTTATTGAGTAGAGAAAACGTTGTTTATCTTCCTACAAAGGCATGAAACATGGACAAAAATCTTCTAAAATAAATGAAATCTACAAGGAATAATGAAAATTAAATCAACGTTTTATTATATAATTTTTTGGTAAAATTGAGAAAGTATATCGTAACATTATCTTTAAATATTTCCAAAGTGTTTATTTGGTCTAGATATAAGCTATTAAAAAAACTAATGATTCTCTATGAATTTGATTATGGTTTAGAAGACTATATGAATGTCAGAAAACCATGATACAATTAATGATATTTGTATCTATTTTTCTACATTGATAAATGGATCCAAAAAAATGATTGGTTATGCATCACTCACAAAGTCAATAACAAAACTAAGGATTATCTTTGCACTTGAATATTATTGGTTAACTACCACTTAGCATAGAATCTGACCTGAAATTCCTATCCAGCATCCTTGTGATGCTCTCATACCACACACACTCACCACCATCTCTACCATATGACGATTAAACGTCCAATTTTCCTTCTCTTACTCAAAATTTTATTCATTATTTGAGCAAGTGGGAATATTTTTCCTTTATATTATTTTCTAATTGTCATGTCGCTTCTTCAATCATAAGTGTTTTCCATAAAACTGTTACCCAATTAATTAGTTTATTATAAAAAATTTTCTCTATATATTCAAAAATATAATTAGTTTGTTTCTCTATATGTGTGAGATGAGAGCATCATGGGGACATCGAGCAGAAACTTCAGGTTAGATTCTATGCTATGCAGTAGTTAACCAACAGTAGTAAAGTGGATAGATAATCCTTAGTTTTGTTATTATCTTTGTGAGTGATGCACAATAAGTCCTTGTTTTGGCTCCATTTATCAATAAAGAAAAATATAAATCAATATTATTACAACTCTTTCAGATTAATTTTCCTTGAATATCAACAACATAAACACATATAGAGGATTTTATAAGGGTCTTCTACAAGTTCTCTTGCAAACATTATGAACTCCTTAACTCTATATTCATATTAGTTTGTCAAAAAATTATCATGAATCCATTTGAAGTTCATATCCATCTTATTGGGTTCATAAAAGATTAATTTTACACAACATATAAATAAATACACATAAAATATTTTTGTTTAAAATTGGAAGTTATAGACTGAGGATTACATGAATAAGAAAACATCTCAAGACTATTGGGATGTCATATCACCACACCAACCCATCCCAAGGAGATTCAAGGTAATTCAAGTGGATGTAAAATTAGAATTTACTAATGTATTACATGGATAGAAATTACATAAAACAAATAGATAGTTTTCTCATTATTTAATATGAGAATAATGTTTCTAAATTAAAAAAGGTTATGTGTAAATTGAAACAAGAACTAAAAACTTTTTATTTAAGGTTATATGAATTATTAAAGAAACATTAATTTTTAAAAATAAGTAATTGATCATAATCCTTACATAAAAAATAATTTAATGGATCAATTGAAAATGTTTATCAATGTATATGATATAATATTTAGAGGTTCAAGAGATAGATTATGATAATAATATTCTACATTAATAATTACCAATGTTTAAATGTTGATGATCAGTGATTTGACATTTTCCTTCATTTACAGGCAACTCATGTAATTCATGGGATATTTATTTCCCAATCCATGTATGTGAGGGAAGTGTTTTATAGATTTCAAAAGGAATATTGAAAACCCATGTTTACACCCACAGAAAATTGAATAAAAGTTTCAAATTTAGTGGGTGGAATGTCAATTTATATCATGATAGTGTCCAAGGGAAATTCAAAATCCCCCTCTGGATGAAAAAAAGAACTAGGGCATGAAAATCAACACAGTGGGAATGATTCAGTCCAAAAAATAAATAAAACTAACAGAAAGAAAATTTAAATAAAAACTGTCATGATGCATCCATACATTGGATTACCACACCAACCCAGATAAGTATAATAAAAGATATGAAGTAGTGTAATATAAAAGGAATCCCTTAACCTACCTTTAAATACATCACACACAAAATCATCAGTTTTAATTTCAAAAATTTCACATGTATGTAATACAATGATAAAATAAAGAATAAAAAATATGTATGATAACTTTGGGAGATCAATTTGGGAAATGTAAACAAAATAAAACTAACAACTAAACTCCATGTGACTCAATGTGTCACCATCGAGTCCAAAATAATAAACTCTCCCTGAGAGATCAAGAATTGAATCAAAATTGGAAATTGAGAAAATTGGAAGGCCTAACTCTATAGTATACAACCACTAGACCACAAATAATGACATCGCCAAAGAAGAAATCAAAAATGAAAAAAATACACAAAGAAAATCGGAAGGACTACTTCGCTAGGTTGAAGAAAATCCAAGACCCTCCTCATAAACCCTAACTACAATCAAACAGTGGATGTTAGATGAGATGTTTGAGCAACCGGAGGCAGTTGAGTGGTGTGATTTGAGCTTCAATACACCGAGGAGGACCACCGAAAGTGGGTGGATTTTGTGGAAAGCTTCTGATATCATGATTGGTTCACAAATGGATAGGGTTTTTAATTAGATCGAGAAACATTTATCAGTAAAATAAAAAAGCACCGATAAAGAGTTCTTTTATCAGTACTTATTACCTAATCGTTGATAAAAGAACTCTTTATCAACACTTTCTTAGCACTAATAAAGGTAGGTCTTTATCAGTGCTAAAAAATATCTAATAAAACCAATCTTTATTAGTGGTAAACTTATAGCGCTCTTAAAGCCTTGTCTTTATCAGTGTGAAAAAGCTCTAATAAAGGTGCTTTTATCAGTGCTTATTACTTAAGCGTTGTTAAAGGATTTATAATTATAAATAAAAAAATTATAAATACTTATATATACTTAATAAATATATATAAATATAAATATCGTAAATATATTCCTTTTTAAATATATTTATTATAATTTTATAATTATTTATTTATAATTATAGAAATATTTTTAAAAAATAGTATTTATATCATTATATATATTAGTATAATTAAAAATATATATATTTAATAAATATATATAAATATAAATATAGAAAATTTATTCATTATTTAAGTAAACATATTATAAATTTAATAATTATTTAAATATATATAATTATTTATTTATAATTATATAAATGATTTTAATTTGTTTATATATTTATAATTATAAATATATTTTTTACAAATATTTTTTAACAATATTAATGAATATCTAATTTTAAGTGAATGGATATATGTTAAAAATGAGTGAAATTGAATGAATTAACAATAAGTACACTTTAACAATATTTAAAAAATGGATAAGTTTTCTATGTGTGTATTATATATAAAAATACATTAATTATTTATATGTGAAATAAATGTAACATATATTTGATCTATGTTAAATTGAAAAATAAAACGACATTCAATTATATGTCGAGTACTATGAAATTAATCAATATTTTTAATTCATATTAATTTTTAATTATAAACCATTATTTAAAAAATTTACGACAATTTAATGTAAAGTGAATAAATATTTTGTAATAAATAAATCATATTTATATAAATTTATAGATATCTATATATTTAATATATATATATATTATTAACATTAATTATAAAAAATTATCTAATTAATAAATTTTTTAATATTTAATAATGTATAATCAATTTATTCCTATTTATCAATACTTATTTAATTAATAAAATTTCTATTTTTTTTAATAAATCAATTTTTATTTTTAATTTATTTAGTTATTTCATTTTATTTATTCGGACCTTTATTAACATTAAAAAATCACTGATGAAATAAATATTTATCAGCGCTAAAAATAAAGTGTTGAAAAAAGGTACTCTTTATCAGTGCTAAAAATAAAGCGCTTATAAAGGTTCCCTTTACCAGTGCAGAAAAAGCACCGATAAAAGGTTAAATTTATCAGCGCTTTCCTTAGTGCTGGTAAATATGACATTTATCAGCGTTTTTTTGTAGCGCTGATAAATACCAGCGCTGTTAAAGGCCAGTTTTGTAGTGGTCTCACCAACAGCCTTTCCTATTGGAAAGTAGAGAACCCATGTTGTCCTTAAAGAGTTTAGGTCATTGCTTCGTAATTTCCTTCTCACACACCCATGTTTCTTCCTAAATCATAACATGTTACCATAAAACCCACACTTGACCAATTATTGTTCCACACAAGATATTCTCTTGCTTATCCAAAATTTGTACTGATAGATGAATCAATTTAGCATCCAGATTTAGGTCAATGTGATCCCATTGAATCACATAGTCATGATCAGGTTGGAACTTCTTTAACTGAAACATTGTACACTGAACCAATCCTTGGTGGGAAATACAACTGATATAACACCTCACTAACTCGTTAAAGTATATCAAAGGGCCTATGTATCAAAGAGACAACTTTCCCTTCTTACCCAAATGATGTTGCCTGGGCCTTGGATAGATTCTCATCAACATATGATCACTTAACTCAAATGAAAATAGTAATCGATGATGATATGCATATTATTTTTGATGACTTTGACCCATCTCCATTCTATTTATGATCAAATGAATCTTTTCTATTGTCTCTTTCAAAAGGCTGGTTCCAATTAGTGAAGTATCACCCATTTCCACCCAACAAAGTGGATAATGATAAGGGAGGCTGCCAAATTATTCAAAATAACCTGTATGTATCAAGGCTTGGTAACTATTATTATATGTGAACTTCACTAACTATAAATTATCCTCCCATTAGCCACTAAAATCCATGAGAAAATCCCTAAGAATGTTCTACAATGTTTGGATTTTCTGTTCAGAAAGTCCATTTGTTTGGGGATGACAATCTATACTCATAGTCATCAGTGCTCCAAGGGATTTCTGCAAGGATTTCAAAAAACGAGATGTAAACCTGGGGTCTCTGTCTAATACTATTGAGACTAGAACATCATGTATCTTTAAAATTTCTTGAATGTATATTTTTGATAAGTGTTCCACTGAATTAAAATCATGAATAGGGATGAAGTGAGATGAATTTACGAGCCAATCCACTATCACTGTAAAACCCCAAGTTTTTCTAAAAATAATTGGAAACTCATGGAACTTTCTTTTAAGTAGATATTTATAACTATCCTTTAATCACAATTTTTACACTTCTATGTTTTGAATTTCAAGAAACTCTCATCTACAAATGTGTTCAGTAAGTTATTTGGAGTCTGATGAAACCAACTTGTTTTTTTGTGAATAGTAACATACCCTTATGAATAGTAATATAACCCTAATAAATAGTAAATTTTATTTTCTTAAGGGTTTAACATAATAACATCTTGGTTAATTTTTCATTGTGTTATAGGAGTAGTTATAGAATTATAATTATTAATTTTTGAATTAAGTATGATTTTATTTAAAAATTTAATTAATAATATTTAGTAAATTATTTTCGAAAAATTGACTTCATTTTTTAATTCTACATATCAATTAATGGTCAGGATGAATTTTTGGGATTTTTCTGAAATTCTTGATTTTTCGATGAACAGTGAAATACAATAAAATACCGTATAATACAATTATCAGGAAAATACACTATTTATGACATCATAAGTGGTGTAAGGCCACTTGGTTCAAAATCACATGCCATTATTACTATTTGAGGTCACATGAACTAGTATTATTCATAATCTTGGGAAAAAATATTATAATAATGATCAAAATAATGAAAAATACCCCCTCTCCTCCACAATAAATACCACCCTCACTCTCCTATTCTTCCCAAACCTTTCAAGCCTTGATTAATGCCTATGTTCTACCCAATACTCCTCCCAATTCTACTACCCATGTTCTAGAGCTTATGGTCTCACCAAAAGACCCAAACCAAAGCCCTTAAGAAGGATCTCAAGGAGAAGAGATCAAGAGGTAAACATCCTCTTTTATTTTCTTTATTTTCTTTCATTTTATATTATTATCTTCCTTTCCCATTGGATTATGTTTGGATATTTGATTTCATATCCCCCTTAATGTCCATATTATTTAATAGTGATGAGATATCCTATTTCTCTCATCAAACTATTTTTATTAAATTTTAAGAGACGCCGTGAGGCTACCGAATTTTTGTGAGAAATTTCTCAAGTTTTTCTTTTATTTCAAGATTCCTTTATTTTATTTTTATTTACTCACCTAATCTTAACCAAGAGGCATGAAAACTCCATAAATCATGTATATTCTTGATTTTCTCATGTTCATGGAAAATTCATCATCATTCTTCTTCTCCTCTCCCACTTATTCAAGGAATAAAAAACATTGTCCGTGATGTGTCGAATTACCGACATCATGGATGGTGTGATTTCAATTTTCATCAACTCTTTAAAGTATGGTATTGAAACGATTTTTGTGGTTGAAACAGGTTATAATATTTGTATTATGTCTCATACATGTTTCATGAATTATTTTGTACAAATTGTTTTAATTTATAAAATAAAATGAGGTCGTTATTATCAAAGAACCACTAAAATGATCTAAATGAACATCATTAATGTTTTAACTTATGAATCATCCTCATGTAAGAATTCAAAATGATAAATGGTATGATTTATGGTACTACAAATATGTAAATACTACTCCATTACAATTATGGAGTTTCACTTCCAATCGATAAGAACATCCATCATGAACTGATCATGAAAATCATGTAAAGAACTCACCCAAAACAGTGCAAGGAACAAAATACTAACAATTAAAGGGTGAAATGAGGTTATTAAATGATCATATAAGATGTTATAAACATGAAAATGTTTCTATAAAATTCTAATAACACCATTTTAATCATTATACAGGATGTTTAAACAAGTTTGAAGTAAGACAAGCTTGAGGTAAGGGAATTCTTAACCAGATTTCCATTCTTTGGGTTAACCTTATACTTCATTATTTATGTTGTATTAAAATTGATTGTGTGATGGGTTCTGTTTATATTGTGATTTATTATGTGTATTTATAGTTTATATACATATTAAATCCACTCTAATAATACTCACTACAATTATATGATTTATGTAAGGGGTTTTCCCTTTAAAATCCTCTTTTAAAATTCTATTTTACCAAATTCAAAACCAATGTTTTTATAGAATTATTCATGTTGTATGATTATGTTTTGGTTATTGGGAATTGTTTATTATGAAGTTTGGGACCTATATTTCTTTCTAATGCATTGGGTATGTGTATGTTGGAGGTCATCCATATGGTTACTCCAAGTGTAACTGTGATGGTTACACAAATTGTAAGGTAGCTGTGAGGGTTACAAATTATAAGGTAGCCGAGAGGGTTATGAAATTATGTAGGTAATTCCCCAATATACCTTTATGGTTCAACTTATGTTATAATGTACTGTGGAAATTTCTTGTTTCACAAAGTAATCATATATATTTTCATGTGATAAGTACGTCTTTTGAAAATGATTTCATATTCATGGACTAATGTCTTCTTTACTTCTTTTATATCCCTTACTGAGATCTTTTGCACATCCCAAGTTTTTAAATGTTTTTTATAGGTATAAGGATGTGTACTACATTGAAGGAATCCATGTTAAATATTTGAAGAATTTTCAAGAAATCATGTTTTAAGTTTCAATGTTTTATATTTTGAAAAAAATGGAAACTGTTTTATGGTATGCACTCTGTAACAATGTGTAATATTATTAAGTATATATTCACTCAGAAAGAATTAATCATGAGGCAGAGAAGAAGGATTGAACTAATAAAGGATTATGATTGCATGATCAAGTACCATTATGGAAACACAAAAAAAGTGGCAGATACCTTGAGTCTAAAACATCATGCATCTTTAATCATGTTACATTTGGAACATGATACCTTAATTAATGATTTGATGAATTTTGGATTAGAAGTTGTTGGTGCAGGAAACACCTCTTTTTTGTTTCAGGTTTCAGTGCAGTCGTTGTTATCAGACAGAATTAAGAAATCGCAGAAGGAAGACCGTGAGCTATAGAAAAAGGTATAATTGGTTAAAATGGGTAAGTGGTAAGAATTTAACATTGATAAAGATTGTGTTTTAAGATTTGGGAAGAGGTTGTGTGTGTCTAGTGATTCCCATTTGAATAATGATTTGTTGTGTTAAGCTCATAGTTCTCTATTTTCAGTTCATCCTGGCAGTACTAATATGTACAGAGACCTTCAAGAGTATTATTGGTGGGTTGGAATGAAAAGAGATATTGCTGATTTTCTATGAAATGCTTAACATTTCAACAGGTTAAAGCAGAGCAGCAGTTACCAAAGGGGATGCTTCAGCCTTTTCCAGTGCCAAAGTGGAAATGGGAGTCTAAAAATGCTATGAGGGAAAAGTAACCTCAGTTGTTTAATAAGTAAAAAAAATTGGGTGGACGCAATTTTCAGAAGGTGGGGATAATGTTACACACCAAGTTTTTCTAAAAATAATTAGAAATTCATGGAACTATGTTTTAATTAAATATTTATATCTAGCCTTTAAACATAATTTTTCCACTTCTATGTTTTGAATTTCAAGAATCTTTCTTCAACAATTGTGTTCAGTAAGTTATTTGGAGTCTCATGAAACCAACTTATTTTTTTTTGTGAATAGTAACATATCATTATAAAGTAATATGAATAGTAATATAACCCTAATGAATAGTAAATTTTATTATTATTTTATTTTCTTAAGTCTTTAAGATAATAACATCTTGGTTAATTTTTCATTGTGTTATAGGAGTGGTTATAGTATTAGAATTGTTAATTTTTGAATTAAGTATGCTTTTATTTAAAAATTGAATTAATAATATTTAGAAAATTATTTTAAAAAAATGGAATTCATTTTTAAATTCTACATGTTGAAAAATGGTTAGGGTGAATTTTGGGGATTTTTCGAAAATTCTTGATAATTTTATGAATAGTGAAATACAATAAAATATCATATAATCAAATTATCAGAAAAATACACTATTTTTGGCATCACAAGTGATTTAATGCCACTTAGTTCGAAATCACATGCCATTATTACTATTTGACGTCACATGAACTAATATTACTCATAATATTGAGCAAAAATATTATAATAATGATTAAAATAATGAAAAATACCCCCTCTCCTCCACTATAAATACCACCCTCACCCCCTCTACTTCCCACACCTATCAAGCCATGAGTAATGCCTAAGTTCTTGCCAATACTCCTCCCAAGGCTCTTCCCCATTTCCCAGGGCTTCTGGTCTCACCAAAAGACCAAAACCAAAGCCCTTAAGAAGGATATCAAGGAGAAGAGATCAAGAGGTAAACATCCTCTTTTATTTTCTTTAATTTCTTTCATTTTGTGTTATTATTTTCCTTTAACTTTGGCTTATGTTGGGATATTTCAATCCATATCCCCCTTAGTTTCCATATTATGTAAGAGTAATGAGATATCCCCTTTCTCCCATCAAACTTTTTTTATGAAATTTTAAGAGACGCCGTGAGGCTGCCGAATTTTCGTGAGAAATTTCTCATGTTTTCTTTTATTTCAATATTCCTTTATTTTATTCTTCTTCCCTAAAATAATATTACCAAAGAGGCATGAAAACTCCAGAAATAATTTATATTCTAGATTTTCTCATGTTCATGGAAAATTCATCATCATTCTTCTTCTCCTCTCACACTTATTCAATGAATAAAAAAACATTGTCCGTGATGTGTCAAATTACCGACATCGTGGACGATGTGATTTAAATTTTCAATAACTATTTCAATACTGTTAATGAAACCATTTTTATGGTTGAACCAGGTTATAATATATGTATTATTTCTCATACATGTTTCTTGAATTCTTTTGTACACATGGTTTTAATTTATAAAACAAAATGAGGTCGTTATTATCAAAGAACCACTAAAATGTTCTAAACGAACATCATTATTGTTTTAACTTATGAATCATACTCATATAAGAATTCAAAATAATAAATTATAGAATTTATGGTAATGGAAATATTTAAATACTACTCCATTCCAATTCTATATTTTCACTTCCAATAGACAATAACATCCATCATGAACCGATCATGAAAATCGTGTAAAGAACTCACCCAAAACAGTGGAAGGAACAAAATAATAACAATTAAAGTGTGAAATGAGGTTATTAAATGATCATATAAGATGTTATAAACATGGAAATGTTTCTTTAAAATACTAATAACAGTATTTTAACCATTATACAGTAACTTTAAACAAGTTTGAAGCAAGACAAGCCTGAGGTAAGAGAATTCTTAACCCGATTTCCATTCTTTGGGTTAACCTTTTTTTTCATTATTTATGTATTATTAAAATTAATTGTGTGATGGGTTCTATTTATATTAATATTTATTATGTGTATTTATAGTTTATATAAATATTCCATCCACTCTAATAATACTCACTTCAATTATATGATTTATTTAATGGGGTTTCCCTTTAAAATCCTCTTTTAAAATTCTATTTTACAAAATTCAAAAGCAATGTTTTTAAATAATTATTCATGTTTTATGATTATGATTTGGTTATTGGGAATTTTTTATGATGAAGGGTGAGACCTATATTTCCTTCCAATGCATTGGGTATGTGTAAGTTGGAGGTCGGCCGTATGGTTACTCCAAGTGTAACTGCGATGGTTACACAAATTGTAAGGTAGCCGTGAGGGTTAAAAAATATAAGTAGCCGAGAGGGTTACAAAATTATATAGGTACTTCCCCATTATACCTTTATGGTTATAATTATGTTCTAATGTATTGTGGAAATCTCATGTTTCACAAAGTAATCATATATATATATATATATAGGTGATAAGTATGTCTTTTGAAAATGATTTCATATTCATGGACTAATGTGTTCTTTTCTTCTTTTATATCCCTTACTGAGATTTTGTGCTCATACCATGTTTTTAAATCTTATTTATAGATTATAAGGATGTTTAGGAAAATGAAGGAATCCATGTAAAACTTTTGAAGAATTTTCAAGAAATCGTGTTTTAAGTTTCAATGTTTTATATTTTGAAAAAAATGGAAACTATTTTTATGGTACACACTCTATAACAATGTGTAATGTTATGAATGAATTATGTACCAATTTTATAAAGATATAAACTTTAAAATATCCTCAATGTAAAAGGAAGTTTTTTCTTTACTAAATTCAAGATTATTAATGTAATAAGGTCGGGTCCTTATAGTTGGTATGAGAGGGAGGTTTAGATAACTTTAGTGGTTAGGGTGATGTTAATAGAATACCATAAATGATTTTCACTCTATCATTAATTTGAAATGTTATATCATTTAAATATTACCATGTTACTTTATCTAAGGTATGTTTTTTCAGAATGGTTGTTCATACAAGAAACAAGGAAGCTGAAGAGGAGAGGTACTGGCGGAATGGCATCCTTCGGAATATACAACCCAAAATGGTAGGGATTGGGACCTAGCATTTTGTGACAGTAATGGCTCAGCTGACGTAGGCAATATGTGGTGGCGGCATCCATGAAAGATAACAACTAGAGGTACCAAAAAGAAACATGACAATAGTGGAACATTTTATGAGACACCACCTTCCTTATTTTAATGGATCTTCTGACCCAGTAACAGATGAAGGATGGATTAAGGCCCTTGAAAAGATATTTTATGTTATGGGATATTGAGACAATCAAAAGGTATGTCTTTCTTTTTATCATTTTGAATGTGAAGCTGATAAGTGGTGGTCAATGGTAAATAATATCAGGGATAGAGAGGATTTTTAGGCCCTAGAGTGGGATGAATTTAAAAGTCTTTTCCTTGAAAAATATTTTTCTAAGTTGGTTCGACTTAGGATGGAGAAGCAATTCCATGAATTGAAACCGAAGGAGGAATATTCAGTGAATGTGTATGAAGAAAACTTCACTCGACTAGCGAGGTGTGCTCCCAATATTATTCTGGATCTTGATAGAAAAATCAACCACTTTTACTCAATACTAAATCCAAACAATTGAAGGGAATTGGCCTCCCGTGAATTCAGAAGTTTTGAGAAACTTGTATGATGTGATGAGAGAGTAGATATAGAGTTTACTGATGATCATGTGAATTTTATAAATAAGGAGAATAAGAGGTCCATATGGCAAGCGATGGGTAAGAATCAACCAAAAAAATACGATGGTAAGAAAATCGAGTTTCCATTTTGTAAAAAGTGTGGCAAGAAGAACCCTGGGGAATGTCTTATAAAAACTGGGAAGTGTTTTAAATGTGGTATGTTTGGAAATATGTACTGATATTGTAATGAAAATTATCCAAATAATAATCATGATAACCAAACTACAAATTGTTTTAAATGTGTTGAGATATGTCATTATGAAAATTCCTAACTAAAGAGAGATCCAAATGATTCAAAGAAGCCATACTATAAGCAAAAATATATAGTGAGATCCTTTGAAAGTACATCAATAGATTTCGGTCCATCTAATGAAGTTGTATCAGGTACTTGTTTTGTTCACTCAGTTTTTGCTCAAGTTTTTTTGATATGGGGTCTACAAATTCCTTCATCTCTGAGAAATTTTCAGGAAAATTGAAAATATCACCTCAAAAAATGAGACTTGAACTTATTGTTAAAACACTAGGGGGAAATATTATAGCAAGGAAGAATTATAAGAATATTTATATTGTGGTATGTGGAAATACTTTATCTGTGAACCTTGTTGTTTTTACCTTAGTAGAGTTTGATGTGATTATGGGAATGGATTGGCTTTCTGTTCATCATGCTAAGATTGACTGTAGAGCTAAAGAAGTTGTTTTTCAGAAAGAGTTTCAGTTTGTATATAAGAACGAAACCATACAATTGATAATATATCAGGAAGCTGGGAAATTTTTGAAAGATGGAAATAAAAGTTATATTTCTCCTATTGTTTAAAACAAAAGGACTGTTCAGATTAATGATGTGATAGTGGTAAATGAATACCATGATGTTTTTTTCATTGAGTTATATGGTTTCATACCTGATTGAGAACTGGAATTCACAATTGACTTAGTTCCTGATACTAAGGCAATTTCAAAACCCCCATATCGAATGTCTCAAATAGAACTTCTTGAATTGCAAACTCAATTGAAGGATTTTCTTGATAATGGCTTCATTCATCCTAGCACATCACCATGTAGTGTTCTTGTTTTGTTTGTTAAAAAGAAATATGGTTCCATGAGACTTTTCATTGATTATAGAGCATTAAATAACATCACTATTAAAAACAAGTATCTTTTTCCTCATATCGATGACTTGTTTGATCAGCTCCAGGGAGCTCAGTACTTTTCCAAGATTGACTTGAGATCCGGATACCATCAGCTAAAGGTGAAGGAGGATGACATCCTGAAAACAACCTTTCCTACTAGATATGGTCATTATGAATTTGTTTTTAGGCCATTTAGATTAACTAATGCACCAGATGTATTCATGAATCTTATGAATATAATATTTCATGAGTTCTTGGATAAGTTTTTTGTTGCGTTTATTGATGATATTATGGTATTTTCTAAAAATAAAGAGGAGCATGAAAAACATCTAAGGGTTGTTTTCAAAATCTTATGTGAAAAGAAACTGTATGGAAAATTCAACAAGTGTGATTTTTGATTGCAATAGATTTATTTTCTTGGGAACATTTTAAATATGGATGGAATAACAGTTGATCCTTCCAAAACAGAAGTGGTTGATGAATGACCAAGACGCCCAAATGTTATTGAGATTTTTAGTTTTCTTGGATTAACAGGTTATTACCGACATTTTGTTAATAAATTTGCTCGGTTATCTATCTTGATAACTAATTTAACACATAAAGGGGTTAAAATTTTTTGGATAGAAGAATGTGATGTTTATTTTTAGGAACTGAAGAAGATATTGGTGAATGCTCTAGTTTTGGACTTGCCTTCCTGAAATGGTGATTTTTTCATCTACAGTGAAGCTTCTTTGAAGGGACTTGGTTTTTTCTTGATGCAGAATGATTTGGTAATTGATTATACATCAAGACAACTAAAACCTCCTGAGTTAAATTATCCCACACATGAGTTGGAATTGGAAGCTATGGTTTTTGCTTTGAAAATTTAGAGGCATCATTTATATGGAACCAAATGTCAAATATATACTAACCATAAAAGTTTGAAGTATATATTCACTCAGAAGGAATTAAACATGAGGTAGAGAAGATGACTTGAACTAATAAAAGATTATCATTGCACAATCAATTACCATCTTGGAAAAGAAAAATAAGTGGTAGATTCCTTGAGTCGAAAACATCATGCATCATTAACCATGTTATGTTTGGAACATGATCCCTTGATTAATGATATGATGAATTTTGGCTTAGAAGTTTTTGGTGTAGGAAATACCTCAGTTTTTTTTCAAGTTTCAGTGTAGTCATCGTTATAAGACAGAATTAAGCAAGCACATAAGGAAGACTATGAGCTACAAAAAAAGGTAGAACTGATTAAAATGGGTAAGTTTCTAGAATTTAACCTTGATAAATACTGTGTTTTAATATTTGGAAAAAGGTTGTGTGTGCCAAGTGATTCTCATTTAAATAAATATTTATTATGTGAAGCTCATAGTTCTTAATTTTCAGTTCATCCTGGCAGTACTAAGATGTACAGAGACCTTCAACAGTATTAGTGGTGGGATGGAATGAAAAGAGATACTGCTGATTTTACTATGAAATAATTAACATGTCAACAGGTTAAAGTAGAGCAACAGTTACCGAAGGGGATGTTTCAGCCTTTTCTAGTGCCATAGTGGAAATGGGAGTCTGAAAATGCTATGAGGGAAAAATACTCTCAGTTGTTTAATAAGTAATTGAAATTGCGAGGATGCAATTTCCAGAAGGTGGGGATAATGTAACACCCCAAATTTTTCTTAAAAAAATTATAAATTAATGAAACTTTGTTTTAATTATATATTTATAACTATCCTTTAAACATAATTCTTCCACTTATTGGTTTTGAATTTCAAGAAACTGTCATCTATAATTGTGTTCAGTAAGTTATTTGGAGTCTGATGAAACCTACTTATTTTTTTTGTGAATAGTATCATACCCTTATGAATAGTAATATAACCCCAATTAATAGTAAATTTTATTATTATTTTATTTTCTTAAGTATTTAAGATAATAACATCTTGGTTAATTTTTCATTGTGTTATAGGAGTTGTTATAGAATTAAAATTGTTAATTTTTGAATTAAGTATGATTTTATTTAAAAATTAAATTAATAATATTTAGAAAATTATTTTCTAAAAATGGACTTTATTTTTTAATTCTACACATCAAAAAATGGTTGGGGTGAATTTTTGGGATTTTTATGAAATTCTTGATTTTTTGATAAATAATGAAATACGATAAAATACCATATAATCAAATTATCAGAAAAAATACACTATATATGAAATAATAAGTGATTTAAGGCCACTTGGTTTGAACTCACATGCCATTATTTCTATTTGAGGTCACATTAACTAAGACTGTTCATAATATTGGGAAAAAATATCATAATAATGCTTAAAATAATGAAAAATAATCCCTCTCATCCGCTATAAATACCACCCTCACTCCTCTATTCTTCACACACATCTCAAGCCTTGATTCATACCTAAGTTCTACCCAATACTCCTCCCAAGTCTTTTACCCAAGTCTTAGAGCATCGGGTCTCACCAAAAGTCCAAAACCAAATCCCTTAAGAAGGATCTCAAGGAGAAGAGATCAAGAGGTAAACATCCTCTTTTATTTTCTTTATTTTCTTTAATTTTATGTTATTCTCTTCCTTTCCCTTTGGATTATGTTGGAATATTTAATTCCATACCCCCATTAATTTTCATATTATATAAGAGTGATTAGATATCCCCTTTCTATCATCAAACTATTTTTAGGAAATTTTAAGAGACGCCGTGAGGCTGACGAATTTTCGTGAGAAATTTCTCAAGTTTTCTTTTATTTGAAGATTCCTGTATTTTCTTCTTGTTTCCTCACCTAAACTTACCCAGGTGGCATGAAAACTCTAGAAATCATGTATATTCTGTATTTTTTTCATGTTCATGGAAAATTCACCATCATTCTTCTTCTCCTCTCCCATTTATTCAAGGAATAAAAAAACATTGTCCGTGATGTGTCGAATTACCGACATCGTGGATGATGTGATTTTAATTTTTATTAAATCTTTAAAGTATGGTCATGAAAAAACTTTTATGGTTGAACCAGGTTATAATATATGCATTATGTATCATAAATGGTTCTATAATTCTTTTTTACACATGTTTTTAATTTATAAAAGAAAATGAGGTCATTATTATCAAAGAACCACTAAAATGATCTAAACGAACATCATTAATGTTTTAACTTATGTATCATCCTCATGTAAGAATTAAAAATGATAAATGGTATAATTTATGGTACTGGAAATATGTAAATAATACTCTATTACAATTATGTAGTTTCACTTCCAATCGACAATAACATCCATCAGGAACCGATCATGAAAATCAAGTAAAGAACTCACCCAAAATAGTGCAAGGAACAAAATAATAACAATTAAAGGGTGAAATGAGGTTGTTAAATGATCATATAAGATGTTATAAACATGAAAATGTTTCTTTAAAATACTAATAACACTCTTTTAACCATTCTACAGGAAGTTTAAACAAGTTTGAAGTAAGACGTGCCTGAGGTAAGGGAATTCTTAACCTGATTTCCATTCTTTGGGTTAACCTTCTACTTAGTTATTTACGTGGTATTGAAATTGATTGTGTGATGGGTTCTGTTTATATTATGATTCATTATTTGTATTTATAGTTTATATACATATTCGATCCACTCTAATAATACTCACTTCAATTATATGATTTATGTAAGGAGTTTTTCCTTTAAAATCCTCTTTTAAAATTCTATTTTACAAAATTCAAAAGCAATGTTTTTATGGAATTATTCATGTTGTATGATTATGCTTTGGTTATTGGGAATTGTTTATTATGAAGGCTGGGACCTATATTTCCTTGCAATGCATTGGGTATGTGTAAGTTGGAGGTCAGTCGTATGGTAACTCCAAGTGTAACTGTGATGGTTACACAAATTGTAAGGTAGTTGTGAGGGTTACAAATTATAAGGTAGCGGAGCGGGTTAAAAATTATTTAGGTAATTCCACAAGATACCTTTATGGTTTTACTTATGTTATCATGTATTGTGGAAATCTCATGTTTCACAAAGTAAGCACATATATATACATGTGATAAGTATGTCTTTTGAAAATGATTTCATATTCATGGACTAATGTGTTATTTACTTATTTTATATCCCTTAGATTTTGTGCTCATACCAAGTTTTTAAATGTTTTTTACACATTATAAGGATGTGTAGGACAATTAAAGATTACATGTTAAATTTTTGAATAATTTTTAAGAAATCATGTTTTATATTTTGAAAAAAATGGAAACTGTTTTTATGGTATCCACTCTGTAACAATGTGTAATGTTATCAAGTATATATTCACTCAGAAAGAATTAAACATGAGGCAAAGAAGATGGCTTGAACTAATAAAGGATTATGATTGCAAGATCAATCACCATCTTGGAAAAGCAAAAAAAGTGGAATATACCTTGAGTCGAAAACATCATGCATCATTAACCATGTTACATTTGGAACATGATTCCTTGATTAATGATTTGATGAATTTTGGCTTAGAAGTTGTTGGTGTAGGAAATACATCTATTTTGTTTTGAGGTTTCAGTGCAGTCGTTGTTATCAGACAGAATTAAGAAAGCGCAGAAGGAAGACCATGAGCTATAGAAAAAGGTATAATTTGTTAAAATGGGTAATTTTCTAGAATTTAACCTTGATAAAGATTGTGTTTTTAGATTTGGAAAAAGGTTGTGCGTTCCTAGTGATTCTCATTTGAAGAAATATTTTTTGTGTGAAGCTCATAGTTCTCCATTTTTAGTTCATCTGGGCAGTACTAAGATGTACAGAGACCTTCAGGAGTATTATTGGTGGGATGTAATGAAAAGCGATATTGTTGATTTTACTATGAAATGCTTAACATGTCAACAGGTTAAAGCATAGAGGCAGTTACCAAAGGGGATGCGTAGAGACCCTAAGCTTGACGTACAGGGACATTACATTACTTTTGCGGAATACTTAATACATAACAAAAATAGACACACAAGGACCGTAATAGTTTAGTGTCTTTGGAAACTTGGAACCTAATCTTCTAATCGTGGTGAAAGATCTTAAACATCTCCCATAAAGATCTTCCACTTTTTGTTTCCTGAACTAAAACCTTTCTTTTGATCTTGGGGGAAAATAAAACATAAAAAGGGTGAGCTCAAATGCTCAGTAAGGGTAAGCATGGATAAAATAAAACATACCATATACATTGGAACTAAAAAAAACATGAACATAATGTTTAAACATTAAAATCTTGAGCAACGACATAAAACATGGAAGTACATAAGGCATAGATCATAATGGAACATAAACCATGATAAAATAGCATGGGGATAAAACATGTAATTGTGGAATCCATTAAGAACATGTAATGATTTCCATAGTAGCCAAGGCATTGATGCCAAGACCATCTTAGTGGACAAAGTCCCATTCTGAATCGAGTTCACTCCTCGTTTCAGTCCTATAACACTGAACCAAATTAACTTACCGTTCCAGCCATGTCTATCTCATGAGATACGAAATCTTTACCCAATGCATTGGAGGGAGATATAGGTCCCACCCATCTCATAATAAAATCATTCTTACTTGTGCCACAAAAAAAACATACATCATTCATAATAACCCAATAAACAAAATGGGTTTCATAAACATCATTCCATAATCAAATAATCCATATAAAAGAAATGGATATCATTTCATAATAAGAAAAGTTAAAACATTTAAATCATAGAGACATGATACTTGAAACATAAACATATGATATAATGTCATCTTAGATGAAAAATAGTTTTGATAAAATACTTGAAAAGTATTCTTGAGGAAAATATCTTTTCTTCTCCAAAATCAATTTCTTTTCACAAAACGGCATGAAATTTTAAAATAAAGATATTTTTTTGAAAACAGTAATGAAATATTTTGGAGGAAGATTCATGAAAATAAGGCTTTATAAAACCGTAAAAATCAGTTCGTGCCGTATAAGTTAAAAAAACATTCTTCTCGTACTTTTGCCGGAAAATTCAAAAAAGTACCTTGTAACATAAACAAAAGAAAGATTCCTTACATACCCTGTAATAAAAGTAAAAATTGGGTAAAAATTACTTTAAACATTCATGAAAACATTTTTATAAAATTTGGGCATGGATGATAAATATAACCCCAGTAAATACTTACGAATAAGCAATCTCGGATAAAAATGAGATTTGCAAAATTATCCCTTACCTTATGTCTGATATGATTCGTATGTATCCGAACCTCCTGTAAAATTATTTAAATGATGTCATTGACTTATTACAGAATCATATTCATTGTTATGATATCATATATGGTTCACTAATGACTTTATATTACCCGTTCTTTTGTAAATTCCATGTTAAAGAGTGTTTTGGGTAAAATCGTTTCATTTGTCGTCCGTGTTTTGACTTGTAATTATTCATATGATTACTTAGATCACAATTACATAATTCCAGAATATAAAACATGATTTATATATAATATATATTCAGAATATACATATATATAATAGATCAATAAATGGAAAGAAATACACTGTTCATGGAGACGGTAGGCCGTACGTACGCATGAACACTATTTTCGTTTCATTATTGAGTTGAATGGAATTAAGTAGATGAAATACATATATAAATAAATCCAGTAGCTTTATAATGTCATATATTTCATTATTATTGCTTATATATACGTTATAATCATTCTTAAATGGTTAACATGGAGAATGAATCTCATCGCGTCGTGGAGACGGTAGTCCGTACGTACGCACGAGCGATGATATCATTTCCATAATTATTGAATTGAATTGGAGTGGATGATACAATATATCATAATAAGTATGATGTTATAATAACTATGTATAGTTATTATTTACACCATTATACCCATCCATGTAAGGTGTTGGTGGAAAAACAGATTACACCACGGCGTGGAGACGGTATTCCGTACGTACACACGCGCGGTGATTTTGTTTTCCGTAGGATGGATAGAAGGTGAAATGGGGTTGTTTCATATTTATAATAACAAATCAGTATATTATTGATACTGATGTTATTACTTTATAATGAAACAACTAAAGAAGAATAAGTTGAAGAAGAAAGAAGCTTGAAAGAATCGGGAGAAGAAATTACCTCTTCTTCGATACGCCTCTTTGAAACCTCTTCGTAGGGCACTAAGATTGGTCTTTAAAATAGACCAGAACCTCTAGGATGTTTCTAAGGAAGTGGAGAAGATAATTTGGCAGGTGTTTTCCAAGCTTGAAGGCTCAAATTTGTGTGAGGAGGATAGGGAGGAGGTGCCCTTTTATAAGGGAGGAGAGGGGCACCTTTGGAATTCTTAAAATTATTAATTTATAATAAATCTAACCCCACTTAAAAACCTCCAAAAATGACTCATATTCAAATATTAGATGACATATGGTTGTAATCGCATCAACCAATAAAATTTATACATGTTTGGAGCTTATTTTAAACCTTATCATTTTGATTTATCCTTATTTAATCTATTTAAGTTTATTTGTGTTAATAAAATTCTAAATTTAAAATTATAACAAATAATTACTTATTTGTTGTGAATTTTCCATAATTGTTTACTTTATAACATTATAGACCATATAAATTTAAATTTATAATTTTTAAATATTTTTGTGATTTTTAAACAATTTTATAATATGTTATTTTTATAAAATAACAATAGTGTCAATTTTGAAACTATTCATTTATTTGAATTTAAATAAAATATATACAGAAGATATGTTCAAACTAAAAGATTAAATAGATTCATAAAATGTCATATGTATCTATAAAATTAGTGGATCACATTAAATAGTTCATATAATATTTATTTTATTATTTTTAAAACCATTTATTTGGTTTATCTCTTAATAAAATAATTACTACAACATTTTGTATAATTATTTAATATACATATTTTTGCATAAAAATTAAAAATAAAATTCTATGATGACGATAAGTATACTAACTTTCACAATAATGCTTTTACTCGAATTTATAATCTTAAAATCACAATATTTAAATTGTTATATTTATTAATTTATGAAGGTGACAACTTTGGAATCATTTAAAATAAAATAATATAAGTGTCATAATCACTTTTATAAGGATCCAAACGGTTATATATTAGGTCATTGGATGATCAAGGTGTATATATACACTACCAATAAGTTTTGGTCAGGTTTGTGGGCCTTTTAATGGGTATTATTATTTCAATAAAAACTATATTACTTATTTTCCACTTAATAAATAATTTCTGTATCATTAATGTATCACCATTAATGACAATTATTTAATCCCTCAAAATTCTAAATAAATTATCATGATGTAGATAATTGTATTAGCTTTCTGGATACTATTCATGTTTGAAGTTTTATGATATTTATCACTAAATTAAAATTATTATACTTATAAGATTTAAGAGAGTGACATGTTGTCACTTTCTTTGGTTTTAATAATAATTAAATTATTTTCATGGTCAAAAGTCCATAAAATGAATCTAATCCGACCCTTAGTTGATATGTGTTTACTTTTAGCCATCCAATAGTATTTTTACATGTGTTAGGGTAATTTTATAATTTTATATTTACAGTTAATTACCCGATTTACCTTTAACTATGGTAAATAAAATTTACCGTAGTTACTATTCATAATTCCCAAAAATAAAAAGTTGCCTATTAACATAATTTGGACCCACTGATTCCAAATATGGAATCCATTTTTTCAAATTCAATACACAGAAGTTTCAGAAATTAAATTAAAATTAATCCCTTTTGTCGAATGAAAACGGGTTTTTGTTTAAAACATTGCAAAAGATTGAATTGATTTAACCTACGAATTCAATGTAAAATCAATGATAATGATATACATTATATTAAATGGTAAAAATATATTCTATTTATACTTTAAAACCATTAAATACTATAATCTATACATATAAATTATTAGGATGAAAAAAGTTGTTTTTCATTAAAATATAGCATGTTTTTACTATTCATCAAAATATGAAAGTTACCAGAATAATACAAAAAATTTATCCAAAGTAAATTTTTATTTCTTGATTCCAAATAAGAATTTTATTTTGTCAAATTGAAATTATAAACATGTCAAAAACTAGATTTAATGTGGGTGCGCCATCAAAAGGCGGCAAAACTGCATTTTTTGAAAAAATACTTATTTTACCCGAAAAATTTATTTTGTTCTTATACCATGTTCTAGAAAATGTGTAAGATGAATAATAATGTTATAAAATTCAAAATTTAGTTAATACTATTCATAACGGCTAGTTCATAATAATATTATAATAATATATCATTGTTTAGTAAAACCTGGTATTGCGTACAACACACGCTATCGAGGAAGGTCGCGATTGCGTGTAATGAAAGCCAAGTCAGGGTTGCGTGTTGTGAAAGAATCCTTCATTGTTTCGTATAATATAATCCAACCATATTTCATTTATACATTAAATATATATATATATATATATATATATATATGTATATATATATATATACTCAATGTTGCGTAGAATAAGTATTATCAAAATTGTGTGTAACATGATCCAAGAATAGTGTTGCGTATACTGCAAGCTAATACGGTGTTGCGTATAGCGCAAGGTAATATTGGTGTAGCATACAACACAAGACATTAATGAAATTAAAAGAATATTTTTCATAAAATCTCAGGGTGTTACATTCTACCCCACTTAAAATGAATTTCTCCCTCGAAATTCGTCGTGGTTATAAATGGTTTACTACTCGAAAGTTTGTTTAATAGAAACCCGCATCATAAAAAGGAATACCAAAACATGGCTTTAAAAACTAAAGTATGAAATGTAATGGTTACCCAAATTAACTCATCACTGGGTTTCCACGTAGGAGAACATAGGTGAAAATATGGATATGGAAGAAAAATCTAACCATAAAGTTCTGATGGAGAGTGGTAGAGAACATGGCTATGAAAAATCCAACAATCACAAAGCTATTGATTTGTGATGATCTAAGGTACCATCTGATTCATCGGATATAAGGGAAATAGGACAACATTTTTGGTTTTCAAGATCATTTCCCTAAAGCTGATGAATTAAAAGAAATACTTGCATGATTTTGGTACAATCTCACTGTTGTTCGTGAATTGAAAAATTTCCACTTCATCGCTTAAAGAAATGAAGTTGAATTTGTTGTTCGTGATGTGTTAGAAGATCATGTGATATAATGATGGATCATTCCATCTCTTTCAAAAAAAATGTTAGCAAAAGTTATAAGTCCATCTTATGGTTAGATTAATCGTATATGGTTCCAAAAATGAACTTATACTTCATATATCATACCGTTTAATAAACTAAAACTAGTTTCTACTAACCAGGGACTTCCTGTAGGCCAGTGGTAGGCGATAAAGGCCAGTTTCACTTCTGTTGTGGGTTCGATTCCCACAGCCTTGTCCGACGCGATGGGCAGCCGCCCGTCCTGCAGGTTGTCCTTTTTCTAAAACTACATTACTATATCATCCCATCAATAATATCGAAAAAAGGTTCTATCCTTAAACAATACTAACTTATGTCCAACATAATCCATTCCAATATTTAGGCTTATCCATAATATTGCAGTCCATTGTCATATTATAGTGAAAACGATTACCAGATATTTCATATAAGAAGCATGTTAATACCATCGTTGATCCCCATATATCATAAGATATGTCTTGTTGGTCACATTAAAACGTTCGAAGGCCTTAATCATGTATTCTCTTGAAAAATGAATACCCATTGAACCTTAGGGAAAACATGGATGCAGTTAAAAGTTAACACTTTCCACATACCAAAATCCTCAAAATTCTATATACTCAAACCATGATATCACTTAGTCCTTATATCAATCATGAGCTCATGAATACAATCAAACATCTCATTATCTTCTTATTACTTCAATATGCGCATATCATCTACTTTACAAAAATATCTGAATAACATTCCATGGTTACTGGTACCATTCAACATATACTTTTAAATACTTTTAATAAAAACAACAGTGTAACAATCCTTAGATGATTCTTTATTCCATAGTACCATTATCTATACAACATAGCTCTCGATAAACATACAATCATTCCACTACCTTCTAAAACAACCGACTGAGCTTCAACACTTCATTCAGCTCATATATCATTTGTAGTCTCCTCATCATCATCCACATAAATACTACCCATATGACCATGTTGATTCTCTTCATGATATTTTCCATTAGGGCATTGGTTTGCATAATGCCCGCACATTCCACATTTAAAACATCTAATCATTGTTGATGTCGTAGCAATACCATTATCCTTGTCCATGGTGTTAACTGAACCTTTTCCTTTGCACTTACTGGCTTTGTGTCCTTCTTTTCCACACCCAAAGCATCTTACAATTCCTTTGAAACAATCTCCCTGATGCCTCTTCCCACATTATTTACACAAGGGAAATTGAACTTTCTTTCCTCTATGATCATCATGAAACTCCATCTTTCTCTTATTTTCTGAGTCGGGAAACTTACCAAATTTGAGATTATTGATAATATTATGAGATTGCTGATTAGGAATAATAATGATGTTTGGACTTCAAGATCCCATTTCATTTGGTTTCTCATGAATAAAATCATTCCATTGTCCGTCATATCCTCCATTATCATGAATCTTCCTGTTTCCAGCCATTTTCTAAAACCCAAAAAGATTAGTGTGAGAGGAAAAAATCATGCTAGGGAAAACAACATAGTAAAGGGGGATCACCCTCAATATCTAACATCTTAGGTTAAATTCTAAGATCGTTACCGTAGTTCTAGGACTATATCCTATACGTATTCTTATCCTTAGGTACATCCCTAGACATTCCTTAGAAATATCTCTCAGGATCTCACTAACGTTTTCGCATCGTAGTTTCCAAAGGGTGACTAAACCTTTCCTCTGATACCAACTGTAGAGACCCTAAGCTTGACGTACATGGAAATTACATTACTTTTGCGGAATAATTAATACAAAAAAATAGACACACAAGGACCGTAATAGTTTAGTGTCTTTGGAAACTTGGAACGTAATCTTCTAATCGTGGTGAAAGATCTTCAACATCTTCCATAAAGATCTTCCACTTTTTGTTTCCGGACCTAAAACCTTTATTTTGATCCTGGGGGAAAATAAAACATAAAAAGGGTGAGCTCAAATGCTCAGTAAGGATAAGCATGGATAAAATAAAACATACCATATACATTGGAACTAAAAAAACATGAACATAATGTTTAAACATTAAAATCTTGAGAAACGACATAAAACATGGAAGTACATAAGTCATAGATCATAATGGAACATAAACCATGATAAAATAGCATGGGAATAAAACATGTAATTGTGGAATCCATTAAGAACATGTAATGATTTCCATAGTAGCCAAGACATTGCTGCCAAGACCATCTTAGTGGACAAAGTCCCATTCTGAATCGAGTTCACTCCTCGTTTCAGTCCTGTAACACTGAACCGAATTAACTTTCCATTCTAGCCATGTCTATCTCATGAGATATAAAATCTTTACCCAATGAATTGGAGGGAGATATAGGTCCCACCCATCTCATAATGAAATCATTCTTACTTGTGCCACAAAAAAAACATTCATCATACATAATAACCCAATAAACAAAATGGGTTTCATAAACATCATTCCATCATCACATAATCCATATAAAAGAAATGGATATCATTTCATAATAAGAAAAGTGAAACCATTTAAATCATTGAGACATGATACTTGAAAAATACACATATGAAATAATGTCATCTTAGATGAAAAATGGGTTTGATAAAATACTTGAAAAGAATTCTTGAGGAAAATATCCTTTCTTCTTCAAAATCAATTTCTTTTCACAAAACGTCATGCAATTTTAAAAGAAAGTGATCTTGTTGAAAATAGTAATGAAATATTTTGGAGGAAGCTTCATGAAAATAAGGCTTTATAAAACCGTAAAAATCAGTTCGTGCCGTATAAGTTAAAAAAACATTCTTCTCGTACTTTTGCCGGAAAAGTCAAAAAAGTACCTCGTAACGTAAAAAAAAGAAATATTCCTTACATACCATGTAATAAAAGTAAAAAATGGGTAAAAATTACTTTAAACATTCATGAAAACATTTTTATAAAATTTGGACATGGATGATAAATATAACCCTATTAAATACTTACGAATAAGCAATCTCGAATAAAAATGAGATTTGCAAAATTATCCCTTACCTTATGTCTGATATGCTTCATATGTATCCGAACCTCCTGTATAATGATCTAAATAATGTCATTGACTTATTACAGAATCTTATTCGTTGTTATGATATCATATATGGTTCACTTATGACTTTATATTACCAGTTCTTTTGTAAATTCCATGTTAAAGAGTGTTTTGGGTAAAATCGTTTCATTTGTCGTCTGTGTTTTGACTTGTAATTATTCATATGATTACTTAGATCATGATTACATAATTCCAGAATATAAAACATGATTTATATATAATATATATTCATAATATACATGTATATAATAGATCGATAAATGGAAATAAATACACTGTTCATGGAGACGGTAGGCCGTACGTACGCATGAACGCTGTTTTCGTTTCCTTATTGAGTTGAATGGAATTAAGTAGATGAAATACATATATACATAAATCCATTAGACTTATAATTTCATATATTTCATTATTATTTCTTATATATACTTTATAATCATTCTTAAATGGTTAACATGGAGAATGAATCTCATCGCGTCGTGGAGACGGTAGTCCGTACGTACGCACGAGCGATGATATCGTTTCCATAATTATTGAATTGAATTGGAGTAGATGATACAATATATAATAATCAGTATGATGTTATAATAACTATTTATAGTTATTATTTACACCATTATACCCATCCATGTAAGGTGTTGGTGGAAAAACAGATTACACCACGGCGTGGAGACAGTATTCCGTACGTACGCACGCACGGTGATTTTGTTTTCCCTAGGATGGATAGAAGGTGAAATGGGGTTGTTTCATATTTATAATAACAAATCAGTATATTAGTGATACTGATGTTATTAATTTATAATGAAACAACTAAAGAAGAAGAAGTTTAAGAAGAAAGAAGCTTGAAAGAATCGGGAGAAGAAATTACCTCTTCTTCGATACGCCTCTTTGAAACCTCCTCTTAGGACACTAATATTGGTCTTTAAAGTAGAAAAGAAACTCTAGGATGTTTCTAGGGAAGTGGAGAAGATAATATGGCAGGGGTTTGCCGAGCTTGAAAGCTCAAATTGGTGTGAGGAGGAGAGGGAGGAGGTTCCCTTTTATAAGGGAGGTGAGGGGCACCTTTGGAATTCTTAAAATTATTAATTTATAATAAATCTAACCCCACTTAAAAACCTCCAAAAACCACTCCTATTATAATATTAGATGATATAGGGTTGTAATATCATCAACCAATCAAATTTAGACATGTTTTGATCTTATTTTAAACCTTATCATTTTGATTTATCTTTATTTAATCTATTTAAGTTTATTTGTGGTAATAAAATTCTAAATTTAAAATTATAACAAATAATTACTTATTTGTTGTGAATTTTCCATAATTGTTTAATTTATAACATTATAGACCATATAAATTTAAATTTATAATTTTTAAATATTTTTGTGATTTTTAAACAATTTTATAATATGTTATATTTATAAAATAACAATAGTGTCAATTTTGACACTATTAATTTATTTGAATTTAAATAAAATATATACAGAAGATATGTTCGAACTAAAAGCTTTAATAGATTTATAAAAGGTCATATGTATCTCTAAAATTAGTGGATCACATTAAATAGTTCATATAATATTTATTTTATTATTTTTAAAACCATTTATTTGATTTATCTCTTAATAAAATAATTACTACAATATTTTTGTATAATTATTTAATATACTGATTTATTGCATAAAAATTAAAAATAAAATCCTATAATGAAAATAAATCTATTACCTTTCATAATAATACTTTTACTAGAATTTATAATCTTAAAATCACAATATTTAAATTGTTATATTTATTAAATTATGAAGGTGACCACTTTGGCATCATTTAAAATAAAATAATATAAGTGTCATAATCACTTTTATAAGGATCCAAACGGTTATATATTAGGTCATTGGATGATCAAGGTGTATATATACACTATAAATAAGTTGTTTTCAGGTTTTTGGGCCTTTTAATGGGTATTATTATTTCAATCAAAACTATATTACTTATTTTCCACTTAATAAATAATTTCCGTATCATTAATGTATCACCATTAACGACAATTATTTAATCCCTAAAAATTATAAATAAATTATCATGATGTAGATAATTGTATTATCTTTCTGGATACTATTCATGTTCTAAGTGTTATGATATTTATCACTAAATTAAAATTATTATACTTATAATATTTAAGAGAGTGACATGTTGTCACTTTCTTTGGTTTTAATAATAATTAAATTATTTTCATGGTCAAAAGTCCATAAAATGAATCTAATCCGACCCTTAGTTGATATGGGTTTACTTCTAGCCATCCAATAGAATTTTGGAATGTGTTAGGGTAATTTTATAATATTATATTTACCGTTAATTACCCGATTTACCTTTAAATATGGTAAATAAAATTTACTGTAGTTACTATTCATAATTCCCAAAAATAAAAAGTAGCATATTAACATAATTTGGACCCACTTATTCCAAATATGGAATCCATTTTTTCAAATTCAATACATAGAAGTTGTAGAAATTAAATTAAAATTAATCCCGTTGTCGAATGAAAACGGGTTTTTGTTTAAAACATTGCAAAAGATTGAATTGATTTAACCAACAAATTCAATGTAAAATCAATGCTAATGACGTAAATTACATTAAATGGTAAAAATATATTCTATTCATACTTTAAAACCATTAAATATTATAATTTAACCATATAAATTATTAGGATGAAAAAAGTTGTTTTTCATTAAAATATAGCGTGTTTTTACTATTCATCAAAATATGAAAGTTACCAGAATAATACGACAAATTTATCCAAAGTAAATTTTTATTTCTTGATTCCAAATAAGAATTTTATTTTTTCAAATTGAACTTATAAACATGTCAAAAACTATATTTAAAGTGGGTGCGCCATCAAAAGGTGGCAAAACTGCATTTAAAAAAAAAATACTTATTTTACCCGAAAAATTTATTTTGTTCTTATACAATGTTCTAGAAAATGTGTAAGATGAATAATAATGTTATAAAATTCAAAATTTAGTTAATACTATTCATAACGTCTTGTTCATAATAATATTTTAATAATATATCATTGTTTAGTAAAACCCGGTATTGCGTACAACACACGCTATCGAGGAAGGTCGCGATTGCGTGTAATGAAAGCCAAGTCATAGTTGCGTGCTGTGAAAGAATCCTTAGTTGTTTCGTATAACAGAATCCAACCATATTTCATTTATACATTGAATATATATATATATATATACTCAATGTTGCGTAGAATAACTATTATCAAAATTGTGTGTAACACGATCCAAGAATAGTGTTGCGTATACTGCAAGCTAATACGGTGTTGCGTATAGCGCAAGGTAATCTTGGTGTAGAATAAAACACAAGAAATTAATGAAATTAAAAGAATATTTTTCATAAAATCTCAGGGTGTTACATTCTACCTCCCTTAAAATGAATTTCGCCCTCGAAATTCGTCGGGGTTATAAATGGTTTACTACTCGAAAGTTTGTTTAATAGAAAACCACATCGTAAAAAGGATACCAAAACATGGATTTAAAAACTAAAGTATGAAATGTAACGGTTACCCAAATTAACTCATCACTGGGTTTCCACATAGGAGAACATAGGTAAAAATATGGATATGGAAGAAAAATATAACTTTCAAGTTCTGATGGAGAGTGGTAGAGAACATGGCTATGAAAAAGCTAACAATCACAAAGCTATTGATTTGTGATGATCTAAGGTACCATCTGATTAATCGGATATAAGGGAACTAGGACAAATTTTTTGGTTTTCAAGATCATTTCTCTAAAGTTGATGAATTAAAAGAAATACTTGCATGATTTTGGTACAATCTCACTCTTGTTCGTGAATTGAACAATTTACACTTCATCCCTTAAAGAAATGAAGTTGAATTTGTTATTCGTGATGTGTTAGCAGATCATGTGATAGAATGATGGATCATTCTTTCTCTTTCAACAAAAATGTTAGCAAAAGTTATAAGTCCATCTTATGGTTAGATTAATCGTATATGGTTCCAAAAATGAACTTATACTTCATATATCATACCGCTTAATAAAATAAAACTAGTTTCTACTAACCAGGGACTTCTTGTAGGCCAGTGGTAGATGATAAAGGCCTGTTGCACTTCTGTTGTGGGTTCGATTCCCACAGCCTTGTCCGATGCGATTGGCAGTCGCCCGTCCTGCAGGTTGTCCTTTTTCTAAAACTAAATTACTATATCATCCCATCAATAATATTGAAAAAAGGTTCTATCCTTAAACAATACTAACTTATGTCCAACATAATCCATTCCAATCTTTAGGCTTATCCATAATATTGCAGTCCATTGTCATATTATAGTGAAAACGATTACCAGAGATTTCATATAAGAAGCATGTTAATACCATCGTTGATCCCCATATATCATAAGATATGTCTTGTTGGTCACATTACAAACGTTCAAAGGCCTTAATCATGTATTCTCTTGAAAAATGAATACCCATTGAACCTTAGGGAAAACATGGATGCAGTTAAAAGTTAACACTTTCCACATACCAAAATCCTCAAAATTCTATATACTCAAACCATGATATCACTTAGTCCTTATATCAATCATGAGCTGATGAACAAAATCAAACATCTCATTATCTTCCTATTACTTCATTATGCGCACATCATCTACTTTACAAAAATATCTGAATAACATTCCATGGTTACTGGTACCATTCAACATATACATTCAAATACTTTTAGGAAAAACAACAGTGTAACAATCCTTAGATGATTCTTTATTCCATAGTACCATTAACTATACAACATAACTCTCGATAAACATACAATCATTCTACTACCTTCTAAAACAACCAACTGAGCCTCAACACTTCTTTCAGCTCATATATCATTTGTAGTCCCCTCATCATCATCCACATAAATACTACCCATATGACCATGCTGATTCTCTTCATGATATTTTCCATTAGGGCATTGGTTTGCATAATGCCCGTACATTCCACATTTAAAACATCTAATCATTGTTGATGTCGTAGCAATACCATTATCCTTGTCCATGGTGTTAACTGAACCTTTTCCTTTGCACTTACTGGATTTGTGTCCTTCTTTTCCACACCCAAAGCATCTTCCAGTTCCTTTGAAACAATCTCCCGGATGCCTCTTCCCACATGATTTACATGAGGGAAATTGAACTTTCTTTCCTCTATGATCATCATGAAACTCCATCTTTCTCTTATTATCTGAGTCGGGAAACTTACCAAAGTTGAGATTATTGATCATGTTATGAGATTGCTGATTAGGAATAATAACGATGTTTGGACTTCCATATCCCGTTTCAAAATGTTTCTCATGAATAAAATCATTCCATTGTCCGTCATATCCTCCGTTATCATGAATCTTCCTGTTTCCAGCCATTTTCTAAAACCCAAAAAGAATAGTGTGAGAGGCAAAAATCATGCTAGGGAAAACAACATAGTAAAGGGGGAGCACCCTCAATATCTAACATCTTAGGTTAAATTCTAATATCGTTACCGTAGTTCTAGGACTATATCCTATACATATTCTTATCCTTAGGTACATCCCTAGACATACCTTAGAAATATCTCTAGGGATCTCACTAACATTTTCGCATCCTAGTTTCCAAAGGTTGACTAAACCTTTCCTCTGATACCAAATGTAGAGACCCTAATCTTGACATACATGGACATTACATTACTTTTGAGGAATACTTAATACATAACAAAAATAGACACACAAGGACCGTAATAGTTTAGTGTTTTTGAAAACATAGAACGTAATCTTCTAATTGGGGTGAAATATCTTCAACATCTCCCATAAAGATCTTCCAGTTTTTGTTTCCTGACCTAAAACCTTTCTTTTGATCCTGGGGGAAAATAAAACATAAAAAGGGTGAGGTCAAATTCTCATTAAGGGTAAGCATGGATAAAATAAAACATACCGTATACATTGGAACTAAAAAAAACATGAACATAATGTTTAAACATTAAAATCTTGAGCAACGACATAAAACATGGAAGTACATAAGGCATAGATCATAATGGAACATAAACCATGATAAAATAGCATGGGAATAAAACATGTAATTGTGGCATCCATTAAGAACATATAATGATTTCCATTGTAGCCAAGGCATTGCTGCCAAGACCATCTTAGTGGACAAAGTCCCATTCTGAATTGAGTTCACTCCTCATTTCAGTCCTGTAACACTGAACTGGATTAACTTACCGTTCCAACCATGTCTATCTCATGAGATATAAAATCTTTACCCAATGCATTGGATGGAGATATAGGTCCCACTGATATCATAATGAAATCATTCTTACTTGTGCCAAAAAAAATACATCATTCATAATAACCCAATAAACAAAATGGGTTTCATAAACATCATTCCATCATCACATAATCCATATAAAAGAAATGGATATCATTTCATAATAAGAAAAGTGAAACCATTTAAATCATAGAGACATTATACTTGAAACATACACATATGAAATAATGTCATCTTAGATGAAAAATGGTTTTGATAAAATACTTGAAAAGAATTCTTGAGGAAAATATCCTTTCTTCTTCAAAATCAATTTCTTTTCACAAAACTCCATGAAATTTTAAAAGAAAGAGATTTTTTTGAAAATAGTAATGAAATCTTTTGGAGGAAGCTTCATGAAAATAAGGCTTTATAAAACCGTAAAAATCAGTTCGTGCCGTATAAGTTAAAAAAATATTCTTCTCGTACTTTTGCCGGAAAAGTCAAAAAAGTACCTCGTAATGTAAACAAAAGAAAGATTCCTTACATACCATGTAATAAAAGTCAAAAATGGGTAAAAAGTACTTTAAACATTCATTAAAACATTTTTATAAAATTTTGACATGGATGATAAATATAACCCCAGTAAATACTTACGAATAAGCAATCTCGGATAAAAAAGAGATTTGCAAAATTATCGCTTACCTTATGTCTGATATGCTACGTATGTATAAAAACCTCCTGTATAATGATTTAAATAATGTCATTGACTTATTACAGAATCATATTCATTGTTATGATATCATATATGGTTCACTTATGACTTTATATTACCCGTTCTTTTGTAAATTCCATGTTAAAGAGTGTTTTGGGTAAAATCGTTTCATTTGTCGTCCGTGTTTTGACTTGTAATTATTCATATGATTACTTAGATCACGATTACATAATTCCAGAATATAAAACATGATTTATATATAATATATATTCAGAATGTACATATATATAATAGATCGATAAATGGAAAGAAATACACTGTTCATGGAGACGGTAGGCCGTACGTACGCATGAATGCTGTTTTCGTTTCCTTATTGAGTTGAATGGAATTAAGTAGATGAAATACATATATACATAAATCTATTAGCTTTATAATGTCATATATTTCATTATTATTGCTTATATATACTTTATAATCATTATTAAATGGTTAACATGGAGAATGAATCTCATCGCGTCGTGGAGATGGTAGTCCGTACGTACGCACGAGCGATGATATCGTTTCCATAATTATTGAATTGAATTGGAGTGGATGATATAATATATCATAATCATTATGATGTTATAATAACTATGTATAGTTATTATTTACACCATTATACCCATCCATGTAAGGTGTTGGTGGAAAAACATATTACACCACGGTGTGGAGACGGTATTCCGTACGTATGCACGAGCGGTGATTTTGTTTTCCATAGGATGGATAGAAGGTGAAATGGGTTTGTTTCATATTTATAATAAAAAATCAGTATATTAGTGATACTTATGTTATTACTTTATAATGAAACAACTAAAGAAGAAGAAGTTGAAGAAGAATGAAGCTTGAAAGAATCAGGAGAAGAAATTGCCTCTTCTTCTATACGCCTCTTTGAGACCTCCTCTTAGGGCACTAAGATTGGTCTTTAAAGTAGACCAGAAACTCTAGGATGTTTCTAGAGAAGTGGAGAAGATAATTTTTCAGGGGTTGGCCGAGCTTGAAGGCTCAAATTGGTGTGAGGAGGAGAGGGAGGAGGTGCCCTTTTATAAGGGAGGAGAGGGGCACCTTTGGAATTCTTAAAATTATTAATTTATAATAAATCTAACCCCACTTAAAAACCTCCAAAAACCCATCATATTCGAATATTAGATGAGATAGGGTTGTAATATCATTAAACAATCAAATTTAGACATGTTTGGATCTTATTTTAAACCTTATCATTTTGATTTATCCTTATTTAATCTATTTAAGTTTATTTGTGGTAATAAAATTCTAAATTTAAAATTATAACAAATAATTACTTATTTGTTGCGAATTTTCCATAATTGTTTAATTTATAACATTATAGACCATATAAATTTAAATTTATAATTTTTAAATATTTTTGTAATTTTTAAAAAATTTTATAATATGTTATTTTTATAAAATAACAATAGTGTCAATTTTGACACTATTCGTTTATTTGAATTTAAATAAAATATATACAGAAGATATGTTCGAAATAAAAGATTTAATAGATTTATAAAAGGTCATATTTATCTATAAAATTAGTGGATCAAATTAAATAGTTCATATAATATTTATTTTATTATTTTTAAAACCATTTATTTGGTTTATCTCTTAATAAAATAATTTCTACAACATTTTTGTATAATTATTTAATATACTGATTTGTTGCATAAAAATTAAAAATAAAATCCTATGATGACGATAAATATATTAACGTTCACAATAATACTTTTACTCGAATTTATAATCTTAAAATCACAATATTTAAATTGTTATATTTATTAAATTATGAAGGTGACAACTTTGGTATCATTTAAAATAAAATAATATAAGTGTCATAATCACTTTTATAAGGATCCAAACGGTTATATATTAGGTCATTGGATGATAAAAGTGTATATATACACTACCAATAAGTTTTGGTCAGGTTTTTGGGCCTTTTAATGGGTATTATTATTTCAATAAAAACTATATTACTTATTTTCCACTTAATAAATAATTTCTGTATCATTAATGTATCATCATTAATGACAATTATTTAATCACTAAAAATTATAAATAAATTATCATGATGTAGATAATTCTATTAGATTTCTGGAGACTATTCATGTTCGAAGTTTTATGATATTTATCACTAAATTAAAATTATTATACTTATAAGATTTAAGAGAGTGACATGTTGTCACTTTCTTTGGTTTTAATAATAATTAAATTATTTTCATGGTAAAAAGTCCATAAAATGAATCTAATCCGACCCTTAGTTGATATGGGTTTACTTTTATCCATCCAATAGAATTTTGTCATGTGTTAGGGTAATTTTATAATATTATATTTACCCTTAATTACCCGATTTACCTTTAACTATGGTAAATAAAATTTACCGTAGTTACTGTTCATAATTCCCAAAAATAAAAAGTATCCTATTAACATAATTTGGACCCACTGATTCCAAATATGGAATCGATTTTTTCAAATTCAATACACAGAAGTTGCAGAAATTAAATTAAAATTAATCCCGTTGTCGAATGAAAACAGGTTTTTGTTTAACACATTGCAAAAGATTGAATTGATTTAACCTACGAATTCAATGTAAAATCAATGCTAATGACATAAATTATATTAAATGGTAAAAATATATTCTATTTATACTTTAAAACCATTAAATATTATAATTTAACCATATAAATTATTACGATGAAAAAAGTTGTTTTTCGTTAAAATATAGCGTGTTTTTACTATTCATCAAACTATGAAAGTTACCAGAATAATACGAAAAATTTATCCAAAGTAAATTTTTATTTCTTGATTTCAAATAAGAATTTTATTTTGTCAAATTGAACTTATAAACATGTCAAAAACTATATTTAATGTGGGTGCGCCATCAAAAGGCGGAAAAACTGCATTTTTTGAAAAAATACTTATTTTACCCGAAACATTTATTTTGTTTTTATACCATGTTCTAGAAACTGTGTAAGATGAATAATATTGTTATAAAATTCAAAATTTAGTTAATACTATTCATAACGGCTAGTTCATAATAATATTATAATAATATATCATTGTTTAGTAAAACCCGGTATTGCGTACAACACACGCTATCGAGGAAGGTCGCGATTGCGTGTAATGAAAGCCAAGTCAGGGTTGCGTGTCGTGAAAGAATCCATCGTTGTTTCATATAACAAAAGACAACAATATTTCATTTATACATTGAATATATATATATATATATATATACTCAATGTTGCGTAGAATAACTATTATCAAAATTGTTTGTAACACGATCCAAGAATAGTGTCGCGTATACTGCAAGCTAATACGGTGTTGCGTATAGCGCAAGGTAATCTTGGTGTAGCATACAACACAAGACATTAATGAAATTAAAAGAATATTTTTCATAGAATCTCGGGGTGTTACAGGATGCTTCAGCCTTTTCCAATGCCAAAGTGGAAATGGGAGTCTGAAAATGCTACGAGGGAAAAGTACCCTCAGTTGCTTAATAAGTAAATGAAATTGCGAGGTTGCAATTTCCAGAAGGTGGGGATAATTTAACCCCCCAAGTTTTTCTAAAAATAATTAGAAATGCATGGAACTATGTTTTAAGTAGATATTTATAACTATCCTTTAAACATAATTTTTCCACTTCTATGTTTTGAATTTCAATAAATTTTTTCTACAATTGTGTTTAGTAAGTTCTTTGCAGTCTGATGAAACCAACTTATGTTTTTGTGAATAGTAACATAACCTTATGAATAGTAATACGAATATTAATATAACAATAATTAATAGTAAATTTTATTATTATATTATTTTCTTAATGCTTTATGATAATAACATATTTGTTATTTTTTATTGTGTTATAGGAGTAGTTATAGAATTAGAATTGCTAATTTTTGAATTAAGTATGCTTTTATTTAAAAATTAACATAATAATATTTAGAAAATTATTTTAAAAAAATGGAATTCCTTTTTAAATTTTACACATTGAAAAATGGTTAGGGTGAATTTTTGGGATTTTTCTGAAATTCTTGATAATTCGATGAATAGTGAAATACGATAAAATATCATATAATCAAATTATCAGAAAAATACACTATTTATGACATCATAAGTGATGTAAGGCCACTTAGTTTGAAATAAAATGCCATTATTACTATTTTAGGTCACATGAACTAAGACCATTCATAATCTTGGGCAAAAATATTATAATAATGATTAAAATAATGAAAAATACCCCCTCTCCTCCACTATAAATACCACCCCCACTCCCCTCTACTTACCAAACCTATAAAGCCTTGAGTAATGCCTATGTTCTTCCCAATACTCTTCCCAAGGATCTTTCCCATGTGCTAGAGCTTTTGGTCTCACCAAAATACCAAAACCAAATCCCTTAAGAAGGATCTCAAGGAGAAGAGATCAAGAGGTAAACATCCTCTTTTATTTTCTTTATTTTCTTTCATTTTATATTATTCTATTACTTTTCCTTTGCCTTGTGCTGGGATATTTCATTCCATATTTCCCTTAATTTCCATATTATGTAAGATTGATGAGATATTCCCTTTCTCTCATCAAACTCTTTTTATGAAATTTTAAGAGACGCCGTGAGGCTGTCGAATCTTCGTGTGAAATTTCTAAAGTTTTCTTTTATTTTAAGATTCCATTATTTTCTTCTTCTTTCCTCACCTCCTCTTACACAAGAGTCATGAAAACTCTATAAATCATGTATATTCTTGTTTTTCTCATGTTCATGGAAAATTAATCATCATTATTCTTCTCCTCTCCCACTTATTCAAGGAATAAAAAAACATTGTACGTGATGTGTCGAATTAGCGACATCGTGGATGATGTGATTTCAATTTTCATTAACTATTTCAAGACTAGTAATGAAACCATTTTTATGGTTGAACCATGATATAATATATGTATTATGTCTCATACATGGTTCGGAAATTCTTTTGTACACATGGTTTTAATTTATAAAACAAAATGAGGTCGTTATTATCAAAGAACAACTAAAATGATCTAAACGAACATCATTAATGTTTTAACTTATGAATAATACTCATATAAGAATTCAAATTAATAAATGGTACAATTTATGGTACTGTAAATATGTAAATACTACTCCATTCCAATTCTGGTGTTTCACTTCCAATCGACAAGAACATCCATCATGAACCGATCATGAAAATCATGTAAAGAACTCACCCAAAACAGTGAAAGGAACAAAATACTAACAATTAAAGTGAGAAATGAGGTTATTAAATGATCATATAAGATGTTATAAACAAGAAAATGTTTCTGTAAAATTCAAATAACACTCTTTTAACCATTATACTAGAATTTTAAACAAGTTTGAAGTAAGATAAGCCCGAGGTAATGGAATTCTTAACCTGATTTCCATTCTTTGGGTTAACCTTCTTCTTCGTTATTTATGTGGTATTAAAATTGATTGTGTGATGGGTTCTGTTTTTATTAAGATCTATTATGTTTATTTATAGTTTATATACATATTAAATCCACTCTAATAATACTCAATTTAATTATATGATTTATGGAACGAGTTTTCCCTTTAAAATCCTCTTTTAAAATTCTATTTTACAAAATTCAAAAGAAATGTTTTTATGGAATTATTCATATTATAAGATTATGTTTTGGTTATTGGTCATTTTTTATGATAAAGGGCGAGACCTATATTTACTTCCAATGCATTAGTTATGTGTAAGTTGGAGGTCAGCCGTATGGTTACTCCAAGTGTAACTGCGATGGTTACACAAATTGTAAGGTAGCCTTGAGGATTACAAAATATATAGGGTTACAAAATTATGTAGGTACTGCTCTAATATAACTTTATGGTTATAATTATGTTCTAATGTGTTGTGGAAATCTCATGTTTCACAAAGTAAGAATATATATATATATATATATATCTGATAAGTATGTCTTTTGAAAATGATTTCATATTCATGGACTAATGTGTTCTTTCCTTCGTTTATATCCCTTACTGAGATTTTGTGCTCATCACATGTTTTTAAATGTTTTTTATATGTTATAAGGATGTGCAGGACAATGAAGGAATCCAGGTTAAATTTTTGAAGAATTTTCAAGCAATCTTGTTTTATGTTTCAATGTTTTATGTTTTGAATAAAATGGAAACTGTTTTTATGGTATACACTCTATAACAATGTGTAATGTTATGAATGTATTATGTCCCAATTATCTAAAACTATAAACCTGAAAATATACTCAATGTAAAATGAAGTTTTTTCTTGACTAAATTCCAGATTATCTATTTAATAAGGCTAGGTCCTTATAGTTGGTATCAGAGGGAGGTTTAGATAAATTTTGTGGTTAGGGTGATGTTAATAGAATACCATAAATGATTTTCACTCTATCATTAATTGGAAATGTTATAGCATTTAAATATTACCATGTTGCTTCATCTAAGGTATGTTTGTTCAGAATGGTTGTTCGCAGAAGAAACAGAGAAGCTGAAGAGGAGAGGTACTGACGAAATGACATCCTTCGGAATCTGCAGCATGAAATGGTTGGGATTGGAACCAAGGAGCATGTGACAGTAATGGCTCATATGACGCAAAAAATAAATTGTGGCAGCATCCATGCAAGAGAAAAACTAGAGGTACCACAATGGAACACGAAAATAGTGGAACATTTTATGAGAAAATACCTTCCTGATTTCAATGGATCTTCTGACCCAGTAGCGGCTGAAGGATGGATTAAGACCCTTGAAAAGATATTAGATGTTATGGGATATTCAGAAAATCAAAAGGTATGTCTTTCCATTTATTGTTTTGAAGGTGAAGCTGATCAGTGGTGGTCAATGGTAAATAATATCAAGGATAGAGAAAATTTTTATGCCTTAGAGTGGGATGAATTTAAAAGTATTTTCCTTGAAAATTATTTTCCTAAGGTGGTGCAACTTAGAATGGAGAAGCAATTCCTTGAATTGAAACAGACGGAGGAATATTCAGTGGCCGTGTATGAAGAAAACTTCACTTGAATAGCGAGGTATGCTCTCAATCTTATTCTGGATCTTGAGAGAAAAATCAAACACTTTTACTCAAGACTGAATCCAAAGTATTGAAGGACGTTGGCCTCCCGTGAATTCAAATGTTTTGAGAAACTTGTCTGATGTGATGAGAGGGTAGATATAGAGTTTGCTGATGATCATGTGAATTTTGTAAACAAGGATAAGAAGAGGTCCAGATGGCATGCGTTGGGTAAGAATCAACCAAAGAAATATGATTGTAAGAAAATCTAGTTTCCAGTTTGTGAAAAGTATGGCAAGAAGCACCCTGGGGAATGTCTCATCAAAACAAAGAAGTGTTTTAAATGTTGTAAGTTTGGACATATGGACCGAGATTGTAATGAAAATGATCCAAAGACTAATCCTGATAATAAAACTATAAATTGTTTTAAATGTGGTGAGATATTTCATTATGAAAATTCCTGACAAAAGAGATATCCAAATGATTCAAAGAAGCCAGACTATATGCATAAAGATTTAGTGAGATCCTTTGTGACTACGTCAGCAAATTTAGTCCCATCCAATGAAGTTGTATTAGGTACTTGGTTTGTCCACTCTGTTTTTGCTCAAGTTTTTTTTGATACGGGGTCTACACATTCCTTCATCTCTGAGAAATTATCAGGTAAATTGAAAATATCATGTCAGTAAATGAGACCAGAACTTATTGTTAAAACACCAAGGGGAAATATTATAACAAAGAAGAATTATAATAATCTGTCTATTGTGGTATGTGGAAATACTTTAACTATGAACCTTATTGTTTTTCCCTTAGTTGAGTTTGATGTGATTATGGAAATGGATTGGCTTTCTGTTCATCATGATAAGATTGAATGTAGAGTTAAATAAGTTGTTTTTCAGAAAGATTTTCAATTTGTATATAAGAACAAACCAATACAATTGATAACATATCAAAAGCTGAGAAACTGTTGAAAGATGGAAATGAAAGTTATCTTGCTCATATTGTTGAAAAAAACAGAACTATTCAGATTAATTATGTGCCAGTGGTAAATGAATACCTTGATGTTTTTACCTTTGAGTTATCCAGTGTCATACTTGATTGAGAAGTCGAATTCCCAATCGACTTAGTTCCTAATGCTTAGCCAATTTGAAACCCCCCATATCGTAAGGCTCAAATAGAACTTCTTGAATTGAAAAATCAGTTGTAGGATTTTCTTGATAAAGGCTTCATTCATCCTAGCACATCACCATGGGGTGTTCCTATTTTTTTTGTTAAAAAAAGAAGGTTCCATGAGACTTTTCATTTATTACAGAGAATTGAATAACATCACTATTAAAAACAAGTATCTTTTGCCTCATATCGATGACTTTTTTGATCAGCTCTAGGGACCACAGTACTTTTCCAAGATTGACTTGAGATCCGGATACCATCAGCTAAACTTGAAGGAGGATGACATCCCAAAAACAACCTTTCGTACTAGATATGGTCATTATGAATTTTTTGTTATTCCCTTTGGATTAACTAATGCACCATATGTATTCATGAATCTTATGAATATAGTATTTCATGAGTTCTTGGATAAGTTTGTGGTTGTGTTATTGATGAAATTCTGGTATTTTCTAAAAACAAAGAGGAGTATGAGAAACATCTAAGGGTTGTTTTAAAAACCTTAAATGAAAAGAAACTGAATGGAAAATTCAGAAAGTGTGATTTTTGGTTGCAACAGATTTATTTTCTAGGGAACATTGTAAATAAGATTGGAATAACAATTGATCTTTCCAAACCAAAAGTGGTTGATGAATGGCCAAGACCCAAAAATGTTACAGAGATTCATAGTTTTCTTGGATTAGCAGGTTATTACCGACATTTTGTTAAGAACTTTGCTCGGTTATATATCCTTATAACTAAGCTAACACAAAAAGGGGTTAAATTTTTTTGGATAGAATAATGTGATGTTTGTTTTCAGGAACTGAAGAATAGATTGGTGAATGCTCTAGTTTTGGACTTGCCTTCCCGAAATGGTGATTTTGTCATGTACAATGATTCTTCTTTGAAGGGACTTGGTTTTTTCTTGATGCATAATGATTAGATAATTTCTTATACTTCAAGACAACTAAAACCTACTGAGTTAAATTATCCCACACATGATTTGGAATGTGAATCAATAGTTTTTTGCTTTGAAAATTTGGAGGCATCATTTATACGGAACCAAATGTCAAATATATACTAACCATAAAAGTCGAAGTATATATTCACTTAGAAGGAATTAAATATGAGGAAAAGAAGATGACTTGAACTAATAAAGGATTATCATTGCACAATCAATTACCATCCTGGAAAAGCAAAAAAAGTACAGATGCCTTGAGTCGAAAACATCATGCATCATTAACCATGTTATGTTTGGAACATGATCCCTTGATTAATGATTTGACAAATTTTTTCTTAGAAGTTGTTGGTACAGGAAATAACTCAGTTTTTTTTTCAGGTTTCAGTGTAGTCGTGGTTATCAGATAGAATTAAGCAAGCATATAAGGAAGACCGTGAGCTACGAAAAAAATAAAGAATTGGTTAAAATGGGTAAGTATACAGAATTTGACCTTGATAAAGATTGTGTTTTAAGATTTAAAAAAAGGTTGTGTGTTCCTAGTGATTCTAATTTGAAGAAATATTTGTTGTGTGAAGCTCATAGTTCTCCATTTTTAGTTCATCATGGAAGTACTAAGATGTAGAAAGACCTTTAGGAGTATTATTGGTGGGATGGAATGAAAAGTGATATTGTTGATTTTACTATGAAATGCTTAACATGTAAATAGGTTAAAGCAGAGCGGCAGTTACCGAAGGGGTTGATTCAGCCTTTTCCAGTGCCAGATTGGAAATGAGAGTCTGAAAATGCTATGAGGGAAAAGTACCCTCAGTTGTTTAATAAGTTATTAAAATTGCGAGGACACAATTTCCAGAAGGTGGGGATAATGTAACACCCCAAGTTTTTCTAAAAAAATTAAAAATTCATGGAACTTTGTTTTAAGTAGATATTTATAACTATACTTTAAACATAATTCTTCCACTTCTATGTTTTGAATTTCAAGAAACTGTCATCTACAATTGTGTTCGGTAAGTTATTTAGAGTCTGATGAAGCCAACTTGTTTTTTTGAATAGTAACATGCCCTTATGAGTAGTAATATGAATAGTAATATAACCCTAATGAATAGGAAATTTTATTATTATTTTATTTTCTTAAGTATTTAAGATAATAACATCTTGGTTAATTTTTCATTGTGTTATAGGAGTAGTTATAGAATTATTATTGTTAATTTTTGAATTAAGTATGCTTTTATTTAAAAATTAAATTAATAATATTTAGGAAATTATTTTCTAAAAATGGAATTAATTTTTGAATTCTTCACATCAAAAAATGGTTGGGCTGAATTTTTGGGATTTTTCTGAAATTCTTGATTTTTTGATGAAGAGTGAAATACGATAAAATACCATATAATTAAATTATCAAAAAATACACTATTTATGACATCATAAGTGATTTAAGGAAACTTGGTTCAAAATAACATTCCATAATTACTATTTTATGTCACATGAACTAAGACTATTCATAATCTTGGGCAAAAAAATTACAATAATGCATAAAATAATGAAAAATACCCCCGATCATCCACTATAAATACCACCCTCACTCCTCTCTTCTTCCCACACATCTCAAGCCATGATTCAAACCTAAGTTTTTTCCAATACTCCTCCCAAGTATCTTCCCCACGTCTTAGAGTATCTGGTCTCACCAAAAGTCCAAAACCAAAGCCCTTAAGAAGGATCTCAAGGAGAATAGATCAAGATGTAAACATCCTCTTTTTCTTCTTCTTTCATTTTATGTTATTCTCTCCCTTTCCCTTTGGATTATGTTTGGATATTTCATTCCATATCCCCATTAATTTCCATATTATGTAAGAGTGATGAGATATACCCTTTCTCTCATCAAACTATTTTTATGAAATTTTAAGAGACGCCATGAGGCTGCTGAATCTTCGTGAGAAATTTCTCAAGTTTTATTTTATTTTAAGATTCCTTTCTTTTCTTATTCTTTCCTCACCTCCTCTTAACCAAGAGGCATGAAAAATACAAAAATCCTATATATTTTGGATTTTCTCATGTTCATGGAAAATTCATCATCATTATTCTTCTCCTCTCCCATTTATTCAAGGAATAAAAAAACATTGTCCGTGATGTGTCGAATTACCGACATCGTGGACGATGTATTTTAAATTTTCATTAACTCTTTTAATTATGGTCATGAAACCATTTTTTATGGTTGAACCAGGTTATAATATATGTATTATGTCTCATACATTGTTCTATAATTCTTTTTTACACATTGTTTTAATTTATAAAACAAAATGAGGTCGTTATTATCAAAGAACCACTAAAATGATCTAAACGAACATCATTAATGTTTTAACTTATGAATCATCTTCATGTAAGAATTAAAAATTATAAATGGTATAATTTATGGGACTGGAAATATGTAAATACTAATCCATTACAATTATGGAGTTTCACTTCCAATCGACAAGAACATCCATCAGGAACCGATCATGAAAATCATGTAAAGAACTCACCCAAAACAGTCCAAGGAACAAAATACTAACAATTAAAGGGTGAAATGGGGTTATTAAATGATCATATAAGATGTTATAAACATGAAAATGTTTCTGTAAAATACTAATAACCCTCTTTTAACTATTATACAGAAAGGTTAAACAAGATTGAAGTAAGACAGGCCTAAGGTAAGGGAATTCTTAACCCGATATCCATTCTTTGGGTTAACCTTCTAATTCGTTATTTATGTGGTATTAAAATTGATTGTGTGATGGGTTCTATTTATATTATGATTTATTATGTTTATTTATAGTTTATATACATATTCCACCCACTCTAATAATACTCAATTCAATTATATGATTTGTGTAAGGGTTTTTCCTTTAAACTCCTCTTTTAAAATTCAATTTTACGAAATTCAAAAGCAATGTTTTTATGGTATTATTCATGTTTTAGGATTATGTTTCAGTTCTTTGGAATTTTTTACGATGAAGGTTGGGACCTATATTTAATTCCTATGTATTGGCTATGTGTAGGTTTGAGGTCGGCCGTATGGTTACTCCAAGTGTAACTGCGATGGTTACACAAATTATAAGGTAGTCGCGAGGGTTACAAATTATAAGGTTGCTGAGAGGGTTACAAATAAATGTAGGTAATGACCTAATATAAATTTATGGTTCTATTTATGTTCTCATGTGTTGTGGAAATCTCATGTTTCACAAATTAAGAATATATATATAGGTGATAAGTATGTATTTTGAAAATGATTTCATATTCATGGATTAATGTGTTCTTTCCTTCTTTTATTTCCATTACTAATATTTTGTGACCATACCAAGTTTTCAAATGTTTTTTATAGGTTATAAGGATGTGCAGGAAAATGAAGGAATCCCTGTTAAATTTTTGAAGAATTTTCAAGAAATCATGTTTTAAGTTTCAATGCTTTATATTTTGAAAAAAATGGAATCTTTTTTTTATGGTATCCACTCTGTAACAATGTGCAATGTTATGAATGTATTATGTTCCAATTATCTAAATATCTAAACATGAAATGATCCTCAATGTAAAAGGAAGTTTTTTTTGACTAAATTCAAGATTATGTATGTAATAAGGCTAGGTCCTTATAGTTGGTATCAGTGGGAGGTTTAGATAAATTTAGGGGTTAGGGTGATGTTAATAGAATACCATAAATGATTTTCACTCTATCATTAATTTGAAATGTTATAGAATTTAAATATTACCATGTTGCTTAGTCTAAGGTATGTTTGTTCAGAATGGTTGTCCATAGAATAAATAGGGAAGCTGAAGAGGAGAGGCATCGACGGGACGACATCCTTCTGAATCTACAGCCCAGAATGGTAGGGATTGGAACCGAGTAGTTTGTAACAGTAATGGATCAGTTGACACAGTAAATAAATGGTGGTGGAATCCATGCAAGAGAAAAACTAGAGGTACCACAATGAAACATGACAATAGTAAAACATTTTATGAGACAACACCCTCCTGATTTCAATGGATCTTCTGACCTAGTAGCGGCTGAAGGATGTATTAAGGCCCTTGAAAAGATATTAGATGTTATGGGATGTTCAAACAATCAAAAGGAATGTCTTGAAATTTATCATTTGGAAGGTGAAGCTGATCAGTGGTGGTCAACGGTAAAGAATATTAGGGATAGAGAGGATTTTGATGCCTTAGAGTGGGATGAATTTAAAATTATTTTTCTTGAAAAATATTTTCCTAATGTGGTGAAACTTAGGATGGAGAAGAATTTCCTTGAATTGAAACAAAAGGAGGAAGTTTCAGTGGCTGTGTATAAATAAAACTTTACTCGACTAGAGAGGTATGCTCCCAATCTTATTCTGGATCTTGATAGAAAAATCAACCACTTTTACTCAGGGATGAAGCTAAGGTATCGAAGGGCGTTGGCCTCCCATGAATTCAAAAGTTATGAGAAACTTGTCCGATGTGCTGAGAGGGTAGAGATAGAGTTTCCTGATGATCATGTGCAATTTGGCAACAAGGAGAAGAAGAGGCCCAGATGGAAAGTGATGGGTAAGAATCAACCAAAGAAATATGATGGTAAGAAAATCCAGTTTCCAGTTTGTAAAAAGTGTGGCAAGAAGCACCCTGGGGAATGTCTTAGAAAAACTGGGAAGGGTTTTAAATGTGGTAAGTTTAAGCATATGAACTGAGATTGTATTGAAAATGATCCAAAGACTAATCCTGATGAGAAAACTATAAAGTATTTTAAATGTGGTGAGATGGGTCATTATGAAAATGCATACCTAAAGAGAGATCCAAATGATGCCAGAAATCCAAACTATAAGCAAAAAGGTGTAGTGAGATCCTTTGTGACTATGTTAGAAGATGTTGGTCCATCCGATGAAGTTGTATCAGGTACTTTGTTTGTTCACTCAGTTTTTTCTAAAGTTTTTTATATGAGTTCAACACATTCCTTCATCTTTGAGAAATTTTTAGGTAAATTGGAAATATCACCTCAACAAATTAGACCATAACTTATTGTTAAAACACAAGGGGAAATATTATAGAAAGGGAGAATTATAAGAATATTTATATTGTGGTATGTGGAAAGAATTTACCTGCGAACCTTGTTGTTTTTACCTTTTTCAAGTTTGATGTGATTATGGGAATGGATTGGCTTTCTGTTAGTCATGCTAAGATTGACTGTAGAGCTAAAGAAGTTGTTTTTTAGAAAGGGTTTTAGTTTGTATATAAGAACAAACCCATACAATTGATAACATATCAGGAAGATGAGAAACTATTGAATGATGGAAATGAAAGTTATCTTGATCATATTGTTGAAAACAATAGAACTATTCAGATTAATTATGTGCTAGTGGTAAATTAATACCTTGATGTTTTTCTTGATGTGTTACCCGGTGTCATACCTGATCGAGAAGTCAAATTCACAATTGACTTAGTTCATGATGCTAAGACAATTTCAAAACCCCCAAATCACATGGCTCAAATATAACTTCTTGAATTGAAAAATCAGTTGTAGGATTTGCTTGATAAAAGATTCATTCATCCTAGCATATCATCATGGGGTGCTCCTGTTTTGTTTTTTAAAAAGAAAAATGTTTCCATGAGACTTTTCATTTATTACAGAGCATTGAATAACATCACTATTAAAAACAAGTATCCTTTCCCTCATATAGATGACTTGTTTGATCAGATCCAAGGAGCTCAATAATTTTCCAAGATTGACTTGAGATCTGAATACCATCAACTAAAGGTGAAGGAGGATGACATCCAGAAAAAAACCTTTCATTCCAGATATGGGCATTATGAATTTTTTGTTATGACTTTGGATTAACTAATGCACCTGCTGTATTCATGAATCTTATGAATATAGTATTTCATGATTTCTTAGATATGTTTGTGGTTGTGTTTAATGATGACATTCAGTTATTTTTTAAAAATAAAGAGGAGCATGAAAAACATCTAAGGGTGGTTTTAAAAACCTTAAATGAAGAGAAACTGTATGGAAAATTTAGCAAGTGTGATTTCTGGTTGCAACAGATTTATTTTCTTAGGAAAATAGTAAATAAGGATGGAATAGCAGTTGATCCTTCCAAAACAAAAGTGGTTGATGAATGTCCAAGACCCACAAATGTTACAGAGATTTGTAGTTTTCTTGGATTAGCAGGTTATTACTGAATTTTTGTTATGAACTTTTCTCGGTTATCTATCCTGATAACTTAGTTAACATGGAAGGGGTTAAATTTTTTTTGGACAGAAGAATGTGATGTTTGTTTTCAGGAACTAAAGAAGAGACTGGTGAATGCTCCAGTTTTGGCCTTGCCTTCATGAAATGTTGAGTTTTTCATCTACAATGATGCTTCTTTGAAGGGACTTGGTTGTGTCTTGATGTAGAATGTTCAGTTAATTTCTTATGCTTCAAGAGAACTAAAACCTCATGAGTTAAATTATCCCACACATGATTTGGAATTGATAGCTGTGGTTTTTTCTTTGAAAATTTGGAGGCATCATTTATACAGAACCAAATGTCAAATATATACTAACAATAAAATTCTGAAGTATATATTCACTTAGAAAGAATTAAACATGAGGCAGAGAATATGGCTTGAACTAATAAATGATTATGATTGCACGATCAATTACCATCCTAGAAAAGAAGAAAAAGTGGCAGATGACTTGAGTCAAAAACATCATGCATCATTAACCATGTTATGTTTGGAACATGATCCCTTGATTAATGATTTGATGAATTTTGTCGTAGAAGTTGTTGGTGTATGAAATACCTGTGTTTTGTTTCAGGTTTCAGTGCAGTTGTCATTTTCAGACAGAATTAAGCAAGTGTAGAAGAAAGACCGTGAGCTACATGAAAAGGTAGAATTGGTTAAAATGGATAAGTTTCCTGAATTTAACATTGATAAATATTGTGTTTTAAGATTTAGGAAAAGGTTGTGTGTGCCTAGTGATTCTCATTTGAAGAAATATTTATTGTGTGAAGCTCATAGTTCTCCAATTTCTGTTCATCCTGGCAGTACTAAGATGTACAGATACCTTTAGAAGTATCATTAGTGGGATGAAATGAAAAGAGATATTGCTGATTTTACTATGAAATGCTTAACATGTCAACAGGTTAAATCAGAGCGGTAGTTACTGAAGGGGATGCTTCAGCCTTTTCTAATGACAGAGTGGAAATGGGAGTCTAAAAATGCTATGAGGGAAAAGTACCTTCAGTTGTTTAATAAGTAAATAAAATTTTTAGGATGTAATTTCCAGAAGGTGGGGATAATGTAACACCCCAAGTTTTTCTAAAAATAATTAGAAATTAATGGAACTTTGTTTTAAGTAGATATTTATAACTAGCCTTTAAATATAATTTTTCCACTTCCATATTTTGAATTTCAAGAATCTGTCATCTACAATTGTGTTCAGTAAGTTATTTAGAGTCTGATGAAACTAACTTTTTTTTTTGTGAATAGTAACATACCCTTATGAATAGTAATATAACCCTTATGAATAGTAAATTTTATTATTATTTTATTTTCTTAAGGCTTTAAGATAATAATATTTTGGTTAATTTTTCATGTGTTATAGGAGTAGTTATAGAATTAGAATTGTTAATTTTTGATTTATGTATGATTTTATTTAAAAACTAAATTAAAAATATTTAGAAAATTATTTTCAAAAGAAGGACTTCATTTTTTAATTCTACATGTTGAAATAAGGTTAGAGTGATTTTTTGGGATTTTTCTGAAATTCTTGATTTTTCGATGAATAGTGAAATACGATAAAATACCGTATAATCAAATTATCAGAAAAATACACTATTTATGACATCATAAGTGATGTAAGGAAACTTGGTTCGAACTCACATTCCATTATTACTATTTTAGGTCACATGAAATAAGACTATTCAAAATCTTGGGCAAAAATATTATAATAATCATTAAAATAATAAAAAATACCCCCTCTCCTCCACTATAAATACCACCCTCACTCTCTTCTTCTCCCCATACTTCTCAAGACTTGATTAATTCCAAAGTTCTTCTCTATACTCCTCCCAAGTATCTTCCCCACTTCCTAGAACTGCTGGTCTCATCAAAAGGCCAAAACGAAATCCCTTAAGAAGGATCTCAAGGGGAAGATATTAAGAGGTAAACATCCTCTTTTATTTTCTTTATTTTCTTTCATTTTATGTTATTCTATTTCTTTACCTTTGGGTTATGTTGGGATATTTCATTCCATATCCCCATTAATGTAAATATTATGTAATAGTGATGAGATATCCCTTTTCTATCATCAAACTATTTTTATGAAATTTTAAGAGATTCCATGAGGCTGCCGAATTTTTGTGAGAAATTTCTCAAGTTTTCTTTTATTTCAAGATTCCTTTCTTTTCTTCTTCTTTACTCACCCCTCTTAATCAAGAAGCATGAAAACTCCATAAATCATGTATATTATGGATTTTCTCATGTTCATGGAATATTCATCATCATTCCTTTTCTCCTCTCCCACGTATTCAAGGAATAAAAAAACATTGACCATGATGTGTCGAATTACCGACGTCGTGGAAGATGTGATTTCAATTTTCATTAACTCTTTCATGTCTAGTAATGAAACCATTTTTATGGTTAAACCATGTTATAATATATGTATTATGTCTCATACATGGTTCTGGAATTATTTTGTACACATGGTTTTAATTTATAAAACAAAATGAGGTCGTTATTATCAAATAACCACTAAAATTATCTAAAATGACATCATTAATGTTTTAGTTTATGAATCATCCTAATCTAAGAATTCAAAATGATAAATGGTATAATTTTTGATACTATAAATATTTAAATACTAATCCATTCCAATTATGGAGTTCCACTTCCAATCAATAAGAACATCCATCATGAACTGATCATGAAAATCATGTAAAGAACTCACCCAAAACAGTGCAAAGAAAAAAATACTAACAATTAAATGGTGAAATGAGATTATTAAATGATCATATAAGATGTTATAAACATAAAAATGTTTCCATAAAATACTAATAAAACTTTTTTAAAAATTATACAGGAATTTTGAACAAGTTTGATGTAAGACAAGCCCGAGGTAAGGGAATTCTTTACTCGATTTCCATTCTTTGGCTTAACCTTCTACTTAGTTATTTATGTGGTATTAAAATTGATTTTGTGATGGGTTCTATTTATATTATGATTTATTATGTGTATTTACAGTTTATATACATATTCCATCCACACTAAAAATACTCACATCAATTATATGATTTATGTAAGGTGTTTTTCCTTTAAAACCCTCTTTTAAAATTCTATTTTACAAAATTCAAAAGCTATGTTTTTATCGAATTATTCATGTTGTATGATTATGTTTTGGTTCTTGGACATTGTTTATGATGAAGTTTGGGACCTATATTTCCTTCCAATGAATTGGGTATTTGTATGTTGGAGGTCGGTCGTATGGTTACTCCAAGTGTAACTGCGATGGTTACACAAATTGTAAGGTAGATGTGAGGTTTAAAAATTATAAGGTATCCAAGAGGGTTACAAAATTATGTAGGTAATTCCCCAAGATACCTTTGTGGTTCTACTTATGTTCTCATGTATTTTGTAAATCTCATGTTTCACAAAGTAAGCATATATATATATTTGTGTGTGATAAGTATGTCTTTTGAAAATGATTTCATATTCATGGACAAATGTGTTATTTCCTTCTTTTATATCCTTTACTGAGATTTTGTGTTCATCCCAAGTTTTTAAATGTTTTTTATAGGTTATAAGGATGTCTATAAAAATTAATAAATCCATGTTAAATTTTTGAATAATTGTCAATAAATCATGTTTTAAGTTTCAATGTTTTATATTTTGAAAAAAATGGAAACTGTTTTTATGGTATCCACTATGTAATAATGTGTAATGTTATGAATGTATTATGTCCCAATTCTCTAAAGCTATAAACATGAAAAGATCTTAAATGTAAAAGGAAGTGTTTTATTTACTAAATTCAAGATTATGTATGTAATAATGTTGGGTCCTCATAATCACCCATATCGAATCATGTTCCATTACATCCTTCGTAGAACTATTACAAAATCCATGACCATATGGTTCCATTTCCACACCAGAATCAGTAAATACCACAACATACCCAATGGTCATTGATGTTCTACCTTGAACTAATAACTGGTGAGGTATCCCGAGACATACTCCACCACAAAAATTTTCATGTCAACACAAAAAACTACGCTTTAAATGCTTTAAATAATTTCTAAATCCCAGGGTGAACAACCTATATCAAATAGTGATAGTAACTAAGAAGTTGTTCTTGAAAAGTCAAAGGTAGGAAAATATAATATCCAAATCAAAATACTAAATTCACATCCAGCTTCCGACCCTCAATGGACATCCCACCATTGAGTTCTAACCTCATAGAAACACAATCAATATTAGATTTATGAGAAACATTAAACTTCTTAACCAAATCCATAACAAACAAAAATGGAAAGAAAAAAACAGCATTAGCATGGTCCAAGCATTCTAGATTCATATACACTATGATTGACATTAGTTACCACTAGACCAAAGAATCTTTATCCAACTCAACATATTAATTCCTATTCAATGCATCCACCACAAAGTTCCCTTTACCCTGTGTATACATTAAGTCAAAGTCAAAAAATTTTAGATACTTCATCCATATACACTACTTTAAATTTAAATACCTTTTTGAGAAAATGTATTTCAAACTATTATAATCCGTAAACACTATTAATTCCTCACCAAAGAGGTAATAACAAAAAGTATTAAAATCATAGACCACAATAGTTAATTCCAATTCATTTGTTGTGTAGTTCTTCCCATGCAACCATAACTTCCATGAGAAATAAACGAAAACATGATCTCTCTTCATGAGAACACATCCCATCCTAGACCCCTATGGATCATAATAAACTACATATCCTTATTCATACATTAGAAATGTAAGGATAGGTACTGATGTAAGCCTAACCTTATGTTATTAAAAGTATTAATGATATTTATCTTTTGATTGGAAAGGAATTCCTTCCTTTTAAAAGTTTTCATTGATGATTCCAAATGTGAAAAATCACATAAAAAACCAATAGTATCCTACGAATCCAAGGAAACTATATATCTCAAATAAATTCTTTGGAGGTCACCAAGTGATAAAAACTTCTACATTTTATAGATACAAAGAAATAAATTTTTATAAAGTTCATGGCTAAGTAAACTTGACTCTTATATCAAGAATTCATACATTGATAACATAGAATAAAAATGATGTTGTTGCAAGATAGCCAACACTATCACAAAGTTTTTCTCATGATCTGATTTTATCCTAGAATACACTAGTATATCATTAAATAACGCCATGAAAAACAAATATATATCACTAAAATATTTGATTAATCAATGCCATAAATATGGATGATGTATTTGTACGACCAAAATCATAAAAAAATACTTTTAATGGAAGTATCTGCTTCTAAAATAGGTCTTAGGAATATCCTCATTCCAAACTCAGAATTGGTGATATCCCAAATGTAAGTCAATTTTAGAGAACCGCTAGTATCCCCTCAATTGATAAAAAAATATCATCAATGCATGGAAGAGGATACCGATTATTATCATAACTTGATTAATCTTACGATAATCCACACCATGTATAAGAGTTCTATATGTCTTATTCACAAATAGAACCAGTGCTTCCCATAGAGATATACTCAGTCAAATGAACCTTTACTTTCCAACTCTTCCAACTAAACTTTAAATTCTATCAATTATGTTAGTTCTATTCAATAAGATAGAAGTGATATAGGACCGGTTCTTGGTAGGATATCAATCATAAATTCCACTTCTCTTTTAAGAGGAAACCTTGATAAATTTTCATTTAAAATGTCAGGAAAATGATAAAAAATAGTTAAAAATATCCATTCCCAATATCATCCATAGATTCTTAGGAACTAAATTCCAAATGATAAGATATGGTTCCAAATACCAATGCCAAAAATCCTACTTTACTAGCATTTACACCCCAATATTCTCTAAAGAGATTCTCAATTCCATCCAGTGATGTGAAACTAACCTTTTGAGCATAACAATGGATGTTGGTCTTGAACGATGTCAACCAATCCATACACAAAATCAAGTAATAGAAATATATCTCAAGAATAAATAAATACCAAAGAAACCTATCCCCCTTGATGTTTATGGAACATGTTTTACATATAAATGACTGATACTCTCTTTGTCTAAGAAGAGTTTTTAGTTTTAAAATAGAAGGAATCATTTCAACAGATAAACCCATATTATCAACAACATGAGAATCAATGAATGAGTAAAACAAATTATTGAAAAAGGTTAGAACTCAAAATATTTATATATACCACTTTCAAAAGACCATATTGATCACCCACAATCATTTTCTTAGCTCTATATAATTACTTACTCACTAAAATTTTGTCTTTGTTACCATTTTGAGATTGCACTGGTTGAGGTGTCATGGTGTTCCTATAATCACCTTATATCAATCTATTATTATGATTAGAATTATTTTGCTACACTCATCTTGTCAAATAATATGATACCTGTGAAGCATGATATGTGTCTTTAACACTAACCTTGGAGCACTACAACAATTGTGATGAATATGTACCATCTTCTTGTAGTTGCGACATGCTCTAGGTGGTGCTGTACAATCTCTCTTGATGTAATCTAGTGAACCACATTTACAAATTCTTGGATTTATTTTGTATTGATGAGGAACATTTATTGATCCCAGGGTCTGATTTTGGGGTGTCCCACCACTCTGGAAGTAGGCATCCCTCTTCTACATATTCCCAGCATTAGAGTTCCCAACTATTCTCATAGGAATATATATTCTCCCTCCAACCATATTTCCTAAGATACCCCTTTCTTGTATAGTACCTCTATTAACCATATTTATATAACCTATTATAAAAATAACTTCATTAATTAAGAAAATATTAGGTCATAATCCCGACTAAAAAATGTGTACCTTCAAGGACACACTCATAACACATTTTGGTAAAAAGAGGACTAAATTCATAAATTTATCTGCATACTCTATCACTAAGAGTTCCTTTTACTTAAAACTAAAGAATTCTATTGTTCTAACAATCTAAAAGGTGTTAGGATTTAATTTCTTGATAAACAATTCTCCAAAATCCACTCATGTTATTCCATGGTCCAATTTGAACTAACTACCAATTATTACCATTATCATGCCAAATCCTCCAACATATACATTTCCAATTTCACTTTTAACTCTTCTGGTGTCCTAAGAAAATAAAATATTTGATTCATCCTATATAACCATACTTATGTTTTTTCCATATCGCAATCCCTCCAAAATATGGGTGGATTCTTCTTTTGGAACTAAATAAAATGGTCCGGTTTCCACAGTTCATCATTCCCATTACCCTTATCCATAGTTTTTCAATCCTATAGAATTCTTTGAACCAGTTTTTGGTTCACTTGTGGCATGGTGAAACCACATTTTTAGCAGCCTGTTCTAGTTGGTTTCTAAGATTCCTACATGGTTCCATTCCCTATGATAAGAAAAAAACTTTGTTTAATCTCACTCATTATAAAATTAAGGCTTATCAATTTAAATTTACCAAATTTTTTCATATTACAACATATATTTTCTCAATTCAACCATCATTAACATTTTCACCATCTTTAAAAACATCACAAAAATGTTTTTGAAAATCAACCATTTTCAAAAATTAAAAAAATACACTTTTTCCATTTCATACACTATTTTACTCAAAATTAACAATGTGGTCCTATTGGGAAGTTTTAAAATCCATTCATTTCATGCGAATATAGTATGATAAACCCATGATGATGAGGTGAAAACTCTCCTGAAATTTTCTAAAAAAAATCATGTACACAAACTCCCTAGTAACTTGAAGTTCAGTATAAATATGTTATCTATACCTTTTTAAACTCTACATTTAATGTTCTTAAAATACCACTCCTTAATACCATCCTAAGATATATACTGATACTATATCCAACTACAAGATCAAACAAAATTGACACCATTTCCTCTATCAATGACCAAACAATGGTGAGACCATTTGGCCTAAAAAAATAGATGGACTGAATGAATCTGATGCCATTTGTTATGTCTAGGATCAAACAAACTGATACAATTTGACTCAAAAATATATTTGGAGCAGCCAAGATTGATACTATTTGTCTTAAAATTATATTTGGACCTACCAAGACTAATAACATTTGTCTCAAAAATATATTTGGACCGACCAAGACTGATACCATTTGTAACATCCCACCCCTCCTAATTGGCTTAAGGTGTGATGGGGGAGATACTAGGCATTATGTGACATCCCCAAGACACCAAATGCTTGAAATAAAAACCAAAGGACTCAAAATATTTGGGCGACTATTTTCCCTTTTAATGATAAAACAACAAAACGAAGATCTATATGATGCATGAGTAAAAAATACAACCCATTTCATACCAAACCAATAAACATATTTGAGTACAAGAGGAAATCATGAAACATTCTAAAAGATGACTAAAAGACCAAAAAAATAAAAATCCAAGCGACATCAATCATCAACACCCATCCCGCTCCAAGCTCCAACTCTACATGTCTTGCCCAAGGTATCAAGAAGCATCATTAAATAATTAACTTACCTTGCCTTTAACAATGTCCCGATAGATGATATATGTTAATACAAAATAATGACCATGTATGGGGTGATTCTAAACTCATTAGGGTTTCCCTAATAACTTCCCAACTCATTCCACTATTATAAAACTAATTAGGACATTTCATAAAACATTTTTAAGTAGTAAAAATAGTTTATATCAAATCCAAAAACTATTTTTCCATGGAATGAAACAAAAAATACTTTAAACCGTTTGTAATTTTATTAGGCATATTCTTTTCCATTGTCCGAACATACAACCACAAACATAGAATAAAGCTTGTTTTTACCATTGATGGTGGAACTTCACATCCATACTTCATACCCATTGATGGAAGTACTTCACTACCATTATCCATCCCATTAAACTCATTCCCAACCATTTATGTCAACATCATGCCAAGTAATTTAAAAAAAATATTTCTTTAAATAATTTTAAAAAATACTTTACATGAATCAAACCAAACTATAATTTTAAAATACCATTTTAAAATTAAAAACAAGGGTATTTTCAAAAACCTATCAAATTTCAACAAATTTAGAAGACAATACCAAAAACTAGATTTCTATCAAGATTCACTCAATCATTTCACAACCATTTTATGAAAAAAAAATTAATTAAAATTATGTCTTCAATTTTAAATCAAGGGGAGTTAAGAGAGGAGGCACCTACCTCACAAATGTTGGCAAAAATGAAGAACATCACCTAAAATATTCGAGATATAATCACAACTCATGTTCCATTCACTAGATTTCATAAGATTTCATCATAAAACCATTCATCATACATAGATATATCTATAATGGACTATATCTATGTTCTAAGAGAAAGAAGAACCTTGGATCTAATAACAAAGAAGAACAGAAAGTTACCAATGAATTTGGGCATCCAATGCACATTGATTTTCCTAAGGATCGATCCCAGATAAAAGAGGATCATCTCTCATGCATTGGGAGAAAAGTGAATTTTATTTATTAGAGGATTAAGGTAAAAACAAGGTCTTAATAGGATAATTCAGATTATATCCACTTTTTAAGTAGGTCCAAATGTATACCACATAGTTAGGTTGTAAGATTTGAAAAAACATGCACCAACCATGTGGTGCTACTATCTTAAGGCCACACCTCCCATGGTTAGCTCAAACGGTTATAAAAACCATGATACAACCATGTATTTCCTTTTATTTCAAGATTAAAGGTTTCTCCTGGGAATTTTCATATTTTGACCAAACCATGTGCCAACCTTGTGCCTGTCCAGTGCCCATTATCTTCCCTTGTACTGTTTTTTGGAGTTTCTTAGAAATTTTTACTAATCTTTCACAAACCAAACACATCTAGAAATGACTCAAAAGCATGAAAAACCCCTTGGAAACCCCCAAAACATAACCCAAACATTATATAGACACAAAATACATGAATAAAGGGTCATGTATCTAAAACCGAGGGTTACTAAATAAGTATCAAGTAATATATAATAATATTTCACTATCAAAATATATATCAAAACAAATTAATTATTTTTCTTATTGTTTTTACAGTGTCTGGAAGAAAATAATGGAAAATATTTTGGTTATTATGTTTGAAAATTTATGAAAGATATCATATTCCATATACAAACTAGCACCCCTAAAGAGGTATTTATGATGATAATTACAATTTCATTTAAAATATTTATTAAAACTTTGTTTATTTAAAATTTTATAGTACTATAAAGACTATCAATAGTCCACGTATTCAAAATTAAAAATAGATTTTCTAATAAATTAATTGGTGGAATACATGGTGTCAGAATGTACACATAAATTACGATGAGGTGACTTCCTACTACTTATTTAGTTAAATTTATCATTAATTTATCTACTTTTATTATTTAATTTCCTTATCATTTTTATATAATACTTATTTTGTTAATTTTCACTGACATCATGCAGAAATTACTTTTTTAAGAATTGTTTTTTATTCACCCATTATTTTCTCTATTAAGAGCAAAAAATGATTAGAGAAAAAGAAATTCTCAAAAAAAACTTCAAGAAGTATGATGCACTCATATAATATTTTTTTACTTTATATAGTTATATGTTCATTATTTGATCCATTTATTCTTATTAGTATGAATTTTCAGTTTATAAATAAATCAATGTGAATATTTTTAGTTTAAAATTAAATTTTAGTGAAGAACATGTGTAACTCACTAAAAACCAAGAAAAAACACTCATATTATCTTGATACATTAGTAAAATTATTTTTAAGTCATTTCTAATGTGAAGGAATCAGCTGAACATCAATATGATACACGGTGATGCTAGTATGACTCAAAGCACATTTTTTTATTTAAAATTGACATTTTAGCTCAAAACAAGAATCACATACTCAAAAACATGAAAAACACACTTGGATTGTTTTGATACTTTAGGAAAATGATCCATAAATAAATTTTTATGTGTATAAATCAACCACACATCAAATCAATACACGATGTGGCTGGTATGACTCGAAGTGTGTGTTATTATTTTAAATTGGAATTTTAGTTTAGAAGAACAATGAAAAACTCAAAACTAATAAAACACATATAGATTATCTTGATACTTTAGGAAAATTATACATAAGTCATTTTTTATGTGTTTGAATCTTCCATACATTAATACAACACACAATGTGACTGATATGACTCCAAGTGTGTGTTTTCAGTTTAAAAAATACATTCTAGTTAAAAAAATGTATCACTCAATGATAACCAATAAAACACACCCATATTATCTTCATACTTTTGTAAATATTTCTATAATTCATTTATTATGTGTTGGGATCAACCACACATTAGTATAATACATAGTGTGACTGGTATGACTCAAAGTGCATGTTTTCAAATTAAAAATAAAATTCTAGTTAAAAATATGTGTCACATACGTAAAACCAATAAAACATGATCATATTATCTTTATAATTTTTGAAAATTACCCATAAATAATTTATGATTCCTAAGAATTATCAACATATTAATATGACACATAGTGTTACTGGTATGAATCAAAGTGTGTGTTTTGATTTTAAAAAATAAAATTTTAGTTAAAAACATGTGTCACTCACTAAAAATCAAGAAAAAACACTCAGAATGTCTTGATACTTTTGGAAAATTATATATAAACCGTTTTTTATATGTAGTAATTATCCACATGTCAATTCGACACACAGTGAGAATGGTATAATTCAGAGTGGATGTTTTCACTTTAAAAAATAAATTTTAGTTAAAAACACATTCTACTCACTGAAAACTGAACAAACCCACTCGTATTTTCTTGATACCTTAGAAAAAATATCTATATGTCATTTTTGATGTGTAATAATAAACTTCACATCAATTTGACACACAATGTGGCCATTATGACCCAAAGTGCATGTTTTCATTTAAAATTGGCATTTTTGTTCAAAAACTGCATCACATACTCAAAACCTATAAAACAAACTCATATTTTCTTTACAATTCTGAAAAATTATCCATAAATAATTTTTGATGTGTTGGAATCAACCACATGTCCATATGATACACAGTGTAGTAGATAAGTCACAAAGTTTTTGTTTTTATTTAAAATTTAAAATTTAGTTCAAAAGATACATGACATACTCAAAACTAAGAAAACAAATTCATATTGTTTGGATAAGTTAGGATAATGATCTATAATTTATTTATAACATATTAAAATTATAAACACCACAATCTGGTACATGGTATGACTTGTACGACTCAAAATGTGTGTTTTTAGTTTAAATAGGTCATTTTATTCAAAAACATGTTTCACCCACTAAAAACCAATAAAAAACCTTACATGGTATGGATACTTTATGAAAATTATCTATAATTTATTTATGATGTGTAAAAATAAACCACATGTCAATTCGATACATAGTGTTACCAGTATGACTCGAATTGTTTTCTTTTTTAGTTTAAAAATTCCATTTTAGTTAAAAACACGTGTCAATCACTAAAAACTAAGAAAACATGATCGGTGTAACACCCCGATATTTTATGAGAAATATTATTTTTAATTTCATTGATGTCTTGTGTTGTACGCTACACCAAAATTAGCTTGTACTATACGCAACACCGAATTAGCTTGCAGTATATGCAACATTCTTGGCTCGTGTTACACAAAATTTCAAGTTCGTTTTGTGGAAATTTTTCTACGCAAAATTGAATGTATATATATATATATATTCAATGTATAAATGAAATATGGTTGGATTATATTATACACAACAACAAAAAAATCTTTCACTACACGCAAAAATGACTTGTCTTGCTTTACCTGCAATCGCGACCTTCCACAATAGCGTGTGTTGTACGCAATATCGAGTTTCACTAAACAATGACATGTTATTAAAATTTTATATAAACTAGCTGTTATGAATAGTAATACCAAATTTTTGAAATTTTATAAATTTTATCTTTCAAAATGGACTTCATTTTTGGATTCGGAATATCGAAATTAGCCTACGGTGAATTTTTGGTATTTTTCTGAAAACTTTCATTTTTTAATGAATAGTGAAAACACTGGGTTACTATTTAAAAACCGAATTTTTATTTAAATACATATTTATTTTATTTAAATTTATTTTTGGTCAAAATTGATACATAATATCTATATAAGTTCAATGTAATTCATTGGAGTCATTTTATAATAATTTTAGATATATAATAATTTTATTGAACTTTTCACCGTCTTTTACCCACCTCCTAGGAGAATTTGAAAATTTACATAAAACTTAATTTTACTGCTTCTGTGAGTGGAATTTCGAGAATCCGAGAGACACAGTTAATATTAAGGAGTAAAATGTGGTTAAATAAGATAAAAATATTTTTTGGTGAATAGTAACTTTTTTACTTTTATTTACCACGGTTAAAAATAAATATGGTAATTAAGGGTAAAAATGATATTATTATTACCTTAACACATTTACTAATTATATTAGATAAGTGTAATTCGACCAAAAACAACCTTAGGAATATAATATTATCGTTTAGGACCACTTGGATTAGATTAGGACATTTATTATTATTTAATTCAAAGAAGAGTTAAAAGAGTTAAAATCAAAGTTTAATAACAAAAACATTTTTAATTTAGGGTTATACATAAGATAAATTAAACTATAAATATTCATTAGAAAGATAAAACGATTTGCTACATAATGGTATTTTATTTATAATTTTTATACATTAAGTAATTTACTTTATTTATGACACAATAATGATGAAATAATTACCTTATTAATGAAATAATAACACAATTGATGTTATAAATACCCAAATAAATGTAATTTGAGACTTTTTTATGAATTTCACTAATTTTCAAGGTTAACATGACATGTTATTATTGATTAAATTAACTATTTTCGAACTAATCATGCTGTTATGATTTTCAAAAAAATCAATTACCAAATAGTGCCAAAATTGACATAAAATAGTTTTTAAAACAAATATTATATTATTAATTGATATTCTATTACTAAAATTCTAAGGTTCGGAAAAATGACTTAGATAAGGTTATATATATTAATAATGAACCACTTGGGGTTTTTTGTCTTGTTATAGTATGTTTATTAACCTTATAGTGTAATAAAACAAGAAGACACAGTAGAAGTTAAATTATTTAACTTAGAGTTAAATCTAAATGATAAGGTTAAAATAGTAACCTAAACTTGTCTAAAATATATTGGTTGAGAGGATTTGGAACCATACCCACTTAATCTTAAAAATAAATCAATTTTTATATATTATAAACCGAATATGACTTTATTATAAAATAATATTTTAGGTTTTTCCTAAGGTGCCCCTCACCCCTCTTATAAAAGGGAACCTCCTCCCTCTTCTCTTTACACAATTTTGAGCCTTCAAGCTCAGAAAAACCCTGACCATTTCCCTTATCAACTTCCCTATAAACATTATAGAGGTTCTGGTCTCCTCAAAAGACCATGTCTAGTGCCTTAAGAGGAAGCTTAAAAGAGGTGCGTCGAAGAAGAGGTAATCTCTTCTACTGATTCTTTCAAGTTTTCTTTCTTCTTCAACTTCTTCTTATTTAGTTGTTTCATTATAAAGTAATAAAATAAGTATAACTAATATAATTATTTTTTATTATAAATAATAAACAACCCCATTTCACCTTCTATCCATCCTACGGAAAACAAAATCACCGCGCGTACGTACGTATGGAATACCATCTCCACACCGTGGTGTAATCTGTTTTTCCACCACCACCTTACTTGGATGGGTATAATGGTGTAAAGAATAACTATATATAGTTATTATAACATAATAATAATTCTTATATATAATATCATCCACTCCAATTCAATTCAATAATTATGGGAACGATCTCATCGCTCGTGCGTACGTACGGATTACCGTCTCCACGACGCGATGAGATTCATTCTCCATGTCAACCACTCAAGAATGATTATAAAGTATATATAATGAATAATAATGAAATATATGACATGATAAAGCTACTGTATTTATGTATATATATACATATATGTCATTTAATTACTTCCATTCAATTCAATAAGGAAAGGAAAACATCATTCATGCGAACGTACGACCTACCGTCTCCATGAACAGTGTATTTCATTTCATTTATCTATCTATTATATATATATATACTGAATATATATGATATATAAATCATTATTTACATTCTTTAAGTAAGTAAATCATGATATAAGTAATAATAATATCAAGAACGACAAGTCCAAACACGTACGATAAATAAAACGATTTTACCCAAAACGCTGCTTTAACATGGAATTTACAAAATAACGGGTAATATAAAGTCATAAGTGAACCATATATGATATAATAACAATGAATATGATTATTTAATAAGTCAATGACATTATTCAAATCATTATACATGAGTTTCAGATACGTACGAAGCATATCAGAACTAAGGTAAGGGATAATTATTCCAATCTTATTCTTATCCGAGATTGTTTATTCGTAATTATTTACTGGGGTTATTGTTATCATCCATTTCCATGTTTTATAAAAGTGTTTTTATGTATTTTTAAATTAATTTCTACCCATTTTTTACTTTTACCACATTTTATGAAAGGAATATTTATTTTGTTTACCATACGAGGAACTTTTTGACTCTTCCGACAAAAGTACGAGGAGAATGTTTTTTAACTTATACGGCATGAACAGATTTTTATGGTTTCACAAAAACTTATTTCAATGAAGATTCCTCTACAAAATTTCATGAATATTTTCAAACAAATCCTTTTCTTTTAAAATTTCTAGTAATTTTTTGAAAAGAAAATGATTTTGAAGAAGAAAGGATATTTTCATCAAGAATTCATTTCAAGTGTTTTATTAAAACCATTTTCCATCTAAGATTACATTATTTCATATGTGTATGTTGTAAGTATAATGTATCTATTATTTACATGGTTTCACTTTTCTTATGATGAAATTATATCCATGTGTTTTATATGGATTATGTTATGATGGGATGATGTTTATGAAACCCATTTTATTCTTTGGGTTATGATGAATGATTTCTGTTTATGTTGTGGCACACGTAAGAATGATTTCATTATGAGATTGGTGGGTCCTATATATCCCTACAATGAATTTGGTAAATATTTATATCTCATGAGATAGACATGGATGGAACGGTAAGTTAATCCGGTTCAGTTTTACAGGACTGGAACGAGGATTGAACTCGATTCAGAAAGGGACTTTTTTTCACTAATATGGTCTTGGCAGCAATGCCTTGGCTACTATGGAAATTATAACATGTGCTTAATGGTTTCTAGAATTACATGTTTTATTCCCATTATATTTTATCATTATTAATGTTTATTTATGATCTATTCCTTATGTACTGCCATGTTTTATGTCTTTGCTCAATATTTTGATGTTTAAACATTATGTTCATGTTTTTAAGTTCAAATGTATATGATTTGTTTTATTTTCTCCAGGCTTACCCTTACTGAGCATTTGAGATCACCCTTTATATGTTTTCTTTTCCCTAGGATTTAAAGAAAGGTTTTACGTACATGGACATTACTTTACTTTTTCAGAATACTTAATACATAACAAAAACAGAAACACAAGGACCGTAATGAATAATAATGAAATATATGACATGATAAAGCTACTTTATTTATGTATATATATACATATATGTCATTTAATTACTTCCATTCAATTCAATAAGGAAAGGAAAACATTGTTCATGCGAACGTACGACCTACCGTCTCCATGAACAGTGTATTTCATTTCATTTATCTATCTATTATATATATATATATACTGAATATATATGATATATAAATCATTATTTACATTCTGGAATTAATTAAATCATGATATAAGAAATAATAATATCAAGAATGACAAGTCCAAACACGTACGATAAATAAAACGATTTTACCCAAAATGCTGCTTTAACATGGAATTTACAAAAGAACAGGTAATATAAAGTCATAAGTGAACCATATATGATATAATAACAATGAATATGATTATGTAATAAGTCAATGACATTATTCAAATCATTATACATGAGTTTCGGATACGTACGAAGCATATCAGAACTATGGTAAGGGATAATTATTCCAATCTTATTCTTATCTGAGATTGTTTATTCGTAAGTATTTACTGGGGTTATTGTTATCATCCATGTACATGTTTTCTAAAAGTGTTTTTATGTATTTTTAAAGTCCTTTTTACCCATTTTTTACCTTTACCTCATGTTATTAAAGGAATATTTCTTTTGTTTACCATATGAGGAACTTTTTGACTTTTCTGACAAAAGTGCGAGGAGAATGTTTTTTTTAACTTATATGGCATGAACAGATTTTTACGGTTTCATAACAACTTATTTCAATGAAGCTTCCTCTACAAGATTTCATGACTATTTTCAAAAAAATATTTTTCTTTTAAAATTTTTGGAATTTTGTGAAAATAAAATGATTTTGAAGAAGAAAAGATATTTTCATCGAGAATTCAATTCAAGTGTCTTATCAAAACAATTTTCCATGTAAGATGACATTATTTCATATGTGTATGTTTCAAGTATAATGTCTCTATGATTTACATGGTTTCACTTTTATTATGATGAAATGATATCCATTTGTTTTATAAGGATTATGTTATGATGTCATGATGTTTATGAAACCCATTTTATTCTTTGGGTTATGATAAATGATTTCTATTTATGTTGTGGCACACGTTATAATTATTTAATTATGAGATGGGTGGGACCTATATCTCCCTCCAATTCATTGGGTAAAGATTAATTTCTCATGAGATATACATGGCTGGAATGGTATGTTAATCCGGTTCAGTGTTACAGGACTGGAATGAGGAGTGAACTCGATTCAGAAAGGGACTTTGTCCACTAGATGGCCTTGGCAGCAATGCCTTGGCTACTATGGAAATCACAACATGTGATTAATGGTTTCAAAAATTAAAAGTTTTATTCCCATGCTATTTTATCATGATTAATGTTTCTTTATGATCCATGCCTTACGTACTGCCATGTTTTATGCCATTTCTCAAGATTTTGATGTTTAAACATTATGTTCATGTTTTTAAGATCAAATGTATATGATTTGTTTTATTTTTTCTACGATTACCCTTACTGAGAATTTGAGATCACACTTTATATGTTTTCTTTTCCCCAGGATTTAAATAAAGGGTTTAGGTAAGAAAACAAAAAGGGATGATCTTTATGGGAGATGTTGAAGATCTTTCTCCACGATTAGAAGATTATATTTCGAGTTTCTAAAGACACTAAACTATTACGGTCCCTGTGTGTCTGTTTTTGTTATGTATTAAGTATTCCAAAAAAGTAATGTAATGTCCATGTACATCAAGCTTTGGGTCTCTACAGTTGGTATCAGAGGAAAAGGAGGTAGGAATTAATCTGATCCTTGGGAACTCTCACGTCTGAGCGTTGGACGAAGCATGGCTCTCCGCCCAAGGGCTTCATGAGGAAATGGATGCCACTGGGGATGGTGGTGTGTCCTACCCAGGGGGTGTATCCACCCATGGAGTGCCCTTATAGGTATCAATTATAGTCCACTAGAAGTAATTCCAAACTGCTACAATCTGATTGTATTGATTCTTTTGGAAAATGATCCATAAGTCATTTTTGACATGTAAAAATTAGCTGCATATCAATCTGACACACAGTGTAACCAGTATGACTCAAAGTACATGTTTTTAGTTTAAAAATGTCATTTTAGTTAAAAACAAATTTTACTCAATGAAAACCTAAAAAATACACTCATATTATCTTGATACGTTGTAAAAACAATCCATAAGTTATTTTTTAAATGTAGGAATCAACCAAACATCAAACTGACAAATGATGTGGACGATATAACTCAAAGTGAATGTTTTTATTTAAAATTGATATTTTAGTTCAAAACACATGTCACAAAAAAAACGTATCAAATGTTCTCATATCATCTTTATACTTTATTAAAATGACCTATAAGCCATTTTTTATGGGAAGGAATCAACTGTACATTAATATGACACTTGGTTTGACTGGTATGACCCAAATTGCGTGTTCAATTATTTAAAATTAACATTTTAGTTCAAAATACATATGACATAATCAAAATCAAGTAAAAAAATAAAATTCTTTTGAAAATGTAATAAAATGATACATAATTTATTTATGATGGGTTGGAATCATCTGCACTCCAATTTGATAAACTATACAATCAGTATGGCTTGAAATTTGTGTTTTAATTTAAAAATGACATTTTAATTAAAAACATGTGACACTCACTGAAAAATGAGAATAGATTCTTGGGATTTCCTAATAAATTAGAAAAATTATCCATAAATCATCTGTGACTTATAAGAATTAGCTACACATCAATCTAGCACACAGTGTGACCGGTATGAGTCAAAGTGCATGTTTTCAGTTTAAAAATGATATCTTAGTTACGAATTCATGTCACTCACTAAACAATTATAAGATTCAGTTGGGTTGTCTTTATATTTTATGAAAATTATCTATAAACCTTTTTTAGATTTAAGAATTATCTACATGTCAATCCAACACTTGGTGTGTCTAAAATGAATCAAAGTGCATGTTTTTATTTAAAATTTACATTTTATTTCAAAACACACATAATATACTTAAAACTAAGAAACTACACTCGTTTTATCCTAATAATTTAGGAAAATGATCTATAAATCATTTTTTATATGTAGAAATCAACCACACATTAGTCTGATGCATGATGTTCCTGGTATGATTTGGAGGGTATGTTTTCAGTTTATAAGTAACATTTTATTAATGCATCGTTTCATATTTATATTTACTTTATTTATTTATTGTATTAGTAACATAATAATTGGTTTTCATATAGGTACACTCTTTTTCTAGATATTTGGTGGTTTATTCAGAAATTAGTACCATGATCAGGATATTTTTCAAGGGGTTCAGAGTCTAAAGATAATGAAACTTTAATGTTTTTGAATTTTTTGATGTTTGGGATAAATTATATGTACCAATGTAATTGTACCAACCAATGTTTGTAATTGTTTCAATATAGAATTTTTTTATTATATTTTTGATTTACATTTAATTAAAATTAAACTTTTTTTTACTACTGTAGTGTTATATAATTTTAGAAGAACAATGCTACAACATAGATTTTATCAGTGTTAGGAATAGTGATAATAAAAGGCCACTTTATCAATTCTAAAAACATACTAATAATGTGTCTCCTTTATAAGTGATATAAAAGTCACTAATAAATAGAACCATTTATTAGCACTGAAATAACACTAATAATGGTCCCCCTTTATCAGTGTTTTTAGCACATATGAAGGGCCCTTTTATCAATGCAATTTTTAGAACTAATAAAAGTCATCGGCTTTTAAAGGCACTTACAATATCAGTTCTTTTTTAGCACTAAATAATTTTATTTCTATGACTATTAAATATCATATCTATTGTATTGTTAATTATATTACTAAAAAGTAACAACTTTTATAATAATTCACATTATTCTTAAAATAGTTACTCACATACACACATATATACACACATATACTGATTAAATATGCAAAAAATATATTTAATTTTAATAATTTAAAAAATTAGGGAAAATTTTGAAAAAGAATAATGATTTTCATTCTAATAAAATAATATTACAACAAAAACAAAAATCACTTGCATTCTACAAGTTTTTAAATGCACACACATAGAATTAGTTATAATATATTATTCATCAAAACATAAATTTTTTAATATTTTTTAATTAATTGGGAGGATGTCATCCATGTGATGTTTGAAATATTTTTCTCCCAATAATTTCAAAGTTTCAACCAAGTTTTTTTTGACATAGATGTAATATTTAACAATAAATAACTAACATGTGAAATCATTGGGAAAGAAAAAAATCTAAGTAGTTGTAGGAGTCTCATCTATTATGTTATTATAAAAATTTTTCACTTTTGGAAACCATTAATACATTGAAAACTGGTGGCCTTTATTAATTATAGATGTGTTCACACATTATCTAAATTGGTTATTTTTTTTAAAATTGAAAAATGTTCATTTTATAATGTTACTAAAAATGTCAATTGAATTCTCTATTTTATGTATAGAGTTTTTCATTCATAATTTCTATATATTTCTATCTATCATATTATATTGATTCTATATTTTGTTTACCTTGATTTAATGTTTTTTAGGTCAGTCTTATTGGATCCATTCAATATCCAGTTTATCTGGGTGTTCCTAACAATGTTCATTTTCTAAATATTTGATTATATGAAAATTAGAGATAATTTCATTTTAATAATCCCCCATAATTAATTTTTTAATTATTTATATTGTAAAATATTCTCCTCTTAATTCATGAATTGTTCTTACTAATGTTTAAATTCTGGATGTCATCATATTGGTTTACTCATTTTAGTTTATTGTCCTTTAGTTTAAATGTTGTGTTATTTTAATAAGTTAAGCTTACTGACTCCTGGACTATCCGTCATCACCTTCTAAGAGACGCATCAGAAATCTCAACACCCCAAACACACCCCCATCAATCTAGACACTCCGAGGTAGATAGGAAGTCAACGCCTCTTAGGGTTGGGTGACCCAATATTCCAAACTAGGGGAATCATCATGGAAGGGAACCTGGATAATAAAAATTGGAAGTGCCACTATGGGTTATAATCTATACCAAATGAGACCCAAGAAAACAAAACATCTATGACTGAAACCCAAAAAATCCCTAAGGAATGAAGGAAAGTGGAAGAAGTGGGATGGAAACACAATGAGGGTACAAAGATGAGGAATATCTTGAGAAAACCAAAATCACAAATGAAAAAAAAGGAATTAAGTGAAAGGTAAATTACACCCAAAATATGTCACAAAAGAAAACCAAAGAGAATCAAGAATATGGGATAGAGGAGAGAATAAGACAAATAGGTTGGGCTGCGAGCTCCCCCCTCTAGGCCGCCAATACTAGAGAATACCTAGCCCGAGAGAGAAAACACACTAATTCACATTTATTATTAATAAATAATCCTCTCTTTATTTGTTATTATAATTTAAATTTTGGGATATTTATTTTGTTATAACATTATATAGGGATTACATCATTTTAAATGTGAATAATAAATTTTATGGTTACATACATTGTTAGAAATTTTATCATTTCTTACATCACATTTTTATAATTCATGCATCATTCAGTCTCCCTTCAAAACATACATGAATAAATTCGATGCCTTTCAGGTGGGATAAATGATTTTTATGGTCCACTTATGTTATTAAATACAATAAAAAACAATGAATTTTAACAATAAAAATTCAGTGATAGATAATATATCTATTGGTAGAAACGAGAAATTCCAAAACATATTATGTTTTTTTCTATAAAATTTAAGTACCAACATTTATTTCTCCCAATAGACATATCATTAGATATTAATTATATAATACCAAAAAATATTTTTATGAAAATTAAATTTTTTACTTTATAATATTTATAACCTCATCTGTTTTACTAATAAATGATTATTTTATTGTTAATTATAATTTTAAAAAATATTTTTCAAACATATAAATATTTTTTTTATTTAATCACTAAAAAAATAATCTTATGATAATTTTTTTGTTAAAATCAATTAGTTGTTTACTTAAAAAATATTATGATTCCATCAACAAAAAGAAAAAATTTTATATGAACAAATTTTATTTCAAACATAAAAAGGTATGATGTTATTTTCAAAGAAATATTAAAATATATTTTGAAAAAACTGAGAAATTATTCAAAGATATATTAGATTTTGAATTAAATTAAAATTACATGTTATATACAATTTAATTTTAATGAAATATGTTTTAAGAGTGTGATTTTATAAGCTATTCCATAAAATTTAAAAATAAAATAAAAAATATAATCATTGGAGAATAATAAATAAAACCATTCTTTATTCTTTAAGAGATCTTCACTTTCACATATCACCTTCCCCATGTATCCCCTAATAATCTCTTCACCACTCACCCTTGTACTAGAGATATGACTTTATTTCTCCCAAACTCCCAGTTTTTTACCATCACCATCACCCACTCACTCAATTCATCACCCTCCATATGATACAAAATATTCCTCCCCTTTCTATTATAAAGTGTTATCAGGATGAGCATCGAATCATACACATTCATAATTCAATTGGTCTATTCTTAAGACTATTATCAAGTATTCATATCCTCTCTTCAATCCTAAGTACATATAATCATTGGAATTTTGTGTTTTAATTGAATATCCATTATAGATTAGATAAAATTTAGGTGAAATTATTTTACTCTACCTTTTTATGTTCTTTTTTGTGATTTTTTTAGAAATTATTTTATATTTATATGAACATACTTTAGTTATATGAGTTAGGACTCAATTCTCATTAGTTTATTTTTTAAAATCATCATTAGTATTGTGTTTTGGAATTCTAGATAACCTAGTATTGTTATGTTTAATTCATTTCATGGAATAATGTTTCTAAGGTATTACAAAAGAGTTAATGTGTGATATATACATTGATAGTATAAGTATTAGTAGAGATGAAATAAATTATAGATATTACAAAAAATTTCATCATTTTGAGGTCATATATTATTTACATAGAAGGGAAAATGGTAAAGTAGTTGGTCTAGATAACATCTGCATTGAAGTGTGGAAATAATTAGGGGAGTTGGGTATTAATTGTCTCACTAGGTTATTTAATGAGATTTTTAAATATATGAAAATTCTCAATGAATGGAGGAATATTTATCAAGTACCAATGTATAAAAATACCATAAATATTTTAGATAGGGTTATTGAACACATGATTCTAATGGAAACTAAATTTTCAAATAATCAATTTTATTTTTTCCTAAACATTAAACCATAAAAGAAATTTATTTGGTTAGAGGTATGCTAGAGAACTATGGAAAAAATGGCCAAGATTTATATATGGGTTTCATTTATTTTCAAAAGGCATACTATAATGTTTATAGATAGATTTTATGGAATGTCCTTGAAAAATGGTGTTCAGTTGTATATATCAATCTCATCCAAGACTTGTATGAAGGGAGTTTGAATCGATTTAGAACTCCAGTTAGTTATAATAAAAACATTCCAATCTCAATAAGACTGTATAAAGGTTCAAATTTAATCTCGTAATTTTTTTACTTTGGTATTATATGAACTTAGAAGCCATATTCAAGATTTGATACTAAATTTCATGATTTTTTGGGTGATATAGTTCTCGTTATAGATTCTATAGAGACTATCAATTAAAAATTAAAGCTTTGGAGAGATATTTTAGAATCAAAAGGTTTTCCTCCTAATAGAGATAGGTTAAAATATAAAGAGTGAATTATAGGTAAATTATTGTCCAGTGATATTATTAATATGATATTGGGAGACTATGTTATTTCAAAAGTTGATTGGTTTTGGTATTTAAGGTTATTTTTGTAATGTGATGGACATTTGAATGCACATGTCTCTATTATGATTCAAGATGGATGTATAAAATGATGAAATTTTACTAGGGTGGTTTTTGATCACAAAATTTATTGAAATTTCTAACACCATTAGTTTTTATGAAATATATATATTTTTGAATAATTTAATTTATTCGATAGCTTACATTACACACAATATTGAGTTTTAACGAACCACAATATACTATTAATATTATTATTTAATCTTGATTATTAAATCCTAGTTGTTCAATTTGGTGGTATGAATAAAAATAAAATCGTTTTAAAAAATAATTATAACAGTTTTAGATATTGAAAATATATTTATAAACAATTACATAATTTTTAGTAAAGTCATTATATACTTTGAAAATACTTTTTTTTCAAAAAAATGATTTGTATATATTTTTGTGAAAATATAATAAAATTAATTTTTGAAAATTTTATAAAATTTATATGAAAAAAATAACTTTATTTTTTGAATCAACATGTCAAAATTATCTTAGGTGGAGTTTTTGATAATTTTCTGAAAAGATTAATTTTTCAGTGAATAGTGAAATACTAGTTTTTATTAAAGATTTCCTTCTCGTTAAAAGAATTTAAAAAGCTAAATATTGTTTAAAAATGTTTTAAAAGTAAAATTAGTTTAATTAAGTTATTATTAAACCTATAAAGGTCACTTGAATCAAATTTATATTGAATTTTTATATTAAAACATTATCTATTTATGAACAATTTCTCTTTAGAAAACCATTTTTTTCACCGCGTCTCCAAGTTTGATTTTAAATTAAAATTTTTCAATTATGTGAATGGAATTTTAAAAAATGAATTAAATATTTGGAATCATAATAAATAATATTATATAACAAGGTTAACTTATGTTTTGGTCAAAATGGATAGTAAAAATAGTAAAAATTAATTGTCGAGGTTAAGGTTAAAAAGAGTTTACTGAAGGGTTAAACGAAAAAGATAAGGGTTAAAATAAACTAATAACATCCCAAATTAATATTATCTAGAAATATTTTGTTCTTATAACATATAAATTTCATTAATGAACCATTTTTTATTCTTTTGGAATGTTTAAAACATGTATACACCGTTTTCTTTTTAGAAATTTAAAGTGTGTCATCTCCCACACTTATAAAAGGGAACCCCATATCCTCCCATTTTAACAATTTTAAAACCATTTGGTTCATAAAATAATTTCCCAAATATCTTACTTAACTAAATCCTCACACAATAGAGGAATCATTTTTATCAGTAAACCCTTCTAATATGTATTTTTGTGTAAACATAAAGGGGTTCTCTGAATAATATGTACAGTCCTTTACTATGAATTTTCTTATTATTTATCCCTCTAAACAATTAAAATATTATATAACCGTTATGATATAAAAAAAATAAGAATTTCCCATATAATGGTATGTTATTATGTTAATTTTATGACCTACATATATCACCTTTTCCATTAAGTGGGAAATGAAACCATCTATCATGTGTACAGAAGACTACCACGCCACGAACCGATGTCAAACATTTCCCATTACCACCTATCACATATGGATATAATAATGGATTTAAAATATGTATATTATATTTATTACATAATTATACTTATGGAATTATAATATCACATAAAACTTATTGCTTTCCATTCTGTGGGAATATGACAACGACACTCATGTATACGGTAGACCACAGGTTTACGAAGCGATGCGATTCGTTTTTTCACTTACGCTTTACATGGAAGGAAATAAGGGTAAATTTAATGAATATATGTGATATATATGAAATAATAATGACTATATAAATCTTATATATTATTTACTTTGCTTTCTTTCCATCCATCAAGAAAATGGAAACAATATTCATTCGCACGTACGACATACCTTTTCCATGAACGATGTAATTCATTTTCTGTATAAAAATTTTATGGATTACTCTAAATAAATATATAATAAATATATATTATAATTATTTAACAGTTAAAATTATAGATATCATGGAGCCATGTTAAAATTAAAAGGTTCAAAATTAAAAAACCAAAACATACATAAACAAATGATGGCATTATTACCCAAAACATGATTTTAACAAGGAATTATTAATAGACGGGTAAAAAAAGGTCCTAAGTAAATAATATATGGAATGATAAATTTATATATGGTTTTTAAATATATTTATAATAAAACTATATTTATTATATATGAGGTTTTAACCGATACTAAGGAATTCAAGACTTAAGGTAATGAAATTTCAACTCAAATTGTCTTCTTTGGGACATATGTTATGTTATGCACCTATGTCTATTTATGAGGTGTATATGCAGCCCCTTTTAAATTATATATCATGAATTTATTTATTATTTTATATTTAAATATCAATTTCTATTATTATTTAATGGGTCTTATGATTCAAAAGATATTAAGTGGTAAAAGTTTTATGATACAATCTCATTATTTATCAGGATTGTTTATTATTAAGTTTTTGATTATGAAATATTATGAAAAATATCTCAATAAACTCATGAAAATTATTCTCCCATATTTATGTCATGAAAATAAATTTTTACTTTCATTCAACTCTCTTTATATACTAAATAGTTCAAAATAATGTTTTTAAGAAAAACCAATTGTATTTTTCTCTTTGTTCAAAAATCATTTTTCTTCCATGTCCATGTTTTATAAAAATATTTTAACAAATTTTTTTACTATTACTAATGATTTTTAAATAAATTTTTACCCATGTTTTATTTTTTACAAAATAATTTTAAAGGAATTTTTTTATAAACAAGGAACTTTTTAAATTTTTATCAAAAATGTAAAAGGAATCATTATTTTAACATGTATGAAAAGAAAGAAACTATCCACCATCATGAACACCCAATGTTTCAAAGCATACTTTATGAGTTTCAAATATTATTTTTTAGAAAAGGATTTTCACAATGTTTTTTGATCTTTTAGTTTTAAAAAGGTGATTTTCAAAGTGAAAAGGTTATTTTCCTCAAGTGATTTCCCAAGTGATATTTCAAAACCATTTTACATCTAAGATGACATCCTTTTGTATTAATTAAGAATTAATTTGGATATGATCCAAGTATAACATACTTATTCTTTCTTAGGATGGTTTATTTTTATGATAAAAATATGTTTATGAATCCAATTCCTTTTTCATGTGTTATTGTATGATGAAATGATGAAATGTTTATAAAACATATTTCTTTTCAATGGGTTATTCTGTGATGAAATTTTATTAAAACCCATTTCTTTTCATGATTTATGATATGATGAATGTTTTATGATATTTTGGAAAAAGTTTGTGTGATTTACATTATGTGATGGTGGTTATATTATAACCAAGGATGGTGGTTATTTTATAACCAATAACAGTATTCACATATAACCATGGACGGGTGGGACCTATATTTCCCTCTAATTCATTGGGTAAATATTGATATCTCATGAGATAAACATTACTGGAATGGGGAGGTAACCTAGTACAGTAAGGGTATTTTTCTTCTATGATAGTCTTTGGAGTGATTCTTTAATACTAAAATGGTTTAGGGAGTGAACCTATTCCACCATGATAGTTTTTTAAATGACCTTGACTAATAAGGAAATTATTTTATTTGATCATGTGTATGAAAAAGTTCCATGTCTTATGAAAACTTTATGATTCCATGGATTATGTTCTTTGATTCCTTTATGAGTCACGTATTAATAACTACCAAGATTTATTACATGACTCAAGTTTATGATCTATGATATGTAGGTTATGGATTTCAAATTTTATTCTCATGTTATCATACACTTATGATCATGTTATGTTGATATATACCCTGTTTATCCTTACTAAACATATAAGCTCACCCATTATTATGTTTCCTTTACCTAGGCTGTGAATAATGGAATTATATATGATTATTTCATCTCCTTCAAAATGTGTGTTTTAGTTAGGAATCACTACTTTCAGGAAATTTCCATTGAATTTATTTATGGAACTGGAAACATCCAAAGATTATTTATCCAAAGGGACCTTCTTTCCAAAGGCAGGTGTTCATTAGGTTTGGACCTACGATACTTAAGAACATACAATGGTCGAGAGTATGGGAGGTCAAACTCATCACACCCTTTTTGGGGGGAATTATTTCCTACTCTCAGACTCTCTTATAGATTTAAGATATTTTTGTGAATCCTTATTAATTTACCATGTATAACATAGTTTTCCCTTTAAAATTTCCATCAATTATTAGCATGTGTAAAATTTAGAATCATCCGTATATATTTGAGGTTATTCATTAATAGAGGCATCCGTATATATTAGAGGTTCTCCATCAATGGTATCCTCTCATATACTATTTATATATTCTTTTAACCATTGTTACAATAATACTATTTTTAAAGCCACTCAGTGGGGCACTTTGGAATTTATTATCATCCAAGGATATGAAAGTTTGTTTTGATGTTGTGATCATACCCATAAATTAGATACCTACATATCCTTGTGAAAGGAATCAGAACCCTCATAATTCAGTTCCACTTAATGGTACATATCATACCTTTTGAGGTCATGTGATAAGGACCTAACCGTACAGTTTAATGTCATGTGTTAAAAACATCTAAGAGGAAGGATCTTAGTCAAAGATTGGTGTGAGACTTATGCGTAAGAAGGCCAATAAACCTAGAAGAGATATGAGTTTCCATGTTGGATTAAACCCTATTGGTAATATGGACTAGGAATAACAAGTTTGTTTTGGAGTGTTGGGTTTGATGCTCAATAATTCTTCCTATGTATCCCATTCAAATGTGAATCAAAGCCCACGTAGTTCAGTGTGTCTCACAGGGGTGTATGAACCTTTGAGAGAAATAGGTCGGGGCTTACTAATAAGGAGTTTGATCTAATTAAGGTAATTTGGTTTGGATTCATGAATAGGATATCCAATGAGCTCATTCCCTGGTGACGGATTCCAACATATCCCAATTATGGTGGGAATTAGAGTTTTTGTAGTTCAAGTGTGGTGGATTGTGTGGATTTTGTGATCATCACCATTCTCTAAGCCCACGTGAGTTATGATTAGTGTGAGAAATTAGATGATGTTAAAGATTCAACAAACCACCTAATCTGTCTTCTACCGATGGTAGAGGGTGGGCCTATGGAGAAAAAATCCAAGGATATGGTGGGTGAGGGTGCAGAGTGACGAACCATTCAATGTGGGATGACATTGGAGGTCATGCGGCCCATATCTCACAAGATTAGGGACTTACCTCAGTGGGAGTGCCTTATGTGGATCCCAAGAGAGGTGGGAGACTTTTCCTTTATTTCAATGGGAAAGAAAGTGTGACCCTCACTGTCCCTATTGGGAACCTGGGGCTCAGAGCTGTCCCTATTGGTAACCTAGGGCTCAGAGTCTTAGAGATGAATAGGGGAGGTCAGAGTCCCATCCCCAGAATCTAAGACCGGGAACTTCCCAACACTATCTCTATATTAAGGATACATGTAACCACATATATACAAAACTAAAAACATCATAAGGATCCTGAATCATTATAATATGAAAGTGGGAAACCTCAGACTGTAGATATACAAACCCAAATAGGAGACAAGCTGATGTTACCTTAAAAGGTTTGATAAGTTAGGGGGATTTTGTGGAGACTTCAACTTAGTCCCTTTCAGATAAGGGAACCAATGACTAATATAACATTCCATGAGTGGATTTGAAGAGGGTTTACAAGGTGATATGTGTAGGCCTTGAGCGTAGCTATGCTGCGTAGCTATACTATGTAGGAATGTCGCGTAGGTACACCGCACATGTATGTTGCGTATGTGTGCCACTCAGGTCCTAGAGATAACTAAAAAAAGTTCTTAAGATAGGATAACCAAGCCTATGCAAGCTTTAAAATCTAAAAGGTTTTCAAACATGCTTATCCCATCAAATTTTATCTTCTATCATGTTTTAGAGAGCTACCTGAGAAAATTTGGGGGACCTGGGAGAAAGAGCTACGCAATGGGAGATTCAAGATTTCTTCCAAATTTTTTAGTGCTCAAATGAGGAGCCCAAGGATCCTATTTATAGGAAAAAAGGGGATATAGTTGAAAGGATTTCATCAGCATAGTTCGGCCGCATAGCTCCTCTGTATAGGGGTACAAAAAAAATCCTGTCACATAACTCTTATACGTAGCTCCTCCATGTAGGTCTATTTTGTAGCTCCTCTATGTAGCTACTACGTGTTGGTTTGTCACATATCTCCTCAACAAAACTCCTCTATATAGTTATGTTGCATAGCTCCTCTATGTAGGTCCCTTATACTTTTATGCCTTTTACTTACTTTAGCTCTGTCTTGATACTTTTGAAGTATCCAGAGGACTTCTTTGAAATATTTTTGTCTTACTAAGGAGTGTCAATAAAATCCACACCTTATGATTGGATCTGATTAGAAAGTGGGTCGAGTCATAAGGTAAGATTATGGGTAACATACTATAGATTAAATTATGAACTGTGTGGATTTACGGGATAGCTATATCGCACAGGTATGCCACGTAGCTATATCGTTCAGGTATGTCTCTTTGCTATATCGCGTAGGTTTTCCACATAGGTCGATGATTTCTATAAATAGATCTATTCCTTTTCAATTTTCTTCACATGGGATCTCAAATTTTTTCTCTCTTATTGAGTAGCTCATTCGCCTAGCCTTTCCACATTGTGCTCTCGCATAGGTCCCTTGAAATTTTCTCAAGTTGAAACCATTTAAGCGATGGAGCTACGTGGAAGGATTTAATTGAAGGAATTGCGCTAGGATCCTTATCTAAGGACCTACGTGGATGGAATCATCTAAGGACATACCTAGAGAGTTTCTTTTGTAAAATTATTAAATTCCTTTAAGTTAAAATTTGAATATTCTTATGTCAAAATTCCAACCTAATGGGGAAACATAGTAATTATTTTTCTGAAAATGGTTCACTTGATGAACACAACCGAGGAAGCTAAATCTTGTCCAAACACGATAATGAAAATTGTCAGAATAGACTATTATGATATTGTTTATAGTACTCTGCCTAGGATATTGAAAGGCTTGATTCAATATCAATGTGAATATCCAAGAAGTCACTATCTACCTCTGTACATATATGTTCTTTTTTCAAGATGCCCATATTCCGACTATTAAGAGATACTTTCCAAAGAATTGGTTTCTACAATACTTCAACTATCATTGCATGAATATTACAACAAAGGGTATACTTTTTAATAAGGTAAAGTCTCTATTGGATGCATCCTACACCATAATTGTTGTACCCCTAGTATGAAAGATCATGTTTTAGATCCAATGCCACATTTTTATGATTCAACATTTCATGGTTCCCAAACAGATCAATATAATGGTTAGAACGAAGGCTGAGATCTTAATTCTGGGGGTGGAGTTAAACCTGAATGGATGTGGGAATTTTGGGTATGCTGACATGTACAAAATTTTGAAAATAACTATCAGATGTTCACCTTTATGAAACTTTCTAGATGGGACAAACTTATGTTTATAAAAATTACATAATTCCTAAATTGTTGAGCCAATAGAGTCCACAAAAAATAATTTCCACTTGACACATGATGAGGTTGGAATTAGTCTATGGGATATCTACCAAATATCTGGGTTTCCCATTCTTGGGGTGATGTATGATAAGTTCATTCCACCAGTAACAACATGGGGTGATGTTACCAGGACACCACCATTGGCTCATTAATTATTCAAAATAGCAAAGGAAATGCCTAAAGACAATAAATATATTAATGAAAGAGTGTGGATGGAATCCTTTTTAAAACCAAAAACAGAGAAAGTTACCACCTATAGACATCCTACTATTTTTCCGTTATTAGATAATCAGGGAATTTTGGGAACATACTGGTCCACATTAGAGAGAGGTGACTATAAGAATTGGGGATATAAAGTAAAATATGATATTGATGAAAAGGTACACATAGATGGATTTCTTTCCATGTGGCTAAACAATTACTTGCTTCCATTTCCTGATTCCGACAATGGTTTAATGCTAGAGAATTTTGTTATGGTATCCAAATTGGTAGAGGGAACATATATTGGGTTAGAAACTTTTGTATTGGCAAGAATTTATTATTCCATTCTGCATTTGTACAATGGGAAGTCTCTATTTAGACTTGTAGGGACATTCCACGTGTTATGGGGATGGATTACGGCACACTTTTCTTCATATTTAGTGTTGAATTTAGTTAGAGTCCCTAATGGTTTATTTACCCCATTTTTACAGAAAGTCTCTGGTATTGAGCCTTTGAAATTGAGACATGATGTAGTGTCGAGGGTACTGAATGCATCAAGAGAATTCAACATCTTTTTTTTGCAACCCACTAACTAGAACATTTTTTGATGATGGTAAGGAAGTAAATTATGAGATGAGGTCCTATATGATGGAATTTAGGGAAAACATGTTATCAACCAGGATTGATGGTGAAATTATCTGTGAGGCCTGCATCCCTTATAGGGTTTCTCATCAGTTCAAATGTCTTCAACAATCAAGCACTATTCCACCCATGTATGTTAGACATGAGAAAAATCCAATGGTAGCCAGAAAATTGTGGATTCTGATGGATTTGGAGACATCAAAATTATCAATTACATTACCTCAATCAGATTCATCAATTGGATTGGAAGATGGATATGCCAAAGATTAGGCTTCTTCATACCCTTAGGGGGCTTTAACAAAAGGAGTATATCGAGTAGCGGCCATGATAACTCTTTTGGACAACAATTGTTGTAAAAGGTATAAAGCCAAAGATAATGTAGAGGGTTCAGAAGTTTCAGAACCTTCAAAACATCTCTACAGAAGATATACCAGGAATACCAAGGATAGAGAAAACATACCTCCAGCATCGAGGTGATCTAGTCACCATCATCAGAAAAAGATTCTCATCCCATCTACTATTTTTTTCTGAATATGGGATCCCTGAAGAATCTTTCCAATTAGAGGGTGTTGAGTTTTCTTGAAAACCATCCATATCAAAACTGAATTATGTGTAGCCTTCATCTATTCAATATTTGGAGAGCTTGAATTGTGAACTCAGGGATGTATGAGAATTCCTCTGAAATGGAATTTGAATACTAGATATGGGTGATATTAAAGAACCTTCTAATTATCATCTGGATAATAACCTTGCTAAATTATGGGAGTATATTTCAGAGTTGAATTAACTTCATATATGCAATCGATGACCAAGTACCAACCTCAAATTGAGCATCCGATATGATGGAACTAAGGATATGTGAAGGGGTAATTGTTCACCCAGAAGAGGAATGGGAAATTTTTGTTAATACTGATAATGTATTTCCTTTTTCTTTGGTTTCAATTTTGCTTCATCATTCACCATTATTAATCTTCATAAGATTACATTTTTAAGCTTGAAATTTGGGAAGGAACCTCAGGACATGTTCTTGGGTCACCAAGGTATGGACCTACAGGTTCCCCTATTGACACGTTATATGATCTCCCCAAGTCTCCAAAACTTTCTCTCAGAGTGAAAATCATGACTGGGGAAATGGAGAAAGACAATCCTTAGCTACTACCTTAGGTTTCTACTTCCAATATGAGTATTTCAATTTCTACACAAGCTTATGAAAAGAAATGCAAGAGAGCATTGAGATTGGTCTGAAGTGTACGTCAAAGAAGTAAGTATTTTTACTATCCTCTAGTATTATGACTTGGTTGATAAACCTTGATGACCACATTCATCCTCTCATAGGATCTACATCTCTATCTTCTCTTAGGGTATTAAAAATAGATCCTTCAAGAACAGAGAAGGAAACCCTAGGAGAAGCACATGTTCATGTTGATTAATTTTTTACATTAACAGGAAAAGTACCAAGAGAGAAAAATGAATATGTTTCTATTTATATTGAGTTAGATAAAGTCACGGTAATGTAAAATACATTTCTCTTGAGTGTTAAATTATTTTTTTAATATTATTCTCTTAATAAAATCTCAGATCAGTTTCCCTTTCCAATGGGTCCTACAATAATCAATGCTGATATTCCTATTACTCCAGAAGGAAGAAACAAGGATCTTGGGAAATCTAAAGTAGATACTGGTGTTGATCCTGACATAGTAAGATCTGATAACATTGCACCTATTGAATAATTGACGGAACAAAATGTCAGTGGATCCAATTTGGGCATCAAACAACATTTTTTAAATACCTTAAATGGTGAGGATTCTATAACATTCCAAGCCACATACACTGAAATGATGGATGAACTTAATCCTAACATTGATATTCCAGGTTCCATCAAGGATTTTGGGTACTTAAATGAGGAATTTCAAGGATGTAAGTTATCATTCTTGCATTTTTCATGCATAATTGTTATTATTTTACTTGTTACTTCACATAAAAGTTCAAGTTATGAATCTTTGTTTGCAGATAATGTTGCAAAGGACCTTCAAGAATGGGAAATTATACTATATCCTTATTTTTCCGAGGCTGGAGAAATACTAACTGAGAACCCCATGTTGGGAGACGATCTAGAGCCTTTGATCATGGAAACTGGGAAAACTCGAGAGAATGATCCTCCCAAAGAAACACTTGCGCAAACTACTGAAATTGAGAAGACTGGGGATAAATATAATGAAGAAACTGATTTATTATTGGGTAAATGTTATCAACAATCTAGATCATGCTCTATTTATGACATTATTCTGCAACCAACAATGATTCTGATTCACCATTTAGGGTTATCAACTCCCATAGATATATCGAAAGGTGAAAGCTCTATGCTAGATCAATCACCAACTGAAGGTGAAGCATCCACCTTTCTGAGAGAGGCAGAGAAGGGAACCTCTCCAAGTGATTTGTTTCAAGAGTACATTCTGCCCCATGGTAGTGACTCAGGTTTAGATTTATAGATTCAAGTTTCTCTTGGCATGGTGCGTAAAAATACAGTGCAACAAATTTGAAAGATAATTTCTAAGAAGCCTTTGGATGAGCTGTAATCCCATTTTTGGAAAACTCCCATCATTATTTTGCATATTGGGAATTGGTGGATTTAATTATCACCCAATATACAATTAAATGAAAGAGTCTGTTCACTAATAGGTGTGAGAACATAAGATGCGGTAAGATATTGAAAAGGCCAAATGAAATATTAATGTTGAGAGATTCCAAGCTGCAGTAGCTGAGGTAGATGCCGACCATAGTAATAGGTCGATAGAAATCAACCAACAAATTAAAGAGGCGATGAAGGAGATGATACATCTTTAAAAAAACATAGATATTGTTCATAAAAATCTTGAGAAATTGAACCAAACATTGGGAGAAACCTAATCGGAAGGGATAACTTCCATTTCAACTGCCAAAGAAGCACTTCATTAAGCCAAGGAGGCTGAAGTTGCTCAACTATCTCAACTTCAGCAAGTAGCTGATAAGGTTCATGAATCCGATCAATATATAAAGAGTCATTCTGAGAGTTTATTTTAATACAAGATAGAGAGGCTCCATTATTTGGATGTTCCTCTAATTTTACCATATTAATGAAAAGAATTTTGTCTCCAATAATATATAACTTCATTATTACTTTCTTTCTATAATTTCAATATCAATGGTGATGATTACTTTTAACATCAAACCTTTATGTCAAATAATCATAACTACAATCACATGAATGGGGAGCTATTTTTTTACTTATGTTTATGGGCCAAGTGAGCATAGTTTGATTTTTACTTGGGTTATATATACAACCCTAGGAACTTTGTATCTTTTGAATTTTTATTTCACAATATTTCCTAAACCATAAAAAATGTAGGTATAGTGATCCACGACTCAAATTTTGTTCAGGGTTCCCTTTGGGGGTTTCAACCTGGTGAGTCTTATGTCTCTTTTATTAGATTTTTAAAGTCATTCATGTTGGAGTAATAAGGATATTGTTTAAGGTCAAATATCTTTGACCATAAATTTTGAAATTAGATCCCAAACAAATCTTAGTGGCTAGGAATTGCTCAAATTTTCTTTAGATAATTCCAAGGGGAATCTTGAGTCATAATTTTTATGGCCAAAAAATATAAAATTTGATGTATAAACATAAAGGAGTTCTTTTCCATTAATGAAGTTACCACCATTTGAAAAAATTGTTTTGGGGGATGTATTATGCAGGGCCAATAGGGGCATGTGCTGCATTGCCAAAAAATGGTTTCCTTTGACTAATAGGCCGGTTATGTAGGTTAATTTTATGCAAGGACACTTAAGGGAATTTACTGCATAGTCAGAAAAAATAGATCTAAAAAATTTGACATTTTATTATTGATAAATAATGGAAATTAAGATTTGGGTGACTTAAGACCATAGTGGGTGGTTTTTCCAAGGAAAGAGATCTAAGAGTATAGGGACATCTATGCTGACATAGGTCATGAATGGGGAAACCACTTGTACAAAATTATTTTTTGAGGAATGGTTAAAATTTTTCAGAAAGGGGGATTTCTGATATCATACTATGCAGTTTTAAAGTCATTCAACGATCACATTGAGGAGGTTTTAATTTAAGGTCTTTAGCTCTGACCAAAGATTTAAGTCTCTAAAATTTCTTGATAATTTGTCTGGAAACATACCACTATGTTCAGGTATGGAATGAAAGAATGGTAAACTGTGATTTGGGAATTTTTTGGATCCGGGTAAAGGTATGGGAAAATGGTTAAAGACATTAGAGGAAGTATTTTCCAAGAACAAATTTACATCCATTTGATGAACCCATTATGGGTGTTTTATTATCTTGGGACAACTAGGGAATATGATACATAGCCAAAAAGTGGAATCTTTTGACTGGTAGGACTATCATGTAGAAAACTTATTCAAGGACACCTAGAGGAATGTACTGCAAATTCAAGAAAAAGAGCTATTGGGTATCAAACATTATACTTCTAAAAGATGAAGAAAGTTTATGGAGATTCATATTTTCTGGTGCACAGAGTTTGGTTTATGGAGAAAGGTACCTGAATATAGAAAGAGTATTTCCAATCATGATTTCAAAAGAATTGGAGGAATATGATTTCTATGAAGGTATAACCCAAACATAGTAGGTATGTCGTCTATATTTATAGGTCATACAACTAGGACCAAAATATAATGGAAATAGTAGATTATACGTGGTCTAATGATCCAAGGTTATTTCAATATGCTTTGAACACATGGAGAGGGAAAGGTGTAAACAAAGGTCTTGGAGAATTTTAGATCAAGAGAAAGGTAAAGGGACAAATATATATGGATGACCGCTTTAAGATACAGATTATTGTATAGTGTCATCAAAGTTTTAAGGGGACAAAATATGATTTTACTAAGAGAAAATTTACCATTATTTGATGAACCCATTATGGGGGTTGTATTATGCAGGGCCAACTAGTGTATATATTGTATAGCCAAACAATGGAATCTTTTGAATGAAATTTCTATTACATAGGCAACTCATGTAAGTCCACCTAGGGTACATACTTCATAGTCAAGAAAAAGAGCTCTTAGGTATTGGAAATTCTGCCACAAAAAACTGTAAGAAAGATTATAAAGATCTGAAAGTATTCAAGATTAAAAGTGTGAAATAAAAAAGGGGGTAATTCTCAATGCACACAAGAAATATTTGAATCAATATTGACCATGAGTTTGGATCCCCTTACATAGATCAGACACATATGAAACATGAGGACTTTTATTGTTTCCTTGGTGGGCTAAGGAGGGGACCCAAAATGAAGAGCTCCTACATAGATTTTAAATTCTATGTGGGAGAGGGAAAATTTTCTTTTATACCATGGATCAGACTAAGGGTTAATGCCTAGTATTCACTAAATATCTTAATGGGATGAGAATCAAGCTATATGTAGTTCTTTGAGTATTGTGCCATTTAATGTCTTGCAGCAATGACATGAAGCGATTCTAACATGAAATGGAATATTACAATTGGACCAGAGAATTCAAAACAGGTGTCACTACGTATCTCATATGGATGAGAATCAAGCCAATGTACTTCATGAAACATTACCTATGTAGGTTTTTATTTATACACATAGGGAAAAGAAAAAAAGGTTTTTTTTATTATGTCTAATCCAAAGATTGGATATCTAGGCTTCTCTATGTATCACATTGAAATGATAATCAAGCCAAACATAGTTCATGAAACAACCATTCACCACACCGATTGAGTTTGATGTGAGAAATGGGGACTTTAAACACATTATAGAAGAATGGTTAAACTTAAGACACAAGTTGGTATGATGATGAAACCATGTATCTTGGAAGAGTACTTTGCATAAATTTTGTTCATATACAGGAGGAAAAAAGAAAATACATTTATTTAAGGTTGTGTTTGGACTCAATATTGGAGATCCAAGAATCTCTACATATCCCATTAGAATGAGAATAAATCCACATGTAGTTCTTGAAATTATCTCTCTATGCATATCTCATTCAAACATAGGTATACATTATGATGTATAGTTTCAGGTCATGCAACAATAACATTATGATGTGCAATTTCACGTCATGGAGTGAGGACATTATGCTATGAAGTTTCAAGTCATGAAACAAGAACATTATGTTGTAAAGTTTCAAGTCATGTAGTGAGGACATTATTTTGTGCAGTTTCAAGTCATGCAGTGAGGATTTTATGACATGTAGTTTCAAGTCATGCAACGAGGACATTATGCTGTGCAGTTTCAAGTCATGCAGTGAGGATATTATGCTGTGTGATTACATAGAGAACTTATTTAAGAATCTTGCATTGGTTGGAGTTGTAATAAATTCTCCATCCATTGAGATTAAGGAATAATCTCTGTTAGAGTAGACCATATGTACAGAGTAATGTCTTTCCCACTTTGGATCAAGATTTGGAGGCTTCCTTCCTAGTATCATTGGAGTCTTGAGGAATAATACCAATTCTCCTTGTAGAAATGAACATAGACGGAATTTTTTGTTAAAATTTCATGCTATTCTATTTTGATATAATTCCAAATGATGAAAAGTACGCAATATCTTTTCATCTAATAATTCCAGCTCATCAAATCACTTCTAATACTATTCATTTGTAGATAACTGATCATAGATGGTGACTCAGAGTGAAGGAAATTGAATTTTAATAGGCAAAACTGCTTTTGTTCCATACACCAATGAGTAGGGAGTTTCCCAAGTGGAAGTACAAGTAGTAGTTCGATAAGCACATAAAGCAAGAAAAGGTTATCAGACCAAGATTTCTAATCTTTATCGACTATTTTCTGGAGTATATTTGATATGATCTTATTGAAAGCCTCTATCTGTACATTTTACACTGCATGATAGCGATATTAAAGGTTGGATTTCATATTGTGCTCGTGATATAACTTCTTTACATAAACAGAACATAAATTGGTGTTGTTTTCCATTAATATGGTATGAGGGACACCAAATTTGGTAATGATATTAGCTTTGAAAAAGATAACAATTCTTTTGGCCCCGACTTCTTTGATAGGTATTGCCTTATCCCATTTGGAGAAGAAATCAGTAGAAGTAATAATATACTTGAACTGCTTAGCCATAACTGGAGGATAAGGTCCTACTACATCCATTCCCCATATAGAAAATGGCTAGGAGTATTTATCCATATGTAACAACTCTAGGGGTTGATGAATGAAGTTGGAATTCACTTGGAATATATGAAATTTCTTGTTGAAATCCATGAAATCCTGCATCATTGAAGGCCAGAAGTATCCAAGCCTTCAAATTTGATCAGAAATCCTATTCCCAGACTAGTGAGCACCACAAACACCTGCATGTACTTATTTCATGACAACTATAGTTTATTATCAATCGATACATCTGAAGAGGAATCCATAAAAGCCTCATTTGTAGAGGATCATCTGGTAATCTAGGCTATTATAAAGAGTAAAATCGACTACTTTTCTTGCTCTTTCCGAGCTCTATCAAGTGGAAGTGCTCCATTTTGAAGGTATTCTATGATAGGTTTCATCCATCCCGTAGTATGACCATATATATTATAAATAGGTTTAATTTCATTAATTTAATCCATTCTAGTTTGAATAAAAGGTTAAACCACGTGACGATGGGAAATACTGATGATTGTCTCATCCCGATTTGGATATTTCAGGGCTATGGATACATTGGCCAATGCATTATCTGGGTAATTTTGTGATCTTGGGATATATGAAAATGTTGGCTCTAAGGGAAATTCAAACATTAACCCTTTGATATAATCATACAAGGGGATTAACTCTTCCTTTCAAATAACATAATACACATTGATCTATTTGATTACTAACTTTGAATCACCTTCTACTTTCCAGTGGTTCACTTGTACCTAGAGCACCAATTCTAGGCCTACAATGAGAGATTGATATTCTGCCTCATTTTTGGTACTTCCATCTGATAACAGAAAGGAATATGACAACATTGCCTTTTCTGGGGAGATAATCACAATTCCTAACCCAACTTTGTTGAGTTTAGGGTTTTCCATTATCTTCCCCATTATACTTCTGGAAGAAGCATCAAAATACACATCCCATGTTTTGGGATTATCTTGAATATAAGATATTTCTTCATTAGGATGTTCAGTATTCAAAGATGTGTCTTCTACAAATGGGAGTTCAGTAAGGAAATCTACCAAGGCTTGTCCTTTTATTGCTTTCTGAGGCACAAACTAGATATAAAACTGTTTCAAAATAACTACAAACCATTCCAAATTTCCTATAAGCATATGTTTAATGATGATACATTTTAGTGGGTTATTGCGAGATACCAAGTAGACCTCATGATGTTTTAGGTAGTGCCTCAACTTCTAAATTGAAAAGATCAATTCTAGGAAACACTTATCGATACTTGAGTATCGAGTATCTATTTCAAGCATAGTTTGACCGAGAAATTAAAGGCTATTTTGATTACCAACATCATTATTTTGGGAAAGGAAGGCACTTAGTGATCACTCTAAAGATATCACATATATAATAAGTGGATTTCCTTTAACATGTAGCATTAATACCAGTGGAATCGAGATATATTTATTGAGGTTATCAACTACCTCTAGGCAGTCTTCGGTCCATTGATATGTTACTCCCTTCTTCATTAATCTGGTGAAGGGTAAACACTTGTCTGCCAAATTGGTGATAAAGTGCCGAATATAGGCCAAGTTTCGTTGAAGTCATCTTAATCCCTTCAAATTTCAAGGAGGTGGAATTCCAAGGATTTATTTTATCTTCTTAGAATAAACTCTGATTCCATGATGAAGTATAAAAAACTAATAAATTTTCCCAAGGTTACCCTGAAAGCACATTTCAAGGGATTCATCTTCAAATTATGATGTCGAAGTTTACTGAATATGGTCTCCAGATCAATCAAGTGATCAAAAAATTGTCTGTATTTAACCACTAGATCATCCAAATAATATTCTAAAAAAATTTCTAGGAAGGGTTTGAAGATATGGTGCATAAAACATTGATATGTTTCACCAGCATTCTTTAAGCCAAAGGGAAATACCCGATAGAAAAATATGCCTTGAGAGGCTTTGAAGGCTGTAGATTACTCATATTATGGGTCCATTTGAATTTGTTTATACCCATTGTATCCATCCATGAAGGAGAGATATTTCTAGCCAGATATTACATCAATCAAAAGTTCTGTGATTGAAACCAAAATATAATCCTTAGGAAATTATCGATTAAGATCTCCAAAATCAATGAAAAATATGATTTTAACATTCTTATTTTTCACTGGGACAATGTTGGCCATCCATTTGGGATATTTAACCTCCCTGAAAAAGTTATATTTGATAATATTTTTGAATTTAGCTTCGATTTTAGAGGTGTGATTTGGGTGCGTTCTTCTTACTACCTTCTTAAATCCTCAATGCTCTTTTGGAAAACCCAAATAATGAGTGGCCACATTAGGATTAAATCCTATAATTTCTCTATAGTTCTAAGAAAATACATCTTGATTTTTATTTATAAATGAAGTATACATCTCTTGCTCTTCAGAAGTCATGGCCACACTAATTAAAGTGGGGCATTGATCTTCTTTTGTAACCAGATTTATTTCTTAGAGATCATCCATAGTGATGGAGACACCTTCCTCAAATGCTGGAGGGGTATCCTTGAGATATTATTTTTCTTCTTCCTCATGTTTCACTTCTTCTATTTCTGCTTGAAGGGTATGTGATGAAGCAAAACTTTCAGAGTTATGGGAGGAGTCAGTATTTGGAAATTGTAAAGAAGAGGTATCCTTTTCTGACACTACCGATGATGAAGGGTCTTCTAATAGAATTGAAGAGAAAAATATGGGTTGTAAATTGACAAACTTATCTTACTTTATTAATGAAACAACTTCTTCTAGCTTTATTGATGAATAAAAGACTTTTTAAAGTTCGGTGGATGAGATGAAGACATCTCCAATTAAGATTTCACTATCAACAATTCCTCCCATGATGTCAGGCTCGATTTCCACAACTGACATTATAAAAGTCACTGGATGAGTGATTTGATTTGGGTAAATCATTTCAATTTTATTGATAGGAAACATGTAATCTATACTTAGATTTTTGAATGGGTTAGTCAAGATCTTTTTCAGACCATTCATAGCATTGATTCTTACTACATCTTTTTTCCACGGATCTCGTTCCCTTTATGTGATAGAATTCCGCCTCAGTATACTATGATTCACACATGTTAAATGGATCCTTGTCACCATACAGTGTCCCAATTTAACCATTGATGAAGTAATTGAGACATTTATTGTATGATGAAGGAATTGTTGCATATTTATGTAGCGAAGACCTTATAAGAAGAATGTTGAAGGCTGTGTCCTATCAGACAACCATGAAATCTGAATCAGATACAAGATCCCCAAATTGAGTTTTTTGTATAATCTCACCTAGAGGTTCTTTTTCATTCTTTTCATAACCTTGAAACATAAATGTTGAAGGAGATACGTCATATTTAGTGACACCCAATCGACAAAGTTTATGGATGGGAATATTGTTGACTCCTGAGCCATTATCAATAAAGGCTCGTCGGATGCCTATATCATTAACCCTACAAGATATATACAAGGACAAGATGTGTCCATGTACAACATCATCCTCATCTTCATATGTGAAAGATATAACTCCATGAAATTTTACATGATCATTTTCTATATGGTAAACCTCAGCAGCAACAACTTCAGTTTCAAACTCTTGAGAACTTGACAAAGCCTCAATAAGTGCTTCTCAAAAATCTTTTGACAAATTTAAGGCATCCATGATTGATAACATAGACGGTACTTGGGATAGATTTTTCAAAACATCATAGTTTTTATCTAGAGGTCAGTGTTTTCCAAAATGGATATGCGGTTTTGTATGCACCTTAGAAGTTGATGCTTCTGATGTAGATATACCATGTGTCAGGGCAGAAGTTGGAAATACTTCTGATTTTGGTAGATTAAACTGACTAGGTCTATCTATTTTTTGAGAGAGTGGTTGTATAGAATATAATTGGTCTTCTAAGATGATCATGTCAGGGATGATCCTGTCATGTGTGGGATAATTTCCTTGTTCTTAGTGATCCTACTAAAGGTCTATCCCATGAATTTCTACCGCATAAACAATTTGAGGAGTGGTATAGTTAAAATAATGGTTTCTAGAATATCCACATCTTCCCTTGTATAATTAACCTTAACTTTTTCCTTTAGTTCCCCAATCAGGTGTATGGAATTCGGGTTCATAAACAGTATCTTCATTTTCACAGGGGTCTATTAAGAGGAAAACATCAATTCATCATTTGATGATGATTCTTCTTGACCAGTTGGTTCTTATTGTGTTTTTTAGTGGGTTGGTTCCCATTCTCTTGAGACATTTGGAATGAAATATTCCAAAGTAAAGGACAACTTTGTCTTTGACACAAGATCGTATTCTTCTGACTTCTCTTTATCTTTCTGATCATGTTGCTTCTTTGAGGATTGACCTTTGGAAGACTGATTTTTTGATGAAGATGACTTTGTTGTAGCAGAAGTGGCAGAAGGAATGGTCAGTTGTTTCAACTGTGTTCGTAGGATGGCATGAGTTCAATTGATCATTTTCCGGACCATCCAATCATTATAATTATGTGCATTTTTTCTTTTGACTTCCTGCCATTCACCTTCTTTCTCTGGATCAGTAGCAGTAAAACATTCTACTTGGGCTGAAGAACTTTTTAGTTTCACTTGTCCAGAATCTATTATTTTTTGAAGGAGGTATTTTGGAAACAAAACACCCCTGAATGGGATTCCCCAATATTTGATTAAAGGGAAAATAATTTGGGAGATCTTCATTTATTTCTTTGTTTGGTTTCTTCAGCCTTGGAAAATGAACTGAATTGTTTTCCAAAGATAAAATGAAGTAATCGGGAACCTATTCATTCAGAAAAGAATAGACTTTGTTGTTTAACTCCTGAAACTATATCCACCTTTAATATTTTTGATCATCTTGATGAGTAAATTGTTGCTGCTAATGCTCAAGAGGTGGATCCCTTCAGTATGATAAAGGTTTTGAAGTAGAAGTAGGTACACGTGCTTGTTTGAGTGTGACTGTAGTAGCCTCTACTTTCCCTATTCTCCTTCCCAGAGATGATGGGATTACACAAGATTTAGCTTTAGTTTCCACAATTTAATCCTCCACTTTTTGGGTGATTGGTGAAAGGTATTGAAACCCTCCTGTGTATTTCACAGGGATTAGTGGTGGGCATAACTCATCATGCATATTTGCTGCACAAAATGGAAGTAACTCTTCTTAAGGGACTGGTAGATTCAAGGAAAATGTTAATCTTTTCCATCGAGTAATGAAATATGAAACTCTTTCATTATCCCTATGTTTTCAATTTGTAAGATCAAAAACTTTTGTCTTCAACAACATTGAGCTGAATTAGAGAATGAATTTCTGAGAGAGGTCTTACCATCCAGTAATTTATTGAGACTAAAAACTTGTATACCAGACAAAGGGTGGCCCCTGTAATGATTTCACAAAGTACTTGAGATTTACTGATTCTTATTGATGAGGGGTCCCCATCATGGGATCTAAATGAGAAAAAATGTGTTATATTTTTCTCAGGATCTCCCAAACCATTAAATATTGGAAATGTGGTATTTACAAAGTTTGGTGGGGGAGGGATCGGATCTACCCATTCAGGGTAAGCTTTATTTTCTAGTTTTACAAGTGCATGTCATTATTCCATATCTTCCAATCGATTTTTTAATGCCTCAATGGTATTCTTAATAATTTGGAGAATATATAGATGAGTTAGGACCTGTACAGGTACAACAACTGGAGCTTGAACTGGCATGATGATTGGAAAAACAAATAAAGGTGCTACTGCTAGTATTTGTCTTGGATAACCCATTGGGATAGGCCTATAAATATGTGTTTGATATTGTCCTAGTTATGTAACCAATGGATGGAATTTGTTATCTGCATATGTAGTTGCAACAAACCCTCTTTGCTGAGGAGTTCCTAAAGGATGTTCAAGATAAGGATCTGCTTGTGGAGCATGTATGGGAGAAATGCTGATTCAAAGTAACTCTGCATTGATTATTTTCAACTCCTTAATCTTATCTTCTTTTTGGGAAAAACTTTTTTCAAGAGAATGATATTGAACTTCTCTAGTGGAAAACTGAGACATGATCTAACCTTTACATTTCCCCTTGTTAGATGCCTTTCGAAGGGGTTAGATTTAGTTACATGAGGGAATACCTAGATTATGGGTAAGACTCCGATTTCGGTTATGCACACCTCCTTCATTTGATTAAGTGTGTACCATATTATGAATAAGAAATTCATCATCTAAATCCCCTGAACTGGACTCATTCTATAGAGGATCTTCCATAATGATTTTAATGACTTTTACTAATGCACAATTCATTGACGACATCCTTTCACTATCTCTGTAAATCATCACCTTCTGTGTCCTCCATGATATTTTTTTCTCTTATATTCTAAATTCCCATGAACTATTTAATGGAAAGTAACCTGAAAAGGAATCCTTGGATAGTTCAGTTGTGCGTTCACTTTGTGGATTCTTCCCTAATCGGGATAAAACCAACTTTCGTTGAGGAGGGGATTGTAGATGTGAAAATCCCCCATCCTAGCAGGTTGTGGCTGTTCTTGTTCTTCTTATTTAAACCATTGAACATTGTTTACTAAATTTTAAGGTTGAGTCAAACAAGACCTTAGTCCTACAAGATGGGATGGCTCCTGAATTGATATGGCTGAGATTAGCATATCACCTCTTCTAATCTTACGAATTCTAGTCTGGATCGTGTTGGGAAAGTAGCTTACCGATTGGCGCTTCCACCGATTCTCTCTCAAGTTCATGATGTGTTCCATGTATCTATCCTGAGAAAGTACATACTCAATCCTTCACATGTACTATGCTTAGAAGTTGTACCGCTAGAGTAAGATCTTTCTTATGAAGAATAGCCGATCAAGATTCTGGATTATAGAAAAAAAGTTCTAGGAAACAAGAACACTCGCTTGGTTAAAGTTTTATAAAGGAACCACCAATTAGAAGAAGCTACATGGGAACTTGAGGATATGATGAGGGAGAGGTATCCTCATCTGTTAGTTAGGAAGTGACGAATTTCGAGGGCGAAATATTTTTTAAGGGGGTAGAATGTAACACCCTAAGATTTTATGAGAAATATTTTGTTTTTATGTATTATGTTATACGAAACACCAAAGGAATCTTTCACTACACATAACACTATCTTGGATTGCGTTACACGCAAGAGAAACCTTCCTCGATAGCTTGCATTGCACGCAATGCCGAATTTCACAAAATAATTATATATTTTTATATTACAATGAACTAGCCATTTTGAATAGTATTAACTAAATTTTTAATTTTATAACATTATAATTCATTCTACGCATTTTTTAGAATGATATATGAAAACAAAATCAATATTTTGGATAAAAGAAGTTTTTTTTCAAAAAATGCAGTTTTACCGCCTTTTGATGGCACACCAATTTTAAATATAATTTTTGACAGGTTTATAAATTCAATTTTAAAAAATAAACTTATTCTTTTGAATCAGGATATAAAAAGTTACATTGGATAAATTTTTGATACTTTTCTGATAACATTCATATTTAGATGAATAGTAAAAATACGCTAAAATTTTCATAAAAACAACTTTTTTCATCAAGATAATTTAGATGGTTAAATGATTAAATTTAATGGTTTTAAATTATAAATAGAATATATTTTTACCATTTAATATAATTAATGTCATTACCATTAATTTTATATTGAATTCATAGGTAAAAACATTTCAATCTTTGATAATGTTTTAACTTTTAAAACCCATTTTCTTAACAAAGAAATTAATTTAAAATTAACTACTTCAACTTATGTGTTTTGAATTTTTAAAAATAGATTCCATATTTGGATTCATTGGGTCAAAATTATGTTAATAGGTTACTTTTATTTTTTTGACATTATGAATAATAACTATGGTAATTTTTATTTACTACAATTGAAGGTAAATTGGGTAATTAAGGGTAAAAATGAGATTATACAATTACCCTAACACCTGAAAAAATTCTATTAGATGAATAAAAGTCGACCAATATCACCAAAGGGTAATAATATATTCGTTTCATGGACTATTGACCATGAAAATGATATAATTATAATTAAAACCAAAGAAAGTGACAACATGTCACTCTCTTATATCTTATAAGTGTAATAATTTTAATTTAGTGATAAACTTCATAAAACTTCTAACATTAATAGTCTCCAGAAAGATAATAACATTATACACATCATGTGAATTTATTTAGAATTTTTAGGGATTAAATAATTATCCTTAATGATGACACAACAGTGATGTTGAAATTATTTTATTGATTGAAATATCAAATAAATGGTTTCAAAAATAATAAAATAAATATTATATGAACTATTTAATGAGATACATGATTTTTTTAAAGGAATATGACATATTAGGAATCTATTAAATATTTTTGTTTGAATATATCCTCTGTGTAGACTTTATTTCAATTCAAATAAATGAATAGTGTCAAAATTGACACTATTGTTATTTTATAAAAATAACATATTATAAAATTGTTTACAAATCAAAAAAATATTTAAAAATTATAAATTTATATGGTATAAAATTTCATAAAGTATCCAATTATGGAAAATTCACAACACATAAGTAATTATTTATAACAATTTAAAATTTATAATATTATTACCACAAATAAAATCAAATAGATTAAATAAGTATAAATCAAATTGATAAGGTTTAAAATAAATTAACAACATGTCTAAATTTTATTGGTTGATGAGATTAAAAACCTATCTCATCTCATCTTCTAATTAAGTCATTTTTGGAGGTTTTTAAGTGGGGTTAGAATTTATTATAAATTAATATTTCTTATGTTTCCAAAGGTTCCCCTCTCCTCTCTTAAAAAAGGGAACCTCCTCCCTCTCATACTCACCCAATTTTGAGACTTTAAGCTCGGAAAAACCCTGACAATTTCTCTTCTCCACTTTCCTAGAAACATACTAGAGGTCCTGGTCTTCTTCAAAGACCAACTTTAGTGCCCTAAAAGGAGGTTTAGAAGAGGGGCGTCGAAGAAGAGGTAATATCTTCTACCGATTCTTTCAAGTTTCTTTCTTCTTAAAATTCCTATTATTTAGTTGTTTCATTATAAATTAATAAAATAAGTATAAAAAATATACTAATATGATATTATAAATATGGAACAACCCCATTTCTCCTTCTTTCTATCCTACGAAAAATGAAATCACCACGCGTGTGTACGTACGGAACCGTCTCCACGCCGTGGTTTAATCTGTTTTCCACCACCACCTTAATTGGATTGTTATAATGGTGTAATTAATAACTATATATGATTATTATAACATGATACTAATTCAGAGATATTCTATCATCCAGTCCAAGACCATTCAATAATTAGGGGAACAATATCGTCGCTCGTGCGTACGTACAACTTACCGTCTCCACGATGCGATGTGATTCATTCTACATGATCTTCATTAAAACAATATTATATAAACGAATTGAATGTATAAAAATGATATATATTATACTACTACAATTTTGTAAATGATGTAGCTATAACTTAAAAAGGGGAATAAGAATTTATTCGAAAAAACATGCATGATAATATAAAGCAATGAACACCTGAATAAAAAGTAGAAATGAAATATTACTAATAAGAAGCTAAGAATATAACCATATATGATATCATAACAATAATTATGATTCTATAATAAGTCAATGACATTGTTTAAATCATTATACAGGAGTTTCAGACACCTACAAATCATATCAGACCTAAGGTAAGAAAAAATCTCACAATCTCATTTTTATCCGAGATTGTTTATACTTCAGAATTTACTGGCGAATATTTATCATCCACATCAATGTTTACTCAATATGTAATATTATTTCTATCCTCCTAAAATTGGTTTAATATAATCTTACCTATTGGTTAATTTTTAGTAAAATATATGAAAGGAATCTTTTTTCGTTTTCAGTACGAGATACTTTTTGACATTTCCAGCCAAAGTACGAGAAGAATGTTTTTTTAACTTATACGACATGAATGATTTTTTATGATTTCATAGAACATTATTTCCATAAATATTAATTTACAAGTTTTCATGTTTATTTTTAATTAACTTCTTTTAGTTTAAAATTGTATGACATGTTAAGTAAGGAAAAATGTTTTTGAAGTAGAAAGGATATTTTCTTCAAGAATGGAGTTCAAGTGTTTTATCAAAATTATTATCTATATAAGATAATATAGGGTTCTATTTCTATCACTATTTTTACATTTATTTGATTATTTTATGAGGTAATTAATTTTATGAATTCCTTTTATCTTATATGGATTATGTTATGTTGGCATGAAGTTTAAGAATCCCATTTTTATTACATGGATTATGCTATGATATATGATTTATGATTTTGTGGCACACATAAGAATGGTTTCATTATGAGATGTGTGGGACCTATATATCCCTCCAATTAATTGGGTAAATATTTATATCTCATGAGATAGACATGGATGGAATGACAAGTTAATCTGGTTTAGTGATACAGGACTGGAACGAGGAGTGAACTCAGTTCAGAAATGGACTTTTTCCGCTATGATAGTCTTGGAAACGAGTATTGACTAATATGAAATGATTTTATATGATTATGTGTGTATGCCAAAAAGTTTCATGTTTTATGATATGATTATTGGGATTATGTTTCACTGCTATGATTTATCCCATGTCATGATATTATGATCTCTTTTCCAGGTTAAGATTTTCAAAATGTTATGTTCTTATGAATATGATATGATTGATATTTTCTTTTTTTACCCTTACTAAGAATTTGAGCTCACCCTTTTGTATGTTTTCTTTTCCCTAGGTTAGGAAGAAGGGTATTAAGTAGGATATGCCAAAAAGTACTCTAGATATGATGAAATAAGCGGGAGACAATGTAGATGATTTATGAACCAGTTGTTTATGTTTCCCTGTTTCTAAAGACATTATACCTATACATTCCTATCATGGTTTTGTTATATGTTGTAATAAGTATGCTTTAATTCTGATGTAATAACAATGTATGTTAATTATGGGTCGTTATAATTGGTATCAGAGGAAAGGTACAGTCAACCTTTCGAAACTAGGATGTGAAAGCCTTAGTAAGAACCCTAAGGATATGTCTAAGCATAGAACACAATATTAGTGTTTTATAAATAGCCATGAATAACCTAATATAAGAACTAAAGTGTGAAATTTTATTCTTGATTATGTGGTTTTTCTATTATGATTAGTGTCTCTCACACTGTGCTTATTGGTTTTAGTCAATGGATGGAACTCGAAGGAACCATGTTAATGTTGAATGCGATGGGTAATGAAATGACTGTCCCCCTGAGCAACCAAATGTTATGGGAGTTGGAATGCAAAATCTTCTTGCCATGCTCGCACAAATTTCTCAAGCTATGAATCATGCAGGACTTCCAAACGAGAAAACGAAGGAGCAAAATTCGGTTGAATCCTTTATGAGGTAGCGTCCACCTTTATTCAGCGGGTCTACTGATCCATTAGTGGCTGAAAAATGGATCCATACCACTGAAAAGATATTTTTAGTTCATCTATGTTTTGAACATGATAAAGTCATCTTTACAGTATATCGTTTGGAAGGTGAAACTGATCAGTTGTGTAATGCTATCAAGAATACGAGGTAAAGAGACGAAATTGATTCCGTGGAATGGGACGAGTTAAAGAACATATTTTTCAATAAGTAATTCCATCGTATTCTTCGAAAAAATATGGAGAAGGAGTTTCTTGAACTAAATCCAAAGGTTGATAAATTAGTTGGTACCTATGAAGAAAATTTCACAAGACTTTCAAGGTATTCTTCTAGAATTATTATCCAACCTGAGAGTAAGATCGATTGATTATTTAGTGGCTTAAAACCAAGTCTTTGAAGGGAGTTAGCCATAAGGGACTTCAATAGCTACGAGGAAATTGTTCGATGTGCTCTCAAGGTTGAGATGGAGTTTGGAGTAACCCATCAGTTATATGGGTTTGATAAGAAGAGGGAAATGGAATTCAAAGGGAAATCTAAAGACCACACTGAAAAGAAGATGAATTTTCCCTTATGCTCAAAGTTTGGAAAGAAACATGGAGGGAATTGTCTTAAAGGGACAAGTACATGTTTCAAATGTGGAAAATAAGGTCATCAGGAATTTGAATGTCGCAATGATGGGAAAAAGATGTCTAGTGATGCAGACAAAGAAAAGGCTACACAGAATGCACCTCCTACACTTCAATGTTACAAGTTCAAGGAAATGGGGCATTATGCTAATCAATGCCCTAATCCAAGGGTTGTTGATGATGATCGATGTCAAAAAACTCTTAAGGCCAAAGAAAAAGTAAAGTCACATGCAATTTCTATCGACGATGTGGAGTATGATAACAAATTGGTGAAAGGTACACCTACCATCCACTCTAAAGTAGAAAATGTTTTATTTGATTCTGGATCCACCCACTGTTTTATTTCTGAATAATTTTCTAAGGGTATCACTATACTACCTCAACAATTAGCTGTCGAGTTAGCTGTGACAACTCTTAATGGAACAATGGTTGCATCACAAGTTTATAATTCTTCTCTAATTTACGTTTGTGGGAAAATGCTTCCTGCAAATCTTGTGATCCTTCCTATAGTGGAATTTGATGTGATTCTTATCATGTATTGGCTTTCTTTATATGGAGATCATATCAATTGCCAAATAAGGGAAGTCACATTTCATATTCCTGATCAATATGTGATCATCTATCGATGAAAGGATGAATATAACCTTCCAGTGGAAATTTATTCCATCTTATGGGTCTTGATTCCAATAAATGAAGGTTATTTATCTCAAATGGTTTGAGAGAAACTCACGATTAAGAATATTCTCATTGTACGAGAGTTTGATGACGACTTTCCAGAGTAATTGCCAGGTCTTCCACCAAATCGTGAAGTTGAGTTTTCAATAGAACTCATACCGGGTGATATGCCCATTTAAAGACACCTTATAGAATGGACCCAATTGAGTTGCAGGAATTGAAGAAGCAACTCCAAGAGAATCTTGATAAGGGATTCATACGCCCTAGTGAATCACCTTGGGGAGTACCTGTTGTGTTTGTTAAGAAGAAATATGGATCAATGAGACTCTGCATTGATTATTGAGAACTTAACAAGATAAATATCAAGAACAAATATCCTCTCCCACACATTAATGACTTATTTGACCAACTACGCGGAGCTCAATACATTTCCAAGATTGGTATTCATTCAGGGTATCATCAATTAAGGGTCAAAAGGGAGGATATACCAAATATGGATTTCCGTACAAGGTATGGACACTATGAATTTATAGTGATGCCATTTGGTCTTACTAATGCCCCTGCTATCTTCATGGATATAATGAATAGAGTCTTTAGAGACTATCTTGATCAGTTTGTGGTAGTATTTATAGACAATATTCTTGTCTATTCAAGGAGCAAGGAAGAACATGAAGATCACTTGAGAATTGTATTAAAGACCCTATGAAATGAGAAACTTTATGCCAAATTTACCAAGTGTGAATTTTGGCATAAAAAAGATTCATTTTTGGGTCACATAATCTCGAAAGAGGGAATATCTGTGGATCCAACAAAAACGGAGGTTATCAAAAGATGGTCGAGAATAACAACAGTAACTGAGATCCGATGTTTTCTTGGTTTGGCTAGATATTATCGACGTTTTGTGAAATATTTTTCACGATTATCTATCCACTGACTAGGTTGACTCGAGAAAGAGTTAAGTTCGTTTGGGCAGATGAGTGTGAAGATAATTTCAAGGAGTTAAAAAGAAAGTTATCCAGTTCACCTGTTCTCACACTGCCTTGTAGTGGACAAAGGTTTGTGATCTATAGTGATTCATCCAAGATGGGATTGGGGCGTGTTATCATGAAAAACAATATGGTGATAGCTTATGCCTCATGAAAGTTGAAAATACATGAGAAAAATTACCCAACTCATGATTTGGAGTTAGCTGCGGTAATCGTTGCATTAATGATTTCACTACTAAAAAAACTGGGTTTAGCGGCGGTTTTGTGGCGGCGGTTCACAAAACCGCCGCTAAACATTTTCGGTGAAGGTTTCGCGGCGGTTTTTAATAAACCGCCGCGAAACCCAAATTTTTTTAAAACACCACGACCCTTTCCCTTACCCCATCCACGTTCCCAAACCCTCTTCCCCGATCCCCCCCGGCCTCGGCGACCGCTGCGCCCCCCGCACCCCCCGGCGACCCCCGCACCCCCTGCACTCCCCGCACCCTCCGGCGAAACCCGTACCCCCCGGCGCCCCCCTCGACCACCGGCGACCCTCGCGCCCCCCTGCGCCCCCTGTTCCATCCGGCGACCCCGACACCCCCCGCGCCCCCCGTAGACTCTGGCGACCCCCACACCCCCCGGCCCCCCCCGCGACCCCTTTCGACTTTGGTAATTTTTAGTTCTTCCTTGATCCTTTGATTGCTTCTCATAAACGACATATAAGTCATGCATAGTAATTGTGGATTATTTATTTTTGTGGTTTATATATTTCTCCTACATTTATTCATGTATTTATTACTAAAATTCATGCATAGTAACTAATACCTCAACCTTGTTCAGTGTGTTATTTGATTATAGTTATTCTAATTATTTTATGTCTTCTTGCTTGGTATCCAACATAGGTTTGATTGTTGAATTTTTATTTAATGTTTTCTCTCTAAATAATTCATTGGGAAAAAGAGTGGATCCCATTAGAAGTTCCTAAATTATGTAGCTGATATTTTTGGATATGTATATCTTTGGAAATTGGTCATTATAATGATGAAATATTTCATTGTAATTTTTAGTATAGACTAGTTATCACATTTTAAAGCATATATTTATTGTTATTAGAAAAGAGAGAAATTCTCTCCATCTTATGATAAATCATATGTTATTCTAGGTGAATAAGATTATAATTCCAATTGATCAAGATATGATTATTGGAAAATGGGGATTACTATATCTCTAGTGGTATGGATGGATCTCAGGTTAGCTAATGGTGTTTCAAGTGTTGTTTTCCTCCTGCAATTAATAAGTATCAGGATGTTTTTTGAGGACTTTATAAGGTTACCTCTAGAGATGGAGGTGGAGTTTATGATTGAATTAGTACAAGGTATCGAGACTATCACAATATCCCATTACTATATATCTCTATGGGATATTAGATAGATAAATATTTAGTTGGGAGATATTTAATCCAATGGATTTATTAATCTGAGTGTGTCTACATAGGGTTATCCATTTCTTTTTACCAATATTGCAAGAGTGAGTTATTGATTTTATATTATCTATTATAAATTAAATCATGTTACTCTTAATAATTGGTATCCTTTTCTATGAATTTATGATTTATTCAATCAGTTTAGAGGTTCTTTATGGATTTTGAAGATTGTTCATCGATTAGGTTATCAGCGGTTAAAGGTTTGAGCTAAAGGTGTGTCCAAGATAGAATTTCAAACACTATATAGTAATTTTGTGTTTTTGGTAATTCTATTTAGGGTAATGGAGAAACCATATGTATTTATAACTTTGATAAACCATTTTTTATCCTTTTTTTTCATTCGGGACTATATTTATCAATGATATATCGGTATGATCATGATCCTATGAGGAGCATGAAGAATAGTTGGTTTTGTTCTTAGACACATTGAGATATCATCATTTATATGCCAATATATTGAAATGTTATTTCTATAATCAATAGGTGACATTTTTTGGTCGTGAGTTCTCTAAATCTAGGATATCAGGGGATATTGAAAAAGTAGAATCTATAATTTCTTAATAGATTCATACTAATATTGTTGAGATTCATATTTTCATTGGTCATGTGGTTTCTTATTCTTGCATTATCTTGGAGTTTTCTCACATATTCATTAAAAATATAGTATTGACTTGGAATGGAGTGAATTTTTAGTGGGATGATAAATAAAAAGATTCATTTTATGAGCTAAAAAATATATTGACATCTACACCTATTCTTATTTGACCAAAGCCAAGGATGCATTATAAGGTCAATAATGAGGCCTCCAATGTGATGTTAAGATTTATGTTGATATGGAGGAATGAGTTTTAGTAAATGGGTCTTGAAACTTATAATAAATGATAACAATTATCCAACTCATGATATTGAGTTAGTCATGGTTATGCATGCCCTCCAATGTTTATGAAATTAGTTATTCAATGAGAATTTTGTGGCATTTACAAATAAAAAAACATGTAGTAAATATTTTATCATAGGGATAAAAATTTATGATAGAGGATATGGGATGAATATATTTAGTCATTCTATTTGGATTTTAATTATACTCTAAGAAAGTGAAATTTCATTATTGATGCTCTAAGTATAAATTATCAAGTGCATGTAGTTTGTACGTCGAAAGATGAATGTAAATTTATATTACTTTTCTCAGAGATTCATCATGATGTAGTTAATTATAAAGGTCATGTCATTATAGAAACCTTGACCATCACTTTATCTTTATTTTTTATTTAAAGAAGGTATGATTTCATATTATGTGTATTGGGTTTTCCATGAATGGTTTTATAGTATGGATTTCATACCTAGGTATATTCTTAGTTAGAATTATCTATTGTATTTTCATGGGTGTAATTTTTTTATTGACCCCGACACCCCCCATGCCCCCCGTGGCCTCCGGCGACCCCCGCACCCCCCGGCGCCCCCCGCGACCCCTTTCGACTTTGGTAATTTTTAGTTCTTCCTTGATTCTTTGATTGCTTCTCATAAACGACGGATACGTCATGCATATTAATTGTGGATTTTTTATTTTTGTGGTTTATATATTTCTCCTACATTTATTCATGTATTCATTACTAAAAGTGAGAATATCCATCCACAATTTGAGTAATTTCTTGGAATTTATATTGAGCAGTTGGTTCCTTTGGGATATCACTTGGTATTATTTACACCTCAACTCTTTCCAAGAATATAGATATGTTCAATAGATTAAATCCCATCCTATAGACCAATTTCAATTCCAATGGTTTATTTTACAAAAATCCATGTGACTTCTCTCCCTTGTAAATTTGGTCCATAACGACATGTCTTATCATGGATAATGAATTAATTAGGTGCCTCATGTTCTGTAAACATATCCCATTGGAAACCATAAAAAATAGTTGGGTAGATAGTGTTATGATAAGTGTGTAACCCGATATTCTTATTTCTCCTCAATGAGGTGTTGACACTGTCTCTTATGGACCAGACTTGTTCGGTTGGTCTGAAGTGGTAAATGTGATCAACGAACCATCTTTATTATATTATGCATACTTTATGATCAATGGTTCATCTTTATTTTATTATGTTTCTGTAATCTTAAACTACTATATATTTTGTGTAGGCACATTGTGATATACATGGATAAAAGCTGGATCACATTACCAAGGAACACACCTCAATATGTTAAGGGTTTGAATGAGTTTTTAGATTTTGAAATTTCTAATCGATCCGTTGAAGGGAGAATAAGATGTCCATGTACTAAATGTAAATTTAGAACATGGTTGAATAGAGATGAAGTTTATGAACATTTAATACTGAAGCAATTCCCTGATCAGTATTTGTGTTGGATTTGGCATGGAGAATCAAACAATACAGAAAGATTGAGGACTGATGTTAATCCACAGAATGATGTCCCAAGTTTGTCGCCAATGGAAAACGAAATGAAAAACCTCATAAATGATGCATTCGTCACTACAAGACACCACTATGAGCATCAAAACATTTCAGAACAACCAGAAGAGGGTGATACAAATTGCAACGTGACAAGTGATGTTTTTGAGACTGTAACACAAGAAGATCAATATTGTAACATATCATTGGTTCCTCCTCTTGATTCTGTGGAGCCAAATGTAAGGGAAAACTTCAGTGAGGAAAATGTGTTTCATGATTTATTTGACGATGGAAATCAAGAGTTGTATAGTGGGTGTTTGAAATATTCAAAGCATTAATTTCTGCTGAAGTTGTACCATATAAAATGACTATGTGGAATTACAAATAAGGCAATGTCCATGTTATTAGAATTGATTCTTGATGCATTTCCTAAAGCAAAAATCCCAGAATCGTTTTATGAGATGAAAAAAGTTGTAAACAAGCTTGGTCTGAATTATACAAAAATACATGCGTGTCCCAATGATTGTATGCTTTACTGGGGAGAGGATTCAAGTAGACAGAATTGTAAGAAATGTTCTTCTTCTAGATGGCAGTCAAAAGGTTATGTTGGAAGTATGACTGAACATAATTTCATGGATAAGAAGAAAAGGAACACACCTGCAATAGTTTTGCATTACTTTCCTTTGAAGCCTCGATTGAAAAGATTATTCAGGTCATCAAAAACCGCCGAACACATGAAGTGGCATTCTGTAGATAATAACAATGATGGGTTAATGAGACATCCACGAGAATCCCAATCGTGGAAGACATTTTATTCACTACATCCAGATTTCTCAGCTGATCCTAGGAATGTTCGATTGAGATTGGCTGCCGATGGATTCAACCCATTTGGGACTTTGAGTACAAGTTATAGCATTTGGCCAGTTGTTTTGATCCCTTATAATCTGCCTCCGTGGATGTGTATGCAACAAAAATCTTTTATCATTTCGATGATTATTACTGGAAAACAAATGCCTGGAAATGATATTGATGTATACCTGCAGCCTTTGATTGAAGAATTGGAGGAGTTATGGAGCAACGGTGTTGAGACATTTGATGTTTCTTCTAAAACAATGTTCAAAATGCATGCTGCTTTAATATGGACCATTAGTGACTTCCCTGGGCTTGGGAATTTATCTGGTTGGAACACTTATATGGGTATGGCTTGTCCTGTTTGTAACTTTGACTTCGAGCCCAAACGGCTACCTCATAGTAGAAAATGGTGCTTCTTGTGCCATCGAAGATTTCTTGATGCATCTCATAGATTTCAGCTGAACAAATCAAAATTTAATGGTTCCATTGATCATAGACCACCTCCAAAGTTGTTAACCGGTTCTGAAATATTGACACAGCTTGAAAATGTTAAAACAGAATTTGGGAAGGTTCATCATTTGACTGATAGCGGAAAACGAGTGCGAAGTGCATCATCAAGTGAAATCAGAACACAACAATGGAAGAAAAAAAGTATATTATTCAAACTTCCGTATTGGGAATTTAATTCTTTGCGCCACAATCTTGATGTGATGCATATTGAGAAGAATGTATGTGATAATTTGATTTCCACATTACTTAATGAGCATGGAAAGTCGAAGGATCATCTCAATGCTCGCAAAGACTTACAAGCAATGAACATAAAACGTGATCTCTGGCCAGATGAGAATGAAAAGTATGCTCCTGCCATTTTTTCAATGAAAAATAGGGATAAAGATGCATTCCTTCGAATTTTAAAGAATGTGAAGGTATATGATGGGTATTTGAGTAACATCTCGAGGTGTGTTGATTTGAAGAATCGTACGTTATATGGATTGAAAAGTCACAATTCACATGTTTTGTTACAACAGTTACTACCATTGGCATTGCGTACATTATTACCTGAAAAGGTTACTGCTGTTGTACTGCAATTCTACAAATTTTTCAGACAATTATGTGAGAAAACTCTACATCCTTTATAGCTTGACAACCTACAGGAGAGGTTTGTATTGACCCTTTGTGCAATGGAGATGATCTTTCCTCCATCGTTTTTTACTGTCATGATGCATTTAACTGTGCATTTGGTTGACGAAGCTAAATTAGGAGGCCCCGTTCATTATCGATGGATGTATCCAATTGAGAGGTATTTTATTTATATGTTTCCAGTTAAGTAAACAATATTTGGAATTTAAATAAATGCATATTATTAATATTATTTTTCACAGATATCTTGGGCATTTGAAAGCATACGTGAGAAATAAAGCTCAACCAGAAGGCTCTATTGCTGAAGGCTATTTGGCCAAGGAGTGTCTCACCTTTTGTTCCAGATATTTGTATGATATTGAGACACAATTTAATTGAGTTGTACGTGTTGAAGACACATCAAATCAATCTAAAATGCATCAGAAATCAAAAATATTTCCTGCTATTGGCCGATCAGTTGGGAGGACCTCATACGCAACACTGACAGAATTGGAGTTATTACAGGCACATAGATATGTGATAATGAATAGTGAAATTGCAGATCCATTTATTGAAGAGTTGAGGATACAAAAAAAGAGACGAATGAGAGTCCGAACACGAAATGAAAAAGATATAACGAAAGCTATGAATAAAGAGCTGGTAGAATGGTTTGCACGATGTGTAAGTTTATAAATATTTCAATAAATACGAATATTAGTTTGACACATACAATTTGAAAATCTATTAAATTATATTTTTATTCTTTAGATCATGAATACTGATACTTGAGCAGACTTGTCAGAAGATTTAAAGTTTCTTGGTAGAGGTCCTATAAAACAAGTTAGAAAGTTCGACGCTTATAATGTGAATGGTTTTATATTTCGTACAGTCGATCGAGAAATGGGTTTGAAAACACATAATAGTGGTATATTTACATTTTCTGAAGTGGAATACTATGGAAAGTTGCATGATATTATTGAATTAAACTACCACAAGCATTTTTCTGTTGTTTTATTCAAATGCAAATGGGTTGATATTATCAGAGGTGTTAAAAGAGATTCCTTGCAATTTACTTCTGTAAACTTCTCTCGCTTAATGGATGTTGGTGATCGTGAACTGCATGATCCATATATCTTAGCATCGCAGGAAAAAATGGTATATTATTTGAATGATGTTGTGGATTAAGGGTGGAGTGTAGTTACTCACGTAATACAAAGAGATTTGTATGATATGGGTGATGAAGTGGAAGATTTGACCTCTGCAATTGAATCTCATCATCAACAGGAAGCAGAATTATTTGTCCATCATTATATTGAAAATATTAGTCTAGTAAGGATGAATGAAGTGGATGAAGCAATGGAGCAGGAAGCCGACATGATTGAAGGGGAAAATGATTGTATGTACAATTATTTATTCATTCAGCAACCACTTGTTTCAATTATGTAGTCATTCATTATCATTGTTATATATATTTTGTTTGTTAGTACTGGGCATCTATTATCATTTTTAATTTTTTTTCTGCATACATTTTTTGAAATATATATTCTGAACTTAATTTTATTTGATTAAATGACAGGAATGCCAAGGAAGAAGCGGTACACCATTTCATCTACTTCTGCGACAGATGACGATCCGTCTGTCCCCACGGCATTTGAGGCAGCAGCTGCCTATATCCCTGCATCATCTCCCCCTACACCATCTTTGACACCGTCAGTGGATGTCTCATTAGAGGATGAGTCATCGCCTGCCCCTATAGGAGCCTCAGCAGTAGGGCAGCGGCACGCCCCTTCCAGTTCATCACAGACATTCTGGAGGGTCACAGTAATAGGTACAAATTTTAATTAAATTAATTTATTACATTTTTTTATAGTAATTGTTTGATAATTGCAGATGAAAAAAATGCAACCGTGGAAAAACACTTAAAAAGTTCTGATGTTTGGAACATGAATGGCGAGAAGATAGTGGTGCCATTTGATTCTTATGGGGTCCCGACGGATGATGCCGCAGGTTTACTTGGTCAGATTATAGGTCAGTTGGCAGCGGAGCCCATTTCCCTGCCTATTTCATATGATTATTGGAGGCATATGCCTCCAAACTGGAAAAATGAAGTTTTTGATTCTCAGATAAAGGTAATTTTATTACTTTATGGTTTAATTGAATTTCATGTTACTAATATATTCAAAATGAATTTCTGTATACAGATATTCTTCCAATTTACCTAACTAATGTGATAGCACGAAAGTGGACATTGAAAAATCTTGGAAAAAAATGGAAAGATTTAAAATGGAGGTTGTGGTGTGATGCCAATGATACTTCGTTGACCGTGCAACAGATGTATGAGAAGCTACCCAGTAGGGTACTGAAAGAACAGTGGAAAGTTTTTGTCGATTGCCATCGTGATGAGAAGCGGATGGTATTGAAATATATATTATTATATTATCCTCATTTTACATTTATACATGTACATGAAGATGAGATAGACATTGAATACATTACTGTTAAATTGAATTTTATTTATTTCAGGATCTCTCAAGACAGAATGCATCAAACCGGGCAAAACAAGTCATCCCGCACACTACGGGCTCAAAAAGCTTTTCTAGAAGCCGAATGTCATTGGTAATATTTTAATTAGTTTAAATATTTATAAGACAATATTATCTATTTAACATATTTAATTTTTGATTTATATTTTTTTAATACAATCACAGAGTTTAGGGCATGAAGCATCCCGAACAGAACTGTGGCTGGATGTTCATAAAAAAACAGATGGAAGTTTTGTTAATGAACCTGCCATAGAAGTTGGGGTATGAAGTCAATTATTTATTATAATAACTTATTATCAGTTTTTACTGTGTTAATATATATTTATATTTGATTTATAGGTAAAAATTAAAGAAATATGGGATGTCAATCCTGAGCAATCCTACTCAGTCTCCTAGGATGACCCGGTTGGTAAAGTCCTTGGGAAGGAGCATCCTGGTAGAGTGCGCGGGATGGGTTTTGGACCCGTACCATCTGAGGTCTTTGGAAGGCCATCAGGGATTTCATCTACATCTTCTCCTGGTTATAGTCATTTCATACCTGAAGATACTCAGAGGGAGATTTCTTCTCTACGAAACACAGTTCACCAGCAGGGGGATTAGATATCTGCTTTGCAGAAAGAGTTGCTTGAAATACGTTAGCATATGAGCAGATATGACCCCGGTGGTAGTGCATCGGCTAGTGGTGAGCAGGTAAATCACAAAAAAATCAAAATCATTTAGTTTTCACACTTTTATTGGTTTTAAGTTTAATTATAAATATGCAACAATATTTAATGTTCAATATAATTTTCAATATAATGTTGTTATAGGTGGTAGCAGGTAGTGGAGATGAAGGTGGAGAGGGTGACTATGCAGCATCAGATGATGAGTAGTAGTGTTGTTGATGTGTTGAAAAAGTATGAGAATGGTTGGTTTGTATATGTAACATGTATATGGCACATAGTTTCCACCAAACATTTCCATGTCCTAACATTTTTTTGATTTCTCATGTTTCCTTCTATGCATTTTATTTATTTATGATGTTTCATTTTATGTCTTGATTTCTCGAGTGTGGTATACATCATTCCATTTAGGCCTATGTTTGAATTGGTACCACATCCAATGAGAATACCTTATATGTAACCCATATTCATACCATTTCTATTATATAACAGCATTCAGGTAGCCCCATTGTGTAAGCTCGATTCATACCATAACTGATTCATAGAAGTACCTAGGCAGTCCAACTGTGTAAGTCCCATTCATATCATCGTTGCTCTATAGCAGCACCTGGGTATCCTAGCTGTGTAATCCCAATTCATACCATCACTATCAAGGCCCAATGAGCCACAACACATTACATAGGCATGAAGAAATTCCCACCTGACAGGATAATCTTAGACTATACAACCAACATACCAATTATGCTGATAAAGAACTCACGCTCTTACTGACATGGAAAGAGTGTATCTTGGAAGCCTCCCACAATACCTAAATTTAACCGTTATCAGTATAACATGAATCTAAGCATGTATACACTCTATTAAAACACCTAATATGCATCATTACAATAACATCCAAATAATCATAGTTTAACTTAACTTATCCCCCAAATAACCATGTCAATTATTCATGTTAGACTTAACAAAACACAAGCACTACCCATGCTTTTACATTCCCAATACCAAATACAATGATATTACTAACTAAATACCAAACCACAATCCACCTATATACCATCACTATAGAACAAAGTGTCTAAACTTACTTTCATTTTTTTAATGAACTCATAGACCTAGGATAAGTCCTCTCTTGGATTACATACATACAAGAAAACCCTCATCAGGTGGAAATGAGAATCACTATTTCACTTGATTAGAACACTCCAATCACCAATATCCCAAGATACATCTCAATATTACTAGTCTCTCTCAACCCTAGTTCACATGTCACATCCTATATAGGATATAACTATTGGATAAGCATCTATGAACCCATCTCAAATATCACGAGGAAAATCATAGGCCAATATACGCACTCGAGGGTTCTCATGCATATCACAAATCCCATACCCAATCAAACTATGAAATCTAGGTTACTAATCCTAACTAGAAATCGACACACCATACTTTCCCTGAAGGATAAAGGTCACATACATGCACATATATATTAATGACATTATCTTATGATAATAACTATTGTGAAAAATAAATATCATTTGGTTTGGTTAAGTATAATTCCACCAATAAGGTATTTAGGAAAACATTAGATAAGTTGTTGAAATTTTAAAAAACTCAAACCTATTTTCTTTAACGAAGTCAATAACAACTATATCATGATGCATCCCATCCAACCTGCAACATGATGACCATCTTGGGATGTATACATGAAACTCTTATCTCATATCCAATGACATAACTCAAATCCTCAATAGGAATCATGTATAACCTACAAGATCATAAACCATACTCTCTCAAGAACCATGCACGGTTAGCGTGTTGTCCAACCTAAAACACACGCCAATTCACAAGTTACCCATTTTCTATAGTAGGCATTAACAACCAACCCAAAACACACAACAAACCATACCATAACATACATTCTATAACTACTCAAACATCCATCTTTGGAACAAATTCTATACCCATATAAACATAATTTGTTCTATCCCATAACACAAATCCATTGTTAAAAAAACCCAACCCATATCACAATCCACCCATGGATGTTATATCGGCCAACTTAGAGCATAACCAATTACATATGATTACACATCACCATGGTTAGCATGATCACATAAATTGTATCAAAATTCATAACCATTTATTATATAGAGTATTAGTATCCATATAATATAAATCAACCCTTCTTAAAACACATAAGAAATTAAAGAACCTAAAAACACATATACATCTTGGGGTTCACATGGATTGGTTACTCACCAAATTGTGATACATACCTTTCCTTAGGATGGACTCCATAACATACAACATTTGATCATATCCTATTTTTCAATGAATACTACCATGTTATTTGTTTGTATGGTGTCTCCTGTTCAATATTCTGGTTTGATTTGTTTTTCAGGGCAGTGGTGTGGTAGGAGCAGAATTATTTTTTTTCCAGGTCAACATTTCGCGGCGCTTTTAACCACCGCTAATGCCTTACTGGTCAGCATTTAGCGGCGGTTATAACCGCCGCTAATGCCTTATTGGTTAGTATTTAGCGGAGGTTATAACCGCCGATAAATGTATTATGTTTAAATTTAGCGGCGGTTTTCACCGCCGCGACATAGGTGCATCAAACGCTAGAATATTGTGGCGGTTAAAACCACCGCGAAAAAAAAAGTATCATCTACGCATAAAACCGCTGCGAAATGGACAAAAAACTGTCGCGAAAAGAGGCATCTACGATGCTTTTCTTAAACTGCAGCAAAATAGTAAAAACCACCGCTAATAGATTGCCGACGCCCAATTTCATGACGGTTTTTGTAAACCGCCGCCAAACCCTATAGAGGAGGTTTAAACCGCCGTCAAATGAAAAAAAACCGCCGCTAGGGGCCGGTTTTGTTGTAGTGATTTGGCGGCATTATCTTTTTGGTGAAAAGTGTGATATTTATACTGATAATAAAAGTTTAAAGTATATTTTCACACAAAAGGAGATGAATATGTACCCCAGAAGATGGTTGGATCTGATTAAGGATTATGAATTCTCAATTCATTACCACCCTGGGAAAGCAAACAAGGTGTCAGACGCATTAAGTCGACAAGACCATGCTTGCTTATCCATGATGAGGATCACAAAAGATCCAATATTTATGGATTTATAAAGGATTGATATTGGAATTATAATGGAAGGGGAAAATATTATCTTTCTCAAATGCATGTTCAACCATCTATACATGTAAAGATTAAAGAGGCACAGAAAGAAGATGTAGAGTTACAAAAGAAGGTGAGAAATGTTCGTGAATTCCACATTGATTTTGAAGAAATAATAAGGTTCCAGAATCAGGTTTGTGTTCCTCCCATCACAAAATTAAAGAAGGAAATATTTGATGAAGCTCATAGTTCTTCATTCTATATTCACCCCAGAAGCACGAAGATGTATAGGGACCTAAAGGAGTACTTATGGTGGGATGGCATGAAAAGAGATGTTGCTGAATATGTCTCTCAATGCTTGGTTTGTCAGTAAGTTAAAGCTAAGAGACAAAAGTATAAAGATATGTTACAACCATTACCCATACCAGAATGGATATGGGAAAACATCACTATGGACTTTGTCACTGGACTTCCTAAAACATCCAAATGCAATAATGCTATCTAGGTTATAGTTGATCATCTTACGAAGTCGGAACACTTCATTGCTATTCGAGATGATTTCTCTCTTGATCATCTTTCCAGGATATATGTAAAGGAAGTGGTAAGATTGAATGGAGTACCAATTTCCATTATATCTGATCGGGATCTGAGGTTTACCTCGAAGTTTTGGTGAAGTCTTCAGCATACTCTAGAAACATAGCTGAGTTTCAGCACTGCTAATCATCCTCAAACAGACGGTCGGTCTGAGAGGACAATTAAAACCTTGGAAGACATGTTGAGAGATTGCTGAATGGATTTCAAAGGTGGTTGGGATCAACACCTACCTTTGGTGGAATTTTATTATAATAATACCTTTCACTCCAGTATTCAAATGGATCTTTATGAAGCTCTCTATGGAAATAAATGCAGAACTCTAACTTGCTGGGATGAAGTTGGAGAAATAAATCTATTAGGACATGATCTTGTTGATGAGATGAAAGAAAAGGTCAGATCTATTCAACAACACATAAGAGCAGCTCAGAGTCGAAAAAAAGTTATGTCAATAACCGAAGAAAAGACCTAGAGTTTGAAGTGGGTGATAAAGTGTTCTTATGAATATCTCCTTGGAAGAGAGTAATGAGATTTGGAAAGAAGGGAAAGCGGATCCCTAAGTATATTGGTCCTTTTGAAATATTGGATTGTGTTGGGAAAGTAGCTTACCGATTGGTGCTTCCACCGAATCTCTCTCAAGTTCATGATGTGTTCTATGTATCTACCTTGAGAAAGTACATACCTGGTCCTTCACATGTACTATGCTTAGAATTTGTACCATTGGAGCAAGATATTTCTTATGAAGAACAGTTGATAGAGATTATGGATCGTAGTGAAAAAGTTCTATGAAACAAGGCCACTCGCTTGGTTAAAGTTTTCTGGAGGAACCACCAATTAGAAGATGCTACATAGGAACTTGAGGATACGATGAGGGAGATGTATCCTCATCTGTTTGTTATGAAGTGACGAATTTCGAGGGTGAAATTATTTTGAAGGGAGGTAGAATGTAACACCCTGAGATTTTGTGAGAAATATTTTATTTTTATGTATAATGTTATAGGCAACACTAAAGGAATCTTTCACTACACACAACACTATCTTGGCTTGAGTTACACGCAAGAGCAACCTTCCTCAATAGCTTGCGTTGCACGTAATGTTGAGTTTCACTAAACAATGATATATTATTATAATACCATGAATTAGCCATTATGAATAGTATTAACTGAATTTTGAATTTTATAATATTATAATTCACCTTACACATTTTCTAGAATGATATATGAAAACAAAATCAATATTTTGGATAAAAGAAGTATTTTTCAAAAAATGCAGTTTTACCTCCTTTTGATGGAGCAACCATTTTAAATATAATTTTTGACAAGTTTATAATTTAAATTTTACAAAATAAACTTAATATCTTGAATCAGTATATTAAAATTTACATTGGATAAATTTTTGATACTTTTCTGATAACTGTCATATTTTTGATAAATAGTAAAAATACGCTAAATTTTTCTTAAAAACAAATTTTTTCATCAAGATAATTTAGATGTTTAAATGATAAAATTTAATGGTTTTAAATTATAAATAGAATATATTTTTACCATTTAATATAATTAATATCATTACCAATAATTTTATATTGAATTAATAGGTAAAAACATTTCAATCTTTGACAATGTTTTAACTTTTAAAACCCGTTTTCTTAACAATGGGATTAATTTAAAATTAATTACTGAAAATTCTGTGTTTTGAATTTTGAAAAATGGATTCCATATTTGGATTCAGTGGGTCCAAATTATGTTAATAGTTTACTTTTATTCATTTACATTATGAATAGTAACTATGATAATTTTTATTTACTACAGTTAAAGGTAAATCAGGTAATTAAGGGTAAAAATAAGATTATAAAATTACCCTAACACTTGCCAAAATTTTATTGGATGAATAAAAGTCGACCCATATCACATAAGGGTCTGAATATATTCGTTTAATGTACTATTTACCATGAAAAGGATATAATTATAATTAAAACCAATGAAAGTGACAACATGTCACTCTCATATATCTTATAAGTGTAATATTTAAAATTTAGTGATAAAATTAATAAAACTTCTAACATGAATTGTCTCCAGAAAGATAATAAAAGTATCTATATTATGTGAATTAATTTATAATTTTTAGGTATTAAATAATTATCATTAATGATGACACAATAGTGATGTTGAAATTATTTTATTGATTGAAATATGAAATAAATGGTTTTAAAAATATTAAAATAAATATTATGTGAACTATTTAATGTGATCCAAGAATTTTCTAGATGAATATGACATATTAGGAATCTATTAATTTTTTTGGTTCTAATATATCCTCTGTGTAGAATTTATTTAAATTCAAATAAATGAATAGTGTCAAAATTGACACTATTGTTATTTTATAAAAATAACATATTATAAAATTGTTTAAAAATCAAAAAAATATTTAAAAATTATAAATTTATATGGTCTAAAATTTCATAAATTATCCAATTATGGAATATTCACAACACATAAGTAATTATTTATAACAATTTAAAATTTAGAATATTATTACCACAAATAAAATTAAATAGATTAAATAACGATAAATCAATTTTATAAGGTTTAAAATAAATTCACAACATGTATAAATTTTATTGTTTGATGATATTACATACCTATCTAATCTCATCTTCGAATTAAGTGATTTTTTGAGGTTTTTAAGTGGGGTTGGAATTCAATATAAATTAATATTTCTTATGTTTCCAAAGGTGCCCCTCTCCTACCTTATGAAAGGACACCTACTCCCTCTCCTCCTCACACAACTTTGAGCCTTCAAGCTCAGCCAAACCTAGCCAATTTCTCTTATCCACTTCCCTAGTAACATACTAGATGTCCTGGTCTTCTTCAAAGACCAAATTTAGTGCCCTAAAAGGAGGTTTAAAAGAGGCTCATCGAAGAAGAGGTAATCTATTCTACCGATTCTTTCAAATTTCTTTCTTCTTCAACTTAATATTATTTATTTGTTTCATTATAAAGTAATACAAGATGTATCACTAATATAATTATATGATATTATAAATATGTAACAACCCCATTTCTCCTTCTATCCATCCTACAGAAAATGAAATCACCACGTGCGCGTATGTACGAAATACCGTCTCCACACTGTGGTGTAATCTGTTTTCCACCACCACCTTAATTGGATGGGTATAATGGTGTAAAGAATAAATATATATGATTATTATAACTTGATACTGATTCTGAGATATTCTATCATCCACTCCAAGACCATTCAACAATTATGGGAATGATATCGTCACTCGTGCGTACGTATGGCTTACCGTCTCCACGATGCGATGTGATTCGTTTTACATGATCTTCATTAAAACATGATTATATAAACGAATTGAATGTATAAATATGATATATATTATACTACTACCATTCTATAAATTATGTATCTATAACCTAAAAAAAGGAATAATAATTTATTCGATAAAATACGCATAAGAACATAAAGCAATGAACACTCGAATAACAAGTAGCAATGAAATAATACTAATAAGAAGATAAGAATATGACCATATATGATATCATAAAAATAAGTATGATTATGGAATAAGTCAATGAGATTATTTAAATAATTAAATGGAGGTTCGGACACGTACAAATCATATCAAACCTAAGGTAAGGGAAAATCTCACAATCTCATTTTTATCCGAGATTGTTTATACTTCAGAATTTACTGGGGAATATTTATCATCAAAATCCATGTTTCCTCAATATGTAATATTATTTCTATCCTTTAAAATTGTTTAAATCCAATTTTACCTATTGGTGAATTTTTAGTAAAAGATACGAAAGGAATCGTTTGTCGTTTTCAGTACGAGATACTTTTTGACTTTTCCAGCCAAAGTACGAGAAATATTTTTTTAACTTATATGGAATGAATGGATTTTTATGATTTCATAGAAAATTATTTCATGAAGATTACTTTACAAGTTTTCATTTTTATTTTAAATTAACTTCTTTTAGTTTAAAATTGTATGACATGTTAAGAAAGGAAAAATGTTTTTGAAGAAGAAAGGATATTTTCCTCAAGAATGGGGTTCAAGTGTTTTATCAAAATTATTTTCCATATAAGATAATATAGGGTTATGTTTCTATCCCTATTTTTACATTGATTTGATTATGTTATGATGGAATTATTTTTATGAATTCCTTTTATCTTATATGGATTATTTTATGATATCATGAAGTTTAAGAATCCCATTTTTATTACATGGGTTATGCTATGATATATGATTTTAGATTTTGTGTCACACATAAGAATGGTTTCATTATGAGATTGGTGGGACCTATATCTCCCTCCAATGCATTGGGTAAAGATTTATATCTCATGAGATAGACATGGCTGGAATGGAAATTTAATCCAGTTCAGTGATACCGGACTGGAACGAGGAGTGAAATCGGTTCAGAAATGGACTTTGTCCGCTATGATAGTCTTGTCAATGAGTATTTAATAATATGGAATGATTTTCTATGATTATATGTGTATGACACAATGTTTCATGTTTTATGATATGATTATGGGGATTACATTTCACTACTATGATTTATCCCATGTCATGATATTATGATCTCTTTTGTAGGTTAAGATTTTCAAAATGTTATGTTCTTATGAATATGATATGATTGATATTTACTTTGTTTACCCTTACTGATCATTTGATCTCACCCTTCTGTATGTTTTCTTTTCACCAGGTCAGTAATAAGGGTATTATGTAGGATATTCCAAAAAGGACTCTAGATATGATGAAATAAGCGGGAGATAAAGTAGATGATTTATGAACCAGTTGTTTATGTTTCCCAGTTTCTAAATACACTATACCTATACAATCCTATCATGGTTTTGTTATATGTTGTAATAAGTATGCTTCAATTATGATGTAATAACAATGTATGTTAAGTATGGGTCATTATAGAGAAGAAGACCCAGTAAGGGTATATAAGGGAACCATTTACTTGTAATAATGAGGAATATCAGTAAGAACATGATGAAATACCTAATGTATTGATCAAGATTCATATCATAATAATAACAAGAATCATAACTTGTAAATGTGGCTACAACATTTAATTGAGTCATTCATAAGAATATCACCAAGGTTTCTCATTGATGTGTCGTAAAAATTACCAAGGTTATTCACTATGGTATCTTAATACTTTTCATATCTAGAAATTAAATTTTTTACCCAATGTATTTGATCTCTATCCGGGTGCTCCCTTCATATGTCTTAATTAATGTGAGTCACATAGATCTTAATAAAAAATATCATAAAAAACCTGTGGAGAATAAAAGAAATGAGTTTCATTTAAAAATCATGGTGTCTTAGAAAGTTCTTAAAAATAAGATATATATATCTATGTAAATACCACTAGATAATAAAGAATATTGGGTATTAAAAAAATACAGTAAAATAATTTCTTGATTAAAAGATAGAAATTTTGAGATGAAAATACGGTAGCATAATAGGTATGAAACATGGTTTTAGAAAACTTTTGAAAGATAAGGGATAAGGGTCTCCCATTCATAAATAAATCTTAACATAGTAAAGGTATAGGATAAAATGGACATAATAATATGGTATTTAAATTTTAAATATATACTACATAAAATGGAAGAAAGAAAGGAAAAGATAAGTTGATAGTTCCCTTACCTTGAATAATGACTGCTAAAAATCAAAGATCGAGACTTTAGGATCTTGAGGACACCTTGGTAGGACTAATTGGGAGGAATACTCGGGAGTTAAAGCTATTATATATTTTTATTTTATGAATTTGGAATGAATGGAAACAAATAAATGGGTGTGTTTTTATAAAAAATTGTGGGAGTCTTTTATTAATTTATGAGGACACCATAGTAGTGGTATTTGAAAAACCATGGGATTTACCATTGTATTTTCCCACGGTATTGGTCACTTAGGACACCTATTAAGTCACTTTAAAACATAAGAGTCTAAAATCATTTCAAATTAATTATTAAATCATTATTACATAGCTACGATGTCATTAAACTTACCGAAAAACTAAAACTGTATTTTTACTATTCACAAAAAACAGAACTATTTTATAAAATTATAATAAATTCACCCTAACCTAATATCAATATTATGAATTACAAAATGAAATTTATCTTATCATAATATATTTATAAATATAATAAATTTAACTTTTAACTATAAAAATACTTATTTATTAAAACTAATAGTGGACAAAAAATGCCTAGTAAAATGCATAGTAAAATTTTCAACACTTAAAAGAAATAAAATTATTGAATCATTTTTAATTAAATGAAGTGTTTTTATAAAAATATTTCATTAAAATAAAAATTATTAATAAATCCTTAGTTTATTATAATAATTTATATCTCTTGAAAAATTCAATTTTTACCTGAAAAATCAATTTATCAAATTCTATTTCAATTTTTTTAAAAAACTATTCTTAAAATTGAAATGATGAATTAAAAATTTTAAAATCAAAGGTATTAAAATTTAAGTGACTAAGTAATTGACACATAACCCCTTATAACACTCGCATACGACCTAAAGGTATGGTGTGCGATGGTGATAGACTCTTGGGGCGGCTCGAATAACATCACCTGAGTGGCAATCTCTACTAAGTTGAACTTCTCCCGTAGGCAATTTCATTCAATATTAACATGTTGAAGCATGAATTGGGATTGGTCTGTCACGACCCGACCCTACCCAGGCTCGAGCCGCAACTACGCCAAGCCCGCCTCCATAGGCCAGGGGCTGGCGACCAGCGCCGAAGGCACAACAACTCGGGGAGGCCTTTTCCTAAGCACCTGTACACACCCACACTCAGCACACTCAATGCAAAGTGCAGAGTAAAAGGGAAGACAAGTATAGAAAAAGGGAAACTGCTATATAAATACCAAAAATGTGCATCGACCTCTAAACAGTACAAGGTACAAGATGAAAAGAAAAGGGGCAAAACACGCGCCCAACCAAAAAGTGCCACAACCCGGCAACAGGTAAACGAAAAGAAACAGCTGACGGGTCTGCCACCTGGAACCCAGCCACGACCACCGAACACGGTCCAACGCAGTCCAAGCTCCCAATCTCCTACGCTCCACTGAAGTCATGCTCCACCTGTTCGTCGTCTTCAAGGGCACACCAAGTTCGGGAAAAGCCCAAGCAGGGGTGAGTATAAAAATATTCTGTAGGATACCCCGAAGGCTCGAGGGAGAAACAAAGGAGGTACCAAAGGGTGAGTATTAGAGCGAACAGAGAAAAGTAGAGAAGTACAATTGAGAGTGCAGTAAAGAGTCCAGATCAACCCAACAAGAGGAGAGAAGGTAGACTCATCCAGACACAAGGAGCTGGAAATGGTGAGAAGATGAACTTCCCGTCGAGTCTTCGCTACCTGTAGCAGGAGAGTAGACTCGTCCAACCCTGAGAGGCTAGAAACGGAAATCACGTGGTATACCCCGCGTGTCTTCGCCTCCCCTGGAAGGAGAGTAACCAAACCCAAGAAGTGGGTACTAGAACAAGGAATATACAAGTCCATATGCTCAATCAAGAATCCCAAACAAGATCGTAAGGGGATCTCCATCCCGTAGCTCAGCCCAAGAAAGAGTAACCAACAGTCCTAGACATAACCCCATCATCGATGCCCAACATCCCGCACGTCCGCCCCGAACTGCAAGACAAGGGGCTCAATCACCACAATTCGACACTATCCTCTTTGGGCGGCACTGACTCACCTGCACGGTTTTAGATTGCGTCACAAGAATGCATCTCGGTGGGGAAAGCGCCCCTCGAACATGAGAGTTCTAGAGAAAGTGAAACCACACCTCATCACTGCCCTGCAGTCGAGAGGTCTCCTCAAAGTCAAAGTTGTCCCATCACCGACCCGTACAACCAAGGGTCCCGTTCTGGTGGTCACGGAGGAAAGCCATAGACTAGCCTAGTAGAAAGGACTGAGTCCGGAAATACCAATGGGTGACCCACTGCCCAGCCTTGCTGGAGGGTAATTCATAACCAGATATCGGGTGACCCACTACCCAACCCCGCTGGAGGGTAAACCCTAATAAATCATCAGACGACCCACTTCCTAGCCCCGCTCGAGGGTAAACCTTAACCAGATATCGGGTGACCCATTGCCCAGCCCTGCTGGAGGGTAAAACCTAATACATCATCAGGCGACCCACTGCCCAGCCCCGCTGGAGGGTAAACCAAATTACATCATCAGGCGACCCACTGCCCAGCCCCGCTGGAGGGTAAACCAAAATTACATCATCAGGCAACCCACTGCCCAGCCCCACTGGAGGGTAGACCTGGAATAAGTTGACAGGCGACCCACTGCCCAGCGTTGCTGGAGGGTAGACCTGGAACTAGACTACGGGTGACCCACTGCCCAACCCTACTGGAGGGTAGGCCCTAAGAGGTCGTCGGGTGACCCACTGCCCAGTATCTGCTGGAAGGTAGACCCTGAAAGTGTCGGGTGACCCAATGCCCAGTCTCTGCTAGAGGGTAGACCCTAGAAGCCGATGAGTAACCCACTGCCCAGCCCCGCTGGAGGGTAAAACTCAGAACTGCTCTGGCCACATCCACTGGAGGGTACAACACTGGCCAACCAAATGCGGAGTGGGTATCGTGCAACCACCCAACTCCAGAATAACTCATCCAAAAGAAGTTCTGCGCCTGTCCCATCACGGGGTGCCACTAGCACCGCTACTGGTCGATCCATCGAGAACGAAACCAGGGGGAGACCACTCAACCCTACTGTTCAAACAATCGAGCACAGAGAGACCCTCTACGTCGCGAGAGGTCAATGTACGCAAAGCAGAACCCGACACGCACGTGGGGCCCGCACAACGTGTGGCCCCATCGCAACCCCCACCAAGCGCCCAAACATTCTCAAGTACAAACAACCACGTGTACCTACAAGCACTCCCGTATACTCCCAGAGTATACCTCACTTTCAGCCCAAGGGGTAGCATGCACATGACACCCAACGTCAATGCGAAGGCGTGACGTAAAAACTCCACCTCAAAGGCCCAGGCACGACCAACCACATCTCGTGAACCATTTATATCACTCTCCCAAGAATGCGCGATCACACGCCAAGGGTTCGCTACAAACATGGTAGGAAGAACCGCCACCAGATCACCCTTCACATTCCACATTTCCCAAGATTGCGAAAGAGGCTCCGCACAACCAAACGGATGACACCTTTGTAATCCTCACAGAAAAACATGCGAGATCGACTACTTACTCACCTCCAATGGATATCCGACGGAAATGGTCACCAACACCGCCTCACGCCCGAACGACGTCCCGTGATCCCGAGCCTCGGCCCCTGAAACAGTCAGGTGCATCGCACCATTGCGATCCCCTCGGGAAAACATGTCAAAAGCACTACTCACATGAGTGCAATGGATATCCGGAGAAAAAGATTCATTCCGGCGCACCGCACACGAGCGGTGCCACGTGGGACCCGCAACCCGGTCCCGAAACTCAACGAACAGATTGCACCGTTGCAATCCTCTCGAAAAAGAACACAAGATGGACTACTCACTTGTCCAAAACGGTTGCCCGGTGATAAAGATGTAAAATCACCGTCGACGCCCAAACGGCCCTTGTGGGCTCCGCACCATCGTGCCGAATTAGGGCGGGCGGATTTCACCATTGCAATCCCCTCGGAAAAACATCCATAAACGACTGCTCGCACACCCCGAACAGACGTCTGATGAAAAAGTCGTGAAACGCTTCCCGCAGCTCAAAAGACGGGCCGTGGGGCCCACACCTCAACTCCGGCTTCAACGCCCGGAAGCACACTGGAAACCTTCGCCTCGACGCCAGGGTTCCAATGCTACCGATGACGCTTAATTCGAACGTCAGACGCGTCCGCGCCGTCCAAAACAAGAATCTCGGGGATTACGGTCGTCCACTTAAGGACACGTCGTGGCTCCGCGGCCCCTCGTTTCAGGAATTAAAAATTCCCAAAACTAGCTCTAAACATTCCCCACGACCTAAGGTCTGCGCTGCCGCTGATGGCGTGCAAAACGGACGCCCGTAGCAAAAGCTACGGGCGTCAGAAATTCAAAGGGGCACTCCCTTGGGCCGGACCGGCTCGGTCCGCCCACAGCCGGCCCGCGGGTCCGGTTCAAGCCACCGCGGCCAGTTGGCCGCGGCCCACCACCACCGACCAGCTTTGATGTCCGGTCCACCCTTTTTCCACAGCGACCCGCGTCGCGCGGGTCGCGATCGCCGCAAGCGGGGCCGCGCACCCCGCGGCCCCCGTCCCTCTTCGCGCTACGCCAGCGCCGCCCGCCCGAAGCCCGCCGCCACGGAGCCCCGGCTTGCCACCGCGTCGCCTGCTTGAAGCCGCCCGCACTGCCGGAGCCACCGCCTGAGGCCGACGAGCCCGATCCGTGCCACCCGCCTGAGGAAACCGCCGCCGCCAGCCGGAGCCCCTGCCGCCGCCGGAAACACCTCCAAACCCACAAACTTTGGTGGATGTTTGCGGGGTCCTCGGAACTCGGTTTTACAAACCGAAATAAGTGATGGAAAGAGGAAAAACTATATTACGCCATCATGGGGTTCGTTTGAAAATCAAAAAGCAATTCGATAGTAAACTTTGGATTCAAAAGAGGTTCGGGAGTAAAAACGCAACAAAAGAAAACCTCCTACCTGCAGGGGCGTTGCCCGAAGCTTTACGGGCGATCCTCCGCCGCGTCGTCGCCTTGCCTGAGTTGCCTCGCAGGAGGAGGAGGAGGAGAGGGAGAGGAGGGTCTTCCTGCTCTAGGGAGTGGACAATGGAGAGGGGTAGGGGATGAGGGTTTAAATAAATTAAAAAGAATTTTAATTAATTAAACCAATAATTTTCCCTGCATCCGAAACCTTTGGCGAGGTCAAAATTAAAACTCCCCTAGGTTAAACACCACCTCCTGAGAACAATGGTGGTCTCGTAATTTTAATCTGAGACCCCGTTCAAGAGTTATTAAACCTAGCGCACGAAGACGACAAATTACGAAAACGCCCCTGGAGCCATTTTTCACAAACGGCCCGCGCCCGTGAAACTTATACCCCTCCTAGGGTAAACTGCACACTCTGAACTCAGCGGTGCCCTCATTTTTCCAATCTGAGCCACCGTTTAAGAGATACTCGAGTTTAACCATTAAACGAATTAATCAATTAATTAATTTATCAGTTTAACATTCCAGAAGTGAGCGAGGGGTCCAAACGTCCCGCACCGACAAGTTTTATGTCATTCCTAGGGTAAAAACCCTATTATGGACCCATCCGTACACTCAGATCTCCAATCCAGGACTCCGTTTAGGGGTTATCCCATTTATTTAGCGTTTCCAGTGTGAGCGCACTGAAAAATTTAATTCCGGCCACTTCGGGGCCCGGAATCGCACGCCGTCTGAGTGCACTGCTCTGGAATATTATCAAAAATATTCCAATGTATTTATAAGCAAAAACCGGGTTCTTACATGGTCAAGAGCGATGCCCAGTGATGCTACCTCCTTCCCAAGCTCTGAAAAATGGGCTTTGTAAGACACTATTCTACTTGATGAGGCCATCAAATCGTCTTTCTACATTAATTAACCATTATCATTTCTATTTATAATACCAATTATAAATTTAAAATTATTATTAAGAGTATTGTTTACAATAGTCATAATTGACCAATGGTCATAGTTAACCAATTTTCATAATTGGCCAACGGTCATAATTGTCCAATGACCATATAACGGTCGAAACTCAAAGGTCCCATTTCAATTATACTCAATTCATTATTAAAGGGATATAGTTTTGTTGTGTAATAATATAACACACATTTTTAGGTAACAAATATAATTTAAAAAGTTCAGGTCGTTATAATGTGGATCTATAAAAGTTGTACCTACGGTTAATAACTCTAAAAAGGGCGCATTGGGATTTGAATCAATCGTCACCTGGTGCACAAAAATGGGCCTTACTACACACCAGTTTTGACTCATTCATGGGATATGTTTTGGAAATTCACAAACTCTTTACGAACTATCATGAAGTATTTGAATAATGACCATAGATAACCTAGGTTAAACCTAAGGTGTCATAGACTAAAGAGAAGAGGTCAACATTTTGAGATCCTCTAAATGATTTTTAATGATTGATCACACTTATGAAATATATTTGATATTAATTCTAACCATTTTGGTTTTACTAAGGAGTTTAAGATAAAACTATAAAGTTGAGGTAGTAATAGGTATGCTCAAATAATGAAGTAACCTATTTGAGATTAGTTATATGAGTTCATGTATATCATGAAAATTATCTAGGGATTTTAACTGTTATCTGTAATGATTAGATGTTGAATTAGTAGTGAAAACCCCTAATGATATGATGATTGCATCTCATGTTTATGATTCTTATTTGGTTGATGTTTGTGGGAATATTATTCCTGCAAACCTCATTATTCTATCTCTAGTTGAATTTGATGTTATATTAGGCATGTATTGTCTTTCTCTATATAAATACTACATCAATTTATATGGAAGGGAAGTCATATTTGATTTTACAAACCAACCTATGATTATGTATCATTGTGAAAGTATATATGATCTTCTAAAAGAGATCACATCCATTGTATGTCTCTTGATTCCCATTCCGAATGGGTGTTTATCTTAGATAGTTTAGGAGAAACTCATCATCTATGATATGCCTATTATGTAGGAGTTTTTTGATGTCTTTCCAGAAGAGTTTCCTAGTATTACACTTAGATGTGAAGTTCAGTTCTTAATATAACTCATACAAAATGCCATACCTATTTCAAATACTTCCTATAGAATGAACCAAATTGAGTTGCAGGAATTGATGAAGTAAATCCAAAAAAAATTTGACAAGGATTAATTTATCCAATCATGTCACCTTGGGGTGCAGAAATTTTATTTTTTAAGAAGAAACATGGATTCATGCGACTCTACATTGATTACCGTGAACTGAACAAGATTGAAATCAATAATAAGTATCCTCTAACCCGTATTGATGATTGTTTTGATCAACTACAAGAATCTCAATAATTTTTCAAGATTCAAATTAGTATTGGATATCATAAATAAAGTTTCAAGAAGACAGATATACCCAAGATAGTATTATGTATATGGTATGGACACTATGAGTATATAGGGATTCTATTTGGTCTTACTAATTACCCCACTATCTTCATGTATTTAATGAATAGAGTTGTTAGAGATTACCTTGATTAGTTTGTTGTAATATTTATAGATGATATTATTATACATTCAATGAGAAAGGGAGAGAATGAAGATCACTTGGGAATTGTATTGAATACTCTAAGGAAGGATAAACTGTATGAAAAATTTACAAAGTGTGAATATTGTATATGAAAGGTTTTATTTTTAGGTTTTATAATCACAAGTGAGGGTATATCGGAGGAACATAAAAGATGAAGGCTTTTGAATGTTCTTCTAGACCAACCATAGTAACTGAGATCCAAAATTTTCTTTCTTTAATTGGATATTATTAGTGGTTTGGGGATAATTTCTCACAACTATCTAATCGACTCACAAAGTTAACTTGGAAGGGAGACAAGCTCCTCTGGATGGATGAATGCGATGAAAATTTCAAGGAACTATAGATAAGATTAGTTAGAAAACCTATGCTTACATTACCCTACAATGGATAAGGGTTTGTAATCTATAGTGACATACCCAATAAGGTATTAAGCTGCCTCCTCATGAAAAATGATATGGTTATACCTTATGCCTCATGATAGTTGAAGGTTCATGAGAAAAATTACCCAACTCATGATTTTGAGTTAACTATGGTAATTTTTTCATTAAATAAATCGAGGTATTATATTTACAGAAAAAAGTATAATATATATACTAATAAAAAAAAATCTAAAGTATATATTCACCTAGAAGGAGTTGAATATGTGCTAGAGAAGATGTTCGGAGATGATTAAAAATTACAACCACCCAATACATTACCATCCTAGGAAAGAGAACATGGTTATCGATGCTTTGATTCAAAACGATCATACTAGATTATATATGATGAGGATAAAAAGATCCAATATTTATGAATTTTTAAAGGATGAATATTGAAATATTTAATAAAGGGGATAACTCTTATCTTTTTTAAATAAGTGTTCAACCATCTATCCATGTGAGGATAAAATAGGCATAACAGGATGATTTGGAGGTAAAAAATAATGTTAGAAATGTTTTAGAGTTTAAACTCATTCATGATGGAATAATAAGGTTTGGAAACTATGTTTGTGTTCCATATATACTAGGTTTAAAGAAAGAGCTACTAGTGGAACCTCATAGTCCTTCATTCTCTATTCATCCATGAGGTACAAATATGTATAGAGATATGAAAGAGTATTTTTGGTGGGATAGCATAAAGAGAGATATTGCAGAGTTTGTATCTCAATTCATGGTATGATAGCTAGTTAAGGCTGAGAGACAAAAGTCTAAGGGTATAGTACAACTATTACTCATACCAGAATGGAAATGAGAAAAAATCACCAGGTATTTTATTTTAGTACTCCCCAAATAATCTAAAGGGAGTAATGCTATATGGGTTGTAGTTGATTTCCTTAAAAATTTAGCACACTTCATTGCTATGGGAGAACATTTCAATTTGGATTCACTTAATATAATATAAATTAAGGAAGTGGTAAGGTTACATGGAGTATCACATTCAATTGTATTTGATTACGATCCAAGGTTTACCTCAAAGTTCTGGTGATGTGTTTTGTATGATCTTGATACAAAGTTGAGTTTCAATAATTCATATCACCCACAGATAGATGGTTAGTCTAAGAGAACTATTAAAACCATATATAATATGTTAATATATTGTTATATGGATTTTAAAGGTTGTTGGGATCAACACCTCCCTCTAGTTTAGTTTTCATTCAATAATTGCTTTCACTGGAGAATTCAGATCACTTTTTATGGAGCCCTCTATAAATAAAAGTATATAACTCCAACGTATTGGGATGAAGTTTGAGAAATAAATCTGTTGAGGGCTGAGTTAGTTGAAGAAATTACAGAGAAGGTCATAGCCACTCAACAACACATAGGGTCGGAATAATGTTGTTAAAATAGTTATAATGATAATCAACAGCCTGATATGGAATTTGAAGTTGGTGATAAGGTGTTTCTAAGAATTAATCCATGGAATAAGGTAATGATATTATGATAACCCATATTTACCGAGGCCCTCCATTTTTGAAAAACTAGTTTTTAGGGTGTTCTGAGAGGCAACGGTGGATCATTTCAAGAGTTTTCCAAATTTCTAGTTCTCTATCAGCATGTCACTGCATTGGCATGTCAGTGTGTCAACATGTCAGTGCATCGGCATGTCGGTGCATCGGTGAGTTAGGGCGTCAGTAGATTGAGGTATCGGTGAGCCAGGGCATCGGTAGGTTAAGGCATCAGTGAGTCAGGGTATCAGTAGGTTGAGGCGTCGGTGAGTCAGGGTGTCAGTAGGTCGAGGCATTGGAGAGTCAGTGCATTGGTAGGTCAAGGCATCAGTAGGTCTAGGCATCGGTAGGTTGTTGAGTCTGTATCTCAGCGTTGGTGGCTTAGTGTCAGTAGGTCACATCAGTGGCTCACCAATCGGTGACTCACCCATCAGTGACTCACCCATTGGTGACTCATTTTTAGTTTTCTTATTTTTTCCCAGTTTTCCAGTTTCACCCCTCTTACATATTATTTGAATTAAACCAAGTTTAAAGCCCTTTTCAGGCATTTTAAGGGAACTTCAAAGGGTATTAAATATATATTTAAATATCCTAATGTCCCGAGTGATCTGAGATACGCAAACCATGTGATCTTGACCACAATCCCATGTTAGTGACATTTGGAAACCGTTATTCTTTTAAAATAGGATCTTACTCTTCAAGGATAGGATCTTCCCTTACTTGTGTATTGTTCATCTCCCCTTGGTGTGACTAGAGACATCTTCCTTAGACGAGTTGTGAACCAGTGCTAGAGATCTCCGGCTCAGTTTTCTTGGAGTTATTCCCAGCTGCTTGCGTGATCCCCTATTCTTGGGGAAAGGAGGAACATCGATCCTTTGATCATCCAGTAATGACTCCTTATGTATCTATTAAATTGCGAATCATGCGGGGTGGGTGTATTAATGATTCCTTATGAGGAGAATCTGAATAATTTTGTTAAAACAAGAAATTAATAAGCAGTGAATATGATCAGAAGATAATAGGGGTAAATAAAATAACGAGTAGGGAGTGGTTTGATGTTGATCGCCTATTTCATTTATTATCTTTAAATATTTTATAGATTTTTGTGACTATATGCCTCCTAAAAATCATGACTGTTTGTGGTCTTTTCTTGTGCACTAGTGATGTTCTGTTTTGGTTTGAATCTTTGATAAACAACCATAACATGATAAACTGTTAAACCACATACGCTTGGTTAAATAAATGGATTCCCCAGGATCAAACCTATTTTGTGATAACCCTGGTTATAATTGAGTGGAATTAAAGAACCTATATTAGTTAAATCTGAATATATATACACATCCTATTGATAGGTGTTGCTGAATGCTGTGTTCTGTTGAGTTTTGTGACTTTGTGTGAGTTGTGAGGTGCTTTAGTTGAGAGCATGATTTTGGGTACAGGGGTGGACAGAGGATTTGGTTCCAGGAGAAGGGTGTGGTATATGTCTATAGAGGGGTTGTGGATTAATAGTAGTTGCTATGGAATTTGTGTGTGGGATGGTATAGGGGTGTTTTGGTAGCCTATATTAAGAGATTGATTAATTTTGGAATGGATGGAATTATAGGAAGCTAAACTACCTTTTTTTCTGTCATGTCCATCAAATGACATTTGGTAGTGGGAATGCGATATGGTTATGAACTTGTATGTAGTGGGAGTACATTAGGGGATTATTGGGTTATAGGGCTATGAGGATGGTTTGTGAGAGAAGAATTGTGTGGTATAATTTTGAAGAATTATTTTTTGACATGACTGAACAGTAGTCTAGAAAGATTGGGGGTTTGTACAGTGGACTGTAAATCTGGTTTTGTGATGTTGTGTAGTGGGAATACAGTTTGGTTTTGATTGTTCTTTTGGTATGGTTGTGTTTGGTAGTTTCCCTCTAGTTCTAAAATATATTAGAGTGAATCCTTTAAATAAATAAATGGCATGTGTTTAAATGAAAAGGGGTTGGGTTTGTGTGGTTGTATATATAGGGGTAGAAAAAAATTGGTTCTGAGTAGGCTAGTTGTTTGTTCGAAAACCCATAGGTTGGGATGAGTGTTTGATTATCTATATTTATAAATTGTATTTCATTGTGATTTTTATATTAACCCCACCCTTGTTGACCACTATGTGAAGAACACCCATTTTCTTGGGGGAGGGTGTCTTTCCCAACATCTAGGTGGGAGGATGGATGGTTGGTTATTAACTTTATTCCTCGCGCCCTCTTTTGGTTTCTTACTGCTCGAGTGTATCCAAGCATGATATAATGGCTTGAGGCTTACCATAGCCCAAGATCATTTAGGTGATGGTTTTTTTGGATGGGAGACCTAGGTTTTTGCGTTCCAGGTTTGTTTTCCAAAGTATCGTCAGGATGAGTCCTAGGTGTCTTCGGGTGAGATATGTGGTTGTTGTGGCCCAAGTGTGAATGGGTGGGATTGTGTACATTTTGATGCCTAGGTGTGTGCAGGAAGGTTGTGTTAGTGGGGATATGTATGAGATGAGTGACGGTGTCAATACATTATCCATTAGGGATGAGAAGTTAACCAGAGGGAAAGTGGTGTGGGGTACCCAAATATTTATGTTCTTATACTAATACTTTACTTGATTTGTATTATTTGGTAAGTGTTCCTCGTTGAGGCTAGGTTGGTTAGTATTCCTTGGTAGTTTCTTTGAGGTTCTACTATTTTCTCATAGGGAAGTTAGTATTTTCCCTCATTTGTGCATGGGTGGCTTTAGTTTTCTTACTGGGTATACTTGTATACTCACCCTATGTTTGTAACACTGTTTTCAGGTTTCTAGGAGGACTTTGAGGACCATGACGGACCTTACTATCTCGGTCACTGGGATAATTTTTTTTTGTTTCTTAGTCTCTTTTATTTTGGTACTTTACATTTTGATATTTTGTTTTACCTTGTATCATCTTTACTTTTGAACATGCATGTGGTAATGGATTTTGGATATACTTTTACCTTTAGTATTTGGAGTTTCTTGGGATTTTCCATCTTATCTCCTGATTTTGTTCTATAAAAAAGGTTAATTAATTCCATAGTATGTGAGATTCTATACCCTTGGCTCTAGTCACCGATTCGGGGCCTATTGAAGATGGGAACCAGGTTTCAATATCTCTATTTCATCTTGAGGAAGGAAGGGAATAACACTTTCTTGTCCCTTACCTCATCTTGAAGAAGATATGTCATGAAAAAATGGTATCAGAGGCAAGGTTTTGGGAGTTTGAGAGTTAGGATGGAGTTGGGGTTATGCACAATGAGGATTTCATGAGATGGTAGGGAAACAGAGTTAGAAAATATTGGTGTGTGAGATAGGTTAGGGAAGACTGGCTAGAACATGGGATTTTAGGCGCCCCTGTGATGTGATGCACGGACTGTGGACCTACTGAACAACCAAGTGAGGCTACACCAATTATAGGGTCGAAACCCTAGAAAGGTGCATGCATCATAATGACTTGTGTTATTATATGTATTTGGTGTTTTGGGAATTTAAAATAAATGAGGAGTTAAAAAAAATTTAGAATAAATATTCTACACTACTCGAGCTTAGGAGTTCATTATTTACTTTTCAACTATGGAACCCAGACGTCACCCCCATGTTTTATGAGCAGTTGAGGCCCGACAGGTTGACCTGGTTGATCAGTGGAGGGCTGATCAAGAGGAGGAATATGACAAGTGGTAGAAGACACTTCACTCTTTTCAGCAGTATACTCTAGGAAAGTACAAGGGAAGTATCTCGGACATGGAGACAAAAAGTTGGATCAGGGAGAAGATGATCAATTTTAGCATCATCCGAGCTCTGAAAAAGTATTGGGTTCCTCTAGCAGTGATCCAGATATGAGGAACAATGCATTAGTGGTGGATGCTTTACCTCGGGGAAAGGAAAAATACTGATGTTTTGTGGGTTGACATTGAGAAAGGGTTCTGAGCGGAATTCCTTTCTTTCACGATGAAGGCTGAGATAAGGTAGGATCTACTCTCCCTCTAGTGGGGGAGTATGTCAGTAAGGGAACTGAGGATCAAGTTCAAATATCTCCTACGCTTCACATCAGATCTTTTTCTGGATGAGGAGTCCCAAGAAAGACGCTTAGAGGAGGCACTCCGACCTTTCCTTCAGTATACAGTTACTCTTTTCACTCCACTAACATACTTAGAGGTTCAGAATAAGTCCGATGTAGTGGAAAGGATGCACTCGCTGGGTGGTTTGCCATGACAGGGGAGCCTGTCAAGTTCGTCAAAGGGACAAGGTTTAAGCAGCAGTCCTCCAACGTCAGGGCCTTCTAGGTTTCGTCTAGTAGGAAGTAGACCCTAAAAGTTCCAATTTCGATCTTATGGTCCTTGACCATTCCCCATGGGTCTGGGACTGAGGTGATTTGTCTATGGGGGATGTTGAAATCTTCAGAACTAGTTCCAAGTTCGAGCACTATACAATAGGGGTGGGCAGGTTCTACACCCACCTCAGCAGCAGTAGTTTCCGTTCAGGACCTTATAACAATAGGTGTAGTGAGATCCCATTCAATTTAGGGTAGACAGTGTCTGAAGAGGCTGACCTCAGGGAACTTTCCAGGGACCTCGAACAGGGTGTGGTCGGGTAGGCAGTTGGCCGTCAAGATGTGGAGGAGCTTGGTATGGTAATTTTCATACCACAGAGGTAGCATTTTCTGCAAGGCTAGAGGTTGTTCGAGGTATGATCAGTCTGTTTAGTACTCTTGTGCATGATTTGTTTGATTCAGAAGATTCATACTCCTTTGTTTCACCCAGTCTATCCCATGCTCTAGGACTATACTTAGAGAGACTTCCCATTCCCTTGCTATTGAGTACTCCTGTTGGAGGTCAGACTGGTCTGTTTGATGTTTGTTGAGGATGTAGACTAATGTTGGGGCCACATCATTCCAGTGGGGATCTTCTTCTGCTATAGATGCTGCCATAGATTGTCATCCTAGGAATCAAAAGTTGTTTTCTGTGAATGTTTTTATCGAATACTTCCAAATAAGGGTTGTGTTCTCGAATATGGGTGGCCATCGCATTGCTTTCGTTGGTGAGTGTAGTTTTTAGGAGGGTAGCCGGTGTGTGGAGCCTCTTCATTCTTTGTTAGTTGAGATTCTAGTGGAATCAACAAATACATAGATGGTGGAAGTTCTGGGGGTTGTTAGGGAGTTATTTGATGTCTTCCATGAAGAGGTTGTGACTCTACCCCCTCGACGTGATGTTGAGTTTGGGATAGACTTGCAACCCAGTGCCCATTTGATTTAGATGGATCCATATCAGATGGAACCTTTTGAGTTGCAGGAGTTGTGGATTCAGGTTGAAGACCTGATGAAGAAGGGATTTATCTATCCAAGTGTGTCACTTTGGGGTGCTCCAGTCTTTTTCATGAAGAAGGTAGACAATGGTCTAAGACTATACACAGACTACTAGACACTGAATTAGGGGACGATCAAGAATTTTTACCCATTCTGGGGATTGATGATCCTTTTGACCAGTTATAGGGGGCAGGTTGGTTCTTTAAGATCTACCTGGAGTCTGGATATCACCATTTGAGGGTAAAGAAGGGTGAAATACTGAAGAATGCATTCCAGTTTAGGTATGGGGACTTAAATTTCGTGGTCATTCCCTCAAATACACCATCCGTGTTCTTGGGGCTCATGAACTCTGTTTCCATGAGTTCATGGACTGGTTCATCATCGTGTTCATCAACGATATCCAGGTCTACTCATGGTTAGAATAGGAGAACACCAAGAATCTATGGACTGTCTTGGAGGTCCTCCGACACCACTAGCTCTATAAGAGTTTTTCCAAGTGGAAGTTCTGTACTTGAGAAGTGAAATTCCTTGGACACATGGTGTCTTATAAAGGGATAAAAGTGGACTCATCAAAGGTAGAAGTTGTTGTTTCTTTGGTAGAACCCATTAATGTGGCAGAGGTTTGTAGTTTCCTAGGTATGGCAGGCTATTATCAAATTTTCATACTCATCTTCTCTCGATTTGCAGCTCCATTGACAACTTTGACAAAAAAATACCAGACCTTCATGTAGAGTGAGTAGTGTTAGGAATATTTTAGCTATCTAAAGGAAAATCTGGTTAGTTCCCCATTGCTTATTTTTCTAGAGGAAGTGGTGATGTTCGAGGTGTTCTGTGATGGTTCTAGTCTAGGCTTGGGAGGTGTGCTGATGCAGCAGTGAGGAGTAATTTTTTATGGGTATAGGAAGTTATGTCCTCATGAATGTAACTACACTACTCATGATCTAGGTCTTTCAATGGTCGTGTTTGCACTAAAGTTGTGGTGACATTACCTCATTGGGGAGCACTTTGTTGTCTTCACAAATCACAAGAGCTTGAGGTATGTCCTTTCCTATCAAGACTTGAACTTGAGACAACAAAGGTGGATGGAGTTACTTCAGGATTACAACTTCGAAATATCTTAAAACCTAGGGAAGGGTAACATGGTGTTCAATTCCTTGAGTAGGAAGTCATAGAAGGATGTAGTTTAGGAATCCATGAATTCTTGGAAGGTAATGGAGGAGTTGGATGCTTTGTGCCTAAACGCTGGGGAGGAAAGTGGAAGAGGATATCTATTTCAGATGATAGTGTAGTCTTCCTTGGTGAGACAACTAGAGGAGTACCAGTGGGTAGAATCAGAGGCTTAAGTAATGTGTGATCGCATTGTCGAGGGTGATGCTCGAGAAGGATGGTCGGAGGATAGCCAAAACTGGATACTATTCCGTGGGAAGCTATTTTTCCCAATGTAAATGAATGGAGGAGTTCTCCATGAGTTTCATAGATCACCCATGGTAGTGAATCTAGGTGTCTCTAAGATGTACTGAGTCTTGAGGGAATAGTTTTGGTGTTTAGGGGTGAATCAGGAAGTGGCAATGTTTTTAGCAAGGTGCTTAGTGTGTCAGTAGGAGAAGGCCGAGCACTGTGTTCCCAGTGGTCGATTGCAGCCCTTGGATGTTATAGAACGGAATTGGGATGACATATCGATGGATTTAATCACAGGATTACCCAATGATTAGAGAGGATGCAATGTCGTTTGGGTAGTGGTGGACAGGTTGAAAGAATCGGCTCACTTCTTGGCGATCAAGGAGTCGATCGTAGTGGGTGCCTTAGCATGAAGGTATGTGGATGTGGTGGTACAACTACATGGAGTTACAAGATCCATTGACTTGGATCGGGAGAAACGTTTTAAATTGAGTGTTTGGAGGTGATTCAACATGCATTTGGAACCTAGTTACACCTTAGCACTACTTTCCACTCTAATATGGATGGGAAAATAAAGAGGACAATCCAGACGTTAAAGGATATGCTATGAGTGTATGTTCTGGACATTGGAGGATCGTGGGTATGAAACTTACCCTTGTTAGAGTTTTCCTACAATAATATCTACCACTCTACCATTGGAATGACACCGTTATAAGCCTTATATGGAAGACCTTGTCGCTCACTTGTATGCTGGAAAAAGGTAGGGGAAGCAACCCTTCTTGGACCAGAGGCAGTGCAGAGGACAATAGAGAAGGATCAGCTTATATGTGAGAGGATGAAGGCATCTCATGACTGGTAGAAGTCATATTCCAATCATAGGAGGAGGATCTTGGAGTTCATTGTTGGGGACCACGTGTTCTTAAAGGTCTCCCCACGACACAGACAATAGAGGTTTGAAAAATGAAGAAATATTTCTCCCATGTTCATTAGACCTTTCGAAGTGTTGAGATGAGTCAATGAGGTGGTGTATCAGTTGGCATTTCCACCATGGTTGGAGAAGATCCACGACGTCTTCCATGCCTCTCAGTTCCGTTGGTATCTACACAATTAATCCCATGTTATTGATAGGGGAGAGTTGTATATCTAGGAAAACACGATGTTCATGGAGATACTGGTAAGAATTGAGGATCATGAGGAGAAGGAGCTGTGTAGACAGACCATTCATTTGGTTTGTGTGTTATGGAGGCATGGTGGCCTCAAAGAGAGTACTTGGGAGATAAAAGAACAAACGCGTGCCTAGTACCCTGAGTTGTTCTGAGTTTTCTCTTGTGTTTTTCTTTGTACCTTTATTTTGGTGAAATGTTTGACCTCCCTTACTGTATGATAAATTGTCTCCCTATTCTCTAATTTTGTTTGAAAATTCATGACTATGGGGAGGGGAGAACCTGATCCCTGATCAATACACATCAATGAGGATGCGATTAAACCCTTATGGGTGAGGCAGTGCCACCCAAAGAGGACAATATCTTGAAATAGAGGAAAGAACTCCCTAATACATGTGTGTGGACGGTGTAACCTTTAGTGTTTGCACATTTTTTAGGGGATATATGACAAGGAGGTGTTCTTGGATGCCAAGTTTTTCACTCTAGCTTTAGAGTAACACAAGGTGGTTTTCTACTCAGAGGTATCTTAAGGGGTTGTCATTCGTACCCTATCTCTTCTTGTTTAGTTTTGAATTCACAAGTACGAGAATATTTTGAGAGGTATCTGATGTGATGAACTAGATTTCCCCAGGACCTAATTTTGTGAAAAACCAGTGTTTAGGGTGTTCTGGGATTCAATGGTGGCTCATTTCAAGAGTTTTCCAAATTTCCAGTTTCTATCAGCATGTTAGTGTGTCGACATGTCAATGCATCATCATGTTAGTGTGTCGGCATGTTAGTGCATCGTTGAATCAGGGCGTCGGTAGGTCATGACTTCGGTGAGTCAGGGCGTCGATAGGTTGAGGCATATGTGAGTCAGGGCCTCAATAGGTTGAGGCATCGGTCAGTCAGGGCATTGGTAGGTCAAGGTATTAGTGAGTCAAGGAGTCGGTCAGTCGAGGTGTTGGTAGGTTGATGCATCAGTAGGTCATTGTGTTGGTATCTCAGCGTCGGTATTTCATGTCGGTCGCTCACCCATCGGTGACTCACCTATTGGTGACTCACCTGTCGGTGACTCACCTATTGGTGACTCACCTGTCGGTGACTCATTTGCAGTTTTTCCAGTTTTTCCCAGTTTTGCAGTTTCACCCCTCTTGCATCTTATTTAACATAAAATGAGTTTAAAGCCTTATTTGGACGTTTTTAAGGGAATTTAACATGTTACTAACTATATATTTTAATATCCTAACATCCTGGGAAATTTTTGATACGCAAACTGCGTGATCTTGACCACAATCCCACGTTAATGAATTTTGGAAAACACTCTTTCATTAAAATATTATCTGGATCTTCAAGGCCAGGATCTTCCCTTCCTTTTGTGCTTTATGTTTCCCCTTGGTGCGACTATATGCTTCCTCCCTAGAAAACTTGTGTGCTGGTGGTAGACCTCTCGTGCTCAATTTCCTCGGATTTCTTCCCTACTGCTCGCGTGATCACCTGTTCTTGGCGCAAGGAGGAACTTTGATCCTTTGATCATCTAGTAGGGAATCATTCCCTCTCTATTTAATTGTGAATCATGATGGGTGGGTGTATTAATGATTCCTTTTAAGTAATGACTAAATAATTTTCTTAAAATGAGAAATAAACCATAAGTAAATATGATCAATAAATAACTGGGGTAAATAAGATAATGGGTAGGGAGTGGTTTGATGTTGATCGCCTGTTTCATTTGTTATCTTTAATTCATTTATGGATTGTTGTGACTGTATGAATCATAAAAATCATTACCGTGGGTGGTCTTTTCTTATGCACTAGTGATGTTCTGTTTTGTCGTGATGCTTTGATAAATGGTCGTAACATGAAAAACTATTAAACAACATACACTTGGTTAAATAAATGGATTCCCCATGATCAAACCTATTGTTTGATTACCATGATTATAATTTAGGGGAATTAAAGAACCTCTTCTGGTTAAATCTTAATATATATGCACATTCTGTTGATAGGTGTGGATGAGTGCTATGTTCTGCTTAGTTTTGTGACTTTGTGTGTGTTGTGAACTGCTGCTATTGGGATCACGGTTGTGGGTACATAGGTGAGAAGAGGAGTTAGTTCCATAAGAAGGGTGTGGTATGTGTGTACAGTGGGGTTGTGGGTTAATAATAGTTTCTATGGGATTTGTGTATGGGGAAGTACATGGGGTGTGTTGGTATCCCAATTTGAGAGACAGATTGATTGTAGAATGGATGGACTTGTAGGCAGCTGAACTACCTTTATTTGTGTTGTGGCCATTGAATGACGTTGGGTTGTGGGACTGCGGTGTGGTTATGAACTTGTATACAGTGGGACTACATTTGGGGATTATTTGGTAGCAAGGCTTGGTTGTGAGAAAAGGATTTTGTGGTATAATTTTGAAGAATGATTGTTGTCAATGACTAAACAAGTATCTATGAAGATTGGGGGTTTGGGTAGTGGACTATGAATCTGGTTTTGTGTTGTTTTGCAGTGGGACTACAGTTTGGGTTTTCTTGTTGTTTTATTGTGGTTGTAGTTTTTAGTCTCCCACTAGTGATGGAATAAATTACATTTAATCCCTTAAATAAATAAATGGAATTTGGTCAAATGAAAAGGGGTTGGGTTTGTGTGGTTGTGCATATAGGGGTAGCGGCGAAAGTGGTTCTGAGTAGGCTGGTTGTTTGTTCGGAAACCCATAGGTTGGGTTGAGTGTTTTTTATCTATATGTATAAATTTTAGTTCCTTGTGATTTTTATACGCACACCACCCTTGTTGAGAACTATATTCCAAACACCCTATTTCTTGGAGGAGGGTGTCATTCCCAACATCCCAGTGGGAGGATGAATGGTTGGTTACAAACTTTCTTCCCCACAACCTCTTCTGATTTATTACCGCTTGAGTATATCCAGGCATACTTTAATGTATTGAGTCTTACCATAGCCCATGATACTTCAGGAAAGTGTTTGTTGTGGATGTGAGGCCTTGGTGTTTTTGGTTCAAGTTTGTTTTCCCACGTATCTTCGGGATGAGGCCCATGTGTCTTTAGGCAAGAGATGTGGTTGTTGTGGCCCAAGTGTCTACGAGTGAGATTGTGTGTAGTTTGAGGCTAAGGTGTCTGCAGGAAGGTTTTGGCAGTGGGACTGTATATGGGAAAAGTGGTAGCATCAAGCCATTAGCCATCAGGGATGAACAATTAATGACTGGGAAAGTGGCACGGGGTACCCAAATATCAATGTTCATATACTATTACTTTACCTAACTTTCATTATTTGGTGAGTGTACCTTGGTGAGGTTGAGAAAGTTACTATTCCTTAGTAGGTGATTTGAGGTTCTACTATTTTCTCATAGGGATGTTAGTATTTTCCCTCACCTATGCATGGGTGGATTTAGTTTTCCTAGTGGGTATACTTGTATACTCACCGTACTTTTGTAACACTATTTTCAGGTTTCTAGGAGGGCTTTGAGGACCATGCTGGACCATACTAGCTCAGGCATCAGGATTAGTTATTTTTTCTGCTTAGTCTCTTTTCTTTTGGTACTTTAACTTTGGATATTTTGTTTTACAATGTATCAGCTTTACTTTTGAACATGCATGTGGGAATTAATTTTTGATTTACTTTTACCTTTAGTATTTGGAGTTTATTGGGAGTTACCATCTTATCTCTCAATTTGTTTTCTATAAAAAGGGTAATGCCTTGAAAACTATGTGAGATTATATACCCTTGGTTCTAGTCACTGCTCTGGGGCCTATCGAAGAAGGGACTCAGGGGGTCATTATCTATCCTTCATCTTGAGGAAGGAAGGGCACACACTTTGGTGTCCCTTCCCTCAACTTGAAGTAGGAAGGTCATAACAGAGATTCAGAAAGATAAAAAAACTAATCCCAAAGTATATTGGTCTCTGTGAAATTATTGATCATATTGGGACCATATCTTATCTCTTGGCACCTCCACCAAACCACTCTAAGGTTCATGATGTGTTACATGGATCTCTCATGAGGAAGTAAATACCTGATCCATCAAATGTACTAAAATCAGAGTTCATATCACTGGATTATGATATTTATTTTGAGGAAAAAACAGTGGAGATTCAAGATTATACTGATAATGTTCTAAGAAACAGGACCACACACCTTTTCAATGTTTTGTGAAGAAACCACCCCCTTGAGGAAGCTACATGGGAACCTTAGGATTGAATAAGGCAGAAGTATCCTTAGTTTTTTGTACCAAAGTGAAAGAATATATAGGGATAAATTCATTTTAAGGGGGGGATATAACACCCCGATTTGTTATTAAATATATATTTTTTCAAATAATTCAATTTCTTCGCGAGCCTTCGTTACACACAACACTGGTTTTTAACAAACTACGATATATTATCAATATTATTATTTAAACATGAAAATTATAACCTAAGCATTGAATTTTGAAGAACAAATACGAATAAAAACAATTTTAAAATTAATTATAATGGTTTTATATAAATAAAAATATTTATAAATAAGCACTTAATTTTTAGAAACATCTTTCTATAATTTCAAAATACATTTTTTCTCAAAACAAATTTGTATTGTTTTTTGTGAATGAATAAAAAAATTAATTTTTGAAAATTTAAGAAAATTTATTTGAAAATATTAAATTAATTTTTAGAATCAACATTTAAAAATAATCTTATTGTAACCTTTTTGATAATTTTATGAAAGGATTAATTTTTCAGTGAATAGTGAAAAATACTTATTTTTATTAAAGATTGCCTTCTTGTTTAAAGAATTCAAAATGATACATAGTGTTTATTTTTTTTAAAAGTATTTTTTTTAATTATGTTATTATTAAACCTATTTTTTTTTCTTGTATTCAAATTTATATTCTAATTTTATATTAAAACATTCTATACTTATGAAAATTTTCTCTTTGGAAAACTGTTTTTTTGTCGTGTCTGTAGGTTTAATTTCAAATTAAGATTTTCCACTTTTGTGAATAGAATTTGGAAAAATTGATTTCATATTTTTAATAAATATAATTAATATTATATAACAATTTCAACATAATATTTGGTTAAAATTAATAGTAAAAATAGTAAAAATTAATTACCAAGGTTAAAGTTAAAACATGATTATCGGGGGTTAAACTAAAAAAATAAAGGTTAACATAGACTAAAAACTTTTAAAATTACTATTTAATGGACATATGTCAACCTTATCACATATAATGTTTTATAATTAATCATTTTGGTGCCTTTTAGAATGTTTAAAATTTTCTTACTCCTTTTTCATTTCAAAAATTTCACGTGTGTCCTCTCCCCCACTAATAAAAGGGAACTACATCTCCTCCCCAATTTACACTTCCAAAAACATCTAGTTTTGGAAATAAATAACCAAATATTTTCTCTACTTTCATACCCAAATCCAATAGGCCTTATGTTTATTAGTAAACCCTCATATGAAGGTTTTAGGTGTAAAACTAAAGGGGTTATCCGAAGAAGAGGTATAGTCCTCAACTATGCATTTTCATTTTACTTCTTCCTCTAACCACTTAAATTATTTTATAAACATGATGATATTATAACATAAGTATATAAAATATAATTATATTTAATTATATTAATTTCATTATGTACATATATCTCCTCATCCATCAAGTGGGAAATGAAACCATCAATTGGGTGTACAACGTACTACTGCCTCGCGAACCGATGTTTTTCATTTTCCATCACCATGTCTCAAAGATGGATAAAATGATGTGTTTAAAATATATATATAATATTTATTACATAATTATACTTATTTAATTATAATATCACTTATAACTTCTTAATTTCTATTCTATGGGAATACTATAACGTTGCTCGTGTGTACGGCAGACTACCACCTCAAGAAGCGATGTGATTCATTTTTCACCTATGATATACATGAAAGGTAATAAAGGTAAATTTAATGAATATATATATATATATATATATATGATATATATGACATCATAATGAATCTTTAAAGGTGATATATTATTTACCTTTATTTTTTTCCATCCGTTGATAAAATGGAAATATCGTTCATGAGTATGTATGACCTACCATCTCCATGAACAATGTACTTCATTTTACATATCTAACATTTATGGTTTAATAAAAATAAAAATATAATGAATATATATGATAATTATATCAGGTTTAAAATTATTTATGTGATGGATCCATGATCATAGTAAAAAGATAAAAAGTACAAAACTAAAATATACATAAAAAAGGAAGTAGTTATTTCCCGAAATGTGATTCTTAAAAGGAATTATTGTTAAACAGGTAATAAAAGGTCAGAATTAAATCATATATAGAATGTTAAATATAATCATGTTTCTTTAGTATACCTATAATAAACCTATATTTATTATATAGGGTGTTTTAATGTGTATGAAGAAAGTCAAGACTTAAGGTAAGATAATTTTGTCTCAAATTGTCTTTTTTGGGACATAAATTATGTTATGCACCTATCTTATCTTATGAAGTATATATATGGACCCTTTGAAATATTATATTAAAAAAAAACAATATTTTATGGTATATATATTTTTAAATTTAATCTCTTTAATAGCTTATGTTGCATGCAACTCCCAACTTAAACGAATAATGAAATATTATTTTGTGATCATTAAAACATAGACATTAAATTGAAAAGAATGAATAGTATTAAACACATTATCAAAATTCTATATTATATTTTCAATTTTTTTACATTTATCCAATATATTTTATATTCATAAGATAAGAACAAATCCAATTTTACACATACAAATCTATATTTTTCTAAAGGAAGTTTTGTCGCCTTTTAATGACACACTTTTTTTAAAAATAAATCTTGAAAATTTTATAAATTATACTTGAAAAATTAAAATTTATTTTTAAAATAATAATTTCAAAATTATCTTAGGTTTAATATTTGGTATTTTTTTTGAAAAGATTGATTTTCCAAGGAATAGTAAAAAATATTGATATTTATGAAAGTGTCAATTTCATTATATTAAAGTCTCTTTTTGATTTGAGTTTGATATCATTGTAAATTAAGAAATATTTATTTATAGATAATCTAATACATTTCATTTTAATAATTCTTATACCTTAATTTAGTATAAAACCATTTTTGGGACTAAAAATCAATTTTTCAATAAAAATGTTTTTCGTTTCATTTTGTGGGATAATTTTTAAATTAAATTATGAATCATTAGTATTTTGAATTTTGAAAAATGAAGTTAATATATGGATTCAAAAGTTATAAATTTATTAAATAGGTCCCTTTTAATTTTGGCCAATATGAATAGTAACCTTGGTAATTTTCGCTACCACGGTAAAGGGTAAAGTAGGTAATTTAGTTTAAAAATAAAATGACAATGATTGAAAAATGACACTAAAATTTTTACCAATTTTATTGGATGAGTAATTTTAATCCATAATCCTTCAAATTTCGAATATATGACCATTTTTTATTATTAAGAATTGATTCTGACCCTTATAATATTTTATTTAATGAAAAGTCAAAGATATCACATTCATGATTTTAATAAACATAATATTTTTAATATGGTGATATAAAGAAGTTATATTAGTCTGTAAATATTATTTTTAAAAATAAAATAATTATATTCATCATAAGAATTTATTTTTAATTTTTAGTGAATGAATAATTACCTAAAATTATTTTACGACAGTGATGTGGTAATTAATTTATTAATAGAAATATCAAAAAATGATATTAAAATATTTAAAATAAATATAATTTGAGATAATTATTGTCTTCAAAAATTTTTATAGATTAAATTTAAAGGGTAGGTATTCATTAAAATTGTTTTTTAGAATAGATAATATTTTATTGGCATTTTTAAAATTAAATGTAATGAACAATGTACAAATTGACACTAATTATATTGTAAAATAGATAATATATTATTTAATGATTTAAAATTCGAAAAAAATTTAAATTCATACAAATAATTGATATAAGATTTCAAAATTATTCAATGATACATTTAGTGGTAGTTTTTTATTTTATAGTAACCACATTAACCATGAGAGGGTAAAAATCCATGTTGTCACGGTAATAGTTAGAGAGATTAAATAAGGTTTAAAAGCAAAAGATAAGGGTAATAATGTGACCTAAAGTTGTATAAAAATTATTTTATTAGATTATTTCGACCCATAATCATCTTATATTATAAATTAATCCCTTTTTATCCATTTTAAATTCAAAATTAATTTATATTAATTTAATATTTCGAGAGATTCCAAAAGAGCCCAGCACCTCAATTATAAAAGGACACTGCTTCCTTCACTTATTTACAACACTTTGATCCATATAGATAAAAAAACCTTGAAAATTTTGTTTAAACATAATTAGTTAAGTAATTGAGGTTATTATCCTTCCAAAATACTTACCCTAGCTTCATTAAGAGAATTTATAAAGGAAATTTGCAGAAGAAGAGGTAATCGTATTTACAAACTCTTTCATGTTTATTTTTTCTTATACTCCCTCTTAATGTGTTGTTTCCATGATAAATTAATAAATCCATTAAAATATATATAATTAGATGTTATTATTATTACGGTATAACCATATTCCACCTTTTATCCATGCTATGAAAAACGAAAGCACCACGCGTGCATACGTACGACTTACCATCTCCATGCCACAGTGTAATTTGTGCACCACTTTACTTGGATGAGTATAATAATAAAAATAATATATATATATAGTTATTATAAAATGATAATTATTATGTAAAAATTAATATACCATCCACTTCCTTACCCTCACACCATTAATAGAATGATATCAACGCTCGTGCGTACAAACGACCTACCGTCTCTATGACACGATGAGATTCATTTTCCTTATTCACAATTAATGAATGATTATCAAAATTATATATAATGAATAAATATGATATATATGACATTAATATAATTATGGATATAAAGGAACTATATCCTATTTACAAGAATTGAGACTTTCACAATAAAACATGCATAGTAAAATGAAGTAGTTAACACCTGAAACAAGAGTCATAACCAAATATTATTACGAAACGGGTGATAAGATGATATAATAGGATCATATATGATATCATAAATATTAATATGGTTCTTTAATAAATTAATAACATGATTTAAAACATTATAAATGATGTTATATCATGTTCAACTAAAGGAAAGCGTAGGGTAAGGTTTTCTCGTCTCACTTTTACTTCCATGAGACATACGTAATATTCCCCACTTATTTATTTTTTGTGGTGTATGTAAAACCCCTTTTATATATTATATCATGAATATATTTGTTTTCATTCTATTCAAAGTTTCAATTTTATGTTATTTATTTCATAGGGAATACGATTCAACTGGTTATAAAGTGGCAAGGATTTGTTTCACAATCTCATCATTATTTGATATTTTTTAAGTTTATGTATCTAATTAGGAATATTAATTTTACATACCCATGTTTTATAAAATGTTTTATAATTTTTCTAATATTATCCAATGAATTTTGAAATTCATTTTTACCCATTTTAATTTTTAAAAAATATTTTAAAAGGAATATTTTTTTCGCTTTCCAAAATTGTATTTTATTATTTTTCTTACAAAAGTATGAAAACATGTTTCTCAAATTATAAAACATTTTGTGGAATTTCCCACCTTTATGAAGCCTTAATTATATAAACATTTATTTAAAATTTTACATAGTTATTTTTAATGAAAATTCTTTCTTTATTACATGCATATTTTTCATATTTTAAAAATTATTTACAAATTAAAAAGGGAATTTTCCTCATAAAATATTACAGTATTCTATTTAAAGTATTTTTATTTTTGAAAACATAATTTATTGAATTTTATGTTAAATATTTAATTTAATGATACCATTCATCATATTCCTTTAGATGGTTTATGATTATTTTGACTGGGAAATAATGATAAATCTGTATCTTTTACTCAATACAGATATTTTCTGATAAGACAAATTGTGTATGAATTAAACTGATTATAAGATATATGAGGAATTTTTTGGATAGGAAAGACATGGGTTGGGGAATAGTTAATTTAACCCACTTGATGAATCAATAGTTTCAGGAGAAAAATCAGTTTTCTAAACCTTATTAGTTTGTATATATTAGTTTTAAACTATCTTGTGAAAGGTCTTTCTGGTAGTGATAAAGTTGGCCAAACCGAATTAGTTTAACCTGTAGTTTTAAAACCTCTTTTGAATGGTATTGGTGGTAAAGATATTGTGTTCCTAGGGAACATGACATCTAATAATTATAAATTTCCTTCATTAATATTTCATTTATTATTATCCAAAAGTTTTCACTATTATATTATCTATGGATGCATTTAATTATATGTTTATTGATTAAATGGTAGGTGTGTTTAGTAATTTACATTTCCATGTTGAGTATGTTTAATGATTCATGATAGCTACCTATGTACTTAACTATTAATGAGAATTTTTTATCACTCTTATTTTTTTCCTTTCCACATGAATCCATAATGAGTACTATGAGTGCTATACAAGGATATGCTATAGGGAAATTATGTTATTTTAAAAAAAAAATTAGGTTTAATTTGTGTATTCAAATGTAGTATGGGAATCTTGTATGTATCTAGTTTATCAAGACTATAAAACTAATTTTTATTTCAGGATATGATTCCTTGTATTTATTCCAATGTAATAAATTCACCACCAAATCTGGGCTATGGGGGTCGGGGTCTTTACAATTGGTATTAGAGAAATTTTAGCATAAAATTGGGAACTAAATTTATAAAAACATAGATTAGGAAACATAAAAATAAGATTGATCATTGAAGATAATTCTAAGTATAGGATAACAACCTTAAGATTTGGTAACAGATAACTGAGGATAATCCTATAGACTCATATATTGAAAAAATGTGTTATGTTTTTGACATCCAATAAATAATTCTTCACGACTACAAGATTTATCACTATGATTAGTGTTGTTCACAATATGTTTATGGTTTTAGTCAATGGATGGAACTAGAAGAAACTATGTTAATGATGAATATGATATAAATTGTGTTGTTGAGAAATAAAATGGGATTATTACTGGAATAAATAATATTATGATTATTCTTAAATAGTTATCATGATATATGATTAATAATAAGTATGTTAACCAACTCTTAGACTCATAAAATAAGAGAAGTATAGATTTAACTGAGAGATCAGGTCATGGAAACCATATATAAAGATGATTCTATTTCCTATATGTTGAGAATGTGAGAAGAAACACACAACTTAATGTCTTGGGGGAATGATAATATGTTTTGGGTGAAGAAAATAAGGATATAAAGAAAGTAATTTCAAAGGAAAAATGTGAAGTTTGGAATAATGGTATCACTAAGGTATTATCTATGGTTTAATTTTTTAAATGTGGAAAATATGGGAATTATGAAAATAAATTTCCTAGGGGGAAGACTTATGAAAAAAATTAACAAGGTTATAGAAGTAATGGTTACACTACTGACGATGAAGAAATTACAAGTGACATATGAAAAGTATGAGGTATTAAGGAATAAGATGATGACAAGTAGTTAATGGATTGATAATGAAGTTGAATAGTTAATGTTCTTGTGTATCTGGATTCAGGAAATATTTTATCAATGATTCTCTAGTTATAATAATCATGTGATATATATGGATTGTACTAAAATTCTTTTTATTTAAGGATTTTAAAGCATGTGATGAATAATACCAGTAACCAGGAGAAGTGATATAGTGGAAAGATGATATTTTTCAACACACATGTTAGTGGGAGGATAATCTTAATATCTGATTAATATTGAGATAATAATAAAGAGACGTTTATGTGATAGTATTGGTGACCATGAAGGGGGTTTGCGATTTGATGGTTTATGTTATGTTTGCTATAATTATAAGATGTTTGGATTTAATGAATATATTCAGCAACTTAATATTTTTTTTAGAAGCATGTATTTTTTTATTAAGGTTTAAAGGTGATCAATGTATTCATATATTATTTATGTGACAATAAGAGATACATTATTCGGGGAAATATTGTTTTAATTTTTTTTTGGAAATTTAGTGACCTTTCTTCTAAATTTTTGGACTTTGAATTTGAAAAAATGTATTTTGAATGAGTCTTAAGGTAAATACTTATAGGATGGATTAAGTTAAACTTTGGATATTATTATTTGACATTAAAGTATGATTGGTTCTAACAATTTTGATTTTGTAAAATATTAAAAGTCCAAAGTAATGACTTATGGTTATTTTGATAAAAGTGATTCAGGAATAAAAAAATCATCTTGAATATCCATCTCCAAATGTATGGAATGATTTGGAGAAAGATCAAAGAACAACCAAAGGATTAGATCATTCTTATGACATAGAAAGAAATCAAGTAAGTTTATTTTATGGAGTTATTTATCTAGTAGTAAAATAATCACTCGAATCTAGGAAAATAATTTTGTAATAAAAATGTTATCTATTTACTTTTCTTTCTGAGAAATCAACGTTCTTTTAACAGATCATAGATTTATGGTTTTGTGATGATTAAATTTATAATGAACATGTTATTTATCACTCTACATCATAACTTGATATTAAGATATATCTTATATGTCATTATTTTCACTACCAAGTAATGTTATCCTAATATAAAGCCTAATTTTTCAGTGTCCTTCACATTTACCTTTCCCTATTATTAAGAGGATGTTTTATTAAACCTATTTACGATGTGGGTTTCCCAAAAAGAAATTTTCAAGTTCCAACCTTTGATTTTTGAAGTATAATTTCAAATTGCGAGGATGCAATTTATTAAGGGAGGGGAGAACGTAACACCCCAATATTTTATGGTATGTCTCTTTTTAAATTTAATATCTTTAATAGGTTATGTTGCACACAACACCCAGCTTAAATGAAGAATGAGATATTATTATATGATAATTATAACCTAACCATTAAATTAGATGGAATGAATAGTATTAATAACATTATGAAATTTATATATCATATATTAAATAATTGTTTTTTAAATTTATCTAATATATTTGATAGGTATAAGATAAGAACAAATCCAATTTTATGCATAAAATATATATTTTTCTCAAGGTAGCTTCGTCACCTTTTAATGGAACACTTGTTTTAAAACTAAATATTGACACATTTATATATTATATTTTAATAAATAACCATCATTTATAAAATAGTAATATAAAAATTATCTTAGGGTGGATTTTTGGTATTTTTTCTGAAAAGATTGATTTTCGAGTGAAAAGTGAAAAATACTTATTTTTATAAAACTGCCAATTTCATTATATTAAAATATATGTATTATTTTAGTTTTATATCAATATAAATTAAAAACTATTTAGTTGTAAATAATTTAATATATTTAATTTTAATCTTCATTATACATTATTTTGTTATAATTACATTATTGGGCTTAAAAATGTATTTTTCAATAAAATTGTTTTTTCATTGCATTTTATGGGATTAATTTTAAATTAAAAAAGGAAAATTCCATGTTTTGAATTTTGAAAACTGGATTTCATATTTTTATTCATAAATCCAAAATTTATTAAATATATCCCTTTTATTTTTTGCCAATATGAATAGTAACCTTTGTAATTTTCGCTACCACGGTAATAGGTAAATTGGGTAATTCGAGTTAAAAATAAAATGATAAGGATTTGAAAATGACCCTAAAACTTGTCCAAATTTTATTGTATGATTAATTTTAATCTAAAATCATTAATTTTTTGAATATTTTATCATTTATTCTATTACGAAATTATTATGAACCTTATAATATTTTATTGGAAGAAAAATCAAAGATATCACACTCATGATTTTAATAACCATTAAAATTTTACGATGGTAATATCCAGAAGGTATCATAAACTATAAATAGTATTTTAAAATATAAATGAATTATATTGAACATATTAATTTATTTTAAATTTTTAGTGAATAAATAATCACATTAAAATCTGTCACAACAGTGATGCTATTATTATTTTATTAATGGAAATATCAAATAAATGATATATTTTTTAAAAAATAAATATTATTTAATATATTTAATTTCATCCACAAATTTTATAGATCTCATTGACATGTTAGGTTTGTATTAAATGAGTTGGTTTGAATATATATTATTTTATTGAAATTTTTAAAAGTCAAAGTAATGAATAGTGTGAAAGTTGACATTAACGATATTATAAAATAAATAATATTTTTTTAAATGATATAAAATTATTAAAAATATTAAATTAATCCAAATGATTTAGATAAGGATAAAAATTCCATAAATGATCCATTTGTTAGTCATTTGACATTTTATTGTAACTATATTAACCCTCAAAGAGTAAAATCCATGTTGTCATGGTAATAGTTAAAGAGATTAAATTAGGTTTAAAACCAAACGATAAGGGTAATACTGTCAATAAAACAAGATATATTCAAACCAACTCATTTAATATATACCTGACATGTCAAGGAAATCTACAAAATTCATGGATGTCATTAATTATCTTAAATTATATTTATTCTTAAAAAATTAATATCTTAGATATTAAAATTAGATTCATTAATTAATAACTCTAGAATTTATTTGATTCATTATAATTTTACTAATTTAATTTATTTCCATCTTTATGAGTTATAGTTTTTAATTTCAACATAAATGAGTGTTGATTTTCATGGTTTTCATGACCGATTCACTTGTATACATGTTTGGAAGTTCGTGTAAAATGAGTATATTTCTATAGAATTGAGATTACATGATATTAGTGAAATTAAAGAATGTTAAATGATCTTATATATCATTTGTTTATAGTTTATGATGATGAATCATTAGATAAATCGTTAATGATAATCATTTAGATTAATTTGGATTTTTTTGATCATCACAAACTAGTTTGGTTTTATTATTTAATATTATGTATATATGTTAGTTTTAGAACATATAAAGGGTTATAACATAAATTTTACAATCTATTTAAACCATTAATTTTTTTATTACCATCCTTGAAGTCGATATAGGAAAATGATAGCACATCATCCATGATAGAGGTAAATCGACACATCAAGGATGATGTTTTCATTTTTAGAATAAAAGGTAGAGGAGAAGGGGTTTGATGATAAATTATTACATTAATATAATAAAATTACATTTTATATAAGATTCTGTGTTTATCATACTACTGGGATAAGGGGAGTTGAGGAGAGAATATGAAAAGAAAATAAATTGAAAATAAATTAAAAGAAATGAAAGAGGATTTTACCCCTTGAACTATTCTCTTTGAGAACCTCCTTATGGAAATTGGTGTTGGTATTTTTTTGAGACCAAAGAATCTTGGAAATGGGTGAGGGGATTGGTAAGAGGATCGGGAATAAATTAGACAAGCTTAAAGGCTTGGAAGGTGCGAGGAGAATAGATGGTGAGGGGTGGTATTTATAGGGGAGGACGGGGTGTTTTTGATTATTTTATTGATCTGTTTATTATTTTAGCACACGACTTTTAATTGTTTGAAACTTATAAATAAATATGTTAAAATAATTAATTATAGTTCTATATTTTGGTCTTATATCATCCATATTTCAGCTATGAATAAATAATTCATGAATTTGTTAAATACCGTAAATTTCTGTATTTCACTATTCATAAAAAATTCAACTATTTTAGAAAAATCCGAAAAATTCATCCTAACCATTTTTCAACATTTAGAATTCAAAAATGAATTGAATCTTATGATTTTTTTTATAAATACGAGAAATTAAATTTTTAATTAACATCGCCGTTTACTTTGAAAATACCGATTTTAAAATTATAACCAATTTTATAATACTTTGAAAAATTAATTAATGTCTCAAAAAATTATATTATAATTATAATAAAAAATACTAATTTTTGAATCTATTTTATGAAAATAAATTTTCTTTTTTAAATCATTATTTTTAGTATAAAATTGAAAATAAATATTTATGTTTTATAAAAATACCAACTCTTAATTAATAAATTTTAAAACATTTATTTGCTTATACCATGATATAATTACATCATATTATCATTTATAAGACAACTAAATTTTATTTATAATTTCATAGATTAGGTTACAGTTCTGTTTCCCTGGTTACTATTCCCAATGGCCACATTACTATTCCAAAGGTAATGTTACCGTTTCATTAGTTTAGGTTCCTTAACTTCTATAAATATTTACTATTTCATTCATTCATCATTTATAATGTTTTTACTGTGTTCTATATATGATTTTATGTGATTTAAAATATATGGTATAATTATAATAAGGGAGTTTCTATTGATAAAATTATGTTTTTTACAATAAAACTTGATTACTATGATGGTTTAGGGAGTGAACCCATTCCACTATGATAGTTTTGGCAATGAGTATTGACTATGAAGGAAATGATTTTATATGATTATGTGTATACCAAAATTCCATATCTTATGTTAATGTTATGCTTCTATGGATTATGTTCTTTGATTTATTCATGATTCATGTCTTAGGAACTTATAAAATTTATTCCACTACTTATGCTTTTGATCTATGATATGCATGGTATAGTTTTCAAATATTATTCTAATGTTATCATACCCTTATTCTCATGTAATGTTGATATCTCCCTTGTTTACTGAGCATATGGGAACACCCTTAATTTTGTTTTATTTCTCTAGGGTTTGAAGAAAGGTATTATGTATGATATGACTAAAAAGGGTTTTAGTTATGAATAACATAGTGGGAGATGATATAGTTCACTTTTGAACAAGTTATTTATGTATCCAAGTTTCCAAAGGCAATATACCTATACAATTATGGCATGGTTTTTTATGTTATGTAATGAATATTAATATATTAATATTTTATATATATGTATGAAAAGCATGGGTATTTACAAAATTGGAGGGTTAATTTTATAAGACTGTTATTAGATAAACTATTCTATATTGTAGTGAGTGTTAGCCTTTAATCGGACATCTTGATTAAAAAATAAGTAGAAAAAATGTAAAAGTTACGATGGAGATATGGATATAAAAATATGGATAATATTATAAATGAATGTGTTCTATATAAAATTAGAGTGTCTTCGATTTATGATAAGATCATTGAGACTATATTAAGATGGTTTGGATAAGTTATAAGAAGACTTAGGGATTCACCTATTAATAGGGTAATTCTAATAACAAATTCACTTACTAAAAGTTATAGAGGTATTCATAAAAGGATACTTAAACTAATCATTAAAGATTATATTGTTCTAGATTCAATGAAAACATAGTCTTCAATAGTTCTAAATAGAGACATTTGATCAATGTATCCGACCCCATTTAACTAGATTTAGGTATTGTTTATTTTAGTTGTTCTTCTATTAATTAATTATTGGTTGGGTTTTTATTATTTATTTTACATATCTAGATCTATATTGCTAAATTAACCAAAATTATTTTTTACTGATAAGTATTTTCTAGTATTTATCATGGATAAGTAGTATACCAATTCCTATTATTGAAGGATCTTGTTTTCTAATATTATATTTTTATTGTATTTCAACTGAGATAATTTTTTTTTCTATATATTAATTTATCGATTCCCATTATTTTTACCTATATTATGAAATTGATAAATTCTATATTTTCAATTGATATAGACATGAGACTCAATTTCAATCGATATGGACAAAAGACAGAATTTTTATTTGTAAATTATGAAATAAATGTATTAATTTCATTCCAAAAATATGTTTTTTAGCTGTATGAAAGAAATATCTATAATCCATTATATGTCAATTATTTACCCTCTTAATATAATTCATATAAATTACTAATATGGTATTTTATTCATCGATATGGAACCCACTCACTTGTATTCAGCCATTCCTAGTCTTTTTATGCCAAATAATGAAACTAAATTTTTGAAAAAATCGGAATAAATTCATTTGGTAACAATAAACTCATTAGGAACCTCAACTATTATATAAATTTAGTTTTTTTACAACATTGTTACTTTATTGGTATGACTCAGTGAGAAACATAGCAGTAAATATTTCAACATGATGAACTTCAACAAGAGAGGAAGATAAAATAATAGGAGTTTTAAAGAACACAGAATGATTAACCTCTAAAATAGGAACTGGAGTGCTACTTGAAATTAGAAAATTTGGATTTAATTTCATAAATAATGAGGCTTTCCCTTATATTTTAACACCCTGGTATTTTTATGAAATATTTCTCTTTAAATAATTTTGTTTATTTGATAGCTTGTGGTACATACAACACCAAGTTTAAACAAACCACAATATACTATTAAAACATTTTTATTTAATATGATAGTTATCACCTAGAAATTGTATATAATGTATAAATAAGACTAAATAAATTATGAAAAATTTATGTCTATATATTTATAAAATTAATTTATTGGTTATCAATTGATTTTAAATTAAAATAAAAATCATTGGAAAGAAAAAGAAATATTTTTTTTGAGCGTAATGTTTTTTTATGTTAATAAATTCAATTAACCCCAATTTATGAATTATTTTATGTAAATTTATATAATATTTACTTGATAAAATTTTTCTAACAATAAAAAAAGATTTTTCTAGAAACATGATATGAATAAATCATGTTTTATTCTTAAAAATGTATTTTTTTCTCTAAAAAGCAGTTTTTGTCACATTTTATACACTTAATTTAAAATTAATTTATTCCATTTATGGGAATGAAATTATATAAAATTTATTAAATATTTAGAATTTGTATGTTAATTTTTTTTAAATACTCCCCTTTTATTTTTGGTCAACATGAATAGTAACCATGGTAAAATGTATCACTTCAATAAAGGGTAAATCAAGTTAATCTAGATTAATAATAAGTGAAAAGTCCATAATTATTCATCCAAATTCTTATTGGATGAAATTAATTTGAAATAAAAGAGCTTAGTCTCCAAAGTAATTTCTTTAATGGACACTTGGCCATGAAAATGACTTTTATATTATTTAAATAAAATAAAGTTACAAAATCTAACTCTATTTGATTTTAATATCATTTATTTGTCCACATAGGAAAAAATTATGTTATGAATGAATATAAGTGTTTATTTTGTGATTAATAATTTTTTATTCATGATATAATTTTTTTTATTTTTTTTGTAATTATATATTGACCTTTATTTCTTATGCAACATCGATGTAGTATGTCTCCATTTAATATACAAATATAATAAATGGTATAAAAAATAATAAAATTGATATAATTTCAATGAGTTAATGTGAACTGATAATTTTATATATTTATATAATATATTATGGTGGTTTTAAATCACTAGATTATAATTTATTCTTTTTATTGATGTATATAAAGTTAAATTAAATGAATAATGTCCAAAAAGATAATAGTTATATTTTACCAAAATAAAATTTTATTAAAATATTTATAAATCATAAAAATATTTAATAAGAAAAGGTGGTTATTATATATACTATGATGTCATAAATTTATTGTTGTGTCTTAATTTTTACCTTATAAGTAAATATTACAACCCTTTAACATTGAAAATGATTTTACCGTAGTTAAAATTAAAATTGGATAACTAGTGGTTAATCAAAATGATGAGGATTAAAATTACACCAAAACATGTATAAATTATATTTTTTTATGTTATTACAAACATATCCTACCTTATATTATAATACATGAAAATTTTTAGTCATTGTTATTGAAATGAATTTATTATAATTTAAACTTTTGAAAAATTCCAAAAGTGTCCCTCACCTCAATTATAAAAGGGCACCTCATCCCACACCTCTTAAAACCACATTGAGACTTATAGATAAAACAATTCTCTTGAAGTCCCTTATAAAGTTACCTATCCACATTATATATGTTCTGGTATTCCTAAAAGATCAACCCTATAACCCATTAAAGGAGATCTAAAAGAGTTGTATCGAAGAAGAGATAATCACCTTACCCAATCACATTCTTTTAGAATCTTATTTAAATCTTATAAATCAATGTTATGTATCATAAAATAATAAATTATGGGTCTTAAATATGATTAAATTTTATTATGATTATGAAAACACCATTTTACACCCTCTTGAGCATCAAATGGGATGTGAAAGTATCGCTCGTGCATACATATGGATTACCGTCTCGATGTAGCAATATAATTAATTTTTCAACACCATATTTTATGAAGGGTCATTATGGAGATTTTAAAATTTATATATGATATTAATGATAAAATTATACTTCTTGAATAATAATATCATTCCAACCTTCTTACCATCCAATCCTTTGAGAAACGATAAAGTCGCTCGTGCATACGTGGGAACTACCATCTCCATAAAGTGATGTGATTCGTTTTTCATTTATATTTTAATTGGATGGTAATTAGGATGAATTTAATGAATATATATTATATAATAATTATATTTTAAATATTAATTAATAATTACATTTCTTTCAATCAATTCTTTGAAAAATAAACACAATGTTTATGCATACATATGACCTACCATCTCCATAACCAGTGTAATTCATTTTTCTATCTATAAATTTTATGGATGACTATATATATATATAATGAATATATATGATATTAACATGAGTATAAATATTCTCTATATAATGGAACCAAGATAAATGTATAAGTACTGGAACTTTTGAACTGATATACTCATGATAAACAAAATAGTTAACACCTAAAAATAACAATTTTAATAAGGAATTATTGAATAAAGGGGGAATTGAAATGTGTTAAATGTATCATATATGATATTATAGGTATTAAAATTACTTTTTTTATAGAATTATTATAAATATAAATTTATTATACCGGAGGTTAGAGTTCATTACAAGAAAGTAAAACTAGAGGTAGTGGTTTATTTTATAATATAATCAATATTCAAGATTTTTTATATTTAAGTATATAATAGGTAATATTTCTCTTCTATATCCATGTTTTAAAATATGTTTTAAAAAATGTTTTACCATTTTCTTATGATTTTTTAAAGCTATTTTTAACCTTGTTTAACTTTTTAAACAATGTTTGTAAAGGAATATATTTGTCATTTTCTAAATGATGTACTTTGTGACTTTAAAAAAAATTGATAGAATTATTTTTTAACTTATCTGAAATGAATTTATTTTTCCTCCTTCATGACTAATTTTTTTTAATATTCCTTTAAAAATTTACAAGGTTCTTTTATAAGAAAATTCTTCCTTTATAACTATGCATCGTTAAAAAAATTATTTTGAAACAGAAATGTTATTTTCCATAATAATTAATCCATGTGATATTTAAAAATAATTTTCCATCTAGGATGAACTTTTTTGATGTTACAAAATCGTTAATGGGGATATTATCCATGGATAACAACTTTACTATTTTTCTATATGTTTTTTTATGATGAAAAGATGAAATTTGTATCAAACCCATTTCTTTTCCATGGGTTATGTTATAATGAAATGCTAATAAAATCCATTTATTTTCATGAGTTTTGATATGATGAATGGTTTTTGATCTTGTGGAACAGATATGAATGATTTTCATTATGTGATGTGTGGGACCTATATCTCTATCTAATAAATTTGGTAAATATTGATATCTCATGAGTTATACAAGACTGGAATGGGGAGTGAACCCAGTTCCATAAGGGACTCTGTCCACTATGATAGTCTTTGGAGTGATATTTGACTACTACAATGGTTTGGGGAGTGAATCCATTACTCTATTATATATTATGTGTTTCGGGGTACAATTACATTAAACACACATGAACATACACCACACACATAGGTCAGAAAGGTAGGCCCTATCCTCCCCAAAGGATATCCCACCCATCATGTCTTATTTATTCAGTATATAGCCCAAAGAACCACTGGGCATGAATACCATTAAATGAAAAAAATTGCAATGTATTATATTTTCCATGTATTATTTTTGGATATTATATAGATTGTTTATGAGACTAGGATATGAGATAACATGCAATTCAGAGACCCGGTGTTCCCAGAATAAATGTTTGAAATATATTAAATATATTAAATATCATGTGCACATAATTTTTCTGAAATAGTAGAATAAATTCTAAATGGGTTCCCAGATCATAAATCTGGGGTACCATTGAGTTAATAATATGGGTTTTACCCTAGGTGTGACTTAACATTAGTCGACACAGATCATAATTTTTGATGTAGTGACTGATTAGTATTTAAAAAGGCTATTAGGTTATAATTCTAGGGCAAGCCGCATAACCCTAGAGATGTCGGAAGGCTATTGGAGAGTGAATTGGAGGATTATCTTAGGTAAATGATGATGAGATCATGGATTAATGATCAATACACCTCATATTTGAAGGATCTTGACAATGAACACGATGCGACATTGTTCTTCATCAGCGATCGAACCAAATCAATGAAGGGAATGTGTTTTGATTTTATTCTACCCTTTTTTTGATTCCTATGGTGAACACAGAACAATCAATTAATAGATTGATCTGTGGTTCAAATGTCTTGTGGGATTGGTATATTTATGGGGTTTTTACATGAGATTATCTTTATGATTATGATTGTTTTGAATTTTATTCTAATGAATAAATATTAAAATCAACATGAACAATGACCAAGGTTCATTCCATGATTTTTTTCTTGTGGTTTTCTCCCCCATTCATCACTCATCGTAGACATTCTTTGTTTGGGCCGCATCTCAACAAATATCGATCAATTGATCGTTTCACACCCATTTCATGGTGAAATGATCTAAAATCATAGATACATGATTGGCATGAAATGATGGTAGTGTAAAAGTGGAAGAAATAAAAAATTTGATGATGATAGATATCCGATTTCATGTTCTTCGGAAATATTTGACACACAATGAATAATGTCCCATAATATCAATTTTCAAACAAATCAAAGGGACGGAAGTTGTAATTCATTGATAGTGAGGTTCTTCAGAACATATTTCATGATTCTTTGGAAATTAGGTCACTAGATCTAAGGATGGACGAAGGAGATGGTGTACATATTCTAGATTTGGGGTTCTAGAAAATCCTATGCTACACAATGTGTAAGTCAGATCTATATTTGGTGTGGCCCCCATAAGCAGAGGCTAGGATTTCAGTGGAAGTTAGGTATCACATGATGTGTAACCCCTGTCACACAGTGTGTGGTCCCTCCTTAGATACTTTTCAAGTACTTATGAGAGTATATGGACATAGGGTGGAGTACACAGGTTACCTACACAATGTGTACTCCCCCATAAGAAACAGTCTGAAACATATACATGGGATACCCTATGTATTGGTACACGGGAATAGGTACATGAACTAACTTTGTGTACTGGCACATGGATTGAGTAAATGGGTGTGACTTGGAGTATAGGGACATGTAGTCTAACCCTTCTACATGCCATGTACTCTTATACATGGACATGACTTGATGACATAGTTCATTTACACGGGCTGGACCTGGGGTCAAGGGACACGACATGTGACACCTAGTACATTCCCTGTACTCCTTTATACATATCTTGGATATCCTGTCCTTCATATATTAGAAATTATTCACTATGGTTTATTCCCCTTATCATTTCCATAAATGTTGTTATGGAATTGCCTCATACACCCAGGACTATGATCCCTTCAGCACGAATTCTTGGATAGAGTCGTTGGAATCCATCCAAGAGGCCCATAATGAGATCCTCTATTCATCTTTGTCCCTAGGTTGAGTTATTGGTATCTACATGACCAAATATACCTGAGCGCCGATCATATACTTAGAGGGTTAATCCAGATTGAGTTGTTGTTATCACCGCATGGTCCTAGTAGTGATCCCCATATGTGTATCATATTCTTTTCAAACTATCAACATGTTTTTTGTCATGATGAGACCCAAAGAGTATAATCTCTCAGAAAAAAACATCAGTTCTATCAAATTCACGAATGTGTTCTCATTGATGAGTTCTTTGTAGAATATTTGAGCTAAAATCCTAGGGCTGGTATACTATGATTGTGACTTACCTCTATATTGGGTGTCCTTATTGAGTATAACTGGATATTATTATTATAAGTGCAATAGATATATACCCATGTAGATCTTACTTTATTTCCTTGTTATATGCTTTGTAGTTTAGGGCTATCCTTCTGAGTATTGTTATACTCACCCCTGTATGGGATTTTTCCACACACGTCATGTCTTGTGCATAAAATTGATCTTTTGATAGAGTCCTAGGCGAACCAAGACCAAATGGTGCTTAGTGAGACCAAAAAGATCGAGGAGTGTTCCTACGCCTTTCAGACAACAGTCCCAGTACCTTTAGTTTTAGGCCAAACTTTTGTTACATATCTTTGTTGTGGAATTTTATTTGGATTTTTTACTTTCTTTTACTTCCTTCCATACTCTTTTTATAGTATTTAGATGTATTCATGCACAATTGTTCATTTTTTTTACATTTCATCATTTTATAGGAATATAGAGGTATATGTGTACATTTTCTTAGGATAAGGACTCCCATGTCCGTGATATGTCTTCTCGATGATATTCGCTAGCCCCTAGCCTGTTGGAGGTGGGTGTAGGGAGTCATGGATGGGCCATACTGGGATGGGTCATGAAAAAGTTGTATTAGAGCTTGTTGGTTCTACGTTAGGACTGAGAGTCTATGAGACTAGTTTGAGGAAATAGTGTTAAGTGTTTCAAGTTTAGATTTCAGTCTAGGGAATTCAGTGTTGGTGCGGAGGCCGATGTATCCATACATTAGGACTTTGATCACCTACTTTTATACTCGGTACATGAGAACACTGGTTACAGGGAACACAATGATTCATGAATCATATAGGAATGGGTTGTGGTTTCCATGTCCTTCTTGAGTCTTCTCTCTAGATATGCTCATCAATCATGGTACATCTTGGTTGTTTTAGGATGCCTCTATGACATATTACAACTAGGATTCAGCATGATCACAATGATTATGCCCTTAGTGATGAGGAATCGATACAGAGACAAGTTCCAGAGATGTTACCTCCAGGTGGGGCAACAACCATACCACCACCTATAGAGAAGCATGTGATACTTGAAGAACCAATAAATAAGGTGTGTAGGATGAGAACACTTGATGATTTTCAGTGATATAGACCCATTAGATTCTAAGGAGATCCCTACACATAGGTAGATGAGGACTGTCTTGTGGTGGTGACCTGAGTTTTGCATCTAATCAGGACACCAACAGATCAAATGGTGGTCTTAGCTACGAGCCTTTTACATGGTTCAGAAGGGTGATGGTGGGGTTTGGTTACCTGTCTTATGATGATGTGACCCTTACATAGACAGAACTTGATCACCATTTCAGAGATCATTTCTCACCTTAAAAACTGAGGTCTATGTGTATCCATAAGCTTCTACAGCTCCGGTAGAACAACATGTCAGTATCGGAGTATTCATTGAGGTTTACCAACCACACCAGTTACTCTATGAATATCATTCACGATAAGTTATTTTTGGGGTTGGACAATTGAGATAGGTTTATATAGAGTAATTTGAGCCAATTTTATCCATTTGAGCATTCCTACCTATGCTGGGGTGCTAGAGTGATCTTTGGTGGTTGAGAGTTTCTTGGCTGAGAAAATACAGTAAGTGATTTTCAGTAGCAGGAAAGCAGGGGAAAATACCTCAGTAGTAGGGAGATGACATTAGTCTCAAGGATCTTGATTTGAGAGAAATTTTAGGAGGAGGTCCCAAGATAAAGGATCTATAGTTTAGGGATCATAGGGTTGGTCCAGTCATCCCAGAGAGAGGTGGCACTACTCATGTGATGGTAGGGGACATCTCAACCATTATTGTCCGACCCACCGTACAACTAATATAGAGACCATAGACATGCCGTAGATGTAGAGGCAACAGAAGGAGTAGGTAGGTTTGCAGGTAGGTGTATGTGTAGGAGCAGCAAGAGTTGGTAGACACTTTCATTTTTTACCACCACCACCCCTAGTTGCCACACTAGGCTAAGGGAGCTGGAGGATGGGGGCAGAGAAACCTTCAGGCAATCGAAGCTTATAACCCAAAGGCTTTGGGAATGATTCGAGGTATAATCTATGTATTTTATACCTTATCTGTAGTATTGATATATATAGGTTCTAGTCATTACTTTGTTTTCACATACCTTTTATGAGACTTAATGGTTCCGTTTGATCCTTTGGCTTAAACCTAATGCTTAGAGACTTCTACGGGAGAAGACTTAGTGGTCATGCACTTGTGCTGAAAGTGTGACCTAACTCTTGGAGGTAAGAGTTTCTATTTCAATACCTTGATAGTAACATTGAGGCCTTACAATTTCATTATTGTTATGGATTGGTTATCTATAGTTCAATATCACATTGACTATTTTATGGAAAAGGCATGGTGTGTTTGTAGTGGTAGAAATAGGTTCTCCTTTGTTAGTGAAAAAGAAACCCAAGTAGCACATGATGGACTCATGCATAAGAGGGTGCAGACAATTACTCATCAGTTGGATAGCCTAAACCTTGGTGTAGTGAATTTTAGGGGTTTTTATTTTCCTGTAGTGGTGGCAGAGTATGGGTACATATTACATAAAAATGTTCTATGTCTTACTCCCCACCGAGAGATAGACTTATGAATTTATCTACACCCAAGGATGAAACTGATATCTAGGCTAACTTATCAGATGGATCCCTCATAGCTTCATGAGCTAAGGGTTCATTTAGAGGACTTTCAAAGGAAGTTATTTTTTTGACCTAGTTTTCAGCTTGGGAAGCCCTATTTTTTTTTCAAGTAGGCAGACAACAGATTAAGGTTGTGTGTGGAATACCGGTGCTTGAACCAGTTGACCGTGAATAAAAAGTATCCACTACTGAGGATCAATTACCTCTTGGATCAATTTATAATATCATGATGTTTCTCAAAGTTTGAACTTAGGTTAGGATATCCCCAGTTGAAAGTATTGGAAGATGATATACCAAATGTGGCCTTCAGATGTTTCTATGGTCACTATGAGTACTTGGTGACGCCCTTTAGTGTGATAAAATCCCCAGCAGTGTTCATGGGACTCATGAAATAGATCTTTCATCCTGAAACCGATTCATGGTAGTCTTCATCGATTATATACTTGTGTACTCAGCATCATATGAGTATTTTCAGAGACTCTTGAGGGAAGTTCTAAACATACTCTGAGATAAATAGATTTAAAGAAATTTCTCAAAGAGCCAGTTATGGATTCAGGTAGTCCAATTTCTAGGACATGTTATCTCAGTGGATGGAGTGGAAGCGGACTAACCCAAGGTCGAGGTAGTGTTAGATTGGGATCCACTAAAGAGCTTGATAGATGTGTAGAGCTTCCTTGGTTTGAAGTTCTTTAACGAGGCATCAAAGTATTTGGCCTCATTGAAGTTATCCTTTGTGGATGGAAATGGAGAAGCTTACCTCTAGTCGATGGTTACTACCCCTCCACTCTTACAATGAGTCAAGGAGGCACAATTTGGGAATACCTACTACAAGACCCTATACGCTTAGATATCCATTGGACATGATCTTGATGGATGTTCTAAATTAGAGCATCGTGTCGTTCTTTTTAGAGGATGCATGATGATATAAGTGACATTGCAGGAGGATGTTCTGAGATATTTTCATACATCTCCTTTTGGCGGTACATTGAAGTATGGAAAAGATGTACTAGTACCTCTAACACTAGTTTTCGTGTTCAGGGATGAAAAAAGGAGTTGTGGAGTTTTTCTATTGATTCCTTATATGTCAGTAAGTAAAGGCTGATATCCATGTTCCAGTAGGTTTAGCTCAAAATATTGAGGTTCCTGAGTTGAAGTGTGATGGGATATATATGAAAATTTTGACAGATTTAACACGTATATCTAGGGGACGCGATGCTATGTGGGTGATCATAGACCAAATCACCATGTCAGACCACTTCCTAGCTATACGATAGTAGAGTTCAGTAGAGAGATTGGGATTTCTTAATGCACATGAGATAGTCCGACTCCACAGAGTTACATCGAAGATCATTTTTTATCACAATGCTTACCTCACATCCCTATTTTGAAATTTATTCTAGGAGGAATTTGGGACCGAGTTACATCCTAGTTTTGAAATGATCACTTCACATCGCTTTAGCCATAAAATAATGAACATACTGGGTGACCCATTCATGTTATAGAGGACATGCTGCGAGCTTTCATCTTGGACAATGAAAATTAATCGAAGGATCACCTACCACTGGTGGAGTTTTCATAAAAAACATCTACCATTCCACCTTCAGTAAGTCACCATTCATGTATTTGTACGGGAAGCCCAATAAGTCACCACTTTAATTGACCGGGCTAGGAGAGTCATCACTTATGGGCCTGAAGTTGGTAAGAGTTACAAAATAGAAGGTTCAAATCAACTAGGATTAGATTAAAACTACATAGAGACGTCATAGTTCTTATACTAATAGGTGGAAAATGACCTCAAAGTTCTAGGAAAGATACCATGTGTTTCTACATGTATCACCTCGACGTGGGTTCTGAAGATTTGGCCGGGGTGATAAGCTATCTATGAGGTTCATTGGCCCTTTCTAGATACTGCGTAGAGTTAGCGTGGGGGAATACTACTTAGATCTATATTCGAAATTAGACTGGGTACATGATTTCTTCTATGTGTTGTAGCTGAGGAGATACATTCATAAACAATCATACGTTATCGACTAGGGTGAGTTGTACATCAAGGATGGAGCGATCTTTTCTGAGTACCCAATGAAGATCGATATTAAAAAGGAGATGATACTTTGTGGGTGATTGATTACTTTAATGCGTGTCCAGTGGTATCATGGAAATATCCAAGAGAGTACATGGGAGTGAGTGGCTCTAATTAGTGATCAGTACCCACATCTTTTTGAGTAGCCCTTTTTTTGGATTTTCAATGATGAAAAGCCCCAAGGTGGGGAAAATGTAATGTCTCAAATTTTTTGTGAATTATTTTTGAATATTATATGGATTGGTTTTGAGACCAGGATTTGAGAAGGTGTGGGATTTCGAGGCCTAGTGTGACTAGATTAAATTTTTGAAATATAGTGAATATATTACATAGCACACACACTAGTTTTCTTAAAAAAGTGGAATAACTTCTAAATGGGTTCCCAGATCAAAAATATGAGGGAACTATTGAGTTTAGAATACGTTTTTTACCCTAAGTACAACTTAATATTAGTCGGTGTGGGTCATTTGTAGAAAAGTATCCATGGGCATGGAAATGAATAAAAAAATTGAATAAATTATTTTAATTCTAATTTTTGACACAGTTACTGGTTAATCATTAAAAAGGTCATTAAATCAAAATTATAGGGTTAGTATCATAACCTTGGAGATATTGGAAGGATGTTGGAGAGAGATTCAGGGAATTCTATCAGGCGAACAATGACAAGATCATGGATCAATGGTCAATGCACCTCGGATTCAAAGGATATCTCCAAAGAACAAAACAAAACTTCATTCTTGGTCAGAAATCTAACCAAATCAGGGTAGGAATTGTTTTTTGATTTTATTCTTCCCATTTTTTGATTCATATGACGAATGTAGACAAATTAATGAATAGACAGATCCACGGTTCACTCGTCTTGTGGGATGGGTATATTTGGAGGGTTTTGATGGAAGATTGTCTTTGTGATTCTGATTATTTTTATTTCCATTATAATAGTGAGGGATCGAGATCAACATGAACATCAATCATGGTTCTTTCCTCCAACATTTTATTATTCTTTTCTCCCCCCATTAATCGTTCATCATGGGCATTCTTTTTTTGGTCCGCGACTCAAAAAATCCCAATCAATCGATCATTGCACACCCATTTCTTGATGCAATGATATGAAATCGTAGATCTAGGATTGGAATTAAATGAAGGTGGTACAAAAGTGGAAGAAAAGATGAATCAGATGATGATGGATACCCAGTTTCATGTTATTCAGTGTTCTTCATCTCACAACGAAGAACGTCCCACAATTCTGATTCTTGAATGAATCAAAGGGTCAAAAGGTGAAGATCATTGATAGAGAGGTTTTTTAGAATCTATTTCATGATTCTCAGGAAAGGAAATCACCAGATTTAGGGTTGTATGAAGGGGAAGGTATGTGGATTCTAGATCTAGGAATCTGGAAAATCCCACGCTATATGATGTGTAAGATGGATCTATATGCCGTGTTGGGCTCCCTGAGCAGCAGCTAGGGTTTAGATGGATCTTAGGCAACACATGATGTGTGAACCCTATCACATGGAATGTGGTACCTCCTCAGATACCTGATGTGTTCTTTAAAGAGTACATAGACATGGGGTGGAGTACATGGGTTTCCTACACAGTGTATACTCCCCACATGACAAAACCTAGACCATGTACACAGGATACCCCGTGTACTGGTACACTAGCATGGGTACACGTATTGAAGTAGTGTACTAGCACATGGATTGAGTACACGAGTGAGACAAGGGGTACACGGACATGACATTTAACCATTTTACACTCCGTGTACTCTTCTACATGTATAAGACTTGATGAAATGGGCTGTTTACATGGGCTGGACCTGGGGTCAAGGGACACGATGTGTGACACCAATTACATGTCATGAACTTTTTTATACATGGATTGGATTTATTTTTCTCCATATCTAGGACAATATTCATAAGGTTTCATTCCCCTTATCCTTTCACTAAATATTGGTATAGAATAGTCTCTTACTCCTAGATCTGTGGTCCCTTCAGCCTAATGTAGAGACCCGAAGCTTGACGTACATGAACATTACATTACTTTTGTAGAATACTTAGTACATAATAAAAACAGACACAAAAGGATCGTAATAGTTTAGTGTCTTTGGAAACTCGGAATATAATCTTCTAATCATGGTGAAAGATCTTCAACATCTCCCATAAAGATCTTCCCTTTTTTTTACCTAAAACGTTTCTTTATATCCTAGGGAAAAGAAAACATAAAAGGGTGAGCTCAAATGCTCAGTAAGGGTAAACAAAAGAAATATCAATCACATCATATTCATAAGAACATAACATTTTGGAAATCTTAACCTGCAAAAGAGAGCATAATTTCATAACATGGGATAAATCATAGTAGTGAATTGAAATCCCAATAATCATAACTTAAAACATGAAAATTTGTGGCATACACACATAATCATAGAGAATCATTTCTTATTAGTCAAGACTCATTGCCAAGACTATCCTAGTGGACAAAGTCCATTTCTGAACCGAGTTCACTACTCATTTCGGTCCAGTTTCACTGAACCGGTATAACCTATCGTTCTAGCCATGTCTATCTCATGAGATATAAAATCTTCACCCAATGCATTAGAGGGAGATATAGGTCCCACCCATCTCATAATGATACTATTCTTATGTGTGCCACAAAATCATAAATCATACATCATTGCATAACCCATGTAATAAAAATGGGAATCTTAAACATCATGACATAATAAAACAATTCATATAAGATAAAGGAATTCATAAAAATATAATTCCGTCACAACATAATCAAATAAATTTAATAATAGGGATAGAAACAAAACCCCTTATTATCTTAGATGGAAAATAATTTTGATAAAACACTTGAACTCCATTCTTGAGGGAAATATCCTTTCTACTTCAAAAACACTTTTCCTTTCTTAACATGTCGTACAATTCTAAACTAAAAGAAGTTGATTAAAAATAAACTTGAAAAATTGTAAAGGAATCCTCTTGGAAATAATGTTTTAAAAATCCATTCATTCCGTATAAGTTAAAAAAAACATTCTTCGTACTTTTGTCAGAAAAGTCAAAAAGTACCTCGTACGAAAAACGAGAAAATATTCCTTTCATATCCTTTACTAAAAACTCACCAAAGGGAAAAATTGGATTTAAAAAATTGTAGGTGGATGAAAATAATTTTACATATTAAGGAAACATGGAAGTGGATGATAAAATACACCCTAGTAAATACCAATGTATAAACAATCTCGGATAAAAATGAGATTGTGATATTTCCCTTACCTTAGGTCCAATTTGCTTCGTAAGTGTCCGAACCTCCTGTATAATGATTTAAATAATGTCATTGACTTATTCCAGAATCATTATCATTATTATGATATCATATATGGTTCACTTATGACTTTATATTACCCGTTCTTTTGTAAATTCCATGTTAAAGAGCATTTTGGGTAAAATCGTCTCATTTGTCATTCGTGTTTTATCTTGTAATTATTCATATGATGACATAGATCATGATTACTTAATTACAGAATATAAAACATGATTTATATATAATATATATTCAGAATATACATATATATAATAGATCGATAAATGGAATGAAATACACCGTTCATGGAGACGGTAGGCCGTACGTACGCATGAACGCTGTTTTCGTTTCCTTATTGAGTTGAATGGAATTAAGTAGATGACATACATATATACATAAATCCAGTAGCTTTATAATGTCATATATTTCATTATTATTTCTTATATATACTTTATAATCATTCTTAAATGGTTAACATGGAGAATGAATCTCATCGCGTCGTGGAGAGGGTATTCCGTACGTAAGCACGAGCGATGATATCATTTCCATAATTATTGAATTGAATTGGAGTGGATGATACAATATATCAGAATCAATATGATGTTCTAATAACTATGTATAGTTATTATTTACACAATTATACCCATCCATGTATGGTGTTGGTGGAAAAACAGATTACACCACGGCGTGGAGACGGTATTCCGTAGGTATGCACACGCGGTGATTTTGTATTCGGTATGATGGATAGAAGGTGAAATGGGGTTGTTTCATATTTATAATAACAAATCCGTATATTATTGATACTGATGTTATTACTTTATAATGAAACAACTAAAGAAGAAGAAGTTGAAGAAGAAAGAAGCTTGAAAGAATCGGGAGAAGAAATTACCTCTTATTTGATACGCCTCTTTGAAACCTTCTCTTAGGGCACTATGATTGGTCTTTAAAGTAGACCAGAACCTATAGTATGTTTCTAGGGAAGTGGAGAAGATACATTTTCAGGGGTTGTCCGAGCTTTAAGGCTCAAATTGGTGTGAGTAGGAGAGGGAGGAGGTTCCCTTTTATAAGGGAGGAGAGGGGATCCTTTGGAAAAACTAAAAAATATTATTTTATTATATAGTCAAGTTCGGTTTTAAATAGCTCCAAATTGATTTATTTTGAAGATAAGGTAAGGATGGGTAGAAATAATCTCATCCAATAGAATTTAGACAAGTTTAGGTTCCTATTTTAACCTTATCATTTATATTTAACATTAAGTTAAATAATTTTACTTTTACCGTCTCTTCTTGTGTTCTTATACTATAAGGTTAATAAACTTACTATAAGAAGCCAAAAGAACCCCAAGTTGTTTATTATTAATATATATAACCTTATATAAGTCATTTGGCCGAACCTTATATTTTTAAGAATAAAATAACAATTAATAATATAATATTTGTTTTAAAAACTATTTTAGGTCAATTTTGACACTATTTAGTAATTGATTTTTGTGAAAATCATAACAGAATTATTAGTTCGAAAAAATAATAATTAAATCAATAATAACATGTCATAGTAACCTATAAAATTAGTTGAATTCATAAAGAGTCTTAAATTACATTTATTTGGGTATTTATAACATCAATTATGTCAATATTTCATTAATAAGATAATTACTGCATCATCTTTGTGTCATAATAAATGATAATTATTTAATCCCTAAAAATTCTAAATAAATTCCTATGATGTAGATAATTGTATTATATTTCTGGATATTATTCATGTTCAAAGTTTCATGAAGTTTATCACTAAATTAAAATTATTATACTTATAAGATTTAAGAAAGTGACATGTTGTCACATTCTTTGGTTTTAATAATAATTAAATTATTTTCAAGGACCAAAGTCCATGAAACGACTCTAATCCGACCCTTAGGTGATATGGGTCGACTTTTAGTCATCAAATAGGATTTTGAAATGTGTTAGGGTAATTTTATAATATTATATTTACCCTTAATTACCTGATTTACCTTTAACTATGGTAAATAAAATTTACCGTAGTTACTATTCATAATTTCCAAAAGTAAAAAGTAGCTTATTAACATAATTTGGATCCACTGATTCAAAATATGGAATCCATTTTTCCAAATTCAATACACAAAATTTTCAGAAATTAAATTAAAATTAATCCCGTTGTCGAAAGAAAACAGGTTTTTCTTTAAAACATTGCAAAAGATTGAATTGATTTATCCTACGAATTCAAGGTAGAATCAATGATAATGACATACATTATATTAAATGGTAAAAATATATTCTATTTATACTTTAAAACCATTCAATATTATAATTCAACAGTATAAATTATTTCGATGAAAAAAGTTGTTTTTAATTAAAATATAGCGTGTTTTTACTATTCATCAAAATATGAAAGTTACCAGAATAATATGAAAAATTTATCCAAAGTAAATTTTTATTTCATGATTCCAAAGAATAATTTTATTTTGTCAAATTGAACTTATAAACATGTCAAAAACTATATTTAAAGTGGGTGCACCCACAAAAGGCGGCAAAACTACATTTTTTGAAAAATACTTATTTTACCCGAAAAATTTATATTGTTCTTATACCATGTTTTAGAAAATATGTATGATGAATAATAATGTTATAATATTCAAAATTTAGTTAATACTATTCATAACGGCTAGTTCATAATAATAATATATCGTTGTTTAGTAAAACCCAGTATTGCGTACAACACACGCTATCAAGGAAGGTCGCGATTGCGTGTAATGCAAGCCAAGTCAGGGTTGCGTGCTGTGCAAGAATCATTCGTTGTTTTGTATAACATAATCCAACCATATTTCATTTATACATTGAATATATATATATATATATATATACTCAATGTTGTGTAGAATAACTATTATCAAAATTGTGTGTAACACAATCCAAGAATAGTGTTGCATATACTGCAAGCTAATACGGTGTTGCATATAGCGCAAGGTAATCTTGGTGTAGCATACAATACAATACCTTAATGAAATTAAAAGAATATTTTTCATAAAATCTCAGGGTGTTACATTCTACCCCCCTTAAAATGAATTTCGCCCTCGAAATTCGTCAGGGGTTATAAATGGTTTACTACTCGAAAGTTTGTTTAATAGAAACCCACATCGTAAAAAGGAAAACCGAAACATGGATTTAAAAAACTAAAGTATGAAATGTAATGGTTATCCAAATTAACTCATCACTGGGCTTCCACGTAGGAGAACATATGTGAAAATATGGATATGAAAGAAAAATCTAACCATCAAGTTCTGATGGGGAGTGGTAGAGAACATGGCTATGAAAAAACCAACAATCACAAAGCTATTGATTTGTGATGATCTAGGGTACCATCTGATTTATAGGATATAAGGGCACTAGGAAAACATTTTTGGTTTTCAAGACCATTTCCCTAAAGTTGAAGAATTTGAATTAGAATAAATACTTACTTTATTTTGGTACAATCTCACTATTGTTCATTGTAGAGACCCGAAGCTTGACGTACATGGACATTACATTACATTTGCGGAATACTTAGTACATAACAAAAACACACACTAAAGGATCGTAATAGTTTAGTGTCTTTGGAAACTCGGAACGTAATCTTCTAATCGTGGTGAAAGTTCTTCAATATCTCCCATAAAGGTCATCCCTTTTTTTTAACTAAAACCTTTCTTTATATCCTGGGGAAAAGAAAACATAAAAGGGTGAGCTCAAATGCTCAGTAAGGGTAAAAAAAAGAAATATCAATCACATCATATACATAAGAACATAGCTTTTGGAAATCTTAACCTGCAAAAGAGATCATAATTTCATAACATGGGCTAAATAATAGAAGTGAAATGTAATCCCAATAATCATAACTTAAAACATGAAACTTTGTGGCATACACACATAATCATAGAGAATCATTTCTTGTTAGTCAAGACTCATTGCCAAGACTATCTTAGTGGACAAAGTCCCTTTCTGAATCGAGTAATCCTCGTTTCAGTCCTGTTTCACTGAACCGGTATAACCTACCATTCCAGCCATGTCTATCTCATGAGATATAAAATCTTTACCCAATGCATTGGAGGGAGATATAGGTCCCACCCATCTTATAATGAATCCTTTCTTATGTGTGCCACATAATCATAAAACATACATCATCGCATAACACATATAACAAAAATGAGATTCTTGAAACATCATGACATCATAAATCAATTCATAAATGATAAAAGAATTCATAAACATAATTCCATCACAACATAGTCAAACCAATGTAAAAAATATGGATAGAAACAGAACCCTTTATTATCTTAGATGGAAAATAATTTTGACAAAACACTTGAATTGAATTCTTGAGGAAAATATCCTTTCTTCTTCAAAAACATTTTTCCTTTCATAACATGTCATACAACTTTAAAATAAAAGAAGTTGATTAAAAATAAACTTGAAAACTTGTAAAGGAAGCTTCTTTGAAGTAATGTTTTAAAAATCCATTCATGCCGTATAAGTTAAAAAAAACATTCTTCGTACTTTTGTCGGAAAAGTCAAAAAGTACCTCGTACAAAAAACGACAAAAGATTCCTTTCATACGTATTACTAAAAACTCACCGAAGGGTAAAAAAATGGATTTAAACTATTTCAAGTGGATGGAAACAATATTAAATATTGAGGGAACATGGATGTGGATGATAAAATACACCCCAGTAAATACTTACGAATAAACAATCTCGGATAAAAATGAGATTGTGATATTTCCCTTACCTTAGGTCCGACTTTCTTTGTAAGTGTCCGAACCTCCTGTATAATGATTTAAATCATGTTATTGACTTATTACAGAATCATATTCATTGTTATGATATCATATATGGTTCACTTATGACATTATATTACCCGTTCTTTTGTAAACTCCATGTTAAAGAAGCGTTTTGGGTAAAATCGTTTCATTTATCGTAGGTGTTTTGACTTGTTGTTCTTGACATCATTATTACTTATATCATGATTTACTTACTTCCAGAATATAAAATATGATTTATATATCATATATATTCAGTATATATATATATATAATAGGTAGATAAAATGAAAAACACCGTTCATGGAGACGGTAGTCCGTACGTACGCATGAACGCTGTTTTCCTTTCCTTATTGTCTTGAAATGGAAGTAAGTAGATTACATACATATGTATATATATACATAAATACAGTAGCTTTATAATGTCATATATTTCATTATTATTTCTTATATATACATTATAATCATTCTTAAATGGTTAACATGGAGAATGAATCTCATCGCGTCGTGGAGACGGTAGTCCGTACGTACGCACGAGCGATGATATCATTTCTATAAATATTGAATTGAATTGGAGTGGATTATACAATATATCAGAATCAATATGATGTTGTAATAACTATGTATAGTTATTCTTTACACCATTATACCCATCCATGTAAGGTGGTGGTGGAAAATAGATTACACCACGGCGTGGAGACGGTATTCCGTACGTACGCACGCGCGGTGATTTCTTTTTCCGTAGGATGGATAGATGGTGAAATAGGGTTGTTTCATACTTATAATAACATATTAGTATATGAGTGATACTGATGTTATTACTTCATAATGAAACAACCTAAGAAGAAGAAGTGGAAGAAGAAATAAAGATGAAAGAATTGGTAACGGTAATTACCTCTTCTTTGAAGTGCCTCTTTGAGACCTCCTATTAGGGCACTAAAATTGGTCTTTGAGGAAGACCAGAACCTCTAGGATGTTGCTAGGGAAGTGGAGAGGAGAAATTGGCAGGGGTTGGCCGAGCTTGAGTGCTCAAATTGGTGTGAGGAGGAGGGGGAGGAGGTGTCCTTTTATAGGGGAGGAGAGGGGCACCTTAGGAATATCTCAAAATATTATTTTATATTAAAGTCAAAATAGGTTTATAATGGTTCCAAAGGGTCTTATTTCGAAGATAAAGTAAGGATGGGTCGAAATCCTATCAACCAATAGATTTTAGACAAGTTTAAGATATTATTTTAACCTTATCAATTAGATTTAACTCTAAGTTAATTAATTTAACTTTTACCGTGTCTTTTTGTTTTCTTTCACTATATGGTTAATACACTTACTATAACATGCCAAACGAACCCCAAATTGTTTATTATTAATATATATATCCTTATCTAAGTCATTTGGCCGAACCTTAGATTTTTAGGAATAAAATAACAATTAATAATATAATATTGGATTTAAAAACTATTTTGCGTCAATTTTGACACTATTTGATATATGATTTTTGTGAAAGTCATAACAGAATTATATGTTCGAACCAAGTTGATTAAATCAACGCTAATATATCATAGTAACCTAGAAAATTAGTGGAATTCATAAAAAGTCTTAAATTACATTTATTTTGGTATTTATATTATCAATTATGTCAATATTTCATTAATAAGATAATTACTGCATCATTTTTGTGTCATAAATAAATTATATTATTTGATGTCTACAAATTACAAATAAAATACCATCATGTAGGAAATATTTTTATCTTTCTAATGAATATTTATAGTCGAATTTATCTTATGTATAACCCCATATTAAAAATGATTTACTTATTAAACGTTGATTTTAACTATTTTAACCCTTCTTTAAATAAATTAATAATAAATGTCCTAATCTAATCCAAGTGGGCCTAAATGGTCATATTTTATTCCTAAGTTTGTTTTTGGTCGAAATACACTTGTCCAATAGGATTAGGACATGTGTTAGGGTAATATTAATATCATATTTACCCTTAGTTACCCTATTTACTATTAACCGCGGTAAAAAAAGCAAAAAGTTACTATTCACCAAAAAATTATTTTCATCTCATTGAACCACATTTTAGTCCTTGATATTAACCGTGTCTCTCGGATTTTCGAAATTCCATTCACAGAAGCGGTAAAATTATGTTTTATGCAAAATTCAGTTTTTAACCTACCACTTAGTAGTTTCACTATTCATCAAAAATTGATGTTTTTCAGAACAATGCCAAAATTTCATCCTAAGCTATATTTCATATTCCGAATTCAAAAATGAAGTCTATTTTACCAAATTCATAACACAAAAGTTGCATTAATTAATTTTATAATTAAATCCCGCTGTTAAAACAAATAGCGTGTTTTTAAGAAACAATATCTATCAAAAGATTGACACTTGATTATGTCTGGTTTAAATGTGAAATTACAACCAATGACCAAAATTGTATTAAATTGTAAAAATATATTCTAAATATACTTTAAAACCACTCAAATTAATAATTTATCACTATTAATAATTTCGATTAAAAAAGTTGTTTTTAATTAAAATTTAGTAATTTTCACTATTAATCAGAATATGAAAGTTATCCGAAATGTACCAAAATTTCACCTTAGGCTAAATTCGATACTCCGAATCCAAAAATGAAATCCATTTTGAAAAATAAAATTTACAATATTTCAAAAGTGGTTATTACTATTCATAACGGCTAGTTTTAATAACATTTTAATAGCATATCGTTGTTTAGTGAAACTCGGTATTGCGTATTACACACGCTATCGAGGAAGGTCGCGATTGCGTGTAATGCAAGGCAAGTCAAGGATGTGTGTTGTGAAAGCTCCTTTTGGTGTAGCATACAACACAAGACATTAGTAAAATAAGAAAGAATATTTTTCATAAAATCTCGGGCTGTTACATTCTACCCCCCTTAAAATGAATTTCGCCCTCGAAATTCGTCGGGGTTATAAATGGTTTACTATTCGAAAGTTTATTTAATAGAAACCCACATCGTAAAAGGGAATATCAAAACTTGGCTTTAAAAACTAAAGTATGAAATGTAACGATTACCCAAATAAACTAATCACTGGGTTTCCACATAGGTGAAAATATGGATATGGAAGAGAAATCTAACCATCATGTTCTGATGGAGAGTGGTAGAGAACATGGCTATGGAAAAGCCAGTAATCACAAATCCATAGATTTGTGATGATATAAGGTACCATCTGATTCATCAGGTATAAGATCACTAGGACAATCATTTTTGGTTTTCAAGATCATTTCCCTAAAGTTGAAAATTTGCTTAGAATAAATACTTACTTTATTTTGGTACAATCTCACTTTTGTTCGTGCCTTGAACAATTTCTACTTCATCTCTTAAATAAATGAAGTTGAATTTGTTATTTGTGAAGTGTTAGCAGATTATGTGATAGAATGATGGGTCATTCCATCTGTCTCAAACAAAAGGTTAGAAAAAGTTATTAAATATACATAAGTCATTCTATAGTGAGATTAATCACATATGGTTCCTAAAATGGACTTATACTTCATATATCATACTGCTTAATATAATAAAACTAGTTTCTACTAAACAGGGACTTCCTGTAGGCCAGTGGTAGGCGATAAAGGCCAGTCGCACTTCGGTTGTGGGTTCGATTCCTACAGCCTTGTCCGAAGCGATGGGCTGTCGCCCGTCCTGCAGGTTGTCCCCTTTTTCTAAAACTACGTTACTATAACATCCCATCAATAATATCGAAAATCTTCTATCCTTAAACAATACTAACTTATGTCCAACATAATCCAGTCTAATCTTTAGGCTTATACATAATACTGTAGTCCACTCTCATAATATAGTGACAACGATTACCAGAGATTTAATACTGTCGTTGATCCCCACATATCATAAGATATGTCTTGTTGGTCACATTCCAAACATTCAAAGTCCTTAATCGTGTATTCTCTTGAATACCTTAGTGAAAACATGAGTGCTGTTAAAAGTTACCAAAATCCTCAAAATTCTATATACTCAAACCATGATATCACTTAGTCCTTATATCAATCATGAGCTCATGAATACTGTCAAACATTTCATTTTCCCCTTATCCCTTCATTATGCGCATATCATCTTCATTCCAAAAATATCTGAATAACCTTTCATGGATACTGGTAACATTAATCAGACAACAATGTTACAATCCTTACATGTCTCTTTATTCCATAGTACCATGAGATTACTTATACAACATTACACATGATAAACATATAATCATTCCACTACATTCTTAAACCATTGACCGAGCTTCAAAAATTCTTTCATCTCACATACCATTGGTAGTCTCTTCATCATCATCCACATAAATACTTCCCATATGACCATACTGATTCTCTTCATGAGTCTTTCCCTTAGGGCATTTGTTTGCATAATGCCCATACATTCCACATTTAAAACACTTAACCATTTTTGATGTCGTAGCAATACCATTATCCTCATCCCTGGTATTAACTGAAACTTTTCCTTTGCACTTACTGGCTTTGTGTCCTTCTTTTCCACACCCAAAGCATCTTCCAGTTCCTTTGAAACATTCTCCTTGATGCCTCTTCCCACATGATTTACATAGGGGAAATTGAACTTTCTTTCCTCTATGATCATCATGAAACTCCATCTTTCTCTTATTAGCCGAGTCAGGAAACTTACCAAATTTTACTTTATTGATCATATTATGAGATTGCTGATTCGGCATAATAATGATGTTTGGACTTCCAAATCCCATTTCATTTGGTTGCTCATAAAGAATATCATTCCATTGTCCATCATTTCCTCCATTATCGTGAATCACCTTGTTTCCAGCCATTTTCTAAAACCCAAAAAGAATAGCGTGAGAGGCAAAAATCATGCTAGGGAAAACAACATAATAAAGGGGGAGTACCTTGAACATCTAACATCTTAGGTTTAATTCTATGATCGTTAGCGTAGTTCTAGTACTATAACCTATACGTATACTTAACCTTAGGGACATCCCTAGACATACCTTAGAAATATCTCTAGGGATCTCACTAACGTTTTCGCATCCTAGTTTCCAAAGGTTGACTAAACCTTTCCTCTGATACCAACTGTAGAGACCCGAAGCTTGACGTACATGGACATTACATTACATTTGTGGAATACTTAGTACATAACAAAAACACACACTAAAGGATCGTAATAGTTTAGTGTCTTTGGAAACTCGGAACGTAATCTTCTAATCGTGGTGAAAGTTCTTCAATATCTCCCATAAAGGTCATCCCTTTTTTTTTTACCTAAAACCTTTCTTTATATCCTGGGGAAAATAAAACATAAAAGGGTGAGCTCAAATGCTCAGTAAGGGTAAAAAAAAGAAATATCAATCACATCATATACATAAGAACATAGCTTTTGGAAATCTGAACCTGCAAAAGAGATCATAATTTCATAACATGGGCTAAATCATAGAAGTGAAATGTAATCCCAATAATCATAACTTAAAACATGAAACTTTGTGGCATACACACATAATCATAGAGAATCATTTCTTGTTAGTCAAGACTCATTGCCAAGACTATCTTAGTGGACAAAGTCCCTTTCTGAATCGAGTAATCCTCGTTTCAGTCCTGTTTCACTGAACCGGTATAACCTACCATTCCAGCCATGTCTATCTCATGAGATATAAAATCTTTACCCAATGCATTGGAGGGAGATATAGGTCCCACCCATCTTATAATGAATCCTTTCTTATGTGTGCCACATAATCATAAAACATACATCATCGCATAACACATATAACAAAAATGGGATTCTTGAAACATCATGACATCATAAATCAATTCATAAATGATAAAGGAATTCATAAACATAATTCCATCACAACATAGTCAAACCAATGTAAACAATATGGATAGAAACAGAACCCTTTATTATCTTAGATGGAAAATAATTTTGACAAAACACTTGAATTGAATTCTTGAGGAAAATATCCTTTCTTCTTCAAAAACATTTTTCCTTTCATAACATGTCATACAACTTTAAAATAAAATAAGTTGATTAAAAATAAACTTGAAAACTTGTAAAGGAAGATTCTTTGAAGTAATGTTTTAAAAATCCATTCATGCCGTATAAGTTAAAAAAAACATTCTTCGTACTTTTGTCGGAAAAGTCAAAAAGTACCTCGTACAAAAAACGACAAAAGATTCCTTTCATACGTATTACTAAAAACTCACCGAAGGGTAAAAAAAATGGATTTAAACTATTTCAAGTGGATGGAAACAATATTACATATTGAGGGAACATGGATGTGGATGATAAAATACACCCCAGTAAATACTTACGAATAAACAATCTCGGATAAAAATGAGATTGTGATATTTCCCTTACCTTAGGTCCGACTTGCTTTGTAAGTGTCCGAACCTCCTGTATAATGATTTAAATCATGTTATTGACTTATTACAGAATCATATTCATTGTTATGATATCATATATGGTTCACTTATGACATTATATTACCCGTTCTTTTGTAAACTCCATGTTAAAGAAGCGTTTTGGGTAAAATCGTTTCATTTATCGTAGGTGTTTTGACTTGTTGTTCTTGACATCATTATTACTTATATCATGATTTACTTACTTCCAGAATATAAAATATGATTTAAATATCATATATATTCAGTATATATATATATAATAGGTATATAAAATTAAAAACACCGTTCATGGAGACGGTAGTCCGTACGTACGCATGAACGCTGTTTTCCTTTCCTTATTGTCTTGAAATGGAAGTAAGTAGATTACATACATATGTATATATATACATAAATCCAGTAGCTTTATAATGTCATATATTTCATTATTATTTCTTATATATACATTATAATCATTCTTAAATGGTTAACATGGAGAATGAATCTCATCGCGTCGTGGAGACGGTAGTCCGTACGTACGCACGAGCGATGATATCATTTCTATAAATATTGAATTGAATTGGAGTGGATTATACAATATATCTGAATCAATATGATGTTGTAATAACTATGTATAGTTATTCTTTACACCATTATACCCATCCATGTAAGGTGGTGGTGGAAAATAGATTACACCACGGCGTGGAGACGGTATTCCGTACGTACGCACGCGCGGTGATTTCTTTTTCCGTAGGATGGATAGATGGTGAAATAGGGTTGTTTCATACTTATAATAACATATTAGTATATGAGTGATACTGATGTTATTACTTCATAATGAAACAACCTAAGAAGAAGAAGTGGAAGAAGAAATAAAGATGAAAGAATTGGTAACGGTAATTACCTCTTCTTTGAAGTGCCTCTTTGAGACCTCCTCTTAGGGCACTAAAATTGGTCTTTGAGGAATACCAGAACCTCTAGGATGTTTCTAGGGAAGTGGAGAGGAGAAATTGGCAGGGGTTGGCCGAGCTTGAGTGCTCAAATTGGTGTGAGGAGGAGGGGGAGGAGGTGTCCTTTTATAGGGGAGGAGAGGGGCACCTTAGGAATATCTCAAAATATTATTTTATATTAAAGTCAAAATCGGTTTATAATGGTTCCAAAGGGTCTTATTTCGAAGCTAAAGTAAGGATGGGTCGAAATCCTATCAACCAATAGAATTTAGACAAGTTTAAGATATTATTTTAACCTTATCAATTAGATTTAACTCTAAGTTAATTAATTTAACTTTTACCGTGTCTTTTTGTTTTCTTTCACTATATGGTTGATAAACTTACTATAACATGCCAAAAGAACCCCAAATTGTTTATTATTAATATATATATCCTTATCTAAGTCATTTGGCCGAACCTTAGATTTTTAAGAATAAAATAACAATTAATAATATAATATTTGATTTAAAAACTATTTTGCGTCAATTTTGACACTATTTGATATATGATTTCTGTGAAAGTCATAACAGAATTATATGTTCGAACCAAGTTTATTAAATCAACACTAATATATCATAGTAACCTAGAAAATTAGTGGAATTCATAAAAAGTCTTAAATTACATTTATTTTGGTATTTATATTATCAATTATGTCAATATTTCATTAATAAGATAATTACTGCATCATTTTTGTGTCATAAATAAATTATATTATTTGATGTCTAAAAATTACAAATAAAATACCATCATGTAGGAAATCTTTTTAGCTTTCTAATGAATATTTATAGTCGAATTTATCTTATGTATAACCCCATATTAAAAATGATTTACTTATTAAACTTTGATTTTAACTATTTTAACCCTTCTTTAAATAAATTAATAATAAATGTCCTAATCTAATCCAAGTGGGCCTAAATGGTCATATTTTATTCCTAAGTTTGTTTTTGGTCGAAATACACTTGTCCAATAGGATTAGGACATGTGTTAGGGTAATATTAATATCATATTTACCCTTAGTTACCCTATTTACTATTAACCGCGGTAAAAAAAGTAAAAAGTTACTATTCACCAAAAAATTATTTTCATCTCATTGAACGACATTTTAGTCCTTGATATTAACCGTGTCTCTCGGATTTTCAAAATTCCATTCACAGAAGCGGTAAAATTATGTTTTATGCAAAATTCAGTTTTTAACCTACCACTTAGTAGTTTCACTATTCATCAAAAATTGATGTTTTTCAGAACAATGCCAAAATTTCATCCTAAGCTATATTTCATATTCCGAATTCAAAAATGAAGTCTATTTTACCAAATTCATAACAAAAAAGTTGCATTAATTAATTTTATAATTAAATCCCGCTGTTAAAACAAATAGCGTGTTTTTAAGAAACAATATCTATCAAAAGATTGACACTTGATTATGTCTGGTTTAAATGTGAAATTACAACCAATGACCAAAATTGTATTAAATTGTAAAAATATATTCTAAATATTCTTTAAAACCACTCAAATTAATAATTTATCACTATTAATAATTTCGATTAAAAAAGTTGTTTTTAATTAAAATTTAGTAATTTTCACTATTCATCAGAATATGAAAGTTATCCGAAATGTACCAAAATTTCACCTTAGGCTAAATTCGATACTCCGAATCCAAAAATGAAATCCATTTTGAAAAATAAAATTTACAAAATTTCAAAAAGTGGTTATTACTATTCATAACGGCTAGTTTTAATAACATTTTAATAGCATATCGTTGTTTAGTGAAACTCGGTATTGCGTATTACACACGCTATCGAGGAAGGTCGCGATTGCGTGTAATGCAAGGCAAGTCAAGGATGTGTGTTGTGCAAGCTCCTTTTGGTGTAGCGTACAACACAAGACATTAGTAAAATAAGAAAGAATATTTTTCATAAAATCTCGGGCTGTTACATTCATGCCTTGAACAATTTCCACCTCATCTCTTAAAGAAATGACGTTGAATATGTTATTCGTGAAGTGTTAGCAGATCATGTGATAGAATGATAGGTCATTCCATCTATATCAAACAAAAGGTTAGCAAAAGTTATTAAATATACATAAGTTGATCTATAGTGAGATTAATCATATATGGTTCCTAAAATAGACTTATACTTCATATATCATACTACTTAATATAATAAAACTAGTTTCTACTAAAAATGGACTTCCTGTAGGCCAGTGGTAGGCGATAAAGGCCAGTTGCACTTTGGTTGTGGGTTCGATTCCCACAGCCTTATCCGATGCGATGGGCTGTCGCCCGTCCTGCAGGTTGTCCTTTTTCTAAAGCTATATTACTATAAAATCCCATCAACAATATCGAAAAAAGTTTTATCCTTAAACAATACTAACTTATGTCCAACATAATCCATTCCAATCTTTAGGATTATCTAAAATACTTCGGTCCAAGCTCATAGTATAAAGAAAATGATCACGTGAATGCCATCATTTATCCCCCATATATCATAAGATATATCTTGTTGGTCAAATTACAAACATGTGAATACCTTAATCATGTATTCTCTTGAAGAATTAATACCCATTGAACCTTAGTGAAAACATGAATGTAGTTAAAAGTTAACACTTTCCACATACCAAAATACTCAAAATTCTATATACTCAAACCATGATATCACTTGGTCCTTATATCAATCATGATCTCATGAATACTATCAAACATATTAGATTATCTTTATCCCTTCATTATGTGCATATCATTTTCTTTCTAAACATATTTCAATCACTTTTCATGGTTACCGATGCCATAAAATCATTGAAAACCACAATAAAACAATTCATAAATATTCCAATATTCCACGATACTATATACAACATTATTCTAGAATCCCATTACATAAACACTTAATCATTCCACCACATCGTTTTCATATTCAACATCGCCAATGGTGATCGCATGTGACTTCCCTTTGTCCATTGCCTCAAGTGGTTGCTCATGTCGATCATCACTAACCCTTGGATTAGGGAATTTGTTAGCATAATGCCCCATTTTCTTGCACTTGAAGCATTGAAGTGTAGTAGGTTCATTCTGTGTATCCCTTACTTTGCTTGCATCATTAGGCATATTCTTCCCATCATTGCAGCATTCAAATGCCCGATGACCTTCCTTTCCACATTTGAAACATTTACTTGTCCCTTTAAGACAATCTCCACCATGCTTCTTTCCACACTTTGAGCATAAGGAAACATTCATCTTCTTTTCACCATTATTCTGAGATTTCTCCTTGAACTCCATCTTTCGTTTCTTATCAAAACTATGAGATGGATAAGTAACACCAACTTCCATTTCTACCTTGATAGCACAACACACAATTTCTTCATAGCTACTGAAGTCTCTTATATCTAATGCCCTTCGTAGATTTGGTTTTAATCCACTGAATAATCAATCAACTTTACTTTCAGGTTGGATGATAAATCCAGATGCATACCTTGCAAGCCTTGTAAAATTCGCTTTGTATATACCAACAGATTCATCATCCTTTTTCTCTAGTTCAAGAAACTCCTTCTCCATCTTTGTTCGAAGAATACGAGGGAAGTACTTATTGAAAAATAAGTTCTTCAACTCGTCCCATTCCATGGACTCAATTTCATCTCTTTGCCTCATATTCTTGATAAGATTCCACCATTGATCAGCTTCACCTTCCAAATGATATAATGATAAGATGACTTTATCATGTTCAGAAAATTGAATAACTGAAAATATCTTTTCAGTGGTACTGATCCATTGTTCAGGAACAAGTGGATCAGAAGACCCACTGAAAGAAGGTGGACGTTGCCTCATGAAGGACTCAATAGAATGTTGTTCCCTTATCTGCTCATTTGGATATCCAGAATGATTCATAGCTTGTGTAAGTATAGCAATAAGATTTTTAACTCCATCTCCCATAACATTTGTTTGTTCAGGAGGACAATCATTGCATTGTCCATTACATTGATCAACACGGTTCCTTCGGGTTCTATCCATCGTCTAAAACCCAAAAAGAATAGTGTGAGAGGCAAAAATTACGCTAGGGAAAACAATATAATAAAGTGGGAGTACCTTCAATATCTAACATCTTAGATTACCATAATTCTAGTACTATAACCTATACTTATACTTAACCTTAGGGACATCCCTATACATACCTTAGAAATATCTATAGGGATTCAATAAAGTTATCGCATCCTTGTTTCCAAAGGTTGACTAAACCTTTCCTCTGATACCAACTGTAGAGACCCGAAGCTTGACGTACATGAACATTACATTACTTTTGCGGAATACTTAGTACATAACAAAAACAGACACACAAGGATCATAATAGTTTAGTGTCTTTGGAAACTCGGAATATAATCTTCTAATCGTGGTGAGAGATCTACAACATCTCCCATAAAGATCTTCCCTTTTTTTACCTAAAACCTTTCTTTATATCCTGGGGAAAAGAAAACATAAAAGGGTGAGCTCAAATGCTCAGTAAGGGTAAACAAAATAAATATCAATCACATCATATTCATAAGAACATAACATTTTGAAAATCTTAACCTGCAAAAGAGAGCATAATTTCATAACATGGGATAAATCATAGTAGTGAATTGAAATCCCAATAATCATAACTTAAAACATGAAACTTTGTGGCATACACACATAATCATAGAGAATCATTTCTTATTAGTCAAGACTCATTTCCAAGACTATCCTAGTGGACAAAGTCCATTTCTGAACCGAGTTCACTACTCATTTCAGTCCTGTTTCACTGAACCGGTATAACCTACCGTTCCATCCATGTCTATCTCATGAGATATAAAATCATTACCCAATTTATTGGAGGGAGATATAGGTCCCACCCATATCATAATGATACCATTATTATGTGTGCCACAAAATTATAAATCATACATCATTGCATAACCCATGTAATAAAAATGGGAATCTTAAACATCATGACATCATAAAACAATTATTATAAGATAAAGTAATTCATAAAAATATAATTCCATCAAAAAATAATCAAATAAATGTAATAATAGGGATATAAATAGAACCCTTTATTATCTTAGATGGAAAATAATTTTGATAAAACACTTGAACTCCATTCTTGAGGAAAATATCCTTTCTGCTTCAAAAACACTTTTCCTTTCTTAACATGTCGTACAATTCTAAACTAAAATAAGTTGATTAAAAATAAACTTGAAAACTTGTAAATTAAGCTTCTTGGAAATAATGTTTTAAAAATCTATTCATGCCGTATAAGTTAAAAAAAACATTCTTCGTACTTTTGTCGGAAAAGTCAAAAAGTACCTCATACGAAAAATGACAAAAGATTCCTTTCATATCCTATACTAAAAACTCACCAAAGGGTAAAATTGGATTTAAAAAATTGTAGGTGGATGGAAATAATATTACATATTTAGGAAACATGGAAGTGGATGATAAAATACACCCCAGTAAATACCAAAGTATAAACAATCTCGGATAAAAATGAGATTGTGATATTTCCCTTACCTTATGTCCGATTTACTTCATAAGTGTCCGAATCTCCTGTATAATGATTTAAATAATGTCATTGACTTATTCCAAAATCATAATCATTGTTATGATATCATATATGGTTCAATTATGACTTATATTACCCGTTTTTGTAAATTCCATGTTAAAGAGCGTTTTGGGTAAAATCATCTCATTTGTCGTTCGTGTTTTAACATGTAATTATTCATATGATTACATAGATCATGATTACTTAATTCCAGAATATAAAACATGATTTATATATAATATATATTCATAATATACATATATATAATAGATCGATAAATGGAAAGAAATACACCGTTCATGGAGACGGTAGGCCGTACGTACGCATGAATGCTGTTTTTGTTTCCTTATTGAGTTGAATTGAATTAAGTAGATGACATACATATATACATAAATCCAGTAGCTTTATAATTTCATATATTTCATTATTATTTCTTATATATACTTTATAATCATTCTTAAATGGTTAACATGGAGAATGAATCTCATCGCATCATGGAGACGGTATTCCATACGTACACACGAGCGATGCTATCATTTCCATAATTATTGAATTGAATTGGAGTGGATGATACAATATATCAGAATCAGTATGATGTTAGAATAACTATGTATAGTTATTATTTACACCATTATACCCATCCATGTAAGGTGTTTTTTGGAAAAACAGATTACACCACGGCGTGGAGACGGTATTCCGTTCGCACGCACGCACGGTGATTTTGTTTTCCGTAGGATGGATAGAAGGTGAAATGAGGTTGTTTCATATTTATAATAACAAAAAAATATATTACTGATACTGATGTTATTACTTTATAATGAAAAAACTAAAGAAGAAGAAGTTGAAGAAGAAAGAATCTTGAAAGAATCGGGAGAAGAAATTACCTCTTCTTCGATACGCCTCTTTGAAAACTTTCTCTTAGGGAACTAAGATTGGTATTTAAAGAAGACCAGAACCTATAGGATGTTTCTAGGGAAGTGGAGAAGATAATTTTTCAGGGTTGACCGATCTTTAAGGCTCAAATTGGTGTGAGGAGGAGAGGGAGGAGGTGCCCTTTTATAAATGAGGAGAAGGGCTCCTTTGGAAAAACTAAAAAAATATTATTTTATTATAAAGTCAATTTCGGTTTTAAATAGCTCCAAATTGATTTATTTAGATACTAAGGTGGGTATGGGTCGAAATACTCTCATCAAATAGAACTTCGACAAGTTTAGGTTCCTATTTTAACCTTATCATTTAGATTTAACATTAAGTAAAATAATTTTACTTTTACCATGTCTTCTTGTGTTCTTATACTATAAGGTTAATAAACTTACTATAAGAAGCCAAAAGAACCCCAAGATGTTTATTATTAATATATATAACATTATCTAAGTCATTTTACCGAACCTTATATTTTTAGGAATAAAATAACAATTCATAATATAATATTTGTTTTAAAAACTATTTTATGTCAATTTTGACAAAATTTAGTAATTGATTTTTGTGAAAATCATAAAAGAATGATTAGTTCGAAAAAAATTAATTATAATCAATAATAACATGTCATATTAACCTATAAAATTAGTTAAATTCATAAAGAGTCTTAAATTACATTTATTTGGGTATTTATAACATCAATTATGTCAATATTTCATTAAGAAGATAATTACTGCATCATTTTGTATCATAATAAATGATAATTATTTAATCCATAAAAATTCTAAATAAATTACTATGATGTATATAATTGTATTATATTTCTAGAGATTATTCATTTTCTAAGTTTCATGAAGTTTATCACTAAATTAAAATTATTATACTTATAAGATTTAAGAAAGTGACATGTTGTCACATTCTTTGTTTTTAATAATAATTAAATTATTTTCATATACCAAAGTCCGTTAAATGAATATAATCCAAACCTTAGGTGATATGGGTCTAAGTTTAGTCATCCAATAGGATTTTTACATCTTTTAGGGTAATTTTATAATATTATATCTACCCTTAATTACCTAATTTTCCTTTAACTGTGGGAAATAAAATTTACAGTAGTTACTATTCATAATTCCCAAAAGTAAAAAGTAGATCATTAACATAATTTGGATCCACTGATTCCAAATATGAAATCCATTTTTCCAAACTCAATACACAAAAGTTGCAGAAATTAAATTAAAATTAATCCCATTGTCGAAAGAAAACGGATTTTTCTTTAAAACATTGCAAAAGATTGAATTGATTTATCCTACGAATTCAAGGTAGAATCAATGCTAATGACATACATTATATTAAATAGTAAAAAATATATTATATTTATACTTTAAAACCATTAAATATTATAATTTAACCATATAAATTATTCCGATGAAAAAAGTTGTTTTTAATTAAAATATAGCGTGTTTTTACTATTCATCAAAATATGAAAGTTACCAGAATAATATGAAAAATTTATCCAAAGTAAATTTTTATTTCATGATTCCAAAGAAGAATTTTATTTTGTCAAATTGAACTTATAAACATGTCACAAACTAGATTTAAAGTGGGTGCGCCATCAAAAGGCGGCAAAACTGCATTTTTTGAAAAATACTTATTTTACCCGAAAAATTTATTTTGTTCCTATACCATGTACTAGAAAATGTGTAAGATGAATAATAATGTTATAAGATTCAAAATTTAGTTAATACTATTCATAACGGCTAGTTCATAATAATAATATATCGTTGTTTAGTAAAACCCGGTATTACGTACAACACACGCTATCGAGGAAGGTTGCAATTGCGTGTAATGCAAGCCAAGTCAGGGTTGCGTGCTGTGCAAGAATCCTTCGTTGTTTCGTATAAAATAATCCAACCATATTTCGTTTATACATTGAATATATATATATATATACGCAATGTTGCGTAGAATAACTATTATCAAAATTGTGTGTAACACGATCCAAGAATAGTGTTGCGTATACTGCAAGCTAATACAGTGTTGCATATAGCGCAAGGTAATCTTGGTGTAGTATACAACACAAGACATTAATGAAATTAAAAGAATATTTTTCATAAAATCTCGGGGTGTTACACCTAACTTCTTGGATAGAGTCATTGGAATCCCTCTAAGAGGCACGAGGTGAGATCCTCTATTCATATTCGTGCCCTAGGTGGGGTTCTTGGTATGGAAATAACCGAAACTACCATGGTTCCAATCCTATACTTATCGGGTTAATACATATTGAGTTATTTTTATCACACCATGGCCCTGTCAGTGATCCTTACACTTGTATCATATTCTCTCTAGACTATCAACATGTTCTTTCACATGATGAGGCCCAAAGAGCATTATCTCTCTAATGGAAATCATCAAGGAAATTAGACTCCGGAGTGTGTTCTCTCAGATGAGTGCTTTGTGGAATCTGTGAGCTAGAATCCTAGGGTTAGTAAACTATGGTTATGAATTACCTCTAGAGTGTGTGTCCTTGTTTAGTATATCTAGATATTCCTGTTATATGTGCTGTAGACATATAATAGTGTAGAGCCAACTATATTTCCTTGTAATATACACTATGGTTTTAGGGTGTCTTATTGAGTATTGTTATACTCAAACTTGCATTGGATTTTACCACATGTTTTGTGTCTTATTCAGATGATCGACCTTTTGATAGAGTCCTAGGTCGACCAAGACCAGATGGTTCTCAGTGAGACTGGAAAGAAAAATGAGTGTTCCTCTGACTGTAGGAAAACAATCCCAGTACCTTAAATTTCAGGTAGGACTTGTGTTATAGACCTTTGTGGTGCACTTTTATATGACCATATTTACTTTCTATTTCTTCATTTCATACTCTAGTTATGGGATTTAGATGTATGCATGCATGGGTTTTCAATTGATTTTATATTTCAGCATTATATAGTCCTAGAGATGTTTGCATGTGTATATTTTCTTAGGATAAGGCCTCCCATGTCAGTGACATGCCTTCTCGGTGCTGGTCTCCAGCCCTTGAGATATTGGAGGTGGGCATGTGGAGTCACGAAACGGGCTCCACGAGGAAAATTCATGAAAAAAGGCCTTTTAAATGGCCCAAAGGCCTAGTGTAATTTGCATGCCTACATCAATAGGCCTGCATTTCCATGCCTGTTTCATTCCTACATCACCACCTACCTATTTCATGTTTCATGCTTGCATCACTACATACCCGTGCGATCATCTACTACATTACTGAAACAGTACGTGAATAAATTTTCTCCCACCTAGATTTGAACTCGAGTCTGATACAAGATTATGTGGAGCCTTTACCACTCATGTAAGCCCCCAACCACTACCCTCCCACTATGATAACCTTAAGAATGTGCCTTTACTACTTAGTAAATGATTTTATAATATTTTTAATGCCATAATTCTCTGTATTATTCCTATATTATGATATCATGGTTTATGTTATTTGATTAGTTTATGATTCATGTCTTATGAACTTACACGATTTATGATGTGAATTAATATTATGCTCTTCGATAAGTAATTTGTGGTTTTTAAATTTTAAGCTCATGTTCTTATACCCTTATGACCATGTTATTATTATGTTATTGATATGTCCCTTGTTTACTCATACTGAGTACCTGGCATCATATTTTTTATGTTTCCTTTCCCCAGTTTATAAAGAAAGGTATTAAGTATGATATGTCTAAGAAGGTTTCATTTTATGAATAAATTAGTGGGATAATATGTAGATATTTTATTAACCAGTTGTTTATGTTTCCAAGTTTCCCAAAGATACTTGACCTAAATGATTATGACGTGTATCAAAATATTATGTTATGAATATTAATTTATTATGTCTTAAAATTTGTGTTTGAAAAGTAGGGGTCACCATAGTTGGCATCAGAGGAAGGTTTTTTTAACATTGAGAAAAAAGGATGAAAAAAACTTAGTAATAATACTAGGGATAATTATAATTATTGGATAAAATGATAAAGTATTTCTAATGATCATGAATGAATTAGGATAAAACTATGATTTCATAGAAGAATGTTTCATGACTTAGACATCCGATAAATTATTTTTCATGATTATATGATTTATTTCCATGACTGTTGTTGATCATACTATGATTTTTGGTTTTAGTAAATGATTGGAACCTAAAGGAATCATGTTAATGATGAATTTGATTTAAAATTAAATGACTTTACTCATGAGAAAACAAATTTATGGGAGTTGTAATGAAATTTTTTATTTCTATGATCACAAAAATATCTCAAAATATAAATCACATCGAGCTTCCAAAAGATAAAATTAGGGAACAATGTTCTTTTGAGTCCTTGATGAGGTAATGACCAACTTCTTTTTGTGGGTCTATTGATCCAATAGTCTCTAAGAAATGTATTAGTACCACTGAAAAGATATTTTTTATCCTCTAGTGTTCAGAGCATGAAAAAGTAATTTTGGATATTTATAATTTGTAAGGATAATAAGATTAGTTGTGTACTCTTATCAATAACATGAGAGAATAAGATGAAATTGAATCTATGGAGTATAAAGAATTGAAAATATTATTTTCCAATAAATAATTTTCTTATATTCTTCACATAAAAATGGAGAAATAATTCCTTGAGTTATAGCATAAGGATGTTTAATTTTTTGGTACTTATGAATCTGTTTGTAATTTTCAGTGTATTACAAAATAAAAAAATTATGATGATGATGAAAGGAAATTACCCAAAATTAATTTAATATCTATGAATAAATAGTTTTATATGCTATCAAGGTAGAGACGGAGATTGATTTTACCCATAAATCTCACGGTTTTGATAATAAATGATAAATGGAATTCAAAGGAAATTCAATAAACTAGGGAGATAAGAAGATCATATTTTATTTATGCTCAAAATGTGGAAGGAAACATGAGAGAAATTATCTTAAGGGAACTGGTAAATGTTTCATGTGTGTAAAGAAATTCCATTGGTCAATTGAATATCGAATTAGTGGGATGAAGTTAGATAATGATGATCATAGAGATAAATCTCTTTTGAATATACCACTCACACTCTAATGTTTTAAAGGTAATGAGTATGGGAAATATTATAACCAGTTCCCAAATATAATGGTTAATAATTATGATCAATGTCAAAAACCTCTTAAGCCTATAGACAAAGATAAATTTCATGCAATCAATATTTATAATGAGGGGTACAATAACAACATGGTGAAAGGCACACTTACCATCAACTATAGAACTACTAATGTATTATTTGATTCTAGATCTACCCACTATTTTATATTTAAATACTTTTACAAGAGAATCATAGTAGAAAATCAAAAATTACATGTTTAATTAGTAGTAAAACCCCTAAAGTTGTGATGATCACATCTTAATTCTATGATTCTTCTTCAATTGAAGTTTGTGGGAATGATTTTACTACAAATATTTTCATTTTTCCTCTAGTTGAATTCGATGTTATTCTGGGAATAAATTTGGTTTCATTACATAAATATCACATCAATTGTCAAGGAAGGAAAGTTACGCTTGATATTCGAAACCAAAATATGATGCCCTATCAGTGCGATGATAAAAATGAACTTTCAATGGAAATTACATCCATTGTATGGGTCATGATTCCTATATGAAATGGGAATTTATCTCAGATGGTTGGGGAGAAACTCAACATTGAATATATGATATTTTTTTTAGGAGTTTATTGATTTTTTACATAATATTTTCCATGTCTTCCATGGAATAAGTGAAGTTGGGTTTTTGATAGAAGTCATACCTAGTGATACACTTAATTCCATGACTCTTTATAGAATTTCCTTGATTAAGTTACAATAATTGAAGAATTAAATCCAAGAGAATATTGAAAAGGGATCTATTCATCCAAGTGCATCTCCTTGGGGTGCATCTATTCTGTTGGTTAAAATGAAATATGGATCAATGAGGCTCTGTATTGATTATCGAGAACTTAACATGTCCACCATCAAGAACAAGTATTATCTACCCTCTATTGATGAATTGTTTGATCAACTACACAAAGATAAATACTTTTTCTAAGACTGATCTTCATTTTGGATATCATCATTTGAGAGTCAAGAAAGAGGATATACCCAAGACAAAATTCCATAAAAGGTATGGATATAATGAATTTATAGTGACACCATTTGGTCTTACTAATTCCCCCACTATCTTCACAGATTTAATGAATAGACTCTTTAGATATTACATTGATCATTTTTTTGTAGTCTTGATATATAATATAATTATTTTTTAAAAGATAAAGGAATATCATAAATATCATTCAATAATTGTGTTGAAGACCCTAAGGATGGAGAAGATTTATGAAAAATTTACCATGTGTGAATTTTGGATACATAAAGTTTCATTCTTGGGTTATATAATCTCAAGTTATGGTATATCAGTAGAACCTTCAAAGGAAAAAGTTATTAAACATTGTCCCAAACAAACCACTATGACTGAGAATCATTATTTTATTTGTTTGTATGGATATTATCAATGATTTATAGATAATATTTCACGAATATCAAATCCACTCACCAAGTTAACTTAAAAGGGTGCCAAGTTTCTCTCGATATATGAATACAAGGAATTTTATAAGGAACTAAAGATAAGGATGGTTAGGGAACCTATTATTACAATACCCTATAGTGTAGAAGGGTTTTTATTCTATAGTGATTCATAAAATAAGAGACTTGGATGTGTCCTCATGTTTAATTATCTGGATATAGATTTTTCCTCACGGAAATTTAAGGTCTATGGGAAAAATTACCCAACTCATGATTTTGAGTTAGCTATGGTAATATTTTCATTAAATATAGGGAAACATTATCACTATGGAGAAAATTGTGGAATATATATTTATGAAAAAAGTTTAAAGTTTGTATTTACTCAAAAAGATCTGATCATGCACCAAATTAGATGGTTGTCGCTGATTAAGGATTATGACTTCTCAATACGTTACCACCCTTGGAAATATAATAAGGTGTAAAATTCTCTGATTCAAAAGGATCATGCTAGTATATCTATGAAGAGGATGAAAAAGGATTTGATATTTCTAAACATTCAATTTATGGTACTTGGAATATTAAATTAAGGGGATAAATCATATTTTTATCAAATGAGTACTAAACCATATATCCATGTAAACATTAAATTGTTATAGGAAGAAGATGTAAAACTAAAAGGTGAAAAATATTCCTAAGTTTAACCTTGATTATGAAAGAATAATAAGGTTTAGTAAATGTGTATTTGTCCCTTCAGTACCATATTTGAAGGAGTTGATGGGTAAAGATCATAATTCTTCATTATTTATTCATACTGGATGTATGAAGTTGTATAAAGATTTGAAAGAGTATTTATAGTGGGTAGGAATGAAGATAGATATTGTGGATTATGTTTCATGGTGTTTGGTATTTGAAAAAGTTAATGTTAGAGATAAAAGTATAAGGTTATGTTATAGCCATTGTGCATACCATAATGGAAATGGAAAAACACCACCATAGATTTTGTAATTGGAATCCCCACAATATTTAATGGGAATAATTGTATATGGGTTATAGAAGATCACCTTAAAAATTTAGTAATATTTATTTCCATTAGAGAAGATTTATATACTGATCAACTTATTGATTTATAAATTAAGAAAATGGTAGTATTTCATGGTGTACCACTATAAATTGTATCTGATAAGAATATGGGGTTTGCCTAGAAGTTTTAGAGAAGTCTTCGACATGATATACATACAGAGTTATGTTTCAGAACTACCTTTCATCTTCAAACAGATGATCAATTTTATAGGACCATTAAAACTTCATAATAGATGTTGAGATCTTGATCTATGGATTTAATGGTGGTTTAGATCAACACCTTCCTTTGGTGGAGCTTTCGTACAATAATAAATTTCACTCCAACATTCACATGGCTCCATATGAACCCCTTTATGTTATGAAGTGCACAATTCAAACATAATGGAATGAAGTTAGATAAAAAAGCTATTATGACATGATATATCTTAGTAAAAGATAGATAATGTTAGATCTATTCAATATCACATAATAGAATCTCATAGCGGACCAAAAAAATATGATCATAATCATAAGAAATATCTTGATTTTGAATTTGGTAACAAATTATTAATATAAATATATCTTTGGAAGGAGGGGATGATATTTGGCAATAAGTTCAAACTAAGAGATAGGTTTATTTTCCATTTTGAAATTATTGATCTTATCAAGATGGTAGATTATCAATTGGCGCTTCTACCGTATTTCTCTGAAGTTCAAGATGTGTTCTATGAATCTCTTCTCAGGAATTATATACCTGATCCTTCACATGTATTGAACTTAGAGGCCATACCATTGGAGAAAGATATTTCATATGAAGAAAACCAATATATATTATAGATCATATAGATAATGTTCTATAAAATAATAATACTCACATAGTAAGAGTTTTGCAGTGAAACCACCAACTTTGGGGAAGCTACATGGGAACCTAAGGATGTGATGAGGCATTAGTATTATCATCTGTTTATAATAGAGTGATGGATTTTGAAGGAGAAATTAATTTTAAGATTAGTACAATGTAACAAATCAATATTTTTAAAAACAATTCTATTTAATTAATTGGATTTATTTGATAGCTTCTGTTACACCCAACACCGTGTTTAAACGAACTACAATATGCTATTAAAATTTTGTTATTTAAAAACAATTATTCCCTAGATGTTGGATTTGAAAGTACGAATTATTATAAAATAATTATAGAAAATTTATGATTATATATTTATAAAACTAATTAATTTATTATAAATTGATTATAAATTAAAATAAAAATAATTTTATAGAAAAAGTAATATTCTTCAGAAAAATAGTTTTTATTCAGGTAATGTATTTTTATCTTAATAAATTAAATTAGTCCCTATTATTGAATTATTTTACTGAAATTTATATATTACTTAATTTTTAAAAAAATTTAAACAATCAAAATATATTTTTCTAGGCATAAGATAAGAATAAATCTATTTTTATGCACAAATTTTCTTCTTCTAGAAATCAGTTTTTTTCTCACTTTTTGTACACATAATTGAAATTTATTTTCAAAACTTTAGTGGTATTGAATTAGATAAAATGAATCTCATATTTATATTCAGGAGGTTTAAATTTTTTTAGAAGACCACTTTTATTTTTTTTCAATTTAAATATTAACTGTAGAAAAATTTATCACTATAGTAAAGGGTAAAATGGGTTAATATTGATTAAAAATAAGTGATAAGGCCATAATTTTTCATCACAATTATTTTTTATGTAATTAATTTTACCCTTAACACCTTATTATTTAAATTTATTTGTCTAATGGTGTCTTTTCTATGGAAATGATATATATATTATTTAAATCAAAGAATGATACAAAATGTCACTCTCTTTGTTTTTAACATCCTTTACGTGTCCTTATAAGAAAAAATTTTGTTATGAATGAATATAAGTTTTAATTTTGAGCTTAATAAAATTAATTTCAGGATATAAATTTATTTTTTTTGTAATTATATAATGAACTTAATTTCTTATGCTAAACTGATGTAATATATCCCCATTTAATAAAAAAATATTATAAATGTCGTAAAAAATATTAAAAGTTATATAATTTGAATTATTAAATATAAAAAACCAAATTTATAGATCTATAGGACATATTGGTGATGTTTTAAATAATTATATACGAATTTACACTTTCTATTGATGTTTTTAAATTTAAATTAAATGAATAGTGTCAAAATTGACAATAATGCTATTTTATCAAATTAATATTTTATCAAATTATTTAAAAATAAGTAAAATCTTTAAATAATACAATTAAGTTATTATATGGTCTAAAATTTTATTAATTAACTATTTATGTTTTAAGTTTTACCTAATAAATAAAAAATATAACCCTTTAATATTGAAAAAGGTGTAACGTAGTTAAAATTAAAATCAGTTAACTAAGGAAAAATCAATATGATAAGGTTTAAAATCACATAAAACAATGTCTAAATTCTATTTTTATGGGATTAATACCCCATAATACCTTTTACTTGAATCCATGGCCATTCTGAGTTATTTGGATTGAGAATTAATTTATTATAATTTAATCTTTTGAGAAATTTTAAAAGTGCCCCTCACCTCAATTATATAAGGGAACATAATTTATCACTTATTCACACCACATTGTGCCTTATTACTCAACAAATGTTCTAAAATTTACCCTATAAACTTCACTAACCACATTATAGAGGTTATGGCCTTCCCAAAATACCAACCCTAGAACCCTTTAGAGGACACCTGAAGGAGTCATTTCAAAGAAGTGGTAATTGCCTTATCAGATCACTTTCTTTTCTAATATTATTAAACTAATATAAATTTATGGAATGTATTATAAAATAGTAAATTATATATTCAAAATTTTTAAATTTTATTATTATGATGAAAACCCAATTATACACTACCTTTCCAAACAAACAAGAAGTGAGAGAATTGCTTGTGCGTACATACAGCTTACCGTCTCCACATAGTGATATAAATAATTTATCATAACTATATTTTGTGGAGGGGTATTATTATGGGTTTAATATTTATATATGATATTAATGAAACAATTTTAATTATATAATAATAATATCATGTCTATCTTCTTACCATCGAATCCTTTGAGAATCGATAATGTTGCTTGTGCATATGTTTGGACTACCACCTCCATTAAGTGATGTGATTTTTTTTCATTTATACTTTACTTGGATGGTAATGAGGATGTATTTGATGAATATATATTTTATATATTATATAGTAATTATATTTTAAATGTGAATTAATATGTACCTTTCTTTCACTCCATCCATTGAAAAATGAAAATAGTGTTCCTATGTACATACAACCTATCGTCTCCATGAACGATGTAATTCATTTTTCTATCATTAAATTTTATGGATGAATCTAAATATTTATATAATGAATATATATGATATTTATATCATGATAAATATTATCGATATTATGTAACTAAAATAAATGTACAATTACTGGAACTACAGAACTAATATACTTATGATAAATGAAACAATTAACACCAAAAAATAAAATTTTAATAAGGAATTATTGAAAAAGGGGGTGTTAAAATGTTATAAAGGGGTTATATATTATATTATTAGTATGAAAATTTATTATATAATTATAATAAATATAAATTTATTATAATGGATATGATAGTGGATTCTAAGTAACGTGAACTCAATGTAAGAGTTTATATCAAAACCTCATCAATATTCAGGATTATTTATCTTTAAGTATTCATTGGGTAATATTTCTCTTACAAATCCTTATTTTATAATTTTTTTTTCAAAAATATTTTTAATATTCTACTATGATTTTTTAAATTAATTTTTACCCATGTTTTACTTTTTTACAAAATAGATTTAAATGAATCTTTTTTTTATTTTCCAAATGAGGTCCTTTGTGACTTTTTTTAAAAAATATGAAATGAATATTTTCTTAAATTATATGGAATTAAATAATATTCCTTACATCCTGAATAAATTTTTAATTGAATATTACTTTTAAAATTTATAAGTTTATTTTAAAATAAATTATTTTCATTTATATATGCGTAGCTTTTTAATAAAAGAAATTATTTTGAAATGAGAATTTTATTTTCTCTAAGAATTATTATAAGTGATCTTTAAAAATAATTTTATTTCTAATATGAAATTATTTTATGTCACTTATTATTTACTGGGGATGTTATCCAAGGATACCATATTTATTGTTTCTTTATATGAATTTTGTTTTTAACAAAAAGATGAAAATCTTATGAAACTCCTTTATTTTCCATGAGTTATATTATGACGAATTTTTTATAAAACCCACTTATTTTCATGGGTTCTGATATGATGAATAATTTATTACCTTATGACACAAATATGTTTTATTTTCATTATGTTATGTGTGGGACCTATATCTCACTCTAATGCATTGGGTAAATATTGATACCTTATGAGATAAAGAGGACACGAATGGGGAGTGAACATAGTTTAGTAAAGAACTATGTCCACTATGATAGTCTTGGGAGTAAAACTTAACTACTAAAATGGTTTTGGTAGTGAACACATTCTATTATGATCTTTTTGGAAATGAGCCTTTTCTACTATGGAAATTATTTTATATGTTTATGTGTACGACACAATTCCATGTTTTATTCCTATATTATGATCTAATGGTTTGTGATATGTTATTTATTTATGATTCATATCTTTTGAACTTCCTTGATTTATTCCATGACATAAGATTTTGATCTTTGATATACAGGGTATGATTTTCAAATATTTATATCATGTTATTATACCCTTATTAACATGTTATACTTATATGATTATTGATATATTATACTTATTGAGAATCTAAGTACACATTTTTTTTGTGTTTCCTTTCCCTAGGTTTTGAAGAAAGTTACCATGTATTACATTTCTAAGAGGGGTACTAGTTTTGAATAAATAATTGGGATATGATGTATATATTTAATGAACTATTTATTCATGTTTCCATGTTCCATAATAAAATAGACATAATTATTATTTAATAGATAAAAATGTTATGTAATGAATATTAATTTATTAGGATGTAATATATATATATATATATATGAAAATTATGGGTTATTATATCTATAATATCAAAGCATATTCCATTGACTGACTTGGTTTCTAGTACTAATTCTTTTGTTAAATATATTTTAAAGGAAGTATTTTAAAGGGTTTAACTATACTTTCAAAGAACCTTACTCTTATACCAGAAGATAATGAAAAAAGCATACCTAAAAAACTATCAATATGAGTTCTAGAATAAAACTGTGATGGGTTTCACTTTATCCTCTAATATGAAGTAGTTAATCTATATGTGGTAGCAAATTTTTTTTTTCTATATGAATTCAGTACCACAAATGTATCATGTTTCCAAAACTGAATAAAAGAAATAGACCATATTGGGAATCAAAAATGTTATAAATACTAAGTGGTTATGGTAATATTCCAACCTATTATTAAATTACACTATAGACATGGATTCCAAGACTATGATTTGGTAATTGGTTTTGTCCGAGGAGATCATCTTCAATGTATTTATTTTCTTAGTTAATTTTAGATGGAACATAGTTTTGTGTAGTTTTATAAAGGATGTGGCCTCTTAATAATGAAATATTTGAATGTACTTCTGTTATTTGTACATTTGTGTTTTTTGAGTATTACCCTAGTCATAGTTGACTTGGATAATTATCCTCTATATGACTTTTTTTACATAATGAGTGGGTTTCCCTCCCAATATTTTTCCAAGAGTCCAAAATCCAATCACTAATTTGTGATCTATTTCTTGTAGGTGCTCATGTTGCGAGGGATTGATTGGATGACTTAACCAGAATGATTTAAGGAAATCCCTACGTTTACCCACACCTACTGTGATACTCATGAAAACACACTTGATATAGTTTGAACCTACTATAATTTTAAAAACTATTTATGTATGATTAATTGGTATATATTTATACGTGATTATTATTTTTATTTTATTTCATATATAATATTATTGGTGTATGGATGAGGAGTGAGAAATTTCATTGTTATCATGTGAACCTATGCAATGTTGGCTCTACTATGTGCATGTTCTTATATTGAAAAAAATTATATGGAATGAGTTAAGATTTCTTTTATTCATGTATGTACTCTTCTCAAGGATCAAATCAAAAAGGTAAATTAATAACATGATATATTGCTTATTTATTTTTTGTTTCCATTATTTCTATAATCATCCATTTATTTTTATTTGGTGATTTTGTGTCGGCCTATTTATTTTTCGATGCAATATATGTGTCTCTATAAGGTGATCATGTGGAGTGTAATGTGGGATAAACCTACTATAGATGTTGTGAGAGGCAGATCTACCCAGATTGTTATAGAAATTAGGAATCTAAATTGGGAATCTTATTTTTATGTTCAATATTTTTTTTTCATTCCGTTTATATATTGTGTATTAAGGTTTTATTTATATTTATTAATTTTTTATTTTTTTATGATTTCTTATGCATATTAATTGTGGTTCATTATTTTGAATCAATGGTGTTGATGAAATATTGTTCTTTATAGATAGTGTTTTTTACCTAGAAGATGCTCTATATTTTTCACAAGGTTATATCCAAATAAAAAAAGATGTATAAATACTAGTAGCGACAATTTATAAAAGGTTAGCCTTAATAAGAGAGTTAAAAAAATGAATGTTGTTTAATGATTTATATAGTGGGATAAAAAATATGGGATATAAAATAATTTTTAATTAATTATTTGTTTGTTTTAGAAATAATAATGAGTTGTAATGAAAACATGTAATCCAATATTACTTTGGATTTACCTCTTGTTTCTAGGTTGTTTCATCGAGCAGAGTTATATCTTAGCTTATCTAAATCTGGATGTGCTTGATTTGTTGTACTCTAATACTAAAAAAATGTTTATCTTTTTATGATTTATAAATAAATTTATGGAAGAAACAAAATTTATTTAAAATGTATAGTGTATTTTAACTAAATAATTTAGAGGACAAAAAAAATGTATTTTAGGGGTATCTCTTGAAGGTCTCGAGGCACAAAAAAAGTGGTTAATCCCATTATAAATAATGGGAATTCAAAAAATTATTTGTATTTATTGTTATAAATAAATTAATAACTACATAATAATACACAAGATAGAATAATGAAATATAATTTATAATTAATTTAAGTAAATTAACAGTTACTCCACATTGTAATTTTTGTCAAATCAGCCGACCATTTTACATTATACCATTGTTTTATCAGAGGATTCAAGGTCAGAATCCATATAGAAGTGAACCAAAAATGCACTAAAAACCTCCAAATGTTTATGTTGGAACCCCTAGGTACTATCATGGAATATCTTAACTATTGTGTCATTTTTGATTAAGAACAAAAAGAATAACATCATGATGAAATGATTCTTTTTTCCTCTCCAGATTTAAGAGGTAAGTGGAGGAGAATCACTCTTTTTCTTTGAGAGAGTTATATAAGAAGAGGTCTCTAAGGATTTATAAGATAATCTCTATACTTTTGTTATGTATAACAAATATTTAGGTTGAGAATGATATTATTATGTTTATATAGATCTAGAGTTAGAGAATAACAAATTCACATGGGTATTTATAATTCTCTTAATCCCTAAAAATCCCCACGTCTAAATAATAATAATAATAATATTATTTACTTGACATTAAATAAATAAAGGATAAACAAAATATTATTGATTGAATAAATAAGTTAAAATTTATTCTAATATTATTTAATAAGTCATTTCTCATCGGACCTCTAACTTGACCGACTATTCTCTCTTTATAGTTATTGAATATTTAGTAATGAATATTTATTTATATAAATAAATTTTATCTCATTTTTCATTGATAAATAAATAAATATTATATTCATTATATATAAAACAAATATTTATTAAATATTTAAATCACATATATTCTCTTAAATAACTGATGACTAAATATTATTTGATTAATCAAACATGAATAAATATAAAACCACATACAAGAATACTATTTATTCAACATGATAGATTCATATAGAAGTTAACTATTGTTATGAATAAACATAATGTACAACCCTCTAGGACACTTTCTAAGGGGAATTTTGATGAACCACCTAAGTCCATGTCTACCATCTAGTAACACACCAAGACACCCATAAAGAAAGTAGTTAATGTCATAATGACATACAACCTCCTACAAAATAAATTAATATAATAACTTTATATTTATATCACATTCAAGTAGGATGTGTCACATGTTTCATCAACCTATTTGATAAAATTATATTTATATGACTTTTAAGAAATGAATGCATTGATTTTACACTATGTACATGGATTTAATAGATAGTTCTATTTCAATCAATTGGATAGAGATATATATACTTTAATTATATTGAATAAATTGATCCTTTATTCAGTTATTCATTAATTACATATCACTTGTGATATACCCAATGTATCCTAACTTTCCAGATGCATATTTCATCATAAATATCATCAATACATCAAATTTCATGACTCAGGTTATTCACTATAATAATCTCAAGTTTAAGGATCACTACACATGCCCATAGATATAAATATCCATTGACACGTAAAACATATATAATTCATACTCGTGGGTTTGTTATCATAATTTACATTTTTAAGATTACAAACAACGAACTACATGATAAGTAGTCTCAATTTCTTAATAGCCCCTTACTCTAATAGGATGTATTATTAAAGTACCATCATAAGGTACCATCCATCCATAAAATATATATTTAAGAATACTATCATAACACTTCAAGGTTCTCATCATAGTGGTTATGTAATTCCCCTACCCTAGAATCCTTGATCCAGTGAATTATTTTAATTCATTGGAACAATTACAAGGAATCAAGTCCCGAATGACCGATCAGTTTAACAGTCATGGAAAATAGATTACATATATAAACTTTACATTACAATTTATAACATAAAATACATCATATATAATCCTTTTTGAACTCCATTATCCCCAAAGCTTAACCCTACATATCAATAATAAAACACTTCTTAGAATATTGGAAAAATAAAACATAAGAAAGGGGTGAGTTTAGTTGCGCAGTAAGGATAAACGGTATAGTTGAAGATATTAAAATTAAGCATACAATTTTAGGGAAATGTAAAAAAAATAATAAAATCCTTTTAAACAATATATTAGCCCTAATATTGAAGGAATAAATTAAATAATTCCATTTAAACATTCACATGGATATTCTATTAGTTGAATAATCACATGTAAAATCAATAACTAATCTCATAATGAGGGAATTCATAATGCCAAACATCATAACCACTACGTTAAGGCCTTGTTCCAAGAAAATACACAAATTTTATATCAAAGCCTTATGTCAAGACACTAGTTTGTCTCATTAGACCTACCGATGAATTGAGGGGTTATTGAGGGCCCCACCCATCACTCACTAAGTCAAATTATTTCCTCATATGAAAATAGTGAAATATGACATAATCATTCATATTAAAACTAGCATATGAAATGTCAATACATTAACCATAAACCATGAATGGTATAAAAATAGAACATCCACAGTCAAAAATATCATATCTAATTCAATACAATATGGGATATTTTATTATAATAAATCAACCTCAATCAGGAATAATATCTAGTAAAGGATGTTGACATAGTTGAAAATGATCAGTAAAACACTTTGAGAGAAATATCTCTTTTTCATGAAATCATTTAAAAGTAACACAATTTATAAAAGAAGTAATTTAAAGAGATTTTGGAATAAAAGTGTCCCATAAAACTTTGAAACTTTTAAAGGAATTAACATTTTAAAAAAATCATGTCCATATAAATAAATGCTTAAAATCATTTTGAAAACATGGACATTAATTAAATAGATTTAGAAATATAAATCTTTAAAACATTTAAAATGATGATCAAGTTAAACAGTCCATTCCATAAAATCTTAAAAGATTCACTTTGAAATCGTTTTTATGGAACATGTTCTTGGATGATAAATATGTTCCAAGGAATACTTAAACATAAACAATCTTTGATAATAATGAGATTGAGTAGTTAACCCTTACCTTATACTTTCTTTAGTCAAGGGTGAGTTATCCTCCTGTATAATTGTTAAAAAATATTATAAAATTATACTAGGACCATATCCTTATTTATGATATCATATATGATTCATTTATGAATTTATATAACACATTTATTAACAATTTCCATGTTAAAGAAACGTTTTGGGTAATAATCACTTTTTTTATCACACGTGTTTTGACTTGTTATTTTTGATCCTATTACGTAGATCATGATTTTATTACTTAAAGAATGTAAAATATGATTTATATATCATATATATATATATTATATAAATATATGTAATAGATAGATAAATAAAATGGAACACACCGTTCATGGAGACGATAGGTCGTACGTACGCATGGACACTATTTCCATTTTATTATCGTATTGAATGGAAGTAAGTGAATGATATATATGTGTATATATATATATATATCATCCTAGTAGATTTATTATGTCAAATATTTCATAATTATTAAGAATATTTATTCTTATAATCATTCTTGGATAGTTAACATGGAAGATGAGTCTTATCGTGTTGTGGAGACGTTAAACCGTACGTACACATGAGAGACAATATAATTTTCTTAATGGTTAAATGGTATGGAATTGGATGGAGTATAAAATTTTCAGAATAATTATCATGTTAAATACATTATTTATATCCTTTATATTCATTGTTATACAACTACAAATAAATTGTACCTGAAAAACAATTTACACCACGACATGGAGATGGTAAACCTTACACACGCACACATGGTGATATTATTTTTCATAGGATAGGTAAAAAGAGTTATATGGTTGTAAAATAATTATAATAATATCTCAGAATATGGAAGGTAATATAGTAATTATTTTATTTTAGAAACAATAGAGAAAGAGGAAGTAGAAGCAGAAAAGAACTTTGAATGTGGTGATAAAACAATTACCTCTTTTCAGGTGTCTCATTTTCATTTACACAAAAGGACTTATTAGGATGGATTTATGCCAAAATTTATTCCTATAGGATTACATGAGAGATGTTGGAGGAGAAATGGTTAGTTTTTGGCCTAACCAAAAATATTTATAGGTGTTAGTTAAAGTGAAAGGGAGGATCCCTTTTATAAGAGAGGTTAGGGGTACTTTAAGAAAAAAGTTGAAATATTAATTTATTATAAAAATATTTTCGATTTATAATATCTAAAAATTGTTTTATTTTGATAATAATATGATTATGGGTATAAATACTCCCAAACAATAGTTTTTATACATTTTTAGTTCATAAATGCAACCTTATATTTTAGATTTATCCATGAGTTAAATAATTTAACTCTTACCGTGTCTTCTTGTATTTTGACACTATAGGGTCAATATAGTAACTATAAACTGAAAAAATAACCCCAATTGGATCATTAATAAAATATTTAACATTATATACATTATTTGGATGAATCATATATTTTTAGTATTTTTATATCATTTAATAAAATAGTATTTGTTTTAAAAAGACATTTATGTCAATTTTGACACTATTTAGTAATTGATTTTTGTTAAAGTCATAAAAACATGATTAATTAAAATAAAATGCATTAAATAAAATATAACACGTAATAGTAATCCATAAAATTTGTGTATGGAATAAAAACTTTCAAATTATATTTATTTTAATATTTATAATATCATTTATTTTATTCTTTCATTAATAAGGAAAATACTGCATCGTTATTGTCTCATAATTAAATTTAAATGTTTAATGTATAAAAATTACAAATAAAATGAAATTATGTAGGAAATATTTTTAATTTTCTATTTAATATTTATATTTTAAAATATCACTTATAAAACTTGAATTAAAATTGTTTTAGTAAAAGATACATATTTATGTTATATTTCTCTTTACCTTATATTAATTCTTATAACATGTTGTTATCATAACCAAGTGGCTCAATGGGATCCCAATATTGACCCAAGGATTCCCATTGTCAGAAATATATCATCCAATAGGATTAGGATACATTTTAAGGTAGTTTTATATTATTATAATATTATTTTTACCCTTATTTACCCGATTTACCTTTTAACTATGGAAGGTAAAACTAATTACTACAGTTACTATTCATAATGTCCAAAAATAAAAGGTAACTATTTATAAAATTTGGAAATTTTGATTCCAAATATGGAATCCATTTTTCAAAATTCAAATCACATAATTGGCAGAAATTAATATAAAATTAATTCCCGTTGACAAAACAAGAAAGCGGGTTTTTAAGAAGTAAAAATTAACAAAAGATTGACATGTGTTTATGTCCAATTTAAATATGAAATTACTTATAATGACCTAAATTTTATTAAATTATAAAAATATAATATAATTATACTTTAAAACCACTCAAATATATAATTTAACACAATAAATTATTTCGATTAAAAAATTTGTTTTCAATTAAAATTTTGTATTTTTCGCTATTCAACAAAACATGAAAGATATCAGAAAAGTACCAAAAAATCACCCAAACTAATTTTTTTTGTACCAATTAAAAAGAATAATTTAATTTCTTAAAATTGAATATATAATAGTGTAAAATATTTTATTTAAAAATTATTCTTCATTAAAAGGTAGGAAAAACTAATTTTTTTGAAAAACATATTTCTTTTTTCTAAAAAAATGAAATTTTCCATATATTATGTCTAAGAAACAGATAAGATAAATGATAAAATTATATGTGATATATATAAAATTAAGAATTTGGTTAAGTTCATAACATTTTTTTAAACGGCTAGTTTGATAGGTCATGGTTCACTCAAACTCAATGTTGTGTGTAGCGCAAGCTATTGAATTATTTAAAAGGAATCGTATCATGGAACTTGGGGTGTTACAGGGAACTACCATATAATTTTGGTGTGAAAAGTACCCTTAGGAAATTATCACATATATGACACATAGAATAATTATCATCATGTGATATGATATTTATTAATATTCAAGTATATGAATATTCCCGTAATCAAATGTTCAAATTTGTTGATTCTAGGGTACCAACTCCAATAGAACCCCACTTGTAATGGATCCATATATTAACTATAAAAATAATTATCCTCACATGAAAAAATTCACATGTTGAGGTACGAATATATTTATGAATCTTACTACACTACTAGTAGTTTTTATTCATATTGTGACATCACCTATCAAAGAAAATCCTTCAAGATACGAGATCAATGAGTATATGTCCTCTAAAATCCCTGATATATTGGATAATACCATAGTTAAAATTCATCATAATATGATTTAATTTTTATATCAATTTATAACTTCAATATCACGAATGAATCATTGCTAAACTTTTTTATTGGATCCTTGAACCACTTTATGACTTTATAATTACAAAGATTTATTTTTTTAGTTCCTTTAAAAATTACAGATTTTTTATTTCGATTAATTGTATTAATATTTTTAATTTTATTTTAATTAATATATTTTTTAACATTGATCATAAAATAAAAATTTATTGAATAAAATATCATTGAATTTCATATCTTGATTTTTCATAATCTAGTCTACATGTTTCATGTTGAGTGACTAGGATAAATAAGTCATTTGGGACCCTAAAATATCATTTATACTTCATTTATACTATTCCCATGTATTAAAATTACTGTTCACCATGCATCCAAATTCTTAACCATAAAGCTAATTTTAAATTATTGTTTCCATTTTGAAATCCACGTAGCTAATTTTCAAGAATCAGTTACCCTTTGTATTTTGATGGTATATTTATCTATAAAACTCCAAATTGTGTTATTATTTTTTTTGGAAAGATAATAAAATTATTTATATTTAATTAGAAGAAGTAAAATTCTGAATTAATATCTACATGTATAAAATTAATTTAGAAGACACTGTACGTTTTCAAACTGATTTATATAGTTTTTATAACTATTTTTATATTTTTTATGATAACATGAGATATATAAATATGATTTAGATGATTATTGATTATTTGGAAAGATAAATATTTTTTTCTAAATAAAAGTAAAAAAGGAAAAAAACTGAACCTTCCATTTATATGACCTATTTCAGGTTTGAAATTTGAAAATTCAATCTGTATACTATTTTCAAGAATCCAGAGGTGTGAATTGCCTATGTGATGAATTTTCTTATGTGAATCAACTATGTAGAGTCACCTACATGAATCTCTTACATGATGAATTTTATTACATGAATCTATAATGTAGAATTTCTTATGTGAATCCCATATGCGAATCAGCTACATTGATCTACTTACATCGATTCTTCTATATATTCACTTCACTTACATAGAGAAAAACACTTATGTAAGAACCAAGATCTTTGTTTCAGGTATATCTTTATTTTTCCTAGAGTTTTTGAGAAAAGTGGGGTTTTTGGAAATTTTTGAAGTACACGTCATGTACTTTCTGAGTACACACCATGCACTCCCTTTCTGCTCGAAGCTGTGTGCTGGCCGTGTCCGGGCGACACACACAATGTGTAGAGGTGATGTGGCGGCCGCTTCAAGCGGAGTACGGAAAAATAGAGTACACTCCTTGTACCCCATAAGTACACGTCATGTATTTTTTTTTCATTAAACAGACCGGGGTTGCGCCTGATGGACATAACACACTCCTTCTTTGGGTTCTTCATCCGAGAGCGACTCGTACGGCCGCGATTCTTCTCCAGATTCCCGAGCCTCCATCCGTGCTCTGAATTAACCACCGTTGATTGTGTTGGAACTGTAGTGGTGAGTTATTCCTTCTCCTAGAGATTTGTTTTCCAATTCCTCCTCATTCTCAAGATATCGTGGGTTGAGCTTTTTTGATTTTTCTCAGATCCTCAACATTCTAAGGAGAAACAATCATCATGGTTCACGTATATTGTTCTACTAGCATCGAGGTAGGTGGTTTGTGCCTTTCTGTAGGAATTTTGTGAATATTTTGTGCAAATTCCACCAATACCCTTGAATGGGGTATTGCGTGTTTCCTGTTTTTCCCTTGTTGTTTGCCTTCCTTGCTGATATACCTGTGTAGAGGTCATTTCTTGTGAATAAGGTAATTTGTACTATGCTCTGGATGCTTTTCCATGCTTGTTTGCTTGTTCAGTGTTTTCCAGTATCCATGCCTAGTTGTAGGATAGTGGAACTATTATACGGTTATGCCGCTGTGCCTTATAATGATAGCCAAGTAGTTCTTGAGGTTTACTTGGACCGATACGCGCGCTATGCATGTTTGTTTTACACAGGGATGTGAGAACCTAGTGTAGTGAACCATAGGAAGAATGGATGTAAGGGCTTCTCCAGAGTGTCTTTAATTTACGATGCGAGACCACAGGGGGGAATTGAAATTGAGTGCTTCTTTAGAGAGTCTCTAGATCCTCTATGTGGGAAACAGGGGGAAGGAGACATTGAGTGCTTCCCCAGAGAGCCTTTAGTACGATACGAGACTATAGGGGGAATTAACAGTGAGTGCTTCCTCAGAGAGTCTATTCTTTAGCTGAACCAGAGGGGTGAGACTGTGTGTGCCTCCCAGAGGGTCGCTAGTACTTGTAGGTTAAATCTTAGGGGTTAGACTGTGAGAACTACCCAGAGTTTACCCTTTTGATCTACTTGCTTGAGTGGTTGTTTCTTGTTTGTAAATTATATACTAGAAACTGTGGATTGTAACTGCTATGTATTATCCTGTTTACTACTTACTGTACTTTACCTTCCATATATTCACTGATTATTAGGCACAGATCTTTGGGTGGTTTCCTATTGGAACTTTTTCTCACACCCTGTTTGGGTTATGATTTTGGGCCCAAAGAGATTATATTGTTGCAGGTATAGATAAGGGCAAGCGCCCTTCTACTTTCGGTTCTTGATTGCACTGGAGCTGGAGAGCATGGGACCAAGACGAGGCTTGTGATGCTGAGGAGTTTCTCATATATTTTTCTTTTTTTACTTTGGATTAGTACTGTATTCAACATTGTGACTTGTTGGATATTTTCCTAGACATATATGTATTATGCATCATTTACATATTTCTTCTCTAGTTGTTTATTTATCAGTCTTCTATTGTTATTGTTGTTGGATATTTTCTGTTTCTTCTGTTGTATGTGTTGTTACTTCTGCTGTGTACTCTACCAATGAGGGCATAGTTTCCCCACTGTCACACCCAAGGCCCTCGTTACTAGTTGGTAGCCTCTGGTTTTTGTGGAAATGCGTTTGAAGCCATGTGACCAACAGGGTATGGGGTGCCTCTGGGTGGCTTCTGGAACTGGGATGTTACAAAGTGGTATCAAAGGAGTTCTTTTCTCTTGATTTGCTGTTTGAAGCCTTAGCTAGGGATAGAGCGGATTCGGTACTTGGTGTTAAGCTATGCTTGGGAGTAGCTAACCCATGTACAGGGAAAATCCATACTACCTCGATTATTGCAGTTTTTGGTTTTGAGAATTACGGTTGTTATGATTTCACCTAGAGTGATTGACATGACTTGTGTTGTTACTGTTGTTACTATTGTGGTTCTATTTCTGTCGCAACCCGATGAGAGGAGGGTATGCCATCTCATGCATCATATAGGCACTTGTTAGAAATTACACGCCATGCATTCTTACCATGCCATCTATGGTGCATTAGAAATTGCACGTTGTTGGGATAGACTTTGTGTAGATTATGCATGCTGTTGGGATAAATTATTGATAGAATCTATGCAGTTTGATAGAAAGGTTGTTTGTTTTGTACCTTGCTTAAATGAATTCCAATTTTTGATTCTCAAGGTGTTATGGGCCCTCTTAAATCGGAAATTGGTGAATCCTTGACTTGTCTTTCCTTATATATGACTCTATTAGATGCAAAGCTTTGATTTGTGGGGATTATGGGCCCTCACAAATTGGAATTTGGCACCTTCATGCTAGTTTTCCAGTGTTTTCTGGGCTTCGGTGTAGTTTTAGAGCTACTGCCTAGAAAAACCAAGAATACACGACGCGTAATTTATTTATACACGCCGTGTAGTTTTAAACCATGTCACTGACTGTGTTAGGAGAAGAATGGCTTGTGAAAACCTCCAGGTACATGCCATGTACTGTAGGTACACACCGTGTAGTATTGAGCGTGTACCTGGCTGTGTAACTAACAACACGGGTCGGGGAAGCTCATGTTATACACACCGTGTTTTGTATAAACACGTCATGTATCCTTGTTCTCATTACCCAGCCATTTCACGAACAACATGGGTCATTTTTCTCTCCTCTTATACAAGCCGTGATTGTTCAGAACACACCGTGCAAAGGTCATCCGTGTACTGGGCCGTGTCGCCAACAAAACGGGTCAGAAAAATCTTTAAGAACATGCTGTGTTTTTTCGGAACACACTGTGTAGTCTCTGTCGTGTAGCCGGCTGTGTAACTAACACCACAGGTCATTGAAACCATGTCTACTACACATCGTGTCCACTAGGAACACGGCATGTAGTCTCAGTCTAAGAAGACCGTGTGAGTTAGCCATGCAAGGAGAAACGGGTAGGGGAATAGAGTTAAGTACACTCTATGTAGGGTTTATAAATAACATGTAGTCATGTTTTTAAACACGAGTGTTTTCTTATCCTATTACTGTTTTTTACTCCTTTGTTCTCTGTGTTTGTTTTCCTGATCTAAGGTATGCTTTTGATCTTTCAGATCTATGCCTCTAAGATGTCCTCCGGTTGTGCGTTAGTTTCCAGACGGTGATCAGACACCAGGTATGGATGATCAGGGATTTCCTACTGATCCTTTAGTCGGGCCAGCCTTGGCACCGGCTATCACACTAGTTAGAGGAGCTGATACGCAGTTCAGGGAAGGATTTATGAGGATGATGTAGACCTTTTAGGGATCAACGCCTCCTTACATGACTATGACAGACTTGACACGGGTTTTCCAGCAGCAGCATCCTCCTACTTTATCGGGGGAAGGAGGATCGTAGGCTGCAGAGTCATGGATGAAATCCATTCTGACTATCTTTGATCATTTAGAAACACCTCCAGAGAGGCGGTTCAGGCTCACTATTTATATTCTATGAGACTCCACCAAAAGGTTGTGGGGTGTGATCTCACAGGTGGGTCATCAGCAGGTTATGGCTTGGGAGGAGTTCCAGTGTGTGTTTTACGACTACTTCTACCCGGAGACCCTGAGGGCCGATCGAGCCCAAGAGTTCATGAGTCTAGATCAGGGAACTATTTCTATCATGGAGTATTCCTCTCATTTCACTGATCTTCAATGTTTCAGACCCCGACAGGATAGAAGTGGGGTGTTCTTACTAAAGAAGTTTGAGGATGGTCTCAGGCGGGAGATCCGCTTGTAGGTGAATATCTTCCAGTTGACTTCCATCACTTCCATCGTCAACCAGGCACTGATTGTAGAGCGCAATCGAAGAGACTCCGGAGTTGGGAGCTAGGACAGTTCTACTTCCAGAGCTAGTGTTCCTCTAGTTTATAGGAGGAAGTGTCGTAGGGAGTCTACACGCGGTGATCCGAGGAGGCGAGATACATCTTTAGGTAGCCAGGTAGAATGCTACCAGTGTGGAAGGGTAGGGTACATGAGGCCGTATTGCCAGAGATACCCAGTGGAGTGACGATCTTGCGGAAGATGGGTCACCTTCAGCGTTTCTTCCAGGTTTTCTCACCAGTAGCTGGTGACATGTGTTCTTCCATGACTCTTCATTTAGGAGTAGCACCACCAGTTTCTCTCTAGTCAGGGAACTGGAGTTCTTCTGGCTGTTCGGTCTGAGGTGGAGGTCGAGGCTGTGGCAGTTAGTCTCTAGTCTTCAAGCGTCAGCAGGGAGGATCAGCTCAAAGTGGTCAGGCAGGGTCACAGGGCCGTGGGGTACGCCAGACTTTTGCGGTGGAGCATACCTATTAGGATCAAGATCCAAGACCTTATACAGTTCAAGGTACGATTTTAGTAGCCTCAGTTTTATCTTCATCTCTTTTTGATACTAGTGCTACACATAGCATTATTTCTGTTGCTATTGTTGAGAGCCTTGGGCTCTGTATCCTTTCTTCCGTCGACTTGTTGACACTAGACACACCTTTAGGGATGAGAACGTCTAATATACGTCAGTACATAGAGTGCCCTGTTGAGGTTGTAGGGTATCGTTTCTTATGGGATCTCTATATCCTAGAGATGATAGGTTATGATGTCATTATCGGAATGGACTGGTTGGTTCCCTTCAAGTTAGTCATCGAATGTTATCGCCACCAGGTGAGTTTTATTTCACTAGAGGGTGACTATTTTCTTCATAGAGGCGAATGGGATGTTCAGGCGAGTTGAGCAGGACTCGAGCATCATGGGATAGGAAGGGTGATGGCCCAGATTGCTAGTCTTTATCTGGATGACTAGGGGACTTCTCAGCTAGACTTTCCTCCTATGGTGGATCGTTTCAAGGATTTCTTTCCAAAGGACTTTTAAGGTTTACCTTCGGAGCGTGAGGTGGACTTATCTATTGAGATCGTTCTAGGAGAGGCAACGATGTCCATTCCTCCCTATAGGATGGATACAGTTGAGTTGTATGAGCTCATGAAGCAGTTGGAGGAGTTGCAGGAAAAGGGTTTCATCTGACCCAGTACATCTCCTTGGGGTTATCTTGTCCTATTTGCGAAGAAGGGAGATGGTACCCTTAGGCTCTATGTGGATTATCGAAAGCTGAACCAGTTTATGGTCAAGAACTGATATCCCTTTCCAAGGATTGATGACCTTTTCGACCAGCTTTGAGGAGCCCAGGTGTTCTCAAAGATCGATTTGAGGTTCGGTTATCATCAGTTGCGCATTAGACCATCAAATATACCTATGAAAACCTTCAGGAGCAGGTATGGTCTCTACGAGTATACAGTTATGCCATTCGGTCTCATGAATGCGCCAATAGTTTTCATAGCACTGATGAACCGAGTGTTACATCTTTAATTGGATTCTTTCTTCGTGGACTTTGTGGACGATATCTTGGTGTACTCTCACACTCGACACGACCATGCTACCCACCTTGAGATCATTCTGAGTACACTGAGAGAGAATCTACTTTATGCTAAACTCTCGAAGTGCCACTTTTGGATGGATCAGATTCAATTCTTGGGTCATGTCATATTAGAGGTAGGAGTATCTGTGGACCTAGAGAAAGTGAGAGTTGTAGTTTCCTGGGAGCAGTCAAAGAACGTTTTTGAGGTACGGAGTTTCCTAGGGATGGTTAGATACTACAGACATTTCATTCAGGGATTTTCACACCTAGAAGCACCTTTGACAGGTATGACCAAGAAGGGGGTGATGTTTTTATAGTCAGATTCTTGTGAGTCAGCCTTTCAGGAGTTGAAGGGAAGGTTGACATCAACACTGATACTAGTCTTGCCAGATCTAGGCAAGAGCTATACTATTTATTGTGATGCATTAGGTATCGGGATTGGTGTGGTGCTTATGAAAGGAGATGGAGTCGTTGCATATGGGTCTCGGAAGTTGAGGCCACATGAGAGGAACTACCCGACACACGATCTGGAGTTGGCAACTATTGTTGAGGCCTTACGCTATTGGAGACATTACCTTATGGGAGATAACTTTGTGGTTTTCACTGACCACAAGAGTCTCAAGTACATCTTCACTCAGCGTGATCTGAATCTGAGACAGCGCAGGTGGTTCGAGTATCTACAGTCTTTTGATTTCGAGCTCTCCTATATGCCCAGAAAGGGAAATGTAGTGGAAGATGCGTTGAGCAGGAGAACTTAGATTCAAGAAGATCAGGAGGCCAGCAGTGAGTGGCATCTTATGGATCTATTATCTAAGATTTATCTGGAGGTGCATGACAGATAGGGACATACTTTCTTATCTTCTGTAGCTGTTACCTCTACACTTCTTGATCGGGTACGAATGAGGCATCTATCAGACTCAGAAGGCTTAGTCCTACGGGAGAGTGTGTCAGGAGAGGACCCTCTTCCTAGATGGACAGTGGGAGAGGATGAGATCATGCATTTCTAGGGGCGCGTATGAGTGCCAGAAGACATAAGCGAGGAGCTGATGCGGGATTTTCATTCCTTAGTTTGGGTAGTTCATCCTGGCGTCACCAAGATGTATCAGGATCTTCATCGCCAGTATAGGTGGCCAGGTACGAAGAGGGATGTTGCTGGTTTCGTCTTGAGGTGTTCTACTTGTTAGCAGGTGAAGGCGGACATTAGCGACCATCATGCCTTTTACATCAGTTACCCATTCTGGAATGGATGTGGAATGATGTCGGAATGGACTTCATGACCGGATTGCTGAGGTCGCCTCGAGGGAACGATGTTGTTTGGGTTGTCATCGATAGACTTACGAAGGTTTCTCCATTATTACTGATCAAAGATACCTTTAATGTTGATGATCTGGAATGACTATACATCCGAGAGATTTTATGTCTGTATGGAGTTCCACACTCTATTATTTTAGATAGGGATGCGTGCTTTACTTCTCTGTTCTGGTAGGGGCTTCAGAAGGCTTCGGGTACACAGGTACTTTTGAGTACAACATACCATCCCCAAACAGATGGCCAGTCTAAGCATACGATCCAGGTGCTTGAGGATATCCTCCGAGCTTGAATTCTAGACTTTGGCAGTTCTTGGGAGAAGCATATCCCTCTGGTGGAGTTCTCCTACAACAACAGTTTTTAGACGACTATTCAGATGGCACCTTTCGAGGATTTGTACGGTAGGCCATGCCAATCACCCTTATACTCGCTCAAGGTAGGAGAGGCAGCTTTATTGGGACCTCGTCTTGTTCAAGAGACATCAGAGCAGATAGAGTTGATTCAGAATAGGATAGCTATAACACAGTCTCGACAGAAGTCTTATGCTGATCAGCGGAGACGACCTATGGAGTTCGAGATCAGGGATTAGGTTTTCCTGCATGTCGCACCGAGTTTGGGACACAAGAGGATTCAGAGATAGGGTAAGATTTCCCCGCGGAACGTCAGGCCGTTTGAGGTATTGGAGAGAGTTGGGATGGTTGCTTATCAGTTGCAGTTACCTCAGAGGTATCAGTCCATGCACAACGTCATCCATATCTCTCAGCTCCGACGTTACTTTTTAGACCTGTCTCATGTATTTAAGCCTAGGGAGGTTGAGCTCGAAGAAGATTCATCATTTGAGGAGCATCCTATCCGGATTTTCAATCGTAGTAAGAAGGTTCTCCATGGGTGGTCTATTTCTCTAGTACGGGTGATATGGAAGCACAGGCGAGTACAGGACGAGACCTGGGAAAGGGAGGCTGATGTACGATCACAGTGGCCGGAGCTATTTGGTGATGAATTTCATTAAGGGGGGAAGTTTTTAAGAACCCGGATCTTCGTTTTAGGTATGTATTTCTTTTTACTAGAGTTTTTTAGAAAAGTTGGGTTTTTGGAAATTTTTTAAGTACACGCCATGTACTTTCTGAGTACACACCGTGTACTCCCTTGCCGCTCGAAGCTATATGTTGGACGTGTCCAGGCCACACACACGGTGTGTAGAGGTGATGTGGCGGCGGATTAAAGAGGAGTACGGAAAAAAAGTACAGGTTGTGTACCCCAGAAGTACATGCCATGTATTTTCTTTTCTTTTATTAAACGGACCGGGGTCACGCTTGACGGACAGAACACACTCCTTCTTCAGGTTCTTTGTCCAAGAGCGATCCGTACGACTGCGATTCTTCTTTAGATTCCCGAGCCTCCGTCTATGCTCCAAATCGACCACTATCAATTGCGTTGAAACCACAGTGGTGAGTTTTTCTTCCTATTAGATCTTTGTTTTCCAATTCCTCCTCTTTCTTAAGATATCGTGTGTTGATAGTTTTTGATGTTTTCTCAGATCCTCGACATTCTAAGGAGAATCAATCATCGCAGTTCACGTATATCGTTCTCCTAGCATTGAGGTAGGTGGTTTGTGCCTTTCCATAGGAAGTCTATGAATATTTTGTGAAAATTCCACCAATACCCTTGAACGGGGTATTACATGTTTCATATTTTTCCCTTGTTGTTTGCCTGCCTTACTGATATGCCCATATAGAGGTCATTTCTTGTGAATATGGTAATTTCTACTATGCTCTAAATGCTTTTCCATGTTTGTTTGCTTGTTCGGCATTTTCCAGTTGCCATGCCTAGTTTTAGGATAGTGGAACTATTTTACTGTTATGCCGTTGTGCCTTAGAATGATAGACAAGTATTTCTTGAGGTTTACTTGGGCCGATACGCGCTCTATGCATGTTTGTTTTACATAGGGCTATGAGAACCTAGTGTAGTGGACCATAGAGAGAATGGACGTAAGGGATTCTCCATAGTGTCTTTAATTTACGATGCGAGACCACATGGGGAATTGACGTTGAGTGATTCCTTAGAGAGTCTGTAGATCCTCGACACGGGCCACATGGGGAATGAGACGTTGAGTGCTTCTGTAGAGAGCCTTTAGTATGATACGAGACCATAGGGGTAATTGATGGTGATTTTTTCCTTAGAGAGTCTATTCTTTAGCTGAACTAGAGGGGTGAGACTGTGTGTGCCTCCGAGAGGGTCGCTAGTACTTGTAGGTTGAACCTTAGAGGTTAGACTGTGAGAAGTACCTAGAGGTTACCCTTTTGTTCTACTTTCTTGAGTGGCTATTTCTTGTTTATAGATTATATTCAAGAAACTGTGGATTGTAGCTGCTGTGTATTATCCTGTTTACTACTTACTGTACTTTACCTTCCATATATTCACTGACTGTTAGGCACAAATCTTTGGGTGGTTGCCTATTGGAACTTTGTCTCACACCCTTTTGGGTAATGCTTTTGGGCCCAAACAAATTATATTATTGCAGGTATAGATAAGGGAAAACGCCATTCTACTTTAGGTTCTTGATTGCACTGGAGCTGGAGAGCATGAGACCAAGCTGAGGCTTGTGAGGCTGAGGAGTTTCTCATCTGTTTTTCTTTTATACTTTGTCTTAGTACTGTATTCAGCATTGTGATTTGTTTGGACGTTTTCCTTGACATATATGTATTATGAATCATTTACATATTTATGCTCCAGTTGTTTATTTATCAGTATTCCGATGTTATTGTTGTTGGATATTTACTGTTTCCGCTATTTTATGTGTTGTTACTTTTGCTGTGTACTCTACCAATGAGGGCATAGTTTCCACACTGTCACACCCAAGGCCCTCACTACTAGTCAACAACCTCTGGCATTTGGGGAAATGCGCTTAAGGCCATGTGACCAACCGGGTAGGGGGCGCCTCTGGGTGGCTTCCAGAACCGGGACGTTACAACTTATGTGAAAAACACATACATTATTTTTGTTACGTAGTTCAATGAAATTATGTAGGTTTTTCTAAAAACTATATATTTATCTATTTTATGTATTGTTTCATATTCTTATTTATTATATGTTTATTTTAAATATTTAATGTTTTCCAATTAATTTATCAATCTATATTAATTATGTAGAACATGTGAAAATTTCTTTGCACTATTTTAAAGTTGTTTTTATAAAGGTCAAAGGGTGTTTTATTTTCATACTTGAATCTTATAGATTGAAAATAAAAAATAGTTTTCATTATTTTATGTTGTTTTAATCAATTCTATTATTTATAAATTAATGTTTTTTATATTAAACCCATTCAATTTTTTTAATAAATTTAATGTAGTGTTATTAAGTTTTAAATTTCTCTACAAGTTTAATACTTGTTTTAAAAAGATTTTTTTTGAATTTTTTATTTCAAATTAAAACATTATATTTTCATAGGATCTTTCATTGACCTATTATTATCGAAGTATTTTAATCTATATTTTTGAAGGGTTTATTTCTTTTGAATATTTATTTCTTGTTTTAAATTTTAGTTGTGAGTTGATAAAAATATGTGGATCAATAATATCTCTTCTCCCTTAATTTATGACATTATTGTATTATTATTTTTGAATTATATAAACTATCTCTATTTTTTTGAGTTTATTTGTTTTATAAATGAGTTCAATCCTTAATACTATTTAATGTGGTACAATAAAAAAATTATGATATGATGATTTTCAATGAGGGTTTTCATACTTACAAGTGATACAATGTAAAGAGTATATTGATATTGATACTATGAATTGTGATACATTCTGACCGTGAAATAATTTTCTCACTACTATTGGATGATCTCTCAAGGGATGAAAAAAAATATCTATGAATTCTATTACTGCCTTGATTATACGATACAACTAATCAAATAATCAAGAACTATTACTTATGTTTTATTCTTCATCTATCTATTTCATTCTGGTTTCTTGAGTCTGTAACACTTTTCCCATATATCATGTGATTTCACTTTCTCTTTAATATTTTACATATAAAATCATTCTATATCCTTAGGTTTTGAATTATAGATACTAAATTTAAAACTATTTATGTTGTGAATCCCGATATCAAAATTCAGGGTTGTAATTGGGTTGTGACTCTCCATAAAAAGTCTGGTGTCTATGGTTTTACTTCTATAATAAAAAGAAGGTTGTAATTGTGTTATGATTTGCCTTTAAGAATATTTAAAGTTCACAATGTATCTATCAATAAGTTGAGAGGTATAAGAGTATACTAGGTCCAGTTTGTACTAAACTATTATAAAAATCATCCGTGAATTCTTTCTTTTATTCCAATGCTAATTATCTCTTTTAAATAACTTTGATAATTTTTTAGAGAATTTAATTGATTCATTTAAGAAATTTTAATTTGGTTTATTCAACCCCCTCTATACCATATTTATTCTCCCTATCTGACCTAATTTTTTTTCAAAGGTGTACCTTTCTTAAGGATAGTTTTGTTTAGTATTTCTTTTTCCTGATACCAAATTCTTTAATCCAAGGCCGTTCCTTTTAGAATTTATCCAATCCTTCAATATATTATATTATTTATATTTTATTATGATAATGTTTTCCTAAACCTCACAGTCTAAGGAAAAGATCTATAAGATGACCAGAATGAATGAAAATGAAAAATAGATTCCTCATAAACCAACTCATTTTGATGGAAAAGACTATGGTTACTAGCGACCTAGAATAGAGGCATACCTCAAACAATTATGCATAAAAATTGTTCTATCATGGAAAATACTAACAAAATACCAGAATCTGACCTAGATACTCATACAAGAAATAATAATACTAATTATATTTCAAATTAATAAGTTTTTAATATTTTATACTATGATATTAATAGAAGTGTGCTTATTCATGTGTCTGTATGTAAGAAAACTCATGGAATATTAATGATTTTACTTGATACTCACCTTGTATCAAAAAAACTAATTAGAACCAAACTTAGAATACTTTAATTAGAGTACAAATATTTCAATGTGGATGAAGTTGAATGTTTCAATCAAATGTTCCACTAATTCCTAATAATTTTTAATGGAATGAAGTACCTTGGAGAATATTTGGTGAAACCCATAATTGATGAAAGAGTTCTAATATATCTACCCAAAAAGTGACACACAAAAAATGCTGTGATCAATAAAAGTAAAAATTTTAAATAATAAATATTAGATGAACTCATTGAATCAATTATTTAATATAATATATAATTATAAAATATTATGGAAGAATAGACCTAAAATAAGAAAGGTTATTATGAATTTGTGGTATGGGAAAGTGACAAAGGAAAAATCATAAATATAAGAATATTTATTTATAATTTGATTAATAGAAAGAAAAATTTCAAGAAGTAACCAAGTAAATAACAAAAAAATGATTGAAAATAAAATAAGGGTACCACATATGGTCCAGACATAACGTGTTATAAATATAGAAATTTCACAATAAACTCGAGTGTCCAAAGTTTAAGTAAGAAGGTATATATAATAAGTATAAAAAGAAGTGAAACATGATTATCATGCTATATGGAGTAGAAATGAAGAATCCAATTCAAGTGATGAATCAATAAGTGAGAGGGAATCATCTAACCTATATTTTATGTCAAAAAATAAAAAATAGGTTAGTAATGATTTTTATTCTAGTTATTATTGTGACAATTATGGTTATAGAATGGATGAGTGGTATGAAGAAAATGAAAATCTAAAAAAATACATTTTATGTGATACTAAATTAAAAAAATAATTAAAATAAAAAATAAGATGATTTTTAAGTATAACAAAAAATCAATAAATAGAATGATTCTCCGAAGGAAGAAATAATAAATTATACCTCATGTTATAAAAGTAATTTCTATGATGATTTTGAGTCTGTTGAGAAGAATAATGATAATCTTAGAAAGAAATTTATAATCTTAAAATAAATTTTACCTACTCTTGTTCAAGGAAATAAATTTTTTGATAATATGATAGCTATGATGAAATTACATAAATATAAATCTGGTTTTGGTTAATATCAATAGATTCATAAACTATAAGATACTAATTTTGATAAAATTTCATATGGAAATGTTTCTTCTATTATATTATTTAAATGTTATATGATTTTAGATTATAAAAATGGATGTTCTATTAGATATCCACAATCTCTTGGTTATACCACTAATTTTATTTCAATATATTTTTAATCTATAGTACCTAACAACGAATGTTTTAAATCTTTTTGGGTACCTAATAATTCAATTTCTAACCGAATTGAACCCAAAATAGCATGGGTACCAACAATGTCAGGTAATTGATTTTTGTATAAAAAATAAATTGGATGTATAAAGAATTACACATAGTACATGGATGGTTTATGTTCCCAGCACATGATCAGTGAACTATTAGATTTCAACTCTTACACCAAATGTGATGGAGGATTTTTCACTTTAGGAGATAACTCAAAAGGAAAGGTTAAGGGATTTGGTGAAGTTGGTATTTATAATATTTTTTTAATTATTAAAGTTTTATATGTTTATGGTTTGAAACATAACTTAAATAGTATTTAATAATTATGTACTGATGTTATGTATGTTAAATTTTAATATAATGAATTTTTTGTTTTTGAAAATGAAAATATTTTATTTTATTCTAATAAAATAGATAAAATTTATTATATTATTTTTTATAATCTATTTAATTAAAATTTTAAGTGTCTCAATGCTATAGAAATAGATTATATTATATGTCATAGAAGTATTTGACATTATCATTTCCAAATGATTCACAGATTATCCAAGCATGGACATGTTCTATATTTACCCATATCAAAGGGATTTCAATTTTGGTGAGAAAAAACCTATAGATACTGTATATGTTGAGGGAGAGGAAAATTATTCTCTATATTATCCTAGATCATGGATGATTCATAAATCTCATCTAATTGAAAATGTGGTTAGTAATGTTGGTTTTGGTATGAAAACAAAAATCATTTCTTTAAACAGCATTGCTAAATTATCTATTGTTTATGACTATGTTCATACTAATAATTTTGACACCTTAAGTGATCCAAGATGGAGTATTTATATGAAATATAATCCTCATTAATTAGTTAGAAATAATGTTTGGTATTTAGTTTAATATTCGGAGGATAAACAGGTAATCATAACTAAATGTATCTTTATAAACACGATGGATAAATCTTGACAAATTGTGAAAAATAAAACCAGACTTATTACCCAAGGACGCTCTCAAGAAGAAGGTAAATAATTTGAAGATGTATTTGAAATTTTTTCTAAGATATAGGATATTTTAATATTTTAATATTTTTATTTTTTTCAATGTTTGAATTTTCATAAAATTGATGTTAAAAGTTATTCAATAAATGGTTTTATTGCTTATAAATTTTATGTTTCTCAACCCCTTTGTTTGGAAAATGAAAAATTCCCTAATCCTATTTTTAATTTATCAAAAGTTTTTTGTGGTCTCAAACAAGAACCTTATGCTTAGAATGAGAGGATTTTTTTTTGTTGAATAATGGTTTCAAAAAGTGTCATTTAGTCATAGTTTTTTTTAAAATAATTTTTAATGAAATTTTAATTGTGAAAATTTATGTTGATGGTATATTATTTGGTTCCTCAAGTGAATTTCTTTGTAACTATTTTTATAGTTTGATGTTAAACGAGTTTAAAATGAGCTTAATGAGAGAATTAAGGTTCTTTCATTGTCTTAAAATTTATCAAAGGAAACATAGGATTATTCTTAATCAATACTAGTATGCTAAAGAGTTGGTTAAAATTTTTGGTCTCGATTCTTATAAATTGATGAAAAATCGTATGGGTACTAGTTCTAAATCAAATGTTGATGCTTTAGGTAAATCTGTTGATATTAAATTTTACAGAGTCATTATAGGTAAACAGATTTATTTAACTACATCTAGACCTGATTTTATTTTTAGTGTTTTCTTATGTAAAAGGTTTCAAGATAATTCTAAATAGATTCATATTAATGGTTTAAAAATGATAAATAATATGTTAAAGGAACTATTAACTTTGGTTTTTTTTATTTTAAGTACAATTTTTTTGATTTAATATCATATTTTATATCTATTGTTGGAGGATATAAAATTTATATAAAATAACATCAGGTATGTGTCATTTTATTGATTTTTTTTTCAATTTATTGGTCATCTAAGAAGTTTTTATCTATTTCTCTATCTACTTAAAAATATGAGTATATCTCTGTTGTTAGTTTTTCAACTCAAAGTTTATGAATTAAGAAAACTTTATATGATTTTTTTATTTATTATAATAAATTGCCTATTTATTATGATAATACATATAAAATTTATATTTATAATAATCCTTTATAACATTCTAGAACAAAACATATCGATGTTAGATTTCATTTTATTAGAGATCATATGAACAAGGGAGATGTTATTTTAGTATTTAACCCTACTGAAAAGAATCTTTCAGCAATATTTACTAAGAATTTGGGCTTTTTTCAGTTTGATAATATTAAAGTTTATCTTGGAATGTTGGAATCTTAATAATTTGAAGTTTTCATGTGTTTAGGGTGAGTTGAAATTTATTTATACGCTAACATTTTTAATTTACAAGAAATATGTAAAATCTAGAATCTATTTTTCAGATTAGTACTGTTTAATTTATGTATATATTTTTTATTATATAACTATTTTAGAACTTATCATAAATCCTAGATGATGTTCCAACGAGCCTGTACCCCAGTGGTACAGGCTCCTGCTTGGCATCCAAAAGACCCATGATCAAATCCAGACAGGGATGAATTTCTAGGTTACTATAGCAGGGTGCTATAGTAGTGACGAAGGCACTATAGCGTGGTACTGTATCAGAGATGGTACTATAGAAGGTACTATAGCAGGGCAGGTATTGTAGTAGTATTGTTCATCAAGGGTTCCTTTGGTCCAAAAAATGGGCTTTCATGCCTTGTATTTTGGCCACTTGGCCTTGGGCCTTCGGGCTATGTAATGGGTCTCCCTCTACCCACACTAAAGAGGTCTTTGGTTTAATAATACATTGAGGCTTCAACCCCATCCTTTTAAAAATAAATCATAGATGATGTTAAATTTCTATTTAAACCATCAATTTTCATAAAAGATTACTTTTATAAGGATTTCTGAGTTTTTTCACAAATAAATTTTATAATTCTTCTCACTATATCGTTGCTACTTGACAGATGTTTTGAAAAAAAGGATTCATAGTGGATCCATGAAATATTTATTAATAATATAAATGTTAATGAACATTATATAAACTATTTACTTTCATTTAAATGAAATAACATTTCTATTTAAATCTTATCTTTTTTATAATTTCAAAAAGGTGGAGATATTTTTTAAATTATACTTGGTTTTGTAATTATTAAAAAGGGGAGAATGTTGAATGGATCCTTGAGCAAAGTTATATTTTGATAATTGTAAATATTTATTCAATTTATTTCCATTAAATTTATTAATACTTTGAATTGTATATTGATTAATGTATGTTTATCATTGATCACATCATAATATTTCATTTCATAAAGTATCTTTAGATTTCATGTTTTGATCATTCATAACACGGTATACATGTTTTATATTGAGTTCCTAGAATAAATAAGTCATTTAGGACCCTATAATATAATTTATACTTGATTTTCACTATTCCAATGTAGAAAAATTACTATTCACCACATAGCCAAATTATTAAGCACGTAGCTGATTTATAAGTAATATAGATATTTTGAAATCAATGTAGCCACTTTTCTAGAATCAGTTATCCTCTGTATTTCAACCATATATTAGGATAAATAACTCCAAATTGAGTGATTATTTTTTCTAGAAGGAAAACAAAATTATATACATATAATTAAAATAAATTAAATTCTGAATTGATCTCTATAATGGTTGAAATTATGGTAGAAGTCACTATTTGTTTTCAGATTGATTTCTATAGTTTTTTAGAACAACTTTATACTATTTTTTAATGAAATATTGATTTATAGAAATACAACTAATGTGATTCTTGATTCTTTATAAATACAATAAAATTTTATAAATATAATTAATAAGAACCCAAAGATGATTCTTCTGTTTAGATAATATGTTTTAGGTTTTTAATTTTAAAAGTTAATTTATTTACAATTTTTAGGAATTCAGATATGTGAATCACATACATGATGAATTTTCATACATGAATTATCTATACCGAATAACCTTTATGATGAATTTTCTTACATGAATCAACAAGTTATAATTTCCAATGTGAATCCCATACATGAATTAACTAATTAACTTTTATTATGTCAAATTTTTAATGAGGTCAATTCGATTTCATAGAGAAAAAAGTTTATATAATGAATACTTACAAGATTTTGACTATATAGTTCAGTGAAATTCTACAGGATTTTCTAAAATATAGAAATTTTCTACATTTTATGTATTGTTTTATATTTTGATTTACTACATGTTTATTTCAAATATTTAAATTGTTATAATGAATTTATAAATTAATACTAATTATTTGGAACTAATGTGAAGTATTTTTCACTATTTTATACTTGCTTTTATAAAGATCAAATGGAGTTATATTTTCATGCTTGGAACTTAGAGTTTTAAACAAAAAAATAATATTTATTATTTTATGTTATTTTCATCGATTCTATTATATCTATATTAATATTATTTTATATTTAACACATTCAAACTTTTTTTAATATATTTAATTAGGTTTTATTAAAATTTGAATTTCTCTACAAATTTACTATTTGTTTTAATCAGAATGTGTTTGAATTTTATATTTCAAATTCAAACTTTATATTTTCATGGGATCTTTCATTAAACTATTATTATGGAAATATTTTAAACTATTCATTTGAATGATTTAAAATTTTTCCGAATCATTCATCCTTATTTTAAATTATGGTCATGAGTTGAGTAATATTTTTGGATTGATAATATCTATTATCTCACTATTTCTAATATACTGGTATTATTATTTTCAAATTCCCTATATTCTCTATAATATGCTAATTTAATTTATTTTATAATGGAGTTTGAACCTTTTTGATTTACAAGGTGGGAAAGTGACAAAATTCTGATATGATACTTTTCGACAAGAGCTATCATATTTACAAGTGATATAGTGAAAAGAGGGTGGTGGTGTTGTTACTATGAAGTGATGTATGTTCTGTATGTGATGAACATTTCTCACTACAACTATATGATCTATCAAGGGCTAATCACTAATGCCTATAACTTGTTGAAATACATTGATGAGATAATCAAGCTGATCAAACACTCAAGAACCCATACTAATGTTTTATTCTTCTTCTATCCATTTCCTTCTGGTTTCTCAAGTCTGTAAAATTTCTTCCTATATCATACATGCTTTCACTTTATCCTTATGATTTTACAGAAAAAAAATTCTCTATCATCAGGTTGTGATTCCTGGATTCTATACTCAATACCATTCAGGTTATGAATTCTAGTATCTAATGTTATGGTTGTAAATAGGTTGTGACTCCCCATACAAATGTTAAGTGTCATTTTGATTATACTCACACTAGGAAAAGTATGCAATAATTGGGTTATGATTATCTATAAAAAATTAGTAAAGTTCACAACGTATCTCTCATTAGGTAGAGAGTTATAAGATTAGACCATCCCCATTTGGGACCAAACTACTATAAAAACATCATTGTGTTTTATCTATTATTCCACTTATAAATAACTCTTTTAATTAAAATTTAGAGTTAATTTAAAACTTTAATTGATTTATTTAATAAATTTAAATTTTTTATATTCACCCCCTCTAGATCATATGCCTTCTTCCTATCTGAGCATACAAAATTTGTTTCTTATGCTCCATTAGAATCTGTAACATACCTAGTTTAATATAAATATGAAAAATAATAGATGTAATAATATTTAACATTTAAAATAAACTTAATATTTTTTTTATTATAGAAATAATTGATCTAAATAAGACTGATTTTATATCCTCAAAAAAATATTATTCACATTTATCAAATTATATAAAACTCATCCAATTTTTCTTTCTAATTAAATACCAAATAGTTCTGACAATTGACCTATGTAGTTACACTGGACTCACTTGATATTTTTATTTTATGCTTTACAAATGATTAAGATATAACCTAAGTATATATCATGTAATTTGAGATAGATTTACCTATTATTCTTAGGTATATATATTTTATTCATCATAATAATAAAATATGACATTAGAAACAATTCGAGTAATGTATTCTATATTATATTTTTCAATACCATATCAACTGTACACTATTTATTGGAATAAGAAACCCCATGATCTAAGCTAGTAGATTATGTTCCCTAGAATCTGGGTATCTACTTAATTGATTTTTTTAGAAAATATCATTATTTTTAATTGATATAATACTAATTACCTATTTTCCATATTTTATTAAACACATGTCTTAGAAAAATATATTTTTCCTATAAAAATCCAATAGAAAACTATAATTTTATTTGTTTCAACCCAAAAATGGATTCTTGATACATTAATTCCATGTTGATATTAATTGATATTGACAACTTTTCTTATCATGTTACATATAGTAGAGACATACTACTCCATGTTTGATGAATGATATATCGTCCACTATGGTGAATGAAAAACCACTACTATGGTTTTAAAGATCCTACGGAGTCTGTGTCTAAATAATAATTACTCCACTTAACACTTGTGGTGTTCATTATTATTATGCTAACATGTGCATTCAAATCCAATAATCAACTGATGACTTTCTTACCCACACTCTCTCAAAACAGTTGTGCTTCCCTTAAAAAAATATAGTTGTTATGATCAATACCTTGTCTATCATGGGGATATTAATATTATTATTAGTACTATGATCATTAACTAAGATGAATATTTTGTTTTTCATAATTTAGATTTAAATCCTTAATGGATGTACTAATAGTTCCTATTTGAAATCTAATGATGTAACTTAATGGGATTTCTCCATATTATAAATTATATGATATCAGTTCAGTCAATAAAGCTGTTATATGGTTATTTAGTACACTATTTTTTGAAAACATTTATATAAAAATGAATCATTAAAGACTATAATAAATTTAAATATATTCTTATTGATCTAACTTGTTATATCAAAATCACTAATATGTGAACAAGGATTTGTGATCCTAGGAAAACCTTTACTCTATATTAGATGATCGATGAGTACTTGATTAAGATGAAATATAATATACTATCCTAGAGGATTATATAAGTTTTACTAGGAGAATTCATTACTTAATTAATCATTCCAATAATTTCTTAAATAGAGTATATGAATTTTCCTTTATATTTACTATGGAATAGTTGACACATTCCTTGATATCAAAATGTTGATCAGTCTAATAATAATTATGTAATATACCTAATATTTTTATCTCATAAAGAGTCTAAAATTAATAATGGGTATATATATGAAAACTTATAGCTTTAACTAACTATGAATTACCTTTCCACAACTAGGTATGAGACTTATAATGTTATATTCATCACCTATTTCCAATGTTAATATTTTTTATCTATGTTTTACTAAAATACAAATTAAGGGTGGAATACCATAAAAAATTATTTTAAAAAGAAATGATTTAATTTTGTGTCTAATAAAACATTGAGATAAATTTTTAGGTATCACTTAATTGAAATAATAGTTCAATGAGAATCAATCAATTATATAGTCATAAGTCACCTGTTTCTCACTGCTCACATAGGATTCATTTTTATTTAACTATTCGGAGAAAAAACTTACTTATAAAGTCATGTGCTTCTAATTGTTGACATACGAATCACCCTTTCTTATCCAATTGTATAACACTCCTTACACCTTGTAATATTTATGTGTTCTTCTCATTGTTTACATTGTAACACCTTGGGATTTTATGATTTATTTATCTTTAATAAATTTCATGTTTTCGACAAATTTAATTAGATAACACATATTAATTATGTGAATAATATTTATATATTATAAGTATAAGAACATTATATGAAATATAATTATCAAAAACAATTTATACTTAACTTAGGAAATACTATTGATCCTAAAAGACTATTTTGAAATATTTTTCTTATGGGAATTCTTTTATAATGTATTCTTATTTAAAGTATACTTTATATTATTTAAAAATTAGTTAAAATTAGCTAAAATATTAAAATATATTATTTTTAAATGTTTAAAAGTAATTCATTAATTATTAATTAGTTATAAATGTAAATAAAATCATTCGAATGCAAAAAAGATTTTTTATGAAATTTTTTTTTATGTGTGCACTATGTTTTTAACTCAATAAATTAAATTAAAAATATTTATGAATTATTTTAATAAAATTTATTGATTATAAATTTAATAAAATATTTTAACATTCATTTTTTTTAATTTGCATGAAATAAGAATAAATTTAGTTTTATTATAAAAACCACAAATATTTGAAAAACAAATTTCATTGCATTTTTTTTGATTATTTTAAAATAAATTTCTAAAACATATATGAATTTAATTTTATAATATAAATTCCACATTTTTAATATTAATTATTTTTTTAAATTAATCTCCTTTAATTTTATGTCATAATTAATATGAAAAATAATAATTTTTTTACCATGGTGAAGGCTAAAACGACTTTACCTAGGGCTAAATTAATATACAAGGGTAAAAATACTAGATAAAATTGTCTAAATATTATTGTTCTAATTTATTTTAACCTTTTCATATCCTACCATCAAATTATTATCCATTTTTTCACATGAATAAGAAAGTGTCTATATATTATTTAAATATTTTAAGTAATTCTATGTGTGCCCCTCCCCTAACTTATAGAATGGAACATCTACCCCTTTCTTCTTAACTAAATTTGATCCTTATTTCTAAGAAAATAAATTAAATAAAAACTTTCCTAGATTCATTCCCGTTGTTCTTGATATTTTTTTTCCGACCCAAGACCCTAAGAAAGTTTATGGTATATACCAAACGAGGACTCTCAAATAATAGGTAATCTCCTTACTAGACTCTTTCAAATATTATTTCTTATTAAAATTAATAAAAATATATTCTATCCATTCTAAAATGAATACTAAAATATCATAAATATACTGATATATTAATATGATTATGTAATAACCATTTTCCACTCTCTTTCATCAAATGGGAAATGAAAGCACCACTCGTGCGTACGTGTGGACTACCACCTCCACATAACGATATGATCCATTTTCCATCACCAACATTAATTATTGGTTATTATGATGTATTTAATGATTATATATTATATTTGTGAAATAAATATTCTTTTTTAATTATAATATATTTTAAACCTTCTTACCATCCCATCAGTTAAAAAACAATAATATCACTCATGCTTATGTGTAGACTACCACCTCCACAAAGAGATATGATTCATTTTTCATTTACCTCTACATAAATAGTAATAACGATATATTTAATTAATATATATAATATATAATATATAACTATTATTATTTAAAGATAAATTATTATTTATATTTCTTTTTTCTATCCATTGAAAATTGAAAACACCACCCATGCATATGTATGGACTATAATCCCTACTAAGTGATGTATTCATTTTTCATCACCAATTTATATGGATTGATATAAAATTGAATATATTGAGTAAATATTATTATTTCATCATGAATAATATTTTTTAGATGATAAAACCCTGAACAAGGTATGAGTACCAAAACTATTAAACCAAAACATGCATGGGAAGCAGACCATTTTTCAACTAAATGTTCATTTTAATGAAGAAATTGTTAATAAAATGAGAATTTAAAATTATAAAAGAATGATACATATTAATTTATTAATATGGTTCAAAAATATATTTATAATAAAACAATATTTATTAAATAGAAGGTATTAATGTGTACGAACCATGATGAGACTTTAGGTAAGTGTTTATGTTACAATCTCATTTTCTTTTAGGATAATTTATGTTAAATTTCTATTGTAGGAAATTATATGATAATAATAATTTTAACCACATATATTTTATTCTACTCTGATTATTAATTTATTTTTATGTATTATTACCATTTTAATCTCTTTGGAAACTAAAATGATTGAGATTTTTTTAAAGAAAAGCTAACCATATTTCCTCTTTAGTTGTTGATTTTTTTCTCCCATGTCTATACTATTGAAAATTATTTTATGAATGTTTTCCAATATACATAATTTTTTTAAAATATTCATTTTCACTACCTTTTAATTTATTTACAAAGTTTCAAAGTAATTTTTTTAAATAACATTTTCTAAAAATGTTATTCTTGACTTTTTACAAAAGTGTGAAAATAATTTTCTCTTTTAATGTATACAATATGAATTTATTTTACCTCTTTTATCACTATTATTTTCATTAAAGTCTCATTTAAATGTTTCCATGGTTATTTTAAAATAAAATATTTTTCTCAATATTCTATGATTTTTTTAATGATATCTAACAAAAATGCTATTTTTCTCATGTTTTTAAAGAAACATTTGAATGATATTTCAAATGTATTTTTCATATATTACAATATACTTAGATGATATTTTTGATAAACTAGGGATATTATCTTATGATTTAATATGACTTTTTAAATAACTCATGATGATTATTATTTTAGTATTATTTCATGAAACATGTTTCTTTATCATGGGTTAATCAAGTAATGTTGTAATAATAAATGATCTTATGACACCATCTACTCCATTTAACTGGATATACAATGCCTATGTGATAATGAGATATTTAAAAAACCTATTTATTTTATATAGGTTATCATATGATGATATTATTAATGTTTTATGATATTATGTCACACATATTTATGGGTTTCATAATGTGATGGGTGGTCCTAGAATTATATATCCCTCCATTGCATTGGGTAAATAATAATATCTCATGATATAATATTGATTTTAATGGCTAGTGATCCCAATTTAGTATGGGAGTCTGTCTAATTTCATAATCTTAGGAGTGGAACTTGTCTAAATAAATAATGTAATAGGGAATGAACTCAATTTTCTATGATAGTATTTGAAGTGATCAATGACTAAAGAAATTATTTTCTATGCTTATGTATCTGACACAAACCTATGTCTTTGGGTTATGATATATTGTCATGGCTCATGAGTGATTATTTACAATTATTCACTCATATTACTTATGTCTTTTTTTTATAAAAAATATTTATGTCATGTTTTATGATTAATGATCTTTGACTGATTAGGTATGAATTTCATAATTTATGACCATGTTATCATACCATTATGCTTATATTATGATCAATTATGAATAATTAATGGTATCTTATATTTTTAACCTAATTTATAATTTGTGATCACCATTTCTTATATTTTATTTTCCTAGGTAATCAACGAAGGTTTTAAATACGCTATGTCTAGGAAGTGTACTATGTGATAATAATTTTGTGGGAGATGTTGAAGATCTTTAAAGAAATAAGATGTTTTTGTATCTAGTCTCTAAATATATTACACATTTATATTTTTGAGGCATGTATTGTTATGATATGAGTTTAATATTCATATAAAATGATTTAATATTTATGTATGAAATGACTGGGTTGCCTTAGTTGGAATCAGATTAGAAAATAGTTATTTTTGGGCATTAGAATTAGAAAAAATTAGCGAGTCCCCTTAGGATAAGAATAAGTATATTAGAAAATCATAATTTATAGTGAGTTAATGAGTGTAGTTTTACTAGAAAATAAATCCCTATATGATTTCTAGAAAGTGGATATAGTTGTGGAATAAATTTACATAGGATTAATAACTCTGAAAGGGATGGATTGGGTATTAACCCAATCATCACTAGTGCTTTATGAGTGGGCCTAAGACTACAGACCAAGCTAGAAAATCCTAAAAGATATTCTTTGGTTAATTCAAATTCTATTTTTGTACCATTATTATGAATGAGAGAATAAAACCTATGATAACCAATTATAAGAAAAACTTATATGATATGAACACAATCTGTCATGGGTTGAAAGAAGGTTTTATAATATAATACATAATAAGGATAATTTTCATAATCATATGATTGATTAATTTGATTATTGATGCTTGATACTCACATTAATTTTTTTGGGATTTAGTCATTGAAAAAAATCCAAAAGGAATAATCCTAACAATGAATGTGATAGAAAATGAAATTATTAAAAAAATGAAATGGGAGATTGGATGAAAAATATTATTGTTATGATCACAAAACTCTTTCAATCCATGAACTATGTTGAGACTCAAAATGATAAAATAAGGGACCAATGCATCATGGAATATTTCATGAGGAACCATCCACCTTCTTTTAATGGGTCTTCTAATGTATTAGTGGATAAATAATAGATGAATACCATTGAAAAGATATTTTATATTATCTAGTTTTTGGAATAAGAAAAAGTTATCCTCAAATTATATCATTTTGAAGGTGAATAAAATAAATGGTGGAATATTATTAAGAATACAAGGAAAGAGGAGGAAATTAAATCCATGAAATGAAAAATTTATAATAAGGTAAGTTTCAGTACGAATTTTCCATGAAATCATCACACAAAAATGATGAGGTAATTACGATAAATTAAGCTGAAGGACAATAAATCCACCAACACATATTAGGAAAATTTAACTATACTTCCATGGTGTGATTTGGGTTTTACTATCAACCCTAGAAGTATACTTTATAAATTGTTTAATTTCTTGAGACCAATTCAACAAAAGGAATTAAATATAAGATACTTTAATAGTTATGATGATTTTTTTTAAATCTAATATCAATCATGAAATGGAGATTATAGTCTTTAATTTCTCTCTTGGATTTGGGGAAAATAAAAAAAAAGATGATATTTTGAAAAAATGTAATAATAAAATCCTTATAGGAAATGAAATTTATCTTACTTCATGTAATAAATGTTTAAGTAAGCACGATGGAAATTTCTTTATGGGGTATGATAGATGTTTCATGTGTGGAAAATAAGACCATTTAGAAAAATAATAATAAAAAATGTTCTGAATATTTTTCTCAATGTTGTTGAAAAATCTCAACCAAATGTTCCGCCCACACTAAAATTATATAATTTTAATGAGTTTGAAAATTATTCTAATTAGTCCATGAATCCATGGGTTAACTATGAAAATTAGAATAAGTATCCCTTTAATCGAAGAGATAAAGGGAAAGATATTGTCATCAAAAACCACTTTATTGGATCATGATAATGATGTGGTGAAAGGTACACTTAACACCCACAATATAATTGTAAATTTCTTATTTGATTATATATCGAACCACTCTTTTATATCTGAATAATTTTCTAGTATTATAATGTCACCACCTCAACGATTAGATGTTGAGTTAGCATTAGAAACTTATAGTTGTACAATGATCACATATCATGATTACATTTCTTCTCTAATAAAAGGTAATGGGAATTAAATTCCTATAAATCTTGTGATTAATAATATAGTTGAATTTGATATTATTTTTGTCATAGATTGGATTTATTTATATAGAGCCCATTCCAATTACCAAGTAAAGTCACATTTGATATTATAAATAAAACAATGATTTTATTTTAGTGTAAGGATGAATATGAACATCTAATGGAAATTACTTCTATTTTATGGGTTTTACTACCCATTCATGAGGTATATTTATATTAAATGATTAGGGAGAAACTAAAAATTGAAAATATTATTAATTTTTTGAGAATATTTTAATTTGTTTCCTTAAGACATTCATATTCTTCCCCCAAATTGTGATGTTGAGTTTTCTATAGAATTCATAACTAGTTCTACACATATTTAAAAGACTCCATATTGAATAAACTTGATTTATTTACATTAATTTAAGAAGAAACTTTACAATATTACATACAAGGGATTTATATTCCCAAGTCCACCACCATGGGGTTCACCTATTATTTTTGTTAAAAATAAATGTGGGACAATGCATATTTTCACTGATTACTGAGAACTTAACAAGATCAATATCAATAAAAAGTATACTCTTCCATGTATTAATGAATTGTTTGGTCAACTTTGTGGAGCTCAATACCTTTAAAATATTTAAATTCATTCTATATATAATCATTTGTGGTCCAAGAAGGATCATATACCCAATAAAACCTTCTATACAAAGTATGTTCATTATGAATTTATAGTGATTCCATTGGGACTTTCCAATTCCCCCTTCATGGATATAACATATGTAGTCTTTATAGGTTACCTTGATTTTTTTGTGGTTGTATTTTGTGATGATATTATTATATATTCAAAGGCCTTGGAATAGAATTAAGGCCAATTAAATATTGTGTTGAAGACCCTAAAGAAAGAGAAGCTATATTCCAAATTTAGTAAGTTTGAATTTTGGTTATAGAATGTTTCATTTTTGGGTCACATAGTCACAAGTGTTGGAATATTGGGGGATCCTTTAAAGAAATAATTTATTGAAAAATAGCATAGGACAACTATGGTGAATGATATACATAGTTTTATTGGGTTGGTTGGATACTACCAATACTTTTTAATATATCTATCCTGGCTACCTAATCTAATATCCAAGTAGATATGGAAGGTAAACAGTTTTTTATTAGTAGTTTAATGTGATAAAAAATTCAAGGAGCTAAAAAAAGGATGTTCAACACACATGTGATTAAACTAACATATATTGAAAAGGGATTTTGATCTATAGTGATGAATTAACAAATTTATTGGGATGACTCCCCATGAATAATGATATGGTGATAGATTGTACCTCACTCAAATTGAAAATTCATGTGAAAAACAAACCCACTCATCATGTGGAGTTGGAAAATTTAATTTTTGAATTAGAAATATGGAATAATTTTCTCTATGGTTAAAGGTGTGATATATATACAAATTATAATTTCTTGAAGTATATATTTACACAAAAAGAATTGAATATTTACTAGAGGATATGGTTTGAATTGATTAAATATTATGGTTGCGCAATACACTACCTCCCAAAGAAGGAAAACAATGCGACTTATGCTTTGATTCAAAAAGACCATGTTAGTTTTTCCATGATTAGTATTTAAGAATATATAATACTTATATATTTATAGAAGATAGATATTTAAATAATAATCAATGGGAATAGATCATGTCACTATCAGTTAAATGTTAAACCATCCATCCATGTGAGGAATAAAAAGGCATAGAAGAAAGATATGGAACTATATAAGAATGTAAGGAATATTCATTAGTTAAACCATTGTTATTATGGAATGATAAGGTTTTGTAATAGAGTATTTGTCCCTTCAATACCATAATTGAAGAAGGATCTATGAGATAAATCTTATAGTTCATCATTCTCTATCCATCCTGGATGTATGAAGGTATATAATATTCTAAACTTGTATTTATGGATGGATATTATGAAAAGGGATATTACAGATTTTGTATCTTGATTAATGACGTTTCAATAGGTGAAGGATTATAAATATAAGTATAAGGGGATGTTGCAACCATTACCCATACTAGAATAGAAATAAAAAAACATTACCTTGGATTTTTTTCATCAGATTCCCCAAAAAATCTAAAGAGATCGATTCTATTTGGGCTATAGTCGATTTACTTAAACAATATCACTTTTAACAGTAATAAGATATAATTTTTATATTTACTATATTTATATGATATATATTAATCATGTAGTAAGGTTACATAGAGTACACATTTTATTATGTCTGATTGGTATCTAAGGGTTACCTCAATGTTCGGAAGAATCCTTCAACATGATTTGAATTTATAGATAATCTTTAACAACATATATTATCCTCAGATAGATGGTCGGTTTGATATGACCATTAAAATACTATAAGATACTTTTAGAACATGTGCTATATATTTCAAATGTTTTTGGCATCAACACCTTGATCTGATCAAGTTTTCTTAGAACAATAGCTTTTACTCAAGAATTCAGATGAATCTTCATGAAACCCTCTATGGTAGGATGTGCATAACTCTAATGTTTTATGTTAAAGTTGGTGAACAAAATCTATTGGAAATTGTGCTTGATACAAAATAGAGTAAAAGGTAATATCCATTCAGTAACACAAAAAAACTTCTCAGAGTTAATAGAAAAATTATTCTGAAATTTTTTAATGAGATCTAGAGTTTGAATTTAGTGACAAGGTATTACTATGAATATCTCTTCAAGTGAAGGATACTAGATTTGGAAATATGAAAAAGTTAATCCCTAAATAAATATATAAAATTTAAATTCTTTATTGCATCGACATGGTTTCTTATCATTTTGTTCTCCCACTGAATCCCTCCTAAGTTTAGTGCAGTGGCACACACTTTACATATTTAAATATTACATCTCAGTAGATGAATATTTATTACATAAAATTATGATCCATGATAGAGCTATAATGTTTTAGTTTCCTTTGAAACTTTGATACACTAACATCTGCTTAAAAAAAGATCAACATCCCCTGCCTCTTACTTCTCCATAACCAGTACCCTTCTTAGAAAAATCATACTTAAAACATTTCTTCATATCAAAGATAAAAGAAAACATAATAAAGGGTTATCTGAAATGCTCAAAAAGGTTAAAGGGAGATATAATTAATTATTTAAATATTACATGAGCTTAAAGTGTTTCATAAAATGAGCTTAACCTTTGAGAATCATACCCAAAAATTCTTAGATCATAAACACAAGTCATGACATAGATCATGGAAACTCATAAGAAATGAATCATAAAGTGATTAAAGAATATGATCCATGATAACATAACATTACCATAATATCATTTCATAAAAGAGTTTCATAAGTGTATAATAATTATAATCATAGAAATCTTATGTCAAGGCTACCTACCAAGACATTCATAACATGTAAGGCTTGGGCTACCTACTAGTGTACCTCCTCTGGGATTATTATAACCTCCCCTGTATTTTCTTTTAGGATTAGGATATCCTCTCATGTACCCTTTGAGCTCATAGAAAATTAATCCTTACCCAATTAATTAGTTTTACATATAATTCTAGGACCGCCCATCACATAATCATAAATATGTTCATATGTATTCCTCATGACCATAGAAACATTCATCATAACTTAACTCATGAAAAAATGGGTTTCATCGATATTTTATCATCATAAACCTAAAAATCCATATAAATAATAAATATGGTATCATTGGATAATATTACTAGTAAATTCTAGGTAACATTAAAGGATTTTATCATAAATTAAAAATTAATTTAAAATATTACTGAAATATTTCGTGGGAAAAATATCTTTTTCCATTTTTAAAGAACATATCCAAATCTAATTTTTTTTCCAAATATTATGGAAAATATTTTCTTTGAAAATAAATTAGGAAAATTTTAAATTAATATTTAAAGTATTATTTATCCATGAAGGTGTGAAATTCCATTCATGTCATGTACATTAAAATAAACATTCCTTTCATATTTTCATTAAAAAGTAAAAATTAGTTTGTTCAGAATATGAAAAGAAGATTCAGTTTAAAAAAAATAAAAAAAATTATTCAATTTTAAAAATGAATTTAAACAAAAATATAATAAATATAAATTTTTTTTGAAAATAATTGTGGAAAATACGGATATTGAAGAAAAATATTTTCAACTAAAGAGAGAAATAAAGTCATTTTTACTTAAAAAATTATTTCAATTTCATGAGAACTAAAATTAAAGAAAAATAAAATTAAAACATGTATTATTAATAAATAACTAAAGGATAATAAAATAAAATGGATTTATCTGGAAATTATTATAAAATTTTCTTCAATGAAAATCCATGAATAAACAATCCTGATTGAAATGAGATTGAAACATAAATCCAATACCTCAAGTTCCACTTGCTTTGAAAGTAATATAAACTCATCTATAATAAATATAAATTTATTTTAATTATATTAAATAGTCATTTACATACTTACAATATCATATACAATAAACTTATAACATTTCAACACCCATTTATCAACAATTACTTATTTAAATCATCATTTCAAGTTGTTAACTATTTCATTTTTCATGAGAATTTATGTTATGTATTTCTAGTCCTTATTGATTGATCATGGTTACATAACATAAAAAATAGTATTTATTTTATAAATATGATATATATTACTTATATATATACTTAAAATCATCCATAAAATATAGATATTGAAAAATCAATTACATCATTCATAGTGATAGTAGGTTGTACGTACACATGAATATTGTTTTCAATTTTGGACGGGGGAAATGAAAGAAAGGTAAAAAATCACCATTAAATAATAATTATAATATCAATTATCATATATATTTATTAAATCTATCCTTTTTACCATCCATTTAAAATGGAAATGAAAAATGAATCACATCGCTTTATGGAGGTGGTAGTCCACACGTATGCAAGAGTGTTGTTATCATTTTTTAGTAGATGAGAACAATGTGGATTACGGTTGTTACATCATAATAATTATAATTTATTATATTAAATATAAGTAATTTATTATCTTATAATGGATACTGTGTAATTATAAGGGGTAAAGGGGGAAATAAATTGAAAGAAGTTGGCTAAGACATTTACCTCTTGTTCAAGTGACCTCCATGAGATCCCTTCTTAAGGAAATTAAGAATGTTCTTTTAAGAAGAAAATAACCTATAAATTATGTCTAGGAATGTTTAGAAGATATTTTTCTAGGGAATTTTCAGTATAGATTTCTCAATTTGGTCTAAATAAAGGAAATGTGGGGGTGTCCTTATATAAGTGATAGGAGAGGCACTCTTTGAATTAATTGAAGTATTAAATTAATATAAATTAATTTTCATGTAAAAAATGTATCCAAATTGATATATTTGAATATAATATATGGATGATTATAAATAATCTCATACAATAAAATTTTAACATTTTTTGGTTATGTTTTTATTTTTATCTATATGTTTTAACCCCCATTAATCCTTTTGACAATTACTATAGTATCAAATTTTTCTACTATTTGAGGGTTAAGAATGTCCACATAAAAAAAAATTGACACATAAATAGAATATAGTTGACATTTCAAACCATATCCAATTCAATTTACAAAAGATAATATTTTTATGAATTTTAAATCATTCAATAAAAATACTATTTGTTATAAAATATCACTAATGTCATTTTTGGAACATTTAATTTAATTCGCCTTTGAAAACAATATGACTATAAAAAATTCATATATAAACATTTATCACACAAATAAAAAATTTTAATTATCTAAAAAATTCATTAAACACAATAATTAATTCAAATTGTTTTTCTTTTAATATTTTCAAAAACAGTTATTTTATTTTTCTATTAATTGAATTAATAAATTATCTACATATTATACAAATTTAAGTAATTAATAAATCAATAAGAAATAAAAATAAATAAATAAGATAAAAAATTAATTTGTATTTTAAATTAACATTTAGTACCAAACTTATCCTCTTTTTATATTCATGAAACTTTTTTAGAGATATTAAAGTCAAGAGAGTGACATTTTGTATTTATTCTTTTCTAAAATTAATATAATGGTTGTAATTAAATAAAATGTAACCATGTGTCCATATATTTGAGACTTGGTTGGAAATAAATGAACTGAACACATAAAATAGTATAAATAAAAGTGTTAAATAAATTTTAAATCTATATCCAAATGTTTTAAACATGTCTTACCCATTTTACCCTTATCGAGGTGACAAAGTTACTATTCACAATGGAAAAAATAGAAGGTTCATATTTAAAAAATAATATCTTCTTAACTATAAATTTTAAATCCATTTTTCTATATTCAATTCCCAAAATTGGATGAATTTAATTCAAAATTAAACTTGCAAAACTCATCAAAAATCATTTTTCCAGAAAAAATGTTTTCTGAATTATAGAAAGTTTTTATACAAAAAGACAACATCAAATTAACTCCAATGACATTTACTAAAATTTTAATAATATAAATGAACTAATTATAATTTAAAATCCACTTAAAATAAAATGGAAAATTTTAAATTCCTCAAACAAAAAGACAATTTTCAATAAAAATCAGTATTTTTCTTTATTCATCCAAAATCAATCCTTTTAGAAAATTATCACAAACTCACTCTAAGATAATTATAAAATTATAATTTTAGACAATAATATCATTTTATAAAATATTTTCTTTGAAAATTGTATAATTTAATTATATTATTTCTTCTAAAAAAGTAATAAATATCATTTTTGAGGAAAAATATATTTTTAAAGCATATAATTATTTTTCTAATAACTGAGTATTTATTATCATTATATTTAATTTATACAAAACCTTTATTAATCATTGTTTTATATAGTGTTTATTCCAATTCATTTCACCAATTTAACATCTTGGTTAGAACGATATACTATATTATGGTTCATTTAGACTCAAGGTCTTGTTTACGACAAGCTATCGAAGAAATTAAATTTATTTAAAAGGAAATATATCACAAAATATTAGGGTGCTATATTATAACTCATTTAAAATTATTATTAACATTGAAATTATATCACTCTGATAAAAAATGTTTATATATCTATTTCATCACATCTTATGGTTTCCACGTAGCTACTTCGAATTTCTGATTCCTCCAGAGAACTTTAGCCAGGTGAGTAGTCTTGTTTCATAGCACTTTATCTATATGATCCAATATTTCAACATAATGATATTTATAGGAAATATCATGATAAAATTGTAAAAACACTATATTAAGTACATGTTATGGTTCTAGTATGTTCTTTCTCAAGAGAGATACATTGAATACATAGTGATCTTGAGAGAGGTTTGGTGGAAGCGTCGAGAGATAAGCTATCATCCCTACTCGATCATGAATCTAAAAGGGGCCAATACATCTTGAGATATTATTTATCTTTCTTATAAATATCAAAAACATATTCCATGGTGAAACTTTAATAAATACCTTCTCACCAACTTCAAATCCAATATTTTTATAATGGGTTCCAGCACAAATTTTCTATCAACTTTGATTTACATTGATGATCTTTTGAATGGTTCTAAATTTCTATATCATTTACCCAGCTAGCTCAGGATCAAATAACTTTATTTCTACAACTTTTTTCCAACACATTAGAGTTCTAAAATTATTTCCATTGAGGTATTTACAAGGAGACATCTGAATGCTGAAGTGAAATCTATTATTGTAAGAAAACTTGACTAGAGGGAAGTGATGACCCCAACCGCCTTTGAAGTTTATTGAAAAAGGCCTCAATATATCCTATAGGGTTTGAATTATTATATAAAAGTATCCTTATATCTAAGTGTGATAAATAATACTAAAACAAAACATTCAATCTGAAGCTTGCTGAAGACTTCATCAAAACTTTGAGGTAAACCTTAGTCCCTGATCATATACAATAGAATGTGGTAATCAATAAAACCTTACCACTTTATTAATTTTATATTATAGAAATTAAATAAATATATAAATCTTCTATGATTGTAATTAAGTGTTATAAATTCATAGGGAGATCAACTATAACCCAAATAACATTATGTTCTTTAGACATTTTGGGGACTCTAATGAAAAAATCCAGGGAGTTTTCCCATTTATATTCTATTATGGGTAATGGTTGTAACACCCCCTAAGAATTTTATCTCTAAAACATTACTAACTAAAATTCCAAGAACTCAGATATATTATTCATAATATCTATATTTATATTTTCCTAATAGAAATAATGTTTAATACCTCTATATATCTTTATACTTATAGGATGAATAGAGAATGATGAATTATGAGCCTCATAAAATAAATCAATTTTGAAATCTATTATGGATGTTAAAAATACATGGTTCTTGAACTATATGATTCCATCATAATCAACATTGAAATATAGAAAATTTCTCACATTATTTTTCATATATAAATCTTCCTTCTGTTCCTATTTAATCTTCACTTGGATATATTTGTGAACACTCGTTTGGAAAATATAATATCTATCCTCTTTATTCAAGTCTTCTAGATCCATAATTTTCAAATCCATAAATATTATATCTTTTGTGGTCCTAATCAGAGATAAGATTGCATGATCCTTTCGGCTTAAAGTATATTCTACCTTATTCGTTTTCCCTTGGTGGTAATGTATTGTGTAGTCATAATCATTAATCAAATACATACATCTTCTTTGAAAGATATTTATTTATTTCTAGGTGAATATATAGATTAAAATTTTATGATCAACATATATATCATAATTTTATCCTTAATGATAATGCCTTAAAATATTTAATGAAAAAATTATCAAATATAACTCTAAATCATGAGATGGGTAATTCTTCTCCTAAACCTTCAATTGTCATGATAAATAAGATATAGACACGTCATTATACATAAATATGAATCATAATTCCATATTTTACACACTACTATAGATCTTAACCCCTTCTATACTACAGTGTAATGTAAGAAAAATCATGAAAACTATCCTTCTTTTTAGTTCCTTGAAATTTTCTTCACATTCATCTATCTAAAAGAACCTGGATCCTTTATGAGTTATCTTAGTGAGTGGATTCAACAACTATGAGAAATTATCCAAAATGTGTCAATAATATCCATTCAAACCAAGAAAACTTTAGATATAAATTATAAGGTTCAATTTGTGACAATTTTCAATAACTTTTATCTTTTATGGATCCATAAATATACCCTAAAATATGATTATACGAACAAAAGATGAAACTTTTTATAACCATAATTAATGCTTTTTAAAATATTCCTATAACGTATCCTCTCTCATGGTCTTCATAATAATTATCAATTGATCTTAAAGCTATTAATTTCTCTTTAAATAATAAGAATATCACATATATAGACTACCAAATATTTATAAAGGTAACATCTAAAGATTTTATTAATTAAATATATGAATATTTTTGGGGGAATTAGTTAGAGGAAATTGCATCACAATAAATTCATAGTGTACATACATTATATAGAAGGATATATTGTTTATTTATTCACTTCTAAACTAATAGAAACTAGATTAAAGGTCAAACTTGTAAAAATATTTAGCTCTAAGTAATTGATTAAACAGATCTTCAATATGAGGCAGTGGATAATTATTACTTATTATCATATTGTTAAGTTCATAAAATTTCAATATAGAGTCTCATAAATCCATCCTTCTTCTTAGAAAAGAATAGGTTCTCACCAAGGTGACAAACTTAGATGAATTAAACCCTTATCATGTTTCTCCTAGAGTTTCTTCTTCAATTCCTGCAACTCAATCATGTCCCTCCAATATGGATAAATTTCAATAGGTGTAGGACAGAGTACGATATCTATTGAAAACTTGACTTAATGATATAGATTAAGAATATGAAATTATTCAAGGAAAAAAAATAAAAAAAACTCCCATATAATAGCCATATCATTGATTTTGAGTTTCTCCCTAACCATAAGAGATAAACATGCATTTTAAATAGGAATCAATACCCATACAATGGATGAAATTTATATTAAAAGTTTATATATATCATCACAATGATAGATCATCATAGTTTGGTTCATAATATCACACGTGACTTACATTACCTAGAATTTTATATGGGATTTATGTAAAGAAATCAAAGCTATGCATAAGATAACATAAAATTCAACTATAGGGAGAATAATAAGATTTAGAGGAATTAAATTCACACAAAATTTCATAGAAGAAGAATCATAGACTTTATAAGTGATCATCATACCATCATGGGTTTTCAATGATAATTTAATATATTATTTTTTTGCTGTTATTAATATTCTCTTTGAAAATGCTTCAGATATAAAAGAGTATGTATATCCATAATCAAATAAGTCATTAGTAGTTGTACAGTGGATGATAATTGAATATTTCACCACTTCATTATCATACCCCACATCAGAAATTGTGATCACATGATATTTACCTTTTTATCTTGGATTAAGATGTTTCTAACGTCCATCAGGTCATTGAGCTTCATATTTGTTAATTGGTTATCATAATTCCCAAACCCCTTTCATTTGAAACATATGAGTGTGGGTAGTGTATTATGTAGTGATTTTTCTCCATAATTATCCAACTTCTTCCCATTACATTATCATTTGATTTCTAGATGATATTATTTTCTACACTTAAAGAATTTAATAGTGCGCTTAAGATAATTTACTTTATGTCACCTTCCACACTTCAAGAATAATGAATGTCTCATATTCTTTCCTCCATGGTTATTATTATTAAAATTTTATTAGAATTCCATATTTATTTTATTATCAAAACTATGAGATTTATGGGAAACACAAAATATATATTTCCACATAGATAGTATATAGAATGATTTCTTCATAGTTACTAAAGTCCCTTATGAATAACACCCTTTAGAGACTTGGTTTTAAGAAAATGTAGAATTAATAAATATTAATTTCATGTTGCATGTTAATAAGAGAAGCATACTTAGAAATACTTGTAAAATTTTCATTATAGGTACTATTGGATTAATTTTCATTATACATTAGCTTGATAAATTCCTTATCAATTTTCATATGAATAATACGAGGAATGCTATTTTTGATAAAAAAAGTCTAAACTAATACCACTCTATATAGTCAATTTATTCTTATTGCCTAATATTATTTATGAGAGTCCACCATTGATATACTTCTCCATAAAAATCATAGATATCCAAAATGATTTTTTAATGCTCCAAACACTAGAGAATGGAAAGTATCTTTTAAATAAAACTGATCTATTTATCAGAAACAAGTAGATCAATAGACAATGTAAAAAATGTGGAAGTTTCATAATGAATCAAGAAATATAATTATGTTCTATCCATTACTCATTTGTATTCTCAGCATGATTATTGGCTTTATAAAGTTAAATAAGTAAAACAATGAGATATTCCATTCCAACTCCCATAACATTTGGTTTATTAGGAGGGAAATCATTTCATTTTCTATCACATTCTATATTAACATGGTTACTTTAAGTTCCAACTATTAACTAGAACAAAAATTATAGTTTTATCAACAATAATAATAGTGGAAAATCACATAATCACAAAACAAATTTTATAGGATGTCTAAATAATGTCATATTATTTTCAACATATGAAACCTTAGGTTTAACTTGGATAATAAATGATTATTATCTATTCAAATCCTTCTTAATGGATTATAAATAAAATGTGAATTAACCCAATCATATCCCCTGGAAGTGTCAATCCATGAGTGCAGTAAGAGAAGACTCACCCTACACTAGCTGAATCTATACCAAAAATATCTCTACTTGTATTATCCAGATAGGGATGTTTTCTATGAAATCTAAACTCCTTTTTTTACCATAACTTAGGATGATCTATTATAAATATGATTATCCTAAGGGTTCCCACTAAATTTTTATCATCATAGTTTGCAAAGGTAACTAAAACTTTCTCTCATACAAATTATAGATACCCATACTTTAAATATATAAATATTGCATATTATTATAAGAATATTAATTTTATAATTGTAATATCCATACCAGAACCATAAAATTTTAGTGTCTTTGGAATATTTGTAAGATGAACTACTAGATCATAAAAGATATATATAATCTCGCTATTATTTCTTCATAACTAGAACACTTCTTAGACACATCATACATAAAAATTTTCTTCATTCCTGAGGGAATGAAAATATAATAAAAATAAAGTTAAAATTCATAATTAGGGTAAAAAAGGGAGATATACGATATAATTTAAATATAACATTTGAATAAATGATATAATAAAATGATCTTAACCTTTGAGAATAATACCTATAAATTCTTAAATCATAAACATGAGTAATGGAATAAATATTGGAAGTTCATAAGATATGAATCATAAGGAGATCAAAGAATATGATCTATGAGAACATAACATTGTCGTAGTATTATTTCATAAAAGAGTGGAATAATCGTGGAATTATCATAATAATATAAATATTATGTCAAAGCTACCAACCAAGATATTTATAACATATAAGTATTGGGAAAACAACCCACGTACCTACTTCAGGATTGGGATAACCTCCCTTATATCCTCTTTTAGGCTTGAGATAACCACATGTATACCTATTGATATCATATAAAATTTATATTTACCCAATACATTGGAGGCCTATATAATCCTAGGCCCAACCATCCTATAATCATAAATCCATTCATATATATTCCATAAGATCATAAAGTCATTCATAATAACTTAACCAGTGGGAAATAAAAATTGATATTATCATTATTTCATCATCATAACCAAAATAAATCCCTAGAGAATAAATATGGAATCATTGGATCATTTACCAAGGAAATCCTAAGCAACATCAATGAATTTTATCATAACGGAAAAATTCCATTAGAAGATAACTGAAATATTTCTTAAAGAAAATACCCTTCTAATTTTTAGATCACATATTAAAATCTATTTTTTTCTAAATATTAGGGAAAAAGTATTCTTTTAAAAAATTAATGGAAAATAGAAAAATTATATTCAAATCATTAAGTGTTCATGATGGGTAGAATATTTTTTCATGTCATCTGCATTTAAACAAATATTTGTTAAACATTTTTGGTAAAAAATCAATAGTACTTCTTTAGAAAGATGAAAATAAGATTAATTTTAAACCATTTTTTAAACATTAAATTATGTGTAAAAATTAAATTAAAAAATCATATAATAAATTAAAAAAACTGATTTTTTTAGGAAACATGGATATGGAAGATGTTTTATCAAAGAGAGAAATAAAGTTGTTTTTCCTTAAAAAATTATTCCATAATTTTGAGTAATTAAATCCATGAGAATGAAATGATAACATAGATTATCAATAAATAACTTGATGAGAATAAAAATAAAATGTATTTATAAGTAAATAATAATATAATTTCCTTCAATCAAAATTAAAACATAAATAATCTCAATTGAAATGAGATTGAAAGATAAATCCCTAACCTTAAGTTCCGCTTTCTTAGAAAGTGATATAATATCATTTATAATAAATATAAATCTATTATAATTATATAAAATTATCATTTAAAACATTATAATATCATATATGATCCAATTATATATTTTTATCACATATTTATAAACAATTCCTTATTAAAATTTCCTTTTCTAGGTGTTAAAGTTTTTATTTTTCATGAAAATTTCAATAAAGTAGGTCCTATGATTGTACATTGATAATGGTTCCATCATCTATAAAATTTTATTTATGATATAAATATCATAAATATTAATTATATATATATTTATAATAATCCATAATATATATATATATATATATAGAAATTAATTACACGGTTCATAGAGATGGTAGCTCGTACATACACATGAGTGTTGTTTTCACTTTCTGATGGGTGGAATGAAAAAAAAGGAAAATAATAATTCAATTTTATAGAATAGTTATTATATCAAATATATATCTTATATATTTATTATATCTATCCATATTACCATCTATTTAAAAATGAAATGAAAAATGAATCACATCATTTCATAGAGGTGGTAGTCCACATGTACGCATGAGCGATGTTATCATTTTCCAACTTATGGGAAGAGGGTGGATTATAATTATTACATCATAGTAATGATTAATTAAATTTAATATAATGAATTAATTATGTTATATTTTATACCATATATTTATAGGAGGTATAAGATGAAATAAATTGAAAGATCTCGAGTAAGATGATTAACTCTTCTCTGAGATACCTCCTTTATAACCTTTCTTAATGACTAATGGAATATACTTTTAACAATAAAATAACCTTTAATTTGTGTATAGGTAAGTTGATAATAGAATTTTATAGGTTTTTTTCATTCTATATGGTACATGTGGCGTAAATAAGTGAAAATAGGGGTGTCCATTTATAACCTAGGGGTGGGACACTCTTGGAAATACCTAAAGTATTAAATTAATATAAATTAATTTCCATGCAAAAATGTCTCAAAATTGGTAAAATTAAAATAAAAGATGAGTATGAGTGTAAATAATCTCATAAAATAGAATTTTAATAATTGTTTTTATGTTTTATCCTTATCTCTTAGTTTTAACCCTCAGTTACCCCATTTGGTAATTACCAAATTATCAATGTTTTCTACTCTTTAAGGGTTAAGAATATTACCAAAAAATTAAAAGTGATTCATAAATATACCAAGGATGATATTTTCAACCATATCCCATTCACTTAGAAAAATTTATTTATATTATTAATTTTAAATAATTTCATAAAATATTATTTATTATTAAATATCATTAATGTCATTTTTGGAAAGAATCATTTAATTTGACTTTGAAAAAAACATATAAACAAATAAATTTTAATAAAAACCTTTATCACATACCTAATATTTTATATTTGTCTATAAAATTATTTGAACACAATATTTTATCCAAATTTTATTACTTTTTATATTTTTAAATTAATTTATTTGATTTTATTTATTAAATGAATAAATTCATTTTAAGTATTTAATAATCATTTAAATTAGTTATTCAATAAATAAAAAATAAAAATAATTTACTATAATAAATATATTAATTTATTTTTCAACTAAACATCTATTATAATAATTATCCTATTTTTATACTTGAGTACAATTTTTAGAGATATTAAAGTTAAGTGAGTGACAGTTTTTATTTATTCTTTTCTTAAATTAATATAAAGGTCATAATAAAAGAAAAATGGGACTAAGTGGACATATATTAAATAATGGGATGGAAATGGATAAAATAATGCTATCTAATAGGTTAAAGTTCACCATTATTGAAATTTTAAAGTCTTATCCCAAAGTTTTAACCTCATTTTACTCATTTTACCCTTACCAAAGTGAAAATATTTTCCAAGGTTACTATTCATAATGAACCAAAATAAAAGGAGTTGATTTTAAAAAAATTGATCCTTTTTATTCCTAATACAGAATCAATTTTTCAAAAATTCACTCCACAGAAGGGGTAGAATTTAATTTAAAATTAAACCTGCAAAACTCAATAAGAAAGAGTTTTCCTGAAAAAGTGTTTTGAAAGTATAAAAAGTTTTTCAATGCAAAAATACAACCTTAAATTAATTACAATGACCTTGGGTAGTTTATATATTAAATTAACTAATTTCAATTTTAAAATCATTTAAAAATTTAACTTTCTAAAGGCCTCAATCTAAAAGACTATATTAAATAAAAATCAGTAATTTTCATTATTTATAGAAAAATAAACCCTTTCAGAAAATTATCAAAAATTAACTCAAATATAATAATATAATGATAATTTAAAATTAATTTTTTTATTAAATAAACTTTAAAAAATTGTTAGAAATTAATTATATTATTTCCTCTCCAAAATCAATAATAACCATTTTTGATTAAAATGTATTTTGGATGTATATAGTGACTTTTTTAAAATTTGAGTACATATTTATCAGTATATTTTATTTTTCCAAAACCTTTGTTGATATTTTTTTAAAAGTGGTTATTATGATTCATTTATCCAATTTAATGGATTGGTTATTACAATATACTATATTACAGTTCATTTTGACTCAGGATTGGCTGAATGGAAAGCTATCGAAGAAATTAAATTTATTTAAAAATAAATATATTATAATATATCATGGTGTTACATTATACCCCCCTTAAAATTAATTTCAACCTTGTAATATCATCACATTGATAAAAAAATGTGGATATGACTATTTCATCACATCTTCAGGTTCCCATGTATCTTCTTAAAATCTCTAATTCCTTCGAAGAACTTTAACTAGGTGAGTAGTCTTGTTTAGTATTAGTTTATCTTCATGATATAATATTTCTAAAAACTATTATTCACAAGAAAGATCATTATATATTGTTACAACCTCTGGGTTTAGTAAATATAATGGACAAAGTATGTTCTTCTTCAAGAGAGATACATGGAATGCATCGTGAACTTGAGAGATGTTTAATGAAGGCAGGAAGAGTTATGCTACATCCTTAATCGATCAAGAATATAATAAAGAAAAATATAAAAAGGGATTATATTTTATTCCTTAGAATCTCATAAACTTATTCTATGAATAAATTCTTAGTAATAACTTCTCACCAACTTCAAATACTAGATTTTACTGTTGATTATCAACATAAATTTTCTGTCGACTCTCAGATTACATGATTTCCTAATGAATGGTTATAAATTTATATACTATTTCCTCAACTAGAATAGGTCCCAATAACTTTATTTCTCTAAATTTATCCCAACATGTTGGATTTATATATTTATTTTTATTGATGTCTTCATAAGGATCCATTAGAATGATCAAGTAAAAGTTATTACTATAAGAAAAATAAAATAGAGGTATGTATTGAATCCAAACACCATTGCAATCCATAGAGAAAGAACTCAACATATCCTCTAAGGTTTGAAAGGTTGTCTCAGAATTTTCGTCTTATTTCGGATGATAAGTAGTACTGAATCATAACTATGAATTGAATATTTGATGATGAATTTTCTAGAACATTGAGTTAAAGATTAAATCTTGATCAGATGCAATAGAATATAGTACTCTATTTAGTCTTACTTATTCCTTAATGAAGATTCTCAAAATATTATCAACATATAAATATTCTATAATAATAATTAAGTGTTCTGAAATCATAAGGTGATTGAATAAAACCCAAATAACACTATCTCCTTTAGATGTGTTTGGGAGTCTGATGAAAAAATATATGATGATGTTTTAACATTTTTATTATAGTACAGGTAATGTTAAAAAAATCCCCTTAAATATTTTCCTATTATATTTAACATTCTAGCATACCAAACATTGAGATTCCTGCTCTTTAATATTTCTCTATACACTATAAATCCTTTTTCAGAACTTTATAACTCTTTATACTTAGAGGATAAATAGAGAACGATGAACTATGAGATTCTTCCAATATATCCTTTATCAAATATGGTACAGTTGAGACATATACATAGTTCATAAACCTTATTATCCAATCACAATGAAGGTTGAACCCAAGAAAATTTATCACCATCTTGTTTAGATTTAAACCTTTCTTCTATGACCCTTTAATCTTCACATGGATAGATGGTTAGACACTCATTTGAGAAGGATAATATTTCTCCACTTTAATCAAGATTTACAAAACAATCCTTTGAAAATCCATAAATATTTTACCTTTTGTGATCCTCAACATAGATAATCTAGCATGGACATTTTGACTCAGATCATCTTCCACCTTGTTTGTTTTCTGATTGTGGCAATGCATTGAGTAATAAAAATCTTTAATCAACTCCAACCATATTTTCAGGATCATATTAATCTCTTTCTGGGTGGATATAAACTTTAAAATTTTATGGTCAGTAGATATATCACAATTTTCTCTATAAAGATAATGGGTCCACCTATTTAATTCAATAATTACCTCTTCTAACTCCAAATAATGATTTGGGTAATTTTTCTCATGAAACCTTAATTTTATTGAGGCATATACTATCCCTATATCATTTTTTCATGAGAAATAATCATCGTACCTTATTCGATGCAATATTTTAAATAAAACACCTTCTATAATATAGGGTAATGTAAGCACTAGTGCGATGAATAACCTTCACTTATGTTCCTTGAAATTTTCCCCACATTCATCTGATTAAAGGAACTTGATATTATTTAGAGTTAACTTAGTGAGCGGATTTGATAACCATGAGAAATTTTCGATAAAGAATTGATAATATCCTACCAAACTGAGAAAACTAAGGATATCCATCATAGAGTTTAGTCTGGACCAACATTTAATAACATCTATTTTTTTATTGATCCATCGATGTACCATGGCATGAGATTATTAAATCAAAAAATGAAACTTTTTGTATCAAAAATTAAAACTTGGTAAATTTTTCATACAACATATCATTTCTCAAGTTCATCAGAGCAATCCTTAAATAATTTTCATTCTCTTTTATACTCTTTAAATATATAAGAATGTCATCTATAAATACTATTGAAAACTAATCAAGGTAATGTCTAGAGACTCTATTCATTTAATCCATTATGATAGAGGAATAGTTAGTAAGATCAAATGATATCACTATAAATTAATAGTATCCATACCTTTTACAAATGGATGTTATGGATATTTCTTCACTTTTAACCCTCAACTGATATTATACAGATCAAAGTTTAATTTTGTAAAAATATTGAGCTCCAATAAATTGATCGAACAAATCATTAAAATGTGGTAGACGATATTTATTCTTGATTACGATTTTATTAAGTTCACAATAATAAATGAAGGGTTTTATTAATATAGATTTTTTATTAACAAAAATAATATTTCCTTTCCAAGGTGACACACTTTGTCAAATGTATCCCTTATCATGATTCTCTAGTTGTGTATTCTTGAATTCTTACAACTCTATATGGACAATTCTATATAGATCCTTAGAAATAGTTTTAGTACCAAGAATAATTTATATTGAAATATCAACTTCACAATTTAGAGTAATACTAGGAAATTATTTAGGAAAATCATGAAAAAAATATTGTACATTATTAATATCTTTGATGTTGTGTTTCTCCCCAACCATTTGAGATAAACATTCCTTTTGAATAGGATTTAAGAACCATATAATGGATAAAATTTCCATCATATGTTCATATTTTTCATCGTACTGATATACGCTCATAATTTTTTTTATAATATAAAACTTGAATTCCATTCCTCATAAATTAATATAGTATTTAAGTAAAGAAATCCAATAAGTTCCTAAGATATCTTCAAATTCATCTAGAGGGAGAATAAAAAGATTTTATAGAATCACATTCCCACAAATATAAATTAGATAAGAATCATAGACTTAAGATGTGATAATTGTAAAATTAAGGATTTTCACTACTAATTCAACATCTAATTGATGACGTGGTATTTTTATTCTCCTATTAAATTATCAAGATATAAAATAGTGGATATATCAATAATAATATAAAATAATAATAGTTTTAGAGTAGATGGTAACTGTACATTTAACCAATTAATTATCATACCTTAAATTAATAATAGTGATCACATGAAATTTACCTTTATCACTAGGATTAAGAGGTTGATGAAGTTCATCATAATAATTGAACCTTATATTTGAGTATTGATTATCATAATTACCATATTCCTTATATTTGAAACACTAGAGTGTGAGTGCTGAATTTTGATAATCTTTTTCTCCATAATTACCTAACTTCTTCCCATTACATCGATATTAGTTTACCTTATAGACTTCATTTTAACACTTAAATAATTTCCTAGTCCCCTTAAGAAAACATCATCTATATTTCCTTCCACACTATGAGAATAATTGAAGTATATTCTTCTTCCCTATATGGTTTTAATTATTATAATTTTCTTTGATTTAAATATATATTTTCATATCAAAACCATGATGTTGATGAGTAACATCAATATTAATTTACACCTTGATAACACATTGAATAAATTATTCATATCTACTAAAATCACTTATGGATAATTTCTTTCAGAGACTTTGTTTTAATACAATGAAGAATAAAACAGTCTTACTTTTAGGTTGGATGATAATTCCAAAAGCGTAATTCATAAGTCTTGTAAAATTTTCTAAATAGGTATTAATCGATTCATTATATTTTTAATTTAGATGGATAAATTAATTCTCTTATTTAGTATGAGGAATATGAGAAAATTAATTTTTAAAAAACAAGCTTCAAAACTCATCCCTATAGAGTCAATTAATTCTGTTTACCTTGTGTTCTTGATGATAGTACACCATTGATCTACTTTTCTTTCTAAATGATTGATAGCCAAAATTAATTTTTGATTCTCTAAACATTATAAAACAAGAAAATACATTTTTAATGGAACTAATCCATTACTAAAAAAACTATTAGTTTAGTATAACAACAAAAAGAAGGTAGAGATTTCCTTGTAGGGGACTGAACATAACATTGTTCCATACTTTTCTCATTTGAAATCTCAGTATGAATTATGTCTTATGAAAGTTGTGTAAGCATAACAATTATATTTTTCATTCCATCCCCCATATCATTTGTTTGATCAGGACACAATCATTTCATTTTCCATCACATTAATCTACAATATGGTGCCTTATAGTTTCATCCATTGAATAAAACTAAAAACAAAGAATGTGAACAAATTATCATAGTGGGAACCCTCATAATGATGAAAAATAATTATAGTATATCTAAATAAGGACACCTTATTTTCAACACATGGAACCTTTTTTTCCTTGTTCATCCAATTTCTTTATCTATTTAAATGATTCATGATGGGTTATAAAGAAAATGTGAATTAACCCAATTATATACCTCAAGAGTGTCAAATCTAAGTCCACTTATAGTATCCAGAAAAAGATGTTCTCATATATACCTAGATGCATCTGTGCCAAATATTTGTCCACTTGTAGTATCTAAAAAAAGATGTTTTTTCTAGTAAAACCACACACTTTTATTTATCATAACCAAGGATGTTCTCATATACATAGAATTATCCTACGTGTTCTCACTAAAGTTTTATCATCCTAGTTTCCAAATCCAACTAAACCTTACTATGATAATAACTACAGTGACCCATACTTTACATACATAAACATTAAGTATTATTATATGAATATTCAATACATAACATACCAACCCACAATATAACCATTGAGTTTCAGTGTCTTTGAAAATTTAGATACATAAAAAACTATTTCATAAAATATACACATCATCACCCACTTAGTTATTTATAACTAACACCCTTCTTAGATAAACCATACTTAATACTTTTTATCATATCTTGGTGAAAAGAAAATATAATAAATGGTGATATCAGAAGATCAGTAATTGAAACAGGGATATATCAATAATCAATTAAACATAACATTTGTATAAATGGTATTATAACATGATATTAACCTTGGAATATAATACCGAGTATTTCTTAGATCACAAACACGAGTCATGGAATAAAGCTTGTTAGTTTATAAGAATTGAATCATAAAGATACCAAAGAACATAATCCATGAGAATATAATATTGGAATAATATCAGGTCATAAAATAGTGTCATAAGTGTGGAATAATCATAATAAAATAAATATTATGTCAAGGTTATCCCCAAATACATTCATAACATGTAAGTATTGGGATAACCACCCATGCACCTAATTTGGGTTTGGGATAACCTATTATATACCCTCTTTTAGGCGTGAGATAACCTCTTATTTCCCCATTGATCTTAAAAAAATCAATTTTTACCCAATAAATTGGACAACTATATATTTTTGGGTTGACTCATCACATAATCATAAATTAATTCATATTTTTCTACAAGATCAAAAAAACGTTCATCATAACTTAACCCATGGAAAATAAAAAATGAGGCCAATTGATATTTTTTCATTACAACCATAAACCATTTGAAGAAAGAATAAATATGTTATAATAAATTCAAATACCAATTAAATCATATGTATCATCAAAGGTTATTATTATAAATGAAAAAATACATTAAAAGATCACTGAAATATTTTTTTTTTCAGAAAAATACCCTTTTTATTATTAAATAAAATATTAAAATAAAATTATTTTTAAAATATTATAGAAATAATTTAATTTAAAAAAACAATAAAAAATTTTAAATTAATCTTCAAATCATTAATTTGTCATGATAGTGGGAAATTTTATTTAAGTAGTGTACGTTAGAACAAATATTCCTTTCAAATTTTCTGTAAAAAGTTGAAAAGTATTTCATTCGAAACACGAAAAGAAGATTATTATTAAAAATATCATTTAAAATTTATTCAAGGTTAAAAATGAATTTAAATTATCAATTAATAAATATGAAAACATTTTTGAAAACATTTTTCAATTATATAGATATGGAAGAAAAAGTATTTTTGAGTAAAGGGAGGAAGAATGTTGTTTTTACTTAAAAAATTATTTCAATATCTTGAGTACTTAAAGGGAGGAAAATTAAAGGAAAAAAAATTTATTCACAAGAAATAACCATATTATAATAAAATTAAATTTCTTTACTAGTAAAGAATTATATAATTTATTTTAATAGAAATTCACGGATAAACTATCCCGATTGAAGTGAGATTTGAAACATAAATCCCTTACCTAATGTTTCACTTACATCAAAATCACTATAAAATCCTATATAATAAATTTATATCTATTATAATTCTATAAAATATTCATTTACATATTTATAATATCACATATGATCCACTAATAACATTTTAACACATATTTATTAACAATTCCTTAATAAATCATCATTTATGGGTGTTAACTGTTTCAATTTTCAGGAGAATTTATGTTATTTTATTATGGACATTTTAATTTAATTATGGTTCCATAATATATATATTTTTTATTTATTACATAAATTTCATATATATTCATTATATACACATTTATAATTATTTATAAATGATAGATATATAAAAATTAATTACAATATTCATGGAGATGGTAGACCATACATATGCATGGATGTTGTTTTCACTTTTCAACAGATGGAAAAAAGATACGTAAATAATAAATAAAGATTAAATAAAAATTATCATATCATATATATCATATAGTTTTATTAAATTTATTTTTATTACTATCCATGAAAAATTTAAATTCAAAAATAATCACATCACTTCGTGGAAGTGGTAGTCCACGCGTAAGCACGAGTGATGTTATCATTTTCCAATGGAAGAGATGATGGATTATGGTAATTAAATAAAAATAATAATTAATTATATTTGATATAATTAATTAAATATTTTATAATGGTTACCATGGAATTAATGGAGGTACAAGGAGAAATAAATTGAAAGAGGTCGGGTAAGAAGATTACCTCTTCTTCGGAAGACCTCATTTAGATCCTTTATTAAAGACCCCTGGAATAGTATTTTAAGAAGTCCAATATATCTAATTTGTGTCTTTAGAAGTTTATAAGAGAATAGTATAAGGTTTGGTGTATATATATGGCTCAATGTGGTGTAAAGAAGAGAAATATTGGGTGTCCTTTTATAAGTGAGGGGATGAACACTCTTTGTATTAATTTTACTATCAAATTTAAAAAATATTCTTACAAAAATGGATTCAAATTGATATAATTAAAATATAATATGAGTATTAGTTGAAATATTCTAATCCAAAATACTCTTAACAACTTTTGTTCATGTGTTTACCCTTATCTCTTAGTTTTAACTGAATGTTAACCCTTTTAACAATTATAATAATATCAAAGTTTTCTACTGTTTAAGGGTTAAAAATGTTACCATAAAAAGAAAAGTGACTTATAAATTGATCATGGTTTATATTTTACACTACATCACATTAAATAGGATGAATATATCATTTTTATGAATTCTAAATCATTTAATAAAATATTATTTATTATTAAACATCATTAATGACATTTTTGGAACAATTCATTTAATTTGACATTGATAACGAGATAAAATAAAATTAATGTGAATATAAACATTTATAAAAAACCTAATATCTTATATTTATCTATAAAACTTTGGTAACATAATAATTCATCCAAATTGTGTTAAATTTAATATTTTTAAAATCATATATTTTAACTTACTATTAATTAAATAAATACTGTGTTGGCATTGCATACGAATTTTAGGTAATTATTCGATCAATAAAATTCCAAAAAACTTACTATGATAACAAAAATTAATATACATATTTAAAAAGAAAATTTATAAACGAAAATATCCAATTTTTATCCTTATATGAAATATCTAGAGACATTAAATTTAGAAGAGTTACATTTTGTATTTATTATTTTCTTAAAATAAAATAAAGATACTAATCAAAGAAAAATGTCACCAAGTGGCCATGTATTCTAGAATTAGTTTAAAATTTACAATATCCACTCATAAAATTGGTTAATGGGAATTTTTATATAAATTTTTAATCTTTATTACAAAGTTGTAACCATGTTTTTTATTTTTTACCCTTATTGAGGTAACAAATATTTACCAAGTTTACTATTCATAACCAACAAAAATAAAAGGGATGTATATGAAAACTTTTATCCTATTGATTATAAATATGGAACCAATTTTTTAAATATTAAATTTACAGAATTTTCATAATTTAATTTTAAATAAAACTTGTAAAAGATGATTAAAAAACATTACAGAAAATATTTTTTGAAGTATAAATAGTTTTTATACTAAAATCCAACATAAAATTAATTAAAATTAACATAATTGTATTCTTCATAATATAAATGAACTAATTTGACTCTTAAAAACATTTAAAAATAGAACATTATAAATTTCTTAAATAAAAAGACAATTTTCAATTAAAATCTGTATTTTTCAATTTTCATCAACAAATCAATCTTTTTATAAATTAAAAAAATCACTTTAAGATAATTATTATATGATAATTTAAAAAATGAATTTTATTTTATGAAATAATTTTTATAAAAGTGAAATCAATTAAATATATTGTTTCATCAAAAAAATAAATTAAAACCATTATTGAGGAAAAATATATTTTTTATTAATATAATGAATTTTTAAAAAATTGAGTACTTTTTATCAGTAAATTTGATTCATGGAAAAAATTATTAAATATCTATATATTTTTCTAAAAAATTATTCCTATTCATTCCAAAAATTTAGTAACTATTTTATAATGGTATACTATATTACGGTTCTTGAAGACACATGGTTGCGTATATAAAAAGCAATCGAATAAATTAAATTAATTTTAAAATAAATATGTCATAAAATATCATGGTGTTAGATTTATGATTTATTCCATATATCTTAAAAAATTAATCATATACCTAATCCTTCACATGTAATTAACTCATATGTTGTACCACTAGAGTGTGGTCTCTCTATTGAGGAACAACTGGTGGAGACTCTAGATCGAAGAGAGAAAGTATTAAAGAGAAAGACCACTAACCTGGTCGATGTTTTTTTGGAAGAACCATAAATTTTAAGAGGATACATGGGAAACTGAATATGTGATTGTGTATAAGTTTCGTCAATTTTTTTTGCATCATAGTGATGAAATTTTTAGGGTTGAATTTTTATAAGGGGGTAGAATGTAACACCCTGAGAGTCTATAATGTATTTCTATTTAATAAATTATCAGTGTTTAATATATATTTAAAAAAACATGAATTATTTAAATTATATTTATACATTATATTATGAATCCCATTATATGAAATATAATTATTAAAAATAATTTCTAATTCACAAGAAATACCATTGATCCTAAATAACTGTTTTGGAAATATTTTTTTATGAGCATTATTTCGTCATATATGTTTTATTTAAAATATATATTTTGATGTATAAATTAATTATGAATATTAAAATTATAAAAATAATATTTTTTACACATGTTGAAAATTAATTCAATGGTTATTAATTGGTTACAAATGAAAATAAATGTATTCAAAGGAAAAAAGAGATGCTTTTCTAAAAAATGACTTTTATTTAATTGATGTGTTTTTATCATAATAAATTAAATTAATCAAAATTTATGAATTATTTAATTTAAATTTATATATAATAAATTTAATCAAATGTATCAATATTAATCTAATTTTTTTTAATAGATATTCAATAAAAATAAATCCAGTTGTATGATTAAAAACACATTTTTCTAAAAATCATTTTCTTTACATTTGTGTGATTATTTAAAAATAAGTTTTTGAAAATTATATAAATTTAATTTGATAAAATGTAATCCATATTTATAATAATAATTTATATGTTTTTAATGATTCCACTTTTAGTTTTGGTCATAATGAATAGTAAAAACAACAAATATTTGTTATCTTAGTTATGGTTAAAATGCGTTTACCAGGAGGGGGCTGGGAGTGAGGTTAAAATAAAGATAAGTGTAAAAATGAAACTTAAATCTATATAAATATTATTGGTTTAAAATATTTAGACTTTATCTTATGCTTAATTTTAATTCTTGTCCATTTGGTTCAATGTGCATAGTACAAATGGCCCGAAGGCCTTCATTTTTATTGATTTTTGATAACCCCCATTTCAAGGGATAAGGGGGAACCCTTACAAGGCCCGTAGGATTAGGAGATTACATGACCCGAAGGTATTAGGGAATTCAACCAGACTATCTACAAGGAACTATCCCTCCCCAATATCTACATCATGATAGTATCTCTCCACCTTTGCATGACCGTTTGGCCAGGATTCCCTTGTAAGCACAGGCTGGTCCTGATGGCATAGCCATACCCTCTCATTCTGACAAATCTATTTTTCTCTACTCTGGTGAGTGAACCTGCTCTGAATACACTTCCAGGGCTTCTCATTTTTTTGTAGTGTGTCTGGGGAAACTGCATGTGTCCCAAAGGCCTTGAGGTGGCCCGAATGCCTTAATAGTGGCCCGAAAGCCCTACTAACCTGAAGGCCTGGGTGGCCCAAAAGCCTTAAGGACTCCAAGCCCAAACATCTGGCCCAAGGTGAATAGTTCCAGCTGCTACAGTACCGAATAATACTTGCTTCAATAATTACTACAGTGCCTGCTACAATACCCGCACAGTGTGCAGTCTGCTATAGTACCTGTATAGTGTATAGTTCTTCTACAGTACCACACACTGTACAGTCTGCTATAGTGCCTACTACAGTACCTGCTATAGTCTGCTACAGTCCCGGAAATATGCCTCTACCTGGTTTTAAACTTGGGTCTTGTGGATGTACTTAAGGATACCTCTCCAACTGGGATAAGGCTCATGTTCTCAATGTGCATAAGAAAGTGACTATATTATTTAAATATTTTAAGTAATTCCATTTGTGTCCCTCCCCTCACTTCAAAAATGGAACCTATTATCCTCCCTTATTCACACCATTTTAGCATTATAGATATATCAATACATACCTAAAAATATTACTAGTTTCCTTCCCTCCTTTATTGAGATTTTGTTCTTACCCTAAGATCAACCTAAAAAGGCAGAAGGTGTAATCCAATGGTGGTCTCTCAGTGAATAAAAAATCATTATACTTGACTCATTAAAAGTTTTTTGGTTATTATAATTATTATAAATATATTGTATCAATACTAAAATGATGAACCTAATATTATAAATGTACTAATATTTTAGATTTATTATGGTACAACCATTTTCTTCCTCTTTTCCATCAAATGAAAATTGAATGTATCACACATGTTTACATGTGGAATACCACCTTTATGTTGAGATATGACTCATTTTCCAGCACCAAATTTCATGGTTGGTAATTATGGTGGATTAATTATTTATATATGATATTTATGAAATAAATTTTCTCATTTAATTATAATATCTCACATACCTTCTTACATTTCCCTTCGTAGGAAAATGATAAGGTCGGTTGTGCGTACTTGTGGACGACAACCACCACAAAGCAATGTGATTTGTTTTTCATTTCCCATAAATATGGATTATAATACGGATATATTTAATGGACATATAATATATTTATGATATAATTTAAATTTTATAATGTTAAATTATTATTTTATTTTCATTCCTTCCATCCATTTAAAAGTGAAAAAATCACTTGTGTGTACGTATTGACTATCATCTTCACAAAGTGATACAATTCATTTTTATCACTAATTTATATGAATTATTATAAAAGTGTATAAAATTAATAAATATGATACTTATTTTATGATTAATATTCTTTAAATGATGAAACATGACAAATTTTCAAGTACCATAACCATGAAACCAAAACATGCTTGGAAAAAAGACCAGTTTACACTCGAATGTTCTTTTTAAAGAAGAAATTGTTAATAAAAGGATAATTGGAAATTATAAAAGAGTGATACATAGTAAGTTATGAATATTTTTATATAATATTTTTATAATAAATCTATAATATTATATAATATTTTTAATGTGTATAATGTTGTATCAAACTTGAGGTAAGGGTTTATGTTACAATCTCATTTCTTTTAGGGGTTGTTTATGTTAAATTTCCATTGAGGGAAAATATACGATCCTTATAATTTAGACCCAATGCATTAAATTATAACATGATTATTAATTATATTTTTATCTATTAGAACCATTTTTATATCTTTCATACATAATATTTTAGAGAAAATGTTTTGAAAGAAATGAAAACCTCATTTCATCTTTGGTTCAAGAAATTATTCTCCCATTTCCATTCTCTTGAATTTTATTTTATTGATGTTTTTTACTATAGTTTAAATGTTTTAAAAATTCAATTTTCAATTACTTTGAATTTATTTAAAAATAATTAAATGAAATATTTTGAGAAAACATTATCTATACATGTCATTTTTTACTTTTTACAAAAGTGTGAAAAAGATGTTCTCTTTTAACATATTCAGTATAAAATTATTTTCTTGATGTCAAGATCATTATTTTATTTAAAGATTACTCAAAATTTTTATATGTTTATTTTAAGTTAACTTTATTTCTCAACATTATGGGATATTTTAGTTTTTATTGATACCTTAATAAATTTTTTCTAATGTTTTTAAATAAATGTTTGAATGATATGTTAAAGGTATTTTTCATCCACGTAAATATCCTTGAAATAATTTTATAATTATATAGGTATACTCTCTTATTATTTCATCAAAGTTTCATGATAAATCATGATGATGATGATCTTAATATTATTTCATGAAACCCATTTCTATCTCATGGGTTAATTATGCTATGATGAGATAATGAAAACTCTTGTGATACGATCAACTTCATTTCCCTATATGGATTCTAATTACGAAATTATGAGATGTTTATAAAACTAATTTATTTTCAATGGTCCATTATATGATGATATGATGCATTCAATATGATATTGAGAAAAAATATATGTGGTCTTCATTATGTGATGGGTGGGATCAGAGTTACATAGACCACCAATGCAGTTAGTAAAAATGATATCTCATGCGATAATATGGAATGGAATTGGAGTTGAACCAAGTTCAGTAAGGGACTATAAATCCCCAATCTTAAATATTACATAATATTTAGTTAAGTCAATAATTCACATTTATGATCTTTTAATGTTTAGAGTTTTAGAGAATTAGGCCACGACTATTACATAATAGACCAAAACATCACATGTGGATAGCTACACTAAGTATCCACTTTTTCAACCAAAGGAAATCCTTTAAACAAAACATGATTTATTTTTATTGATAAAAATATTCTTTACTTATTCCTTTCTCTTAACCATATTTATAACCTGTATAAAAAATTTAAAAAACTTGGTATGTGAATAAAAACCTTAGTATGTAAAATAAAATAAGGTATAAAACCATTAGTCCATGAATATTTAAAACCCATGATATTTTTTTTCACAAAATCGTACTTTTCGCAAAAAAAAACATAAATATATTAGATTAATCAAGTAAACATAATATTCTTAAAAAACATTATATAAATAATAAAACATAAAGGTAACTTGTGGAATACATATCATACTTACATTTTAGCTTTCATAGTTACACAGGGAGTAACCTTCACGGTTATGTTTTGGAATACCCATCACAATATATTCCCTAAATATCTTAGGATAAACCTTAATGTTTACCTATGCCACATTACCTAATTCATTATAGAGCCATCACATGCTTACCCTCCCTTGGTTTATCATGTAACAACCCATATATTTTGGCAATTCCAAATAACTATAACATAATAATAACACATAAACCAAGCGTAAATGAAAAATAACATTTCTACTTTGAAATCACATTTCATCTTTACAAGCCACACACTCATAAATAAAAAAAATCATTTTAAAATAAAATTTTAAATTTGTAATGTAATCATCAATACATAACATATACATAAAATTGAGAAATTCCATTCATGATGTATATATAAAAAAATAATTCAAAGTTTTTTAAATAATCCATCCCCTTTTAAAACACAATTAAAACATTTTAAGAGATGATTTTTGAATCAAAGAGTCCCATATAAATTTGAAACTTTTGAAAGGAATTTAAACCTAAAAAAATTCATATCTATTTAAATAAGTCCTTAAAATAATTTTTAAAACATGGACATGAAGGTGAAGGATTTCGAATATTAAATATTTAAAACATTTAAAACGATGTTTTAATTAAAGAGTGATTTACAATTTTGAACATTTAAATTATACACCAGATGATGGTAGAAAGTTTTAAAAGACATTAAATATCATGATTTTAGATATATTATGGATAAGTAATATAAAAGGTGTTGTATATACACTTTATAAATAAATAAAGGTACATATCATCAAGAAATGTTTCAATGAAAGGAGATTGAGATGAAGTCCCTTACAAATATTGTATCCTTATATTAAGGATAAATCAAAGACATAATTAGGTTTGAAAAATATATATAAACCCAATATAAGTAGATATTCAGTGTAAAACAATCAGAGTTCATTCACACATATTCCTGTAAAAACAAAACCAATGACATGGATATTTAACTCAATGAAATGAGATTGAGTTAATATTTTCCTTACCTCTAGTCCAAATTGTCTTGTTTTTTATTTATATTACTAAATAATAAACGTAGCTTAATTTATAATTGCTTCAGAAAAATTTTCAAGTTTATTATTCCTTTTATATCACTTATTACTATGTTATAAAAATTTCATAATTAGTTATGTTCATTTGGGTCGTTTTTTCGATATTCGGTACTTGAGTTGAAAATGAACATGTTTTTTTTAAATTTTCCATGTAGTCTAAATCCATTATCTACATAATATTATTAATGATTTAAATATTATATATATCCAGTATATATCAATTTATAATATCCATGATATTTGGAGATAATAAATGAAATGCATTGTTCATGGAGACGGTAGACCGTACAAACGCATGAATGTTAATTTCGTCTCCTTATCATATTAAAATAATTATAATAAAATGATATAAATGTATATTATAATAATAGTATTATATTTATTTCATTTATTATCATATTTTTAATAAAACCATCCTTTATAAGTTCTATATATAACTGGAATGAGTCAAACTGTTTTGAGGGGAAGGTAGTCCACACTTCCTCAAACGAAATTATCATATTTACACAACATTGAAAGCATAAAGATATGTTATAAATAAAAATTACTGAATAATAGAGGAAATAAAAATATAATATATATAATATATAAATTCACTTATATTATAATGGCCACCATGATATGTGGTAGGAGAAAATTGAATAATCATTATTTTTTGAGGAAGTAGTTCTCCGTACATAGTTATAGTATGTTCTATATCCATTATATGGAGGTGTGCATAAGTGTAGGTATAAAAATTTTCATAAAAACATCATAGTATATTTAGTATACTATTTTTTGTATAAAAAATTTATTAAAAAGAGGTTAGGGGCTTGGATAAGGAAAGTAAATGAAAGTATCTTGAGAGAAGACGTTACCTCTAAATCAGGTAACTTCTTTTGAATTGAGACAAAAGGATATTTTTATTGACTTAATAACATGGAAAGGATTATATAAGTAAGGTAGTGATGTTGGGAGATTAATTGAGCAGACATTGGGCGATTCAAGGGGATTGATATGTGTGAGTAAGTGGGTATAGGTGGTGGACTTTTATAAGTGGGAGGAGGGGTACTTTAATAAAGTATTGAAATATTATTTTATTATAAATTAATTTGAAAATTAAAATATTTAAAAAGTGATATATATTGAAGATAAGATGAGTATGAGTCTAAAACCTCTCAAAAAATAGATTTTAGACAAGTTTAGGTTACAAATTTGACCTTATATTTTTGTCTTTAACCCTTTGTTAAATAAATTAACTCTTACCATGTCTTCTTGTATTTTTATAGTATATGCTTAATATAGTTAATATAAAATTATAAGAAAACATCAAGTGGATAATTAATTACATTTTTAACATTATATATGTAATTTGGAAGAAACTTATATTTTTATGACTATTATATCATTTAATAAAATAGTATTTATTCTAAAAACTCATTTATGTCGATTTTGATACTATTTAGTATATTATTTTAGTTAGATATATAAAAACATGATTGATTGAAAAAAACTAAATTAAATAGAAGATAATTTGTCACAATCATCCAAAAAAATATTGGATGGTATTTTTTTTTCAAATTACATTTATTTTAATATTTATAAAATCATTTATTTGAATATTTCATTAAAAAAGTCATCACGGCATCATCATTGTGTCATAGATAAATTTACATATTTAATGTCTAAAAATTATAAATAAAATACCATGATTTAGGAAATATTTTTATATTTCTAATTATATTTTATATTCAAATATATAAATTATTTAACATCACCTTAAAATTGTTTTAGTAAAAAGATACATGTTTATGTTATATTTCCCTTTATTTTAAATTAATTATTATAACATGTCATTTTCACACCCAAATGGCTCCCAAATGCCAAAGGATCAAAATAAGGATTTGTTGTCACACATGACTCATATAATAGGATTAGGACACATGTTAGGGTAGTTTTATATTATTATAATGTTATTTTTTACCTTTATTTACTTGATTTACACTTTAACCAGGGTAAATAAAAATAATTACTAAAGTTACTATTCATAATGTCCAAAAATAAAGGTGAACAATTTAAATAATTTGAGACTTATGATTAAAAATATGGAATCAATTTTAAAAAATTCAAAACACATAATATATTAGTAATTAATTTAAAATTAATCCTCATTGTTAAAACCATAAAGCGGGTCTTAACGAAGTAAAAACTATCAAAATATTGACATGTGTTTATGTCCAATTTCAATGTTAATTTACTTATAATGACCAAAATTGAATTAAATGATAAAAAATCCAATTACACTTTAAAATAAATTTAAAGGAAAATATAACAATATAAATAAATTTTATGAAAATGTAGTTTGGAATTAAAATGCATTATTTTTACTATTAATTAAAATATGGATTTTATCTAAAAAATATAAAATTGTAACCAAAGTAAATTTTGATGTCCCTCTTATAAAAATCAAATATAACACTTAAAAGTGACTAAAACTCTATTTAAAAAGGTTTCACAATAAAAAGTTGGTAAAATGTCCTTTTATAAATATTAGAGTTTTTTATTCCTTAAAATTAGATGAATTCTTATTTTAAGCCTCTAAAATTTATTGGAGAAATGTGAAAAAAATTAACAATAAATGTGTAATAATATTGTAGTTATTTATGTTTATTTCCACCAATAAAACGTGTAAATACCCGGAAATTCCATGTATTTTTTTAATTATATGGGAATTTTACGAGTCCGCGAAAAATGACAGCGCATGATTCTGAGGCCCGGAGTGCCCAAAATGAATTTCTAAACTTTTTTTAAGTACGTTCAGTAAACATGCGAGTGGGGGTTTTTAACTTTTGAACCGATGCTCGGAATTGAAATCTGAGGACACCATTGAACCCGCAGCGCTAATATTCACTTAAAGAGACCTTCACCTCGACCGAAGTAGGTCAATGGTGAAAGTTAGTTTTCGTGTTTTTCATGGAAATAAAAATAAAATAAAGAACAACTTTTATTTTATTTTTATAACCTCTCTTTTTAAATTATGGAGGTGGAGACCACCTAAGCTAGAAAACCCCCAATTTGAATTCTTGATGGTGGGGACCACCCAAACCCCTCTTTAATGTGGGGAAGTCCCTTGGAATCCTCCCATTTAATTGTGCCAAGGTAATATAATTAATTGTGCCATTTAATTGTGCCAATGTAAATTAAATTGATAAACCTATTTTAATTTGTTAGCTCCCAATTTCCTTGGGGGAAATTTTTGGAAAAAGGGAGGCTTGGGGAGAACTTTGGGGAAACACTTTCTCAAATGAAGATCACCCTCTCCAACGAAGAACATACATCAGAATCAAGATTGAGGAAGACGCACGGGCTTGACATTGGAAGTGTGTTGTGGATGTGACGATCATTGGCACCCTCATCACCTTTATCGACTTCTTCTCGCGACACCGCACACATGAAATCGATGTACGAATTGTATTTTGTTTACCCCTTTCCCCATTCTTGACGTTCATCTTGATTTAAGAACATTTATATTCTTCTTGATTCAAGAACAAATAAGCCGCTATCTTCCGTTTTAACGTGGAGAGCACGGGCTGAACAAACACGGACCTACCTCTCCAAAACCTTATAGGGTTTGGATGGTCTTGAATTGACAGTGACATCCCGATATGAGTGTGGATGTCTACAGAATGAATAACGGGCCACCAGGGCACACTGGGTGGCCCGAGGAATGTCACCGGAAAGGCCCAGAAGTGGAAACCGACACCACAACCGGCCGCGAAGAAGGCGGCGGTGCAACTGCATCGCCGAAGAAGGGCCCCAGCCCATAGGCCACGTTGGAGAGAGGGCGGTGTCCGGCGCAAATCCGACCGCGTGATGGTGATTGCAGAGCGCATCCGCGCCGCCTAGCGTGCAGGTGCCACGGCGCAAGACCCCAGCTGTGGTGGATGGGTGACCGACTCTCTATCGACCACCGGGGATGGCGCGACACCCGACGATGCCACACGAAGGAGGGCTGTCCATCTAGCTAGCCACGGGATGCCTAGCGCAGGCCCCCAGAAAGCCACGCACCGCAGGCCTGGTCGGTCCGACCGGGTCAGACCTGACCCAGACCAACTTCGACCCATTATTACTCTTTCGACCATATCTTGAGGTATGGGAATCCGTTTGACGAACTATCTATGGAACCAGAAACCATGGATTGAGAGGTTCCTTTTGGTATACACCACTTGTGTTTTGGGTAATGTTGGGGTCCATCTGGGGTTGGATCAAACACGAATCCAACCGGGCCCTCGTGACTAAAAGGCCAATAACATACAGACCGGTTGTTCGATTGATGAACCGTCTGTTGCATTGAGACCCCGATTACATGGAGGTCCTTTTGGATAATTCTTCTTGGGACATAGTGGTAGTTGGAGTATATACCTTTGGCTTGAGGAGAAGACCCTCCCGGAATCATGCGAGCTTAGTGCAGGAACCATGTAGCTGGCTGTATCATGAGAAATGGATCCTATGTGGGTTTGTGTTTTGGGATCCAATGTGGGTCTTTGTTCCAGTATCCATCTTGGATCCAATCTAGTAATCCACGTGGGACTAATCTAGGATCCTACATGGGTATACTGTACTGTGATATTATATGGGTCTGGTGATCTGGGATCCTATGTGGGTCTGATTATTTAGGATCCTACACGGGGATGCCTATTAACAGAGTAATACGATTTAGTAGTTACATATAATCATATTTTCTACCATACCTAAGTTATAACATGTGTGAGATGAGTCTTTACCTATCTGGTAATCATCTGTGTGGCGTACCTTTGTGGTGCATACCTTCACGGTGATACCTTTTTGGTATTCTTCTGTGTGGTGTTACCTTTGTGGTACTTACCTTCGTGGTGTTACCTTCATGGTATTCTTTCCTTCGTGGGACATTTGGGCATTGAGATTTTGAGTTGGGCCTTGTGTTACCTCATGATTGAGATGGGTTTACTAGATGACTTAGGTATATGTATGGGCATATACCTAAGTAGGGTTGTTAGTTGTTTCCATGATTTTTGGTTTATCCTTTGTAGTTTTTGTGAGACCTTCGAGGGTATCGGGGTCCCTACTAAGTATCGTTATACTCACCCCTGCATGGGATATTCCTACACCTTATTGTGTTTGGTGTCGATGACGTACATCACTGACTAAGGATGAGGGTACTATGAATGGAGGTAGTTCAGAGGTGGACATTAGATGATGCATACTTCAGAGATGACCGTTCGAGAGGTATACCTACCCTTCAGGTAGGATCCTTGGTGGGTGTTCACAGGAGCTGTTCCAGTTTAATTTTAATTCCTAGTTTTCCTCTACATTCTAGGTGGGCTTGTATCCTGTCCCCTTTTTCTTACTGTACACAGTCTTTTTACTAAACAGTTTACTTGTGTTTGTATCTTGTTGTTTTCTTGATTTGTGTGAGTTTACAGGTTATAAAGGCAATGCCTTCTCATTTCAGGGAATACACCTTTCGGTGCAAGTCCCCAGCCCCATGCCTATGGAAGGCGGGATTGGGGTAGCCACGACACAGGCCCTGGGGGACGGGTCATGACCAATTGGTATCGGAGGAGACAATTTTACTGTAGAACATTGTACTATGTTATTTTTGATGGAAATAGTGTTAAGTGTAGTGAGTGTGGTTATCATTTTAGGGAGTCCAATGTTGGTGCAGTGACTGACCTATCCATACACCAGGACTCAGACATCTGATTTCTGACTCAGTACATGAAAACAATGATTGCATGAGTGTTTTGAAAAGTTTTGTTTGTGATCCATTTGAGTCAACTCACCAGGTTTAACTTATTGACTGTGGTGCACTTTTTTTCTTTTCAGGATGACTCTACATAGACAGCCAACTAGGGTTTCGAGTATAGTACGCGATGATAGCCCACCGAGTAATGAGGCCTCAGTGCAGGGCCCTTTATCAGTAGGGGAACTAGCAGGGGCACCAGTGGTACCATTACCCATTTGAACACCGATTCCACCAGCCCCATCATCAGAGGGTGCACACCGCTTGAGTGCATTGCACGTGTACCAGCGCCAGAGGCCCTTCAAGTGTGAGACGTGCCCACATGAAGCTGAGGATTGGTTAGAGGCCATGGAGAGAGTCTTCCGACTATAGGGATACCACCTGATCTTATGGTGATCCCTTATGTCGGTCTTCTACAGGAAGAAAGAGTCAGATGGTGGAGCTTGATGGTCCAGGTTCACAATGAGGTGGCACTTCTCTGGGAAGACTTTGAGAGCCTATTTCGGGTAGAGTTTTTCCCAGTGACCCTTCAAATAATGCGCATTCACTAGCTTCTTCATCTGTAGTAGGGAAACATGAATATGGCTCAGTACTCAGTGACGTTCACCGACCACTCACTCTACTTAGTTGATATGGTCTGGGACCCATTCTTCAGGGCCCAGACCTTCGAGCAGGGACTCAAGTGAGAGATCAGGGCTTCGATGATTTCTCTCAGCATCCCGACACATACAAGGGTGTTATAGAGAGCCCTCTCAGTGGAGAGTTTTCTTGTTGAGCAGTCACCGACAATGGGACCCACAACCAGGTATCATGTAGCATAATTTTCTACAAATGGTAGTAGAAAAATGTCATAGAGGTCCAAAAGGACCAGACCTACAGGTGGACGACCGCAGGATTCAGGGTTGGTTGTTAGGGGAACCAGAGACAGAGACAGTCTTGTGAGGATCATGTAGTGTTACACATGTGGTGGTTAGAGTCACATGGCTCGAGACTGCCCAACCCACCTTATAGACGATCAGCTGATGGTTGAGGGACCACCTAGTTAGAGATAATGGTTTGACTAAGGAGGTCTGCAGGGATCAGGCAGACGTGGCAGATGAGATGGCCATGCAGCTGGCAGTGGGCGACGATTCAAGGTGTTATTTCCACCACCGCCAGGTGGTCCACCTCGACCACAGGGAGCATGTGGACAAGGGCGAGCTCAACTCCAGGTAGCTGAGTCCTATGATCACGACGCTATGGAGATGATACTAGGTATGATTTGTGTCTACTCCACCTTAGATGCAGTACTTATAGACACATGTTCTACTCATTCTTTTATTGATACTACCCTCGTACAGATCTCGGAGATTCTGACGAAGTCTTTGGCTCGATCTTTACAGCTAGAGACTTCTACAGGAGAGGATATGATGATTACACACTGGTGCTGGCAGCGTGATCTTACTCTATGAGGCGTGGGCTTTGGCTGGGATCTCCTAGTAGCGGCGTCGAGGCCTTACGACGTCATCTTGGGTATGGACTAGTTATCTATCGTTCATGCTCATATTGAATGTATTAGTTGAAAAGTGTGGTGTTTCCACGAGGATGGGACTAGGTTTACCTTCATTGGCGATAAGGGAGCCTTTGGAGGACATGATGGACTTACCCAAAGGAGAGTGCAGCCGACCACTCATCAGTTGCTAGCCTTACCCTCAGAGCGGTTGATGTGGAGAGTCCAAAATATCCTGTAGTGGTGGACTAGTACGCAGATGTCTTCCCTGATGATGTTTCAGGTCTACCTCCATGTCGAGAGGTGGACTTTTACATTGACTTGTACCCCGAGATGACACCAATATCTACAACAGCTTATCGGATAGCTCCAATGGAGATTTGTGAGATGTGGGTACAACTAGGGGACTTGTAGGGGAATGGATTCATCTAAACCGGTGTTTCTCCTTGTGTCGCCCGGATTTTGTTCGCCAAGAAGGCAGATGGGAGCTTGAGACTTTGTATTGACTATCGGAACCCGAACCAGGTGACCATGAAGAACAATTACCCACTCCCAAGGATTGACGACCTCTTTGATTAGTTGAAGGGAGAAAATTGGTTCTCAAAGATTGACCTCTGATCAGGCTATCACCAGCTCAGAGTATGAGACGAGGATGTGCAGAAGATGGCCTTCAGATGTAGGTATGGACACTATGAGTTCTTGGTTATGCCATTCGGCATAACCAATGCTCCAGCAGTGTTCATGTGACTCATGAACAGGATCTTTCAGCCACATATTGATCACTTTGTGGTGGTATTTATTGATGACATTCTGATCTACTCAGCCATTTAGGAGCAGCATGCCTATCATTTGTAGATAGTTCTGGACACACTAAAAGAGCACCAGCATTATGGTAAGCTCTCGAAGTGCCAGTTCTAGATCTGAGAAGTTCACATCCTAGGACATTTCATCTTGGAGGCTAGAGTTGTGGTGGATCCAGCAAATATTGAGGAGGTACTTGCTTGTGAGCCACCCAGGAGTGTGACAGAGGTATGAAGTTTCCTGGGTTTGGTCGGATACTACTGGAGGTTTGTACCAAATTTCTATAGAGTTGAAACACTATTATCCGCATTGACGAAGAAGGGGAAACCCTTCATGTGGTCAGAGAGATGCCAATAGAGTTTTCAGGAGCTGAGGTAGAGGATGAATAGTGCCCCCATCCTGAAGCTTCCAGAGGAGGACGTTGTATACGTAGTCTACTACGACGCAACAGGGACCGGGCTAAGATGTGTCTTAATGCATGTGTGAGCATTTATTGCATATGGTTCTCGACAGCTGAGAAAACATGAGAAGAACTACGCTACCCATGACCTGTAGTTACCATTAGTTGACTTCACCTTGAAGATGTAGCAAAATTACTTGATGGGTGAATGTTTTACAGTCTACTTGGACCCCAAGAGTCTTAGGTATATATTATCTTAGAAGTACCTGAACCTGATACAACAACTTTGGCTCGAGTTCCTCTAAGAATATGACTTCGAGATAGTCTATACTCTTGGGAAGGGGAACGTTGTAGCAGATTCACTCAGTAAAAGATCTGGTATACAGCTTCTAGGTGAGGAGACAGAGCAACTGGACACTTTACAAATATCCTTTGTGGATCAAGATGGAGCAGCTTATCTTTAGAGTATGACAGTCACTCCCCCACTCCTTTAGTGAGTTAGAGAGCCACATCATGGGGACATTTACTTTGAGGCTAGATGATTTCAAATATCCACAGGACAGACACCTGATGGATTTTTTGATGGTGGGGAGCACGTCATCCTCTTCAGAGGGCGTTCTATAGTACCATTGAATTTACAGGAGGAAGTGTTGAGGATGTTCCATACATCCCCTCTAGTGGTACATCTAGGAGTGGTGAAGATGTACCAGGATATCTGACTACAGCACTGGTGGCTGGGAATGAAGAAAACAATAGCAGAGTTTGTCTCTCCGTGCCTCACTTGTCATTAAGTGGAGGTAGAGCATCAGGTACCAGCAGGCTTAGTTCAACCTTTAGAGGTCCCAGAGTGGAAGTGGGATGGGGTATCCATAGACTTTCTAACAGGACTTCCACGTTCATCCATGGGTCATGATTCTATTTGGGTGATCATCGACCGACTCACCAAGTCAGTCCACTTCCTACCGATCAGAGAGCAGGGGTTAGTACAGAGCTTGGGATGCCTTTATGTGCAGGATATTGTGAGGCTACATGGAGTAACCTTAAATATTGTCTCTGACCATGATGCATATTTCACTTCCCGTCTATGGAAGGGGTTACATGAGGCTTTTGGGATGCAACTTTGTTTGAGCATCGCCTTCCATCCTCAGACGGATGGCCAGACTGAGCGGACAATTCAAACCCTCGAGGACATATTGTGTGCTTGCATCATTGACTTCAGTCGCAGCTGGGAGGATCACTTTCCTTTGGTGGAGTTTTCATACAACAACATATATCACTCCAAAATTGAGATGACACCTTTTGAGGATCTATACGTTCGACCTTGAAGATCACCTTTGTACTGGACTGACCCAGGGGAGTCAACACTTATGGGACAAGAGATGGTATGGGCTACCACGGAGAAGGTGCAGATCATCCAGGAGCAGATGAAGACTGCACAGAGTAGGCGGAAGTCTTATACTGACAGAAGACAAAGACCTCTGGAGTTCGAGTATGGTGATCATGTCTTTCTATGGGTCTCACCCCGACGAGGTTTTCAGAGATTTGGATGTGGGGACAAGTTATCTCCGAGGTTCATAGGACCCTTTTACTTCCTCAGCAGAGTTGTCGAGGTGGCTTACCACTTAGCTCTTCCACCTCAGTTGCACTGGGTTCGTGACATCTTCCACGTATCCCAGCTACGGGGATACGTGCACATACCTTTACACATCATTGACTAGGGGGGAGCTGGACATCAGCAATGGGGCGATGTTTATGGAGGTTCCAATGGAGATTGAGAATAGATAGGAGAGAGTGTTTTGTGGGCGATCGATACCTTTAGTGCATGTACATTGGAAGTATGGGAACCTGCAGGAGAGAACTTGGGAGTGGGAGACTCAGATTCATGCTCAGTACCCCCACTTGTTTTCCTAGTTTTTGTGATGTGGTTTTCAGGGATGCAAAGCCCTGAGGTGGGGAGAATGTAAAGACCCTGAAATTCCATGTAATTGTTTTAATTATATGTGAATTTTACAAGTCCATGAAGATTTAAGGAACCTAATTCCAAGGCTCGGAGTTCCCGGAATGAATTTCAGAACTTTTTTAAGTACGTTTAGTAAACATGTGAGCGGGTTTTTATAACTTTTGAACCGGTGCTTAGAATTGAAATCTGAGAACACTGTTGAACTCATAGCGCTAATATTTTCTTTAGGAGACCTTCACCTCAATCGCAGTTGGTCGAGGGTGAAAGTTAGTTTTTGTGTTTTTTGGGGAAATAAAAAAATAAGGAAAAACTTTTATTTTATTTTTATAACCTCTCTTTTTAAATTATGGAGGTGGGGACCACCTGAGCTGGAAAACCCCCAATTTAAATTCATGGGGGTGGGGACCACCCGAACCCATATTTAATGTGAGGAAGTCCCTTGGAATCCTACAACTTAATAGTGCCAATGTAATACAATTAATTGTGCCAAATTTAATTGTGCCAACATAAATTAAATTGATAAACCTATTTTAATTTGTTGGCTCCTCATATCCTTGGGGGAAATCGTTGGCGAATGGGAGGCTTGGGGAGAAATTTGGAGAAACTCATTCTCCAATGAAGAACTCCCTCTCCAATGAAGAACATAAATTGAAATGAATAATGAAGGCAACACACGAACCTGACTTCGGAAGCGTGTTGCGGTAGCGACGATAGTTGGCACCCTCATCGCCTTCACCGACATCTTCTTGGGACACCTCCAACAAGAAATCGAGGTAGGGATTGTTGTTTGTTTACCCATTTCCCCATTCTTGAAGTTCATATAGATTTAATAACATTTATATTCTTCTTGATTCAAGAACAAATAAGTCACTTGCTACTATTCTAATGCGGAGGGTGCAGGCCGAACGAACACGACCCGACCTCTTCAAAACCTTGTGGGATTTTGATGGTCTTGAATTGACGACGACATCACGAGGTGAGTGAGAGAGTCTAAAAAATGAATAACGGGCCATCGGGGCACACCAGGTTACCCAAGGAACGTCACTGGAAGGGATTATAAGTAGCGGTTGCCAACCCGACCGACCATGAAGACGGTTGCGGTGAAACCGCGCTGCTGGAGAAGGGTTGTGGCCCATCGGCCGCAACAGAGCGAGGGTGGCAGCAACCGCACGACCAGACACATGACGGTGATGGAAGAGTGCATCCGTACCACCCAGAATGTAGGTGCCATGGCGCAAGGCCAAAATGGTGGGGAGGGGTAGCCGACCCTCTTCTGGCTGCTGGTGACGGCACGGCGCGTGACCGCGCCCCGTGGAGGAGTGCTGAACGTCTGGCCAGCTGTGGGCCGCCCAGTGCGGGCCACCCAGCGAGCCGTGCACTATGGTCCAGCTGTCTGCCACCAAACGGGCTGGGCCGCACCGGACCCAGCGGGCTGGGTCGGACCCAGGGCCGGACCCAGACCGGGTCGGACCGAACTCGGACGAACTTCAACCACTTTTTACTCTTTTGGCCATATCTTGAGCTATGGGCGTCCATTTGATGAACCGTATATGGAGCTAGAAACCTTGAATCAAGATGGTAATTTTTGTATAATCCACTTAAGTTTTGGATAAATGTGGGGTATGACTGAGTTTGATTGAACACGAATCCAACCGGGCCCTCAGGACTAAAAGGCCAATAACTTATAGACCGGGTGTCTAATTGATGCACCGTCTATTGTGTTGAGACCCATATTACGTGGGATTCCTTTAGGATAATTCTTCATGGGACTTCATTACAGTTAGATTATCGACCTCTGGCATGAGGAGAAGACCCTATCGGAATCAAACGAGCTTAGTGCGGGAACCCTGTAGCTGGATGTATCATGAGAAAGGGATCCTATGTGGGTCTGTGTTTTGGGATCCTACATGGGTCTGTGTTCCAGTATCACTCATGGACCCACTCTAGGAATCCACGTGGGGACTACCCTAGGATCCTACATGCATCTATTGTACTAGGATCCTATGTGGGTCTGGTGATCTGGGATCCTACGTGGGTCTGATGATTTAGGATCCTACGTGGGTCTACCTCTTAACAGAGTAAGATGATTGAGTAGTTGCATCTAATTATCTTTACTACTGTACCTATGTTATACCTAGTGTGAGATAAGTCTTTACCTTTGTGGTAATCATCAGTGTGACATACGTTTGTGGTGCATGATTTCGTGGTGATACCCCTTCTTCTGTGTGGTGTTACTTTTGTGGTACTAACCGACGCGGTGTTACCATCAAGGTATTCTTTCCTTCATGGGATAATTGAGCTTTGGGATTTCGATTTAGGCCTTGTGTTACCTCATGATTGATATGGGTTTACCCAACAACTTAGGTATATGTATAGAAATATACCTAAGTAGGGTTTTTAGTTGTTTCCATGCTTTATGGTTTATGCATTGTGGATTTTTTGAGACCTTTGAGGGTCTCGGGGTCCCTACTAAGTATCGTTTTACTCACCCATGCATGGGCTATGCCCACACCTTGTTGTGTTTGGTGCAGACGACATACATCTCTGACTAAGAATGAGGGTACCAGGATTGGAGGTAGTTCAGATGTGGACATTAGATGAGGCGTACTTTAGAGATGACCATTTGAGAGATGTACCTAACCTTTAGGTAGGATCCTTGCAGGTGTTCAGAGGAGCTGTTCCAGTTTACTTGCACTTCATAGTTTTCTTGTATTTTCCAGTTGGGATTGTATCCTAGCCCCTTTTTCTTACAGTACACACCCTTTTTACTATACAGTTTACTTGTGTTCATATCTTGTTGTGTTCTTGGTTTGTGTGAGTTTACAGGTTATAAAGGCAATGCCTTCCAATTTTAGGGAATACACCTATTGGTGCTAGTCGCCAGCCCCTGGCCTAGGGAAGGCGGTCTTGGGGTAGTCATGACACGGGCCCCGGGGGATGGGTCATGACACAATGACTTGTCATTAACTACCATTTAAAATAATAATAATTTTATTTTATTATTTTTCAGTATAACTCAACGTTGTGCACAATGTAATATTTCAGAGAAACCCGTTGTTGCGTGTCGAGTACGCTATCACACAAAGAGTCCTATTTAACATGAAATTAACATCATATTCATAAATATTAATAGATATGAAAATTTATTATTCTATAAATACATGGGAGGTGACATACTTCCCCCCTTTTGGAAATTTTATTCTCACAATTTTAAATTTGGTCTTGATAACTTCGTTGAAAATACCACATCAGAAAAAGATTCAATAAAAAAACCTATTTAAAATAATGAAAGGTAAGTACAAAGGTCACCTGAGCTAACACATACTAGGATTCCATGTTGGAAAACATGGAAATCAAAGAAAAATTAATCGTTTTGTTCTGATGAAGAGTGATAGAAAACAAGATCAGGAGAAAGTAAACAATCTGAAAACCACAAACTTGTGATGGGTTAAACTGTCTTTGATTTCATAGTAAGAAAATGAAAACAGTAATCAATTTTGATTTAAGATCAATTTTCATAAATTTAAGTAATTATTTTACTACATAGAATAGGAACATAAAGAAATATACTTACATTAAAGGTAGAGTATCATCCTTTAATCAATTTCCACCATGAAATCATCTTTTTCTTAAAACGATGAGTATTCAAGATGAATTTTTCATACCTGAAGCACTATAATAAACTTATAAAAACTCATATGATACACAAAAGGTTAACTATCTATTTATCCAACCTTTAAACATTAACCAAAACCAAAATGGCCAGTACATGATCAGATAATCTCCCCAAAAGAATAATACTTTATAATGAGAAGGACTACTTTTAATCTCTAAAATTCAATAGTAATATAGTTGTTCTACATATACCATTCAATAAAAAAATGTAAAAAAATTCCTCAATATAATAAAAAATATGATTGAAACCCAAAACTCATAAGGGTTTGATCAGATAGTATTCCATGATAAAACTTAACATTTATCTCCAAATAACATTGACTACTCTTAAAGTCTCATTCTAAAAAGCAATTAACCTAATAACATATTATCCCTGATAGGTTAATTATTAACCAGAATAAGACAAATCACTATATGTCAACAATAAAAACATTGATTCTTCCAAAAATAAAATTCAACCATTACTTCTCAAATAAAATACCATAGTATTTTATTTTCCTTATGCATAGAGTGTTCCCAAAATAACGAACATCTTCCAAAATAACATTTATCGCTTAATCACTAAATATTTTTCATATAATAAGGTTATCCATTTGATAAAACACAAGTCCCCAAAACCAAATTATTCTTAAACCATAGAATAATTTAACAAAAAAGAATAAGTCATACTAACCAGGGACATCACCTTGGCCCGTGGTAGGTGATAAAGGCCCATCACACTCCGATTGTGGGTTCGATTCCCATAGCCTTGTCTGAAGTGATGGGTTGTCACATAGTCTGCGAGTTTTCCTTTTTCAGAAACTATATAATTCTTATAAAATTAAAAAAAATGAGTTAAAATCCTCAAAAATAACCATAACATGTTTTACCCTCAAAGGTTATTCTATACCTTTAATTTTTTATCTACAAAAAATGCTAACCCATAACTTCCCCGAAAATAAATTTCTCCAAAAATAATGTTAATTACCTTAAATTTTCATTACATAAACCTAAAAAGGGGTTTCTAAGACATTGAACTCATGATAAACCTTAAAATTATAAACCCATGATGTTATCTTTAACCCTTAAGAAAATATCCTAATCTCCAAAGTTGTCTAAACCAACCTCTGATACCAGCTCTAAGGCCCCAACGTTAAACATTATATAATCTTGAGTTAAGTCAAGAATTAACATTGAGGATATTTTCAGGTTTAGATATTTAGGTAATTAGGCCATAACTATTACATAATAGACCCAGACATCACATGTGTATAGTTACACTCAGTATCCACTTTTTTCACGAAAGTAAACCCTTTTAAAAAATACAATTTCGTTTTATTCAAAAAAATATTATTGACTTATTATTTTATATTACCCATACTTATACCCTATGGTAAATATTTAAAAAACATGGGATGAGCATAAAAATATCAGTGAGAAAAATAAAATAAGGAATACAACCGTTAGTCCATGAATATTTAAAACCCATGAAAACATTTTCACAAAATCATACTTTACACCCATAAAACATAAACTAATTATCTTACATCATGTAATAATAAAATTCATACAAAAGATCATAGAAATCATAAAACATAACGGTAACCTATAGAATTCATATCATACTTACATTGTATCTTTCACAGCAACATAGAGAGTAACATTCATGGTTACATTTGGAATACCCATCACAATATATTCCCTAAATCTTTTCGGAGAAACCCTAGCATTTACCTTCATCACATTACCCAATGATTTGGAGAGCTATCACGGGCTCACCCACCCTTGTTCTATCATAGAATCACCTCTATACTTAAGAAATTACCATGAACTATAACTTAATCATAACACATAAACCAATCATAAAGGAACAATTAAATTTCCACTTTTAAATCACATTTCATATTTACAAGCCGCACACTCATAAATGAAAAAATTTATTTTAAAATGAAGTAGTAAACTTTTAAATTTAACATCAATACATAATAGAGATATAAAAGTGAGAAATTCCATTCATGACGTATATATAAAAAACATTCAATGTTATTGAAATAATGAATCCCCTTTTAAAACATAATTAAAACATTTTAAAAGAAGATTTTTGAATAAAAGTGTTCCATACCACTTTGAGACATTTGAAAAGAATTTACACATAAAAAATTTATTTACATATAAATATGTCCTTAAAATCATTTTGAAATCATGGGCATGAAATAGAAGGATTTAGAAGTTTAAAACTTTTAAAAATTTAAATTTATGTTTTCGATAAAGAGTACTTTATAATTTTGAACATTAAAATTATACTCCACATGAAAGTATAAAATTTTAAAAGACTTTAAATACCACAAGTCCAGATATAATATGGATAATTAATGTAAAACAGACTGTATATACACTTTATAATGAAATAAAGGTGCATATCATCAAGAAATGTCTCAAAGAAAGTAGATTGAGATGAAGTCCCTTAATAAAGATCGTGTCCTTAGATTAAGGATAAATCAATGGAATAATTATGTGTGAAAAATATAAATACACCCAATATAGCTGGATATTTAGTGTAAAATAATCATAGGTCATTCAAAAATATTCTTGGAAAAACAAAACCAATGACATAGATATTTAAATCATTGAAATGAGATTGAGTTATGATTTTGCTTACCTTGAGTCCAACTTGTCTCGTTCATTCATTATAATCCTGAATAATATACTCAGGTTAATTTATACTTTCTTCAGAAAATTTTTCAAGTTTATTATTATTTTTATATCACTTATTACCATGTTATAAAAATTACATAATTATTTAAGTTCGGATCTGCTGTTTTGTCGATATTCGGTACTTGAGTCGAAAATGAACTTGTCTCTATATTAATTGTCCATGTATTGGAAATTAAATTATCTTAATAATATTATGCATGATTTAAATATCACATATATATAGTATATATGTGTTTATAATATCCATAATATTTGGAGATAATAAATGAAATGCACCGTTCATGGAGACGGTATGCCGTACGTACGCATGAATGCTACTTTCATCTCTTCTTCATATTAAAAGAATAATAATAAAATGATAAAAATGTATATTATAATACCATTATTATATTAATTTCACTTATTTATCATAGTTTTAATAAAACCATCCTTTATACATTTTATTTATAGTAGAAACTAGTCACATCGTTTGGGGGGGGGGTGTAGTCCACACTTTCTCATACAAAATTATCATATTTACACAACATGGTAAGAATAAATATATGTTATAAATAAAAATTACAGAAGAATATATAAAATATAAATATAATATATGTCATATATAATTGTGGTTCCATAATAATGTACACCATTAGAGGTGCTAGGAGAAAATGGAACAATCATTGTTTCGTGAGGCAGTAGTTCACCGTACATAGAATCTTTATGTTCTATATCCATTAAATGGAGGCGTGTGTAAGTGTTTGTATAAACCTTAGAATAAAAAATCCTAGTATATTGAGGATATTTTTTATAAAATAATGGAATAGAGAGAGGTTATGGGGTTGGAGAAGGAAAATAAATGAAAGGATCTTGAGAGAAGACGTTACCTCTAAACCGTGTAACTCCTTTTTATTTGAGACAAAAGGCTTCCTTGTGTTGCCTTCTTCACAAGGTATGGATTATATAAGTAATGGAGAGATGTTTGTAGATTATTGGAACATAATTTGGGAAATAAAATTGGATTGAGAGGTGTGAGTAATTTGGTAGAGGTGGTGGCCTTTTATAAGAGGGAGGAGGGGAACTTTTAGAAAGTATTGAAATATTATTTTATTATAAATTTATTTTAGAATTTTAATAGTTAAAAAGTGATATAATTTGAATATAATACGATTATGGGTCAATGTAATCTCAAAAATAGGTTTTAGAAAAGTTTGTTCACAAATTTAACCTTATCTTTTCTCTTTAACCCTTAGTTAAATAAATTAGCTCTTACTATGTCTTCTTGTATTTTTACAGTATATGGTTAATATATTTAATATAAAATACCAAGAGAACCTAAAGTAGATCATTAATGAAATTTATAACACTATATAATTCATTTGGACAAATCATATATTTTTATGAATATTATATCATTTAATGAAATAGTATTTGTTTTAAAAACTCAATTATGTCAATTTTGACACTATTTAGTAATTGATTATTGTTAAATATATAAAAACTTTGTTGATTCAAAAGAACTAAATTAACTCAAATATAACACGTCATATTCATAAATAAAATTCGTTTATGACATCAAAAGTTTAAAATTAAATTTATTTTAATATTTATAATCTCATTTATTTGAATCTTTCCTTAATAAGGTAATCATTGCATCATCATTGTGTCAGAAATAAATAAATTTATTTATTTTCTAAATATTATAAATAAAATACCATGATTTAGGAATTTTTTTTAGATTTGTAATAAATACTTATAGTCAAATAGATCAATTATATTACCCCATATTAAAATTTTTTTAGGTAAAAGATAAATGTTTATGTTATATTTCCCTTTACTTTAAATTATTTATTATAACATGGAATTTTCACACCCAAGTGGATAAAAATTCCAAAAGTTCAGAATAATTATTGTTTTGATTTCCCATGGATCATACAATAGGATTAGGAAATGTTTTATAATAGTTTTATATTATTATAATATCGATTTTACCCTTATTTACCTGATTTTCCCTTTAACCATGGTAAATAAAAATATTTTCTAAAGTTACTATTCATAATATCCAAAAATAAAGGGGTCATATTTATATAATTTGGGAGATCTAATTAAAAATATGGAATCCATTTTTCCAAATTAAAAATACATAAATTCTAGTAATTAATATAAAATTAGTTCCTCTTTTCAAAACCAGAAAGCATGTTTTTAAGAAGTAAAAACTATCAAAAGATTGACATGTGTTTATGTCCAATTTTAATGTGAAATTAATTACAATGACAAACATTGGATTAAATTATAAAAAAAATAATACAATTAATATTTAAAAGTAATTAAAAGGACAATTTAACTATATAAATAAATTATATGAAAATACAGTTATGTATTAAAATGCAGTATTTTTCAGTATTCATTAAAATATGGATTTTATTTCAAAAATACTAAAATTTAAACCAAAGTAAATCTTGATGTCCCACTTATAAAAAAGAAGTTTATTTTTTAAAATATAACATATTAAAGGGTTAAAAACTATATTTAAAATGGGTTCTCCATCAGTAGATGGTAAAGCAACCTTTTAGAAATATTAGAGTATTTTATGCTTAAAATTGGATTCAATCTCTTTTTAAGACTCTAAATTTTATTGGATAAATATAAAAACATTTAAGAAACATGTGTGATAATATTTCAGTTAGTTATGTTAATTCCCTCTAATACAATTTCTATGCATTAACTACAATTTAAAATAATAATAATAATAATATATTATTTTTTGTTATAACTCTATGTTGTGTGCAGCGTAAGATTTCAGAGAAACCCATTGTTGTGTGTTGAGTAAACTATCATAAAAAGTGCCAAATTTAATATAAATTTATATATTATTTATAAATATTAATAGATATGAAAATTTATTATTCTATAAATACATGAGACAGTATAGGAACACTATCCAATATAATAGCCTTTGGAGTGAAACTTGACTAAGGAAATAGTTGAATGGAGAGTGAGAAAAAGAAACTATTCTAATATTAAAATTGATCCCTGACTGTGGAAATAATTTTCTATTATTATGTTTATTCCACAAACCTATGTCTTATTATTATGATATGTTGTCATATATCATGATTTATAATTGATGATTCTATAGTCTTATAACTTATGTATTTTTTGATTACACAGATTTATTCCATGATTTATAATTAAAGATCATTAACCAATTTAGTATAATTTTTTTATGTTATGATCATGTTATCATACTCTTATTCTTATTTTATTCTCACTTATGATCATAGATTTTTATCCATGATTTTTACCCTTACTGAGCATCTGAGATCGCCATTTCTTATATTTCCTTTCCCCAGGGCATGAAGAAAGGTTATAAGTAGGGTTTGTATAAGAAGTGTACTATGTGAGAATAACGTTATTGGAGATGTTTAATATCATTCATGAAATAATATGATTATGTATCTATTCTCCAAATACATTAAACTTTTATGGTTATGGGGAATGTACAATTATGTGATGTATTTAATATTTGTCTAAAATGATGTAATATTTTTTGTGTGAAATTCTTGTGTATCCTCAGTAATAGGGTACACTCTTTATCAACCACTATAAGAATGAACCTTACTTCCTAGGTTCTTTTATAAATATAGAAATATATTAAATACACATAATATTTGATAGAAAAATTACATTATATATGGATTATATTATTAATTTCGATCCACATGGTTTCTTATTATTCAATTCATTGGAATTTCCATTAAAACTACCTTTGAGTCCATATGAGAAGTAAATAACCTCTTATTCACCACACCACATATGAATCATTTTCAATTGAAAATTAATTATAAATAAACCATTTACTTCGAGTCATTCATGGAATTTTCAATCTTTCCTTTTCATCATGATCACTACAAGGGTTGTGGAATTATGTTCACCACAAATCCTATTTACCTAGTGAATCTTTTTAATATGTTTCCTAAGAGACTTATCTGTACCATTAGTCTCATAATTCAAGATGAATAAAGAGAATCTAGAATACAAATATGATAGTATTTGATTAATTGATAATTTCATATCCATATGGAAACCCCAAACTAACCAACTGAATAATGTAATTCACTATATTGAAAACAATATCAATAGCTATGTTACCACTTCTAGTTTACACTAGTATAGTATTATTACAATATCCTTTGCCTTAAACCTCTCTTTATCTTTCTGAAGAGATAGAAGATAAAATTTCATGGTATATGAATCCATGTAATTATGTAAAATTATTAGTTCCCTATACATAATAGATATCTTAAGGTAATAGATAGTTAAAGAATCCCTATGTACCTTATATAGGAATCCTTCTCATCTTCTCTTACTCTGTTATGTGTTTGAACAAGTATAGTTAATTCTAGCACATAGTATAAACTTCCCTGTAGTAATTCTGTGTATAAAAGAATCTTCAACGCTTGGAAATATATTCTAATGAAGAATTTTTTTATCATGAAAGATCGAAGTGTTGCAAAAAAAATTCTTTCCAAATATATAAAAGATGATTTTATTTTTGAATCTTAGTTTCCAATGATGTGATGTTATAAGGTTTATTTATTAGTCTCATTATGTTTTATTGAAAGAAAATAACTATAACCAATGGTTTTGTAATATCCTATCACATTGATATTATAGTATAAAGAATTAATATTCCCTTTCTAATGTCCCATAGGAGGCCCAGAGAAGTTATTTTATGGTATTTAGGCGGGCCTAAATTACCAACTATATTAACTCAAGATAGACATGATGAGAATGGTTAATTCGACTAGGAAATATATTAAGGATTTCTTTACTCAAACTACCTAATAAACTACTAAAGGTGTAGTAAATGGACGTCGAGGTTGATCCCATAGAGAATGGTCTTAAAAAAACTTAAAAGAAATAGGAATGAGAAGAGAAACATGATTTTAGGAAAGGTATTTTATTTAAATAAAAAATATAAATATTTTTAAATCAACATTCATGAACTAGTAATGTGATAGTTGATGAATTAATCTATATTTTTTTTTCTGAATTGGATCTTAGTGATCCCCCACTCAGGGTACACATTCTCTATCCTAATGAGTCTATTTATCACCTCTTATATACTTCATTTAATCAATTAGATTGGTTATCAAAAACCATGTTTAAATATAACTACCCAAATCAATATTATGGACACAATGTGAAAATAAAGAGTTTTTTAACAAATTAAATGAATAAAAAATCTAAAATGAAATGGCCATTCTATGACAGGGATGGATAAGATTTTAGAAATAATAGAACAAATGTGATAACCCATCACAAATTAAGTATAAAAGATATACTCTACTAATTAAAACTCCCCAATTTAATACACATGATGACATTAATGATATTATCCCCTCATATTAGTCATAAGAGATAACAAGAATAAAATAACCCAAAATAGAAGAAATATCTATAATTTTCAATGATTATCTTTGGATGATTCCCTGGGATATAGTAATATTCCAGAAATAAAGTGAAAAAATTACTATCCATAATGATCAAAACCCAAGTATTTATAGGAAAAGAACGACCATATATATCCCCTCTTACATCTATTATCTTCCCTACCTCTTCTCTTTTATATTTTCTCATGTTTGAATTGAATACATTATCCACATGTCAACCACTATTCATCTCCTTTTGAAATTTTATTTTTTATTTAAGAGAGAGATGTTTAGACAATCATGTATCTTATATATCTATTTATTTATGAGTTTTTATCTTCCATGCATCACTCGCTTGATGTCTCCTCCATTGTGCGGTGTATTCAAACTCCATAGATATAACATGTGAATTTAATGAAAAATTCCTCCTTATTCATTCCTCACATCATTTATATAACATGTTCAGGGAGAGTATGTATGTTTACCATTCCATTTATCAATAGATATATATATTTTTGGCATGAAAAAACAGTATAATATTATTAACTCTAGGATAATACATAGTTTAGCACCCATGAATGAAGAAAATATTTATCCATAACTTAGTACTTTCTATATTGAATACCTTAAAAACATAGAAAACCCTCCAACATCATAAAACATAATTACATGTAGTTCCTAGTACATTAATTATCTTAATTTTCAGACAAAAACATATTACCTTTAACCATGAATCCACTCTTTAGAGTAAAATTTCATCTCTCTTCTTTAACCTCAAGATACAGGTGGCCTTAATGTGAGTTAAATTTCCAAAGTGTAGTTAATATCCTCAAATAACCATCTCCAAGATCCCTAGTGAAATATCTACCTTTGGATGTGGAATAAACCCCTGAGGCATTATGAACAGAGCTCTCTCATCATCACTAATTATGTAATATAGAGTAGTTGAAACCTTCATGGTCCATACACATAAAAGAAGGAGGAAATGAGATTTAGTGTGATTTGATTACGTTTCAGTAAGTATATAAAATTCTTGAGTATTTCTAAATCATAAATTGGAGTTTTGATTTATTAGAGTACACTTAATATTACAATTTGTGACATCCCAAATCTAAACAAGATTGATTGGAGTAAGTGGAATCCTATATCCTCTAATGCTGACCTATATGTGAGAGTCAATCCTCACAAACACACACACATGTTCTTATCCATAACCATCCATGATTTTACCTACTTGTATACACATCTGTTCACATAAGATCTATGCCTAGAAATTCCATTACTGGTGCTGATTGTCCTCACAAAATGGGCTTCCCAAATCATTCGGTTAGTCAACTTTAGCTATAATGTTAATCCGTTATACATATAAAACTCCATTTTTATTTTTTTCTTTATAAAAAATGGATAAATATATTTATTTTATCCAAGATACACTTTTAAAATATCATTTACACAAAAATAAATAAAATCAATATATAACTAGGGAAAAAATTATTTATTAATAAAATTCATGAATTAATTTTTTTTAAATTTTATGCATAAAATTAGTCTATCAAATACCCCACACAAAAACCATTCTTATGATCAAGAATATATCTTAACTCAAAAATCAAAGGTCATCCATGCTACCAATATTTAAAATTCAAAGTAAAAAAATGAACAATTTTCAATAGGGAAAAAAACTTTTAATATTATTATAAGAAAAACATTTAAATTCCTCAAATTTTAAGGGAAATAATAAATTAGGAATTTTACTTTTCACCTTTGGAATTTATTGGTCTTATCATAACTACCATTCAAGATTTATTATTCTATTATTAATAATCATGTCAGTTTTTCTTGAACTATATTTCCTTAGATAAAAATTGATTCATACATGAAACAAAATAGATGATGGTAACTAGAAAATTTAACCTCTTTTCCACATTAAAAGGATTACATAGTTGAAATATTCATGTTGGGTTCCCCATTTTTCTTTCCTCAGATAAAAATTAATTCACATGTGAAATAAAAAATCTAATGCGAACTGAGTAATTGACCATATTTTTATCATAAATTGGTCGACATAGTTGAATGATTTGTTTCAGGTTCTCAATTTTTATTTCCTAGATAAAAATTTATTCAATTATTGATTTAGGGGGTTTTATTATGGTTCCCCAATCATTCACACCCAGTTCGAATTTTTTTTCCTAATGAAAACTCTCAATGGATTTTTCAACCATAGTGATCTATGGTGAATCTTTCTAAATGCAAAAAATCATTCAGATTCTTTTACAATGAAACTTAGGTACTCACATTAGTTAATAATATGGGATGTAGAGCTCATTAAACCATATTGGGTTGAATTATTTCATACATTAAGGCTCTATTATAGATGGAATATATGTTCACGAATCTTTCTTAGATCCCAATGCTTGACTGGATACACTAATACTTAATAATTAGTTGACTATGAGCACCTATACGCATAATAGTTATTCCATTGATGTGATAATCTATATTTATCAATGGTTCTCCATAGATTATACCTACTATGTATATCAAAGGTTCTCAAACATGTTACACATTATTATTTAATAAAGATGGTTTGGAGGTTTTTAAGTTTTAAATCCATACAACCAGGAACTCTTGAGTTTGTTGCAATTTATAAAGATGATGTATTTTTATAGTGTTGGTACCAATACCATAAATGGGAATCCTCTATATACTTGTAAAAATAATCAGAACCCATATAGTTTTATGTCACTTAACTGTACATACTATACCTTTTAAGGTTGTGTTTCATGGAAGTATTGATATAGTTTAATGTCTTGTAGTTCGGAAAACATGAAAAAAGGTTCCTAGTAATGATCAATGTGGTTGTTATGTATGTGTGGCCCTCTATGAATATCCACATAGGAAATATGGATAAAAATGTATGAATTTGTTTCACAAGGAGTATCACTCTATGAATATGGATCCCATCAGTGGTGTGACCCAATGAGGATTATATGATATCACAATGATTATGGACCTATAATGAAGATCCCATTCAGGAGTATGACAAAGTGAGGATGATACAATTAGACTCGAAATGAAAATATCCCTCAACTGGGGGAATGATTCTATGAGGAATATGGCTAGATAGAATATGGTTTTTAGTGAATATGACCTAGATGAACTAGATGTATGAACTTACAAGAGCATGTCTAGGTGAGAAAGTGAAAATAATGAACTTAAGAAGAATAAGACCTCATAAAGATTACAGATGAATTATTTTGGGTTTGAACCTAAGGGAGGATTCCTACATATCCTATGAATATGAGAATCAGACCCCATACAATTCTAGTAATGTAGTTTAGTTTTGTATGATAAGACTGTATGAAGTAGTATAATGTCATGTGATAAGTATTTTAACCATGTAGTTTAACATTATACAACAAGGATGTATGTGGGGGACATTTGAGCATGAGATATGGTGAATTGATCCTAATAGAGGCATCTTACATATCCCTAAAAGGAAGTAATTAGAGTCTATATTGTTCATAAGTTATGTGAAACTACATTTTACAAGGTGTGATAATAGAGGTTTGACTGGGAACTTTTCATATGAGAATTCCTTGAGATGTTTTATTGGGAATATGGCCATTTGAATAAATAAAAGATATAGACATGACTTAAACCTATGGAGGAGTCCCTTGTTAGAGTATTTTGTTATGCTAATGGAATGATCATTAAAAATATCTAATCCCATATGAGTCACACTCAGTGTGAGAAACAAGTGATGGCAGAAAATCAGACACATTGAATATGGGTATTTGGACAGGGATTACACACTAGGGCTACCCTGAATGAATTACTGGCTTCCACATGGAAATGTTAGAGCCATATATGGGGAAATTCGATATTAGTTTTTTAAAATATCATGGAATTGATGGGGAATATTTCCTCGTATAAGTACTAATGAAAGTTTATTGGAAATGGTGTTTCAGTATTAAAAATGAGTCTTATGTATCCTAATTATAATAGGAATTAGAGTCCTCATATTTCATTTGTTATGAAGTTTCTCATCATGAAACAAGGAAATTAACAAAGTTGTTTATTTTCATATGATGAGGATTTTAATTTCCATAAGGTATATAAGAATTTGTAAATTTGACGATATGTGAGGGTATTATGGAATTTGATATACGACTCAAACCATGAAAAAGTGTCTTTTATCTAAATTATTACACAAATAAGATTTCTCATAGTTTATTATTCTCATACCACTAATGGGAATGGAATTATAATTTCACCATTGGGATTACTAGCTTTTACGTTAGAGAATATTGGAGGATATTAAGGGATACACCTTATTATAGAAAAGGGAATCATGGAATTAAGTGAGTTTGGGTGGACCTCCTTAGGATATAGGTAATCAGATGAATACATGGGGTAATTAAGTTCACATGAAGGCATAGGGGTGATAATATCTTCATGATTTTAGAGGGATAATGCGATAACATAACCGAAAGGGTGTCCCATGATCACATGAGGGAAAAGGGAGGTTGTGTGATTGTTCATCCGCATTGGGGTCATACGACATGATCACCTAACCTAGGGTCCATATCATGGTCACATGAATAGGTAATACCCATATGATCACATCAAAAAAGGGTCATTACATGATTGGATATTATGTCAGTGGTATCATGACAAGATCTTATGTGAAAACATTATGTGGTTTTCATAACCATCCTTTAAAACCAGTTACTGTTTTTTAAAAAGCGGACTTTGAAATCACAAGACTCCTCATGCACAAAAATTCCTCTCTTTATCTATATCCATTCCTTATTAATTTCAATATACCTTATTTTGGGCGGTGGTATATATTTTTTTTGATGTTGGATCTGTTGAGAAAGTTTTGTTTTGAAGACATTATCTATTTTATTAGGGGGAAATTGTTGAGAACAATACCTTATCTCTTTATGATGATTTTGATTTTCACAAATACCCTTATTTTTTATTATAATGATTTTAATTTGAGAATATTTCAGGAAATTAATATTCTTTATTTCTCTATTTTGGAATAATATTAAAGCGTTTAATCTGCATGGAATATTTGATGAAGTGTTCGGAAATCGTTTTAGCATATTAGCATGTTCTAAAAACACTGTTCATGCTCTACATGTTCGGAAATCACTTGAGCATATTATGGAAATATTGTTCATACCCTACATTGAGGAGTGTAGCGTAAGGATATAATCTATTGTCTAATTTACGGGATATCATAAAAGTATGGAAGAAAAACCCTACATTTGGAAGGAAACTTACATTTGGGATATCAAAAAAGTATGGAAGAAGAACCCTAAGTTAGAATGGAACGTTCTATTTGTTTCTCAAAAAGTATGGTTCATCAACCATACTTTTGAAAACAACCTTAAATTTTATAAAAAAGTATGGATCATCAAACTTACTTTTATAATGAACCTTATGGATCATGTATCTAAGGTTTTGCTAAAAAGGAAAGTATGGATAATATACTTTACATTTGAGAGTTGAAGAGAAAAGTATGTAAGATCAACCTTAATCTTGATGAATTGATGATTAACCTTACGTTGTGAACCTTATGTTCAGAGAATGTATGTTATGAAGTTCAACCCTACGTTTGGCGTCAGAGATTCAAATTATGACTTTATTGAGTAACTGGATTTATGCATATTATTAGGTAGATTTCGAGCGACATTCAAAGCCTGAATTTAAAGTGCATCTTTTACTGATTCAAATCCGTTTATTTGTGATTCAAAGGAAATATTTTAGAGGATATTTTCATGGATAATATTATGTGGAGTTACAAATGTTCTGTTATTCAAACATTTGAATAACACGATTCTAAAAGAGGCATTTGGGGATCTAAATTTTTTGGGAAAACACATGTTATTATTCTATATATCTGTGATATTTTGTATTGCATAAAAGGTGGGGGGGAATCATTGAAAATAAGATCAGTATAAAAATATCTTGAATTTTTTTTACTATAGTTTACAGAGACATTAGAGATATACAGATATGTTGTTACAAGAATTGACCTTATCTGAAGAACATCTTTTCTGAAGACGACGACCTGTCTACTGTCAGTTGCGTTCTATTGCAACTGTGAAGAACAACATTAAAGTATTTCAAGACAAATACACTTTTTATTTTCAGTAACCAAATTCTCCTACTAAGTTGTGTATTCGATTTTGTGTATGAACCAAAATATTCTATTTTAGCCTTAACTTGTAAAGGTGTTAACTTCTTGAACTCAGTTGTTGACGGACTGTTGATAAGAGGACCAAATAGTGAAAATCACCAAGCCCGTGGAGTATAGAGTTGGTGGAGTGGACTAGGGGCCTTCTGTTCCCCAAACCACTATACACCCTTTCATTCTTTAACTATTTATTTTCCACTACATAAACAACTTGATAAAGATAAAAGGACAAACTCGGCCATCATCATGATTTGAGAAGAATTTGTAAAAGACACAATTCACCCCTCTTGTGCATATTTGGTATAACCCGATACAACAATTGGTATCAAAGGAAGAGATTTTTTCAAATCTATAATAAGCTGAATGTTTTTGGATTATACAGAGCACAATGGATGATACATGAGAATGTATGTCAATGGTTTGAGCTCCCTACTTTAACGGTAAAAATTATGGATACTTGAAATCAAGGATGATCATTTACTTAAAGAATCTTGGCTACAAAGTCTACTCGAAAATTCTACCTCTCGATGTGTTTCTTGAGAAACCTGAAACATGGATTGCTAATACAGAAGAAAAGTACGACATAAACTCAAAAGTTATGATTGCTATCATATGTGGACGTTGACCAGATGAATTCAACAGAGTATCTTAGTGACCGATGACTTATGAAATGTGGCAGATGATTGTAGTTTCCTATAAAGGAACTGAAAATATCAGACAAATGAGGTATTCCATTTCTAATTGGAAATTCAACACATTCAAAATGTTTAAAGAATAAAGAATCACCCTGATGAATGAAACACTTAGAGAAATTGTTAATAATATCACTGCCTCGGGTGATCCTATCAAATAAGATCATGCCCTAAAAGTTCTAAGAGTATTTCCACCTAAGTGGAATGGAATTTTGGATACAATTAAGAAATCCTCACTGGTCAAAGATCTTATAATGAGAGAGTTAATTGGAACTCTTATGATGTATGAAGCTGAGATAGAAGATAAAGAAAATGAGAATAAAGTATTAATCAAAAGGGAAAAATACTACTTTGAAGGTAACATCTCAAAAGAAAATCAAATAAATGAAGAATGAAATCAATATGAAATCAGAGAGTTCTGATTTATCTAATTCAGATGTGGAACTTTCTCATTGAGCTAGAAAGTTCAGTAAATTCTACAGAAAGAAGAATGGATTCAGAAAATCCTTCAAAAAGGATGAAAAAGAACCAAGGGAAGTCAGATGCTATGAATGAAAAAAGATGGGTCACATTAGACCTGACTGTCCTCAATTAAAAGGACAAAAGAAAAAGAAAATTTTCAAAAACAATGATTATGAGAAGAAAGAAAAAAGAGAAATGAAAGCTACTTGGAGTGTTTCTGAAGACTCTAGCATCTCATCAAAGACTTACTCAGAAAAAGAAGAATAAAATTTGAAAGCAAACATGGGCTATATAGTAGAAGCTGATGAGGTTCAATCTTATTACTCATCTGATTTAGATTCTAGTTCCAGCTGTTAAAATGATAAACTTGTAGCCTACTGCAATATAATGGAAGAGAAATATGATTCCTTATTTAAGAAACAAAATCACTGAAAAATATTCACAATACTATTTGAGGAAAAAGGGACACTCTGCTAAAACAACATCAAGAGTTAATTAAAAAATATAACTCATAAAATAAAAATAGTACAGAAAATGAAACTAAAATAAAAACACTGCAAACAGAATTAGAAACATACAAAAGTGCAACTCATTTTTTTACAAAAGGAGAAAATACAATATATGAAATTCTTTTAATGAATGTGATTAAAAATTAAATATATGGAATAGGTAATAAAGGTGAGAAACCCAAATTGTATAAGAACTATTTTGTTACAAGTAAAAAAGGTAAAATTTGAATCTACTATTGAAAAAAGGTCACATATCTAAAAACTATCATTTAAGGAAACCACAAATAAGTGGGATTAAGAAATCCTTTATTGCAAGAATATTTTATGATTCTATTGATTATAGAAAAACAAAGAAAGTCTAGCTTCTCAGGACTTTGCTGGCTAACATTGCTAGAACCAAAAAAATATGGGTACCAAATCAAACCTTTTTTTAAATGCTTTTACGAGAAGCAGGTCATAGAAGTAGAAAATTTATATGGTATATGGAAAGTGGCTGGTCCAGGTATATGAATGGAAACTCATCAAATTTCATAACTCTAACTCAAAATAATTATGCATTAGTCACAATTTGTGACAATGCCAAATATAAAATTATTGGCATTGGAGTCGTTGGAGATTGAGAAGCTGTCTCAATCAATATAGTACTCTATGTACAAGGATTGAAACACAAACCGATAAGTATCTCTCAACTTTGTGATGATGGTTATTGTGTTGATTTTTCTAACAACTATTGTTTTGTTTTTATAGATAAATTGATTTAATTTAGAGCACCCATAACTGATAATGTTTATACCCTGGATTTAAATTCCTTGTATAAAAAACAAGTAAACTGCATGACTATTAAGACTAATGAATCTTGGATTTGGCATAGAAGACTTTTACATTACAATATATATTCTTTAAATAAGTTATCTACGAAACAATTAGTTTCAGATTTTCCTAGTCTCAAATTTGAAAGTAATAGATTCTGTGATGCATGTCAACTTGGCAAGAAGAAAAAATCATCCTTCAAATATTTTGACAAAATTGATACATCTAAACCTCTAGAACTTATCCATATAGATATTTTGGACCTTCAAGAATAGAAATATAGGATGGTAAATTATATGTGTATGTTTTTATTTATGACTACTATATATTTACTTGGATTTATTTTCTAAAATATAAAAATGAATATTTTACTATATTTGAATATTTTTGCAAAGCTGTCCAAAATAAAAAAGGTTTTAAAATAATTTCATTAAGAAGTGATCATGGTGCAGAATTTGAGAATCTGGAATTTAATTTCATTTACTCAACTATGTTTATTAAACACACCTTCTCTACACCAAGAACACCTAAAAAAATGGAATTTTTGTAAGAAGAAATATGACTATTCAATAAATGGCTAGGAATATGCTAAATGAGTACAGTCTTCCTACCTATTTCTGGACAGAAGCTATAACTAAAACCTTCTATATAATGAATAGAGTTGTAATTAGATCAATTTTTAAAAATAAACCCTATGAACTCTAGAATAACCTTAAACCTAAAGTAAATTACTTTAATATTTTTGGATGCAAAGTTTACACATTAAACACTAAGGAAAATCTTGATAAGTTTGATCCAAAATACGATGAAGGCATTTTCTTAGGATATTCTGCTACTTCCAAAGCTTATAGAGTTTTAAATAAAAATTCAAGGATTGTTGAAGAATCAGTTCATGAGAAATTTGATGAATTTGATCCCTTTAAGAAAAGGAAAGGCCAAATTGATGAATCTGACTCTAATGATAAAATGAGACTTGAGAACATAAAATATGTCTTTGAATAAGATATAAATGAAATTTAGTCTAGTTCATAAGAACATAACATTGAAGGAAGAAATAGTATACTACCTAGACAGTCTAAAACCCTAAAGAACCACCCTTTAAAAACTGTTATAGGAGACCTAGACTGTGGAATAAAAACTAGAAGAAAAGTAGGAAATCTTGTTGAATTATCTTCCTTTTTATCCCAATTAGAACCTATGTCACTAGAAGAAACCTTAGTTAATGAATGTTGGATGATAGCAGTGCAAGAAGTACTAAACTAGTTCAATAGAAGTGAAGTTTGTAATTTAGTTAAAAGACCTAGGAACTATCCAGTAATAGGAACGAAATGATACTTTATAAATAAAAAATACTATCAAGGAATAATAACTATAAATAAATAAAGACTAATAGCCAAAGGTTATAATCAGGAAGAAGGTATAGATTATGATGAGACCTTTGCACATGTAGCTAGATTAGAAGCTATTGGAACCCTTTTAGCCTATGCATCTCATATAAAATTTAAATTATTTCAGATGGATATTAAGTCTAAATTTTTAAATGGTTACTTATTGGAAGAATTTTATGTTGAGAAACCTCCTGGTTTTGAAAATTCACAAAAACCAGATTTTGTTTTTAAACTTACTAAATATCTTTATGGCTTTAAACAAGCACGACGAGCTTGGTATGGAAGATTAAGTTCATTTATTTTGAAAAATGATTTTACTGTTGGGATGAGAGAACCAACATTGATTAAGAACACTGTTAACTCTAATATTTTATTGGTTTAAATTTATATTGATGATGTAATTTTTTGTTCAAAAAACAAAAAACTTTGTCATGAGTTTTCAAATTTAATGCAAAAATAATTTGAAAAGAGTATGATGGGAGTATAAAATTTCATTTTAGGACTTCAAATTTATCAAAAAGATTTTATAAATGTTTTAAATCCGAGAAAATAAATTACTGATTTACTAACGGAATTTGGACTTGAAGAAAACAAGACATATAAAACTCATATGTGTACTAATATAAAACTTGATTCAGATGAAACTTGAAAATCAGTTGACAACAAGTTATATAGAGGTATGATTAGTAGTTTATTATATCTTACTACTAGAATGACATATATAATGAATTTAGTATGTATTTGTGCTAGATTTCAATATGATCCTAAATAATATCACTTAAGTGCTCTTAATATTTTTTAGATATTTAAAATGAACTGTTTTTCAATCTATTCTTTATAAAAAACATCTGATTTTAATTTAATTTCATATTTAGATGCTGACTTTAGAAGTTGTAGATTAGATATAAAAATCACCTTAGGGACTTATCACATTTTAGAAAAATCTTTAGTGTATTGGTCTAGTAAGAAACAACACTCAGTTGCCCTATTAATAGCCGAGGAAGAATATGTATCTACAGGTAGCTGTTGTGCATAAGTTTTGTGGATGAAAAACACCCTTATGGACTTTGGACTAAATTTTAATAACACACCTATTTTATGTGATAATACATGAACAATAAATATTTCGAAAAACCCTATTAATCATTCTATAACTAAGCATATTGATATCATAAATCATTTTCTAAGAGATTTTCTTCTTAAAAAGGATATATTCTTAGAATTTGTAAGTACTGAAATTTAATTAGCTGATATTTTTACTAAACCACTTCCCACTACAAGGTTTGATTTTATTAAGGGGGATCTAGGTTTATTTATTTTTAAATAACATTTTAATTTTAATTTAATTAATTTAATTATTATATTATTAGTTGTTTTTAGAATAATTTAAAATTTCGTATATACTGCTTTAATTTTTTTCCGCATACATTTTTACTTTTAAATAACTTAATAATTACTTTGTACGTAATGACATGGGAATCAAGGATGTTAGAAACCATTTCAAATTTCAAACTCGTTCATTTACTAAAAAGTTTTCGAAACACCAAAAACCCTTACCATCTCTTTCTACCTTTGACTAAACCTTAAAAACCCTAATCCTTCAAGCCTTTAGAACTTTTAAAAAGAAATGGCAAAGACAAAGATAATCGAGGAAGGATAACCCATTAACACCAAATGTCAACATTCGATAGGGAGGAAGATCTTACAAGGCAAAGTGATTGATTTGGAATGCCTGTACGAGACCAATCTAACACTGAAGCAAGATTTGGCCTTTCAGAATTTCGAACAAGCATTCAGTGAAGAAAATATAGAGTTTCTATATGAGGTAGAGTATCGTCAGTTTTCAAATATGTTCTGTTCAGTCTTGGAGATACATAGGACACCATATTTGTGAAAATTGAAGATCTGGATTTTTCAATTTCATATGTGGAAATAGATAGAATCTTAAAATGCCCTCATGAGGGAGTTTATCATTTCGACTTAAAGAATATTAGAGATGATGAACATAATTCATAAATTTTTTTTTTCATTTTTATTTGGTTCTATAAGTATAAGAAAAATGTTAGTAAAGGATCTGGAACCTGATCAGAATATTCTTGTTATGTTTGTGAAAGTAGGGATTGAACCTAGGATTTCAGAGATGGAGAATATTTTTTTTCCTAACATGTACATATTGTTTTTTTCTTATGATGGAAATTAATTTGTATTTTCTGAGATATATGGTAAGATATCTCAACTAATGATGTCTACGAGAGGCTAGAATGAACATCTATTCCTATAGAAGGTTTATTTCAAAATTACTGTTTAAATATGATATGGTAAGATTAATAGATGCCAGAGTAAGATGCCATCACAAAAATGTTTTCAATGCCAGAACTCTAAGAAAGATTGGATTCTTCTGGAGTACTATGAAAGGCAAGCTCATGCCTGTTGGAGCTGAGGAAGACCATGACTCGGCTAAGGGGGAGAAACCTGCTAAATCTAAGGAAGGCATGGTAGAATATAGATAAAGAAGAACTTCAAGAAGATTAAGATTTGAAGTAGTTGATCCCCCTGTTGATGAGGGAAGTCAAGAGGGAATTTAGGGGAAAATACATCGAGTGGCTCAAACTTGTGAGGAACCAGTTCAAGAAAATAATAATGCAACTTAACCTCTTCTAAGCTACAGATTTCATAGAGAATCTGCAGTACAAAATTATTTACAACCAATAGTTTCTCAGATTTAGGTGACACTTCAATTGGAAAAAGAAATTGTGCCTCAAACTATTGAAAATACTGGAGAAGTTGAAGTGGATAGACCTGAATCCTTTTAAACAATACAACCTAATGAGATTGTTCAAGATAAAATATCTCAAGTGGAACCTATATTAGAGGATACATTCCAAGTGTAAATCAATGAAGAATAGTCTTAGGAGGATCAATAACCTGTTAATATGAATAAACAAGAGAACCTTTCTGAAATTCAAACTGAAATTATTAATGAGTATTTTTCTGTTGATGAGTCAGGGAAGGACTCGAATGAAAAATCAGTAGAGAAGCCAGTATAGAGGGAGGATAAAGAGAAATTAGACACTGAATCCCTACATTTAGTTTTATTAAATCTAGTGGAAGCATAGACTGAGAATCAAGCACAAGGTCCCTATGTTTATGTGAATGTAGAAGTTAAGGAGATGTATACAAAGTTAACGAGAGTTGAATCAGAAAAAGTTTCTTTTAGAAGAGAATTGGAAAAGGAAAATCAAAGGTTTCAAAAATTGAAAGAATGTTTTGTTTCCAAACAATAAGTTGAATTTTTTAAGAAGTATATGTTGTATGAAGTTGAAAATTTGAAATTTGAGATAGTAATGAAGTCATATTTGGAAGATTTTAATATTTTCTTGGAGAAACAATTCACAATTGTCATGGGTAGTCAAACAGGTACCTCAAGTACTTTTCCTGATATGATAAAAAGATTTTAGGCCATTACAACATTAATAATCAATATGAATGACAGATTGTAGGACCTTCAGTGATACAGTTTTTCTGTCTTATTAGAGAACCAAGATCATCTTATGGAGCAGTTAACTTTAGGTGAACCTAGAATAAGAACATTGTTGAATAAGTTTACAGATAATTTAACTCTTTTTAAGGACAAGGAAGAAAGGATTCATGAGTTCTTTAGAGTCCATTTGATTGAGGATATTCATCTGACTCAAGAGGGATGAGATCTCATTATCGATTTGGGATATGGATTAATGACAAGGATGAAGAACCAGCTAGCATAAATCAAGGTAGTAATCCAGAGAAGATGACACCAGTTTCAAATGTTTGTTGAGCCAAACCTTGATTCTCATTGTCATTACTATTCTTGTACTTATATTTTCAATAAAATATATTTTCATCCCATGTTTATGTGATATTAATTTGTTTTAATGTACTATCTATGTTAGAATTCTAGTAATCCAGCTTCACATATTGATAAACAATTTATTACAACATTTATTTAAGTTTGGTGCTATATTAAAAAGTGTTTTTCCTTATTCTATCATTCTTTTTGATATCACAAAAGGGAGAGAAATTTGGATAAACAGAACATTTTATTTTAAGTTTTATTTTTTAATCTTTTGAAACTTTTACTCAATAACAGAATGAAAAAATTAAGAAATAATTTTTTTAAATTAAATACTGTTTTTATCTTTTTAAAACTCTAAATTATATGAAATTAATTTCTGTAATATAATTTCATTGGTTATTTCATGGGTTTTGTGATCATAAAAAAGGGGGAGATTTTTGAGCAAGTTTTGCTTTCAAACAATACTCTATTTTGTTAGGGGTAAATTATTGAGAACAATAATATATCTCTTTATGATGAGTTTGATGTTCAAAAATACCCTTATTTGTTATTCTAATGATTTTAATTTGAGTATATTTCAAGAAATTAATATTCTTTATTTCTCTATTTTGGAATAATATTAAATCATTTAATCCACATGGAATATTTTAAAAAGTTTTCAGAAATCATTTTAGCGTATTAGCGTGTTCTGGAAACACTGTTCATGCTCTACATGTTCGGAAATCACTTGAGCATCTTCTGGAAACACTGTTCATGATCTACATGTTTTGAAATCACTTGAGGATGTTCTGGAAACACTACTTACACACTACATTGAGGATCATAGAGTAAGGATAGAATCCACTGTTTAATTTACGGGATGTGTTAAAAGTACGAAAGAAAAACCCCACATTTGGAAGGAACCTTACGTTCAGGATATCAAAAAAGTATGGAAGATGTACCCTACATTAGTATGGACCATTATTTTTGTTTCTCAAAAAGTATGGTTCATCATCCTTAATTTTGAAAAAAACCTTATGTTTTATCAAAAAGTATGGATCTACAACCTTACGTTGATAATAAACTTTATAGATAATGTATCTTATGTTTTGCTAAATAAGAAAGTATGAATAATATACCGTAGGTTTGAGAGTTGAAGAGAAAAGTATGAATGATCAAACTTACTTTTGATGAATTAATAATCAAACTTACATTGTCAAGCTTACATTTAGAGAATTTATGCTATGCAGTTCAACCCTACGTTTGGCATCAGAGATTTAAATTACGAATTTATTGAGCAACGGTCTTTATGCAGATTATTAGGCTGATTTCTAGATAGATTCAAAGCGTGAATCTAAAGTGCGTCTTTGACTGATTCCAATCCGTTTACTTTTGATTCAAAGGAAATATTTAAGAGGATATTTTAATGGAGAATATTCAGGGGAGTTACGACTACTCTGTTATTCAAACATTTGAATAACGTGATTCTAAAGGCGAAATTGTTGGATATTAATATTTAAGGAAAACACTTTTCATTATTCTATATATCTTTGATATTTTTTATTACATAAAAGGGTGAGAATCATCTAAAAGAAGATCAAGATAAAAAACTCTTGAATTTTATCAACTACAGTTTACAGAGATATTCGAGATATACATATCTTCTTTTACAAGAACTTCCCTTATATGAAGAAAATGTTTTCCTAAGACGATGATCTGTCTACTATCATTGCATGTTATTGAAACTGTGAAGATCAACTAGAATGAATTTGAAGAAAAATTCTCTTTTTATTTTGAGTAACCATATTCTCTTACTAAGATGTGTATTCTGTTCTGTGTATGAACCAAAAGGATCTGTTTTAGCCTTAACTTATAAATGTGTCAACTGCCTGCACTCAGTTGTGAATGGTCTGTTGATAAGAGGACCAAATAGTGAAAATCACCAAGCTCCTAGAGTAGAGAATTGGTGGAGTGGACTAGGGTCCTTCTATTCCCTGAACCACTATACATCCTTGCGTTCTTTAACTATTTATTTTTTGCTGCATAAACAACCTGATAATGATAATAGGACACACTCGACCATCATAACAATTCCAGAAGAATTTTTAAAATACAAAATTTACCCCTCTCTTGTGCATATTTGGTATAACCCAATCCAACAGGATCCCGCTATATTTGAATAGTTTTAGAAGGAGGGTAAGCCATGCCTATGGGATAAGTTGATAGAGGATTGCCTCTATAAAACAGAAAAAAACCTAGTACCATACATAAACAAATAACATGTCATCGGTGTCATCTCATGGTGCATCACATGAAGAAAAATGATCATGAGTTAGGCCCACATTTTATAGTTTTGGAATGTAGAGTCATGTGATCAGTTTTTATTGGGTGAACATATGATTTTGGGAGGCAATCATGTAAACAATTGTCACCAAGAGACCCTTCCACCTTGAAAAAATTCCTTTTCATAAATACCCCAGTTCTAGGCATTTAATGAGTCCCAAGGCATTGAATGAGTGGATGGGGTTACAAAATCATGTTTTCATATGAGGGATATGCAATTCGTGTAACTCAATTTCCTGACCCTTAAGCGGTCATACAATCAGAGTATAAATTTTGAATTTTCATTTCCTTTATTACAATAAAATGGTACGCATATTTCAAGTATTTTTATAACATCAAATTATTCAAATGTTCCTTTGTATGGAATCAACAAATATCCCCCTTATAAATGAAGTTTGGAAGAAGAAGGAAGGAATTGGTTCTAAGGAAGTTATTTCCCAACAGAATACCTTAGGATTCCATGTGTCAATTGGTCTTCTTGGAAACTCTTGGTATTTCTTGAATCTCTCTATAAACAATAGGGTGAGGGGAATGTGACTTCACTTTAAACTTAATCTTATATAGCTCTCATTTTATTTTCTTTGATGTGAATGGATCTCTTAATACCACTCAGATGACCACTCCACTTATATTGATCCTAAGACCACTATCATGTATCTGATCAATAATATTGAACCACTAAATAATCATTGAAAACTAAATTGGAATTTATATCATGAATATTTGGAAGTTCATGTGATTCATGAGATAAATTCCTAATAATGTAATTTTAAAATGATTATAAGGTTATAAAACATACATCATCCTGTAATGGTCAGGTGGTCTCATGACTCTGTACGGGTCACACAATCTACTTGTTTCTACCCAAGTCATGCACATATTTTTTTTAACCAATTTTCAAAAAAAAATATTTCTTTTTTACACTAAAACTGAACATAATTTTTATATTTTATCAGATGTATTCAATAAAATATGCAGCAGTGTTCATGGATGACCAGAATTCCATGGTCCGTAGTGTGGATTCCGATAAATGATTCATTATTTAGTCTACTCAGGAGTGTATTATGAGTTTTATGGGGATTATGGGAGAGACTCTAATATATGGATATTTATCCCCCTTTTTTACTTATCAATGAAGATAATTTATTCGTATCACTTGAGCTATATTCAATCTATTATCTCATGTTTCTTAGTTTTCATAACATCTCGACGGTCCATTTTCTCTAATATAACTGAGAGATACTAAGTGAACCCAAACTCAAACTCAAACAATCAAGACATAATTAATTCCTCCTAGCCATGACTTGATAACAAATATTTGTATAAAAACCAACGTTTCCATGATATAGGTAGTTTAATTTGTAAAAATGACAGATTATTTGGTTTAAATGAGTGAATTGGTTGAGTATTTCAGGGTGAGAGAGCGCTCAAATTTTTTCCTATGATAGATATATAGTGAGGATAACATGAATTTGATTGGGGATGTATGATGTAACTCAAAAGCTTTATATATTTTTAATTCATTACCCTTAATTTTTCCTATTTTTCATAAAATGAATACTTAGAAGGTGGTGACTTGAAATTTTCTTAGGACACCCTTTTTGGCTTTTTCACCTAACATGTTTTATATCTCATTAATTTTTCAGTGCTCAATTTTTCATAGATCACACAAGGTGTATGTTTAGTGAGTGGAGACTCAAAATTTTCCCAAACTACATTTTATAGGTTTTTAAAATTTTTAATATTATTTCGCTTTCCAAATATAGTATAAGTTCATGCCATTTTGACCAATATAGATGATGTTTAATGTTGAAAAACTTAGACCTAATAATAAATAATTTTAAGGTCATTTATCTTAGACCATCTACTTTTATAGCTTAGGGCCATATATATTGGACCTTTAGTTGTGAAAAGAATACCACATATTGAATACTAGTCTTCTGAAAAGGGGAATCATGTCTCAAAGATCATGAATTATTGTGATGAAATGGGATATACACACTATGTATGATTATAAATCACACTAGGGAGATAAGTTACACTACAATATTTTTAGGGATTAAAACGACCAAAGGAACCCTTTTGAAAGGTAGATACATATATGGTTAATAGGACATGTGATAAAATTCATGTTCTAGGGGATTATATGCATAGTAAAGAAGAGGGACCTTTGAATTTGTATATTCTCATGACCAGGGGCCATGAAATTTTTATAGGGGATCCATATTATCCAGAAAATAATTGGTTTATGGAAGATGAATATTAAAGAATAGTTTTTAAACCCTACATCCTTAATGAAAATATGAGTATTAATGATTTTTTTTCAGAACCCTATATCCCTATTTCAATGATGAGTATTCAAGAAGGGGTTTGATACCCTGCATCCTTATTTTAAATATGAGTTTGATATTTGGTGACATGAAATTAAGGGTGTCTAATTGATATCCCCATGGGGTGTCGTTAATTCCCTACATGGCTATAAAACCTTTTTTATATAAAACTCAAACTATGGTACTTAATTAATTAGAATGAGTACAATAACATTTTGAGATCGATCCATAGGGATAAATAATTTATTTTATTAAGGTTTTAAAAAATATTTAATTTTAATTATTTTACGAAATAGGTGAGGAAAGAGGGGTATTGATTGATTCTAAGAAAACAAATGACGAAAGCAAAGAAGAATGATTGGTTTGAAAAGAATATCTTAAAGTGCGATAGGGTTTTGTAATTTTAGGGTTTAGGTTTAATTGTATTTAAGAAAATTTATTTAAAAATTCATGATTTTTTCTAGATTCCATATGAGGATGATCAGATGGTCATGGTATCTCCTTCATAATGCAACATACCCTATTTCCCTTGGTCCAGTAATTTAGGGTGTTTCTGTATCAAGTTTGTGTCGATACTGCATTTAAACCTGATTTTCCCTAAAGTTGAAAATGGTAATGCCTTCTTTAGAGTGGTCAGTTGTAAAATTTTCTATTCATTTAAGATTTAAATATCAGTGGTCATGATAAAATAAAAAAAGGGGATTGAAAATTGAATATTTAATTGTAGAAAACCAAATACATGAATAAAATAAAAAGAAATAAATCCAACACACCTCCCCCTTCTATTACATTACCGAGCACAAGGAGGGGTTACCCCCTTATCCTAGTGATGAGATAATAAGAGGAAAGGATAAAAATAAATCATAATGAAAAAATAGAATGAACTCAGGGAGGGATTAACGTCTCTCTCCAAGCTTTGGTCTCTGGCAGGTCTGGATTTGAATTCCCCAACTGCAGTAGCCTATCCCTCGTTTTATAGGCTCTATATGGGCTCTTGAATTAATTAATTGCATAATAGAATGGTCTAAAACTGGTTCAGGGTTAATTCCACCCCCAATATTTGAAAAAAATGATGATTTGGTTGTTCTAGGAAACAAAATTCCAATATGGGAAATTACACCTTGTGTAATTGGGTTACACCACGTGTAACTAGGTTACCCCACATGTAATTTTACAAGATTTTATTATTTTATTCATGATGTGTAATTATTTTTACCACCAGAGATGAGACACATTCTATATTGATTAAAAAAATGTAAAATTCGATTTTAATACTTCAAAAGCCTCATTTTCCCTGGTTGTATAGTTTTATGACACGAAAGTGCCGCATGATAATTCTTTAAAAATATGGTGTTCCGCCTCTTTGATTCACTCATGGTGCAAAGTGTCTTTTAGCTCCAAAATTTAATTTTATGTAAAATTTCCAAGAATCATAGTATCCTTCCATAAAATCATAAAACAATTAAAATTTTCCAACATTGGAATGAATTATTAATTAAATAAATAAATTAATACATTATAACACTCTAAAATGTATGCATGAAATTCACTTATCAAATACCCCCACACTTGAATTCATACTTGTCCTCTAGGATGGAATATCAACATACTACAAAGGAAATTAACATTACAATGCTTAAAATTCAATTTAAATAAAATAAATTGATCAAATGTGAAATTAAATGTTTGATCATCACACATGGAAAATGTCAGACTCCTCTTGTTTTAATGATCACAAATAATGTAAATCATACAAATCATGTAAATCCTATAAATCATGTAAATCATGTTTAATTCTTATAAATAATGATTAATCTAGTTCTATTATGTTTTATTATGATTATGATTAACCTTAATCCATTCTATGAGTATTAATTCTTAAGACAGATGGAAGATATTTGACTAAGTATGTGACACCGTTTCTCTTCCCAAACGGTCTCACCGTTTTGTCTGGAAATGGGTAAATTTTGTGACATAGTTCCCCTGACATCGTAACAAGATAGAAGTTCCATAAATTTCAAAGGAAAAAAACCATAACCATGATACTAGTTCTAGAATTTTAAAAGGACTTGACACCGTAACCTTGCTATGGGTTCCATAATTTGTGAAGGAACGGACACCATAACCATGCAACCAGTTTCAGAATTCGCAAAGGACTGGATGTTGTTTCTTTAAAACTGGTTCTGTGACACCATAAAAGACACCATTCAGAATATTGATAGGGGAAAAGACACTGTTTCTATGACACCATAACAATAAACCATAACAAGACATTGTTTCATGTCGCCACTTCAGACTCACTGTGACTATGGAACCATTCCTTACTCACGACAAGTGCGACACTGTTACTTAACAATTTTTCTGTCTTTTTTAGTTAAATTTAAATGTTGATTATAATGATCATATTTGAGTCATTTAATGGGCCTGACATTATTAATGATCTTTGGTTGACATGACACCGAAAAGTACAAGGTATGAAGTGTAGAGATCGTGCTCCTTGTCAGCCATAACAAAAACATTGAAGATAAAGTATATGGTGGAACACTAGATGGAAGATGGGAAATGAGATGAGTGAAAGAGATTTTAGAGTGAACATAAATTATTGCAAGAATATATAAGATAACATAAAAATAACTCTAATTTTATTCTAGCTATATTTATGTGGATCAAAAATTAAATCATCCGTGCAACAAAAACACAAAGATGAGAAGAATAGAAACTTGATGAACTGGAAATCATAATACAGAACTCACCTCACTCGGTTTCTTAGTATTCTTTCAGAAGAGGACCCAAAAATAAATTATTCTACATCCTAGAAGTCCAAAGCTTCATAGAATACACTTATATAATTTCTAATCCATTCTTATTATATTATGCTCCGTTATGTTCTATTTATTTAATCATTCGAGCAGTGTGTGTGTCTGTACTAAAAACATAAACTTTCTCCTACACTGAACTAGAAGATTCAAGATATCCTCATAAAAAAAAATCCGTACACCTTGTTTCACCCATGTATAACTGTGGAAGCATTCCTGTGTGACATGGATATTTTATTTCTCATGCAGAAATGTGGTAGAGGTCAAGTGACCTGGACAGTCTTGTGCACTGTTGTGTAAACCCAGATCTAAGGTGTGGACCAAAGCTTTATAAATTTTTCTCTATGGAAGGTGATCACCAAGTGGAGTGTATTAGTTCTCATCTTGAGACTGAACCACTTTTTTAATATGCTATGTTTTCAATTTAGTTTTACTCTATTTTAACTCATATTTTAGAAAACTAATTTTCACATTGATAGTAAGTCTTGGATAGTATTCATAACTATTTTGGTTTAGTAGATTAATTTCAAATGTTTTATCAATATTTCATATTGTTTTCATTGAGAAATAATCAATCTTATTAGAAACTTCTTGAATAGTTTGACAATTATAAAATCACTACATTGATTAATCGGCCTATTTTGTTTTTCAAAATAGGGTATCTTCAAATAATGTTTTTAATAGAAATTTTTATAGTAACTAAATTCACCCCCTCTTGTCTGGCCTACTCCGACAAACATTGGTATCAAAGGTTGTTTTTAAACTTATATTTTCAAAGGCTTCAATCCTTTTTCAAATGTTATAAACTGTGATTTAGTTTGGTTTTAAATATCTCTAAATTTATGTTAGTTCTAAATTTCAATCTATTTAAAATCTGGCCTTTATTCTCTATTACTTATAATAGATAGGAATGTGCTACTTCTAACATACCTCCCTACTTTAAGGGAACAAATTATTCTCAGTGGAAGATTAAAATGAAAATTTACAAAGAAAGTATGGTCTTTGATATTTGGTCCTTAATATAAGATAAATATTAAATACCATAAACTCTAAGAACTATATGGAGTGAAGCTACAAAAGCTGCTTACAATAATAATTCTAAAGCTATGAATGACTTGTTTTTTGCTTTAGGGGATGAAGAATTTAAAAGAATATCTAAATGTAAATCTTCTCATGAAATTTTGGTCACTTTACCTATCTCACATGAAAGAACAATTAATGTTAAAGAAATGAGACTCAATACATATACAATTAAGTATGACCGTTTTATGATAAACCCTGATGAACCCATTTTTGATATGTATCAAATGATTAATTAAATAGTCAATACAATGAGATCTCTTGGAAAGCCAGTGGATTCCAAAGAACAAATCATGAGGCTATTCAGATATTTACCTGAAATATAGAGAGGAACCTAAGTATCAATTAGATAATCTTATGACATCAGTAAGTTTCCAGTCAAAGAGATGATAGGAAAATTGAGGATGTATGAGGAAAAGTAAAAGGTAAACAAAGAGGAATAGGATGAACCAAAGAGATTGTTAGTAGCTTTCAAAACCACTACGTCTAAAATTAAATAAAAGGAAAGGATACAGAATATTTTTGACAATACAAGTAATGATGATTCCCTATCAAAAAGTGTTGAGTAAATGGATTAATTAGACAGAAGGTTTAAGATGTTTTATAGAAGTAAGAAATTATTTAGGAAGCCCAACTACGGAGGAAAGTATGATCAAAAGGGAAACTGGAAGAAGGACTAGAAAAATAATGATAAATCCAATGAAATAATCTATTATGAATGTAAGAGAAATTGACATGAAATAGAACACTTACCAAGATAAAGTATAAAAATAAGTATGAGGATAAAGATAGAAAGTACAAAAAGGAAATGAAAGCAACATGAAGTGATTATGAGGACATATCAAGTGACTTAGAATCTTCACATAATGAAAAGGAAGACAAAGCCAATATGTGTTTCAAGAAAAAAAGACCAGAGCTAACCCTTGAGACTCTTGTACAAAATTCTTATTATTCTGAATGTGAAAGTGATTTTAAAAATATAAATAGTAAATAAATGTTTGAATAATGCTAAATGATTGAATATACATGAAATTAATTAAAATATAAATATAAATCTCTAAATGAAAAACATAATCTTAATTCTACTATTAAATATGAGCTTACTATTGAAAAGCACGAAAGAATGCTCAATTACTTAAAGAGAACAATGAACATAAATTATCTAATGAGAAATTAAAAAAGGTGTTAAAAAAGTTTACCAATGTAAATAAAACTCTAACATAGATTCTTGGTAAACAATTATCTTCTAGGTATACTACTTGTACAGGATACCAACTTGGAAAGCTGAATATAGCTAAAACATATATTATAAAAAAATCTAGAAAATATATTTTCATATCCAGAACTAAAAAATCTTCTAGTTCTAGCTCTGCTAAGTCTTTTAATGCTTCTAATTTTTTAATACCAAATAGAGTTTATTTTTACAATATTTTACAAACTATGTATAGGAAATACATGAAGCAAGTATGGGTTCCCAAAGCACTTATTACTAATGTTACTGGAACCAAACAAACCTGGGTACCAAAATCATATCTTGCTAAATTATTTTGTAGAAAATATATTTGAAGAGATTCTGCAGAAGTCTATGCTACTTTGAGAGTGGATGTTCAAGACACATGAAAGGATATTTCTCATTCTTCAGAGATCTGATAAATATTTATGGTGGAAATTTCACTTTTGGTGACAATGCTAAAGGAAAAATTATTTTCCTTGGAGAGATTGGTAAGTATAACTTAGTTTTAATTTCTAAAGTATTTTTTGTTTGTGGATTAAAATATAATTTGTATAGTATTTTACAATTATGTGATGATGGTTTCCATGTTAAATTTGAAAATTATGCTGGAAATTTATTCAATTCTAAAAAAGAATTAGTATTCTAAACTTTTTGAAATGAAAATGTTTATGATATTAACATTGATTCTTCAGTTTCTAAAAATGTTTCATGGTTAAGAATATTTCAAAAAGATTCTTGGATTTGGAATAAGAGACTAGTACATTGAAATAAACACTCTCTTAGAAAGATTTATATAAAATTCTTAGTTAAGGATCTACCTAAACTTGAGTTTCCAAATGAAAAACTCTGTAATCCTTGTCAAAACAAAAAAAATAAAAAAATATGTTTAATAAAAAAGAAATAATTTTCAACTTATCAAACTCTCCAGTTGCTTCACATGGACTTGTTTGGACCATTTATAGTTTCAAGTCTTAATTGGAATAACTATGTCTATGTTCTTGTAGATGACTATTCTAGATATACTTGGACTTTTTTCTTAGCTCAAAAAAGTGAATCTTTTTCTCATTTCACCAAGTATTATAGAACAGTAGAGAACCTAAGTGGTATTTGAATTAAAACCCAAAGAAGTGACCCTGACTGTGAGTTTGAAAACCGAGAGTTTGAATATTTTTTCATAAAAAACGGCTATAGTCATAACTTCTCTACCCTTAGGACCCATCAAAAAAATGGTGTTATAGAAAGAATAAATAGAACCTTACAAGAAAAATCTAGAACCATGCTTAATGAATAGGAGATACCTATTTAATTTTGGGATGAAGCTATCAATACAACTTTCTATATTATTAATATAGTCTTAATCAGAAAAATTATTAAGAATACTCCCTATGAGTTGAGAAACAATAGAAAACCCAAAGTTAATTACTTCAAAGTTTTTGGTTGAAAAGTGTATGTTCTCAATACTAAGGAAAATTTGGAAAAATATGTATCCAGAAGTGATGAAGGAATATTTTTAGGTTATTTAATCTCTAGTAAAGCTTATAGAGTCTCTAATAAAATAACCAAATGTGTGGATGAATATATACATGTGAAATTTGATAAAATATATCCACATGAACCTAAGACATCCTTAGAAAACCTTGAGGATGACGTGTCAAATCTGGACACAAAATGAAAAATCTTTTGACCATTCTATCAAGCAATATGTAAAATCTTCTTGTTCTAGAAATTCTTCCAAATATAGTTGTGACGAACTCGAACCTATTGAAGAACCTGAAATCTATAACCCTTCTTTTTCTAGATCTATTAAAACCCTTAATAACCATCCTTTACATTATATTATTGGAGATTTAGATAAAGAAAACCAAACTAGAGATTCTTTGAAAAATAAAGTTGAACATCGAGCTTTCTTGTCACAGATTGAGCCTAAGAACATCAATGAGGCAATCTATGATCAATTTTGGGTGATGGATATGCAAGAAGAGTAAAATCAGTTTGAAATAAATAATGTCTGGAAACCAGTGGATAGACCTAAATACATCTTAAACATATGTACCAAATTGTTTATTAGTAATAATGTTGATGAATTTTGTAATATTGTTAGAAATAAAGCAAGATTGGATGCATAAGGTTATAGTCGAGAAGAAGGGATATACTGTGAGAAAACTTTTTCACCAGTTGCTAGACTGGAAGCCTCTAGAATATTTCGTGCATATATAACACATCTAAGTTTCAAACTATATCAAATGGATGTTAAGAGTGCATTCCTAAATGGGTATATAGATTTGTATTTTTTTTTGAATAACCCATGGTTTTACAAATCCTCATTTTCAAATCATGTATTCAAATTAACAAAAGCGTTATATGGTTTAAAGCAAGCTCCAAGAGCATGGTATGATAGAATTAATAGTTTTCTTATTTCCAAATGTTTTACAAAAGGTATAGATGATCCTAATCACTTTATAAATATAATTAATAAATATGTTTTATTTGTTAATGTCTATGTTGATGCTATTATTTTTGGATCTTCTAAAAAAATTTTATGTGTTGATTTTTCAAAAATGATGCAAAAAGAATTTGAAATGAGTTTGATGGGTGAACTAAAATTATTTCTTGGATTTCAAATATTTCATTATAAGGGAGATATTATTTCGATTCAAAGTAAATATACAAAATATATTCTAAAACATTTTGGTTTGGATAATACTGAAAGTAGTGATTCTCCTATGAGTACCCCTATAATTTGGATCTTGATGAGAATGGTAAATCGGTTAATCAAACCACTTATAGAGTAATGATTGGGATTTTACTATACTTTACTACTAGCAGGAATGATAATATGTTTAGTGTGTGTATGTGTGTTCATTTTCAAGAAAATCCTAAAGACACACATCTTCTTGCTGTTAAAATAATTTTTAAATGCCTCAAAAATAATACCACCTTAGGACTGTTCTATCCTAGAGGAAAATTATTTCACATAGTTATCTACTCAGATACTGATTTTGGTGGTTGTAAGTTAGATATAAAAAGAACATTCAGAACATGTCACTTTTTGGGAAAGTCACTAGTTTCATGGTGTAGTAAAAAGAAAAATTCCGTTGCATTATCTACAACCAATGGTGAATACATTGCTGCTGGTAGTTGTTATGCTCAAATTTGTGGATGAAACACATTTTTCTAGATAATAGATACCAATTTTGAAATTTCCCTATAAATTGTGGTAACATATGTGCTTTTAACATCTCTATGTATCATTTTTCTTTTTCAAGAAAAACATATATTTATGTAAGACATCACTTCTTGGGAGATCATTATAAAAAGGGAAATATCACTTTATAATTCATTGGAACTAAACATCATATTGTTAAAATTTTCAGTAAGCCATTAAATTCTGAAGGGATGTGTTACATCATAAGTGAACAAGGAATGATCATCCTTGAGTGACCAATTTACTGTCTAACATTTCACTATCTAACAGTTACTGTCTAACAGTTACTATCTCATAGTTACTTTCTCTCAGTTACTGTCTCATGTTTGTTGTCTCACTAGTTATAATCATCCGTTTAGAGTCACACTATTATGTTGAAACCATGACTGCATATTCTAGTCTCACCGTTATGACTCAGATTTTTTTCAAATCTTTTCTCATATCACTGTATTGATTATTTTATTTCTTTTATAACTCATTTTTGTGTTCTGTGACCTTTGAACTTCCTAAATGATAAAAACCCATATTTTAACTTCTATCTCCCATCATACTATATACTCTCAAATCCAATCTCTTTTCTATCAAAATTCTCCTCCCCCTTGAACTTGTGTTGAATTCCTAGGATGAAGCATCCATCTTCATCGTCTCTTTTAAAGAACTAGTCTTCAACGAAATAGAAAAGGCTCTGATTACCATGCTTGAGAAACCATTAAACCCAGGTCTTGAGTATTGTACAGTAATTCCAGAGAAAGAAATATGTGTGAAGTGGATCCTATCAGGTAATTTTATTGTTCTGAATGTCTTGGAAGAAAATGGATTGTTAGAGTGGTTTACAAAGGAGAAAAAACCTATCCATTCGAATCTAGTTTTCGAATATTATCAATAAGTTGAGTTCTCTTTCAATTATGAAGATAATTTTGTGGTTAGAAACTGTGAGAATGGACAGAGATGTACCTTTTTTTCAAGGTTTCGGGATGCCTACTTAGGAATACCACATGAAGGAATTTTTGAGGACTATCAGATAGGTCTTCCTCTTCCAAGTGACATATTTAGTTTAGAAGAGGCTTTAGGTGGGTTAACTAGAAATGAAAAGAAAATAAGGCCTATTACTACTAAACTGGATGAAGAGACTAGATTATTGTTTATGTTTATTCAACACCTTATATGTCCAAGGAAAGGAGACTTTTCTATTATTAAGTATCAATATTTGTTTTGATATATCTTTTGAAAAAGGGTCACAAGAATAACGTGTGCAAGTATATTATCATTCACATATGTGACATGATCAATAAAATATCAAAATCAAAGTCTCTTTGAAATTCAAGGTTTATCTCTCCTATGATACTAGGTAAAGGTGTGGTTTGTAAGAATGAATACATGGTTGAATATTATGATTTTTATACATCTAAGGATACATTAAGATGAATGAAGATCAATTGGAATCTAGGAAGACATCATGGATTGAAGATAATGATAGACTATTTGAGGATTTTAATCCTGTTAAGAACCCTTCCAGACTAAAGAATGTCACTGACCCTGGTTTAGTTTTAGATAAGCTTGTATAATACTCAAATGAAGCAATAGATATTGACAGACTTGAAGGAGAAAAATATGATGGTGAAAGTGTAGCAATTATGGAATAATCTCATGAACCTCAGGATGTTCCCTATAGAGAATATCATCTCTCTGAAGGTAATGAATATGCTAGAAAAGTAAGTGAAGCTGTTGATAAGAGTAAATATGTAGAAGAAGAAAATTCTCCTATGGAAGAGCATGCTACTACTTGGAAATAGAAAAAGGATGAATTTATAGAAACAGAAGTGATTTAATCTGCTGAAGAAATAATGGAGGAATATTTTCTGTTAGTTAGAGATGTGGCTGAATTTGATAGAGTAGAGGGTATGGAAATTGGTCAAGAGATTGATTCTCTCAGTACTATAAGATATGCATCTATTGAGGGGGAGAAAAACCCTATCATAGAAATAATTCATGTGCCAAACACTATTGATTCAAGTTCTATGGATAACTGGTACAAGTTTCCAAGGTATTTTTATGTCGATGAGTCCCAAGGAATCTCAGTTCATGGATTTACTATTTCAATCATGTTTCTGCTAAAACCAGTCTATGAAGTTATGCATGTTAAGGAACTGGGACATTTTTTAGTTCCTTCTCCTAAACATTCTCATGAAACTCCTAGTTATGTAAGTCGTGGAGATTTGAAAGAGTTTGGATACAATTTGTTGTCTAGTTTTGAGAAGCTCACGAAATCTCAACCTACTCCTATAACTAATATTAGTGAATGGGATGTTGTATTTAATTTGAAGAAAATTATATGGAAGATCCAACACAATATGATTCATAAAATTCAAGAGGTTCGGATTGAGAACAAGTAGTTGAGTGATGAGGTGAAATATTTAAAATTTACAGTTGATGAAATGAGGAAAGACTTGCAAGTTGATCAAGCACCTGTTTCTCATATGAGTGAGGATTATGCTGATAATATCCTAGAGAAGGTTATACATCTGATTCAACCCAACATAATTACTTTGTATGAAAATGTATTTGATAATAACACAAAATTAGCAAATGAGATGTGTAGGCTTGTATCTGGAATCAATAATTTGACATCTAAGTATAAAGAATGTTTAATTATTGTTTTAAATTAGCTTAAAACTCTTACATCAACTGTTTCTGATCCATCTACTTCGGCTCAAACATCTCATCCTTTGGATAGTGAAATGATCAGATCTATATTTAAAGAAAAACTTCAGACTTTGTTGAGTGGTACTAATCAATAGTGTCTCTATACAATCCTTAAGAATAGTGACCATGTTCTTGAATTTGTAAAGATTCACTAAAAAATTTCCACTAATTCTCAACAATAAATCTCTAAGAATGTGGGTTACTACTTCCAGAGGATCTAATCCAAGAATGAGTTAAACAGCCATTTCAAGTATCTTTTGGAGAATTTAAAACTGCCTCGTATAACTCATGTTTTTCAAGATCAAGTTCAGAAGCTATAAGACTTAACACCTAATCTAGAGAAATTCATGGAAAATAAAGATGATTTTGAGAAGGTCATGCAATATGGTGGTGAAATCATCAAATATCGTATCAATCTATTGAAGTCGTATCTTCATGTTTAGAGAACAGTCATAATTTCTTATACCTCAACTCCTTTGAGACCTATCTTGATTCTGTCTCCCAATATTTCTTCATCCACTTCTTTTGCACTTGTAACCATGTCTGTCTCTCAAGATCTGAACCAGATCAGACCTATTATTATTTAATATACTTCTCCTCCATTTTCCACCAAACCAAACCTTCCCCCTTCTATCATTAAAGGAGTGCCACTACCTTCCCTTACTAATTCTTATACCACCTCTACTTTTCACCTCTTACATTTACTCCAACTGTCTTTGGAAATGATAAAGTGATGGTTGCAAAATCTAAAGAGAAGTGAATGCAAATTTTTGATAGTGTTGTGATGTATTTTATTTTTTTGATTTTACCTAATCTCTATTTATTCAATGAAAAGTATTATCTATCATTTATTCACTTGTTGGTTTCATTTAGTGTTTTTTTCTTATCTTCTTTTTGATAATCCAAAAAGGGGGATAAATAAGAACTAGATTTTAGAAATTTATGAGAATATCAACTTTATGGGAGAAGAGAAATATTTATTCTATTTGTTACATATATTATCTAATAAATTGATATGATATGATATGAAATCTATTTATTCATTTATAATATGTATGACTTATAAATGCAATGATTTGTGATCATCCAAAAGGGAGAGATTATTGGTATCATCTTGTTTTAATGATCACAAATCATGTAAATTGTACGAATCCTGTAAATTATGTAAATTATAATTAAGTATTATAAATCATTATTAATCTTGTTCAATAATGTTTTATTATGATTATGATTTACCTTAATCAATTTTTTGACTATTACTTCTTAAGAAAGATGCCAGATATTTGGCTAAGTATGTGAGACCATTTATCTACCCAAACAGTCTCACCGTTTAGTCTTGAAATCAGTAAAGTCCATGAAATAGTTTCTCGGACACCATAACAAGATACCAGATTCAGAAATTGTGAAGGACCTGACACCAAAATTGTGCCACTGATTCTAGAATTTGTAAAGTACCTGACACTGTAACTGTGCTACCAGTTCTATAATTTTCAAAGGGCCTGACATCGTAACCAAGCTATCGGTTTAAGAATTCACAAAGGACTAGACATTATTTCCTTAATACCAGTTTTGTGACACCGTAACAAGATACCATTTATAATATTTTTAAAGGAAATGAAATCATTTATATGACACTGTAAAAATATACCGTAACAAGACACATTTCTAATTCACCACTTTAGACTCACCATGACTTTGGCACCATTCCCGACTCACCGAAACTATGACACCATTACTTATTTTTTTTTTGCATTTTTCAATTAAATTTAAAAGTTGATTCTTACAGTCATATTTGAGTCATTTAAGGATACTAACAAAATTAATGATATTCTGTAGACATGAATCCAGAAAGTAAGAGGTGTATAGATCATGCTTTTTGTCAGCCATAACACAAACACACAAGATAAAATACAATGTTGAACATGAGCTGGAAGATGGGAAATGAGATGACTGAAAGAGATATTAGAGTGGAAATACATGCATGGAAGAACACACAGAATAACACACAAAGAAATATCATTTTATTCTGGCTGTATTGATGTGGATCAAAAATTCAAACATACTTAATGCAACAACACAAAGAAGAGAAGAAGGAAGAAGAGAATTTTACTAAACTGGAAATCAGAATATTGAACTCATAACACTCTGTTTCTAAGTATGATTTCAGAAGAGGACCCAAACATCAAATATGCTACATCCTAGAAGTCTAGAGTTTCATAGAAAAATACTTAGTGCCTTTCTAATCACTTCATATTATATTAAGATCTATTATGTACTGTTTCATTAATCTTATGAGAAATGTGTGTGTTTGTACTAAAGACGCACACTGTCTCCACCACTAAACTAGAGGATACAAGATATCCTAACACGAAAATCTTTTTACACCTTTTTTCAACCATGTATAACATTGGAATATGTCCTGTATAACCTGGATGTTATATTTCCCATGTAGAACTATGGTAGAGGTCAAGTGATCTAGACAGTCTTGTGCAATGTTGTGTAAACCACGATCTGAGTTCTGGATTAAAGCACTATATATTTTCTAATTAGTGGTGGTTGATAACTAAGTGGAGTGGATTAGGTCTAATCTTGAGACTGGTCCACTTGTTTATTCCACTATGTTTTCAATTTAGTTTTACTCTATTTTAACTCATATTTCAGAAAACTAAGTTTCACTTTGATAGTTAGTCTTGGATAGTATTTATAACTATTTTTATTTAGTAGATTAGTTTCCAAATTTATTTTGATATTTTATATTTTTATAATAAAGAAATAATAAATCTTATGATAAAATATGTGAATAGTTAGACTATTGTAAATTTACTACTTTAATTAACTGGTTTGCTTTGTTGTTCAAATTTGGGGATCTTCAAATAATGTTTTTAGCGGAAATTTTTATAGGAACTCAATTCAACCCTCTCTTGAGTGTCATACTCCAAAAAACAAAAAATTTATCATTCTGTCATTTTTCAAAGAAACAAGTCAACTATGTATCTTATTTTTTTTATTTTGAAATAACCAAGCCCATTAAATCATCCATTTCTATTTTTCAATTAATTATTTATATACAAGAGTTTTTCAATTTACATCACTTTGAATTTTTCCTCTCATCATTAGGGTACAAACGAGTAGATTGATGCACATACCTCAAGAAAATTTAACATACCATAGGCTTCAAATACATTTAACTTCTCTAACACATAAAGAAAAAATCACAATTTATGATAAGGGATTCACCATTTAGGATCAAATGACTCTGACGATTAGGGAAGGTAGGTAAATTATGTGAAAATTAAACCTCAAAAAGAGGTTCAACTCTAAATTAATTTGCATGATAATAAAAAATAACTCAATTAAAGTCTCATTTCCAACCAGTATCTCAGAATAGGATCATAAAAATATGAAATGCAACAAATAAAAATAGCCTCCTTTATTATATATATTTTTCTTCTCTTTTTTTTGAATTTCATGTTAGGGGAAATTCTCACATCCACCACCCAACACCTAATGATCTCTTCACAAATCTATTTTTAATAGTTATAACATGATCACTAGTCATGTAAATGGCGATTTTTGAATTTCCCTAGACAGAACCCAATTTTGTTTAATTTTTTTATTATTTTCATTTTTTTAAAGAGGGTTTTTAATTGATATAATGAATGTCCCTTCCCAGAATATGATGAAATTTTCCCCACACTTATTCATTAAAAAATTTATATCCCTTCAACCAGTCATTTTTCCCCACCTTCTTATGTTTGATAGTCCTAAAAAATATCTAGAGGAATGTAGGAATGGATAAAATAGGCTTGTAAAATGGATCATTTCCTAAAAGGCTCTTCATGGATTATATGGACTTAAAAATGAATATTGTATTATGGGTCTTGAGATGTGGGATAAAAAATAGAATATATCAATCATTTTAAATGTGATTCGGTTTAGTCATAGCTTCAAGAAGATGCAAAGAATGTTCTAGAAGAAAAACATGCCCGCATTTCTAAAGAAATGTTTGAAATAAAGAATGAGAAACATTTGGATCAGTGGATGTCTTAGAAAATAATCATTTTAATGCATATGAATAATTAAATTAATGAATTCGACTATCAGAATTTCAATGCACAACCAAATTTTAGAAAAATTGTATCTATAATGTTCAACATGTTCCGCTAAATCATGATTTCTCAAATTTTAATCCACATGATTATCTATATTAATTATTTTCACAATTTTATCATTAAAATTTATTGAAAAATAAATCTGATATTAATGGCATGATATTTTTCCTAGGAAGTTTATGTATCCAAGTTCAGTTGATTGAAGAACGAATCAAATATGGGGTATGCAGTTGGTAGTTAATGAATGAACTAAATGCTTCCAATATAGTTGAAAATTAAATAATTTAAAATATTAATTCCCTTGAAAATGGTGGTTCAATGTTGGGATGTACAAGTTCTACTTATGGAAGATTCACGATGTATAGATGTCATTCACGATGTGCAACTTTTCTACACCCTCTTCTTTTGACTCCTACTGCTTACTACCACCTTGGGATTTGATGGTCATGTAAATTAAAAATAAAAAAGTTAATTAATAGAACTATATAAATTATTTTTGAAATATATGGAGTGAGAGGATGCACAGAACTAAAATTATAAAGAAAATAAAGATAATAAAAATACTCGGGTTGCCTCTTTGAAGAACTTTTGTTTACCGTCATTGTCTTTACCTTACCTCTTTCAACTTTAGCTCACATTATGGATGATTTGAAATTTTTTATCTCTTATAGTTCCATAAATGGTCTCATTTTTATCCTATCCACATAGGTAGGCCCCGTTACTTCTCCTATGAACAACATAGTTCGTCTAAATTTTTGTGATTTCTGGATCTATCTAGGGCCAACCGACTATTTTTCCTCAGTCACAATGAAATAAATTGAAGTTTATGTAACATCCATACCTATTTCACTTTATCAAATATAGTGGATTTAGCCAGTCCTTTGGTGTCATCGGTCTTGGTCTTCATCTTTTCTTTCTTCTTTAGTTGAGCATCCTCAGGCACAATAACACTTAACTGACCCACCTCTACAATTTCAGTGACATAATCAACCTATGGTGTTTCTCCTTCACCAAACTCATTTTCCTCTTGTACATCATAGTTCTTCATTACTCAATAGATTTTGAAACTTACTTGATAACTTCCAACTCTCAGACAGATTTTTCCATTTTTAACATCGAAAATCACACACCCTGTGGCTAAAAATGGCCTTCCTAGAATTAGTGGATTTCACTCCTATTCCATATCCAACACAAGGAAGTCGATGGGAATGATGAACTTGTAAAATTTGATCAGTATATCTTCAATGAACCCTCTTAGAGATTTCACTGTTAAGTCTGCTAATTGAAGAGCTACTCTTATAGGCTTCAGAAAAACCAGTCCCATACTATTGAATGTTGTGTATAACATGATATTGGAACACCTAAGTCACACAATGCTTTTCCACATTTGTTAGCTTCAATAAATATTGCAATTGAAAAGCTACGTGGATCACTTTTGTTATTAGATAGGTCTTAAGATACCATAATCAAACACTCCCATGTGAGCAGAATGGTGCCAATCTCTTCTAGATTCTTCTCATTAGTTACCATCTCTTTCATGAATTTATCATATGCTGGCATGTTTTCAAGATCCTCTATAAAAGGTATATTAATATGAAATTTTTTAAAGTGTAAAAAAATATTACCTATATTTATGTTATTATTTACTTGTGCCATTATTTCTGGAAAAAGTAATTTTTTACTTGTACTAAGGTTGTTTTATTCTTCTCAATTAGCTACTTTTTCCTAGCTACATATTTCTCTTATCCTACTTCCATTGGTTTTCATCCTAAAAATTGTATACCACTTATTATGGTTTTTCCCACTTCTGAGTTTTATAACTTTCAAATCTTTTTGTGGGTGCACTTAAAATCATCCTGGTACTACTCCTCTTGGTCTATCTCTAAGATGATTAGATATTTTGATAACTTACTAATTTAAATTCAACATTTTGGATTTTTTTCTTCGATTCTTCTTTTATTTCATTGAATAAAACCTAAAAAGTAGTCATAAATGTAACTAGTATCCCTTAAAGTGGATGGACCTGACTTTTTAGTGTAGCCTCATTAGGTTCTTTTTATAGGAACCCTTATGGTCTTTGTTGAAAGCCTTTCACTTTTTTTTTGTTTTTGTTTTGTTCTCCATCCTGAAATTTATTAACATGATTTTAATCAGAATAGTTTACATCTTATACACATGTAACTTGGGGGTTTTGTTTTTGGCCCATAAAGATGACCAAATTATTAGTTAGTGACTCTAATTATGCTGTCATCCGTTCTTTATTGTTTATTTCATTAATGCCTCTCCAATGCATCCCTTATTCTTTCAAATATAAATTGTTGCTCGCCATTTCATCCTAAAGGTTGTAGCTCACTTTAGGTGATTTTTTCACCAGTGATCCTACAAATGAAACATCATGAAATAACCTATTTCCCTATAAAAAACCCTTATAGAATGTTTTTTATTATAATCAATAAATCTATTCCATCATGAGGGAATTTTCGAGTCATGTCCTTATACTGTTCCCAAGAAGAGTACATAGATTCATCATCAAGTTTCTAAAAGGTTAGAATGTTCACCCATATTTCCATTTACATAGAAGGTAGAATGTAGTGAGTGAGGAAGTTTCAAGCTAGCTCATCCCAAGTGGTGATGGAATGTGCAAACAAGTTTTGAATCGAAACTAAATCTTGGTCACATAATGAAAATCAGAAAAGACTGAGTATTACCACATCTCTTGAAAAATTTTGGAATTGGAAAGTGTTTTAGAGATCCTGAAAATAATATTAATGTTTCTTCATATATTCATGCGGTAGTTCAATTAATTTCACACTATTTGTGATCATTGAAATGATTTCAAGTTTGATCTCGAAGTGATTTTCTACAACAGACAGAGGAAGGGGGTGCCAGGATGCTTGATTTAAATCCTGTGTTTGATGACCACCGATACTCTACAAGCATCTGTATCCCATAATCTCTTTGAATTACTTTAGAAGGTTGATTTTGTTCTTTTGAAGTCATAGTTTCATGAGTTTGACCTCCAAGATTGGATCAAAATTATGAGTGGCCTTGATGGTTTCTTTTCTATTTAACTGGGTGTGGTGTTCGTGCAATAAAAATTTATGAATATTAAAAATCATATCAAAAAATACCCATATTTAACAGATAATTTAAATAAAACAATAAAATAAAATAAAAATTGGAATCCTAAGAAAAAATAGAAAGAAACTGTCCCCAGAAACGACGCCAGTTTGATAGCCATGTGAGGAGTCATTAATTACCAATTGGTCTATACAAAAACAAAATTTGATAAAACTGAAACTATGCTACATAATTAATTTAAACAAGTATAGAAGAAGTTTTAGATCGATCCATAGGGATATAGAATTTAGTTTATTTAGTTTTTCAAAAAAATATTTATTTTTATTGATTTTACAAAAGTGGTGATAAATGATTGGTGTTGATTGATTATGAAGAAACAAATGAAGACAAGAAAGAATAATTATTTAGTTTGAAAACAAATATTAAACCATTTAGGGTTTTGGTAATTTTAGGGCTCAAGTGAAATTGTATTAAAAAAAATATGTTTATTAATTCTTGATTGGTGCTATAGTTGAGATGAGGAAGATCCAATGGTCATGATATCTCCTCGTTAACATAGAAATACCCTATTTCCATTGGTCCGGTAATTTTGGGTGTTTCCAAATCAAGTTTTTCTCAATACTATATTTAAACCATATATCTCGTAAAGTTGAAAATGGTAATTCATTCTTTAGGGTGGTCATCTGTATAATTTTTTGTTCCATTAAGATTCAATTATCAACAATCATGATAAAAGAAAAAGAAAGGGATTAAAAACTGAAAATTTAATTTTTGAAAACTAAATATATGAATAAAATAAAAAGAAAAAAATTCAATGAACCTTCCCCCTTATACTACATTACCTAAGAATAAGGTGGGTTTAACCACTCATCCTAGTGATGAGATGATAATAGGTAAGGATAAACATAAATCATAATGAAAACTTAGAAAGAACTCAGGGAGGGTACAATGTCTCGCTCTAAGATTTGGTCTCTGACAAATCTGGATTTGAATTCCACAACCATAGTAGCCTAGCATTCCATTTTTAGGAACCATTTGAGATATATAATTAATTAGTTTCATATTGTAATGGTCCAATGGTGGTTTGGGGTGGATCCCACATCAAATATTTGGAAAAAAAATGAAACTTTAGTGATTCTGGTAATAAAATTCTTGTATGGGAAATTATAACACGTGTAACTGGGTTACACAAAGTGTAATTTTCTAGGATGGTTTTATTTTCATCATGATGTGTCATTATTTTGACCACATTCACACTACTAGAAAATCTGGTTTTGGAGGTGGGGCATCTATAGCGGCCGCCAAATGGCGGCCGCTGCAATTTTTCCTAAAAAACCCTTAATTTCCCCTCCCTCCCCTCCCTCCACTCCCCGACCCCGCGACCCCCCCCTTCCCCGACCCCGTGACCCCGACCCCGACCCTCGGTGACCCTCCCTGACCCTGACCCCCGGCGACCCTCCCCGACCCCCGGCGACCCTCCTCGACCACCAGCGACCCTCCCTGACCCCCGACGACCCTCCCCGACCCCCGGTGACCCCTCTCCCGCCGGCGACCCCGACCTCCATCGACCCCGAACCCCGACCCCCGACCTCCCGGTGACCTCGACATTCCCCGGCGACCCGACCCCTGGCGACCCCGACCCCCGGCGATCCCCACCCCCTTGACTTCGTGCTGCGCCACCGGAAACCCCGGCAACCCCCACTACCTTGCCTCCACGGTGCGCCCCCGTGACCCCGACACCCCCTGCCTGCGCTGCACCCCGGCGACCCACACCTCCTTGCCTCCGCGCTGCGCCCCCGTGACCCCGACACCCCCACAACCCAGCAACCCCCACCCCGGTCCGCGCTGTACCTTTAGATAGCCCCGCCGCCGCCATCCCCTTGTGGCCCCGTTGCATCCCTCCAGCAAGTCCTCCTGCCTCCGTTGGACCCTTCTGGTCCATTATGCCCCACTGTGTAGAACTCTCCACATGGTCTAACGGTTCCTCCCCTTTCGAGTTCGGTTGTCGAACCTCTATCATCAATTCACTGCGCCGTCATCGATCCACAATCGATTCAGACCCCGTTACCCACAGTCGAGTCCTCTAAAGGTAATGTTTTTTTATCCAAATTTGGTTTTTAAATTTTAATGATATGTGTTTTTTTTAGAATTTAAATAAGAAATTTCACTTTTTATTTCTATTAAATACAGATATGGATAGGTGTTGGATTGATATGCAAGATATATTTTCAGCTGAATATTATGAGGGGATTAAGCGATTTATGGATTTCACCAACAAATTTCCAAGCGATATGATTAGTTTTCCATGCAAAAAATGTGAAAATAGATATCTCTTCAAATGAGATAGTGTTAGAGAACATTTGTTTTTGAATGGGTTTTTGAAAAACTATAAGACATGGACACGTCATGGAGAAGATTCTGTTTCATGTCATCGCTCAGAAAATATTCATATGAATGTTGATTCGGGAACAGTTGATCCGATGAACATAATGCTGAATGATATGATGCGTCAGTTTCAATCTGAAGACAGTATTGTCGTAAATGACGACGTTGGATTGAGTAATCCTCATTCTTCTGCAGATGGAGAAGCATTGAAATTATTTGAAATTATTGACGATGCGCGTACTGAATTATATCCTGGATGCACTAAATTTAGTAAACTGTCATTCATCAATGAATTGTTACACCTAAAGGCCTTGAACCAGTGGTCAGACACCTCATTCGACATGTTGTTGGTATTATTGAAGAAGGTACTCCCTACTGGAGTGAAGATTCCGGAGTCATTCTATCAAGCTCGCAAGTTAATCGATGATCTTGGTTTTACATATGATACAATTGATGCATGTTGCAATAATTGTATGTTGTTCAGAAAAGAGAATGCACAATTAAATAATTGTTCTGTTTTCTATACATCTAGGTGGAAGACTAATGAGATTAATCAAGGTAGTCAGATTCTTCCTGGGAGAGTCTTGAATCAAGGGAAACAAGTTGCCACTAAACAGATACGTTATTTCCTACTGAAACCGAGACTAAATAGATTCTTCTTGTCCACTAAAATTGCTAAATTGAAGACTTGGAATTCAGAGAGAAAGAAAGAGGTTGATAAATTAACTCACCTGGTAGATTCTTTGGCATGGAAAGAGTTTGATCAAAGACACCCAGAATTTTCCCGAGATGATCGTAATATTCGACTGGGTTTGGCAGCAGATGGTTTTAACCCATTTAGGTCCATGGTTGGTGTGACACATAGTACATGGCCAGTGGTGTTGGTTCCATACAACATTCCCCCATGGGTATGTATGAAGCAACTTTTTTGTTACTGTCAATTCTAATTGATGGACCGAGAGGACCTGGTGATAAAATTGATGTTTATATGAAACCTTTGATTGATGACCTGCAAGAATTTTGGGCCGATGGTGTAATGACTTTTGACTTGGTAGCAAATGAAATGTTTAGACTTCCGGCTGCTTTGTTATAGACAATTAATGATTTCCCAGCGTATGCTAACTTTTCAGGTTGGAGTACAAAAAGAGAATTTGCTTTCCCTTGTAGTAATAAGAGTAAGAAATCTATATGACTTAAGCAATGTAGAAAGTGGGAATATCTTAGTCACAGACGCTTTCTTCTTCCATTGCACAGGTTCAGAAAAGACCGTGTATTGTTTGATGGGAATAGAGAGTTTGACCCATCACCACAAATACTGTCTAGGGTTGAAATTTGTGAAAAAATTGATGAAGAAAACATCCATACAATGTATGATTTTCAATATTTATTGGTTCCTTCATTGCCTTCTATTCCTACTGCAAATAGACAGCAAAGTCATAATTGGAAGAAATGAAGTATTTTTTTTGAATTGCCTTATTGGAAATATAATATTTTAAGGCATAATTTAGATGTGATGCACATTGAAAAAAATGTATATAATAATATTTTGTGCCCCATTTTAGGCGTCAAGGGGAAATCAAAGTACAATGCTAATGCTCGACGTGATTTGCAAGAAATGGGATTGATAAAACCTTTACATTTATAGCTGGGTGAAGGTAATCGGGCATACATGCCTGCTGCACAGTACACAATGAGTAAAAAAGAGAAACAAACATTTCTATCAATTTTGAAGACTGTTAAGGTGCCATATGGTTATTGCTCTAATATTTCAAAGCGCATGAATACGAAGAGCATGACATTACAGGGTTTGAAAAGTCACGATAATCATATTCTGCTTCAACAGTTAATTCCTATAGCAATTCGTGATTGCTTACCTTCCCAGGTTGTTGAGCCGTTGATTGGAGTTTCTAATTTTTTCAGACAGCTCTGTTCTAGGAATCATCACATGAGTGATTTGAAAAAGCTACAGGATAAGATTGTACTTTCACTATGTCACCTAGAAAAACTCTTTCCACCATCTTTTTTTGATGTCATGGTTCACTTGACCATGCATTTAACCGGTGAAGTCATTTCTGGAAGTCCCGTGCAATTCATGTGGATGTATCCAATAGAGTGATACTTAAATACATTGAAACGCTATGTGCGCAACAAAGCTTGTCTAGAAGAATCAATTTCCAAGGGATATTTAATGGATTAGTGTACTAATTTTTGTGCTTCATATATTGATGAGGTTGAAACAAAGATAGATAAACCATCCCAGACTGATGAGGGTCCAATTGGAGAAGGAATAACATTTGATATGCGGAATGACGAGTGGGTTCAAGCTCATCGATATGTGTTGTTCAACACTCCATCAGTTATGCCATTGATACAGTAAGTTTCATAGTTGATGTGTATTGTGTTTCTATATTTATTTTATTGCTTACCTTATATTGTGTTGTAATTTAGGATTCATATCGCTGAGTTGAAACATGAAAGGCCCTGTGCAACTGAGTATCAAATCCAAAAACATCATTTCAACACATTTCATGAGTGGTTCAAGACTGATGTACGTATAATTGATTTAATATTTTTATAGCGCAACTAAGTTGTATTTTCACAATCCTTTATCCATTAAACTATATATGTGAAATTTGATGATTCAAAAGTTACATGATTTAACCCATCATGTGAGCGAAGAACTCAACCAACTAGCTGATGGTCCATTTATTACAGCTCGTCGCTACAAGTCTTTTGATGCTAAAGGATTCAGATTTCGTATTAGCGATGTTGACATGAACTGAGTCACACAAAATAGTGGCGTTGGTTGTTCTTTTTTTGGTGCGGGTTATTATTACAGATTGATGAGAGATATTATTGAGGTTATTTATGATCGTGGCTTAAAACACATATTGTTAAGGTGTGATTGGGTCGATCCAGTTCATGGAATGAAATTTGATAAATTCCAATTTACATTAGTAAACTTTAACAATATGCTATATAAATATGACCGGGTTAGCAATGAGCCCTTCATACTGACATCGCAGGTAGAACAAGTTTACTTTGTCGGCATTGATTCTGATTGGAAAGTTTTGGTGAAAATGTCTAGAAGAGGGGTTTTTCTGATTGACCAAGAGGAACCTGAAGTTGTCGCATTTCCTGATCAAACACTTGACCAAACAATAGTAGCTGTACGAGATAAAGATATACAATGGACCAGAGAGACGGTTGAAGGAGATACTATAGAATTGCATGATTAGTGGAAATTGTAATTATATTCCTAGTTATTATTTGAAAAAATATTTATCAGTTATATATGTATAAAAATTGCTTGATTTAACTATAACTTATTTTAATGCAGGTATGTCATAGGGTGGTCACAGTGGTTCACCTGATGTTGTTGGTATGTATGTTTTCATTTTTCTAAATTAATTGATTTATATTTTCTATTTATATTTCCCTAACTGTTTCTAATCATTAATTTATATTGTAATTGAATTATGAATTTATGTTTATCAGGATCTACTGCTTCTTCCAGCAGACGCAGGGGTCCTGGTAGAGGGGTTCGATCCTGGAACTCTGGAGCCCGATTAGATGTGTTATTTGATGACACATTTCATCCAGTTGGAGATGGTGCTACTACATTGAGTCGTCAGTTTGGGCATATGATACAAGAATCACACAGATTCCCTCTGACGACTCGTGACTAGAGTTCTTTCCCTCAGGATATGATGGACAGATTATGGAGGGAGGTTCAGGTAAATTCATTGTTTAATTTTTCATGATATTGTTATTATTATTGTCCCATCTACTGACAATATTTTAACAGGATAATTTTACATCCTGTACAGATGAGTTTTGGGCTGTTTGTATGTCAAAATGCAGAAAATTATGGAAGGATTACAAGTCAAGGGTGAAGAGAGATCACTGGACACAATTTGCGTGTGTGCCAAACATTCTACAGCGAGTCCCTCCGGGTATTCTTCCTGCGCAGTGGAAGGATTTGGTTGCGTTTTGGTCAAGTGAGGCTGCGATGGTAAGATTTATTACTTTTAATCTATAAATGACTAATTTTTCAAATGCCTATTAAGTAAATACATTGAATGTAGACCGAGTCTGCTCGTCATTCACATAATCGGGCGATACAGGCCACGCCTTCCAGACTTGGCACTCGACATGTGTCACAGCTCAGATATGATGTAAGTTCAGAATTCACTATTTCATTCATATTTTAAAAATATTGTAGTATAACATGGTGAACCCCTTTATTATAGTTACACCAATGTGGTGAGCCAATCGATCGGATGTCCATATGGATGAGGACTCGTAGGGAAGGTGATCCCGATGTTGCCGGTGTTATAGTAATAAAATTATTTACTAATTAATAAATGTATTTTTTATTTTATATAAATTATGCATATTTTTTCATTGATTCATTATATGCTACAGGCTCTGTTTGTTGCTCAGTTAGCAGAGTTTCCAGAGGATCAACGTCTTAGTATTGTGCGTAGAGATGAAATATTTCACCGTGTTGTGGGGCGTGAAGGTCATGGTTATTATTTGACTTATGGCGGCGGTGTCCCACGACGTGCAGTTGTTAGAGTAGATGTGATGAGTGCATGCAGAGAGTTAGGGATGCGCACACAGGTTGAGATAGATGCTTCCATGCAGGATATGCAGCGCAATTTTGATTCACAGTTTCAGCAGTTACATGCAGAGTATAAGGAGAGGTTTTCACAGATGTCATCACATATCGATGAAATGACGACGCAACAAGTGGCGCCATAGGTAAACAATAAAACAAAACATACTCAGATTGAATTTTATTGATATGTTTAAGATACATAATATTGATATATATTGTATTCTCTAAATACATCTGGTGGACATCACAGTGATATTGGTGATCCAGATGAGAATGAACCCCATGCATGAGGTAATTTCATTTGTCTTGATGAATTCTTTAGAATTTTTTATATCCTTGATGAATATAATTTTCCTTTTTACCTAGATTAGTTTTTTTAATATTTGTGGGTGACATCTTCGTGCACTCCAAGAGTGATTATGGTCATACCCAACATCTTGACATCATACAGATTACGCTTATTGACTATACGTCAAGCTATATATATGTCAGTTTTGTATTGATTATATAGGTATAGTCATTGGGTCAAATAATTTCAGAGGAAGGTGTGTCAGTGGATGGAGAGAAACTCCAGACAGTTGTTTCTTGGGATAAGCCCAAGAACTGTTTCAATATTTGTATCTTTTTAGGGTGAGTGAATTGTGACGTGCACGTGCAGACGACACGTCAATCGGACGTGCGGTCTGCGCGGTAGGGCTCATTATGCGTTCTTTAAGTGTTGCGCGTGCTTGATAAACACGCGTGGGGGGGGGGGTCCAAACTGTTCGAACGAAGTTCGAATGGCCTGAAATCAGATGACATCAAAGGGTGAGTGAATTTTGATGTGGTCGAGCAGACGACACGTCAATCGGACGTGTCGTGCGCCTGCGGTGAGCGGGAACGCCGTTCTGGAGTCATAAACGGCCAAAACAGGCGTATAACGGTCAAAATCATAGAGGATGACATTAGATTGACCTGAAATCACAGGACAACAATCCAATTATTATTCGAGACGTGCACGCACAGACGTCATGTCAATCGGACGTGCGGTCTGCGCCGTAGGGCTCATTATGCGTTCTTTAAGGGTTGCACGCGCTTGATAAATGCGCGTGGGGGGGGGGGGAGTCCAAACTGGCCGAAAAAAGTTTGAATGGACTGAAATCGGACTACATCAAAGGGTGAGTGAATTTTGATGTGGTCGAGCAGACGGCACGTCAATCGGACGTTCCGTGTGCCCGCGGTGACCGGGAATGCCGTTCTGGTGTCATAAATGGCCAAAACGGGCGTATAACAGTCAAACTCATAGAGGACAACATAGTATTGACCTGAAATAATAGTACAAAAATCCAATTATTATTCGCGACATGCACGCACAGACGGCACATCAATCGGACGTGCGTTCTGCGCGATAGGGCTTATTATGCATTCTTTAAGCGTTGCGCGCGCTTGATAAACGCCCGTGGGGGGTCCAAACTGGCCGAACGATGTCTGAATGGCCTGAAATCAAACGAAATTAAAGGGTGAGGAATTCTGATGTGGTCAAGCAGACGAAATGTCAATCGGATGTGCCGTGTGCCCGTGGTGACCGGGAACACCGTTCTGGTGTCACAAACGGCCAAAACGGGTGTCTAATGGTCAAACTCATAGAGGACGACATCGGATTGACCTAAAATCACAGGAAAACAATACAATTATTATTAGCGACGTGCACGCGCAGACGGAACGTCAATCGGACATGTGGTCTGCGCTGTAGGGCTCATTATGCGTTCTTTAAGGGTTGCGCGTGCTTGATAAATGCGCGTGGGGGAGTCCAAACTGGCCGAACGATGTCCGAATGGACTGAAATCGGATGAAATCAAAGGGTGAATGAATTTTGAAGTGGTCGAGTAGGCGGCACATCAATCGGACGTGCCGTGTGCCCGCGGTGACCCAGAACGCCGTTCTGGTGTCATAAACGGCCAAAACAGGCGTCTAACGGTCAAACTCATAGAGGACGACATCAGATTGACCTGAAATCACAGGACAACAATCCAATTATTATTTTCGACATTCACGTGTAGATGAAACATCAATCGAATGTGCGGTCTGCGCGGTAGGGCTCATTATTCGTTCTTTAAGGGTTGCGCGCTCTTGATAAACGTGCGTGGGGGGGGGGGGTCCAAACTAGCTGAACGATGTTCGAATGGCCTGAAATCGGACGAAATCAAAGGGTGGGTGAATTGTGATGTGGTCGAGCAGACGACATGTCATTCGGACGTTCCGTGTGCCCAAAGTGACCGGGAACACCGTTCTGGTGTCATAAACGGCAAAAACGGACGTCTAACGGTCAAACTCATAGCGGACGACATTGGATTGACCTGAAATCATAGGACAACAATTCAATTTTTATTCGCGACGTGCACGCGTAGAGGGAACGTCAATCGGACGTGCGGTCTGCGCCGTAGGGCTCATTATGCGTTCTTTAAGGGTTGCGCGCGCTTGATAAACGCACGTGGGGGGTCCAAACTGGCCGAATGATGTCTGAATGGTCTGAAATCGAACGAAATCAAAGGGTGAGTGAATTGTGATGTGGTCGAGTAGACGACACGTCAATTGGACGTGCCGTGTGCCAGCGGTGACCGGGAACGCCATTCTGGTGTCATAAACGGCCAAAACTGGTGTCTAACGGTCAAACTCATAGCGGATGAAATAATATTCACCTGAAATCATAGGACAACAATCCAATTATTATTCTCGACGTGAACATGCAGACGACACGTCAATCAGACGTGTGGTCTGTGCGGTAGGGCTCATTATGCTTTGTTTAAGCGTTGCGCGGGCTTGATAAACGTGCGTGGGGGGTCCAAACTAGCCGAATGATGTCCGAATGTCCTGAAATAGGACGACATCAAAGGGTGAGTGAATTGTGATGTGGTCGAGCAGACGAAACATCAATCAGACATGCAGTGTGCCCGCGGTGATCGGGAACCCCGTTCTGGTGTCACAAACGGCCAAAACGGGCATCTAAAGGTCAAACTCTTAGCGAACGACATCGGATTGACATGAAATCACATGACAACAATCCAATTATTATTCTCGACGTGCATGCATAGATGGTACGTCAATCGGACGTGCGGCCTGCGCGGTAGGGCTCATTATGCATTCTTTAAGCGTTGCGCGCGCTTGATAAACGCGCATGGGGGGGGGGGGGGTCCAAACTGGCCAAAAAATGTCCGAATGGCCTGAAATTGGACGACATCAAAGGGTGAGTGAATTGTGATGTGTTCGAGCAGACGACAAGTCAATCGGACCTACCGTGTGCCCGTGGTGACCGGGAAAGCCGTTCTGGTGTCATAAACGTCCAAAACGGGCGTCTAACGGTCAAAATCTTAGCGGACGACATCAGATTGACCTGAAATCACAGTACAACAATCCAATTTTTATTCGCGATGTGCACGCACAGACAGCACATCAATCAGACGTCCGTTCTGCATGGTAGGGCTCATTAAGCGTTCTTTAAGCGTTGCTCGCGCTTGATAAACGCGCGTGGGGGGGTCCAAACGGGCCGAACGATGTCCGAATGGACTGAAATTGGACAAAATAAAAGGGTGAGTGAATTTTGATGTGGTCAAGTAGACGACACATCAATCGGACGTGCCGTGTGCCCGCGGTGACAGGGAACGCCGTTCTGGTGTCATAAACGGCCAAAACGGGCGTCTAACGGTCAAAATCATAGCGGACGACATCGGATTGACCTGAAATAATAGGAAAACAATCCCATTATTATTCGTGATGTGCACACGTAGATGACACATCAATCGGATGTGCGGTCTGCGCGGTAGAGCACATTATGCGTTCTTTAAGAGTTGCGTGTGCTTGATAAAGGCGCGTGGGGGGTCCAAACTGGCCAAACGATGTCCGAATGGCCTGAAATCTGATGACATCAAAGGGTGAGTTAATTGTGATGTGGGAGAGCAGAAGACACGTCAATCGGACATGCCATGTGCACGCGGTGACCGGTAATGCCGTTCTGGTGTCACAAACAGCCAAAACGGGCGTCTAACAGTCAAACTCACAGCGGACGACATCGGATTGACCTGAAATCACAGGACAACAATCAAATTATTATTCGCGATGTGCACGCGTAGACGGAATGTCAATCGGACGTGCGGTCTGTGCCGTAGGGCTCATTATGCATTCTTTAAGGGTTGCGTCCGCTTGATAAACGCGCGCGTGGGGGGGGGGTCCAAACTGGCCGAACGATGTCCGAATGGCCTGAAATCGGAAGAAATCAAAGGGTGAGTGAATTGTGATGTGTTCGAGTAGACGACATGTCAATCAGACGTGCCGTGTGCCTGCAGTGACCAGGAACGCCGTTCTGGTGTCACAAACGGCCAAAACGGGCGTCTAACTGTCAAACTCATAGCGGACGATATCGGATTGACATGAAATCACAGGACAACAATCAAATTATTATTCGCGACGTGCACACGCAGACAGAATGTCAATCAGATGTGCGGTCTGCGCCATAGGGCTCATTATGCGTTCTTTTAGGGTTGTGCGCGCTTGATAAACTCGCGTTGGGGGGGGGGGGGGTCCAAACTGGCCGAATGATGTCCGAATGGACTAAAATCGGACGACATCAAAGGGCGAGTGAATTGTGATTTGGTCGAGTAGACGACACATCAATCAGACGTGCCGTGTGTGTAACGACCCAAAATTTCTTTAATGGAAAATCCCTCTTGATCCAGTTAAATGTTTCTTTATGTTTTTATAAGATGTCAACTTCTTTAGTTTAACGTTAAGATTTGTGACCGTTACTTTTATAGCCGTTGAACAGTGATCATCTGGGTAGTTTAAATATAAGGCTTTAACGAACCAATTTTTCTACTCAGACAAAGGAAGCGATGACCTCATCCAGTAGAATTGCCCCTTACGAAGCCCATTTGTCGGAGCTCGGAAAGGAGGTGGCATCTTTGGGCTTTGCCCTTAACCAAGCCCAAGCTGAGCTTCATCAAGTCAAGCTCGAACGTGATCGTCTACGGGAAAAATGGAAGTTGATTGAGATTACCACTCGAGCAATGTTATCCGAGCAACCCCAACAGTCTGTCACCATCGCACACCTTACCCTTAGGTCTTATGCGGCTATTTTAAGGGGTTATGTAACAAATAAGTAGCACCATGTTCATGCACATTATTTTTGTATATAATAATGAATATAATTTCTAGTCATTTTTGATACATTGTAATTAGTTTTTAAAGTACAAATGGTGTTTTTTAGTTATTATTTAATTAAGAATTATATTTTATTAAATTAAAGGATTTTTGAATTAAATATTATTTTAATAAAATATTATTATTAATATTAAATTAATTTTTATTAAATATAAATGATCTTATCATTTTATGAATGCAATTAAAATTTTTATTTAGGGTTGAAAGCCATTTCTGTCAAAACCCGTGAATTTTTTTATAAATGTCGGTTTTTATTTTAAAAGTGAAAATTCACATATTTAGAAAATTATTTAGATAAAATAAATATTATTTTTGGAATCAGGACGTCGAAATTATCCAACGGTGAATTTTTCATAATTTTCTGAGACAGTCAAATTTTTGGGTAAAAATTAAATACCATTTATATATATAATGTGTTTTATGACATCATAATGACCCAATGGTGATGTAATAAAATACCATAATCCATATGTTCGGCCAATATATGTTTTATCATTAAAATAATGAGGTTTTGGGTTTGTTTGACTCACTTTTCAAAGCATTAATGGAGCCCTCAAGACTTATTCAACACTTTGCCTTTTTAAATTAATTTCCATGGGAGTGTGACTCACCTCCACATAAGAAACCCTAATTTTTTTAATAAGTTCGGACCTTGGACTTGTAAAATATTGTTTTCCTCTTTCCTTTTCCAGAAACCATGGGCTAATACCATGGGATGGTTTTTGGTTTGGATTATTTTAATATAAGGGGTCCCAAACCTAAATAATAAAGAATTCTCTCACCTTTCCTATATAAACCCACCCAAGCTCCCACTTCCTCCTCACTCAAAGCCCTTGAAGTTCGTCCAACCTCTGCCCTACTCTCTCTAGAATCCTCTCAAGGTGCCCCAAGCTCCCAAGAAGCCTATCACAAGCCTCTCTCTAGCCTTTGGAAGCACACTTCCAAGTAAGGGTTTTTCTTCCTTTCTCATTTTTGCAAATTTTCTTTAAGTTGTATTGCCCTTTTTATTTCATTTATGAATGTTGGGGTACGGTTTCGCACCTCCCCCATACTGCCCTCTTATTGTTTGAATTATGGGAGAACCCTTTCTCTCTCATTAAATGCCTCCCATGTACACCCGTTACTATGCCGAAATTCCGAAAGGAACTTCTCTCTCTTCTTTTATATTCAAGCAATACTTTTGTATCATGAATCTAAATTCCATTTCTATTGTTGGGACATGTATATATATGATCTACTTACTGTCCATTACATGTAAATATGACGAGGAACCCCTTTATCTCTCATCTACCTTTTTTATGAATTCTTATGTCACGCCGTTACGCTGCCGAAATCACACCGATTTTCTAAGCCAATATCATTGTGTAGTGAATACCATGCCCATTTATCCATCAAGGGTATTCACCTTTATGCACATTTACTTATTGATTATAAAGTTTCATGTATGAATTCCACATTCCTTTATCGTGGAATAAATGATTATGTTTTATGAATCCATGTTTTATGATCCATGTGGCACACTTATGCATGAAAAGAAATGTTTAAGAAGGGTGCACCCTTTATAGCGCTCCAATGAATTGGGTAAAGTATATTATCATGATACGTCATGTGCAATGAGTGTTGACTCATGATAATTCAAGTGCAACGAGGGTTTACTCGTGCTTCAAGTGCAATGAGGGTTTACTCATGCTCCATGTGCAATGAGCCTTGGCTCATGCTAATTCAATGTTAACTGTTGTTGCCACATTTTCATGCTATGATTATCATGCTTTATCATGCCTTTATGTTCATGTTTCTCTTATGCTCTATTGATATGCCTATTGCCTAACATGTATTATACTCCTCATGTTATTCATTGTGTACTCCCTTACTGGGCTTTATAGCTCACCCTTTTCTTATGCATGTCCTCAGGTTATCCCATGCAATGCTAAGTACGAAGGAATGTAGTGGTCATGTAAAGGAAGTTTTCAATAAAGATGTTGTATTTCAAGTTTAAAGTTTTTATGTAATGATCCTAAGCCCCAAAGACACTAAACCTCTCGATCTTCTTTGTTGGATCAAGTGAAGTTTTATGTAATGAAGCATGTTTAAGTTGTAATAAAAACCAGGGTTGTCATAGTTGGTATCAGAGGGAGGTTTAGTTATTTTTGGGATTAGGAAACCCTAGTAAAGCCTTAGATACAAGACTAAGCATAATAAAAACATCCCTAAGTTTTGGTAAATACTAAGTAAGTGGTTTATCAAACAAATACATCCCTGTCTGGATACGAGAAGGTAGAGGCGGCTCTGGCACAGATGTATCCTAGGGGTAAAACCCGAAAACACCGCTTTGAGCTAGACTCGAACGGGAACTGTTGCACGACAACGGGCCTTGCTGCACTCTTGGTTACGACACTCCCGGGGGATATGTTTTGATAAATTCATAATCTTAGTATGAACCCTTATTAAGGGAAAAATGCCCCTAAGAATATATGTTAGAAGGAAGATCATGAAAAGCCTGGATTGAATCCTATAGACTCATGAGTTAAAGAGATTAAAGTTTATTTATAAGTTGTCAACTTTTGTCTTTGGATTACCCTTTATGTGTTACCCCTAACTTTCCTTTTATTCCAGCCAATGGCCGGTAATAGGAGAACTCGGGCTAACAACCGTTGTGAAGATCAGTGTGATGATTGTACCAATGAGATGCCCAATCCAATGGGAGCGGGAATCGCGAACTTTGTCACGCTTCTCTCTCAGTTAACTCAAGTTTTGAATAGAAACACTGGTCAAGAGGAACGTTCAACCCCCCCTAAGAAAGAACAAGTCGCTATTGAAAGTTTCATGAGACAAAGGCCTCCTACTTTTAGTGGATCATCCGATCCCACGATTTCTGAACAATGGATCAACTCCATTGAAAAGATATTCTCCATCATCCAATGCTCTGAAAAAGAGAAGGTTCTCCTGGCGGCTTATCCTATGGAGGGTGAAGCTGATCAATGGTGGACGTTGATCAAAAATACGAAGCCTGAGGAGGAGATCGAGGCTTTGGAATGGAAGGTATTCCGGAAGATGTTTTTCGATAAATATTTTCCACGCACCCTCCGTCTTAAGATGGAAAGGGACTTCCTTTCCCTCAAGAAGAAAGATGAGGAATCTGTGGGAGCGTATGAGGAATACTTCACAAGGCTTGCACGATACGCTTCCGGCTTTGTCGTTACCCCCGAATGCAAGGTTGACCGCTTCTTTGGTGGGCTGAAGCCTAGCTTGCGGAAAGCATTAGCGATCCGTGACTTCGACAGCTATGAGGAAATTGTCCGATGTGCCCTCAAGGTTGAAATGGAGATCGGAGAATCACAGGGGTATCATGGGGACAAGAAGCGGAAGGTGGACTTCAATGCTGGTGGTCCGATGGATAAATCCAACGGCGCTAAGAAATTCCAGCACCCCACTTTCCAAAAGTGTGGAAAGAAGCACCCGGGAAATTGCCTTAGGGGGACAAGAAAATGCTTCAAGTGTGGAAGAGAAGGGCACCTAGCTGTTAACTGTCAGCAAGAAGGACCCGCGGCTGCGACGGAGGGGAGGAACGCTCCGTTCGAACCTCAACGCGTTGTTCAATGCTTCAAATGCAAAGAACCGGGTCATTTTGCGAATCAGTTCCCTAATCCAAGGGTTATCGGAGGCAATCAACAACCTCCAAGACAGCAAGGAAGAGCTTTTGCCATCACTTCTGCCGAAGTGAACCCCGACAACGAAGTGGTGATAGGTACGCTAGTTATTCATTCAAGAATAGCGAACGTACTTTTTGATTCAGGTTCTACGCATTCTTTTATATCTCAAAAGTTTAGTAGAACAATCCCTGCACCACCACAAACCATGGAAGTAAAGATGTCGGTGAGTACGGCAAATGGGGCAATCATTGCATCCCATGAGTATAAGTCCTCCCCTGTTATAATCTGTGGATTGAATTTCCCGGCGAACCTCGTCATACTCCCTTTGGTGGAATTTGATGCAATTCTTGGCATGGATTGGCTTTCCTTATATAGAGCCAACATAAATTGTCGGGAGAGGGAAATCACACTCCATATGGAGAATCGACCCCCGATTCATTACAAGTGTCAGGAGGAAGATGAATCTCCTTTAGCTCCATCATCTCAAGCATGGATATTACTGCCTTATGAGCACGCATATCTGGCTCAGATGATTAAGTCCAAGGAAGAAACCACCCTTGAAGAAATGCCTATTGTGAGGGAATTCGCTGAAGTATTTCCCGAGGAACTTCCTGGTCTTCCTCCAAGAAGAGATGTTGAGTTCTCAATTGAACTTATACCTGGGGCGCTACCAATATCCAAGACTCCATATAGAATGGCTGTGGTTGAGCTTGAAGAACTGAAGAAACAACTACAGGAGAATCTGGATAAAGGGTTTATACGCCCAAGTGCATCACCATGGGGTGCACCAGTCCTCTTCGTCAAGAAGAAGGATGGGTCAATGCGGCTTTGCATCGATTATCGTAAACTTAACAAAATCACGATAAAGAACAAGTATCCTCTCCCAAGAATCGATGACTTGTTTGATCAGCTGCGTGGAGCACAATACTTCTCCAAGGTCGACTTGCGGTCGGGATATTATCAAGTAAGGGTGAAGAAGGAAGATATCCCCAAGACTGCTTTTCGTACAAGGTACGGGCACTATGAATTCATAGTAATGCCTTTTGGACTCACCAATGCTCCAGCAATATTCATGGACTTGATGAATAGAGTCTTTAGAGATTACCTAGATAAATTTGTGGTAGTCTTTATAGATGATATTCTAATATACTCCAAAACCAAGGAGGACCATGAGGAGCATTTAAGAACTGTACTGGAGACTTTGCGCAAGGAGAAGCTCTATGCCAAGTACAGAAAGTGTGAGTTCTGGTTGAAGGAGGTCTCATTCTTGGGCCATATCATCACAAGCAATGGGATATCTGTGGACCCCTCCAAAATAGATGCAATTGAGGGATGGCCGAGGCCAACATCGGTAACTGATATCCGTAGCTTCTTGGGGTTAGCTGGATATTATCGATGATTTGTGAGAAACTTCTCATGATTTTCCAACCCTCTTACCAAGCTAACTCGAAAGGGAGTAAAGTTTGCTTGGAGTGATGAATGCGAAGAAAGCTTCAAGGAGTTGAAAAGGAGGCTTATCACTGCACCTGTGCTCACTTTACCCACAAGTGGGGAGCTTTTTGTGGTATTCAGTGATGCTTCGAAGAAGGGCTTAGGATGTGTGCTGATGCAGAATGATAAAGTGATATCCTATGCCTCAAGACAGTTGAAAATCCATGAGCGAAACTATCCAACGCATGATCTGGAGTTGGCGGCGGTGATCTTTGCCTTGAAAATCTGGCGGCATTATCTCTATGGAGAGAAATGTGAGATATATACTGACCACAAGAGTCTTAAATATATATTCACACAGAAAGAGCTTAATATGCGCCAGAGAAGATGGATAGAGCTCATAAAGGATTATGAATGTTCAATACATTACCACCCTGGGAAGGCGAACAAGGTGGCGGATGCCCTAAGTAGAAAGGATCCATCAATTCTATCAATGATGAGAATTGAGAAGGATCCAATCTTCTTAGACTTGATGAAGATGAACGTGGGAATCATAAAGAAGGGAACATCATCAATCCTTTCACAAATGATTGCTCAACCATCTCTTTTGTAAAGGTTAAAGGATGCTCAAAAGGATGATGTGAGAATCCAAGAAAAAGTGGAAGCTATCAAAAAGGGAAAATCCTCAGAGTTTAATGTTAATGAAGAAGGAATTGTGCGGTTTGGGAAAAGACTATGTGTCCCACCAAGTTCGGAGCTGAAGAAGGAACTTTTGGATGATGCACGTAGTTCAAATTTCTCTATTCACCCAGGGAGCACAAAGATGTATCGAGATCTCCGAGAAAAATTTTGGTGGGATAATATGAAGAAGGAGATTGCCGAATATACATCAAAGTGCCTGGTGTGTCAGCAAGTGAAGGCAGAGAGGCAGAAGTCTAAGGGGATGATGCAACCATTGCCCATACCAGAATGGAAATGGGAGAACATCACCATGGACTTCGTCACTGGACTTCCAAGGACATCCAAAAGCAACAATGCAATCTGGGTTATTGTGGATCGTCTTACAAAGACTGCACACTTCATTGCTATTCGAGAGGATTTCTCTTTGGATCAACTGGCACGGATATATATCAGGGAAGTGGTACGGTTGCATGGAGTACCACTATCTATTGTGTCTGACCGAGATCCAAGATTTACCTCTAAGTTTTGGAAGAGTCTTCAACATGCTCTGAATACTGAACTGAACTTCAGTACGGCCTATCATCCTCAAACTGATGGCCAATCCGAGCGGACTATCCAAACACTTGAGGATATGTTGAGAGCGTGCTCAATGGACTTTAAAGGAGGATGGGATCAACATCTTCCTCTGGTTGAGTTCTCCTATAATAATAGTTTCCACTCAAGCATCCAAATGGCACCATATGAAGCCCTGTATGGGAAAAGGTGTAGAACACCGGCATGTTGGGATGAGGTCGGTGAACGTAAGCTGCTTGGACCAGAGATGGTCGAAGAAATGGTGGAGAAGGTGAAAACCATTCAGCAGCATATCAAGGCAGCCCAAAGTCGACAGAAGAGTTATGCAGACAATCGTCGACGAGACCTTGAGTTTAAAGTCGGAGACATGGTGTTTTTACGCATATCTCCGTAGAAGAAGGTCATGAGGTTTGGAAAGAAAGGGAAGTTAAGTCCAAGGTACATCGGCCCCTTCGAGATTCTTGATCGTGTTGGGGCTGTGGCCTATCGACTAGCACTTCCACCTACTATGGCCAAGGTGCATGATGTCTTCCATGTATCCCTCTTAAGGAAGTACATACCAGACCCTTCACATGTACTCTCTTCCGAGGTGGTACAATTAGAAGACGATCTTTCTTATGAGGAGCAACCAGTGAAGATCTTAGATCGTAGAGAAAAAGTTCTACGAAATAAGACAATGCCCCTCGTCAAGGTGTTGTGGAGAAACCACAAGTTTGAAGAAGCAACTTGGGAGTCAGAGGATATGATGAATCTAAGTTACCCACATTTGTTTTAGTGTGGGAAAAGGAAAATTTCGAGGGCGAAATTTCTTAAGGGGGGAATGTTGTAACGACCCAAAATTTCATTAATGGAAAATCCCTCTTGATCCAGTTAAATGTTTCTTTATGTTTTTATAAGATGTAAACTTCTTTAGTTTAACGTTAAGATTTGTGACCGTTACTTTTATAGCTGTTGAACAGTGATCATCTGGGTAGTTTAAATATAAGGCTTTAACGAACCAATTTTTCTACTCAGACAAAGGAAGCGATGGCCTCATCCAGTAGAATTGCCCCTTACGAAGCCCATTTGTCGGAGCTAGGAAAGGAGGTGGCGTCTTTGAGCTTTTCCCTTGACCAAGCCCAAGCTGAGCTTCATCAAGTCAAGCTCGAACGTGATCGTCTACGGGAAAAATGGAAGTTGATTGAGATTACCACTCGAGCAATGTTATCCGAGCAACCCCAAGAGTCTGTCACCATCGCACACCTTACCCTTAGGTCTTATGCGGCTATTTTAAGGGTTTATGTAACAAATAAGTAGCACCATGTTCATGTACATTATTTTTGTATATAATAATGAATATAATTTCTAGTCATTTTTGATACATTGTAATTAGTTTTTAAAGTACAAATGGTGTTTTTTAGTTATTATTTAATTAAGAATTATATTATATTAAATTAAAGGATTTTTGAATTAAATATTATTTTAATAAAATATTATTATTAATATTAAATTAATTTTTATTAAATATAAATGATCTTATAATTTTATGAATGCAATTAAAATTTTTATTTAGGGTTGAAAGCCATTTCTGTCAAAACCCGTGAATTTTTTTATAAATGTCGGTTTTTATTTTAAAAGTGAAAATTCACATATTTAGAAAATTATTTAGATAAAATAAATATTATTTTTGGAATCAGGACGTCGAAATTATCCAACGGTGAATTTTTCATAATTTTCTGAGACAGTCAAATTTTTGGGTAAAAATTAAATACCATTTATATATATAATGTGTTTTATGACATCATAATGACCCAATGGTGATGTAATAAAATACCATAATCCATATGTTCGGCCAATATATGTTTTATCATTAAAATAATGAGGTTTTGGGTTTGTTTGACTCACTTTTCAAAGCATTAATGGAGCCCTCAAGACTTATTCAACACTTTGCCTTTTTAAATTAATTTCCATGGGAGTGTGACTCACCTCCACATAAGCAACCCTAATTTTTTAATAAGTTCGGACCTTGGACTTGTAAAATATTGTTTTCCTCTTTCCTTTTCCAGAAACCATGGGCTAATACCATGGGATGGTTTTTGGTTTGGATTATTTTAATATAAGGGGTCCCAAACCTAAATAATAAAGAATTCTCTCACCTTTCCTATATAAACCCACCCAAGCTCCCACTTCCTCCTCACTCAAAGCCCTTGAAGTTCGTCCAACCTCTGCCCTACTCTCTCTAGAATCCTCTCAAGGTGCCCCAAGCTCCCAAGAAGCCTCTCACAAGCCTCTCTCTAGCCTTTGGAAGCACACTTCCAAGTAAGGGTTTTTCTTCCTTTCTCATTTTTGTCAATTTTATTTAAGTTGTATTGCCATTTTAATTTCATTTATGAATGTTGGGGTATGGTTTCGCACCTCCCCCATACTTACCTCTTATTTTTTGAATAATGGGAGAACCCTTTCTCTCTCATTAAATGCCTCCCATGTACACCTGTTACTATGCCGAAATTCCGAAAGGAACTTCTCTCTCTTCTTTTATATTCAAGCAATACTTTTGTATCATGAATCTAAATTCCATTTATATTGGTGGGACATGTATATATATTATCTCCTTACTGTCCATTACATGTAAATATGACGAGGAACCCCTTTCTCTCTCATCTACCTTTTTTATGAATTCTTATGTCACGCCGTTACGCTGCCGAAATCACACCGATTTTCTAAGCCAATATCATTGTGTAGTGAATACCATGCCCATTTATCCATCAAGGGTATTCACCTTTATGCACATTTACTTATTGATTATAAAGTTTCATGTATGAATTCCACATTCCTTTATCGTGGAATAAATGATTATGTTTTATGAATCCATGTTTTATGATCCATGTGGCACACTTATGCATGAAAAGAAATGTTTAAGAAGGGTGTGCCCTTTATAGCGCTCCAATGCATTGGGTAAAGTATAGTATCATGATACGTCATGTGCAATGAGTGTTGACTCATGCTAATTCAAGTGCAACGAGGGTTTACTCGTGCTTCAAGTGCATTGAGGGTTTACTCATGCTCCATGTGCAATGAGCCTTGGCTCATGCTAATTCAATGTTAAGTGTTGTTGCCACATTTCCATGCTATGATTATCATGCTTTATCATGCCTTTATGTTCATGTTTCTCTTATGCTCTATTGATATGCCTATTGCCTAACATGTATTATACTCCTCATGTTATTCATTTTGTACTCCTTTACTGGGCTTTATAGCTCACCCTTTTCTTATGCATGTCCTCAGGTTATCCCATGCAATGCTAAGTACGAAGGAATGTAGTGGTCATGTAAAGGAAGTTTTCAATAAAGATGTTGTATTTCAAGTTTAAAGTTTTTATGTAATGATCCTAAGCCCCAATGACACTAAACCTCTCGATCTTCTTTGTTGGATCAAGTGAAGTTTTATGTAATGAAGCATGTTTAAGTTGTAATAAAAACCAGGGTTGTCATAGTTGGTATCAGAGGGAGGTTTAGTTATTTTTGGGATTAGGAAACCCTAGTAAAGCCTTAGATACAAGACTAAGCATAATAAAAACATCCCTAAGTTTTGGTAAATACTAAGTAAGTGGTTTATCAAACAAATACATCCCTGTCTGGATACGAGCAGGTAGAGGCGGCTCTGGCACAGATGTATCCTAGGGGTAAAACCCGAAAACACCGCTTTGAGCTAGACTCGAACGGGAACTGGTGCTCGACAACGGGCCTTGCTGCACTCTTGGTTACGACACTCCCGGGGGATATGTTTTGATAAATTCATAATCTTAGTATGAACCCTTATTAAGGGAAAAATTCCCCTAAGAATATATGTTAGAAGGAAGATCATGAAAATCCTGGATTGAATCCTATAGACTCATGAGTTAAAGAGATTAAAGTTTATTTATAAGTTGTCAACTTTTGTCTTTGGATTACCCTTTATGTGTTACCCCTAACTTTCCTTTTATTCCAGCCAATGGCCGGTAATAGGAGAACTCGGGCTAACAACCGTTGTGAAGATCAGTGTGATGATTGTACCAATGAGATGCCCAATCCAATGGGAGTGGGAATCGCGAACTTTGTCACGCTTCTCTCTCAGTTAACTCAAGTTTTGAATAGAAACACTGGTCAAGAGGAACGTTCAACCCCCCCTAAGAAAGAACAAGTAGCTATTGAAAGCTTCATGAGACAAAGGCCTCCTACTTTTAGTGGATCATCCGATCCCACGATTGCTGAACAATGGATCAACTCCATTGAAAAGATATTCTCCATCATCCAATGCTCTGAAAAAGAGAAGGTTCTCCTGGCGGCTTATCGTATGGAGGGTGAAGCTGATCAATGGTGGACGTTGATCAAAAATACGAAGCCTGAGGAGGAGATCGAGGCTTTGGAATGGAAGGTATTACAGAAGATGTTTTTTGATAAATATTTTCCACGCACCCTCCGTCTTAAGATGGAAAGGGACTTCCTTTCCCTCAAGAAGAAAGATGAGGAATCTGTGGGAGCGTACGAGGCAAACTTCACAAGGCTTGCACGATACGCTTCCGGCTTTGTCGTTACCCCCGAATGCAAGGTTGACCGCTTCTTTGGTGGGCTGAAGCCTAGCTTGCGGAAAGCATTAGCGATCCGTGACTTCGACAGCTATGAGGAAATTGTCCGATGTGCCCTCAAGGTTGAAATGGAGATCGGAGAATCACAGGGGTATCATGGGGACAAGAAGCGGAAGGTGGACTTCAATGCTGGTGGTCCGATGGATAAATCCAACGGCGCTAAGAAATTCCAGCACCCCACTTTCCAAAAGTGTGGAAAGAAGCACCCGGGAAATTGCCTTAGGGGGACAAGAAAATGCTTCAAGTGTGGAAGAGAAGGGCACCTAGCTGTTAACTATCAGCAAGAAGGACCCGCGGCTGCGACGGAGGGGAGGAACGCTCCGTTCGAACCTCAACGCGTTGTTCAATGCTTCAAATGCAAAGAACCGGGTCATTTTGCGAATCAGTGCCCTAATCCAAGGGTTATCGGAGGCAATCAACAACCTCCAAGACAGCAAGGAAGAGCTTTTGCCATCACTTCTGCCGAAGTGAACCCCGACAACGAAGTGGTGACAGGTACACTAGTTATTCATTCAAGAATAGCGAACGTACTTTTTGACTCAGGTTCTACGCATTCTTTTATATCTCAAAAGGTTAGTAGAACAATCCCTGCACCACCACAAACCATGTAAGTAAAGATGTCGGTGAGTACAGCAAATGGGGCAATCATTGCATCCCATGAGTATAAGTCCTCCCCTGTTATAATCTGTGGATTGAATTTCCCGGCGAACCTCGTCATACTCCCTTTGGTGGAATTTGATGCAATTCTTGGCATGGATTGGCTTTCCTTATATAGAGCCAACATAAATTGTCGGGAGAGGGAAATCACACTCCATATGGAGAATCGACCCCCGATTCTTTACAAGTGTCAGGAGGAAGATGAATCTCCTTTAGCTCCATCATCTCAAGCATGGATATTACTGCCTTATGAGCACGCATATCTGGCTCAGATGATTAAGTCCAAGGAAGAAAACCCTTGAAGAAATGCCTATTGTGAGGGAATTCGCTGAAGTATTTCCCGAGGAACTTCCTGGTCTTCCTCCAAGAAGAGATGTTGAGTTCTCAATTGAACTTATACCTGGGGCGCTACCAATATCCAAGAATCCATATAGAATGGCTGTGGTTGAGCTTGAAGAACTGAAGAAACAACTACAGGAGAATCTGGATAAAGGGTTTATACGCCCAAGTGCATCACCATGGGGTGCACCAGTCCTCTTCGTCAAGAAGAAGGATGGGTCAATGCGGCTTTGCATCGATTATCGTGAACTTAACAAAATAACGATAAAGAACAAGTATCCTCTCCCAAGAATCGATGACTTGTTTGATCAGCTGCGTGGAGCACAATACTTCTCCAAGGTCGACTTGCGGTCGGGATATTATCAAGTAAGGGTGAAGAAGGAAGATATCCCCAAGACTGCTTTTCGTACAAGGTACGGGCACTATGAATTCATAGTAATGCCTTTTGGACTCACCAATGCTCCAGCAATATTCATGGACTTGATGAATAGAGTCTTTAGAGATTACCTAGATAAATTTGTGGTAGTCTTTATAGATGATATTCTAATATACTCCAAAACCAAGGAGGACCATGAGGAGCATTTAAGAACTGTACTGGAGACTTTGCGCAAGGAGAAGCTCTATGCCAAGTAAAGCAAGTGTGAGTTCTGGTTGAAGGAGGTCTCATTCTTGGGCCATATCATCACAAGCAATGGGATATCTGTGGACCCCTCCAAAACAGATGCAATTGAGGGATGGCCGAGGCCAACATCGGTAACTGATATCCGTAGCTTCTTGGGGTTAGCTGGATATTATCGACGATTTGTGAGAAACTTCTCACGATTGTCCAACCCTCTTACCAAGCTAACTCGAAAGGGAGTAAAGTTTGCTTGGAGTGATGAATGCGAAGAAAGCTTCAAGGAGTTGAAAAGGAGGCTTATCACTGCACCTGTGCTCACTTTACCCACAAGTGGGGAGCTTTTTGTGGTATTCAGTGATGCTTCGAAGAAGGGCTTAGGATGTGTGCTGATGCAGAATGATAAAGTGATATCCTATGCCTCAAGACAGTTGAAAATCCATGAGCGAAACTATCCAACACATGATCTGGAGTTGGCGGCGGTGATCTTTGCCTTGAAAATCTGGCGGCATTATCTCTATGGAGAGAAATGTGAGATATATACTGACCACAAGAGTCTTAAATATATATTCACACAGAAAGAGCTTAATATGCGCCAGAGAAGATGGATAGAGCTCATAAAGGATTATGACTGTTCAATACATTACCACCCTGGGAAGGCGAACAAGGTGGAGGATGCCCTAAGTAGAAAGGATCCATCAATTCTATCAATGATGAGAATTGAGAAGGATCCAATCTTCTTAGACTTGATGAAGATGGACGTGGGAATCATAAAGAAGGGAACATCATCAATCCTTTCACAAATGATTGCTCAACCATATCTTTTGGAAAGGTTAAAGGATGCTCAAAAGGATGATGTGAGAATCCAAGAAAAAGTGGAAGCTATCAAAAAGGGAAAATCCTCAGAGTTTAATGTTAATGAAGAAGGAATTGTGCGGTTTGGGAAAAGACTATGTGTCCCACCAAGTTCGGAGCTGAAGAAGGAACTTTTGGATGATGCACGTAGTTCAAATTTCTCTATTCACCCAGGGAGCACAAAGATGTATCGAGATCTCCGAGAAAACTTTTGGTGGGATAATATGAAGAAGGAGATTGCCGAATATACATCAAAGTGCCTGGTGTGTCAGCAAGTGAAGGCAGAGAGGCAGAAGTCTAAGGGGATGATGCAACCATTGCCCATACCAGAATGGAAATGGGAGAACATCACCATGGACTTCGTCACTGGACTTCCAAGGACATCCAAAAGCAAAAATGCAATCTGGGTTATTGTGGATCGTCTTACAAAGACTGCACAATTCATTGCTATTCGAGAGGATTTTTCTTTGGATCAACTGGCACAGATATATATCAGGGAAGTGGTACGGTTGCATGGAGTACCACTATCTATTGTGTCTGACCGAGATCCAAGATTTACCTCTAAGTTTTGGAAGAGTCTTCAACATGCTCTGAATACTGAACTGAACATCAGTACGGCCTATCATCCTCAAACTGATGGCCAATCCGAGCGGACTATCCAAACACTTGAGGATATGTTGAGAGCGTGCTCAATGGACTTTAAAGGAGGATGGGATCAGCATATTCCTCTGGTTGAGTTCTCCTATAATAATAGTTTCCACTCAAGCATCCAAATGGCACCATATGAAGCCCTGTATGGGAAAAGGTGTAGAACACCGGCATGTTGGGATGAGGTCGGTGAACGTAAGCTGCTTGGACCAGAGATGGTCGAAGAAATGGTGGAGAAGGTGAAAACCATTCAGCAGCATATCAAGGCAGCCCAAAGTCGACATAAGAGTTATGCAGACAATCGTCGACGAGACCTTGAGTTTAAAGTCGGAGACATGGTGTTTTTACGCATATCTCCGTGGAAGAAGGTCATGAGGTTTGGAAAGAAAGGGAAGTTAAGTCCAAGGTACATCGGCCCCTTCGAGATTCTTGATCGTGTTGGGGCTGTGGCCTATCGACTAGCACTTCCACCTACTATGGCCAAGGTGCATGATGTCTTCCATGTATCCCTCTTAAGGAAGTACATACCAGACCCTTCACATGTACTCTCTTCCGAGGTGGTACAATTAGAAGACGATCTTTCTTATGAGGAGCAACCAGTGAAGATCTTAGATCGTAGAGAAAAAGTTCTACGAAATAAGACAATGCCCCTCGTCAAGGTGTTGTGGAGAAACCACAAGTTTGAAGAAGCAACTTGGGAGTCGGAGGATATGATGAAGCTAAGTTACCCACATTTGTTTTAGTGTGGGAAAAGGAAAATTTCGAGGGCGAAATTTCTTAAGGGGGGAATGTTGTAACGACCCAAAATTTCATTAATGGAAAATCCCTCTTGATCCAGTTAAATGTTTCTTTATGTTTTTATAAGATGTCAACTTCTTTAGTTTAACGTTAAGATTTGTGACCGTTACTTTTATAGCCGTTGAACAGTGATCATCTGGGTAGTTTAAATATAAGGCTTTAACGAACCAATTTTTCTACTCAGACAAAGGAAGCGATGGCCTCATCTAGTAGAATTGCCCCTTACGAAGCCCATTTGTCAGAGCTCGGAAAGGAGGTGGCGTCTTTGGGATTTTCCCTTGACCAAGCCCAAGCTGAGCTTCATCAAGTCAAGCTCGAACGTGATCGTCTACGGGAAAAATGGAAGTTGATTGAGATTACCACTCGAGCAATGTTATCCGAGCAACCCCAAGAGTCTGTCACCATCGCACACCTTACCCTTAGGTCTTATGCGGCTATTTTAAGGGGTTATGTAACAAATAAGTAGCACCATGTTCATGTACATTATTTTTTTATATAATAATGAATATAATTTCTAGTCATTTTTGATACATTGTAATTAGTTTTTAAAGTACAAATGGCGTTTTTTAGTTATTATTTAATTAAGAATTATATTATATTAAATTAAAGGATTTTTGAATTAAATATTATTTTAATAAAATATTATTATTAATATTAAATTAATTTTTATTAAATATAAATGATCTTATAATTTTATGAATGCAATTAAAATTTTTATTTAGGGTTGAAAGCCATTTCTGTCAAAACCCGTGAATTTTTTTATAAATGTCGGTTTTTATTTTAAAAGTGAAAATTCACATATTTTGAAAATTATTTAGATAAAATAAATATTATTTTTGGAATCAGAAAGTCGAAATTATCCAACGGTGAATTTTTCATAATTTTCTGAGACAGTCAAATTTTTGGGTAAAAATTAAATACCATTTATATATATAATGTGTCTTATGACATCATAATGACCCAATGGTGATGTAATAAAATACCATAATCCATATGTTCGGCCAATATATGTTTTATCATTAAAATAATGAGGTTTTGGGTTTTTTTGACTCACTTTTCAAAGCATTAATGGAGCCCTCAAGACTTATTCAACACTTTGCCTTTTTAAATTAATTTCCATGGGAGTGTGACTCACCTCCACATAAGCAACCCTAATTTTTTAATAAGTTCGGACCTTGGACTTGTAAAATATTGTTTTCCTCTTTCCTTTTCCAGAAACCATGGGCTAATACCATGAGATGGTTTTTGGTTTGGATTATTTTAATATAAGGGGTCCCAAACCTAAATAATAAAGAATTCTCTCACCTTTCCTATATAAACCCACCCAAGCTCCCACTTCCTCATCACTCAAAGCCCTTGAAGTTCGTCCAACCTCTGCCCTACTCTCTCTAGAATCCTCTCAAGGTGCCCCAAGCTCCCAAGAAGCCTCTCACAAGCCTCTCTCTAGCCTTTGGAAGCACACTTCCAAGTAAGGGTTTTTCTTCCTTTCTCATTTTTGTCAATTTTCTTTAAGTTGTATTGCCCTTTTAATTTCATTTATGAATGTTGGGGTATGGTTTCGCACCTCCCCCATACTTACCTCTTATTGTTTGAATGATGGGAGAACCCTTTCTCTCTCATTAAATGCCTCCCATGTACACCCGTTACTATGCCGAAATTCCGAAAGGAACTTCTCTCTCTTCTTTTATATTCAAGCAATACTTTTGTATCATGAATCTAAATTCCATTTCTATTGTTGGGACATGTATATATATGATCTCCTTACTTTCCATTAAATGTAAATATGACGAGGAACCCCTTTCTCTCTCATCTACCTTTTTTATGAATTCTTATGTCACGCCGTTACGCTGCCGAAATCACACCGATTTTCTAAGCCAATATCATTGTGTAGTGAATACCATGCCCATTTATCCATCAAGGGTATTCACCTTTATGCACATTTACTTATTGATTATAAAGTTTCATGTATGAATTCCACATTCCTTTATCGTGGAATAAATGATTATGTTTTATGAATCCATGTTTTATGATCCATGTGGCACACTTATGCATGAAAAGAAATGTTTAAGAAGGGTGAGCCCTTTATAGCGCTCCAATGCATTGGGTAAAGTATAGTATCATGATACGTCATGTGCAATGAGTGTTGACTCATGCTAATTCAAGTGCAACGAGGGTTTACTCGTGCTTCAAGTGCAATGAGGGTTTACTCATGCTCCATGTGCAATGAGCCTTGGCTCATGCTAATTCAATGTTAAGTGTTGTTGCCACATTTCCATGCTATGATTATCATGCTTTATCATGCCTTTATGTTCATGTTTCTCTTATGCTCTATTGATATGCCTATTGCCTAACATGTATTATACTCCTCATGTTATTCATTTTGTACTCCCTTACTGGGCTTTATAGCTCACCCTTTTCTTATGCATGTCCTCAGGTTATCCCATGCAATGCTAAGTACGAAGGAATGTAGTGGTCATGTAAAGGAAGTTTTCAATAAAGATGTTGTATTTCAAGTTTAAAGTTTTTATGTAATGATCCTAAGACCCAAAGACACTAAACCTCTCGATCTTCTTTGTTGGATCAAGTGAAGTTTTATGTAATGAAGCATGTTTAAGTTTTAATAAAAACCAGGGTTGTCATAGTTGGTATCAGAGGGAGGTTTAGTTATTTTTGGGATTAGGAAACCCTAGTAAAGCCTTAGATACAAGACTAAGCATAATAAAAACATCCCTAGGTTTTGGTAAATACTAAGTAAGTGGTTTATCAAACAAATACATCCCTGTCTGGATACGAGCAGGTAGAGGCGGCTCTGGCACAGATGTATCCTAGGGGTAAAACCCGAAAACACCGCTTTGAGCTAGACTCGAACGGGAACTGGTGCACGACAGCGGGCCTTGCTGAACTCTTGGTTACGAAACTCCCGGGGGATATGTTTTGATAAATTCATAATCTTAGTATGAACCCTTATTAAGGGAAAAATGCCCCTAAGAATATATGTTAGAAGGAAGATCATGAAAAGCCTGGATTGAATCCTATAGACTCATGAGTTAAAGAGATTAAAGTTTATTTATAAGTTGTCAACTTTTGTCTTTGGATTACCCTTTATGTGTTACCCCTAACTTTCCTTTTATTCCAGCCAATGGCCGGTAATAGGAGAACTCGGGCTAACAACCGTTGTGAAGATCAGTGTGATGATTGTACCAATGAGATGCCCAATCCAATGGGAGCGGGAATCGCGAACTTTGTCACGCTTCTCTCTCAGTTAACTCAAGTTTTGAATAGAAACACTGGTCAAGAGGAACGTTCAACCCCCCCCTAAGAAAGAACAAGTCGCTATTGAAAGCTTCATGAGACAAAGGCCTCCTACTTTTAGTGGATCATCCGATCCCACGATTGCTGAACAATGGATCAACTCCATTGAAAAGATATTCTCCATCCTCCAATGCTCTGAAAAAGAGAAGGTTCTCCTGGCGGCTTATCGTATGGAGGGTGAAGCTGATCAATGGTGGACGTTGATCAAAAATACGAAGCCTGAGGAGGAGATCGAGGCTTTGGAATGGAAGGTATTCCGGAAGATGTTTTTCGATAAATATTTTCCACGCACCCTCCGTCTTAAGATGGAAAGGGACTTCCTTTCCCTCAAGCAGAAAGATGAGGAATCTGTGGGAGCGTACGAGGAAAACTTCACAAGGCTTGCACGATACGCTTCCGGCTTTGTCGTTACCCCCGAATGCAAGTTTGACCGCTTCTTTGGTGGGCTGAAGCCTAGCTTGCGGAAAGCATTAGCGATCCGTGACTTCGACAGCTATGAGGAAATTGTCCGATGTGCCCTCAAGGTTGAAATGGAGATCGGAGAATCACAGGGGTATCATGGGGACAAGAAGCGGAAGGTGGACTTCAATGCTGGTGGTCCGATGGATAAATCCAACGGCGCTAAGAAATTCCAGCACCCCACTTGCCAAAAGTGTGGAAAGAAGCACCCGGGAAATTGCCTTAGGGGGACAAGAAAATGCTTCAAGTGTGGAAGAGAAGGGCACCTAGCTGTTAACTGTCAGCAAGAAGGACCCGCGGCTGCGACGGAGGGGAGGAACGCACCGTTCGAACCTCAACGCGTTGTTCAATGCTTCAAATGCAAAGAACCGGGTCATTTTGCGAATCAGTGCCCTAATCCAAGGGTTATCGGAGGCAATCAACAACCTCCAAGACAGCAAGGAAGAGCTTTTTCCATCACTTCTGCCGAAGTGAACCCCGACAACGAAGTGGTGACAGGTACGCTAGTTATTCATTCAAGAATAGCGAACGTACTTTTTGATTCAGGTTCTACGCATTCTTTTATATCTCAAAAGTTTAGTAGAACAATCCCTGCACCACCACAAACCATGGAAGTAAAGATGTCGGTGAGTACGGAAAATGGGGCAATCATTGCATCCCATGAGTATAAGTCCTCCCCTGTTATAATCTGTGGATTGAATTTCCCGGCGAACCTCGTCATACTCCCTTTGGTGGAATTTGATGCAATTCTTGGCATGGATTGGCTTTCCTTATATAGAGCCAACATAAATTGTCGGGAGAGGGAAATCACACTCCATATGGAGAATCGACCCCCGATTCTTTACAAGTGTCAGGAGGAAGATGAATCTCCTTTAGCTCCATCATCTCAAGCATGGATATTACTACCTTATGAGCACGCATATCTGGCTCAGATGATTAAGTCCAAGGAAGAAACCACCCTTGAAGAAATGCCTATTGTGAGGGAATTCGCTGAAGTATTTCCCGAGGAACTTCCTGGTCTTCCTCCAAGAAGAGATGTTGAGTTCTCAATTGAACTTATACCTGGGGCGCTACCAATATCCAGGACTCCATATAGAATGGCTGTGGTTGAGCTTGAAGAACTGAAGAAACAACTACAGGAGAATCTGGATAAAGGGTTTATACGCCCAAGTGCATCACCATGGGGTGCACCAGTCCTCTTCGTCAAGAAGAAGGATGGGTCAATGCGGCTTTGCATCGATTATCGTGAACTTAACAAAATCACGATAAAGAACAAGTATCCTCTCCCAAGAATCGACGACTTGTTTGATCAGCTGCGTGGAGCACAATACTTCTCCAAGGTCGACTTGCGGTCGGGATATTATCAAGTAAGGGTGAAGAAGGAAGATATCCCCAAGACTGCTTTTCGTACAAGGTACGGGCACTATGAATTCATAGTAATGCCTTTTGGACTCACCAATGCTCCAGAAATATTCATGGACTTCATGAATAGAGTCTTTAGAGATTACCTAGATAAATTTGTGGTAGTCTTTATAGATGATATTCTAATATACTCCAAAAACAAGGAGGACCATGAGGAGCATTTAAGAACTGTACTGGAGACTTTGCGCAAGGAGAAGCTCTATGCCAAGTACAGCAAGTGTGAGTTCTGGTTGAAGGAGGTCTCATTCTTGGGCCATATCATCACAAGCAATGGGATATCTGTGGACCCCTCCAAAACAAATGCAATTGAGGGATGGCCGAGGCCAACATCGGTAACTGATATCCGTAGCTTCTTGGGGTTAGCTGGATATTATCGACGATTTGTGAGAAACTTCTCACGATTGTCCAACCCTCTTACCAAGCTAACTCGAAAGGGAGTAAAGTTTGCTTGGAGTGATGAATGCGAAGAAAGCTTCAAGGAGTTGAAAAGGAGGCTTATCACTGCACCTGTGCTCACTTTACCCACAAGTGGGGAGCTTTTTGTGGTATTCAGTGATGCTTCGAAGAAGGGCTTAGGATGTGTGCTGATGCAGAATGATAAAGTGATATCCTATGCCTCAAGACAGTTGAAAATCCATGAGCGAAACTATCCAACGCATGATCTGGAGTTGGCGGCGGTGATCTTTGCCTTGAAAATCTGGCGGCATTATCTCTATGGAGAGAAATGTGAGATATATACTGACCACAAGAGTCTTAAATATATATTCACACAGAAAGAGCTTAATATGCGCCAGAGAAGATGGATAGAGCTCATAAAGGATTATGACTGTTCAATACATTACCACCCTGGGAAGGCGAACAAGGTGGCGGATGCCCTAAGTAGAAAGGATCCAGCAATTCTATCAATGATGAGAATTGAGAAGGATCCAATCTTCTTAGACTTGATGAAGATGGACGTGGGAATCATAAAGAAGGGAACATCATCAATCCTTTCACAAATGATTGCTCAACCATCTCTTTTGGAAAGGTTAAAGGATGCTCAAAAGGATGATGTGAGAATCCAAGAAAAAGTGGAAGCTATCAAAAAGGGAAAATACTCAGAGTTTAATGTTAATGAAGAAGGAATTGTGCGGTTTGGGAAAAGACTATGTGTCCCACCAAGTTCGGAGCTGAAGAGGGAACTTTTGGATGATGCACGTAGTTCAAATTTCTCTATTCACCCAGGGAGCACAAAGATGTATCGAGATCTCCGAGAAAACTTTTGGTGGGATAATATGAATAAGGAGATTGCCGAATATACATCAAAGTGCCTGGTGTGTCAGCAAGTGAAGGCAGAGAGGCAGAAGTCTAAGGGGATGATGCAACCATTTCCCATACCAGAATGGAAATGGGAGAACATCACTATGGACTTCGTCACTGGACTTCCAAGGACATCGAAAAGCAACAATGCAATCTGGGTTATTGTGGATCGTCTTACAAAGACTGCACACTTCATTGCTATTCGAGAGGATTTCTCTTTGGATCAACTGGCACAGATATATATCAGGGAAGTGGTACGGTTGCATGGAGTACCACTATCTATTGTTTCTGACTGAGATCCAAGATTTACCTCTAAGTTTTGGAAGAGTCTTCAACATTCTCTGAATACTGAACTGAACTTCAGTACGGCCTATCATCCTCAAACTGATGGCCAATCCGAGCGGACTATCCAAACACTTGAGGATATGTTGAGAGAATGCTCAATGGACTTTAAAGGAGGATGGGATCAGCATCTTCCTCTGGTTGAGTTCTCCTATAATAATAGTTTCCACTCAAGCATCCAAATGGCACCATATGAAGCCCTGTATGGGAAAAGGTGTAGAACACCGGCATGTTGGGATGAGGTCGGTGAACGTAAGCTGCTTGGACCAGAGATGGTCGAAGAAATGGTGGAGAAGGTAAAAACCATTCAGCAGCATATCAAGGCAGCCCAAAGTCGACAGAAGAGTTATGCAGACAATCGTCGACGAGACCTTGAGTTTAAAGTCGGAGACATGGTGTTTTTACGCATATCTCCATGGAAGAAGGTCACGAGGTTTGGAAAGAAAGGGAAGTTAAGTCCAAGGTACATCGGCCCCTTCGAGATTCTTGATCGTGTTGGGGCTGTGGCCTATCGACTAGCACTTCCACCTACTATGGCCAAGGTGCATGATGTCTTCCATGTATCCCTCTTAAGGAAGTACATACCAGACCCTTCACATGTACTCTCTTCCGAGGTGGTACAATTAGAAGACGATCTTTCTTATGAGGAGCAACCAGTGAAGATCTTAGATCGTAGAGAAAAAGTTCTACGAAATAAGACAATGCCCCTCGTCAAGGTGTTGTGGAGAAACCACAAGTTTGAAGAAGCAACTTGGGAGTCGGAGGATATGATGAAGCTAAGTTACCCACATTTGTTTTAGTGTGGGAAAAGGAAAATTTCGAGGGCGAAATTTCTTAAGGGGGGAATGTTGTAACGACCCAAAATTTCATTAATGGAAAATCCCTCTTGATCCAGTTAAATGTTTCTTTATGTTTTTATAAGATGTCAACTTCTTTAGTTTAACGTTAAGATTTGTGACCGTTACTTTTATAGCCGTTGAACAGTGATCATCTAGGTAGTTTAAATATAAGGCTTTAATGAACCAATTTTTCTACTCAGACAAAGGAAGCGATGGCCTCATCCAGTAGAATTTCCCCTTACGAAGCCCATTTGTCGGAGCTCGGAAAGGAGGTGGCGTCTTTGGGCTTTGCCCTTGACCAAGCCCAAGCTGAGCTTCATCAACTCAAGCTCGAACGTGATCGTCTACGGGAAAAATGGAAGTTGATTGAGATTACCACTCGAGCAATGTTATCCGAGCAACCCCAAGAGTCTGTCACCATCGCACACCTTACCCTTAGGTCTTATGCGGCTATTTTAAGGGGTTATGTAACAAATAAGTAGCACCATGTTCATGTACATTATTTTTGTATATAATAATGAATATAATTTCTAGTCATTTTTGATACATTGTAATTAGTTTTTAAAGTACAAATGGTGTTTTTTAGTTATTATTTAATTAAGAATTATATTTTATTAAATTAAAGGATTTTTGAATTAAATATTATTTTAATAAAATATTATTATTAATATTAAATTAATTTTTATTAAATATAAATGATCTTATAATTTTATGAATGCAATTAAAATTTTTATTTAGGGTTGAAAGCCATTTCTGTCAAAACCCGTGAATTTTTTTATAAATGTCGGTTTTTATTTTAAAAGTGAAAATTCACATATTTAGAAAATTATTTAGATAAAATAAATATTATTTTTGGAATCAGGATGTCGAAATTATCCAACGGTGAATTTTTCATAATTTTCTGAGACAGTCAAATTTTTGGGTAAAAATTAAATACCATTTATATATATAATGTGTTTTATGACATCATAATGACCCAATGGTGATGTAATAAAATACCATAATCCATATGTTCGGCCAATATATGTTTTATCATTAAAATAATGAGGTTTTGGGTTTGTTTGACTCACTTTTCAAAGCATTAATGGAGCCCTCAAGACTTATTCAACACTTTGCCTTTTTAAATTAATTTCCATGGGAGTGTGACTCACCTCCACATAAGCAACCCTAATTTTTTTAATAAGTTCGGACCTTGGACTTGTAAAATATTGTTTTCCTCTTTCCTTTTCCAGAAACCATGGGCTAATACCATGGGATGGTTTTTGGTTTGGATTATTTTAATATAAGGGGTCCCAAACCTAAATAATAAAGAATTCTCTCACCTTTCCTATATAAACCCACCCAAGCTCCCACTTCCTCCTCACTCAAAGCCCTTGAAGTTCGTCCAACCTCTGCCCTACTCTCTCTAGAATCCTCTCAAGGTTCCCCAAGCTCCCAAGAAGCCTCTCACAAGCCTCTCTCTAGCCTTTGGAAGCACACTTCCAAGTAAGGGTTTTTCTTCCTTTCTCATTTTTGTCAATTTTCTTTAAGTTGTATTGCCCTTTTAATTTCATTTATGAATGTTGGGGTATGGTTTCGCACCTCCCCCATACTGCCCTCTTATTGTTTGAATGATGGGAGAACCCTTTCTCTCTCATTAAATGCCTCCCATGTACACCCGTTACTATGCCAAAATTCCGAAAGGAACTTCTCTCTCTTCTTTTATATTCAAGCAATACTTTTGTATAATGAATCTAAATTACATTTCAATTGTTGGGACATGTATATATATGATCTCCTTACTGTCCATTACATGTAAATATGACGAGGAACCCCTTTCTCTCTCATCTACCTTTTTTATGAATTCTTATGTCACGTCGTTACGCTGCCGAAATCACACCGATTTTCTAAGCCAATATCATTGTGTAGTGAATACCATGCCCATTTATCCATCAAGGGTATTCACCTTTATGCACATTTACTTATTGATTATAAAGTTTCATGTATGAATTCCACATTCCTTTATCGTGGAATAAATGATTATGTTTTATGAATCCATGTTTTATGATCCATGTGGCACACTTATGCATGAAAAGAAATGTTTAAGAAGGGTGCGCCCTTTATAGCGCTCCAATGCATTGGGTAAAGTATAGTATCATGATACGTCATGTGCAATGAGTGTTGACTCATGCTAATTCAAGTGTAACGAGGGTTTACTCGTGCTTCAAGTGCAATGAGGGTTTACTCATGCTCCATGTGCAATGAGCCTTGGCTCATGCTAATTCAATGTTAAGTGTTGTTGCCACATTTCCATGCTATGATTATCATGCTTTATCATGCCTTTATGTTCATGTTTCTCTTATGCTCTATTGATATGCCTATTGCCTAACATGTATTATACTCCTCATGTTATTCATTGTGTACTCCCTTACTGGGCTTTATAGCTCACCCTTTTCTTATGCATGTCCTCAGGTTATCCCATGCAATGCTATGTACGAAGGAATGTAGTGGTCATGTAAAGGAAGTTTTCAATAAAGATGTTGTATTTCAAGTTTAAAGTTTTTATGTAATGATCCTAAGCCCCAAAGACACTAAACCTCTCGATCTTCTTTGTTGGATCAAGTGAAGTTTTATGTAATGAAGCATGTTTAAGTTGTAATAAAAACCAGGGTTGTCATAGTGTGCCCGCGGTGACCAGGAACGCCATTCTGGTGTCATAAACAGCCAAAACGGGCATCTAACGGTCAAACTCATAGCGGACGACATCAGATAGACCTGAAATCACAGGACAATAATCCAATTATTATTCGCGACGTTCACGCATAGACGACATGTCAATTGGACGTGCCTTATGCACGGTAGGGCTCATTATGCGTTCTTTAAGAGTTGCGTACTCTTGATAAATGCGTGTGGGGGGTCCAAACTGGCCGAACGATGTACGAATGGCCTGAAATCAGACGACATCAAAGAATGAGTGAATTGTGATGTGGTTGGGCAAACGACACGTCAATCGGACGTTCCGTGTGCCCGCGGTGACCGGGAACGCCGTTCTGGTGTCACAAACGGCCAAAACAGGCATCGAACAGTCAAAATCATAGAGGACGACATCAGATTGACCTGAAATCACAGGAAAACAATCCAATTATTATTCGCGATTTGCACGCGTAGACGGAACGTCAATCGGAGGTGCGGTCTGCGCCGTAGGGCTCATTATGCGTTTTTTAAGGGTTGCCTGCGCTTGATAAACGCACGTGGGGGGGGGGGGGGGTCCAAACTGGCCGAACGATGTCCGAATAGCCTGAAATAGTACGACATAAAAGGGTGAGTGAATTATGATGTGGTCGAGAAGACTACACGTCAATCGAACGTGCCGTGTGCCCGCGGTGATCGGGAACGCTGTTCTGGTGTCATGAACGGCCAAAACTGGCGTCTAACGGTCAAACTCTTAGCGGGCGACATTGGATTGACCTGAAATCATAGGAAAACAATCCAATTATTATTCGCGATGTGAACGTGCAGACAATATGTCAATCGGACGTGCGGTCTGCGCGGTAGGGCTCATTATGCGTTCTTTAAGCATTGCACGCGCTTGATAAACGCGTGTGGGGGGTACAAACTGGCCGAACGATGTTCGAGTGGCCTGAAAACGGACAACATCAAAGGGTGAGTGAATTGTGATGGGGCCGAGCAGACGACACGTCAATTGGACGTTCCGTGTGCCCGCGGTGACTGGGAACGCCGTTCTGGTGTCATAAACAGCCACAACGGGCGTCTAACGGTCAAACTCTTAGCGGACAACATCTGACTGACCTGAAATCACAGGACAAAAATCCAATTATTATTCGCGATGTGCACGCGCAGAAGGCACGTCAATCGGGCGTGTGGTCTGCGCGGTAGGGCTCATTATGCGTTCTTTAAGCGTTGCGCGCGCTTGATAAACACGCGTGGGGGGGGGGGGGGGGTCCAGACTGGCCGAACGATGTCCGAATGGACTGAAATCGGATGACATAAACGGATGAGTGAATTTTGATGTGGTCGAGTAGACAAAACATCAATCGTACGTGCCGTGTGCCCGCAGTGACCAGGAACGCCGTTCTCGTGTCAAAAACGGCCAAAACGGGAGTCTAACGGTCAAACTCATAGAGTAAAGCATCGGATTGACCAGAAATTATAGGACAACAATAAAATTTTTATTCACGACGTGCACGTGCAAATAGCACATCAATCAGACGTGTGGTCTGCGTAGTAGGGCTCATTATGCGTTCTTTAAGAGTTGCACGCTCTTGATAAACGCGCGTGGGGGGGTCCAAACAGGCCGAACGATGTTCGAATGGCCTGAAATCGGATGACATCAAAGGGTGAGTGAATTGTGATGTGGTCGAGTAGACGAAACATAAATAGGATGTGTCGTGTGCCCGCGGTGACTGTGAACGTCGTTCTGCTGTCACAAACGGCCAAAACGGGCGACTAATGGTCAAACTCATAGCGGGCGACATCGGATTGACTTGAAATCACAGGACAACAATCCAAATATTAGTCACGACGTGCACGCGTAGACGGCATGTCAATCGGACGTGCGGTCTGCCCCATAGGGCTCATTATGCGTTCTTTAAGGGTTGCGCGCGCTTGATAAACACGCGTGGGGGGTCCAAACAGGCCAAACGATGTCCGAATGGCCTGAAATCGGACGACATCAAAGGGTGAGTGAATTTTGATGTGGTTTAGTAGACGTCGCGTCAATCGGACGGTCCGTGTGCCCGCGGTGACCGGGAACGCCGTTCTGGTGTCATAAACGGCCAAAACTGGCGTCTAACGGTCAAACTCTTAGCGGACGACATCGGATTGACCTGAAATCACTGGACAACAATCCAATTATTATTCGTGACGTGAACGTGAAAGCGGCATGTCAATAGGACATGCAGTCTGTGCGGTAGGTCTCATTATGCGTTCTTTAAGCGTTGCATGCGTTTGATAAACGCGCGTGGGGGGGGGGGGGGGTCCAAACTGGCCGAACGATGTACGAATGGCCTGAAATCGGATGACATCAAAGTGTGAGAGTATTTTGATGTGTTCGAGTAGATGGAACATCAATCAGACGTGCCGTGTGCCCGCGGTGACCGGGAACGCCGTTCTGGTGTCACAAACGACCAAAACGGGCGTCTAACGATCAAACTCTTAGCGGATGACATCAGATTGACCCAAAATCACAGGAAAACAATCCAATTATTATTTGCGATATGCATGTGTAGACAGCACATCAATCGGACGTGCGGTCTGCGCGGTAGGGCTCATTATGTCTTCTTTAAGAGTTGCACGCGCTTGATAAACGCACGTGGGGGGGGGGGGGGGGTCCAAACTAGCCGAACGATGTCTGAATGGCCTGAAATCAGACGACATCAAAGGGTGAGTGAATTGTGATGTGGTCGAGCAGACGAAACATCAATCGGACGTGTCGTGTGCCCGCGGTGACCGGGAATGCAGTTCTGGTGTCATAAACGGCTAAAACGGGCGTCTAATGGTCAAACTCATAGTGGACGACATCATATTGACCTGGAATCACAGGACAACAATCCAATTATTATTTGAGATGTGCACGCACAGACTGCATGTCAATTGGACGTGCGGTCTGCGCGGTAGGGCTTATTATGCGTTCTTTAAGAGTTGCACGCTCTTGATAAATGCGCGTGGGGGGGGGGGGGGTCCAAACTAGCCGAACGATGTCCGAATGGCATGAAATCAGACTACATCAAAGGGTGAGTGAATTGTGATGTGGTCGAACAGACGACACTTCAATCGTAAGTGTCGTGTGCCCACGGTGACCAGGAACGCCGTTCTGGTGTCATAAACGGCCAAAACTGGGATCTAACGGTCAAACTCTTAGCGGACGACATCGGATTGACCAGAAATCACAGGACAACAATCCAATTAGAACAATGGAATTAATGATTTTAAATTTATAAAATGTTAATCAAATTGATGAATATTATTTTGAAAATCAAATACTTTAGATATGTTACAGTAAGTTTAAAGTTAAATGTTTGTTTTCTAGGTTTTATTCAGTACTAGGTTTGTTATTAAATTTTGTTATGCAGTTATATGTGATGATGGATGCGGAGCTTGGAAGATGAAAGCCGAGATTTATTTTGTATATTAATGTATAATTTAATTTTTTTTAAAAAAAAATTAAAATTTAATAGCGGCCGCCATATGGCGGCCGCTATAGTTTTTTCAAGGAGACCTATAGCGGCCGCCAATTGGTGGCCACTAAAGCCCATCCCAGCTTGCCTACAACGTCCGCCATATGACAGTCGCTGATAGTAACAGCGATAGGGAAAAAGAGGCAGTCGTTTGGCGGCCACTATAGGCCTTTAGCGACGGCTTTTGGCGGCCACTAAATGTCATTCTTGTACTAGTGTCACCATTACATGTCATGTTTTTAGTTACACGATGCGTAATTCCATTTTCTTTCTCTGGAAGCCTCAATATTTCTTGGTTCTTCAGTTATATAATGAAGTGCTCCATGATTATCCTCAAAAATCCGGTGTCGGACCGATTTACTTTGATCATGGAGAAAAGTGAATTTTAGTACCACAATTCACCTCTTTGTGTTCTTTTTTCAAGAATCATTGTATCCTTCAATAAAAAAAATAAAAAAACTAAAATTTTCTAACATTGGAAAGAAGTATCTATTACTTACATAAATGAATACACTAAAACACTGTAAAATGTTTGCATGAAATACACTTATCACGAATCCAATTCTATAGTTGGATTATGGGTTGGTTAAATCATGAAACAAATAGTTTAAACCAAGGATTATGAGATGCGGAAGTCATGTTAAGGATGATAATGAATAAAGAGTGGGTGAAAGATTCCATTTCAATGTTTCCAAGTTACATGAGAATCTGACGAACCTTTTATCAAGGAAAAAAATGTTTTGTTGATAGGATAAGGGGTCATATATGGGACCTATGGGAAGACATGAATAGTAAAATAAAGAGTCCCTTGAATTTGGATACTCTATTTACCAAGGGTCTTGGAATATTTTTGAACATTCAAACACTTGATAAATGAAGTAGGGTTTAGAGGAGAGGCTATCCAAGGAGGGTTCTAGAACCCTAGAGATAGTTCATATGATAAGGATTGAGTGAAACTTTATGTAAATGAGGGGAAAATTTTTGGTATATAATATCTTATAATAGAGGAATTCCATTTATTATAATGTATCCCAGACTATGTATCATGCAATTTAAGGCCGTGTAATGATAACCACTAAAAGTCTCGAGAATAACGTACAACATACTTTCTTTGGAAACATGTGTCGTATATGTTGACATAACAACAAGGATGTCAAATCCACTTTAATAATTTTACTGTGGGTAATGTAAATCATGAATCAAAAAGTTTTAACTAAGTATGGTGATATTGGTGAAAAAATTATGGGGATGACCATGAATCATACTAGGGTGAAAAATTCTACTTCGACGTTTCCATGGAAGATAGGGATCATAATATCCTTTTTTGAGGGAAACATGACACTAGTTGATAGTAAATGGTCTCAAATATAGGTAAAAATTAATTATATTCATAGTCAAATATAGATTTCATTGAATCCAGGTATGATCTTTTCCTATGCTCGTGAATGGTTTATGAATATTCAAACCTGTGAGCAATGTAGTAGGTTATAGAGAAAAGATCTATCCAAGAAGGTTTTTGGAACCTAAAAGTTGTGTTGTCATGTAATGAAGACACTAGTAAGAAAAAATGATATGATAAACAATTTATCTAAATTTTTCTTGGGCTGGAAGGGTCCAACAATCATGTATTTACTTTTACTATGGTCATAAATAAGACCCTATGAGGTTGGAGCATCTTTTTTGTTTTCACTCTAACTTTTTCCTAATAATTATATATGAAGAGATTAATGAGTGTAGACATGAATTTTTTTTAAAACCGACATTCACTTATAGTTTAGGGTCTTTTAGTTCAGACCATTTGGCTTTAGAGTTTAAGGCTATGCACCTTTGAACAACGTGCACAAAGTTTATGGTCATTATGTGCAGACCACACGAGGAATTTGTGACACAACAATCTAATTAGGATATTTGAGGTTTATAATATACCAAAACACTTTTTAATGGTAGATAAGATGTTTTAAATCATAGTTCATGGTTCATAGATCTTGAGTAATGGTATGGGAAAAGCACGAAATGGATGACCCTGAATCACTCTAGAGTGAAAAATTCCACTATGATGTTTCCAAGGATCACAAGAATCAAATACCCTTTTTGTAAGGAACATACAAATTTTATTGGTAGGACAGGGGATCATAATTAGTAGAAAGGGGAATACATGAATAAAAAAACTGAGAGTCCCTTTATGTTGGGTACTCTCTTCTCTGAGTTCCATGGAATGTTTTTAGAAACTCGAGACACAAAATCCATGAATGTGATTTATAAGTTGGGTTTCTCAAATAGATGGAAGAAGAACCTATAACCTTGGATGACCATGGTCATGGTACTATGGTCCTTTGATAAGGAGTGATAATTGACAATTTTCTATGGATTTTAATATCACACAACATGGATGTTATAGTCATACAGTTCAATGTTATGCAATGTGGACTTAAGTGTTATGATGTTTGGGTTCATGTGATGAGGGAATTATTCTAGGTTTTTAAGTGTTTTATATCTTAGACTAAGGTCATAAATTTTAGCATCATCTTACCAGGATTTTTTAAACTGATGTGAAGATCATGTAAATTATCATTAGAGACATGCTCCATTGTTTGGGGTTATTTTAATATGGGAGAAAATATCGTTCTAACATAATATTATGGGTAAATAACCATATATTGGACACACCATTTCATAATCTCGAATCATATGTAACATGATATTATATAGACCTAAATCATACATAAACAAAGTGAGTTTTCATGAATCTACCATTCTTATGAATTTTAAGGTATTACACAATGGACCATTTTGCCTCTCATTTTTATCCATGATGTCACGAACCGATCCAAGCTACCATCCAACCCAACACACGACCTAATGAGTGGCATAGACTTAAGGGTGCTCTTGATACCCATGGGATGAAAACTAGTGACTTGTCATTGAGTAACACCATTGGGAATGGTTTAGCCCATGATATTTAACAATGAAAAATTCACATAAATTACATTACATCATAACCATAACACGATGGATCAATGGAAACACTATAAGCACAAGTAATACATTTAGCATTTACAACCAAAAACCAAAATAACAAACAAGGGGAATGGATCAACCAGATGAAAAAACCACCATGTATCATGTTGTTCGACACCCCATTCCACAAATTGAACACTTAACCCCAAGGGAACTACTATCACTTATCCACCATCACCACCACAGAAGGTCATTCCTTCACTTGAGTCAAAAAAATATCTATATACACTTGAGGGTGTACGTAGGGTGTGAGATAAATTTCCTAGTGGGATACCACCTGAAATATTCCATGATATTACATTAAATGAAAAATTAACATACTAGTTTTCAAAGGAATTAATTTTAAAATAATTTGAAATAAAATAGGTTTTATTTATATAAAATTTTTAACAATGAAAATGTAAATTTAAATGGTTCAAAACTAAACCAAAAAACCATGGGATACTCCCTAAGTTTCTAGGTTTTTATGTCCATAGTATCATCAAACCATGATGATAAAACCATATATAACATTCTCATGCATGATCCATTGGAGAGGTCATAGAAAAAGTTCCAACGGTCCCCAAGTCATTATCATATATTTTGTTAGTTTTGTAGAGAAGACTCCCAAGATATCCCAAGTCATTTCCCAGCAAACCCAAATGGTGTACTAGTCCATATAAACCCTCCTAGAATATCATAGGTTCTCAAGTTCTCTATATAATTCCCATGTCAATAAAAATCCTTTCATATAATCACAATTCCATTAATTGAATACACACTTGAAAAACATCCATTTATGAAAGGTAATTCACCATTAGACCATGAACACACACCAAAACCCATGGAAAACCCTTTCATACCACCCAAACAATTTATAAAACCCATTTGGAAATAAAATAAATCATAATAAAACCATCAATGAATGTCAAGTCATGGTACCACCTATCTCTTACTTGAAATCACCTAGAACTGGTTTGAAACCAGAAGTCACACCAAGGAGGAACCCTAAATAAGAAAGATCACACTAAAGCCCACAATATCCAACCAAAGAAAAAAATATTAAACCCAATTTTGGTTAATCTATTCACTAGAGAATTTAAAAGATAATAAATAATATAGGAGATACCATGAAGAGGGAATAGGAGAAGAGAGGAGGGACTTATATGAAGGTTTTTTAAGGATTCCAATCCAAATAAACCCAATAATCGGAGTTGGAGGGATTAGAGGAGGAGGGGGAGGAATGAATAGGGTAGATGGTGTAGAATGGGGTGAGAATGAGGGGTTAGGGTCCTAAAGTTAGGGAGTAGAAAAGTTTAAATTCCAAAACAATTAAAGATCTGACAAGACATACGGTTTGGTCGCTTAGTTTTCCAAATCATTCACCAACCCTGAGACCCCTATATTAAGAGGAGAAGGTGAACAGATGGTTTCCTAAGGGGTGGGGGTGGAGGATAATGCTCGTGTTCTGGGATGTGTGGCCTGGACAGTGCCACTATCCAAGGCATATAATTTTCACTGGGCTGGCGCATGGTTTCCCCCAACAATGCACCAACCATGCCCCTCCTTCTGTCCAGTATTAAAACCACCATTTTTATCAAAATATCATAGGAAAGCCACGAATTAAAGGTAAGAAAAAAATTAATAGAGAAAATAACTCAATAAGACACATCATATGTGACAAATTATCCCAACGAAGAAAAATTTCCTTCCTTAGAATATTAGTCAGATGTTTGATCAGAGAATAAGTGAGGATATTTCTCATCAACACATGATTTCCACTCCCATGTCCCACACTAATCATTTCTGTGAAAACAAATTGATTTCCCATGAATCACTTTTAATTTGGAATCCATGATCTTCACTGGTTTTTGAACATAAAAAAAATTCATATTCCTATACAATTTATTCCAAGTTCAAAACATGGCATGAGTCTAGATTATACCTTTTAATCTGTGATACATGTAACACATCATATATTGAAATTAACTTAGATGGTAAAGATAACTATTATGAAACCTTAGCGATGGAGAGTTATCACATTCAGAAACACCCATTCTACCATTGAGAATTGCACGACTCATTACTATCGATCAATATAGAATTTATGGAGACTCTACACTATCAACTACCATTATAGGATTACCCAAACTTTCTAAAATGTATATTACACAAGGATGAATATATGATTTAAAAGATACAGAGTCAACTAAATACTAGACAATACTATGCCTCCACTCTATTCCTTGGTTTCTAGGTCCATCTGGGGAAAAAGCCCCATAAAAGTCCATTAATCATTGGAAGTTGTGATATCTTGCACTGGAATCTTCCTTCTTAGGGAATATACTACAACCTTTCCTTTTCCCGGGGTATAGACAATATCAAAGTCAATTACTCAATGGTACTCAACCCATTGGTTTTGCCTCAAATATAATTCCTTCTGAGAGAAAATATATGTTAATATCTTATGGTCTGAGTAGACTATAAATTTATACCCAAAGAGATAGTGATTCCATGTCTTCAATGGATACAACACTAATTCTATTTCCAGGCCATGGGCTGGATAATTTTTTCATGTGGTCAGATCTGGAAAGAGACATGAACCACCCCATATTACTACTATATTAATACAGACCCCATACCCATACTTGAATAATCATAGTATACCGCGATTTCCTTTCAAGATTTGAGTTGGATCATAAAAGGGTTAGTGGTCAATCTCTGTTTGAGTTCCTTAAAACATTCCTAACATTTTGGGATCCATTCAAATATTACCCATTTTCAAGTAAGTACGATCATGGGAGAAGTGAATTGATAAAAATCCTTGAAAACCCACTTGTTGTATCCAACCAAGACCAAAAATCTCCTGATCTCAAATAAATTTCACAATTTCTCCCATGACATCGCAGCTATGATTTTCTTACGATCAATTTAAAATCCACACTTTGAGATAAGATAGCCCTGAAACATGACTTCCCAGATCTAGAAAGTGCACTTAGAGATCTTAGCATAAAAAATATGATTCTATAGAGTACCTAGGATGATCATTAGATGGTACCCATACTCTTAATATATCCCAATGTAGACCGTGATTTCATCTACAACCACCATGAAAAATGAGTCTAGGTACTTATGGTACACCTGGTTCATAAGATTCATTTTAACTAATGGAGAATTTTTAAACCCAATTAGCATCATCAATTACTCAAAGTAGTGATAACATATTCTTAAGGATTCATTGGGAATTTATGAATCTCTAAACCTAACTTGATAATACCCGGAGCATGTGTCATTCTTAGAAAACCTCCTTTCACTGCTTGAGAGGATCAAAGAGGACATCAATGTGGGGAAATGGATATTTATTCTCGATTGTGACCCTAATCAACATCCACTAATCAATGCCCAATTGAAGGGATCCATAATTTATTTTGAAAATAGAATTGGGGAGGCCCAATGTGAGATGATTCGGTGAATTAATCCTTTGGATTCCAAATCTTCCAAATATATCTTCAATTCCCTTAATATGTTGGGCGCCATAGGATATGAGGGAAAATATAATAGTTGTGGTCTTAGAATCAAATTGATGGTAAAATACACATCCCTCTCTGAGGGTAACCCTAAGAAATAACCTAGAAACAACGCTATAAACTCATCTACTATGGGAGGTAACCCATTCTCGAAACCTGTACCATCAACCTCCAGCATAAGAGAAGAGACCTAGAAAATGATGCAACCAAAATCTGGAAGTAGAGGTCTAGATCACCCTGATTGGGTATCCCATTCACCTTGAAAGACCCAAGTACTCCCATCTGGTTCCATAAAAGTTACTCACCATTGATAAAAATCGATATGAACATCTAAACACACCATCCAACCCATGCCTACAATAACATAAAAAATATCCATTTCCAAAACCAAGAAGTCTCATTAAAGTTTGAACCCCAACATAGTGAGATCAAAAAATGGAAACCTAAAACACTTTTGCATATTATTTCCAAGTGGGGTAACAAATTTCATAGAATAAGGCATAAGATCAGTTAGTTGTTTCAGAAATTCTAGAATACGGAAAGGAATAAAATAATTATAAGAAATCATTTCAAATAAAATGACAGCAATGGATGATGTAATAAAAATAGTACCTAAAAAATACAACACTTATGTCGATTTATACTAGTGCTTTACTGATAGAATGATAATGCCTAATCTCTATCTAGGCCTAGGAATGACTATTAACTTGAAACTCTACATTAAGATGACTCTTCCTAGTTGTAGATCCAACCATGCCACCATGAAAAAAAATTGAGAACCCATGGTTCAAGATGGTTCTGAATGATATGTCACCCCCCCTAGAGGATAAGTAACCATCCCCACCCTGATATAGAAGTGAGTTTCTACCGAACCTCTATAGGTTCCCCATCAGTACACACTGGTTAAATTGCCGAAGTGGATCTGAACAAGCAGTTATTACATATCCAAGGGTTTCACATTGATGGAACATGACCGACCCACCACCAGTGGCTGAAACTAATGGTAGTGAGGATAGATAACCATAACTACAACCTCCATTATTTTCCTTCTCATAATGCATCATTTTCTTCTTATACATTCCATAAATGCTTTGTACTACTACAGAAAATACCCCAAAGAAACCAGATTTACCAACACGATTAATCTCTTCCATTAGGAATCGATCAACCACTTCAGAATATGTATTCATCTTAAATAGGAATACATAAGATCAAATATCTATCAAAAACCCATTTTAAATTTCCAACCTTTCAGATACTCATTAGAAATCACCTTGGGTGAAAACTAGACCAATTCTACAAAATGGTTGGCATATTCCAACATAGTTCAATCCCCTAATAAAGATAAAAAACTCCCAGGTCTTAGAAAGAGACATGGTATTAGGAAATTCTTCTCATTTAAACCAACCATTAATTTATTATAATCTATATACTAATATTTACAATACTAAACCACCGAGTCTAACCACATATGAATGAGGATTTACAATATGAATGAAGATCATTTCACCATGACTTTTTTAGGAGTCTCAAGAAACATGAATATCCTCTCAATATTTTCCCCACAGTCTTCCACATCTTGGTGATCTTTACTACCCCATAAAGAAAGGTTTTTATTCCTAAGGAACTCCTAGGATTTATTCATTTCTAGACTTGGTTAAGTTTCCTTAGAATGAGAAGTATGAGAGCCCACTCCATGATACAAAGGTTGAAGAACCCAAACCACTATTTCCAATAATCTTTGATCAACTAGTGAAGGAGAATTCTCCCCAACTTCTACCCATGGTTTCACTATATTTATATGAGGAGGAATTACAATACATTAATTAAAAAGATAATAAATCATTAATACATCACCCATAAGGGTTTTCAATGATAAAAAAAATTTAAAAATAGAAATAAATTGAATTGAAACCATGAAAAATGAAAATAAGGAATTAAACCACTCTACCCCAGCTTTGTTTCCATGCATAGTCTACAACCTATAAATCACAGTTGAAGGATGAGTAAAAATAAATCCCAAAAATCCCATGGATACCCATGAAAAATCATGAGGCGTGTTTTCTAGACACCCCACTCATAAATAGAACCTCAATCTACAATATACATAGCTTTTATCTATCCAAAATATCTAAAATAACATAACCTAAAGAAATGAAAAACGTTAAATTATACCATTTTTCCAAACTAGTCTATTCTTCCATCCAACCCGACACCCAACACTTCTTGTGGCATGGATATAAGTGTGTCACTGATCCCCACAGGCTAAAAACTAGTTCCTGAGCATCAAGTAACACCATTATGAATGGTTTATCCCATGAGAGTCCACTATGAAAAATTCACATAAATTATCTCACATCATTACCATAACATGAGATATCAACGGAAACACGACAAGAATGAGTCATACATTTAGAATTTACATCCAAAAACCAAAATAAAAAAATGGTAGGGGATCACCTAGATGAGAAAAACCTCTATGTCACATGTGGGTCAACACCCCATGTAACAACCATCAACACCTGACCACAATGGAACTTCTAGAACATTGATCCACCATCGCCACTATGGAAAGCCTTGCCTTTGCCCGAGTTAGAAAAAAAAGATCTATATACAACCAAGGGTGCATGTAGGGTGTGAGCTAAATATCTTAGTATAATACCACCCAAAATATTCCATACGATGACATTAAATAAAAAATAAACATGATAGTTTTAAAAATAATGAATTTGATTTTTTTGAAATAAAATCGGTTTCATTTATATAAAAGGTCAAAAATTGTAAACATAATTTCAAAAGGTTCAAAACTAAACCAAATCAGGATGGGACACTCCCTAAGTAACTAGGATCTTAGGGACCTATGATCCTTTTACCTCAATAATCAGACCATATAGAAAATTCTCATGAACAAGCTGCTAGAGTGGTCGCAACCAAAGTTCTATTAGTCAAAAAGTCATCATCATTTATTTAGTTATTGTTGTAGTGTAAACTTTCTAGAGATATTAATTCATTTACCGAATGACCTAAATGGGATACTAGTCTTTAGAAACCCACCGATAATACCTAGACTTTCCATATTATCTATCTAATTCCCATGTTAATGAAACTCCATTCATATTGTAAAAATTCCATTAATTGAAACAATATTTGTAAAACAATCATTTATAAAAGATGATTCAAAATTAAACCATTATAGAACACACAAAACCTAGGGAAAACACCTATGAAAACACCCAAAAAAATTATAAAACCCATTTTAAAATCAATGAAATCATTATAAAATCAATAATTAATATCAATGCATGGAACCACCAACCTTTTTCTTGAAATCATTTAGAATAGGTTGGAAACCAAAAGTATCACTGGGGAGATACCCAAATTAAGAAAGACAACAACAAAACCCTCAATTTCCAACCCAAGGAAATAATATTGAACCCAATTTCAGTCAACTTACCCATTGGATAATTGATAACACAATAAATAAGAGTGGATAGAATAAGAAGAGGGAAGATGAGAATAAAATAAGGACTTACTTGAAGTTTTCTTGAGGATTCCAATATAAATACAGAAAACATTGGATCCAAAGGTAGTGGAGGAGGAAAAGAAGGTTGTACAAGGGTTGAGGCAGTCGAATGGGGTGAGGATGAGGGGTTAGGATCATAAAATAGGGGACGAGAAAAGTTGTAATTCCAAAATATTTAAATATTTGGTAGGCCATATAGTTTGGCCACAGAATTTTCCAAAATGAACACCAACCATACGGAACCTCTATCAAATAGGATAAGGGATCCACACAGTTTTTTAAAGGGGTGTGGGAGGTGGGGGAATTCCCATGATCTAGGCCAAGTGGGATGGACAAATTCATTGTTCAGGGAACAAGGTTTTCACTAGGCTAGAAAAATATTTACCCTAACCATGTTCCAACCATTCCCCTCATTCTATCCACTATAAAACTACTATTTTTTTCTCAAATAATTTTTTTAAATCCATGAAATAATGGTAAGACAAAAAATAAATGAATAAATACCTCAAAAAACTCCACAGATGTGACACTGGATGCTCCCAATGGGGTGGTCGGCCAAAATACCAAAGGTCATGTGAGTCATGCTCAGTGTGAGAAATAAGAGGTGGTAAAAAAATAACAGATACTGCACTAATTAGGGGTGAATGAAAAATAGGGACAATAAATCAAGGTAACATCTTGTCATAAAAAGGGTTTATTTATTAAATAACCCAATCCAAGGACTCCTATGTAGATTTGCCTTTAATATTTGAGGATTTACTTATACAGTTTCTAATTTCGTGTGGATATGGTTTGAGAATGGGGCAAAAGAAACACATCTCATTGATCAGAACATATGAGGCCTGATGGGAATGAAGGGTTACTTAATTAGGCAGTAAGATGAGTTGAGGAATTTATGATTTCTCTGGTTAGGCTCAACTAGGTTTCTCTATGCATCATGTAAGGAAAGAAATCATGTCGTAATTATCATTTATAAAGGAAATCCTATGTGTAGATTTGACTCATACACATATAGGAAATGTGAAATTTTACATTTGGTATTACATCTTGGATTGAGGTAGAATCTCTGAGCATTACTAGGTTCCATACGATAATAATTTTCAAGACACATGTAGTTATTATTCAGCTCCCCATATAGATCAAACTCATACATGGGGAGAGAGGAATTTCATTTGAGTTATGCAGAAAAAATTGAAAGGCTCCCTCAATACTAATATGACCCATGTTTAGGGAAGGAAAAATATGTACTACATTAGTAAAGGTAAATTGTGGAAATAAATTATTCCCTTAAGGGTTCAATCACTAAGGTAGGAGGAGGAATGATGGAGATTTTTTGATGGGCTCAGGTTATGTGATCAAGTCATCACTACATATCTTATACTGATAGGAATCAAGCTATGCATAGTTCTTGGATAGAATGTAACCCCTTCATAGATCTGGATCATATATAACGAAAATGAAAAAGGGTTTCACCATATGTCATAGAATTTCAATGAATAGATAGAGGACAACACATCAAGGTGAAAGGATGTATCATCATCTTTATTTTCCGACAATGAGTCATGTGGTTTCAAGAATCAAGAATCCCTCCCCTACATAGATCTATATCATATATTGGGAAGATGAAGAGGGGGAATTATTATTTTAAGGATTTTGGTTGGGACAAAGACTAATAATATGGGAATCTCTATGTATCTTATAAATATAGAAATAAATGACAATATAGTTTTTGGAAAGAAATGTCCCCTATATATATCTAACGCATATGGAGGGGAAGGGGGTATTTGTTCCTCAAAATAGAAGTGAACCAATATCTTCTAGAATCACGACCTATAATTTTTGTGAAGTAAAATATATCTCATGCTGGTATATACATTCACTTATGGGTAACTTTTCAAAATTTTCCATCCAAAAGGGTGACTACTTTTGATGAAATCCATGCCCCAGAGGGGGTTACGATAGTGAAAAACTCATTACTATTCTAAGGAAAATATACATGGGAATTGATACATATCTTTAAAATCTAGGGTTCGAGTCAACCAAAGTTCCTTTATAAAAGCATTATAAAATTCCCCATACAAAATCTATCTCTTGTATGAGGGGGTTTTTGGGATTTTTCCTGATGTTATTGTTAGGTCCGAGACAAAAGGTCCAAGTGTAACTACATGTGATATAAAGATACTAATCATGCCATATATCATTCTCTTAAAAGGAAGTTCCTTGCATAGATCTAAACCATGTGCATGGAGAGGTCCTTTTTATCATATTATATCAGTGCCTAGGATATGAGATACGAGTGCCACTATGTATCTTGTATGGATTTTAATCAAGAAATAAACTGGTTTTTATGATAAAAGGGGGTCCATTTAATATATTTATCTTATATATAGAGGAAATATGAAATGGTTATTATTATTTTAGATATGGAGGTTGGGCCCAAGAGTAGAGGATCTGAGTGTCACCAAGTATACTATGTTAACATGAATCAATATACAAATTGTTGTTGAAAAGAAAGGTCCCATTCAGAAATAAGAATCATAATTTTGGAAGGGATATTGTATTTTGATCACAATTTTATAAAAAAGATAAATTATGTTGAAATCTCCCACGTAGATCTCGCTCATGCATATGATGGAGGAATTTTGATATTTTCACTATGAGAATGAGATATGGGCCCATTGTAGAGTAAATGGATATCACTATGCATCCCATGGTGGTGGTAATAAGGAATAAACACAATTATTTTTATTCCATACATATATTTATCTTATATTATAGGAATATGGGGTATTAATGCTCTAAGTCACAATCCAACCATGTACTAAACACTTCTATATGGATTGAGCTCCCATGTCGGGAAGAGTAAGGCTGTAAGTAATGGGCCACTTCGAGAAGTACAATGTCATGTACAATGGAATTCTTCCATGTATGTTAACATAATGAAATGGGGAAGGAGAAAACATAGTTTGATATTATATGGTTTGGATGTGGGTTCTATGTTGTTTTAAGTCTTATGTACAAGAATTATGATGGAATGTTCATGGTTATGATACTCAAGTGAAATATAAGAACCCTATATTCATGTCAAGAAAATACCTAAAATAATCAAGTGAAGGGAAAGTCACGATGGAAAGGTGGATGAATTTTTAATTTTTCTATAAAAAAGTAACTTATCACATACCCTTCTCATAATTTGTGGCTAGGTCTAAAGTTTGGGATCTACATGTCACTAAATATCCCATGGAATGGGAATCAAGCCTTATATTGTTCCATTGAAATGATGTCATCTCTATATTGATTATGAAAAAATATAGGGGAAATTATGTGTTAGTGAAATGTGTGGATGGGACTATGATAAGGCTCTAGGTGTCACTATATATCCCATAAGGATGAGAATCAAGACACATGTAGTTATTTGAAGGAAAAGTCTACATACTTGATTTGGATCACATACAAGGAGATGAAATATCCTTTACATGGATATCTCTCTCATGAGGGTCACATGTCCCACAGAATAACCAACTCTAAGAATCTTATGGCCTTACAAGTTGAGCCAGATGTCATGTAGTTTAATTTCATGTCACAAGGATGTATGTACTATTTAGTTTAAAGTATTTCTATAAGGAATTTTGGTTCCATTCTTTTTAAAGTCTTACTACTAGGACTTGGGTGTTGTGATGTTTAAAGCCTTGATACCAGGACTTGGGTGTCATTAATTTAAAATAATTGATTCTAGAATTCACTGTATCAACTCGAATGCCACTATATCGATGGCCTGATTTGGTTATCCACAAGGTCTCAAGTGAATCTCCTAATATGAAAGATAATTTAAAATATTAGTGATGGACTAGGGTGTGTCTATTAGGATAATATTCTCTAATATTAGATAAGAAACTAATATAAATAAGAAAAAATCATCCATATTAATAAAAAAAGTTACGGAAGCAATAAATTCAATCTAGAAAGTAATAATAAATGAAATAAAATAAAGACCCAAATTGTCATGACATACATACAACACTTATCACCCGCTAGGTTGATCCTAGATATATAAGAGTAAATAGAAGAAATAGAAATTAAATTACATAGATCTAATTCTAACATTGAGCTGAACCACATACTCCATCTCTATGATATTTTCTACCTTCTCCAGACCAGTAAATAGAATATAATATAGAGGATATGATTAATCATGTAACCTGAGGCCTCATCCCCACACATCAAACATATGTCACTAACTTGGAAGTATAAATATGGTTTTCATGCACACCGAGGTGCACATACATGGGTGATATATAAATCTTAGTAGGCCACCCCTAATAGTGAACCTATTATTTTTTATCATAAGTGTGTGATCCTAAAATTTGATTAGCCTATCCAAAACATTAAGAATAATGTAAATTAGGTTACAAATATCATATCTGAGATAAGTTTTTAGAAAATCATTGGGTATGTAATCTTGATTGATTGGAAATCCGATGAATAATGCATTGATCTAGATGTCATACCACTCAATCTGTATGTAAAACTATTAATCCTTAGGTCCATAATAACAATTGACAATACCCGCTTCACCCAACAATGGAATTGTCTATGAGAAATCTACATCATTTTAGGGGGATACATGTCCTTGCCCTTGGTTCACCCATACTCACCTCTAATCTCTATAATGAAGGAAGCCTATAATATACAGACATTGTATAAATATGGAACTGAGTTTGATATTATAACACCCTATCCAAGTAAATCTAGTTTAATTTCTAATTCCCAGGTCCTGATTCATAGGAAATAATGACATTGCAACTTGAATAATACCTAAGGGGATGATCTTTAGGATATATATAAGTAATTATCTCTTGATCCAAGTATAATATGGAATCCATTCAAAAAATGTCTCAATACTCCACTCCTAAACAAGTCCAGTGTGTATAGTAATGGTGATTCCACCTAAACCTTGAAAGAATCCTAGGAATTTTTCAAGGAGAGAATTATTGATCCTCAAGAGTATGTCAGATAAATTATGAGAAGTTCCATGTCCAACACTATGGTCATAGAAAGGTCATAATCTATATTCTAGTAAGTACATATGAGAATCCAAATAAAGTAAAAATAATACATGTAGCATCCATAGTCATATCCTAGGAAGTATGTATGGGAATACTAATAATATAAAAATCAATAAAAGGCTTGGAATATGGATCCTAGGAAGTAACTCAGGGAATCACCAATTAAAAATTACCTTGCACGAGGATCATCATCCAAAAATCAGGATGTACCTATGGTAATCATAGATTTATCAAGATTAATCTTGTGAATGTTTAGATTAGGAGTGAGGGTGGCCGAACACCTAAACCCATAACTACAACCACAACCTATTGGGGGTTCATGTTCAGCACGAGTTCTAGCTGACACATGGTACAATATATACCCAAACCCAAAATTCACTAGCTTAGGGTTTGTCACACACTAGGGTACCCACTGGGCCCCCAAAATCGAACATAGGAGAGGCACCCTACCATGGTACCTCGTGGTCCACACATAAGCGTAGGCACCCCTATTGATATTATCTAAGTCAGTGTGTACGAAAATGTATCCCTTAGGGGATCCTTGATATTTTTAAGGAAGCAGAGACATCATACATAGGATCCTTATAAAGAATAAAAAAACATAGGCATCCTACATAGGATCCTTATAATGAATAAGTGAGCAGAGACATCCTACACGAGATCCAAGGAAACCACTAAGCTTGCAGGGTATCACAACCTACAACCCTATTTTCTAACATCTCATAGCCTCCTTTTCTTGAAGTGAATTTATTCCATGGGATACATCCTCACGGTAAAAATCTACACAAGCATCAGTCCAGGGAGATAGAACATGGACCATATTAGGTCACGGTCTCACTATAGGTGGTTCGAACCCCCAACCAATCAGTCTTAGTATATATGTCTCCATCCTGCTAACTAGGGACTCAAAAAATATATATATAATGAGTACCATGTAGAAACCATTCCACTTATACTAACCATTTATTATTATCATCAAGTGGGTTTCATCCCATGTCGCACCCCCTAAGAGACAATTTAATTCAATTACAAGAGGAAGAACCTCTCTATTATTGTTTGATCGACAAAAAAACAGATTCCTCAAATCAACCCATGGGTATCACCATCTCGATCTAAAGAAAAAAACTGAAAATGGACCACTCATATGTCAAATTTTGAATCAGGTTCATAAAGACATGAAAAATACTCAAAATGGTAGAAAAGAAGAAGTACACAACATGTACTCTCAAATCTCGACCTAGACATATACTTCAGCTGAAAATATCATGTAATACCCATGTAAAATACATTTAAAACATGTAAATGTCATATATATTATATAAGGTAACTTTCTATGTACCTCACATGGATTGAAAAAACGTTTTGTCCTATTTGTGTACATATACATGGCATGTATACCACCTGGGATCTAGTTGTGTAACCTACAAGACCAAGTTCCCCTACACATGATATCTTTATAGGTACATGGATACATGGACAAGAATCAGTACATGGAATGTACTCATAGTACACAACATGTAATTATAAATATTCCGCTTCAATAAATGCGATGAACACATTATGTGTGTTCCAGAATTACATGTTGTCTGATCGGGATTTCTGAATGGGAAACCCTTGAGAATGGCCCGAAACCCCATTTTCCTCCACAAAAGCTATTGATAGACCCTAAAGGGGTACTATGTAGTCATAATAGGACCTTAAAATTAGAATTAATTAAATCTATATTTATTTATTCCAAAAACATAAATAGACTACATTTGGGATGCATTTTTTGAGCTTCTCACCAATTCGTGTTCCTCTGTTGTTGTATGATGATCTGGATCCTCCAAGGATCTGTGGTTGAACATCCCTTATTCAATATCCATTTATCTATATAGCTCCCCATAAACTCTATTTTTCATAGTAAAGTAATCTGACAAGTTACGTATGAAATAATCCATGGAAATAAAATAACGAAAGACGAGGAAAAGAAAAAGAAGAAAAAGAAAAGAAAAAGAAAAAGGGTGTTGTGTTTGTCCCCTATTCCCAACATGAGTTCATGGATTAATTAAGAAATAACCCTTATTATAGACTCAAAAAACAATGAAATAATCTCAATATAACACTCATTTAAAAGATATATTTGACTTAATATGTACGAATAAATTTGAAATTAATTAATTAATTAATAAATATTAATAATTACACAAAAATTAGAGCAAATCAAATTTTTATCATACTTTTATATTAGTATAAGAACACTATTTTAGGTCTATGGGAGTGGTTAGAAAAATTATATGAGATCAACCAGTTGGTAAAAATGACCATTTTACCCCTCATGAGTATCTAAAATAAAAATACAAATTTCTATAGAAATTATGAGTCCGGAAGACATAGGTCATTGCCACCTCCCAAAAACAAACCTTATCATACCCATAAATCCTTGTTGGTCAAACATAGACATGATATCATCCGGATAATCTACACAACTGTGCTATCTTGACAATCTAATGACCAGTCCCACAACGTTAACAACTCTCCCCACAAACAATACGTACAACCATGAAAGATCAGATACTCCCCAACGTAGAAATACCCTTATAATTTCTTTACAGCTAAGATCTGCGATCAAAGTCACACCCTCTTTTCTTCATTGAATTTAATGAAAATACTCTCCAGAAACTGCTCATATCGGAGTGCCAATGCCGAACCATTGAAATATTTCATATTTTTGTCACTATAACTGTTCTCGTAGAAAATGATGAAATTCAACTCATATCAAGGGTCACCACCTTCAAACCTATAATAGTACAATAACCACTATATGTAATACCTTATACTTCTCCTCAGCCACAAACTCAATAGGTTTGTCCTTCCAACCATAAATGATATTTAAAAATATCAGTTCACAGAAAATGCTCTCCTAGTGTACTCAGGATGATGTAATGATATATGGAATGATCACATCAATACTATAAGTACACTAAGATTTCATTGATATTATTGCATCTATCTACCTGATCCATTATCACATAAAACAAACTATACTCACATTTAACCAACTCCTGAAACAACATATCCCACAATGTGTATCTAGGTACCACAATGGGTAAACCTGCACATGACACCTGATTTATTTCAAGAACAACCCTCATCACATGGCACCTTTAATCATAAACAAAACTCAAGGTCACCATGACCATAATCATTTCTTTAAAATCAATAGTCCAAAACTTATACATGGACACTAAACTATTTTTGATATAAATGGTACCACACGCAACTGATGCATACCATTTTCACCAAACTCATACTCTCATGAGTCATCTATTATAAATCCAACTGATTGTGATACATGGAACATCGATCTTATTAATCTAGAAGCTCCCTTGGAAATCTTATTAAAAATTGAGTACCTCACATGTGCTATGATTTTTCCATGACCACCCATCACATGACATTGTTTATTGAAATTAAATTTTCAAATGCATAACTACTGGTTAACATGGCCAGACACTTGAATAGTCCTTCCCCTCTAATCCAGTTTTGATACTGAATAATTCTAGATTCATTCTCCTGAACCAAAGGCATCATCATGCATATATATAAAAAATCTAGAAAATCCCAAGAATTGGTCTCTACATGAACATAAAACCAATCTCACTGCCTTAAAATGAATCCATAAACCCCACAAACCCTTTGTGTAGGTTACCCTCAGTCAAACCAATTGTAAACCTATAAGGGTATGATTCAAATACAAGGACCTTGTAGGTCTCACACCTAAACAAAATGATCACATCTCAAGATGGTTCATTATGTTCAAAAACATATCACATAAGTCAAAACTGTCTCCAATGTCATATCTCACAAGGCTTCAACCACACACCCATTTAAATGCAAGGAATATAATTCACCTACCAAACCTCTCTATGGGAGGTAAGTATAACATATATGTACAAGGGTAAAAACTTTTCAACCTGGTTTCAATTATAGAGGTTGTAAGGTACCAATTTATATCAGAAAAATCCCTATATGTTATAATTGTAAACTCATTTAATTGAAAACCATTTGTAATTATGAACTTTAAGAAGAACTCTAACAACATCACCTACCAATAATTAGCCTTATAGGCCCCTGATCCTCTTTGAGCATACTCATAAGGAACCGATCCATAGAGGTTCATTATATGAACATATAAAAATAAATAAATTGGCACTCACTGAGCATCCCCATATGTTAATAATCCATATAAGTCCAGTTCATTGTAAATGTTTTGGTAACAATCAACATCGCACTAGAGGATCCGATTAGATAACCATAAATAGAGGCCGATTAAGTAATATATCATAGTACGATAGATGAGAAAAATTATAAAAAAATATTCCCACAAATGGTACACTACGAGGCATAAAGGACCATATCGACCTAGTTGGGTCACCGAACCTCCTGTTCAGGAGGACTAAGTCATCGACCTCACCACAAAATGTCTTACCATAGATCCACATGACCTTCCATTAGAGGTAATTATTTATATATGTTAGCCTAATTGAGTATAATTCCAATAATAAACTCTATGGGGAAAAAATTTTAGGTTTTTTTGGAAACATTTAATAATTTGACACTATCTTCAGTAGTAAAATCCAACACTAAAAGGCCTATAACATGTCGATGTAATATTCTATATATTATTCATGAGATTCCTCTTGTATTTTCCATCCAAGAGTCAAAATCAGTCTCCTGCCTCTTGCGAATGGGCCAAGATCCACATATATATATATATAGAATTTAATAAACTCCAAATCTACATGTGTTCCTCTAGAAGTGAAAAATATACTCAACAAGAACATCACATTTTAATAATAACAATCCCATATCCCTATAAATTATGATCTCTTACTGAAATAAGTGTTCTTCATGAACTTGTTCAATATCCTTTATAGGTTCTGACACATTCATAATAATATTATTTATTATATCCAAAATAGTAATATAATAGGAAAATAATATCTTTGATACCACTTTTTATCATTCTTGAATGGATGACACTAAACCGGTGCCCCATGCCGATTCACCACAATTCCTCAAGAATGCCTTATCGTATGCCAGAGGCTTCTGACTAGTAGCGAGGGCCTATGATGTTTTTTAGAAGAGTATTCCCTAATATCGGAGTAACAAACCATTGGAAATAAACAAAAATCATCTATAATAATAAATAAATATAGTTCATAAGAAGTAAATGTAAACCGAGCTCTAATAACAAATGAAAGGCAGTAAAGACCCAAACATTCATGAAAAATAGAAAATGATGATCACCCACTGGTATGAACATACATATACATTAGTAAATAAAATAATTTGGAATTAAATCACATGGCTATACTACTAAATTTTAGTAGAAACACATACCCAATCTCCATGACACTGTCGAGCTGCTCCAGCCAGATCAATATAATCCTCATGCCAAACTCTTCTCAATCCTGTAACCATTGGCCTCATCCCTACACATTGTGCATCCATGCTCAAACTAAATCAAGACATAAGGCCTAAACACACATTGAGGTGAACATTGAGGTTGTGGGAAATAAATCTTATAAGTAAATCCCAAATGGTTGACCTATAATCTACCGTCATAAGTGAATTATCCTAAAATATGCTTATCCTATACGAAACACCATGAATAATTTAAATAAGAAAATAAATAAAATAAATGAGATTTGTCTGTATCTGATCCTTGGGCCCATAATCCTGATCATCTATAAATCCTATGAAAAGGGAATTGAGATGGATTCCATACCACTCAAGTAGTGTGTATACCTTTTGATCATTAGGCCAGTAATCTTGATCGACAATACCCTCTTTGGATAGTATTGGAAATGTATCTTAGCAAGCTACATCACCACATGGGGATACATTTCAAAGCCCTGGGATTACTCATAATCAACCACAACCACTACAATGAGAGATTCTATTAACATATGGAAATCCTATAAATATGTCACTGAGATAAATTACATACCACTCACTTTATGTAAATCTAATCTAATGTAGAAATTCTAGGTCCTAGTTCATAGGAAATCACGACAATGCGACTCAGATAATACCTAATGGGATGAAACTTTGGAAATATGTAAGGTATTCTATTTGGAACCATTTATAAGATTGGTTTTTATTCATTAAATATATCAACAACCCACTCCCAAAAAATTTAGTGAGTATATTAGGGGTGTGTCCACCAGACCCTAGGGAGCATCCTAGGAATCACCATAGGAGAGTGTAATAGATCCTAGAGAGTACTTAAAATCAATGAAGATGTGTTCAATTTCCAACACCATGGTCAACTAAGGATCATAATCCAGTTCCTAATAATTACATCTAATTATCTTGATAAAGTAATAGTAAAACATTTATGCATAAAAAATATATCCTTTAAAGTATGTCTGGGCATCATGATAATATTAAAATCAATAAAAGTCTTAGAATCTAGATACTAGGAAGTACCTCTAGGAATCCACAGCCATAAATCTCCTTGCATTAGGTCATCAGGAAAAATCCAAGAGGTACTTTTTAAAATCATAGATACATCAAGACTAACGATGTGACTATATTAATGAGGAGTGTTAGGGGATGAACTCTTAAACCCACCACTACCACCATAACCTCTTAGGATTTTATGTTCAGAATAGGTTCTATGTGACATCCACTACCATCTCTACCAAAGAACAAAACTCACTTGTTTTGCATTAGTAAACACCGAGGCACTCACTGGGTCCTCTAAACCAAACTTATGAGAGGCATCCTACTTGTGATCCTCATAGTCCACACCTAAGAAAATTAATCCCTCTTAAGATCCTCTATGTTAGCATGTAAGAAATGGAATCCCTTAGGTGATCTTAGAATCCATTAAGGAAGTAAAGCAATCATACTCAAGATATATATAAAAATAAGAAAAAAGAGAAATCATACATTGGATCCTCTGAAATAATAATAGAGAAGATTAATCTTACACAAGATCCTCTAAAACCACTAATCTCTCAGGGTACCACATCCTACAACCCCTGCCTATAACATCTCACAGCATCATAGGCATGAAGGTGAAATTTCCCAAAGGATAAATCCTCATTGTAAAGACATGCATAAAAATTGATCATGTGATATGGATTAGGGTCCATGTTAGATCAATGTCTCACTATAGTTTAGTTTTAAACCCCAACTAATCAGTCTCAGTAAGTCACATGTTAGTCCTGCTAACTGAGGAATATTTGAAATAAATATGATGAGTATCTTAGAGAAACCATTCCGAGTCTACTAACCATTTACTATGACCCTCAAGTGGGTATCATCCCATGTCTCACGATCAGGGGACAATTGAATTCAATTACTGGAGGAATAACCTCTCCATTATGGATCACTTGCACCAAAACATATCCCAAGAGTCTCCAAATCACCACATAGGTTTCACCGTTGTGATCTATGTGGAAAAACTCAAAAGGGACTAATCATATGTCTAATTATGACTCTGGGGTATAATGAAATGAAAACCCCCAAAAAGGGTAATAAAGAATAAGTACATGAAATTTATACCCGAGTACAAGGTGTGTACTCCCAAATCTCCAACTGGTTATATACTTTAGCTGAATATGGAATGTAAAAACCTTGTACACGGTATGAACCATACATGGGTAACCTAATCATATACCTCACAAGGCATATCCTTGTGTTTTATCCTAGATGTTTATTTTAAATGGTGTGTATACCACTGGGGGTCTAGATGTGTCCCCTATATAACCATGTACACCTACATGGGCTATCTTCCTAGGTACTCAGCTACATGGAAAAATAATAGAACACACCATGTATTTATAGTACATTGAATGTTAATTTAAAGCTATAGATCAACACTCAAAGGGTCCTATGTATTCATAATGGGGACTTAAAAAATAAAGCGTTAAATCTATGTGTATTTATAAAAACTATTAAGAACAAACTACCTTTGGGAGGAATCCACTGAAGCTTTTCACCGATTCACATTCCAAAGCTTCAGTATGATGATCCGGATCCTCACGCACTCCAAAATGACACCTCTATTTTCCATATCTCTTTCTACCTATCCATATCCCTCTCCTATATGAGTCATAGATAATTAATCTAATATGTGTATTACATGATAATCCTATGAAATAAAAAAAATAAAATGAAGAAAAAGAAATGGAAAACTAAAAGGGGGTCGGGTCTAGCCTGGATGAGTGGCATTAGTTTATGCCTAACCTTGGAACCCCCCATTATGGATTAAATGATAGAGAAAAAATCTCAATCCAACATTCCATTAAAAATATATATTCAAATGAATGTGTGAGAATAAATTAATATTTATTTAATTTAATATTAATAAATAATTATTTCACAAAATATCGATTGGATCATATTTCTACCAAAATAATTTCCTAAGGTAATCAACATATTTTGGGACAAAAAAAGTGGTCATAAAAAATTATATGAGATCATATTATAGGAGAAAATAATAATTTTACACCTCATGAGCATCCAAAAGGAAAAAGTTCAAATTTCACCTAAAATTCCCATTCTAGAAAAGAATGAGTATTTATATAGAACATGGGTTCACACAAGAACTGTGAATTTTTTAATTAAGAAACCTTACATTAGTGGATGGGGGAATTCAGAATTTCCGATCAATCATGGGTTTGTAAAAAGAACTATTAGGGTTTGTGTTGATGTACGATCCCCACAGTTGGGATAAAACTTTAGAGGCTTATACCCTAATATCATTGGGGTTTTGAGAACCAATACTAAATCCTATTGCAGGAATAATTGGTGGCTAACCATATTGTTGAAGGCTCATTCAATATCATTTTTATGTAATTCCATGTTTTCTAATATATAAAGAATCATCTCATTGAGTCATTCTAACTCACGGAGCCATTTCTGTAACTATTAATCTTGTGAGAGATTACCATATATAGTGATTCATAGTTAGGGTAACCATAATGTTTTTGGAAAATATTATTTTTTTCCATATATATGTTAAAATGGTTTTGGTTGTGTGGTGGTGTGAGTTTTAGTATGATAGAACCACACGACATATGGACATTTTCAAGGCCAATATTTCATGTATTTTTCCACCATTTTCTAGAGTATATTTGACAAGGTATTATTTAAAGCCACTATCTATCAATTAGGAAAAGTGTTATAATTAGAAAAATGGTTAGACTCAATTTTATACTCCTGTTATAACATTTTCGACTTAGAAAAATAGATATTGGTGTCATTTTCCATCAATATTGTATGAGGGAAACCAAATATATTAATGATAATAGAACCCATGAAGTTGATTATGTTCTTTATACCATCTTTTTTGAGGTTTAATCCCTCAATATATTTGGAGAAGAATTTAGTGGAAGTAATTTTTTACATTAACTACTTGTCTAGGGATGATGGATATTACCCCATGACATCAATTCCCTACATAGAAAATGGACAAGAATATTTGGTAGTGTGATATAAATCTGGGGGACTCTAGGTGAATATTTAAGGTATTTTACAGGAATAGAAATTATTGGTGAACTTTAAATAGTCATGTATCATCATTGGAAAAATGTAAACAATCCTTTTATTTTTATGGGAGATCCTGGTTCTTGATTTATGGGGAAACAAGAGTTTGTATGGATTTTCTACATTATAATGGTGGTCTCTGCCTCTATGATGATTTTCAGGAGGATTCCATCAAATACTCATCTATACAGGGCTTTCTATTCATTTGGATCATCATAAAGGGTTATGTTTACTACTCAACATCAGATCTGTTTATTTTTGGGTTGGTCCAATGAGAAGATCCCATTTTAGAGGAATTCCATTATAGGGATCATCTATCCAATAACGGATGTCTTCTCATCACATTGGAGGACAATTCAAAAATAATTGATCTTCTCTATTATACAGATGATGATTTGGGAAACTACCCTTTGATGCGTGATATATAATATTGTCTCATATTTGTTAGGATCATCTAGGGTCATTGATGTTTTGTACAATGTATCAACATGGACATTATATGAATTAAGGACATGATGATGTGTGGGTTAATGATATAATTATACCACTGAAACCATCTCATAACTTATGATAGGGCCTTAATCCTCCTTTTTAGTGGATTAATCATTCTTGACTTACTTAATGATGAACTTTGAATCAAACTTGACATTCATAAGAGCTATCTACTACTGTAGAGATAGTTCTAGACCTAGAATTAGGGCTTAGTATCCAGTCTCATTGATGGATTAGCCTACAGATAATAAAAAGGAATATTGAAATATTTTCTTAGAATGGGGAAAAATAAATTCCATATACTAACCCAATTGAACTACAATATTTTCATTTTTTTCCATTTCAAACCATGGGAGGATCTATCAAAATACATCTCCCATGTTTGGGTAGTGTCATGTGTATATCAAACTTCTTTTTCCGAGAACTAAGTGTTTAATGGTGTTGTTTACTTGGAATGGTATGATACGAGGAAATAAGATAATTGTTTCTCTTTCATTTCCATTTATATTATGAATTAGCTGTCATATTATTATAGGATAACCACACATCAGAGAAGATGCATGGACTTAAATGAGTGGATAAGGATATATTTGAGAGGGTTGATATGATAGACCACATGAAATTTGTGATACTAAAAGTAGTGCCTCAAACTTTTTACCATTCAGATTAGTGCTAGGTAGTTCTTATCATTATCATAATATTGATTCTTAGTATCTAAAATAATTTTATTGAGATAATATATTCCATTTTTATTTTGTGTATAATTCTCCAATGTGATAATTTCTCTAAGAGATCACTCCATAGTAGACAAATATAAGATGGTTGTAATCCCTTATAGTAGTGGAATCAAGACTAGTGGATGAAATAGATATTTATTAAGGTCCTCTAAGGAGACCTGACAATACTTGTCCAACTATAAGGAGACATCATGCTTTATTAACTTCATAAAAGAGAGGTATTTATTAGAAAAGTTTCCTATGAAATTATTGATATAATCATGGTTTCCTTGAATACCTCTTAAATATTTTTGTCTTTTATGAGGTGATATTATGAGGATTGCACTAGTCTTCTCAATTTTGACCTTAATTCCAAGGTGGTGTACTACGAGGTTGAGGAATTTCCCCAACATTACTCAAAAACTACACTTCATAGGGTTTATTTTGAGGCTATACTACTATAATTTTCTTAATATTTCTTGAAGTTTATAAATATGGTCACAATGTTGTTGGGACATAACTACTAGGTCATTATCACAATATTAAATGATTCTTCCTAGAAAAATATTGATGATATGATGCATAGTACGTTAGTAAGTGGCACGAGTATTAAAAAAATTAAAGGGAATGACCTAAAAATCGAATAACCCTTGAGGTGAAATGAAACTGGTGGATTGTTTATCATTAGGGTTCATATTTAATTAGTGGTACCTTAAGGATATATTTATAAAGGGAAGGTCTTGAAAACATATGGCTACATTGATCTGGAGTGCCTTGATCAGAATTGGGAAATCATCCTTTATAAAATGCCTATTGAGATACCTAAAATTGATATAGACCCTAATATTAACATTCTTCTTCTTTATGGTGATGATGTTTTATATTAATTTTTTGGTATTATACCTCCCATATGAATAGATCATAGATAATCTTGTTAACATAAGACTCCACTTTGGAAGCATGAAAGGGGTGAAGTCTCTTGACATAATGTTTGAAACCTTGTGGGTAATTTGGATGGATTAGGTGATGTGTAGACACATTGGGGTATAAACCTACCTTCTCTGTAAAATTATAGGTTAACACATAGTGATACTACTTCAGGAATGAAATATAATTCACCTTTTCTTAAATAGAAATGGAAACTCTAATTAATTTAGGTCGCTGGGCCTCTTCTATTCCTAGATTTACTTTCGTAAGATCATCGATGGTAATACAGATTATTTAATAATAAGAATGTTATTTGAGGAAATCAGATAGTGATTTCCCTTTTATTTAATTTTTCAATTCAATTTTGAATAGACCCTCTAAAACATGGGTAACAAATAAGAACCATCAGAATGGTCCTTGTGTTAACATAAGAACCCTCCAACATTGGTTCTAATTTTTGATGATTCCTCTGTGGTATCATTGGGGTTTTGAAAACCAATACTATCTATCCTCGAATGAATGAGTAGAGGTGAACCTTATTGATGAAGTCTCATTCAATCTAATTCTTATGGACTTCCTAATTGTGTAATATATGAAACATCTTATCATCAAGTCATTCTAACTCATCAAGCCACTTCTATAACTGTTCATCTTCCAAGAGTTGAAAACATATATCGATTCATGGTTTTGGTGATTAGAATTTGAGGGGAAACACTTACCCTGTTCTATAGATAATTGAATATGGGTTCAGTTTTGTGGTGTTGTGGGTTATAGTATGATAGGTCCACAAGACATATACAAGTTTTAAATTCTAGTATTTCTTATCTTCTTCCACCATTTTATGGATTATATTTCATAGTTTCATATTTAAAGCCTATATTTATTCATTTGGAGATTCATGATAACTAGATAAATGGTTGGAATCAATGTTATACTCATGATATAACATTTTCAACACATAAAAAATGAATTTGGTGTCCTTTTCCATCAATATTCAATGAGGGACATCAAATCTAGAGATGATATTAGAATCCATGAAGTTAATTATCCTCTTCAACCTAACTTAGTTGAGGGGTATGACCTAGAAATACTTGGAGAAGATGTTAGTGGAAGTAAGGATGCACTTTAATTTCATGGACATATCTAGGGGATATTACCCCATGAAATCCATTCCCAACATGGAAAATGCCCATGCGTATTTGGAAGTGTGAAATAACATTAAGTCCTGGTGGATTAATTAATTAATTAATTGATAGGTGTAACACTAATTTTTGAACTCCATGCAGTCTGGTATCATCATTGAAAAAAATAATCAACCTAATTTGATGGGAGAGAATGGTTCTTGACTGATTGGTGCCACATGATTCTATATGGACTTCATACATTATGGCATCAGTCTCTCCATCAATAATGAATTCGCGAAGGTCTCTATGAAAGCCTAGTTTATATTTTATTTATTTAACCCATCATAAAGGTAGATTGTTTCTACTCTAAATAAGATGTTTTACATTTTACCTCATCTTGATGGGAGGGTCTTGTTTTTGAGGAAGTCCATTCTGGGGATCATTTTCCAATAACAAATTTCTTATCATCACATCTCAGGACAATGTAGAACTGATTGATATCCTCCATGATACTGATGATTAATAGGGAAACCACCCTTTTGTGTTTGATGTTAAGGATTTTATCATCTTGGTCAGGATCACCCAAGGTCATTCTTGCATTGGACAGTGTATCAATATTATAATTTTTTGAATGAGGGATACAATGAAGTGTTCTTTTATGAGATAATTCCACCACCAAACCCCTCACATAGCCTATGTGAGGGGTTTTATCATCCTTCTTTGTGGTACATTCATCATTTTAATATTTAATGACTAGCTCAGAATAACCCTTAACATTTAGATAGGATATTTATAGATGTAGGTATTGTTCTACACTTACAATGAGGGTTTGGTATTCAACATCATTGTTGGTGTAGCCTTCATATAACATGAAGGAATATGTTAATACATTTTAGTCAATGAGAAAGAAGAAAATCCCTTGACTAACCTAGTTGAACGTCAGGATTTACATATTATTCTCTATCAAACCATTGGAGGATCTATCTACCATGTTTGGGAAGCTTCATGGGTATAAAAACCCTCTCCATATGAGAACTCAGTGTTTAATGGTGTTTTTATGGGTAATAATGTTCTAGGAGGAAATTATATAGTTATTTCTATTTGATTTCCATGTGAAATAACAATTGGATGTCATATTATTAGAGGATAATCTCCCATAAAAGAAGATGAACGGTCCGCATAGGAAGGTTGAGGATATACTTTACTAGGTCATTACGAGAGACCATGTTGACTTCAGGATGCTAAAAGTAGTGGATCAACTTTTAAACCATTAATATTAGTGCTAGACAGTTTTTCTACCTAAAATAATAATGATTCTTAGTATCAAACATCATTTGAATGATATAGTAGACAATTATTTTTTCCCTAAATCATTCCTCTATATGATAAGTTCTTTAAGAGATCTTTACATAGGATACACATATAATATGGGAGGATTACCTTCTACTAGAGGAATAAATATTAGTGGATTAAATAGATATTACCTTTGGTTCTTGAAGTCTTCCCAAAATTATTCTTCCCATAAAAAGGATACCCCATTCTTTATTAACACCATAAAGGAGAGGCATTTTCTTACTAGGTTGGACATAAATTTACTAATACAAGTAAGGTTTCCTTGAATCCCTCTTAAATCTATGAGTTTTAGAGGAGGTGACATTATAAGGATCAAATTAGTCTTCTTAGGGATGAACATGATTCTGTGGTGGTGTACTACAAATACAAATAATTTCCCCAATGTTACTCTAAAATCACACATCAGGGGGTTAATTTTAATGATATAGTACTGTAATTTTTTGAATATTTCTTGATGTTCATCAAGATGGTCACAATGTTATTGTCACTTAACTACTAAGCCATAGTCTTAATATTCAATGATTTTCTGATGAAATTCATGAAGACGTGATGACTAGAACATTAGAAGTGGGGCCAATATTCATAAAATCGAAGAGAATGAACGAGTAGTAGAATGTCCTTTGAGTTTCAATGAAAGTGGTAGATTCTTCATCTTCAGGGTCCATCATGTTTTGGATGACCTATGAGTGTCCATCCATAATGTAATAGTCTTTGAAACATGTGACTATGTCGATTTGGAGTTCCACGATGAGAACTAGTAAATCATTCTTTGTACAACACCTATTGTGATCCCTGAAATTGATTCAAACCATGATCTTAACATTATTATTCATTATGGGAATTATTTTAGCTATCCATTTGTGTTATTATGCTTATTGTATAATTTGGGATTAGATAATCTTGTTAACATCAAACTCCACTTTGGAAGCATGAGAGGGGTGTGTTATCCTGAAATCTTATTTGAACCCATGATGGTCGACTGGCGAGCCCAGGTGAGGGGTATCAACATTGTGGTCTGAAACCAACATATCTATATAATTTTAGGTGAAAACATATTGATTCTACTTCCAGAATGAAACTGAAATATATTGTTATTCAAGAGGAATGGAAATAATAATTAAGTTGTGCGACTTTTCCTATTCTATTCCCAAACATACTTGCCTAATATCATCAATTTTTATGGATATTAATTTCTAAAATGATATAGGGGAATATATAAGTTCATCATATTCATATTATTCATCCTCTTTGATGTATGTGTCCATACAGATTGTGTATATCATAAGAGAATTTATATCATTAATGAGGTATAAGAGGCTACCCTAGGGTCCTAGGAATTCTACATCATAGGTTTCACAACCAAGATCATTTCAGAGATACTATATTTCATCTGTACTATTATATGGGGTGGAATAATTATAGATATCTCATGTTGAAATATATTTATATGTGTATTTTTTATTTTATTGTTGATGGTAAATAGAAGTTTTATGATCCTGGAATGGAATTGATCTAACTGTCTTGTGATGGTCCCATTTCCTCAATCAGTATTATGGGTAGTAATAATAAATGTTGAGAAATATCTAGCGTATTATCATGGAAATTACCAATCCATTGGGATTGATAACCCAAAAGTTGATTTGTATCATTTTTTTCTTTCTCACTCTCTTGGAGAAACCCACGTTTTGATACTGGGATTCACAAGATTTGAAAGGTGCGATGTCACTGCATAGTACACCAACCTTTACATCAATGGGGTTTATCAATAATTAATGTAATTTTAATGCTACCACCACATGGATACTAAGACAAGTCCTATGATGTAGAAAATTATATATCATTTCCTATTGGATGACAGAAAATGAAATATTAGACACTAGTTCCCTAAATTTAGCATTGAGCTTAAACTTTATTAGGGGATTTTTCTTATTTTAATCATACCCTTTAATGTATAGCTTCATCAAAGATAAATTTTCCTCATTATTATTTTTATATAGTGAGTTATGAGATGATATTAATCCCAGATCTTTTTTCAATTAGATACCATAAAATTTCTACATTATCAAGTTTTCATAATACATACAAGGGTTTGATATGCCCCTAAATGGAATCATCTTGATCTTTACTTGTAAAGGACATATCTTAATGATATTATATTTGAGGGGATTCAGTTTTATAATATTTGGATGAAAATAAATCTATCTAAAAATTTTAATGACTCTATAGTGAGTTGATAAGTTCCTCCCTAATTATTTTGAGAGACAAAGAGAATCCCTAATTGAGAGCATAGGCATGACAACCTCCAATTGTTTCAAAATGTCATACTTCTGCACTAGAGGTCTATAGTTACCAATATAGGGTTTATCCTTACTAGGTTACTTAGTAGATGAAAAATTTAAGGTATAAGAATCTAGAATTTGAACATAATTTGTGGGAGTTACCATTGCTAACATAGTGGGTCAATCCGATCTACCAACTCACATGGTCTGGTTGGATATTTTCACACCTACCAATTGGTCATTTAAAACAAATAGGTTTAGATGAATCCCATAGGTATTTAAATTTTCATAATACTCCCTCTAGGATAAATTAAGAAATTTAACTAGGGTTTTTACCATATATATATATCATTAGTGAAGATATGAACATAATATTAGGCTCGACCATGACTACATATTTCCCTATTTCCTTAGCTTTTATAACCTCTAGATCTAGCTACTCATTTAGATATAGTGGAATATGGTTCATATGTATATTATTTATAAGATTAGGGGTATAATAAGTGAATGATATCAAAATGGATGAATAATATCTCCTCATATGATGCGGGTTCCATTTGGTGGGGTAGTTCCCATGGTCCAAATGATGAGGGAAGGAAATCTATGAGAGTCAGAGTTAGTTTGGGAGTTGAATATGAGTCTTCCTTATATGACCTATTATTATAATTATGATTACATATACCTCTTGAGTTTGTGTCTAAGGGAACCTGCTTAGATTATTCTTGAGTTATCATGATCATTACTAGTTGACATAGTCATGCTCTGAGAGAAATTTGAGAATAATGTACTCTTTTTTGTGTCATCCAGATACTGAACTATTGTTCACTACTATATAGAGCTTCTTACTAGTCACCGTCTTCTTCTTATTGGGTATTTAAAACATGGGATAATTTCATAGGGAATTTCCTAGTATCATATTCTAAGAACCAACCATACAATGGAATATGTCCTTAAAGACAATCAATCTTGTATAGTGTGACTCATCCTCTAATGAAAGGGGTAATAGTCTAGATAGTCACCAATGAAGACTTCACCAACTTTATAAGGATCTAAAATTTTTAGTATATTGTTTAAATTTTTTGTAAATAAATAAACAAGGGCCTATTAATTTATAAGGGATAGTATTTTTTTATGTTCCTTAAAAAGTAGGAAACTGTGATCTATTTTTTCATTTAGATGAGGGTAGTTTTTATACTATTTCCAATCACAAGTAGGTTCCAAACAATGAAAATACAGATTGGGAACTCTAGAATGAATTTTAACTTTCATGAGTGTGACCATGGTAGTTTCTTCTTTATAGGAATTTTACATGGCATCGTAGGAATTGGCCTAGATTTGGCCTTGGTTCACTGAATGACAACCTCTAGATGTTGGGTTGTGTCTACAAACTCCCATAACCCGATCAGATATTTCAATAATAATAATGGTGTATGTATTTCATCTTAAAAAATTTATATATATATAGTATTATAAATATATCATGTGGGAGTGGTATGTTGAGTGAGTAGGTGAGGATTTTCCATCTGGTGATGAAGTCAGTTACCTTGTCATTTTCATACTATTTTCAATTTGTGAGATTGATGATCATAATTTTCCTTAGTGTAGAGATAAATTGATAGAGTAATTAATAATTAAGTTCTTCAAATTCCATGATAGACCCTTATTGGAGGCTACTATACTAATTGAAAGAAGGACCAATAGAGTCTTTACCAAAAACCTTAGTTTAACTACATATTATTAATCTTTTGGTCCCATCATGGGGATGCACCGTGGCATGAAGTGTGGGAGATGCTACTATAAATATCCCATGTCATCGAAGATTGAGAAAAAAGGATTCTCAAAATTAGGTGGTGGAAGTGTGTCATCAAACTATTCGAGATATGGATTTTTATTGGGCTGCACCGAGGCAAAAAACCCTTTTATTTCTTCCATTTGAAAGAAAAGCAACTCTATGGTGTTAAGGATCTTTGGGGTACCAATTTATAAACCACCTATTTAGCATAGAAAATGGGGAAATACTGATATTTTTACCCTTCATTCAGTAAATGACGATCTCTAGTACATGCTGGGACAAGACGATTATCCCGATATAGGGGTGGTTGTTTTTATAAGGTTTTAAAGTTTTAGTCTTCCTTAATATTTTTATTTTGGTAGACCATCTATCTGGATCTAATTCTAACCTGATGTTCATGTTCCACTCTAGTAGGAAAATTAAATCCCCCTTGATGGGAGGGATGAGGAGTGGCCACATTTTGTTGGAGACAATGTCTAATGGTAATATTACCCAAAGAAAAACTTCATTAATCCATATAAGATTATATATCTCGGCCTCATACTTTTACAACCTCTCTTTCATAGAGAGGAATTAAAAATATATTTCAAGTGAGTGGGATGTAGTCATGAATTTCCCTTTATCTATAGTGTAATTTCATCAAGGGGGTGGAAAATCGTCATTTGGATGTATGAAATTTTAGCCCTTCCTTTAATTATGGGTATGTGAAGGCTTAGTCTATACATTAGTGTCACCCGTATCTCATGGTATTATTCCTATATTTTGTGTATCATTATTCACATAATGATATACATTATCTATTTGACTTGATATGATAATATTCACTAAGTCATATCAGGCTGCCGGAATCATCTCATTGGTATTTGAGTAATGAATTGACTCGGCACGACTAACATCCTGATTGAGAGTTAGATCAGGTTCTTCAATCAACCTTTTGTTTCTATTAAATATTTTGGCCTATAATACCTGAGTGGTTTGATCTTCATCATTATATATTCTCTTAATCTTGGTCTATGAAGAGTGACCTTAATGGAGTCTATGACTTCCCTAACTGAGTAAGCCTTGAATGGGATGAGTGTGTAACTTGGCATTGAGAATGACTAGGGTGATGACTATAGGTGGACACTACCCAATATAGAGAAGGATTATTTTCTTGGGGAATATGGTAAAAATTTCCCTAAACCTAAGGTTTGGGGTTAGTGTGAGGTCTTCACTGGTAATTCCCAGACCTATTGAGGATTTGATGACTCATGGGGTAATAGTTGAGATAAAAATTCGCCCTTCCTTGTAGGATGTGGTTTCTCCCAGATGGATACCATGGAATATTCTAATAGAATTTTTTTAATTTGGAGAATTTTTAATTGTGAATGAACTTGGTGTTGTTCCTGGTTAAAGTTTGAGCTTCTTACCATGGCAAACAATATTGAAACTTGGGATTCAAACCTTCCCATTTGTGGTATGTCCTTAACCTACTACATCTATCTTGGGTCCTGGATCAGGATCCCATTAGTGGCCCACCCTCTTCAGTCATTATTTTTTTGTGTCTTTGAGATTGAAGTATTTTTTTTAGATTGACCAAATGACATGCACATTATTTGGTTTTGTGACTCCATACTGCAGTGATGACATTTCATGATTCCATTTTCAAGGGGCCTTTCTAGCCCAATGATAGGGAAAAGTGTAATGTTATATAATCAACCCATAATAAGATTCATAAATCACATTAGGCTTAAAAATTTATATTATTTAGGGACATTAAGATATGAATGAAATCATTTCGTAGTCTGTTGTAGTGCTATTCTGATCCTGGGCTCCTAGACATAGAGAAAGATACCAGGTAAATTTAGTAGTAGAGTGTGTTTAAAGCCAAGAGATGATCCTCACATCCCAGATATAAGAGTTTCTTGGCCTTTAACCTATAAAATGTTTCCCATTAGTTTTGGAATTGGTAAGAAATGCACTCATACTTTAAATCATCCAGGATTTCATAGGTTGGAGTGGTGATTGGCCAAAAAAACTGATCACTGATAACTATTTTCACATATATAGGAAACATTATTCATCATCAGATGTGTATTATTCAACATGGTAATACCTTATCAACCAATTTTCTATAGACATCTACTTACATCCTTTAAAATTTGAGGATGATGCTTTCCACTTTGGGCCACCTATTAACTGAGGTGAGGTACGAATGGTGGTTGGTGAGGCACTGTATACAGTTAGCCTTAGTCTTAAGAGAAAATATCTAGATGAAGGTTCCCTAATATGGGTAGAAAATCCTTTACTAAGTGTGACCTCACTATGGAGATGTTTTCCAATGAGGATTTCAGGGGTAAGATCCTCATAATCTATCTCTATACCATCATGGGGAGTACTATCATGGTAAATATTTCCTTCTTATTTAGATGAAGACTCAGTGAATCCTTAAGATTCTTCAGATATGAACTCTATGTCCTCAAGGACACTAGCATTGGTTATGAAATTAATAAAAGCCATATTATATATTTTGGTCAAGATATTCTAAACATCCATTTGGGTTTGAGTATCGATTTGTGCTTTCTGCATAGTGGTCGCCAGAATATGCCGACGACTATCTACTATCCTGAGAATATGGGTACACTATTGGGAAGATATTTTAGTATACTAATGAGATTCTATTTTTTTGGTATGAATATTGGTCCACAGTTTGGTGTCTTTTGGGATATTTTGGTCATCCATGGGAAAACCAAAAATATAATCTCGATATATTTGTGAATTCCTCAACAAAATATGCTAATGGATCTTTGAAATGGGAGAAGAAAAGTGTGCCTCCTTCTGTATGTCTTCTGAAGGATATGGGTGTAGTCCTCTATTGGTAGGAGTAGGAATATGTTCCTAGCTCTTATCAGCTACCAAAATATGTTGTGTATCCCTTGACACTTCTGGAAATAAGATCATTACCAACGGTTTTGGGCAAACCATTGGTATCATTCACTTATATGGACCTATACCAACGGTTTGGAAAAATTTTTTGGTATGGGTCACTAATTTGGACATATACCAACGGTTTTGGACAGACCGTTGGTATAGGACCCAAAATCAATGAATCTATACCAACAATTTTTAGAACCATTTCTATAGCTACATGTATTTTTTTTAATCTTCTTATAGTGAACATTAAATAAATCAAAATTTAAAATATTTATGATAATACATATATATATATATATATATATATATATATGAAATTATGTTCACAAAAATCAAGTTAGGTTAGTGGTTAGGTTGTTCAATAATAAACTACATGTACTGGGATCAAAACCCACCAAATGCTTCTTTTTTGAAATACATATACCAACGGTTTTATGGAACTATTGGTGTAGATTTTTCATATTACATATACCAATGGTTTTGAAAACCGTTGATATAGTCTTATCTCCATGGCTTACTTGGCCACAGTTCTCCAAATCATTGGTATAGGATATACCAATGGTTTGGAGGCCTATAACAACAGTTTCAAACCATTGGTATATGGTATTTTTCTACTAGTCTGAATATCAAGCAGGGATATGATCCTTCCCTGAGGTGACTGAAATAATATGAAGATTAACCTCAGTTGATGATGGAATATGTGCCTGATCCAAGTTTCCCTTTGGGATATACCACTGACGTTCTTCAATAAGAATATTCACACATCTTAATGTGTATTTTAAGAAGGGTTGATGAACACTAGTCAGAATGAGGATATAATCATGACCCTTTTCCTCTTTCATTACCAGAATATTATGATAATCCACTTATATGGGAGAAAAAATGAATTCTTACCCCATAGTAGCTATCTGGTCATGTTTTAAATGCACATATACTTTTCTGGTGGTTGGAAAAGGAATATTCATGTGTCCTTGATCATCAATTGGATATACAAGTTATGTTCCTCCATTGATTCTAGGATATACTAGAATTTTAAAAGGGTATGCATATTAATATATTCTTGTATGATTTCAGTCATGTGTATATATGCATAGAATTATCTAATTGAAGCAGGGATATATGGTTAGTCACATCCCTCATTTTCTACTAGAATATAATGATGAGATTCTTTTATTGGGGTGGTAATATGTTTCTACCACTTTTCACTACCAGAATATGCATGAATAATTGGTATTCATGGGAAAATATATAAGGCAATTCACAGGGTACCAAAATGGTATATTCTTGGGTTTCATATGTAAGAGTAGTAATATAATCCTTCTCATTAGTTTTTGTAAGAATATGCTGGAAAGATTTATCAATGGAAGCTGCAATATAGGCCCTCTAATTGTGATCCACCACTTTCCATTCTCAGTGAGAGCTCATGGGTGCCTAGATCCAAGCATCCAGGGTGGTGAGTTGATGGAAAAATACCTCAATAGGTGACTGAGGGGTTAATAGATACATAACAATACTGGCGGTGGTTTATAAGATCCAACCCGGGAAACTCTTAAATTGGTATGGATCAATAGTTGACTCCTAGGTCCTCCTTACCGAGGTAAGAAAGGTGTTGATTTTCACACTCTGGGGATAGGGCCCCGAAGCGGTAGGTGATGGGGGTGGGTGAAACTAAATTTACTATGAATCTCATTGGCTGAAGTGGGTTGGTATGTTTCAGTTCCTATTGACCCTTATTCAAATAATACAGGTTTGGATAGTTCTATAACTATTTTATTACTTAAAAATCACATTCTCCACTGGGTTCTAGAGGAATACAATATGTAGGTGAAGGAATCATTTGGTTCATCGAGGTAGAGGTTCTCATTAAATTTTCTATATGATATCATTTTTATGATGATTATTTCATTTACTTAGAATTAAAGAGATTTTGTGAGATATGTACACATTGTTATAAAAATAACAAGAAAAATTATGCCAATTAGTATAGTATCATAAGTTAGAAACATCCTAATCAAGTTATGCATAGGAAACACAGTTGTTGGTTATTTAGAGATTCATGTCACATTTGTTTCACAAAAAAATAATCAACACATGAAAACCTCATTATTATGGTTTTTACTATTGAAAGATTCATTCATGGTTCATCATTTTTGTTTCCTCTTATAAAATTCGATTCTCATGTGGAATAATATAGATAACTTGTACTTGAAAGTCAACCCTACTATACTAATAAAGGGGTTGACATAGTAGAAAAAGTCACATATGGCTCACTAAATGTTTTTCCTTGGATAAAATGTGATTTAAAAGTGAAATAAAATGGCTGATGAGAATTAGATAATAGAATTTCTTTTTCCCATGACGGGGTTGAAAAAGTTTAAATATTCATGTTGGGTTAAATTTTTTATTTCCCAAGAAAAATATTATCTGATGATTGATTATGGGAGGTTTAGTATAGTTGAAAAATCATCCACATCTGGTTTACTAATTTTTTCCGACTGGAAACTCCCTATGGATTCCGAATCATTAATGATTTAAGGGGCTTCCTTCCAAAGGAAGGTGGTCATTGGGATTCTTTAACAAAGATAAAAAGGAATTAACATTGGTCGAGAGGATGGGAGTTCATAATCATCGTACCCTATTGAGTTGAATTATTTACTACTCCAAGACTCTCTTATAGATTTATGATTTGTGCATGAATCTTTCCCAGATCCCAATTCATGATAGGTTACCCACATATTTAACAATTTGTTGGTTGTGAGTATCTGTATGAATCACATGTATTCCATTGACATGATCATTTATACGTATAAGAAGTTCTTCATAAGTTATTCCTACTATGTATATCAATGGTTCTTTAATGTTTCACCCATTATTATTTATTGATGTTTTTTGGTTGTTACCATGTTTTAAAGTCATACTATTGGTATATATATAGATTTTATAACCATTTAGGAAGAAAATATATGTTTATGCTATCAGGATCGATCATATAATGGGGTTTCTGACATATAATGAGAACCCATGTAGTTCTATACCACTTAATTCGACACATCATACCTTTTAAGTTCATGTGAAAAAGATCAATCTATACTGTTTAACATCATGTGTCAAGGACAACTAGGTGAAATTTTCCTAGAAATTATCTGAGTGGATCATACACATGAGAAACCCTTTTTAGGTAACATCAAAGGGAATATGACTCAATTAGGATGAATTGGTTTCACAAAGAGTATAGTCTTGTAATGATGGATCCCATTGGGGGCATGACACAATGAGGATAATATGATATCACATAGATTATGGACTTTTGAGGAAAATACCCATTAAGAGTATTACCTAGTGTGGATGATATAGTGGGACATCGAAGTAGTATTAACCTTTTGGTGGGGTCATTATTCTATCAAGAATATGTCCTAATAGAATATGGTCTTTAGGGAATATGGATAAAATAGATGGGATATCCAGACTCACATAAGTATGGGTTGGTTCGGAAGGAATGTAAATGATCCCATAATGAATATGTAATGATTAGAAAAAAAGGTTATTGATGCTGGGTATGAACCATAAGTAGGCATCCTATGTATCCTATAAATATGGAAATCAAATTCCAGGTAGTTTTAGTAACATAATTTAAGTTCCTATGATAGGACCATAACAAAGATTTTAACAACACATAGTAAGAATGTTAACCATACAGTTTACCATCATACAATGAGAATGTATGTTGGAGAAATTTGAGTATGGTATTTTTTGGCTCAAGCATTAGATAGTTTTATAATGTATCATTTAAAAGTCATAATTAGAGTCCACATAGTTTTAATGTTATCGGCGTATGCGTCATAATAGGCACGATGGTAGATATTTGAATGGGACCTATGCATATGAGGCTGCCCCGAGATGTTTCATTGAGAATACAGACTATTAAATAAATAGAAGGCACAAACATGAATTAAACATTAAGAGGGAGTATAGGTTAGATTATTTTATATGATAATGGAATGATCATTTCAAAACTCTAATCCCAAGAGAGTCATACTTAGTGTGAGGAACAATGGATAAAAAAGATCATACACTTCACAAATGAGAATTTAGATGGGGCTTATACACTAGGGATTCCCTATATAAATTATAAGCTTACACATTAAAATATTAGAGAAATATATAGGGTCATTTAATAATATTTTCATGAAAATTTCATGGTATTTATGATGAATATAACCTCATATAAGTAACTATTGTCATAAATTCGATATAAAGATCATGCCTTAAAAAAGGAATCCTACATATCCTGATTTTAACAAGAATCAATTTCCTCATAGTTCATTTGTCATGATGTTTTTCATTATGAAACATGGACATTAACCACATTGTTTAAAATCATACAGAGAAAGAATTAATTTCCAAAATGGATATTGCAGTGAAGAAATTGGATGATATGTGAGGGTATTCTGGTTTTTCATATTAGGCACAAACCTTTAAAAAAATTTATACATATCGTAATTATTATAGAAATCATATTCCATATAGTAAAATATTCTTATACCAATTATGAGAATGGATGGACAATTGTACCCATATAGATTACTTCCATTTGGGTTAGAGAATATAGGAGGATATTAAGGGAAATGCCTTACGTCGGAAAATGGAAACATTGACTTAGGAGAGTTTGTGTGTTCCTCCTAGGAGTGGGGCCATCACATGAGTGGCATGGGTTTATACACTCCATGTGAAGGTAGATAGATAATGTTCTTCACATGATGGTAGATGGATCATGCAATCACATAACTAAAATGGGGTCATCTTATCACATGAAAGAAAATGGAGGACGTAAGAGTATGCAATAACTTGGGTTTTTTTTGACATGATCGACTGATTGAGGGTCCGTCTCACAATAAAGTGACCAAGAAATCAATATATTATCATTTGAAAAATGAGTCATTACATGATCATATCTCATAGTATTGGTCTAACAGATAGGTCTTGCATGAACAATTTATGTGGATTTCACAACCATCCTTTGAAATTAATTATCAATTTTTAAATATCTTTCTTTGAAATCATAAGAATCTATAGCTCTATAAATTCATATATCTTCACAAATCTAATCCTCTTAAAAATATATATCCCCTGTTATGAGTGTCAAGGGAGGTTTTTATAGACATCAACCCCCAATATATGCACTACTTCATAAGGAGGTCTATCCATGTCCGTGGGTAAAGTCGATCGAAGAGTTCCTGTATAAGTCCACAAAAACCCTTGCATCATGTGGGGATAGATCACATGTTATTAGTTACATCTCTTAGTTCATGACATGAAGAAAAAATATTGTGACATAGGGCTATCTTGGATATTTTCATCCATTCATGTCAAATGATTGACTTATCGTGGGGAAAGATCTTTATTTTGAGAAGGTATCATGAAAAAAACATTTACAAAAATAACATCTCACCTCAGAAAACATCCATCACATAAATGGCTTACCATTAATCTATATTTTGGATAAAAGTATTCTATTACAAAACATATTAGTTTTTAGGTGTTTTGATGATTCAAAAATCCCTAATTTTTTATAATTTGTTTATCTTAGGTGTTTTTTATTCTATCTTCTTATATGTTGGTAACTATTTATTCCAAATTAAGTTATCATAATCAAAGTAATCTATTCTGATGGATTTTATCTGTTTGATTTATCTTATGATATGTAATTATATTATGCATAACATAATTATCTTATTGATTAAAATCAATATCTTCCATGAAGTTTTTATCTATGCTTAATTATTTTGGCTTATAGAAACTCCTTTTTGGAAGTTTATATTACTAAGTAAGATATTATTTTATGGAGGAAGTAAATTATATAATGTATGCTCAAAGCTAGATAAAATTAGTCAAAAATAATTCATAATTTTTTTTATCTTATAAAATAGAATTTTGTATGAATAGTTATCTTATGATCATCTAACAAGTTCTCTCAGAAATAATTTAACTTATGTAAAAAATGTATCAAAGTAATCCTAAACTGCATAACATATGAAGTGTCTTATCTTATGAATCTTATCCAAAAATTATCTTATGAGAATAGTAATATCATTCAGATATCTTATGAAGAATACGATATCAGGAAAATCATCATGATTACACTCATAACATTAGAATAATCTCTCTTGATAGTTAAATTAATTATTTAAATAATATCAAAAAAGTAGTTGTCTAAATAAAGAAAGATTAATTTGGATAAAGTGTCATTTTTCTAGGAAATGAATAATATTGAGAAGAAGAATTCAAACATCAGTGCCACATAAGATTATTACATATTTGGAAAAGGACACATGCATTTAAGAAACTTTATTATCTTCTTTTTAAAGGACTATTCATTTGATAATTACTATTATTTTTTACGATTATGTTTAAAATAAAATAAGAGATATAAATTAGAATGTTAGATGATCCATGAAAATAGAGGAATATGAATGCACATACAAACACAGTATTAAAATAAATGATAATCACATGTACATAGAAGAAAATAGATACATTCTCTAACCAACAGATTCATCTTATGATTACATGTTTATCTACTGCAATTAAAGAACCTCCAAAGATATGATTTGAAGATCACAATTTTCTATGGATTTGTCTTTATCTACTTTCAGTTATATCTTTCAAATATTTTTTGCATCATTACTTCAAATCTTATTGGTTTCTATTATATCCACACTTATTGTAATTGAGTGTTTTAAGGTCATGGATGGGTCTTGAAAAGGGAGATCTAAGTTAAAAGTTATTGTAACTTCATAACAAGAAAAAACTTATTTCTCTTAGCTGCGAGACCCTAAAAAATGTGTTGTCATAGTAAAAAATTACCAAAATCATGGAGTGGAGTGTTTGTATAGTTGACTAGGGGATTTATGTTCCCCAAACCACTATAAATATTCTATGTTTGATATTTTTCCTCTGATATTTTTTATTCCCACTATATATTTTCTGTTAAGTAAAATACTGGAACACACATACCATGAAAGGGGGGGTTTTAAAGTAAATAAAATTTTAAGAACTTAATTCAACCCCCTATTGAGTTATCTATTATCCATTATCTAGGAAGAAATTAGTATCGAAGCTTTCAACTCTTGTGTTCATAGATATCTAAGGTTAAATTTCAAATATATTCTTTTAAATGGATAATGTGGTTTATAGTAGAGAAGGTATGTCAATAGTGAGAGATCAAAATTATAATGTGAGAATTATGGTTGGTGGAAGGTGAAAAAGACCATCTATTTAAAGAAGCATCGTCTAATGGTTTATCTCAATGTAGTGGGGTCTTAAAAAATTCAAGAAATAGAACAAAATACATGGGATGACAACACTGAAAAACATATATGATTTTAATTCTAAAGCTATGAATTCTATAATATATATAACAGGCCCAAATGAGTTTAACTGAGTTTCTCCATATCAAACTACCTATGAAATGTGGACTATAAAAATAGTTTCCTATGATGGTATATAAAATGTGTGTTCTATTAAATATGATACTTATAAACTTAGTTTTTAAAAAATAAAAAAAGTTAATGGAGAAATAATTAATAAGATTAATGAAAGAATAACTGAGATTGTGAATATAGATTTCTCTCTAGGGACACCAATTACAGATCCATAAAAAACATTGAATGTTTTAAGAGTTGTATGAAATATGTATAGTGGAATATTAGTTTTCATCAGAAAAGATATAGAGGTTAATACTTTTAAAATAAAATATCTCAATGTAAATATTATGATGTATGTGGAATAAATGGAAGATAGATTTTGAGAAATTAAAATTGTTAAGAAATAAAAAGTTGCAGTGAAGGTTTAAACTTGTAAATATGACAAATATAAGAAGTATATATAAGTTTTTTAATTATCTAGAGAACATAATTCCTTAAAAATTTAAGGATCAAATTATGAACTTTAATAGTTTAATAGAAAATTTATCAAGTAATATTATAGGAGAAAAAACATAATAATACATTTAAAAAAGTTCAAGAGGCATTGTGGAAATCCTAAATAAGAGAATTGATATGTAGAGACCCAAGCTTGATGTAAATGGAAATTATATTTATTTTGAAAAATAATTAAATACATGACACAAAAAGGCTTACATTGACTGTATTAGTTTAGAGTATTTGGAAACATGGAACATAATCTTCTAATCATGGTGAAGGATCTTCAACTCTCCCATAAAGATCTTCCCCTTTTTCTTGTTACCTAAAACATTTCTTTATATCCGGGGGAAAACAAAACATAGAAAGTGTGAGCTCAAATTCTAATTAAGGGTAAACATTGAAAACATAAAATAAACCATAAACATTAAAACATAAAAACATGAAAATAAAGTTTAAATATCCAAATCGTGAGTCATGAAATAAATCTTGGAAGTACGTTAGGCATAAATCATAAAGGAACATTAACCATGATAGAATATAATTGGAATAAAACATGTAACTGTGGAAACATAATAATAACATATTATGATTTTCTTAGTATCCAAGGTATTTCTACCAAGACCGTCATAGTGGGAAAAGTCTATTACTGAACTAGGTTTACTTTCCGTTCCAGCCATGTATTACTGAACCAGATTTAGCTTCCTTTCCAGTCATGTCTATATCATTACATATAAATATTTACTCATTGCATTGGAGGGAGATATTAGACCCACATATCATATAATAAAATCATTCTTACAGGTTCCACAAAAATATAAATCATTCATCATAGCATAACCCATGTAATAAAATGAGATTCTTAAATATCATGCCATCATAACATTATCCATATAAGATAAATAGGCTTCATAAAAATAATTATATCATAAAAATAATTAAATCAAAGTAATAATAGGAATAAAAACATAACCCTATATCATCTTATAAGGAAAATAATTTCGATAAATCACTTGAACTTAATTCTGGAGGAAAATAACCATTCTTCTTAAAAAACATCTTCTTTTATCAAAATTCTGATCAGTTTTAAAAGTAAAAAATTTAGTTGAAAATAATCTTGAAAACCTATAGAGGAAGATTCATGGAAATAATTTATCATGAAACAATAAAAATCCATTCATTCGGTATATGTTAAAAAAACATTCTCCTCGTACTTTTGTCAGAAAAGTCATAAATTACATCATATGGCAAACAAAAAAATATTCCTTCCATACCATGTAGTAAAAGTAAAAAATGGGTAAAAATAACTTTAAACATAAATTTAAGAATATTAAAAATTTTACAAAAACATTATTTAGAAAACATGAACATGGATAATAAATATATCCTCATTAAATACTTAGGTATAAAAAATCTCTGATAAAAATGAGATTGCAAAATTATCCCTTACCTTAGGTCCGATTTCTTTTATATGTGTTTGAAACTACTGTATAGTGGGTTTAAACATATTATTAAATTTTAAAAGGAACATAGTAATATTTATGATTTAATATATGATTCACTTATGTATTTATATTACCCGTTCATTTTAAAATTCCATGTTAAAGCAACATTTATGGTAATAATCATTTCGTTTATCTTACGTGTTTGGACTTGTTATTCCTCATATGATCACCTAGATCATGATTTAATTAATTACAAAATGTAAAAAATGATTTATATTTATTATATATTCAGTATATAAATATATATATTAGATAGATAAACGGAAAGGAATACACTGTTCATGGAGATGGTAGGCCGTATGTACGCATGAACAATGTTTTCGTTTCCTTATTAAATTGAATTGAAGTAAGTAAAGGAAACACACACACACACACATATATATAACTAACTCAAGTAGAATTAATATTTCATATATTTCATGATTATTTATTATATATACTTTAAAATCATCCATGAATGGTTAACATGGATAATGAATCTCATCGCGTCATGGAAACTGTAAGCCGTAGGTACTCACGAGTGATGATATCGTTCCCATAGTTGTTGAATGGTATTGATGTGAATGGGGTATAATACCTCATAATTATTATCATGTTATAATAATAATATATAGTTATTATTTCCACAATTATACCCATCCATTTAAGGTGGTGGTGAAAAACAGATTACACCACGTTGTAGAGATGATAATTCGTACGTACGCGCGCGCGATGATTTAAATTTTTGTAGGATCGATAGAAGGTGAAATATGGTCATTTAATATTTATTAAAACATATATTTATATTATTAATACTTATGTTATTACTTTATAATGAAACTACTATATAAGAGGATGTTGATGAAGAAATAAATTTGAAAGAATCGGTAGAAGAGATTACCTCTTGCTTGACGTGCCTCCTTTAAATTTCCACTTAAAGCACTAGATTTGGACTTTTGAGAGGTCCAGAACATCTATAAAGTTACTAGGGAAGTTAAAAAGAGAAATGGGAAGGGATATGTGTATATAGAAGGATTAATATGGACTATAGAGTAGATGTAGGATGTTCCCTTTTAAAAGAAAGGTGAGGGACACTTTAGGAATGTTCCAAAATATTAATTTATTATAAATTCATTTTTGATTTAAAATGGTCCGAAACTTATTTAATTATAGTAAAATACTATTATTTTTAGAATAAACATAAACCAATAATTTTTTGACATGTTCCGAATATTTTTTTATTGTTATCTTTTTGGTTTTACCATTATTTTACCCTTTTTAATCTTACCATGATATCATGTTTTTTACACATAGTGTGATAATGTAATTACCACATCATGTCAATTGACCCAAAAAAAGTTATTTAAGAAATATTAGGAATTATATTAACCATTTAGTCTAATATGATATTTTTATGCATTTAATATCATTTAATAAAATATTTTATGTTTTAAGTTATGAAATATGTCAATTTTGGACACTATTCATACTTGATTTTTTTAGAATTCATAAAATAACAGATTCCTTCGAACCAATGGATTAAAATCATCCCAAGTATGTTAATTTCATCAATAAAATTCTTTTATGGCATTAAAATTTTCAAATTAAATTTATTTTAGTATTTATAAATTTATTTATTTGAATCATTCATTAATGAGGTAATCACTACATCATAATTGTGTCATAAATAAATATATTTATCTAATATCTAACAATTATAAAAAAAATAAAATGATGTAGTAAATCTATTTATATTTCTAATTACTATTTATAGGAATGAATATCAATTATAGAACCCTATATTAATATTTATTTAGTAAAATATTTCTGTTTATGTTATAATTATCTTTACTTTAAATTAATTCTTATAAAAAGTCATTTTCATGTCCATGTGAATCCATGAGGTCCCAAAATTGACCCAAAGATTTAGATGGTCAGAAATATCTCATAAAATATGATTAATTCATGTGTTAGGGTAGTTTATTATTATTATAAAGATATTTTTTTACCCTCATTTACCGGATTTATTTTTAACCATGGTAAATAAAATAATTACTCAAGTTACTATTCATGATTTCGAAAAATAAAAAGTACCTATTTAAAAATTTAAACCTTATAATTCCAAATATTTAATCCATTTTTCTAAATTCAAAACACATAATTTTCAGCAATTAATTTAATATTAATGTTGTTGTCGAAAGTAACAGGTTTTTGTTTAAAACATTGCAAAAGATTGAAATGTTTTTACATATGAATTCAATGTAAAATTAATGAAAATGAATTAAATTGTATAAAAATATATAAAAAAATTCTATTTATACTTTAAAACCATTCAATAGTTTATCTTAACCATATAATGTTTTTGTGGAAAAAGTTGTTTTCAATTAAAATTAATTTATTTTAACAATTCATCAAAATATGAAAGTTATCAAAAAAAATATCAAAAATTTATCCAAAGTAAATATTTATGTATAAATTAAAAATAATAAGTTTATCTTTTCAAATTGAACTTATAATGGTGTTAAAAACTATATTTAAAATGTGTACACCGTCAAAAGGAGGTAAAACTGCATTTTTTTGAAAAATACTTCTTTTATCCGAAAAATTCATTTTGTTCTCATACCATGTTTTATAAAATGTGTAAGATCAATGATAATGTTATAAAATTTAAAATTTGGTTAATACTATTCATGAATTCTAGTTTATATCCCATTAAATAATAATATTTTAATAATATATCATTGTTTTGTGAAACTCGATATTGCGTACAATGCAAGCTATCGAGGAAGGTCACTCTTGCGTGTATCGCAAGAGAATTCAGTGTTGTGTGTAGTGAAAACTTCCCTTTGGTGTTGTGTATAACATAATCAAAGAATATTTAATTTATTCATTCAAAAAAATATATACTCAGTGTTGTGTGCAATCAATTCTATCAAAAGAGCTTGAAATTATGTGCAACACAAGACAAGTATATTGTTGTGTATACTGATAACTAATACGGTGTAGCCTATAGCACAAGCAAATATTGGTTTAGTGTAAAACACAAGCCATCAATGAAATTAAAAAGAATATATCTCATAAAATCGGTGTTACATTCTACCCCCTTAAAATAATTTTCCCTCAAAATTAGTCGGGGTTTTAAATGGTTTTCTACCTAAAAGTTTCTCTCAGGGAAACCCACATTGTAAAATGGGATACTAAGATATAATTTTAAAATTGAAAGTTATAAATGTAACGTTTACTCAAAGTAACTCATCAATGAGTTTCCACATAGGAGAATATAGGTGGAAAGTTAAAACATGGATATGGAAGTGAAATGTAACCATCATGTTCTGATGGATAGTGATAGAGAATAAGGTTTGGATAAAGTTAACTAAACGAAATCCATAAATCTACGATGATTTAAGGGACCATCTGATTCATCGGATAATAAGGTACTAGGATAACATTTTTGGTTTTCAAGATCCTTTCCCTAATGTTGAATAATTTTTCACGAGAATAAATACTTACTTGATTTTGGTACAATCTCACCATTATTCGTGCCTTTAAAAATTTATAATTCATCTCTTATTTAATGAAATGAAGTCAAAATTTTCATTATTGAAGTGTTAGAAGATCATGCAATAGAATGATAAGTCATTCCTTCTATCTCTATCACAAAAAGGTTATCACAAGTTATTAAATATACATAAGTCCATCTATAGTGAGATGAGTCATATATGTTTACAAAAATAGACTTATACATCATCTACCATACATATTAATAAAATAAATCTAATTTCTACTAACCAGGGACTTCCTGTATGCCATTTGTTGGTGATAAATCCCTATGAAACTTTGGTTTTGGGTTTGATTCTCGCAGCCTTGTCCGACGCGACGGGTTGTGACTCGTCATACGAGTTGTAATTTCTCTAAAATTATACTATTATAACATTCTATAAATAATATAAATAATATTATAGCCTTAAAAAATACTATCTAATGTCCAACTTAATCCATTCTAACCTTTAGTATTATCCAAAATACTTTTGTCTCATTCCACAGTACAAAGAAAAGAATTTCTAGAAAGGTCATATAACAAGCATGTGAATACAATCATTTATCCCCCATATATCATAATATATATCTTGTTTCTCATATTACAAACATGTTAATACCTTAATAATATATTCTCTTAAAATATAGTAATAACATAAATTACCGTAGAACCTTGGTGATACCTTGAAATCTATCAAAATTAACTCTTTCCATACACTAAATATACAAAAAAATTTATATACTCAAACCATGATATCACTTTGTCCCTTTTATGAATCACATGATCATTAACACTATGAAACATATTATTTTCTCTTTATCCCTTCATTATGCACATATCATATTATTTCCAAAAATATTTCAATCATTCTCATGGTTACCAGTACCATAATAGTCCAATACATATATATTCCAAAATTCCATAATACTCTAAATAAGATTCCACAACACTATTTTGAAATCCCATTACATAAACACTTAATCATTCCACTACTTCATTTTCATACTCAACATCACCAATAGTGATCGCATTTGAATTCCCTTTGAATTTTTCCTTAAGACTTTGTTGATGTCGATCATCATTAACCCTTGGATTAGGTCATTTGTTAGCATAATTCCCCATTTCCTTGCACTTATATAATTGAAGTGCTGGTGGTGTGTTCTCTATTGTCCTTTATCTATTCACATCAGTAGAAACCATTTTCCCATTAATTCGACACCCAAATTCTTGATGAACTTCTTTTCCACACTTGAAACATTTTCTTGCCCCTTTAAGGCTATTTCCACCATGCTTACTTCCACACTTTGAGCATAAGGAAACATTTATCTTATTTTCACCATTTTTTTAGAATTTCCCTTGAACTTCATCTTTTGTTTCATTTCAAAACCATGATATGAATCTATAACACCAACGTCCAGTTATACCTTGATTGGACAACTCACAATCTCTTCATAGTTACTGATGTCTCTTATAGCTAATACCCTTTAAATTCTTGGTTTTAAGTCAGTGAAGAATCGATCAACTTTACTTTTAGGTTAGATGACAAAGCCAGAATCATACCTTTAAAGTCCTGTAAAATTCGACTCATATGTACCAACATATTCATTATCCTTTTTCTTAAGCTCAACAAACTCCTTTTATATATCTGTTCAAATAATACGATGGATGTACTTATTGAAAAATAAGTCCTTGAACTCATCCCATTCCATGGATTAAATTTCATATTAGGGACTTTTATTCTTAATTAGAGTCCACCACTGGTCTACTTCACCTTCTAAAAGGTAAAAAACCAAAATAACTTTTTCATGTTCTGAATAATGATGTATGGAAAATATATTTTCAATGCTATTGACCCATTGTTCAGTAACAAGTGGATTAAGAGACCCACTGAATGAAGGTGGATGTTTCGTCATGAAGGACTCAATAGAATATTGTTCCATTCTCTGGTTATTTGGAAGTCCAGAATGATTCATAGCTTGTATAATATAGAAATGATATTTTTCACTCCATCTACCATAACATTTGGTTGTTCAGGAGGTCAATCATTACATTGTCCAGTGTATTGATCATTAACATGGTTCCTTCGTGTTCTAGCCATTGTCTAAAACCCAAAAATAATAGTGTGAGAGGAAAAAATAATATTAGGAAAAAAACATAGTCAAGGGGGAGTACCCTCAATATATAACATCTTAGGTTGAATTCTAGGTTATTCATGATCATTACCATAATTTTAGGACTATAGCCTATACTTATAATTAATCTTAGGGACATCCCTAGACATACCTTAGAAATACCTCTAAGGATCTCACTAATGTTTTCGTATCCTAGTTTCCAAAGGTTAACTAAACCTTCACTCTAATTACAACTATAGAAATCCAAGATTGATGTTGTAGAGACCCGTATCCTGACGTACATTGACATTACATTACTTTTGCGGAATACGTAGTACATAACAAAAACACACACACAAGGATCGTAATAGTTTAGTGTCTTTGGAAACTCGGAATAAAATCTTCTAATCGTGGTGAAAGATCTTCAACATCTCCCATAAAGATCTTCTTTTTTTACCTAAAACCTTTCTTTATATCCTGGGGAAAAGAAAACATAAAAGGGTGAGCTCAAATGCTCAGCAAGGGCAAATAAAGGAAATAAAATTCATATCATATCTTTTTGAAAATCAAAACCTGCAAAAGAGATCATAATATCTTAACATGGAATAAATCATAGAAGTGAAAATGAAATCATAACTTAAAAAATTACTCATTGTGGCATACACACATAATCATAGAGAATCATTTCTTGTTAGTCAAGACTCATTGCCAAGACTATCTTAGTGGACAAAGTCCCTTTCTGAATCGAGTAATCCTCGTTTCAGTCCTGTTTCACTGAACCGGTATAACCTACCATTCCAGCCATGTCTATCTCATGAGATATAAAATCTTTACCCAATGCATTGGAGGGAGATATAGGTCCCACCCATCTCATAATGAATCCTTTCTTATGTGTGCCACAAAATCATACATCATTGCATAACCCATGTAATAAAAATGGGATTCTTAAACAACATGACATCATAAAACCATTCATATAAGATAAAGGAATTCATAAACATAATTCCATCACAACATAGTCAAATCAATGTAAAAATATGGATAGAAACAGAACCCTTTATTATCTTAGATGAAAAATAATTTTGATAAAACACTTGAATTGAATTCTTGAGGAAAATATCCTTTTTTCTTCAAAATCAATTTCTTTTCACAAAACATCATGCAATTTTAAAAGAAAAAGAATTTATTGAAAATAGTCATGAAATATTTTGGAGGAAGGTTCATGAAAATAAAGCTTTATAAAACCGTAAAAATCCGTTCGTGCCGTATAAGTTAAAAAAAAACATTCTTCGTACTTTTGTCGGAAAAGTCAAAAAGTACCTCGTACGGAAAAACGACAAAAGATTCCTTTCATATTCTTTACTAAAAACTCACCTAAGGGTAAAATTGGATTTAAACTATTTCAAGTGGATGGAAACAATATTACATATTGAGGGAACATGGATGTGGATGATAAAATACACCCCAGTAAATACTTACAAATAAACAATCTCGGATAAAAATGAGATTGTGATATTTCCCTTACCTTAGGTCCGACTTGCTTTGTAAGTGTCCGAACCTCCTGTATAATGATTTAAATCATGTTATTGACTTATTACAGAATCATATTCATTGTTATGATATCATATATGGTTCACTTATGACATTATATTAACCGTTCTTTTGTAAACTCCATGTTAAAGAAGCGTTTTGGGTAAAATCGTTTCATTTATCGTAGGTGTTTTGACTTGTTGTTCTTGACATCATTATTACTTATATCATGATTTACTTACTTCCAGAATATAAAATATGATTTATATATCATATATATTCAGTATATATATATATATAATAGGTAGATAAAATGAAAAACACCGTTCATGGAGACGGTAGTCCGTACGTACGCATGAACGCTGTTTTCCTTTCCTTATTGTCTTGAAATGGAAGTAAGTAGATTACATACATATGTATATATATACATAAATCCAGTAGCTTTATAATGTCATATATTTCATTATTATTTCTTATATATACATTATAATCATTCTTAAATGGTTAACATGGAGAATGAATCTCATCGCGTCGTGGAGACGGTAGTCCGTACGTACGCACGAGCGATGATATCATTTCTATAAATATTGAATTGAATTGGAGTGGATTATACAATATATCAGAATCAATATGATGTTGTAATAACTATGTATAGTTATTCTTTACACCATTATACCCATCCATGTAAGGTGGTGGTGGAAAATAGATTACACCACGGCGTGGAGACGGTATTCCGTACGTACGCACGCGCGGTGATTTCTTTTTCCGTAGGATGGATAGATGGTGAAATAGGGTTGTTTCATACTTATAATAACATATTAGTATATGAGTGATACTGATGTTATTACTTCATAATGAAACAACCTAATAAGATGAAGTGGAAGAAGAAATAAAGATGAAAGAATTGGTAACGGTAATTACCTCTTCTTTGAAGTGCCTCTTTGAGACCTCCTCTTAGGGCACTAAAATTGGTCTTTGAGGAAGACCAGAACCTCTAGGATGTTTCTAGGGAAGTGGAGAGGAGAAATTGGCATGGGTTGGCCGAGCTTGAGTGCTCAAATTGGTGTGAGGAGGAGGGGGAGGAGGTGTCCTTTTATAGGGGAGGAGAGGGGCACCTTAGGAATATCTCAAAATATTATTTTATATTAAAGTCAAAATCGATTTATAATGGTTCCAAAGGGTCTTATTTCGAAGATAAAGTAAGGATGGGTCGAAATCCTATCAACCAATACAATTTAGACAAGTTTAAGATATTATTTTAACCTTATCAATTAGATTTAACTCTAAGTTAATTAATTTAACTTTTACCGTGTCTTTTTGTTTTCTTTCACTATATGGTTAATACACTTACTATAACATGACAAACGAACCCCAAATTGTTTATTATTAATATATATATCCTTATCTAAGTCATTTGGCCGAACCTTAGATTTTTAGGAATAAAATAACAATTAATAATATAATATTTGATTTAAAAACTATTTTGCGTCAATTTTGACACTATTTGATATATGATTTTTGTGAAAGTCATAACAGAATTATATGTTCGAACCAAGTTGATTAAATCAACACTAATATATCATAGTAACCTAGAAAATTAGTGTAATTCATAAAAAGTCTTAAATTACATTTATTTTGGTATTTATATTATCAATTATGTCAATATTTCATTAATAAGATAATTACTGCATCATTTTTGTGTCATAAATAAATTATATTATTTGATGTCTAAAAATTACAAATAAAATACCATCATGTAGGAAATATTTTTAGCTTTCTAATGAATATTTATAGTCGAATTTATCTTATGTATAACCCTATATTAAAAATGATTTACTTATTAAACTTTGATTTTAACTATTTTAACCCTTCTTTAAATAAATTAATAATAAGTGTCCTAATCTAATCCAAGTGGGCCTAAATGGTCATATTTTATTCCTAAGTTTGTTTTTGGTCGAATTACACTTGTCCAATAGAATTAGGACATGTGTTAGGGTAATATTAATATCATATTTACCCTTAGTTACCTTATTTACTATTAACCGTGGTAAAAAAACTAAAAAGTTACTATTCACCAAAAAATTATTTTCATCTCATTGAACCACATTTTAGTCCTTGATATTAACCGTGTCTCTCGGATTTTCGAAATTCCAATCACAGAAGCGGTAAAATTAAGTTTTATGCAAAATTCAGTTTTTAACCTACCACTTAGTAGTTTCACTATTCATCAAAAATTGATGTTTTTCAGAACAATGCCAAAATTTCATCCCAAGCTATATTTCATATTCCGAATTCAAAAATGAAGTCTATTTTACCAAATTCATAACATAAAAGTTGCATTAATTAATTTTATAATTAAATCCCGCTGTTAAAACAAATAGCGTGTTTTTAAGAAACAATATCTATCAAAAGATTAACACTTGTTTATGTCTAGTTTAAATGTGAAACTACATCCAATGACCAACATTGTATTAAATTGTAAAAATATATTCTAAATATACTTTAAAACCACTCAAATTAATGATTTATCACTATTAATTATTTCGATTAAAAAAAGTTGTTTTTAATTATAATTTAGTAATTTTCACTATTCATCAGAATATGAAAGTTATCCGAAAAGTACCAAAATTTCACCTTAGGCTAAATTCGATACTCCGAATCCAAAAATGAAGTCCATTTTGAGAGTTAAAATTTCTAAAATTTAAAAAGTGGTTATTACTATTCATAACGGCTAGTTTTAATAATATTTTAATAGCATATCATTGTTTCGTGAAACTCAGGATTACGTACCACACACGCTATCGAGGAAGGTTGCGATTGCGTGTAATGCAAGGCAAGTCAAGGATGCGTGTTGTGCAAGCTCCTTTTGGTGTAGCGTATAACACAAGACATTAGTAAAATAAGAAAGAATATTTTTCATAAAATCTCGGGCTGTTACATTTTACCCCCCTTAAAATGAATTTCGCCCTCGAAATTCGTCGGGGTTATAAATGGTTTACTATTCGAAAGTTTCTTTAATAGAAACCCACATCGTAAAAAGGAATACAAAAACTTGGCTTTAAAAACTAAAGAATGAAATGTAACGATTACCCAAATAAACTAATCGCTGGGTTTCCACATAGGTAAAAATATGGATATGGAAGAGAAATCTAACCATCATGTTCTGATGGAGAGTGGTAGAGAACATGGCTATGGAAAAGCCAGTAATCACAAATCCATAAATTTGTGACGATCTAAGGTACCATCTTATTCATCAGGTATAAGAGAACTAGGACAACATTTTTGGTTTTCAAGATCATTTCCCTAAAGTTAAAGAATTTGAATTAGAATAAATACTTACTTTATTTTGGTACAATCTCACTGTTGTTCGTGCCTTTAACAATTTCCAATTCATCTCTTTAAATAAATGAAGTTGAATTTGTTATTCGTGAAGTGTTAGCAGATCATGTGATAGAATGACGGGTCATTCCATCTGTCTCAAAAGGTTAGCAAAATTTATATACATAAGTCGATCTATAGTGGGATTAATCATATATGGTTCCTAAAATGGGCTTATACTTCATATATCATACTGCTTAATATAATAACACTAGTTTCTACTAAACAGGGACTTCCTGTAGGTCAGTGGTAGGCGATAAAGTCCAGTCGCACTTCGGTTGTGGGTTCGATTCCTACAGCCTTGTCCGAAGCGATGGGCTGTCGCCCGTCCTGCAGGTTGTCCCCTTTTTCTAAAACTACGTTACTATAACATCCCATCAATAATATCGAAAATCTTCTATCCTTAAACAATACTAACTTATGTCCAACATAATCCAGTCTAATCTTTAGGCTTATACATAATACTGCAGTCCACTCTCATAATATAGTGACAACGATTACCAGAGATTTAATACTGTCGTTGATCCCCACATATCATAAGATATGTCTTGTTGGTCACATTCCAAACATTCAAAGTCCTTAATCGTGTATTCTCTTGAATACCTTAGTGAAAACATGAGTGCAGTTAAAAGTTAACACATTCCACATACCAAAATCCTCAAAATTCTATATACTCAAACCATGATATCACTTAGTCCTTATATCAATCATGAGCTCATGAATACTATTAAACATTTCATTTTCTCGTCTTCATTATGCGCATATCATCTTATTTCCAAAAAATATCTCAATCACTTTGAATACCACATCAATAAATATTGCAATACTCAATGATACAACATTATTTTGGAATCCCATTACATAAACACTTAATCATTCCACCACATCGTTGTCATATTCAACATTGCCAATAGTGATCGCATGTGATTTCCCTTTGTCCTTTGCCTTCAGTGGTTGCTCATGTTGATCATCACTAACCCTTGGATTAGGGAAATTATTAGAATAATGCCCCATTTCCTTGCACTTGAAGCATTGAAGTGTTGGCGGTGCGTTCTCTGCAGTGTTTGCTTTATTCACATCATTAGAAACCCTTTTTCCATTACTTCGACACTCAGCTGCTCGATGACCTTCTTTTCCACACTTAAAACATTTTCTAGTCCCTTTTAGACAATCTCCACCATGCTTCTTTCCACACTTTGTGCATAAGGAAACATTCATCTTCTTTTCACCATTATTCTGAGATTTCTCCTTGAACTCCATCTTTCGTTTCTTGTCAAAACCATGAGATGGATATGTAACACCAACTTCCATTTCTACCTTGATAGCACAACGCACAATTTCTTCATAGCTACTGAAGTCTCTTATAGCTAATGCCCTTCGAAGACTTGGTTTTAAGCCACTGAATAATCGATCAACTTTACTTTCAGGTTGGATGATAATTCCAGAAGCATACCTTGCAAGTCTTGTAAAATTTGCTTCATAGGTACCAACAGATTCATCGTCCCTTTGCTTCAGTTCAAGAAACTCTTTCTCCATCTTTGTTCGAAGAATACGAGGGAAGTACTTACTGAAAAACAAGTTCTTGAACTCGTCCCATTCCATGGACTCAATTTCTTCTCTTGGCCTCGTATTCTTGATAAGATTCCACCATTGATCAGCTTCACCTTCCAAACGATATACTGCTAAGATGACTTTATCATGTTCAGAACATTGAAGAACTGAAAATATCTTTTCAGTAGTACTGATCCATTGTTCAGCCACAAGTGGATCAGAAGACCCACTGAAAGAAGGTGGACGTTGCCTCATGAAGGACTCAATAGAATATTGTTCCCTTCTCTGCTCATTTGGAAGTCCAGAATGATTCATAGCTTGTGTAAGTATAGCAATAAGATTTTGCACTCCATCTCCCATAACATTTGTTTGTTCAGGAGGGCAATCATTGCATTGTCCATTGCATTGATCAACACGGTTCCTTCGGGTTCCAGCCATCGTCTAAAACCCAAAAAGAATAGTGTGAGAGGCAAAAATCATGCTAGGGAAAACAACATAATAAAGGGGTAGTACCCTCAATATCTAACATCTTAGGTTAAATTCGAAGATCGTTAGCGCAATTCTAGGACTATAACCTATACGTATACTTAACCTTAGAGACATCCCTAGACATACCTTAGAAATATCTCTAGGGATCTCACTAACATTTTCGCATCCTAGTTTCCAAAGGTTGACTAAACCTTTCCTCTGATACCAACTGTAGAGACCCGTATCCTGACGTACATTGACATTACATTACTTTTGTGGAATACGTAGTACATAACAAAAACACACACACAAGGATCGTAATAGTTTAGTGTCTTTGGAAACTCGGAATAAAATCTTCTAATCGTGGTGAAAGATCTTCAACATCTCCCATAAAGATCTTCTTTTTTTTACCTAAAACCTTTCTTTATATCCTGGGGAAAAGAAAACATAAAAGGGTGAGCTCAAATGCTCAGCAAGGGCAAATAAAGGAAATAAAATTCATATCATATCTTTTTGAAAATCAAAACCTGCAAAAGAGATCATAATATCTTAACATGGAATAAATCATAGAAGTGAAAATGAAATCATAACTTAAAACATTACTCATTGTGGCATACACACATAATCATAGAGAATCATTTCTTGTTAGTCAAGACTCATTGCCAAGACTATCTTAGTGGACAAAGTCCCTTTCTGAATCGAGTAATCCTCGTTTCAGTCCTGTTTCACTGAACCGGTATAACCTACCATTCCAGCCATGTCTATCTCATGAGATATAAAATCTTTACCCAATGCATTGGAGGGAGATATAGGTCCCACCCATCTCATAATGAATCCTTTCTTATGTGTTCCACAAAATCATACATCATTGCATAACCCATGTAATAAAAATGGGATTCTTAAACAACATGACATCATAAAACCATTCATATAAGATAAAGGAATTCATAAACATAATTCCATCGCAACATAGTCAAATCCATGTAAAAATATGGATAGAAACAGAACCCTTTATTATCTTAGATGAAAAATAATTTTGATAAAATACTTGAATTGAATTCTTGAGGAAAATATCCTTTTTTCTTCAAAATCAATTTCTTTTCACAAAACATCATGCAATTTTAAAAGGAAAAGATTTTATTGAAAATAGTCATGAAATATTTTGGAGGAAGGTTCATGAAAATAAAGCTTTATAAAACCGTAAAAATCCGTTCGTGCCGTATAAGTTAAAAAAAAACATTCTTCGTACTTTTGTCGGAAAAGTCAAAAAGTACCTCGTACGGAAAAACGACAAAAGATTCCTTTCATATTCTTTACTAAAAACTCACCTAAGGGTAAAATTGGATTTAAACTATTTCAAGTGGATGGAAACAATATTACATATTGAGGGAACATGGATGTGGATGATAAAATACACCCCAGTAAATACTTACGAATAAACAATCTCGGATAAAAATGAGATTGTGATATTTCCCTTACCTTAGGTCCGACTTTCTTTGTAAGTGTCCGAACCTCCTGTATAATGATTTAAATCATGTTATTGACTTATTACAGAATCATATTCATTGTTATGATATCATATATGGTTCACTTATGACATTATATTACCCGTTCTTTTGTAAACTCCATGTTAAAGAAGCGTTTTGGGTAAAATCGTTTCATTTATCGTAGGTGTTTTGACTTGTTGTTCTTGACATCATTATTACTTATATCATGATTGACTTACTTCCAGAATATAAAATATGATTTATATATCATATATATTCAGTATATATATATATATATATAATAGGTAGATAAAATGAAAAACACCGTTCATGGAGACGGTAGTCCGTACGTACGCATGAACGCTGTTTTCCTTTCCTTATTGTCTTGAAATGGAAGTAAGTAGATTACATACATATGTATATATATACATAAATCCAGTAGCTTTATAATGTCATATATTTCATTATTATTTCTTATATATACATTATAATCATTCTTAAATGGTTAACATGGAGAATGAATCTCATCGCGTCGTGGAGACGGTAGTCCGTACGTACGCACGAGCGATGATATCATTTCTATAAATATTGAATTGAATTGGAGTGGATTATACAATATATCAGAATCAATATGATGTTGTAATAACTATGTATAGTTATTCTTTACACCATTATACCCATCCATGTAAGGTGGTGGTGGAAAATAGATTACACCACGGCGTGGAGACGGTATTCCGTACGTACGCACGCGCGGTGATTTCTTTTTCCGTATGATGGATAGATGGTGAAATAGGGTTGTTTCATACTTATAATAACATATTAGTATATGAGTGATACTTATGTTATTACTTCATAATGAAACAACCTAAGAAGAAGAAGTGGAAGAAGAAATAAAGATGAAAGAATTGGTAACGGTAATTACCTCTTCTTTGAAGTGCCTCTTTGAGACCTCCTCTTAGGGCACTAAAATTGGTCTTTGAGGAAGACCAGAACCTCTAGGATGTTTCTAGGGAAGTGGAGAGGAGAAATTGGCAGGGGTTGGCCGAGCTTGAGTGCTCAAATTGGTGTGAGGAGGAGGGGGAGGATGTGTCCTTTTATAGGGGAGGAGAGGGGCACCTTAGGAATATCTCAAAATATTATTTTATATTAAAGTCAAAATCGGTTTATAATGGTTCCAAAGGGTCTTATTTAGAAGATAAAGTAAGCATGGGTCGAAATCCTATCAACCAATAGAATTTAGACAAGTTTAAGATATTATTTTAACCTTATCAATTAGATTTAACTCTAAGTTAATTAATTGAACTTTTACCGTGTCTTTTTATTTTATTTCACTATATGGTTAATACACTTACTATAACATGCCAAACGAACCCCAAATTGTTTATTATTAATATATATATCTTTATCTAAGTCATTTGGCCGAACCTTAGATTTTTAGGAATAGAATAACAATTAATAATATAATATTTGATTTAAAAACTATTTTGCGTCAATTTTGACACTATTTGATATATGATTTTTGTGAAAGTCATAACAGAATTATATGTTCGACACAAGTTGATTAAATCAACACTAATATATCATAGTAACCTAGAAAATTAGTGGAATTCATAAAAAGTCTTAAATTACATTTATTTTGGTATTTATATTATCAATTATGTCAATATTTCATTAATAAGATAATTACTGCATCATTTTTGTGTCATAAATAAATTATATTATTTGATGTCTAAAAATTACAAATAAAATACCATCATGTAGGAAATCTTTTTAGCTTTCTAATGAATATTTATAGTCGAATTTATCTTATGTATAACCCCATATTAAAATTGATTTACTTATTAAACGTTGATTTTAACTATTTTAACCCTTCTTTAAATAAATTAATAATAAGTGTCCTAATCTAATCCAAGTGGGCCTAAATGGTCATATTTTATTCCTAAGTTTGTTTTTGGTCGTATTACACTTGTCCAATAGAATTAGGACATGTGTTAGGGTAATATTAGTATCATATTTACCCTTAGTTACCTTATTTACTATTAACCGTGGTAAAAAAAGTAAAAAGTTACTATTCACCAAAAAATTATTTTCATCTCATTGAACCACATTTTAGTCCTTGATATTAACCGTGTCTCTCGGATTTTTGAAATTCCATTCACAGAAGCGGTAAAATTAAGTTTTATGCAAAATTCAGTTTTTAACCTACCACTTAGTAGTTTCACTATTCATCAAAAATTGATGTTTTTCAGAACAATGCCAAAATTTCATCCCAAGCTATATTTCATATTCCGAATTCAAAAATGAAGTCTATTTTACCAAATTCATAACATAAAAGTTGCATTAATTAATTTTATAATTAAATCCCGCTGTTAAAACAAATAGCGTGTTTTTAAGAAACAATATCTATCAAAAGATTGACACTTGTTTATGTCTAGTTTAAATGTGAAACTACATCCAATGACCAACATTGTATTAAATTGTAAAAATATATTCTAAATATACTTTAAAACCACTCAAATTAATGATTTATCACTATTAATTATTTCGATTAAAAAAAGTTGTTTTTAATTATAATTTAGTAATTTTCACTATTCATCAGAATATGAAAGTTATCCGAAAAGTACCAAAATTTCACCTTAGGATAAATTCGATACTCCGAATCCAAAAACGAAGTCCATTTTGAGAGTTAAAATTTCTAAAATTTAAAAAGTGGTTATTACTATTCATAACGGCTAGTTTTAATAATATTTTAATAGCATATCATTGTTTCGTGAAACTCAGGATTACGTACCACACACGCTATCGAGGAAGGTTGCGATTGCGTGTAATGCAAGGCAAGTCAAGGATGCGTGTTGTGCAAGCTCCTTTTGGTGTAGCGTATAACACAAGACATTAGTAAAATAAGAAAGAATATTTTTCATAAAATCTCGGGCTGTTACAGATGTACATGGAAATTACATTTCTTTTGTGGAATTCTAAAATACAAGACACAAAAATAATCCCAATGACCATATTATTTTAGTGTCTTTGGAAACTTAGAACATAATAGTCTAATCATGGTGAAAGATCTTAAACATCTCCCACAAAGATCAAACCCTTTGGTTTCTTACCTAAAACCATTATTTATATATTGTGGAAAAGAAAAAATAGAATAGGTGAGATCAAATTCTTAGTAAGGGTAAACATGGAGAACATAAAACAAACCATAAATATTTGAACAAAAAAAACATAAACATAAATTTTAAACATCAAAATCTTTAGTCATGAAATAAATATTGGAATTACATAAGGAATAGATCATGAAGGAATGGTAACCATGATAGAATAATACTAACATAAAAAATGTAATTTTGTAAAACTAATAAGAACATATTACGATTTCTATAGTATCCAAGGAATTGCTGTCAGGACCATCATAGTGGACAAAGTCCATTACTGAACCATGTTTACTTACCATTCCATCCATGTATTACTGAACCAAATTTACCTTCTATTCCAGCCATTTCTATCTCATGAGATATAAATATTTACCCAATGCATTGGAGGGAGATATAGGTAACACCCATATTATAATGAAATCATTCTTAAAAGTTCCACAAAAATATAAATCATTCATCATAGCGTAACCCATGTAATAAAATGGGATTCTTAAACATCATTCCATCAAAACATAATCCATATAAAATAAATGGAATTCATAAATATAATTCCATCATAAAAACAATCAAATGAAAGTAACAATATGGATAGAAACATAACCCTATATAATCTTAGATGGAAAATAATTTTAATAAAACACTTGAACTTAATTCCTCAGGAAAATATACATTATTCTTCAAAAACATATTCTTTTCTCGAAATTGTAATCAGTTTTAAGTGAAAATAATTTAGTTGAAAATACTCTTGAAAACATTTATAGGAATCTTAATGGAAATAATGAATCATGAAACTGAAAAAATCCATTCATGCTGTATAAGTTAAAAAAACATTCTCCTCATACTTTTCTCATAAAAGTCAAAAAAGTACATTGTATGGTAAACAAAAAAAGATTCCTTCCATACCATTTAGTAAAATTAAAAAATTGGTAAAAATGACTTTAAACATACATGGAAGAATATTAAACATTTTAGTTAAACATTTTTAGAAAACATGGACATGGATGAAAAATATATACTCACTAAATACTTACGTAAAAATAATCTCGGATAAAAATGAGATTGTAAAATTAACCCTTAACTTTGGTCTGGTTTCTTATGTATGTGTTAAAAACTACTTTATATTGGGTTTAAACATATTATTAACTTTTTAAAGAACTATAATAATATTTATGATATCATATATGATTCACTTACAGCTTTATATTACCTGTTTATTTGTCAATTTCATGTTGAAGCAACGTTTTGGGTAATAATAATTTCATTTATCATACATGTTTGGACTTGTTAATATTTTTATGATTACTTAGATCATGATTTACTTACTTCTAGAATTTAAAAAAAGGTTTATATATCATATATATTCATTATATAAATATATATAATAGATCGATAAATAGAATGGAATACATCGTTCATGGAGACGGTAGGTCGTACGTATGCATGAAGGCTATTTTAGTTTCCTTATTAAATTGAATGGATGTAAGTAAATGATATATATATTTATATATATACAATATAATAAATATTTCATATATTTCATGATTATTTATTATATATACTTTATAATCATTCTTAAATGGTTAACATGGAGAATGAATCTTATTGCGTCGTTGAGACTGTAAGCCGTAAGTACGCACGAGCGACAATATCATTCCTCTAATTGTTGAACAGTATTGAAGTGAATGGTGCATAATAACTCATTATTAGTATCATGTTATAATAATCATATATAGTTATTATTTCCACCATTATACCTATCCAAGTAAGGTGGTGGTGAAAAAAAGATTACACCACAGCGTGGAGATGGTAATCTGTACGTACGAACACAAAATGATTTCATTTTTCATAGGATGGATAGAAGGTGAAATATGGTTGTTAAATATTTATAACAACACATAATTATATTAGTGTTATTAATTTAAAATTAAACAACTAAATAAGAGGATGTTGAAGGAGAAATAAATTTGAAATAATTGGTAGAAGAGATTACCTCTTCCTTGACGCGCCTCCTTTAAATTTTCTCTTAGGGTACTAGAGTTGGTCTTTTGAGGAGACCTAAAACTATATTATATATATAAGTTAGTTTATATGATAAATGGGAAGGGTTTAGCTGATATTGAAGTCTTAAAATGGAGTTAAGAGGAGATGGAGGAGGTGCCCTTTTATAAGAGAGGAGAGGGGCAATTTAGGAAGTTCCAAAATATTAATTTATTATAAATTAAATTCTGATTTAAAATGGTCCAAAACTTATTTAATTATAATATAAGATGATTTTGGTTCAAATAAATATAATCCAATAATTTTTTGACAAGTTTTGAATATTTTTTTATCCTTATCTTTTTTTGTTTTACCATTATTTTATCCTTTTAAATCTTACCATGATATCATGTTATCTACACATTAAGGGTTAATGTAATTACCATATCATATAAAACAACCAAAAAAATGTTATCTAGGAAATATTTGGACTTATATTAACAACTTGTACGAATATTAGATTTTCAGAATTTAATTTCATTTAATAAAGTTTTTTATGTTCTAAGTTATGAATTATTTTACTTTTGGATACTATTAATACTTGACTTTTTTCTAAAAATTTATTAACAGACTAATTCCTTAAAAAAGGATTAAAATAATCCATAGAATGTCAATGTCATCTATAAAATTATAGGATGGAATCTAAATGATAAAATTAAATTTATTTTAATATTTATAAATTCATTTATTTGAGTCTTTCATTAATGAGGTAATCACTACATCATAATTACGTCATAAATAAATATATTTATCTAATGTCTACAAATTATTAATAAAATACCATGATACCGAAAATCTTGTTATATTTATAATTAATATTTATAGGAATAAATATCTTTTATATAACCTTAAATTAAAATCAGTTTAGTAAAAGATATATGTTGAGGTTTTAATTATCTTTACTTTAAATTAATTATTATAAAATGTCATTTTCACATCAATGTGAATCTATGGGGTCCCCAAATCGACCCAAAGATCCCCATGGTTGGAAATATCTCATACAATATGATTAGGGGATTTGTTAGGGTAGTTTCATTTTATTATAATATTATTTGTTTACCTTTATTTACCAGATTTTCCTTTTAACCATGGTAAATAAAATAATTACTAAAGCTACTATTCATAATCTCTAAAAATAAAAAGTACCTATTTAAAAAATTTTAAACTTCTGATTCAAAATATGGAATTAATTTTTCCATATTCAAAACACAGAAGTTGCAGTAATTAATTTTAAATTAATCATGTTGTCGAAAAAAACGGGTTTTCGTTTAAAACATTGAAAAAGATTGAAATGTTTTTTATATGAATTTAATGTAAAATTAATCAAAATTACTTACATTGTCTTAAAATATAAAAATATATTTCATTTATTCTTTAAAACAATTCAATAATATATCTTTACCATATAACATATTATGATGAGCAAAGTTTTTTTCAATTAAAATTTAGCATATTTTATCTATTCATCAAAATATGAATGTTATCAGAAAAATATCAAAAATTTATCCAATGTAACTTTTTATGTCCCGATTCCAAATAATAATTTTATCTTGTCGAATTAAACTTATAAAAGTGTAAAAAACTAGATTTAAATGGGTACCCCATTAAAAGGCGGTAAAACTGCATTTTTTTTGAAACATACTCTTTTATCTAAAAAATTAATTTTGTTATCATACCATGTTCTATTAAATGTTTAAGATGAATGATAATGTATAAAACTCAAAATGTGTTTAATACTATTAATAATGGTTAGTTTATATCCCATTAAATAATAATATTTTAATAATATATCGTTGTTTAGTGAAACTCAATATTGCGTACAACGCAAGATATAGAGGAAGGTCACTCTTGTGTGTAACACAAGCCAATTCATTGTTGAGTGTAGTGAAATCTTCCCTTTGGTGTTGTGTATAACATAATCAAAACTTAGTTCATTTATTCATTGAAAAAAATTTATACTCAGTGTTGCGTGAAATCAATTCTATCAAAAGAACCTGAAATTGTGTACAACACAAGCCAAGTATATTGTTTCATATACTGCAATCTAATACGGAGTTGTGTATAACACAAGATAATTTTGGTGTAGCGTAAGACAAAATAAATCAATGAAATTAAAGTGTCTATCTCATAAAATCTCGGGGTGTTACATGCTATGAGTGTAAAAATCTTGGATACATCAAGCTAGAATATCCACAATTGTAAGAAACAAATTTTGATAAAACATTTATTAGAAAGGATAAAGATTAAAATTAATACAATAAGGATATGAAATACACAAGGAGTGATTATAATGACTATATTGATTATTCATATTAAGAATCAGAGGCTAAAATAAGTAATCTAAAATTCAACATGTGTTTAATGGAACATATAGAGGAGGTACATTTTTATTATTATTTTGACCATGAGTTTGAGTCTAAAAACTAAAAATATTTATATGAATAATTAATTGAAAACTTTATCATATTAGAAACTAAGTATGAATGACTAAAAATAAAAACAAATCTCTAAGAAATTATAACAATTATTTTTCAATGAATATAAAGACTTAATGAATAAATTTATTTTAGAAAAACTAGTTATAAATGATAAAGTATCTTGTTCTTAATGTACTAGCACAATTGAGAATATACAGAGATAGGTTAAAAACTTCAAGGATGTTGAATGTGTTTTTACTATGTGTTAGGATTACATAAATAAGATATTTGTTCAAAAAATAACTCACAAGAGAAGATTTTAGTATAGGATGTCAAGGTGAATGACCAAAATTATATAAAAACTATTTTTTCCTATTTCTAAGAAAAACATATCTCCAAATTCACTAGTTTTTACTATAAATAAGTATAAAATTATGCCAATGTCTGTAATGTGAAAAATCCTCAGTTTTTTGGATTTAAAATTTTTTTTACAAAGTTTTGTTTTTTAAAAGTCACTACTGGATTTTATGGAAAAAACAAATATATTTGGATTATCAAGTCTTTTGTAGCAAACATTTATAGCCCCAAGAGTGTTTGGGTACCGAAAAAAGAACTTTCCACATAAAAAAATTAAAATTGGTTAATGGATAGTGATTATTCAAGAAACATGAGTGGACATTTCTTTGACTTTCACTCGATATTTATGATTGATGGAGACTATGTCATATTTGTAGACTATATAAAATTAAATAAAGTTTGCATTCGATCTATTGAAAATACTCAATCAATCATTATGAAAAATTAATTTATAGTGAAGGCTTAAATAATAATATATTAATTATTTCTCAGATTTTTTGATGATGGTTACATAGTTGATTTCTATAACAATGCCTTTATAGTTTTTAAAGAAAACTCCTTCAGGTTTAGAGAACAAATAATAGAGAATGTCTATACATTAGATCTTTATTATTTTTGAAGAAAAAATGTAAATTGTTTTAATGATGAAGTTAATGAATCTTGGATTTAGATTATAGGTAATATCCATTATAATGTTTATTCTTTAAAAAGGTTATCCAAACAATTTTTTTTCTTCTAATTTTTCTATTCATGAATTAGATGGAAATAAACTATGGGATGAATGTCAAAAGGGAAAGAAAAAAAGTCATATTTTAAACTAATTAAAAAGGGTTATACTTCAGAAACCCTAGATATTATCCATATGTATCTATTTGGAACTTATAGAATAGAAAGAAATACAACAAATTATTTTATTTATGCGTCGGTTAATGATTTTTTAGGATTTACTTTGGTTTATTTATTGTAATTTAACAGTTAATCCCATACTATTTTTATCGATTTTTGTAAACTTTTGCAAAATAAAAAAGATTCTAAAATATGTCATTAATAATTTATCAAGGAGTAGAACTTGAGAATAATAAATTTATTTTATTCTACTCAATATATGGTAATAAACATAACATTACCTCCTTGGAAACCTCAAAATAATGATTTTGTTGAAATCAGAAATATGAATTTGTAAGAAATTACTAGAACAATGTTATATGAATTTGTCATTCGTACTCATTTGTGGTTTGAAGCTGTAAAAAAATCATGTTATATCGTTAACAAAGTTATAATAAGAACTATATTAAAAAAAACTATGAACTATGGAATACCATAGAAATAAAGGTAGGATACTTTAAAGTATTTGGATGTAAAGTTTATATCTTAAAAATTGAGGAAAATCTTGGTAAATTTGATCCAAAAGCTCAAAAAGGAATATTCCTAGGTTACAATACAACATCAAACTCTTATAGAGTTTTCAATAACTCATGTGAGGTTTTATAAAAGTGATCATTTTTATCATAATGTAATTCCAACTAATGATTTGATTAATTTCCTTGATAACATGATACATAAAAGTGATTATTAATAATAAAAAGGATGATTATGTGGAATTTAGGTTTAGTGGACCAAATCTTGTAGGGGTTGAGACTAGTGAAATATAAAATGTGTTACTTAGATAACCTAGAAACCTTAAGAACCATCCTATAGAAATAGTGATAGGAAGTTTAGAAGAAGGATCTTGGACCAGAGTAAATTTTAGAAACCTGGAATAATTTTGTGCTTATTTGTCCTAGATATAATAAAAAATTATATAAGAATATTTTGATGATGATAGTTGGATTGTATAAATACATTATGAATTAAACAAGTTCAGTTGGAACCAGGTTTGTGAATTAGTTGATCGACCATCAGACTATCCTGTTATGGGAACAAAATGGATTTTTAGGTACAAATAGGATGATCATGGTGTGATCATTAGAAATAATGATAGAATAGTTACCTAAGGCTATAATAAATAATATTTTATAGATTATAAAGATACATTTTCTCCTATACATAGGTTATAAACAATAAAAATCCTACTAGAATATACATCTTATATTAAATTTAAATTATATCAAATGTATGCTAAATTTTATTTTTAAATGTATTTTTAATGGAGGAAGTTTATATTGAACAACCTCCTAGTTTTGACTACCCTCAATTTTTATTTTTTAAAACTTACGAAAGATCTATTTATACAAAAACAAGAACCAATATCATGGAATGATAGATTAAGTTATTTGTTTTTATCAAATGGTTTTAATAAGGAATTACAGGATCCCACTCTTTTCAAACAAACTTCATCAAAAAGTACATTACTGGTGCTAAGATATGTTTTTGATGTTATTTTCAGATCTACTACCCAAACATTATTTATTGATTTTTAATTACTTATTCAAAAATAATATAAAATTAATATGATGGGTAAGTTAAACAATTTCTTTGGATTTATAATTTATTAAAAGAACTTTATAATTTTTTTAAAACAATTAAAAAACATTCATGATTTACTTAAAATGCTTTTAATAAAAAATATAATTATTATTGAATCCCTATGAGATCCAGTAATAAACTTGATATTGATGAGGATGGAAAACCAGTTGACAACATGTTATATAGAATAATCATTTTAATTTTGTTCTATCTTTCTATAAGTTGGTTAGACATTATGTTTTTAGTATGTATTTGTGTAATATTTAATTATAATACTGATGAATATCATTTAAATACTATTAAAATGATTTTGATATATTTAAAAGGAACTGTTTCCCTTTCTATAATTTTTTTAAAGAATCTATAATTTTAATTTAACTTAATATTGGGATGGGGATTTTTGTGGTTTAATAAAAGATAGAAAGATAACCATAGGAACTTTTCATTTTCTTAGTAAATCCATAGTATCATGGTCTAGTATGAAACAACATTCTATATAATTTTAAACTTCTAAAGAAAAATATATTGGAATTAGAAATTGTTATGCATAGGTGCTATAGATGAAATAAACCCTAATAGAGTTTGGATTTTATTTTAATCATATTCGATTCAAATTTAAATACTCAAGTGCTATAAAAATTGAAAAAATCTAAAAAACCATTCTACATTTATTTAAGGATTAATTTCATGAGAGATTATAAAATAAAATGTGATATCTCTTTAGAATTTGTTTTCATAGAAATTTGGTTAACAAACATCATTACTAATCCATTTACTAATGAAAAATTCAATTTTATATAATCCTAATTAGGTTTATTAAAATTCAATTATTTTTATTTCTATTTTAATTATTTTATAAAGAGAGTTTATATTTAGTAAATATGTTGTTTTAATTATTTCATTTGAGTTTTAACATATTTTGTTTTGAGTATTAGTCAAATCTCAATATGATACAAAATTTAGTCCATCATTATTATCTTATAAGTCACACTGAGAGACTCTTCCATTACCGAAAATCAAAAAAAATTAAATCATTCTTACATGTGAAACTCTTATGAACCTTTGAATTTTCATATAATTTACATCTAAATTTTTTTCCTAAATCCTTTAATCTTCAAACATCCCAATACCTTCTCCTAGGCACTCTATACGGGCTAATCTCGCATCCCTTGACAGCAGTGGTTGATCTGCCCATCCATCACCCCCACTAGGGTAGGGGCACTTTCCATCCCTTGAGGGAGTTCATAATCACTTCATTCCCTTCTCAAATATTGATTTACCCATCGTTTCCTAGAATATTTATCTTCCCTAAGGTGAATGATATTTTCCAAGGGTGTCTTAAGCTTCCCCTTTCTCTTTCATAATTCAATGAGGCTTCTTGTCTTCATTGATGGACATTGATTGTGAGATTCAAGAACTGATGCTTCTTAGTGGATGAGTTTGAATTTTTTTTTCAGATCATGGAGTCTACAACATCGAGTGATAGTGGGGATCCTAAATAGTCATCATATCATGTTCTTCTTCATCTCTAAAGAGGATATGATTCAAGCTTGGTCTTTTCCACCTCATACACTCAATGGAATTAGGTTCTTCCTTATTATATAGAATTAAAAATTTTACATGATTAGGGAATCACCCTCAACATCAATCTTGGTAATATTCTTGGAACTCCCTATCCCCTTCCAAAATTCCTCTATCATTCACATGCTAGGAAACATGGTAGGACGACTCTTTTTGTCGAATAGAAAAACCAGATTGGTGTGTCAACTGGTTACTCCCAGAGTTTCTATTGAAATTGATGTCTCAAGAAGATCGATTGATTTTTTATGGATCTATGTTGGTGATGAATTACGTCATAGACAACTAGTCATCTTTGAATTATGGATAAGTTTCGGAGATTCATGTAAGAAACATGGACACGAAATAACGACCTGTAGGTGTGGTGGTAGGAGAATTGTTCATGAGAGAATGAAGTAGAGGGTGGACAATTTTGATGCAAGTTTGAAGTAAGTGACAATTGCAAGAGATCCCAGACTTCGAAGAATAAACTCAGACGATGTACGGTCTGAACATTCAGTGGTTGAGGGGATGACAAGAGCTACATCAGGGGTTTGTGATATTCATAAGGATGTATCCTCGTTGTTATTGGATTTATAGGTGAGTAATATCTTTTCTTGCATTATATGTGATTTGAATTTCATGAAAATCGATAAAACAAGAAATGAAAAATATTTTTGGAATCAAGAGATGGAAACATAAACATGGATATTGATTTCACATGTGGGGGTGAGTCTACATTTTTCTGGATGAGTCCTCTTGATTTGGAGGTTGTCCCAGACAAAAATCAAGGGGATTCATAGGAGGGAATAATAATCATAGAAGGAATGACCGGTTGGGTTAATGATACCAGTTTGATATAGGAATGAGTCAATATCCTTATTTAAAACCATTTTAAGGTTAGGAGTCTGAGGAGTTGAGTCAAGAGAAGAAAGGTAAAGAACAGTATTTGAATGCTGCAGTATGGAACATTCCTCATGAGAATTACTTTGTTGAAATATCTCAATTGGGTCTTGGTATCGATATGCAACCAGGTGAAACTAACCAACCCAATGAAATTGATGCTAATGAGGCATGTTGAGATAACCAATAAAATGGAGAGAATCCTCATTGCTTGGCCTTAGAGGACACCCAGAGGAAATATGGAGATCATGGAACTAGTATGCAGGAAACCAATCTTTAGGAGGAGTTTCTCAAACTATATGGTTCTTTTCATAACACTGATAGATGGGGGAATGTTTATTATTATGAATAAAATAATTATATTCACACTCTAAAGACCTGTGACAAAAATATTTTAGTGACATTATCAAGAATGGTGGAAAAACTAGGAATGAAAGCAAGGGAGTCACCACTACTCCACTAAATTGAAGGTCAAGGATGGATTACTCCAAAATTACATATAATATTTCTACTAGGTCATATTATAAAGCTTAAAGGTGGATAAATGCGAATCAAAAATGGGAGAGGTCCACCAATAACTCTTCTAAAGAGTGCCATGCATCAGAGCAACTGAGTCTCAGGGAGAGGTACATCAAATTTCTCAATCAATATAACTCTCAATTTGAATGGGATTTAGCTGAGGTTTGTGCAGTCTATGATTTTGGCAATGGTGAGGATTTTTTATATGTATTTGGTTCTCTTGATGTGATTTTCTTGTATTTTTTTCTTTATTTTTTCTCTACACTTTTATTTTATTAAAAAATTTCAGGGATTGAGCAAGCATGGTCATGTGCCTTATTTTCCTTCAATCTACCAAAAACCTATCGACAATGGGAAAAAATAGAATAGATGGTGTATTTTATTGTAGATCAAACTGCCCAAGGAATACAAGATAACTATTGAGTAGAGGAGATGTCAATTTTAGATGGCTAGATGGTACATTTATATTTTATAAAAATGTTATAAATCATCAAGGACAGGAGTTCATTTTCATTGAGAATTGAAAAGATTTTTTATGAAAAATAATCTAAAGAGTTATATGAAATGATGTTGTATAATTTCAGTGATAATGAGGATCTAGTTTCCGTAATAGTAAACTAAAATAACTTTTCAATATCATCTATAAAAATGGATGATGTTTTTCAATTCCCTAATGAATTACATTATTATTTCGACACTAAATTAATTACAATCGATGATGCAAGACATCCCAAAAAAAATGATGTACATTTTTTGAAAGCATGATGTGGTGAAGAAACCTAAAAACGACCTCAAATTATAGAGAAATGTTCTTTGGATGATCATTCAGTTAGAATTACTCAATGAGATAGTGAGTTTGAGAAAATAAATTTTCAAGTCATTAAGTTATTATTTATATTTATGACATAGAAACTTGTGAATTTGGGATGATATATTATGAGGTAAATGCTCCATATAAAAAATCAGTAAATTTTTACCCTTTATGAAGTTTATTAGCACTAGTTATTAGTAAAAAATATGTTGAATGCTACTGTATTGAAGATAACTGTATTTTTATTGATTTTTTCATTGAATATGTTATTTTCAATCAGGTCATAAGAAGTGGTTGAGATATACCATGCTAATAATCAGGGGGATACATCTTGTATGGTTGTTGTTAGTAAGGTTTCTTCTTAAGTTCCCATAAGTTTTCTGACTCCCATAATAGATCGTATAGATAGTATGGATGTAAGATATATTCTAGACAATTATTCTTATTATGAAAGGTGAAGAAGAGTAATATTTTTATTTATAAAGAAAATCAAGAGGAGGATGAGGCTACCCTAGAAATTCGATTAGAATCATGTCAAGTGGTTGACAATCAAGCTGTTATTATAGTTCAACCATCTATTTTACCTATTTTCTATGTAAAGGAGAATTTGGATACATCCATTACATTATTGGATATCATTTTTCAAGTGAAAACCATTTCTACTACATCAGAAGATATCCCTCTCTTTAAAATATCTCCATCAATAGATACTAGTAGAATATTTAAAAGAAAATTATTAAGTTTTATCATTCTAAATGCCGATGGTGGTGATAAAGAAGTCTTAGATGAATTATATTAACCCACTCTATTTATTTAAATAAGAATGGAAATATTATAATTAGGAGAACCCTATCATGATGAGGATGTACCCCATGTTGATGAGAATCATGAATTTGATGAATATCAATGTACTGATGTGCACCATGTTTTTTTCTCATATTATCTCACACCATACTAGTTTGGAAATACCTAAAACTGAATTTCATGCTTCAGATGAATGATATTGGGATAGATATTAAAATCTAATAACTGATGTGGATTTTTTAATCAATCAGTTAGTTGAGTCCAGATCTGAAATTCTGACTCTCTAAGAATAATCCATCTTGAAGGATAATATTAGTGAGTGGAAGTTGTCATTTAAATTGATTTTGGAAAAATATAAGAAAGATTATACTTGATATAAATCAATATTGATGTATGTAGATTATGTTTCTATATAATGAAAGAGGGAAGGAGTATGTCTCACAATTGACACAATGACTTCCAACGTAGCTTCTATGAAATGGTTTCTCATGTATAAAAATATATTTAAATATCCTCAATGATACGGGGTTACTACAATTAGGATAATTCCTATAATTTTGGAAAGATACATTTTGAATATTGACCAGTCTCTAAGGGAAACTAGTTCATTATTGATGGATAATGTACTAATAATCTCAGATTCTTCAATTCAAGTATAAAAGGATACCAGTTTCAAAATAAATGGTTTACAAAATTTTTTTGGATTGTTGGAATATGATTTTAATGTGTTGGAAGTGAAATTTGTAAATCTAAACTAATTGGTAGAAAAAATTGATATTAGACTCTTTGGAAGAAGAATAAGAAAATGTATTGGGTGATCCTCGGGAGCATCAAGACCCCTAAAAAGGAAAGGAGATAGGTCTTGACCATTCTATCTCTCCTCCTAAAACTAGTTCAGTTGGTATTTTAGAAAACTAGTTTGAGGTGTTACAAAAGTTGGTTCATAATTTTTCCAAGAATGGGGATCTTTAGAATTTTGTTGTAAAATTTAATCAGAGAGTGTGGAATTGTTTTATTTTTCTACTATGTTTTTTCAATAATGATATGCTAAAGAGACTATAGATTCATGGGGATGATTTGAGACACCTTATAGGTTTCCACTCTTTTAAAAATGACATATCTTGTCGCTATGTTGGAACCTCTCAAAGATACAAATAAATATTTGATCCTTCTAAAATCTATTCAATGGAAAACCATAATATTAATGAGGAATTTTATTTACCCTTACCTAAGACTTATTATAAGTTATCCTTTTCTAATAGAGACCAATTTGAATTTAGAAGGTCTCAATAAGTTTCTCTAAATATTTAGTCCACTTTAGTAAGGATTGATCGATGTGATTAAGCCACACTTAGAGGATCTTTACATACTTTAGATTTTGTTGTTGGAGAAAGTGATGATTCCAGTATGACTATATTCTATTTAACAGTTGGAAAACCTAAATATTTTACGATTCTACCTCAAAAAAACCAACATTTTCCATAAGACTAACTCACTTTCTTGATTAGGTTGTTTAAGTGACTAGCGTCTCAAAAACATTTTAATTCTTGTTTACTTATAATGTTAGTTTATAATTCCTTTCATATTTATAATTATCTATTTATTTATATATATTTTATTATTATTTAATTTCTTTATAAATGTGTTCTAATTTTATTGTTATTAGTTTTAATTTATAAATAGTTTTATATATTTCATTACTCTGCATTATTTTTATTGATTATTCACTATTTACCTATGAATGTTTTCTCTCTCTGTAATTATATTTATTTTTATATGTTTCAATAAATAATTGAATATTTATATTAATTTTTATATATTATTTTCAGTACAAGTCTATTCCAAATTCCATTCATACTCAATATGTCTTAATTAGACCATTTAAACATGTTATTATGTGACATTAACAGTACTCTATTTCTGTATTTTAATTATTATTTTTATGTATAACAAAAAGTGGGAGAAGAAAAAGAGAATAGAAAAAAAATTTAATTTTCTTAAAATTAATCCTTTTCATATTATTTTTTATCATTCAATAGTTTTTGTGACCATAAAAAAAGGGGAAATTTTGTACAAACTTATGTTCTTCCAATACATCTCAATTGTTTATATGTTTTGATGATTTCAAAAGTACCTATTTTTTTCTAATAAGTTTAACTTAAGTTTTTAATATGTTTTCTTCTTATAAGTTGTAATCAATTTATTTCAATATAATATCATACACAAATTCTTCTATTCTTCAAGATTTTAGCTAATTGATTTGTTTATGCTGAGTAATTATCTTATGCAAAACAGACTTATCTTACGGGGTAAAATAAGTATTTACATTGATGTTTTAATTTTTTACAATGTGTATTATCTTATGAGAGCTCAGTATTGAAAGTTTCTCTTACTACAAATTATATTATCTTATCAGAGAATTAAATTATCTTCTATATGTTCAAATCTAGAAAATATCAATTAGAAAAAATTCATGATTTTTTATGAAAAGAAAGTTCATAAGAATAGTTATTTTACGATCATCTAAAGAGTTCTATTAGAAAGAGTTTATCATGTTAAAATAGTTAATCTAGGTTATCCTACACAGTGCAAGATATAATGTGTCTTATCTTATAAAGATTATTGGAAATTTATCTCACGAGAAAAGTACCATTAATTAGATATCTTACGAAGAATAAGCTATCATGAAAATTGTAATGATTAAACTTGTAAGGTTAGAATAATCTATCTTGATAAGTCATTTAATGAATTTAATTTTATTATAAAAGTATTTTTATAAATAAGTAAATATTGATTTGGGAAAAGTCTAATTTTTCCATGAATGTAAAAATCGAAAGAAGAATATTTTTGACATCGCCGCTTTATAAGCTAATTCTATTTTTGGAGAAGGACACATACTATTATGAAATTATCCTATAATCTTTTAAAAGGATTATTATTTCGATAATTGGGATTATTTGGTATTTTTATGTTAAAAAAAGAATATATATAAATAGAAAAGTTATATAATGCATGAAAAGAGAGAAATACACACCTATATATGGACACACAATTAACACAAAGGATGATTATGTTTACATAGAAGAAAAAAACAAATTCTCCCCTCAATGATTTTTTTCTATTATTATAAGTTTATCTATTGCAATCACAGAACCTACATATTTGTGCTTTGATGATCATCATCTTCTATGGACGTGTCTTTATCTACTTTCAGTTTCTACTTTCAACTATGTGCTACATCATTCCTTGAAATTTAAAACATGTATTTTTCATTTAAACTCATTATAATTGAGTTTTGTAAGTTTATGGATAGGTATTGTAAAGGGATATCCGGGTTAAAATATCTTGAACTGTTATAATAAGTAACAACTACATTCACTTTTTTGGGAGCCCCAGTAAAAGGGATTTCATAGTAAGAATAACCAAACTCATAGAGTAGAGTTCTTATGGAGTGTATTAGGATATTTATATTCACCAAAACACTATAAATCAGCTGTGTTCGATCTATTTACTATGATATTTTTAATTTTTTCTTACTAATTTTATTAAGGAAATTATTTGTTCCCACATACCTTGAAGATGGGGGATTTTAAAGTAAAGGAAATTTTTGGAACTAAATTGAACCCCCTCTTGAGTTCTCTATAATCCATTTTCTTGGATAAAATTATAAACGGTCTCTAAAGTGTTTCATGAGCTGTTGGGGAAACTTGATCATGTGTCCCTTTGTGGGTTATGTTGTTCACATAACCCATTTTCATGAGTGTAGGGTCCTGAAAAATCTGCAATGGAGTATGATGATTCCTTTTAACTCAAGGGAGATTCTGCCCAATTTCACCTCAAAAGGATTGGGAAAATGTGGACAATACTCAAGGATGGCGAAGGAGGAACCATTCCACGGACCGGTCTAATGTTAATGACACACGACCAGTTCTGCGAAGCGTCCCCCCTCTGCGGACCATCGTCGTTCGCGAGATAGAGGCGGAGATCCTCCACGACCATGAGGCGGGACAAGCGCCAACCCAATTCACCATTCCGGACCGCCCCAACCGCGAGCCGTGTCAGCTGGCCCAAACCGCCTCTGCTGTCATTCGTGAAATGGAGGCGGAACCCTCTACAGCCACGAAGCACTCCCCTTGTTCAGTTCATGGGGGGGGGGGGAGAACGGTCAATGCCCACCGCGAGTCATGGATTAACCAAGTCAGCCATAAACCGGTTTTTTGGTCATGGGCCTCTGAAAAAGGTGCCGAGTGACCACAGATACATCTCTTTCCCCACTATATAAAAGGAGACTGAGGGGGAAAGGAAAAGGGATTCAGATTCGGAAGAAGAGAGAGAGGAGATCGGTCAGATTTGGGTGGAAGGATTTTGAAGGAAGGCTCAGGATTTCGGAAGTTACAGTTCGTGAACCAGAGTAGGTATGAACCTGGGAATGAACTAATAAGGAACCCAAAAATGCATAATAACTTGGTGAACCACGAACATAAAATAAAAAATAAGAGAAAACCGCGAACCAGTGTCCCTCGGTGGATGTACTCCCCGTAAACCAGGGATTTTATGCCTCTTATCCGATCCACCGCACTACGTAGCACCCTCTTACATGGACAAATCCCTGAACAACGAGCCTCCGACCGGCGCCACCCTTGGCCGCCACTGCCTGCATGGAACCCTCCGCGAACCACCCTAGTTCGCGGATCGAACCCGGAGCCACAAACCACCTTAGTTCGCGGGATGCCCATCAGTCCGCAGACCACCCTGGTTCGTGGACAGCCTCTCAGTCCGCGGACCACCCTGGTTCACGGATGACTTCTCCAACCACCTAGCACTTCCCTACATGAAGGGAACCACCACCCATACCCCTATGTGGCTCACCAAATCCTTTGGAGTTCCCATTCCACGATCCAGATAAAATCCTTCCAATTCGGCCTGATCCTTTGTGGTTCCCTCATTGGCCTACACATCGGCTCTAAGACGAGGCCTCCACCAGAGCCACCAGATCTGTGTGGTGTAACCCTTAGGCACATCAGCGTTCCGTTTTGAGTTCAAAAACCCATGGTAAGTAGAGGAGAAGGGGTTTTCCCAACCCTTGAGCAGATTCTTGAAGCATTCCTAGGTTCACATTCCCACGGTAATGTGGAGTCTGAGCTTGAGAGTCCCCTTTCTGCCCCTCTGCTTGTTAAGTACTTCTAGAGGGTAGTAAAATACCCATCATAAGGAAGCCCTCATGCACTGCATGAGAGGAGATGGGCACAGGAGCACGCCCTTTCCCTCTCCCACTGTGCTTTATCGCCATGGGCGACCCTCATGCATAAGCCCCACTCCACTTCTCAAGGATGCATCTTTCGCGACGTGATCCTCTAGTCCCTGCTGCCTCTTGTTTCTCACACTGAGCATGACTCACGTGGGCTTAGAGTAAGCATCGACCATGACATCCATGGGCCTCCTCAGAGTGTAAGTCACAATCCATCACCATGGGACTCCTGAGAGTGTAATCCCCAATCCATCACCATGGGCCTCCTCAGAGTGTAAGCCCCAATCCATCGGCATGGGCCTCCTTAGAGTGTAATCCCCAATCCATGGGCCTCCTTAGAGTGTAAGCCCCAATCCATGGGCCTTCTCAGAGTGTAAGCCCCAATCTATCACCCTGGGCCTCCTCAGAGTGTATGTACCAAGACAATTCAAACTACATGGACTTTGATCCCTTTTTATTAGGCAGGGTACATAGGAAGCCTCCATGATGTTCAATCCCAACAACTGGTTGATCCAACTATCTTCACACTGGTTCACCGCATTACTCCTAGTGCCACCTCAATGAGTTCCGACTCCTCGGGGTCATTAATCCAATGAGGGATAGTAAACCTCAGGCATAGATGATTCATAACCCCTGTGTTCGGCTGACCATTTCCAACCAGGAGAAATCCGTGGATACTATGCTTGGGTATAAACCAAAGATTCGCGAACATATGAATACGTCTTAAATCTATAAGAGAGTCCCAAAACAGGAAATAATTACCCCCAAAAGGGTGCGATGAGCCCGAATTCCCATCCTCTCAACCAATGTGAGTTCTTAAGCATCACTGGTAAGACCATCCGGCGAATGCCTGCCTTTGGAAAGAAGTTCCACACGTCATCGAATACGGAACCATTAGGCGTTTCGAGACTAACCCGAAACAAAAATGGTGAACCTGAAGTGAATCTTTAACCAAGCATTATGGATTTAACATAATCTCACCTTGTGCCCCCTTATACTCTCAAGGAGGGACAGGTAAGGTCATTAGTTAGGAATGGGGTCATGAGATACTGATTTGATAGGTTTTCTACTTGTATCTGCTAAAATGTTACGAAGGTACTACATAGAACTACCTTCAATCTAATGTCATCACAAAGGAAATCGCAAGTGCGTGCCTCCAACAACACAATGACTGGACGTCCTCACCTATGGAGGACCCTGTCACCCCCCAGCATCTTCAATTCTAGGTCTCGGACGCGCTCATCCGAGAGTACCACATGAACGGTACTCTCCCAATGGTGGAGGCAGCCATGCACACCCTCCAATCCATCATGATTTGCTGGTCACCTACCCAGTAGTGGCCATAAAGGCTGATCCAGACAGCCCGTGTTGCTGTCTCCAACTGTTTCAGGAGTCTATCACCGGAATGGGACAATGCGTACCTCCCTTATCTTATGGAGGTGGACAAGGTCGATGTTGAGGACTTCATCCCCACCGAATAGGGGTTCCGATCTAAGGCCCCTACTGTAAGGCATCATCGCGGTCACGTAGTGACCCAACATCCTCACGCCGAGGAGGATGTCTACCTGAGGATTCAGGCCCACGCTCCCCGAGCTCCGGCCCCTCTGACCGCCCGACAAGGAAGGAAGACGTAAAATCAGGGACCAGTCATCACCCTGGTCTCTAAGGAGGAGCTCTGCTGCCCATCCATAAAACATACCATGAACATGCACTTACACCTGTTCTCTCCTCCCAAGCCCGCCATCCAGACATGGCAACATCATACAAACCGGCGTGTATCACTACCGAGATCCATCAAGCCCGTCGCTCACATAGGACAACACTTACCAGGAATACACATCTCCCTACCCAGGGTCGTGAAGACCACCATCTTGACGTGGCGGCGACCCAGCGCCTACAAGACCAACTCCTAGAAGATGCTTCTAACGCCCTCCATCCTGATATAGTGGCGATCAACAAAGCCCGCCACCCTGATGTGGCATCAAATCATAGGCGGGCACGTCTCCCCGCCAACAAAGTCCACTGACTTGATACGGTGGGAGACCAATATATGCAGTGCCAGATCCTTGTGGATGCAAGTAAAGTCCTCCATCCCGATGTGGCGGCATATGGAGAGATAAACCAGCGTATCCCGGTACAGGGGCAGATTCATTCACCTGCCTCGACACTGGTGAATTGTCAGTACCCACTGAACACCGAAGGCCTAGAGCAGGATATTCATACTCCGATATCCGAATGGACCTTCGTACCCGTTCCAGCCAAATATGTCTCTCTACATATCCTGGCAATGATGGAGGAGCAGGTATTGATCCCAGATCATATCTTGCAGACTTGCCCAAATGTAATTGCATCAGCGGCAACAACAAGGACTCGAGCCCATGATCCCATCTCCACAATTGAGGCGACTCATCTGAGAGACGAGATAGCCGCCTCGGAGTAGATATGCATCCCTGCTTCTACCCAGGAGGGTCGGTGCACGTATTCCGCGATGCAAGGGCAACTGGATAAAGCGGCGTCACTCGTTCCAACAGGGGGACACCCGTCCATCACAGTAGATGCTCCAGAGTAAGCATATATCCCTACTAAAAGTCAAGATGTTAGTTGGCGTATCTCGACATCATCACGGGACCCAATTAGATAGGGACCCATAGGTGAAGGCCGTTGTCAACAATAGACGATCCCCGCTGCCTGCAAAAGAGCGCCCGAAATGCCCCAAAGGAAGCTAGAAAATAAAGAGGGGGCTCATGACTCCACTCTATTGGATGCGGGGGTTCCCAACACCTCTAAGAATTCATAAAAGGCCCAGAACCATGAACATCCATTACCGTATTATGGGAGTGTAATTAGAAGTTGCGATGGTCCTCCCCGCAATGGTGCTACCAGCAGCTCTGAAGGACCTCCCAAAAGCACCCGTGGGGGCCTCCCCCATGGGCATATAACGATCGATCACGAGAGATCCTCTTTTGATGCGAGTCACGAAAACCCTCCACGTGGATAGAAGAGAGACCAGAAAGAAGGTCCTCCTATTGATGCGGTCCACCCTGAAGGTCCTCCCTGGGGTATATGCTGCAAACACTCTCCATGGAGTGAGGCCACAGATTATGATAGTAGTCCTCACTATCATAGTTGCAACTGCGGAGGCCCTCCCTATAGTAACGTCTCATTATGACAAGATGGTCCTCCCCTTTTCGTAGCCTGCTCTGAAGGTCCTCCCCAGGGGTTATGCTGCAACAGAAATCCACGCAGCTAGGCATCAGATCACGGTGGTTGTCGTCTCCTCACTGATAACGGAGGTCCTCCCCATAGAGACGTCAAGCAACGAGAAGGCCCTCCTCTCATTGTGGTACATTCTAGAGTCCCTCCCCAGGATGTATCTTGCAGATATTCTCCCTACGACAATAGTAATGGTAGTCCTCGCCATTGCTGCAGCAGTGATGGTAGTCCTCACCACCACGACCACCATTGCGAAGTTCCTCCCCACATTGGCCCCAAGCAACAAGAAGGTCCTCCCCTTGTTGCAGTGTTCCCAGAAGGTCCTCCCCAGGATGCACATCAAACGTCAAGCCATGATGGTCATCCTCACCATGATGGAATTTGTTGCAAAGGTCCTCCCCGTAACGACGCTACGCAACTAGAAGATCCTCCCCTTGCTGCAACACGCCTTGGAGGTCCTCCTCAGGGTGTGCACTGAAAAAGTCCACTATGCAGTGAAGCATCAAGCAGTAATGGTAGTCCTCACCATTACGGCTGCCATTATGGAGGCCCTCCCTGAGATGACATATCATATTGACAGGAAGGTCCTCCTCTTGCTGAATCAAGTACAGAAAAGCCCTCATATGCCGAGGCACTAATAAGGATGGGATCAAGCATGTCAGATTACCAGTTGGTCTCCGATGACACCCTTCTGCAATCAGGAGATGTTCTAGGGCTGCTTTCATCCTATGAACCACCTCATAATCTCCCACATAATGATTCATCACCTATCAGTCCCAGTGCCTCCAACCACATTGGCAGTGAGCGTCTCAGTTGGGCCGACCAGGTAGAGGAGTCACTATCGGAGGAGTATGCCGATATGCAGCACATGAGGAAATAACTGGCCAAGGAGGATATACCAGTTATGTTTTGGCCTACAACCACCTCTCAGTTCAACATACCCAGAGAGTTGTCGGAAGAATGCGTGCATGACATCCACCATAATATATGGACAACCCTCCGCCGACTGAAATCAAGCTTCCTGCCCTTCGACGGGTATGTAGACCACGTCAAGACAATAGGGGACCTCTTGCGTCACATCGACCTGGAATCTCTTCCTTCAGCACGACAACAGTGACCCGTGAGGCGTAAAGGATACATGGATATAGCCTGCCTCCGTGTAGTGAACCAGCTGCACCGCCTCATCAGTGACGCTCCGATGGGAGTCTATATCAGGGGATGGGGGGAACACAGAGCTCTACATTTCACTCTACTCCCTTCCCAGAAGAACCCGTTCGGCGTGGTGTCTTGCAACGCCATCATGTCAAGACGGTAATCTAGTGGTATCTCTATGCAGGAGAGGAAACACACCCAGCAGAGCCAGGCCTTGAGTAAGTCCCATAAGTGTCAGGCCCGACAGGAACGAGCCATTCAAGAACTCCGAAATCATGCCACTGAGATCATACAACATGCCTCTCACCTAAGAGAGGCCAATCAATGATCTTTTCCTGCCTCCCCAGAAAGGATTGATTCCCAGAAGAACTCGACACCAAACCCAGTTCACCCTCGAATGGGGGCACGCAAGATCAGGCAGGTAGCGATAGCTGCAACCACTGCCGCAATCCAGGGTCAACCCCAGCCTGCAGGGCTGGGGGAATTTTAACAAAAAATTCACCTGTAAGACCAATAAAACTGAGAAGAGACTCGATGTCCATGGAATGGAGCCAACCCCATCCCTCAGGGCAGGGGGCAATATTACCCCCTCAACAACAACCTCCCTCACGAGAGTTAGTATTCTCTCATCTATGGAGGGAAATCAGAAGAGGAGGTTCCCATCCTATCCCATCGTTTGAATCATCATCCCTCTGAGAGGAAGGCACACCGTAAGGTCGCACCAAAGAACCCTCCGCATCACCCTTCGTCATGAAGTCCGAAGGAAATCCTAGGTCACGAAAGGGAAGGCCAGCAGAAGACGCGAGAGATCCTTTTCCCATTTGGAAGATGACAACTTCTCTACCCTGTGATATGCATCTATCAACGTCATAGAGGTTAACCCCATGGGTGACACCAGAGATACTGCAAATCAGGAGGGATCAAGAGACGATAGTTCCGGTCAGGCAGTGACTCATAATGAACCACCAGGTGTGCACACCCGGAACCAGAGGGTTGCCCTAAATATGGTTGTCCTTCTATCCAACCATCCTCCGCCTACCCTGCGAGCTTTAAACAAGGATAATAACAAAGCACTGGTTACCCATAACCCTCCTCATTCTCTCAACAAATATGAGCCACTCACACTCGAAGAGAGATTCGCTCGATAGGAAGAGGAGATGAAAGAATTGAGGCGGCTTAACACCGGGCTACTATAAAGGAACCGCCTTATTGAATGTGCGTCCCAGGAGGAGCCACATAATGCACTCCCAACAAGTTCACCTCAAAGATTAAGGTTTTCCTTGGCAAATGAAACATGGTAAGGGCTCCCATCCAACGAGGCGCCCGACCCATCCAACTACCTAAACGTAGATTCAGATGAATACCAAGACTACCCTCCACTCAGGAAGCAACCGGAGCGAGTACGCCTAAACCCTCAGAAGGTGCCACAAAAGCACACACACCCCTGGTGCCAGCCAATCCATTTCCTCAGGCAATGCCTTGGGCTACGCCTGCCCAGGACCGGGCCCAACAGGATGTAAACCAGGGTCTCGCCAACACCATCGAGGCACTAACAGCTCGATTGGAAGCAATGGAAGGTCGACACGCTTCGATATAGCCAGAGCGAAAACCCTACCTAGATTGGGTGAGCAACACACCGCCTCCACCCAATTTTGGGATCCCTATATTCCCTATTTTCAACGGGTCAGGCGATCCGGAACAACATTTGATGCACTACGCATCTTATTGCGACCATATGATGGGGACTCCGGAACAACAAGAAGCCATAAAACTCAGATTATTTGTACAGACCATGCAAGGATTTTCCTTCTTATGGTATATGAGTTTTCTATCCCAGTCAATAAAGAGCTAGGAGGACCTTCGGTAGCAGTTCCTATTCCACTTCAGCTCAACGTTGGCTAAAACAACAGTCAGCGACCTCATGAACTGAAATCAGAGGGAGAAAGAGAGGGTCTCAAATTTCATTGGCAGATAGAAAGGTATAACCTATTCCCTGAACAGGCTAATGCCTCAAGATGATATGATATCCATATACATCGATAATCTTCGAGATGAATAGCGAACACCGCTCATACCAGTGGAGTGCACCACTGGCTTCCACAACTCTCGGCTATTTCCCAGAGAATTGAGGACTCCTTGTAGCGGACTAATTCGAATTCCCGAATAGCATCACATGCTCCTACGAAAAGAGCCCCTAGAGCAGAAGCGTCCACTGTCACACTCAAGCCGGCTCCTATGCCTGCTCCACCACTCAGGCCTCCACCAAATCATCAAGGGCCTCCTACATATCAGCGGCCGCCTTCGCCTAAATGGGATGATCAGTGAGGACTGAAGTGGAACCAGTTTGAGGAATAAATACAAAAATTATACTCGTTCCGAGATGATCAAGTCCGCGGCTACTTCATTGCCGCCATGAACTACAACTTGCTCCGCCTCTTGGAGCCAAGGAAACCTGAAGAGGTCAGCCATGACGATAGGCCAGATTACTGCCCCTACCATCGGATGTTGGGGCATAGTATCCGAGAATGCTTCGTCTTCAATGACCTCCTATAGAGGATGGTAGACCCAGGACAGGTCGAGCTGGGACCACCCCCAGCACATGTGGCATGTATCTCTACCACCAACTCCGAAAAAGAGGAGGGGTGGCAGAAAGTCAATAGCAAGAAGAGGCAGAAATTTGACAACTGGATGACTCAGAAGACTATCAACTGAGCCCAAGGAATACTCCAAGCTCAACTACTATAACATCCCAAGCGTCAACAGTACGCTTCTCTTTTAATAATACAGTAGTGTGTGTTGTACGCAACTTTGAGTTTTTACACACACCACAACCAGTCAAACTATCTGTTATGAATAGTAGTACCCACTTTTTGAAATGTTATAAATTTTATCTCTCAAAATGGAATTAATTTTTGGATTCGGAATATCTAATTTAGCCTAGGGTGAAATTATGGTACTTTTTAGATAACTTTTATATTTTGATGAATAGTGAAAATTACTAAATTTTAATTAAAAACAAATTTTTTAATAAAAATAATTAGTAGTGATAAATTATGAATTTAAGTGGTTTTAAATTATATTTAGAATATATTTTTACCATTTAATACAATTCGGGTCATTGTACAGAGTTTCACAATTAAACCGGACATAAACAACTGTCAATCTTTTGATAGTTATTATCTCTTAAAAACACGCTTTTTGTTTTAACCACGAGAATTAATGTTAAATTAGTTTCTACCACTTCTGTGTTTTGAATATGGAAAAATGGATTCCATATTTGGAATCAGGATGTCGAAATTGTGTAAATAGGTAACTTTTATTTTTAGACATTTTGAATAATTACTTCGGTAAATATTTTATTTACCATGGTTAAAGGGTAAATCCGGTAAATAAGGTTAAAAAATAATATTATATTAATAATAAATTACCCTAAAACGTGTCCTAACCTTATTGGTTGATACATTTCCGACCATGGGCATCTTTGGGTTGATTTTGGGACTACACAAATCCACTTGTAAGTGATAAGGACACTTTATATTAATTAAGTTAAAATAAATACAAAAATGACATAAGCATAGATCTTTTAGAAAAACAATTTTTACATAGGGTTATATATGTTTTATTTCTGACTATAAATATTAATTAGAGTTATAAAAATATTTCCTACATAATTATATTTTATTTATAATTTTTAGACATTATATAATTTAATTTATTTATGACACAATGGTGATGCAGTATTTTCCTTATTAATGAAAGAATCAAATAATTGGTATTATAAATGTTAAAATAAATACAATTTGAAAGTTTTGATGTGATAAAATAATTTTATTGATTAATATGATATTTTAGTATTGGTTAAATGACTTTTTTTTGAATTAATAATGTTTCTATGACTTTAATAAAAATCAATTATTAAATAGTGTCAAAATTGCCATAAAAGAGTTTTTAAAAAAAATATTATATTATTAATTGATATTCAATTCCTAAAAATCTAAGGTTCGGGCAAGATACTTATATTATTATAGGTGTATCATTAATGGACCACTTGGGGGTCTCTTGGATGTATATAGTATGTTTATTAACTATATAATATAAGAATACAAAGTGACATGGTAAATGTCAAACTAATTAACTTAGAGTTAAAACTAAATGATAAGGTTAATATAGTGACCCAAACCTGTATAAAACCTATTGGTTGAGTGATTTTAGACCTATAACCACATTAATGTTTAAATAATTTACTTTTGAGCCATTATAAACCGAATGTGAATTTATTATAAAATAATATTTCTAGCTTTTCCAAAGGTGCCCCTCACCCCTCTTATAAAAGGGCACTCGCCCTTCTCTAAATTTCACACATTCAAAGCCTTTTGTATTGGACAAACCCTGCCAAAATACCATCTAAACTTTCCTCCATTCTTCCTATAGGTCTTACTTTAGTCATAAATCCAACCTAAGGATTTATTTTGATCAAATCAAAAGGAAGAACCCGAAGAAGAGGTAATGATTTCACCACCCTTTTTCAAGTTCTTTTCTTCTTCAAATTATTCATTCCTTGTTATTACCATTCTAAAATAATAACTCCTGTATATTATATATACTGAGATGTTATTATAAATATTTTACTAGCATATTTAGTATTCTATCCATCCTTTTAATGACATGTCACCATACGTGCGTACATACGGCTTACGGTCTCCACGTTGTGGTGTAATTGTTATTAAAAAAATTATTATTTGGATGGGTATAATAATGATTTGTAATTAATGTAAATAATAAATATAACATGATAATGATTCTGTATATATGATATACCATCCAATTATATATTATTATAATTTCAAAAGAATGATATTGTCGCTCATGCGTACGTACGGACTACCGTCTCCACAAACACGATGAAATTCATTCTCCATCGTATCCATTAAAGTCTAATTCTCATTTGATGATTAATAATAGTATTTAAGGATGTGACATCATTCTGGATATGAATAATATAATACCTATCCATAAACAAACACGAATTATGTAACAAAACATATAAAAGAAAACGAGTAAGTTAACACCCGAAACGACGATAATACTAAGATATTATTAACAAAGAAATGTTAAAAGATCATATATGATATCATATTAATGTATATGATTCCTGTATAATTTAATAACAATTATTTCACTATTATACCTTAGTTTAACCAACCCCTAACCAAGGAAAAGTACAAGGTAAGGGTTATTTTTTACAACCTCTTCATTATCTGAGGTTGTTTATACGTCATTATCTACTGGGACTTCATTATCATCCTAATACATGTTTTTTAAAAATGTATTTCAAAACATTTTCACTATTTACTAGAATATGGGTTAAATTCATTTATACCTTTGACTTTTTATAAGAGGTTTATAAAGGAATATTTCCGTCGTTTTCCAAACAAGGTCCTTTTTAACCTTTTCGACAGAATTAAGGTAAGAATGTTTTTCTTAACTTATACGGTGGGTGTGGCTATTTTCCGCCATTATAAAATCTTCAAAGCTTACCTTACAAGCTTATAAAGATATTTTCAAAGTAAATGTTTTATTTTATAATTATGTGACTTTTAAAATGATTTCAAAAGGAGATATTTCTCTCAAATAGTTTTGATTTCATCTATGTCAACATCCTTGGATGGATTTTACGTTTATTTGGAGTTTATTTATTATGATACAAAACTTTCATATTGTATTGATGGTTTTGTGTTATGTTTGACTATGGATTTGTTATTCTTATACCATTCATGGTTTATAGATATAGTATTGACATTTCGTATGCTAGTTTTAATACGAATGTTTATGTTATGTTTAAACCTTCTCATATGAGGAATCCATATGACTTAATATGTGACGGGTGGAGCCCGCTATAGCTCCTTGATGCATCGATAGTTCTCATGAGACAAACTAGTGTCTTGGCACAAGGCCTTGACAAATTATTATTTGTAGTCTTGGCACGGTGCCTTGGCTATGTGGTTATGATAGTTTGGCATTATGCATTCCATCATTGTGAAAGTGGTTATTGATATTGCATGTGATTATTCTACTAGTAGAATATCCACGTGAATAAGTAAATGAAATTATTTCATTTTATCATTTCCATATTATGCTAAAGTTCAAGTGTAAAAGGATTTTGTTTTAGTTATACATTGCCTTAAATGTTTATGCTTATTTATGAAAGTTTCTGCTATATTGTTATCCTAATTGAGAAATTGAGGTAAAAACCACCAACATTAAATTGGAGTACAAATACATTGGTAGCTGAGAAATGGATAAGTTCCCTAGAGAAAATATTTCAGGCTTTGGGGAGTAGTGAATGGGAAAACGTTATCATGGCAGTTTACCGCCTCACTAGAGCTGCTGATCAATTGTGGTCCTTGATTCAAAACACGAAGGAAGATGATAAAGTATCAAATATGGAATAGAGGGAGTTCAAAGATCTTTTTTTAGAAAAATAATTTCCTCGTGACCATCGAGCAGATATGGAAAGCCAATTTCTGAGTCTGAGACAAAAGCACGATGAGAATGTCGCAAAGTATGAGGATAACTTTACAAGGTTAGAAATGTATGCTGGAGATTATATACGTAACCCAAGAAGTAAGATTGATCGTTTGTTTGATGGTTAAAACCATATCTTCATCGAGCATTAGTGTCACAATCCTTCTCGTTATACAAAGATATTGTCTCGTGGGCTATCAAGACAGAAAAGAAATTCTCTATGTCTTATTACTTTAAATCAACGAAGGAGAAGAAGAGATCTGCTGATCACTTTAGGAATGGAAATAAGGGGAAGGAGGGAAAAGTTGAATATCCATCCTGTAGTAAATGTGGGATGAAACACCCCGGTACTTGCTTAAAAGGAATGGGATCCTGTTACAAGTGTGGTGAAAAAGGCCACCAAGCTCATGATTACAAGGGGAAGAAGGAAGCTACCAATGTACAATGATAAAATTGCAGGGAGATGGGACATTATGGAAATGAATGTCCTAAGAATCATGGGAACTTACCTCAAAAATGGCCAAGGGATCAAGGCCAAGCTTATGCTATCACTACTACGGAGGTAGAAGCCTCGAAGGACATGGTGGTAGGTAATTTAATGGTTTCCTCAAGTTTAGAAAATGAATTATTTGATTCTGGATCATCACATTGTTTCATATCTTCCCAGTTTTCTAAGAAAATTAGATATTTACAATTTGATTTAACAAGGGAGTTGTCAGTTAAAACTCTTAAGGGATGTATCATTGAAACAAAGTTTTGTGAATCATTCCTCATTAGAGAACATAAATGTTCTTTATCTGTTGATCTCATCATCATACCTATGATTGAGTTTGATATAATCCTCAGTATGGATTGGATTTTAGACCACGATGGAAAAATTTATTGTAAGAAGAAGAAGGTTACTATTTTTTGATGATGATGATAAGGAACACCTTATCTTTATAGAAGAATCATCACCACCTAATTCTTATCTAGATCCACCCCCAGTAGCTCAACTAAATTCAATTATCAGGGAGGAAGAGGATGAAATGATAGTGGGTGAGGAAAGGAATGTTCAAATAGAGGATGTACCTATTGTGAAAGAATATGTAGATGTGTTTCCGGAAGATTTAACTGGACATCCTCCAGAATGAGAAGTTGAGTTTTCCATTGATTTAATTCCTGGATCAAGGCCTATATCGAAGACCCCTTATAGAATGGTCACTGTGGAATTAGTTGAACTAAATAAACAACTAGAGGAATTGAGTAATAGTGGATTTATTCGCCCTAGTGTTTATCCATGGGGAGCCCCTGTTCTTTTTGTTAAAAAGAAAGATGGATCTATGAGATTGTACAATGACTATAGGGAGATAAATGCTATAATAATAAAGAACAAGTATCCCCTACCCCGCATTGATGATTTATTTGACCAACTGCATAGAGCTCAATATTTTTCATAGATTGAACTTTGATTTGGATATCATTAGTTGTGTGTAAAGAAGGATGACATTCTGAAGACAACATTTTGAACCAGGTACGAGAATTACGAGTTTACATTAATGCCTTTTGGATTGACTAATGCTCCCTCTATGTTGATAGATTTAATGAATAGAGTTTTCATGGAATATCTTGATGATTTTTTAGTGGTATTTATTGATGATATCTTGGTAGACTCCAAAAGCTACTAAGATCCTGAAAATCAATTGCGCATTATCCTGAAGACTCTGAGAAGACATGAATTATATGGGAACTTTAGCATGTGTGAATTCTGGCTTCAGGATATTTCTTTTCTTGGCCATATTGTCTCTAAAGATGGAATCTATGTTGATCCTTCTAAGACCAAGGAAATCCAACAAAGTCCAGCACCGATGAGTATAACTGAGGTACGCAGTTTTATTGGTTTAGCAGGTTATTATCGACATTTCGTCCAGATTTCTGCCCGGTTGGCTAACCCGTTAACAAAGCTCACACGTAAAGGGGTTAAATTTGTTTTTACAAAAGTGTGTGAAGAATATTTTGACGAACTGAAGAGTATATTATTAAATGCTCCTATATTGACTCTACCATTAGGGAATGATGGTTTCGTTATTTATAGTGATGCATCGAAGAAAGGACTTGGTGGTTTCCTTATGCAGAGTGATAGAGTTATTTCCTATGCGTCACGACAGTTGAGAATTCATGAGAAAAACTATCATACTCATGATCTTGAGTTAGCTGCTGTAATCTTTTCTCTGAAGATTTGGAGACACTATCTCTATGGTGAAAAATGTGAGATATATTCCAATAACAAGAGTTTTAAGTATATTTTATCACAAAAATAACTCAACATGCGGCATAGGAGATGGATTGAACTGCTCAAGGATTATGATTGCATGATACACTACCACCCGGGGAAGGAAAACAAGGTGTCAGATTCATTGATCAGAAAAGATCATGGAGTTTTGGACAATATGAGAATTGAAAGGGATCCAATTTTCATGGATCTAGTGAAGATGGACATGGGAATAACCATAGAAGGTGAAACATCCATGCTTTTCCAAATGGTTTCCAAACCATATTTATTAGAAAATATTAAGAGTTATCAGACCGATGATGAAGAATTTAAAAAGAAGATTAAAGCTGTGAATGATGGGAGATTGAGAAAATTTGTGTATAAAGAAGGAATTTTGAAATTCAGGAAGAGACTTTGTGTTCCCGATATACCTGATCTAAAAAAAGAATTATTAGATGATGCTCATAGCTCCAATTTCTCTATACATTCTGGGAGCACCAAAATGTATAGAGATTTGAAAGAACATTTTCGGTGGGAAAACATAAACAGGGAGATTGCCGATTTTGTGTCAAGATGTGGTTTTTTAACAAGTGAAAGCTGGAAGGCAACATCCTGGAGGAGTCATGCAACCTCTTCCCATATAAGAGTGGAAATGGGACAATATTACGATGGACTTTTTCATGGGGCTACCAAATACTACTAGAATGAACGATGCAATATGGGTTATTGTTGACCGTCTTACCAAGACATCTCATTTTATTGCTATAAGATAAGATCTACCATTAGAACATCTAGCAAGACAATATATTAATGAAGTTTTGAGACATCATGGAGTACCACTATTGATTGTTTCTAATCATGATCCCTGTTTTACTTCAAGATTATAGAAGAGTCTTCATAAGTCCATGGATAATGAACATCATTTGAGAACTGCCTACCACCCTCAAATAGATGGACAATCAGAACAGACTATTCAAACCTTAGAAGACATGTTGATATCCTTCTCACTTGACTTTCAGGGTATGTGGGATCAATATTTACCTCTGGTATAATTTTCCTATAACAATAACTTCCATTCAAGTATTCAGATGGCACCATATGAAGCATTATACGGAAAGAGATCTCTCACACCAACATGTTGGGATGACGTTGGTGAAAGAAAACTCATAGGTCCAGAACTGGTGGAGGAAACGATGGAGAAGGTGAAGGTAATCCAAAACCACATCAAAGCAGCTCAAAGTCGGCAGAAGAGCTATGATGACAACCGAAGGAAGGATTTGGAATTTCAGGTAGGAGATCATGTTTTCTTGAAGGTATCTCCATGGAAGGGAGTTATATGTTTCGATAAGAAAGGTAAACTATGTCCCAGGTACATCAGACCTTTCAAAACTCTAGAACAAATTGGGGATGTAGCTTACCGTTTGGCAATGCCGCCAAGTCTCTCCAAAGTTCACGATGTGTTCTACGTATCACTATTGAGGAAATACATGTCTAACCCAATGAATAAACTCACCTATGTGGAATTAGAACTAGAACCCGACCTCTCTTATTGCGAAGAGCCCATCAGGATTCTTGATACGAGTGAACATGTTCTGAGAAACCGGATGACTCGTCTGGTAAAAGTTCTATGGAGAAACCATAAAATGAAAGAAGCAACGTGGGAATCCGAGGAACTTATGATGAAGAATCACCCGAGTCTTTTCATGTAGTAGAATTCCAGAAATTTCGAGGATGAAATTATTTGATGTAGGGGAGAATATAACACCCCAAGCTTCAATGGTACGCTTCTATTTGAATAATTCAGTAGTGTGTGTTGTAGGAAACTTCGAGTTCTAACACACACCACAACCAATCAAACTTGACGTTATGAATAGTAATACCCATTTTTTGAAATTTTATAAATTTTATCTCTCAAAATGGACCTCATTTTTGGATTCGGAATATCAAATTTATACTAGGGTGAAATTCTGGTACTTTTCAGATAAATTTTATATTTTGATGAATAGTGAAAATTACTAAATTTTAATTAAAAACAACTTTTTTATTCAAAATAATTAGTAGTGATAAATTATGAATTTGAGTGGTTTTAAAATATATTTAGAATATATTTTTACCATTTAATACAATTTTGGTCATTTGACATAATTTCACAATTAAACCGGACATAAACAAGTGTCAATCTTTTGATAGTTATTATCTTTTAAAAACACCCTTTTTGTTTTAAGAACGGGAATTAATTTTAAATTAATTTCTACCACTTCTGTGTTTTGAATTTGGAAAAATGGATTCAATATTTTGAATCAGGATTTCCAAATTATGTAAATAGGTAACTTTTATTTTTAGACATTTTGAATAATTACTTCAGTAAATATTTTATTTACCATGGTTAAAGGGTAAATCCGGTAAATAAGGGTAAAAAAAAATATTATAATAATAATAAATTACCCTAAAACGTGTCCTAACCTTATTGGTTGATAAATTTCCAACCATGGGAATCTTTGGGTCTATTTTGGGACCCCATGGATCCACTTGTAAGTGATAAGAACACTTTATATTAATTAAGTTAAAATAAATACAAAAATGACCTAAGCATATATCTTTTAGAAAAAAAAATATTTAATTAGGGTTATATATGTTGGATTTTTGACTATAAATATTATTTAGAAAGATAAGAATATTTCAAATATAATGGTATTTTATTTATAATTTTTAGACATTATATAATTTAATTTATTTATGACACAATGGTGATGCGTTATTTTCCTTATTAATGAAAGAATAAAATAATTGGTATTATAAATGTTAAAATAAATATAATTTGAATGTTTTGATGTGATAAAAGAATTTTATTGATTAATATGACATGTTATGATTTCTTAAATGAATGTTTTTAGAATTAAAAATGTTGTTAATGATTTAACAAAAAATCAATTATTAAATAGTGTCAAAATTGACATAAAAGAGTTTTTAAAACAAATATTATATTATTAATTGATATTAAATTCCTAAAAATCCAAGGTTCGGCCACGAGACATATATTATGATAGGTGTATCATTACAGGATTACTTAGGGGTCTCTTGGATGTATATAGTAGGGTTATTAACTATATAATATAAAAATACAATGTGACATGGTAAATGTCAAACTAATTAACTAAGAGTTAAAACTAAAAGATAAGGTTAATATAGTGACCCAAACCTGTCTAAAACCTATTGGTTTAGTGGTTTTAGAACTATGAACACCTTAAAATTTAAATAATACTTTTTTGAGCCATTGGAAACTGAATACTAATTTATTATAAAATAATATTTCATGGCTTTTCCAAAGGTGCCCCTCACCCCTTTTATAAAAGGGAACTCACCCCTCTCTCAATTTCACACATTCAATGCCTTTTGGCTCGGCCAACTCCTTCCCACATACTCTCTAAAATTTTCTCCCTTCATCCTAAAGGCCTTACGTTTGTCAGAAAGCCGATCTACGGAGTCCTTTTGATGAAATCAAAAGGAAGAACCCGAAGAAGAGGTAATGATTTCACCACCCTTTATCAAGTTCCTTTCTTCTTCAACTTATTCATTCCTTGTTATTACCATTATAAAATAATAACTCTATTATATTCTATATAATGAGATTTTATTATAAATATGTTACAAGAATATTCAGTATTTTATCCATCCTTTGAATGACATGTCACCATACGTGCGTACGTACGGCTTACCGTCTCCACGTTGTGGTGTAATTGTTATTCAAAACATTATTATTTGGATGGGTATAATAATGATTTATAATTCATATAAATAATAAATATAGCATGATAATTATTCTATATATATGATATACCATCCAATTATATATTATTATAATATCAAAATAATGATATTGTCGCTCGTGCGTATGTACGGACTATCATCTCCACGAACATGATGAGATTCATTCTCCATCATAACCATTAAAGTCTAATTCTCATTTGATGATTAATAATAGTATTTAAGGACTTTATATCATTATGGATATGAATAAGATACAACCTATCCATAAACAAACATTACTTATATAGCAAAACATATAAAAGAAAACGAGTAAGTTAACACCCGAAATGACTATAATACTAAGATAATATTAACAATGAAATGTTAAAAGAACATATATGATATCATATTAATGTATATGATTCCTGTATAATTTAATAACAATTATTTCACCATTATACAGGAGGTTAACCTACCCCCAACCAAGGAAAAGTACAAGGTAAGGGTTATTTTTCACAATCTTTTCATTATCCAAGGTTGTTTATATGTCTTTATCTACTAGGACTTATTTATCATCCAGATCCATGTTTCTTAAAAATGTATTTGAATTTTTTTTACTATTTACTAGAATATGGGTTAAAGTCATTTATACCCTTGTTTTACTTTTTATAAGAGGTTTATAAAGGAATCTTTCCGTCGTTTTCCAAACAAAGTCCTTTTTAACCTTTTCGACAGAATTAAGGTAAGAATGTTTTTTAACTTTTATGGAGGGTGCATCTATTTTCCGCCGTTATAAAATATTTGAAGCTTCCCTTACAAGATTATAATGATTTTTTCAAACTAAATGTTTTATTTTATAATTATGTGACTTTTAAAATGATTTCAAAAGGAGATATTTTTCTCAAATGGTTTTTGATTTCATCTATGTCAACATCCTTTGATGGATTTTAAGTTTATTTGGAGTTTACTTAATATGATAAAAAACTTCCATATTTTATTGATGGTTTTGTGATATGTTTGACTGTTGATGTGTTATTTTTATACCATTCATGGTTTTTAGAGAAATTATTAACATTTCGTATGCTAGTTTTAATAAGAATGTTTATGTTATGTTTAAACCTGTTCATATGAGGAATGCATTAGACTTAATATGTGACGGGTGGAGCCAGCTATAACTCCTCGATGCATAGGTAGGTCTCATGAGACAAAATAGTGTCTTGGAACAAGGCCTTGACAAAATCTTATTTGTAGTCTTGGCACGAGGCCTTGGCTATATGGTTATGATAGTCTGGTATTATGCATTCCATCATTATGAAAGTGGTTATTGATATTGCATGTGATTATTCGACTAGTAGAATATCCATGTGAATAAGTAAATGACATTACTTCATTTTATCTTTTCCATATTATACTAAAGTCCATGTATAAAAGGATTTTGTTTTAGTTATACATTTCCTTAAATGTTTATGCTTATTTATGAAAGTTTCTGCTATATTGTTATCCTTACTGAGAAATTGAGCTCACCCCTTTCAATGTTTTATTTTTCCCAGGATGTGAAGAAGTAATTTATGAATGACTTATAGGGATAGTATGATGGGATATGAATAAAATATGTTGTTGTAGTTTTTTTTTGAGTTTATGATGTAATGTAAGACTTATGAATATATCTAGTGTTTCCAAGACTACTAAACTAATCGGTCTTTAGAGACTTGATCTTTTGTGATCATGCCAATGTTATGTAATAATGCATCCACTCTGGGCAACTAGGGTCGGGGCATTACAACTAAAGCTGCAGGTGTTGCCACCAATAGCCCCTGAAGCCACAGAGCCGACAGTATTGACCTCACAACCCACCACGAGCTATTGATGCAGGCATAATCGAAGAAGGAGGAAACAATTGCAAGAGGAGCAGTCCACAAAGGGGCCAAAGTTAGTCCCGAAACTGGTGGATTATATGCCCTCGAATTTGGCGCCATGGGAACCAACCCACCAAACGACACCATCAGGGAAAAACGACCAGGTTGACATGTCATAGGATGAAGAGCCAATCTTTGGTTCTATTAACGTCATCTATATTATGGAATAATTCCCTGAAGAAGGGTATGATTACGAACCCGAGTTCCCTAGACGAGGAGCCGGGAGGAGGAATCGCAGAGGTAGGTGATACCAGGGGAGGCACAACCGTGGCCGAAACCAACCCTACGGTTGGATCCCTGCCCAAACGGTTAGTATCGTGGAAACCTGTGGGAGAGCCCTTCAACGTACTCAGCAGGAGAAAGAATGCCCCTCCACCTCCACAATCAGCCACTCTGTCCCAGTTGTTCTACGATACCCACCATAGGAACAAGTGTCTGGCCACCTAGTGCGCAGAAATAGACCGGTCGGGCCGAGTCCTCAAAATGTGAGAACGCCATCAATATCCGGCCCTGCGACTGGTCCCTCCTCGACAAATGATCCAACCCCTAAAGCACCCGCTAAGCCTCTCCCGCCAACGGAGATGTGTCGGCTTCTGGAGCAGAAATACGATATACTTAAGCAGATGGCATCGGTACCAGCCCATCTGTCAATCCTCAATGCCCCAAGTCTGTCAGCAGACCCCACGTAGGCTCTTATAGAAGCTTTGATCAGCCCCAAGGAGTTTCAAGCCGAGGTAGCTGCCGCCGAAATTTACCGGACGGATACTGACCCGGCTGAATGAAATGCGGTGATATCCTTCGCCGATCAGGATGAAGATGTCATCATGAAAGGACACATTAGACCACTATATGTGTTCGGCACACTGAATGGTATTGAGATCCTGAAAGTCTTGATAGAAAATGGCTCTGGAGTTAACCTCCTTCCCCTATGGAAACTCCATAAGTTGGGCTACAGTGGGGACGACCTAATTACCTCGGCCACAACTCTGTTGAGTTACGACAAGAGTGAGCAGAAACCAATGGGACAAATTAAGCTAAAGACCCATTTTGGTGACCTGGTTTCCTACACGGAATTCCTGGTGGTCCGGCAGAGCACAACATTCAATGCCCTGCTGGGAAGGTCGTGGCTCCATAAGCACATGGTCGTTCCTTCATCCTACCACCAGTGTATCAAGTACTGCATCAATAGACAAAGTGGAACATTTCACGCTGACAAGGCCCCTTTAGATCTCTCCGAGTCACATTACATTGACACCGGGTTCTATGAGAAAAAGAAAAAGAAGCCTTTGGTCGATGGTTTCGACTGGATCCCCGCTCCAAATGGCCTGAAAATGGTTCCTGATGACCCCCTCAGGCAGCTTGGTAGAGATTATGTCCTTCCCATCAGCCATGTTGAGAGTAGGAGTTCAAGTACGAAAATGAACTCGGATGTCCTCCTGACTTTAGCCATGATGGCCAAGCACGACAATGCAGGAACGACCGCCAACCCTCGATCTGGGGTCGAATAATCGAGTAAGGATACCCACGACACCTCGCCTCCGGACTCCCAAGAGCCCGTTTTAGGAGATCTCTCCTCATTGGATCAAGAAGATGAGGACTTGGGAGAAGAATAGGGGGAATATATTAGGGATGCACCTCCTGTAATTGAGGAGGGTATCTCCACCACGGTGGATGAGCTCAGGGAAATAAATCTGGGTACCAAGGATGATCTGAGGCCTACTCTCATTAGTGCAGCCAAGTCCCCTAAGGAGAACAAGGTATATAACTCTTTCCCGAGGAAACATCGAGATGTTTTTTCTTGGAATTACATAGAAATTCTGGGACTCAATCCTGAAGTGGTGACGCATCACCTGGGTCTTCCAGAAGACCACCGGGGCTATAAACAGGCCGCAAGAAGGATGCATCCCTCACATGCCACCAAAATAGAGGCTGAAGTCGATAAGCTTATTAAAGAAGACTTCATTTTGGAAGTGCAGTACCCCATTTGGTTGGCCAACATCGTCCCTGTTAAGAAAAATAATGAACAAATTCACGTCTTCATTGACTTCAGAGATATCAATTGGCATTGTCTGAAAGATGATTTCTCGGTCTTGATCACCAAATTATTAATCGATGCGACGGCCGGGTATGAGGATCTATCCTTAATGGAAGGATATTCTGGATATAATCAAATCAGGATGGCCCGAGAATATGAAAAAGCCACTACCTTCAGGGCCCCTCAAGGGGTATTTTGTTACAGGGTCATTCCCTTTGGTCTCAAGAACGCTGGCACCACATATCAGCGTGCCATGCATTAGATCATTAAACTGTTCCTGGTGAAATTCGTTGAATGTTACGTGGATGACCTAGTGGTCAAGTCCATATAGCACTCAGATCACCTGTCAGACCTTGATACCATCTTCAAAAAACTCTGATAACATAGATTAAAGATGAACCCCTTGAAATTCACCTTTGGGGTTACCTTAGGGAAATTCCATAGCTTCGTCGTATGCCATCGTGGCATCAATGTAGACCCTGAGAAGACAAAGGCTATCCTTGGATTACAACCACTCTAAAATCTAACTGAGATGAGGGGATTCCAAGGACACCTAGCCTATATTAGGCAGTTCATAGCCAACCTGGCAGAAAAATGTTTTCCCATCACTAGGTTAATGAAGAAGGTGGTCACGTACCAATGGACGGATGACTGCCATAAGGCGTTCGACAACTTGAATAATTACCTCTTAATCCCACCGGTGGTCATGTCCCCGGTTGAAGGAAGAACTCTCATCTTGTACATGATAGCCTTAGAATGGTCATTGGGATCCTTACTTGCACAGAAGAACGACACAGGCAGCGAAAACAGTCTCTATTACTTCAGTCGAACCATGATTTATGCTGAGACTCGATACTCAAATATCGTGAAGAGTTTCTTGGCCTTGGTCTTTGCATTTCAAAAGCTGCAACATTATCTGCAGCATCATGAAGTTCATTTGATCTCACGGAGTAAACTGCTCATGTACATCCTCAACCGCACCATACTAACCGGATGCCTATTCTAATGGGTGGTCATCCTGCAACAGTTTGACATACGGTTTGTGCTTCAGAAATCCATCAAGGGTCATGCATTAGCATAATTTATGGTAGAGTATCCTTTGACGGGGACCACTACACTAGACGCCGAGCTACCTAATGAAGATATCTTCTCGGTTTGAGTGGAGTTCCCAGCATGGGAAATGTACTTCGACGACACATCCTGAAGCCAAACAGAGAAGGGGATGGAGGATCCTAGATTCAAAAAAGTGGGTTTGGGAATAATAGTCATGTCCCCAGAAAAGGCAGTCTGTCCATATTCATTCCTCCTATCAGAAGGATGTACGAACACTGAATCAGAATATCAAGCTCTCATTGCAGGCCTGGAACTCACACTCCAGGCACAAGTACAACACCTTAAGGTAAAAGGTGACTCGGAACTGGTCATCAAGAATGTCAATGGTGACTATGCTATTAAAAAGGAGGAGATGATCCCCCTGTTTGACCATGTTCGAGGGTTAATGGAGGAATTATCCATAGAACCAACATTGACCAATATTCCCTGGTCTTAGAATGCTCATGATGATGCATTATCCAACGCGACCACAACCCTAGCTGACCCAGGCCGGGATGAAATTTTTATCAATATTGCTCACCATCGAATGGTATTGCCATTTTTTCAGACCAAGACGGAAGAAATCCACAAAGTCAGTCTTGTCCTCGAGCCATATGCTCCTACCACCGGCTGGATGATCCCCTTTGCAAACTACCTTCAACAGGGATAACTTCCATCAGACAGGTCTAAACGAGAGAAAATACGGATAAGGGCAATCAACATTCTCATATATGGAGGTGTGGGTCAACAAGAGGTCCTCTACAAACAACATCTCGATGGAGTGCTCCTTAGATGCATTGATAGAGAAGAAACTGCTGCCATAATGAATGAAGTACATGCCAGAGCATGTGGAGCACATCAACCAGGGACCTAGATTTCCCATCAGGTTCGAAGGCTTGGGTACTACTAGCCCACAGTGGCACGAGACTGTGAGAGTTTTACCACAAAATGCCACTCATGCAAGATTCATGCCAACTTCATACACCAACCCCCGAAGTTACTTCATCAATCCCAATACTCCTGGCCATTTGTCATCTGGGGGATGGATGTCTTGGGACCATATCCTCCCGCCACGACCAAACAACTGAAGTATATTCTCATGGAAACTGACTTATTTTCAAAATGTGCAAAAGCCATTCCCCTCAAGGAAGTCGGGGCTAGAAATATTGTCAGCTTTGTGAAGACCAATATCATCACCAAATTTTGTGTCCCTCATACCATACTGACAGACAACGGTACCAACTTCTGCTCTGCTGAATTGGAGAAACTATACCATGAGTATGGTATCAAGGATAACGACTCATCCCGCTACCATGCAGCGGCCAACGGACAGATATAGGCTTTCAACAAGACCATATCCAACATTCTCCAGAAAATTGTGTACAAAGACAAGAAGTCATGGCCGGATAAACTCCTCCATGCATTGTGGGATTATCGAACCACAATCTGCACCGTTACTCAGGCTACCCCGTACTCATTGGTGTAAGACATAGAGGCGGTCCTGCCCATTGAACTTCAACTTCCCTCACTCTGTGTTGCCATCTATGATCAATTATATGATGATGAGCAGTCAGAAAAGCTGCTATGTGAGTTGGAACAGCTAGACAAGAAGCAGTTACACACTTTGCACAATCTGGAGGTATACCAGAATTGGATCGCACGAGCCTTCAACAAAAAAGTTCGTCTTCAGTCTTTCATGGAAGGAGAATTAGTGTTGGTCCTCCAGACCCCAATGATACCTGGAAAGAAGCCTAAAAAGCTAGAGCCCAAATGGTAGGGACCAAACGTTGTACACAAGGTCTACTCCAACAGAGCATATACCCTGATCTCCATGAACGTGCTAGTCACCACATCTCCAACCAATGCAAGATTCCTAAAGAAGTATTTCACATAGAAACCGAAAATGGAGTACGTCCTCACCGCATGATATTAAAATTCATGGAGTATGTCCTCACTGCATGACTTTAAACTACATGGAGTACGTCCTCACCACATGACGTTAAACTGCATGGAGTACATCCTCATTGCATGATGTTAAAATGCATGGAGTACATCCTCACCTCATGACATTAAACTGCATGGAGTACGTCCTCACCGCACGACGTTAAACTGCATGGAGTTCTTCCTCACCACACGATGTTAAAATGAACGTAATCTAATAATACCACTTGTCCTAACCACATGACATTAAACTTTGTGGCTTTCATCCACACCGCACGACATTAAAATGCATGGATAATAAAAGTTAAAAATGCCTTCTTCCCCCCATGTACTGACCAGAACTGCATGTGGTGTATCCCTCATCCTCACCGCACGACGTTAAACTACACGAACAAGAAGTTTTAACAATGCCCGTCACCACCAGTGTATAGACCAGACCTGCACGGGGTGTACTTCTTTCAGAGAACTACATATGGATTGATTCCTACCTTCGCAGGATACATAGTGATGCCAGAGTTCCCCGTCCTGGCCCAACCAACTCCAAATGAAATAAAATAAAAGTTAGAAAATGGCCCATTCCCCCGTGTACGGACCAGCCCTACATGGGGTGTACATCTTTCAGAGAACTACATTTGGCTTGATTCCTGCCTTCACAAGATATGAAGTGATTCCAGAGTTCCCCGTTCTGGCCCAGCCACCTCCAAATGAAATAAAATAAAAGTTAGACAATGGCCCCTTCCCCTGTGTACAGACCAACCCTGCACGAGGTGTTCTTCTTCAAGAGAACTGCGTTCAGCTTGATTCCTGCCCTCAATGGATATGTATTGACGTCAGGGTTCCTCGTCCTGGCCCAACCCCTGAATAAAAGATAAAAATTCCCTTTTCCCCTATGTACGGACCATACCGGCATGGGGTGTACTCCTCGTCCTTACCACATGACGTAAAACTGCACAGATATAAAGATTTAAAAATGCTCCCTTTTCCCCATGTATGGGCTATACCTGCAAGGGGTGTATTTTTACGTCCTTGCCGCACGAAGTTAAACTAAATGAACCATAATGTTGAAAATTCCCCCTTCTCCTATGTACGGACCAGACCTGCACGGGGTGTATACATCGTCCTTACCGCATGACGTTAAACTGCATGGACTTCGTCCTCACCAAATGAGATTAAACTGCACGGACTTCATCATGACCCACCCAAGACACATGTCGATATGAGATGGAGATAATCCTTGAACATTTGGATGCATCGTCCCTATACATCAGACTCCACGACCCAGATAATTATGGATATTCATAATCACTCATGGCCATGGGAATTGGAAAGTCATCGACCCATGGAAAACTTTGCATGACTATGCATACCATGCCCTCAGCGGCTCTACATATTGATATCCCCTGGCCTATCTACCAAAGGAACGATTTCTTCGAGCGACACTCTTCCTAGATCCGTATGCCTACCGGCCTCAGAGCCCCCATATCACATCTCCCGATCCAAAAATATATGGAGTAGTTGTTTAAAAGTCCATTCCCCCTTTTCACATCCAAATGTTGCCAGGGTATCCCTATCTGGGCGGCCTATGTGCCTTCCGGTGGTTCACATACCGACCTGCATCAATGAACATCAAGCCAGGACTAGGCTACTTTGACTCAACAGACAATTGCAGTGAAGATGTTTGTTGTATACTCGGACACCATTATCCACACGTGAAGAAATTTGCACTGTGATCAATCATGGATTCTCGTAATCATTCATGGCCGTCATAAGTGGAAAGTTATTGACCTGGGGACACCTTTGTACGACTATGCATACCATGCCCTCAGCAGCTCTGCATAATGATATCCCCTGGCTCATCCATCAAAGGCAAGATTTCCTTGGGCAGTACTCTTCCTAGCTCCATATGTTTACCAGCCTCAGATCCTCCAGACCACACCTCCTGATCCGGGAAAACTCAAAGTTTCAATTTAAAACCTTTATCCCCCACCATGTTCCAAGTATATCAGAACATGTTGACCCAGTTATCCTTTGAGTGACTACAGTAATAGTGACCCAGTGGTATGAGCTCTATGACCACTAAACTAGGAGTGCCTCATCCTTACCGCACGACGTTAAACTTCATGGAGTAAAGGTAAACCCCTGCGCACAAAATAAATCAACTCAGGGAGCTCTCTAAGCTTTAACAACAACCTGGGCCGAGTATGCCCGACATGTTTATACATTTCCTTCCCCGATGACAGACTTCATGGCCTAGATAATTGCGGATCTTCATAACCATTCATGGCCATTATAAGTGGAAAGCCATCAACCCGGAGACACATTTTAATGAATATGCATACCATACCCTCAGCGGATCTGCATATTGATAGCCCCTGGCTCATATACCAAAGGCAAGATATACCTGGGCGATACTCTTCCTAGCTCCGTATGCTTACCGGAACCAAAGACTCCATGTCATCTCTCCTAATCCATGAAGCCCCGGAACCATGATTTACACCATAAAACCCCCTCCATGTCTTGGACATGCCAGGATACTCATGCCCAGTTACATTCTAATCAAGTGTTACCTTTTTAAATATGTCCTCGCTGCATGACGTCAAACAACACAGAGCACATCTTGGCCACTTGGTGTAAGGCTGCAAAGACCAAGCATTAAACATCTAGGGGATTGCCTCCAACAAAAATCATTTTCACTGGTTTAATAATGCTCTTCATCCTTACAACATGACGTTAAACTTCACGGTCAATCGTCCTTGTTTCATGACGATAAACTGCACAACATTGGAAAAAGAAATAAAAATGCCCCTCATCCTCGCTGCATGATGTTAAAGTGCACAACATCCTTTAATAATGATCTTCTTCTTTTCTTCATGACACTAAACTGTACAGTCAAACCCGCCACAGGTTCAGTGAGGAACAATGGCTTTTATCTGTCCTTCAGTGCACGGGCCAGATCGACACAAGCCACCGTCTCACACCCGCGTGAGAAGGGATTACTTCACCAATTATTGGGAAGTTCAGTCTAGATGTTTCCCCCATATCCAAGAACCCTCTCATCATAAACCATACTCTGTACTTAGAAAAATCCTCACTCTCATAAGCCACCCCTGGTGGTCCCAAATATCAACTTCCGTGATGTTTCTTGGCTATCGGGGGAATAAAATTATTGACCTAAGGATTCCTTTGCATGACTATACATACCATGCCCTCAGTGGCTCTGCATATTGATCGCCCCTGGCCCATCTACCAAAGGCATGATTTCCTTAGGCAATGCTTCTCTCTGTATGCCTATTGGCCTCCGAGCCCCCATGTCTATCCCAGTATTCGAAAACCCTCTGAGTTATAGTTTACCAACCTCCTTCACAACCCTTCATGAATATGGTGGAACGTCTCTGACAAGATTACCGAGGACCAAGATAAGTCATTCCATTCCATATGATGTCCCAACTGCATGAATTTAAACTACACCAAGCCCCAATCATCCTTTATTCTAGATAAATGAGTAGGACATGAACCTTGCTTCCACACTCCTGTTTGATACAGACGTTATCAAAACCATTCATATGTCACATAGCCTTTCCGATCCACCCCTGGTTGTTTTCATAATTCTCCAAGCCACCCATGGTGGTTTCCATAAGACGGACTTTAATGAAGTCCTATGGACATCAGAAATGGAGATTCATTGACATAAGGAATCCTTTGCACGACTATGCATACCATGCCCTCAGTGGCTCTATATATTGATTGCCCCTGACCTGTCTACCAAAGGCAAGATTTCCTTAGACAATGCTCCTCCCACCTATGCACGCTGATTTCTTCATCTCCCATGCCTGGAGACATGAACTCCATGTCATTAAAATTTAAACATGTTTCCCCCCCGTATGCGTCTGAAGGGTATTGAGACATTTTTTAATCAACCAAACCCCATTGGGGCCCTCGCCCTACCATGTATGGTAAAATCTGTTTGACCTAAAACATCAGTAATTATAGTCTTCATGGTAGGACTTTAAACAGCTCGTGAAAGAGGCGCAAAGCCTGTTAGGCCAAAACCCTGAAAAGGGTGACCTAAGAAAAATCCAGGCTATACCCGCTGGGTCCACACCAAATGGGCCCCGGACAAATCAGGGCATTAACAAGAAAAGACAAAATGATTGTGGGGATTCTCTACAAAATCCCAACAATAGTCAAACTATGCTCGTTGGATCCCATGGTCCAAGAAAAATTTAGAGCTCATTTTATTTTTTTATCAATGGTTCTGAACTCTGATTATTCTACATTCAGGGAATTAACATATGCAGTGATCATGCCAAATAATTTATATCATAGGAGAAGATGACAAGAGAACTAAGGAAAAACATTTCTTTGTGCCCTAACAAAGTTTGTAGGAAGGGAATCCACAACCCATATCCTCCTCTAGTGTGAAAGGTTATTAAAGGAGGTTTTCAGCAGATTCATAGAGTTGTATTAGGCACTAGTGAGAATCCTCAATTATTTCAGAGGGATTCTGCAGTAAGGCCGTTTCAGCTTCTACACCAGCCCACAACTCTTCTGTCTCCTAGGCCACCTTTGTACTCACCCTCATCTCCTCCTCCATCCTCCGCTCCATTTCTTTAATTATGGCGGAAAAGGTGGCCTCTTCATGATGTATCCAATGTATATCGTTCTTTAGCACCTCCTGGTGAGAACACTGCTCAGTAAATTCTTCCTGGAGCCTCGCAACTACCCCAGCATGATCATGAGCTTCTGTTAGGCAAAGCTATCGGGTTGCGGAAAGGTAGGCTTCGGACTGGGCAGCAGAAAGGCGAGATTCAAAACCACCCAGCCTCTACCGATCAGCAACCACCTACTTGACTATGTCATAAATACCATGGTAGTCAAAGCCGTCAAATCCTAGAAGCATAAATAGATTGCGCAGCTTCGGTAATCTGGTCGGCATCTCAGCAAGGGGCATCTGAGAAATCAGTCTCCAAATTTTCTCCCAAACCCTTTTGTGAACAGGGCGAAGATTAGAAAGGACTTGTTGATCGGGCTCTGAATCACTCTCGGATGTGGACACATACTCGGGGATGAACGTCACTAAGGATGGACCCGATGTGGTTTCAACCGAAAACTCTAGCACTGTGGCAACTTTACCCCCGACAGTTGTGGTCATAGGAATGGTTGGGTCTAACGACACAATCTCCAGCGCCAAAGGTTGTGGTCCTAAAACCCGAGAGTCAATCAGATAGATAAGTACCCCTAACTAGAAAAGGGAAAAAAATGAGTCAGTGGCCAATGATCGGGAAGCTTACTCATGATCATCAAAGCGTCGGCATCCTCAGGCTCCGCACTTCCGCGAAAACCACTCGAGTAAGATGCTACATCCTCCAAAGGCAGAGAAGCCCTGGGAATCACCAGGGGCATCCAGGACCTATGACCATACCCAAGGCCAGCTAATCCCAAAGTTGTCCCCAAGCGATCGGCTACGGGGATCAAGCCTAGGAAAATCACTCCCCCGGTAAATAAAATGATAGCCCGCTCCGGGTTCCCAATGACTGGCCTGATGGCAGGCTCATCCTCTGTCTCCATGGCACCCACTGGGTTTGAGGCAGCTGGCCCCGTCAGATCTGAGTCCTCTTCTGTAATCATCGGCACCCCATCCCAACCCATGATTATAGAGGCTGTAGGATCGGTGGGAGTCTCAGATTCCAAATTTCCCTCCTCGGACATATCTATAGTAGAGGAAGGGGTAAGGAGAGCATCTATGTCGTTTGCCCCGTTAGTGGGGCCCGTTGTCTCGTCATGCTTAGGGGTGACTGCGGGTGATCTCCCAGATGATAAAGGGATAGTAAGTACAGTCGTTTGGGTAGCCACAACCAGGTCTCTGAATGGCCCTGCATCATAGAGCTAGAAAAGTCAACAGCTGTCAGAGTCAGAGCATACGAGTCGGTAATCAAAGAAACAGGAAGTTGTGATTACCAGACGTCCCCCGCCTGAGATGTTCTGACATACGGGATGCCTGCTAACGCCTCTGAATCTGCCCCGGGGATAATTCCTTGCTCGGAACATTGGGAGGAGCTGGGGGAGGAAAGGCCCTAGCTAGGATCGCAATGGTCACCTCCATAAGCTCAGCTGTTTCAGGAGATCCCTCCTCGGTGATCCCCGTGGCTGAGAACGCATGTTCACCTGCCTCAGTCCCACAGGGAGTAGACTCTGTGGAGGGAATTTCCCCATGTTATTCCTCGGTGCCCTGCATAAAAAAGAAGGGGGGGGGGAAACCGTAGAACCTCCAGAATAAAAGAGGAAGAAATCCAGAATGGGCAGCAGAGCAACCTCTTCTTCAGGGTCAGACAATTCAGGATGTATAATCATCATGGACACCCAGGTGGTCCCATAAAGCCGGGTTCGGAGTGAGCACACGTATGCGTCCATCTCCTTCAATTACGCGACTCTGTCACCGAAGTCCTCTTCCAACTGAAGGTGTGGCAGAGTGAAGATAACCCCAATACCTGGGAGCTTGAGAGGGCTCATTTGGAGTGATGCCCAAACCTCTTCATCTGAGCCCCTAGCCCTCAGGTCATCCCAAATCCTCCATGAATCTGGGAATGCGACCGTAATAGGAACGGCTATCCTGGAAGGATCAACTTGAGAGGGTCAGGCAACGACAGGGGCTAGTAGGGGCGCTAATGGCCGTATTTGTGTTCTGGATCTCGCCACCTCCCTAGAACTCTCTGGGGATACCTATGGATGAGACCTCATAGGTAGGGAGGGGAATTCACTTACTTCATCCATGACAGAGAGATTATCGAAATCATCACCCCCTGAAGAGTGGTCAATTCCTTCCCCCTCCTCATCAGTCACCGGGTCCAGCATGGCCTGGACTCGGTAGGTTGATACTGCTTAACCCTGGAGCACGTAAATATAGGCTTCGAGATCCTGGAGATATCGATTGAACCGCTCTGCATCCACATCATAAAGGATGTCAACGGGGGCAAATATGTAGCCTAGCCCATCAAAAGCGACTTATGATTCCTGAAGATACTTCCATAGAGAATGGGGGTATTGGCCACGAAAGGATGATCGACCTTTGAATTAATCCCATTGACCCCAGGCTGTCGGAAAATCAGCATCTTCAAGAATAACCACCCCCCTTTGGGCAGCCTCAAGGGCATGAGAGGATACACCTCTGTCTATTAAGATCTTCCCCGGAAGCATGGGACCAGCAGGGTGGTGAAGGGCATTGCCCGGCCTAGTTGAAGCACCCTTCCCCTTTCACTTCCTCTTTCCCTTTGATGGCTTCGGGCTTGAGATAGTAGGCACCAACGTCCCTAGCTAGCCATTTGTGTATTATTGTATCCAGGAGTCATCATAATTATTGGATAATAAGGGCGTGGAGTCTGCAAGCGTGGGGGTCATAACCTCGCAGCCGGTATCCTCCCGGGTAAACATTAACCATAGTTGCATGGCCACCATTAAATGATGATTCTCGCGGGAACCATTAAGTGTGGGAGGACACAATTCCTTGACGCAACCAAATTGGCACCCAAAACGGCAAGGCGCGTACCCCTCGCAGATTAGTTCCCTGCCAATACGAGCTACCAGAATACCCTCTCGGAGGGAAAAGAGGTAGCCCCGGTTGATAAACTCATCTGTTATGGTGTTCGTGGTTGCACCATTTTGGGAAGAGAATAGATGGAAATTGAAATGATCATAACACGAGATTCGACTCGATAATAGACGCCTGTTTTGAACTGTCTGTTGATTATCCTTCTCTTGGGTCGCCCACTCTTTGGGCATAACCCCACTGGTCAATTGAAAGTATGGCCTAAATGTGGTGCCCAAAATCTGAAGAGGGTTGATAAAGGTGTAGCAGTTCTTGATATGAACGCCTATCCATCCCCAAAGAATCTAAAAAGGCCTGGTCACTCAGTTTGGCCAGCTCCCATCAGTAATATTACCGAGAAACTGGTAAATCCTGGCCAGTACTGGGATAGCTAGATTGATAACGTTGCTGGTAGCCAATTGTGCCGCCATGAAAAAGGTAGAGACCTGTACGCCGCTAGACTCACGTAAAGGCAATAGCCAGCCGCACTAAAACATGGCCAGAAACACCCCCAGACGAAGCAGCTGATCGACATCAGGGACAAGCTCCCAGCCCAATCGTTGAATTGGCCTTGCTCTAGGTTTAGCCAATAGCTGCCCCTCTGCTTTCAGAACTCCATTGTAGGGACGGTCGTGGGACTACGTGGAAGATATATAGACTGGCTCTCTCTAGAAAAATCCTTGACCCAATCGCGATACGAGACAAGCTGTCTCAGAGACGTATCATTCGAATGCTCCTCGCAACCAGGGACAAGCTTTCTTGGATATGCACCCTTTGAACATTCATGGGCCAGATCAATGAGCTGCTTCACCAAGGGAGGGTTTCTCCCTTCGTCGTCCCACATAGAAGGGGGATGCAGGAATTTTTCATACATACCCCCAATAATGGGGACCCCAGAAATCTGAAAAGATATCCCAAAGACTAATGCCCACCTCCCCGTGGACCAGATTAAAGGTGATGGTGTCTAGGGTCCAATGGTTCATACGTTTCCTGGTGAGGGCTTGAGGCTAGTTGGTATAGGTTTGGGACACTAAGGCAGCTTCATAAAAGCCTACGACTTGTAGTTCTGCCTCGAAATCTGCATAGATTTGGCGGACCCAGAAGGGCCACCCCCAATCCAAGGACTTAAATGCTCCTCCAGGTCGGAGGTCCTGATTCGCTAACCAGCCATGCTGGTCGCTTACCTTGGCATTGTGGGCAATGATCCGGTAGCAGTGAATTGTTCCATCCTATTGACGTTGTTCTTCAGTCGGAGATACTGGAAGGTGATTCAACACAAATCCAATAGCTGTATCCCTTGGGTAAAGCCGCCCAGTGACAGATATCACAAACCGAGGGATAGTGGTAGTAAATATTCATGCTTCAGGATTGTTGTCATGCAATGGTACCGGAATTGGTGTATCGAACAGCAAACCGAACCCATAGGCAGGAAGGCTATTGGAAAAGGGGTACTCCTACTGTGACTTGGAGAGCCAGCCAATAAGAATGGAATACAGTGGGGAGTGGAAGATTCCATCCTGAATAGAGCTAGCCCTGTCCTTCAGGTGTTGATTGCCAATTGGGAGAGGCTCTATAGCAGGCCTCAGTTCAGAATGAGGGGGAACCATATTTTCTCCCTGCACGAAGAGAGCCAATAAGCAGTTAATCCGGAATAATTTTTTTTCAGAAAAAAATACCAAATATATGGCTGAGGATCAGTTGAGGAGCCTTCATAGAAAAGTCCACGAGGAGGCCTCGAAGGATGGTTCGCGATGACATCATCCCGCGAACCAGCCCTTCGTGAATGTAGACCACGAAACCCTGGCCCATTGAGCGTTGGCCAAGAAACCGCAGACCAGGTTGCTCAGTGGAATTTCAATCCTGAATTTAAGTGGATAAGTTCAGAAGACATAGATACTTTTAATGTTAAAAAGATTTTAGTCCGCGGAGCACCAAAACCGTGAAGCAAGTTCCTATGCGGCCCATCATGACTTACTTGTTAATTAATTAAAAGTGTTAGTTCACTGCTAGGACATTGATATGTGGATGAAGAATGACGCGAATGAGAAATGGTTCACTGAAGTAGCAGTCGGTTCGCGGACTAAGCGTTTCACGAAGGAACAAGCACGCGTACGTAAAAAATCTCTAGTTTCATGAAGAATTCGATAAAGGACAAATTAAGGGACCCCCGTATTTATAGACGTGTTCCCCTACCGGGTCCACCTCTCTCATGCGATCTACCCAAGTTTCAGGACCACTCCGCATCAGAATAACCTCCTCTTCGTTCCAATCGGACCCCAATCCGATGGGGGCATTTGTAGGGTCCTGAAAAATCCGCAAAGGGGAATGATGATACCACTTAACTCAATGGAGATTCTTCCCAATTTCCCCTGCAAAGGATTGTTAAATGTAGACAATACTCAAGGATGGTGAAGGAGGAACTGGTCCACAGACCGGTCTAATGTTATCGACGCACTACCGGTTCCGTGAAGCGTCCCTCCTCTGTGGACCGTCGTCGTTCGCGAGATGGAGGCGGAGATTCTCCCCGGTCGCGAGGTGGGATAGGCACCAACCCGGTTCACCATTCGGAACCGCCCCATCCGCGAGCCGTGTTATCCGGCTCAAACTGCCTCTACTGTCGTTCGTGAAATTGAGGCGGAACCCTCCGCATCCGCGAAGCACTCCCCTCGTTTGGTTCACGGGGGGGGGGGGGGGGGGACGCTCAATGCCCACCGCGGGTGCGGATTGTCCAAGTCAACCGTAAACCAGGTTTTCGGTCATGGGCCTCCAGAAAAGGTGCCGCATGACCACAAATACATCTCTTTCCCCACTCTATTAAAGGAGACCGAGGGGGAAAGGAAAAGGGATTCGGATTCAGAGGAAGAGAGAGAGGAGATCGGTCAGATTCGGGTGGAAGGATTTCGAAGGAAGGATTAGGATTTTAAAAGATCCAATTTGCAAACAAGAGGAGGTATGAACATGGGAACAAACTAATAATGAAACCAAAAATTCATAATAACTTGGTGAACTACGAACTTAAAATAACAAAGAAGAGAAAATCACGAACTAGGGTCCCTCTGTGGATGTACTCCCCACAGACCAGGGAGTTTATATGCCTCTTTTCCGATCTGTCGCACCGCGTAGCACCCTCCAACGCGTACGAAGCCACGACTGACGAGCCTCTGGCCAGCATCGCCCTTGGCCGCCGCTGCCTGCATGGAACCATCCGTGGACCACCCTGGTTCATGGATTGAACCCAGAGCTGTGAACCACCATGGTTCGCAGGATGACCGCCAGTCTGTGGACCACCCTAGTTCGCGGATGGCCTCTCAGTCGGCGGACCTCCCTAGTTCGCGGACAACTTCTCCAACTACGTAGCACTTCCCTACATGAAGGGCGCCACTACCCATATCCCTATGTGGCTCTCCAAATCCTTTAGAGTTCCCAATCCACGAGCCAGATAAAATCCTTCCAATCCGGCCCGATCCTCCGCGGTTCCCTAATTGTCCTACTCATCGGCCCCGAGCCGAGGCCTCCACCAGAGCCACCAGATCCATGTGGTGTAACACTCAATCACATCAGCGCGCCGTTTTGAGTTCACATACCCACGTTAAGTAGAGGTGAATGGGTTTTCCCAACCCTTGAGTTGATTCCCGAAGCATTCATGGGTTCACATTCCCACGGTAATGTGGAGTCAGAGCTCGGGAGTCCCCTTTCTTCCCCTCCTCTTATTAAGGGCTTCTCAGGGGTAGTAAAATACCCATCAGAAGGAAGACCTCATGACCTGAAAGAGAGGAGATAGGCATAAGAGCACCCCCTTTCCTTCTCCCACTATGCTTTGTTGCCATGGTCCACCCTCATCCGTAAGCCCCACTCCACTTCTCACGGACGCACCTTTCATGACATGATCCTCTGGTCCCTATTGCCTCTTGTTTCTCACACTGAGCATGACTCACATGGTCTTAGAGTAAGCATTAACCATGAAATACATGGGCCTCCTCAGAGTGTAATCCCCAATCCATCACCAAGGGCCTCCTCATAGTATAAGCCCCAATCCATCGCCATGGGCCTCCATAGAGTGTAAGCCCCAATCCATCGCCATGGGCCTCCTCAGAGTGTAAGCCCCAATCCATGGGCCTGCTCAGAATGTAAGCCCCAATCCATCACCCTGGGCCTCCACATAGTGTAAGTCCCAAGCCAATTCGAACTATGTGGAATTTGATCCATGTCCCCTAGGTAGGGTACGTAGGAATCCTCCATGAGGTTCAAGCCCAACAACCAATCGATCCGACTATCTTCACACTGGTTCACTGCGTCACTCCTAGTACTTCCTCAATGAGTTCTATCTCCATGGGGTCATTAATCCAAAGAGGGATGGTAAACCTCAGGCATAAATGATTCTGAACCCCTGCGTTCAGCTGACCATTTCCAACCCGGAGAAATCCATGTATAATATGCTTGGGTATAAACCAAAGATTCATGAACATATTAATACGTCTTAAATATATAAGAGAGTCCCATAATAGGCAATAATTCACCCCAAAAGGGTGCGATGAGCCTGACTTCCCACCTCTCGACAAATGTGAGTTCTTAAGCATCGCTGGTCAGACCATCCGACGAACGCCTGCCTTTGGAAAGCAGGTCCACGCGTCATCGGATACGGAACAGTTGGGAATTTCGAGACTGACCCGAAACAATGATCTATATTCTTTATAAAAATTCATAAATAAGATATGAATTTTATTCAATTTATATGCACAAAAATTGTATGTGTTTTTATGGTATTTTCCCAAATTAATGTTTTTCCAATTTTCTTCTGGAGGGAATAAATGAAATCAATTTTAAAATTTTCAATCATTACCCAAGTTAATAATTTTAATGTAGTTATGATAATTCCCAGAATAAATTCCCCTATCCATATTCTTTTATATGATCTCTAATGTTCACCCCATAAAGAAAAAGATTAAAAAAAATCACAGGGGCTTAAGATTAAGGATCAAATGAATCTAATGAAATGGGTAGGTAGATAATTGATGTAATTAGAAATTAATGTAAATTAGAGGTTCTCTCCAAATGACATTACATGGTAAAAAAATTAAATCATAATGAAACTTATCATTTAAAATGATGGCACACACACTTCCCAAAACTCAATGTTGGTTAAAAAACAATGAATTATAATTAATGATACTATATTGTTGTTTTTTCTATATTTTTAGTTGCTTAATTATAATTTTATTCTTAGAAAGAGTTTCAAACACACCATGAAACTCCATAATCATGGAAGGTTACGAAAAATAATGAATGTAGCACCCTCAATTTGATATAATTTCCATTTTATCTTATTTTTTAAAGTCTTTTAATGATTTTATGGGGTTTGAGGGTCTTTGGTAGGTTAATAAAAGAGGTAGGGAGAATATGGGACCATTTTGGATACACCATGACCACTAATATGATGTGGTAGAGGGAATGGTTCACTGAGAGTTATCCTATGTAATACGAGAAAACCAAAATTCCAAAGGGAAGCTGTGGTCATAGAGTAGCCCTGGGTGTGGTGGGCTGCGGGAAGGTCAATAAATCCCAGCCTAAGGAGGTCTCACTATGACATGGTCTAGGGCATGGTTGGTTCAAAATAGCTGTGTACTTTTCAACATGTTTTAGTGGATCTCAATGGTTGGTTATAAGAGTTGGAGTGACCAAAGGAACCATATTCATAGTGGAAACCACCACATCATGTTGACAGTCAAAATCATTTTTTTCACATCCTAATTTGAGCATTGATATTTGTGGGGAGTTATGGAATTTTTTGTGAAATCATGTGCAAATTTTTTATGTATTAAATTTTATCTTCAATAAATTTCTACCATAGACTATCATTATTTATCTTTATCCCCATATTGGATCTTGATTTAATGTTTCTGGAAGGTGATATTCGATGATATTTTCCCATTTAAAAAAACTAAATTTTTTGATCCATGTCTTGTGATCGGTGCCACAAATGATTCTTGCTTATAGTTTTTGTTGATGATTGTAAGAGGTCGCTAGATTATCTATTTTATTCACCTTTTATAGAATTTTAATGATAAAATTTTCTTAAATGATTTTACTTTATTTAAGAAGGAAGATTTAAATGATTTACTCTTTGGAAAACCCTTTTTGGTTGAATGGGAAAGGCAATAACTTTAACTATATGAACATGGATTTTTTTGGTAAAAAACATTTTTAGATGATTTCAATTCTTTAATTTTATCCTAATGTAAATGTGTAATGAGGTCATGGGGGTTATGGGGGTGTATGGGTCCTGTTTAGAGCCCAAAGACAAGTATTTTGGAAGGAATATGTGGGATTATATGTTAATATAAACCATGTCTCCTCATCCGCATGGATTAAATAAACCATGCAGGATAGTCTAGTGCTCTGCCTAGGGCCACATTTTTGTTCTAATAATGCTTCCCATCATACAAAAACCATGTATGTTCCGCATAACTCATTATAGAGTTATTTTTCATAGGTTTAACATGGTTAGTAAAATTGTGCACCTATCCCATGTGATGGGTGTCTTGGGGTAGTTCATAACAAATGTTTGATGCATGGTTTGTCTAAGCATACAACCAAACTATGTTACCCTTTTTAAATTATGAAACTAAAATTTACCCCTCCTTTATAACTAACTCCTCCCCTATTTTTCTTTATTCTTCCATGCATAAAAATCCTCTCCCATTTATGCCTCTTCCTCTACACCTAAATCTAGGAATTGAGGTATCTCCTCTATTTGAACTCTGATCGATCCACCATCTATCTCATTGGATGAATATCAGTAATATATTCATTCCTCTTTATCTTTTCATCATTTATCTCAATATCAATGAATTTATTTTTGTGTGATATAATATGCCATAGTTTTATATAACTTGTCTATTTACTTTATTTCTTCAATTATAGACTATATTAGAGTCCAACAATGGATGAGGAGTCCACTACCATGATAAGGTAGGTGGTTTAGTGATTTTACCTTAATCTCCTAGTGTTTATGTATTATGAATAAGTTCCGTGCATCAGATTTTTAGAGTGATTATTGTTAAATAAAATTTTTCATAAATTAAATTAATATTCATGAATTTTATAACTCATGGGGCCCTTTTATTTATTATTAGAGGTTAAAAACCATGAATTTAACCACACCATGGGCACGCTGCTAAATTGGATAAAACCACCATGGGTGGCCTATGAATATGATTAACATATTATGTTGTACCCTTTTACCCCTTCCTTTATAATTTCAAATGAGTTGATGGATTTATAATTTGAATTAAATGAAAGAGGAAATGGAAGATCACATCCCGATTCCTTGGACATCATCTCTTCTTTCTTAGTTTTAAGATATTATTAATAACTAAAATGGGAAATTGAACTATTTTAATTTTAAAATATGGTATGGTATGGTTTTGGGCCCATGATCATCTACTTACATCATGCTAAGGGTGATACATGGGTTCCAACTCATAGCTCCATGGATGGAATCATTGGTCTTATTGAATTAAATGATTTTTAAATGAATTATCATATACCATGGGTCACACAGGGGTTCTCATATGAACTCCATGGATGAAATCACTTGATGGTTTCATTAAATCATGACAAGAGTGATATTTGGGTTCCCTTTATTGAATTATAATGGAGGACTTAGAGGAAAAATATTTATATATATTCCAAGAGTGATACTTAAGCTCCTTACATGGAATTATAAGGATGAAATCGGAGGGCTATGTTAGTATACCACACCTATTGTGATAGTTGGGTTCTTATGAGGAATGTGATGGAAAAGATCGCATGGTAATGTGTTATGAGTTACACCGAAAGAGATACCTAGTTTCCAGATGATGAATTATGTGGATGAGTAAAGGTTTAAAATCATAAAAAATTAATAATACAATGCATATGCTAAGTTAGAGAACAAAATTGGATTTGGCCAGTACTTTAATTTTTTTTGATAGCCTTATCTACCCACACTACAGATAAATGATGAATTGGGACTTATGTATCCCTTATAGGAGTGTGAAAAATGGGGCATGCCTTGGCTATGAGTCGGATCTCAATACTTAATTATAAATTTAATCATGATTGACTATTTAATCATAAATATTATGGAATAGGACAAACTAGTTTACAGGTGATGGACATTCCATGGGAACCAAGACTTATGTGAGTTATTTGATTATTGTATTTCATTTATTACTTTTACAATTACATTCACTCTTCTTATTATATACTCAGAGACTAAATGGAATCTGAAACCATAAGTGATAACCTACTAAGTATATCTCACAGCTAGTTTGGGTAGTCGTTAGGTACCCATACAAAATTCATGGATACAGGTAGGGATAAGGGAAATAAACCTGCTATGAATGATTTATTATCATTATAAAGTTGGTTAACATCTCTTTAACGTCATATATTGTATAATTGATGTAAAGAATATTCATTATCATGTCAGTTATTTCACGAACTGAATTGATAAATCAAATTTCAGTGCATTATAGTGTTGATTAATTTAGTAACCGATGTTATAAATAGGGAAAATACATTATAAAATTGGTTATATAATAACTGATGTTATAAACCATTTTAAATTTTATGAATTCCCATTTCAATATATTTCGGTGTTATTTGATCACGTGAATTTTGAATTGTCTCTCTCACACACGAAAACACTATCCTTGGGTTTTTGATCTAGTGGCCAAAAATCAAATTTTTTCCTTCATTATATATACTCCTGTGTTTTCTACATTAGATATTATAACCTATAAACTCTCAAGTAAGTCTGACACATCAATTGTCTCTCGATTTTGGTCATTCAAAGTCATCAGTGCCCTATCTCTATTTCTGTTTCTATTATGTTTACTCAAATTTTTTTTGGTATGTTATTTATCTTATATATCACCTTCATTTTATTCATCCTCCCCACCATTAAATCTCGCTTAAAAATTCTTCTCTTTATGGTTCAAGTGAAATATGTGGTTTTCTTTAAATATTGACAAACCCTCAATTTTTAATGTCATTTTAATGGGAAAATGTTATAATAATCATTTATATCCCTGATTCATTATCATTTAGTGATCTGATTATTGTTTCATTGGCATCAATGTTTGTTGTTTTATATAATAATTATTTATTTAACCAACTATGGATGCTTGATATTTCTTTTTTCTATCATAGTAATTCCTATATGATATACCTTCATTGAAATAATAATTGTTTATTATTATCTTTTTGAAATTCATGTTTTATATAGAGGTGATTCAAAGGTTTTTAGTGGTATGTTTGGAATGTTTATAATTTTTATTGACTATTTAAATTTATAGATTTTTCTTTTAGATGTTATTTCAGTTACCATAATTTTAGTTTTAGAGAAATAAAAAGTATATTCAAATTATTATTTCAGGTATAATCTGATAGGACACAGCTCTCAATTACCAATGGTTTGTTTTCAAGGTGTATAATGTATTTGGGTTATATTATCTCATTGAGTTATTAGTGAGTACTGTGGTAGAGATAGTTGATAGAGAATTGAGGATGGTTATGATTAGGGAAACATCTGACCAGGGGTGAAAGAACCCTACCAGATTATAGTGTTTCTAACACCCATAGTTAACTTATAGTTATTCAAATAATATTAAAGTAGCAAAAAAACTGGGGACCCAGTTATCGAATACTATGTACCATATGATATCCTAGGAAGAAATGTTTAATATGATTTTTTATACAAAGACCCAATTTATGATTTGATTATATTGTTAATAACAATATATATTTTTTATTTTTATAAATAATCAACTATGAATTAGTTTTTCTCATTGTAAATATTTTATATGGATATCATTGAACATAATTTTTTAATTTTATATTGATTTATTTTAACTTGAGTCATTTTTTAAACAAATCTATTTTCTAATTCCATTTGAATGAATGAATTTTCTCATAAACATTTTCTATTTTCCATGAAATGTTTTCATTCTTGTTTTTATATATTTTTTGATGTCATTTATAATATAAATATTTTATAAATTATTACCTTTCTTTTTTATATTTATTATAGATAATGAATCAAATTTAGATTAATCCACTTGAATAGGTACTGAATATGAGGAAGGTTTTGATGATTATTTTCAATTTTTGAAATGAAATTTTCCAAAAAACGACTTGTTTTTCTATCCATGACTGAAATTTTCAAATTTGAAGAAGGTGAAAATTAGATAAATGAAGGATCATTTAATTTTCATGGTTTTAAATTGAGTTACAACCATTGGATTTGGCATGGTGAAACAAGATATAACTTCTGATCTATTGATGATGGTGCTTTGAAAGATGATAAATATGATAAAATTGATGAAATTATTTGTGATATTAAAGTATAGGTAACTGATAAACAACCAAAAATTGAGTGTTTATATGTTGATGCTGAAAAACCATTGTATTCAGGTTGTATGGAATATACAATTTTATCGACATCATTAATATTGATAAACCTAAATGAGAAACATGGATGGAGTGACAAGAGTTTTATAGAGATACTACAATTATTAAAATACGTTCTTCTTAAAGACAAAAATCTTCAAAATTAACATTATAGGGCAATAAAATATTATGCCTAGTTGGAATGGGGTACAAGAAAATATATGTCTTCCAGAATGACTATGTGGTATATTGGAAAGAATATAAATTTCTCTCAAAGTTTCTTAAAAGTGGGACATCACAATATATGTTAAAAGAAAAATCACATACTGGTTTATAAGTTTCAAATATACTTACCAAAGAATTTCAATATCTTCCTATAATTCCTCATTTGAAACATTTATTTTATAATTCCCATGATAAAAAGGTTAATATGGAATGATGATTATTTTATATGTGATGGATAAATACATCATCCAGATGATTGTGCACAATGGTATAAAATTTATCTCAGTTTCTTACATTCAAAAATGAAGTTTGAAATCTAAGACTTGGACTCTGCACAGAAGGAATGATTCCATATTGAATCATTTGTAGCACACATAGTTCATGGATTGTTTTATTGATAATTTCCAACTTCTCTCCTAAATTTTTTATAAAGTGAAAATATTTCATGTTGAGTTTAATGATCTATGGACCAAAACAACCTGGAAATGATATTGATGTTTTCTTATCACTATTTACTAAGGATTTGGAACTATTATGAGAGGAAGGTATAAGGGTTTATGATTCTTATAAGATAGAGAATTTTCAACTGCATGCTATGATTATTGTTCACCCTAAATTACTTCCCATTAGATGCAATTTTTTTGGATATAGTGTTAAGGGGCATAAATCTTGTCTAATTTGTGAACAAAAAACTATATTATCAACTGCATCATGGGATAAATGTAGAATACATGGGTCATCACAAGTTTTTTCCTATGGATCACTCTTATAGAATATTAATAAATGATTCAATGGCTCACATGAATTTTATATTGCTCCAAAACCATTATCCACTGATCAATATTTTTAGAGGGTAAAAAACATTGATGTGACACTCGAAAATATATATAAATATGGTAATGATAGAAATATTTTGCGAAAGGGTTAATATTGTTTGAGCTACCATATTCAAGATATTATGAGGTGAAACATAAAATTGATGTCTTGCAAATGGAGTAGAATATCTGTGATATTTTTATTGGAACATTATTAGATATTAATGAAAAAATTATATATTGGTTGAATGAAAGAGTGGATTTACTCTCAGTGGGAATAAGTTTGGGGTTATCTCCTACTCTTGATGGAAGGTGAACATTCCAACCCCAAAGTTTCAAAACTAATCCAAGAGGAAGAAGACTAGTTTTTTTCAATGTATTCATGATATCAATGTGCCACATGGTTATTCTTAAAATGTAAAAAAATGTGAGTCTTTAAAGTATTTTGAAGTTGACAGGTAAGAAATCTCATGAATATCATGTCATGATGCAACAACTCTGACCAGTTGCATTGTGTGGAATATTTCCCACCCATATCAGAATGACTATCATGAATGTGTTTTATTTTTTTAGTTCAATATTTAATATGGTTATTTATTATAATTATTTGATCATTTTGGAGAACAAATTTTTTTTATATAATTTTTCAATAGGAAGTGTATCTGCCTATATCTTTCTTTAGATATCATGGTTCATTTGGTGCAAGAAATAAGATTTGTGGACCTATATATCTATGTTGGATGTATCCTTTTAAAAGGTATATGATGATATTGAAGGGCTATGTTAAGAATCCATATTGACCTAAAGAATCCATTTTTTAGAAGTATATTTCTGAGGTGGTTGAAGAGTTTTGTACAAGCTATTTATTTGACATGGAGCACATATGTTATCCTGTATCTCTCTATGAACGAGTTAATTCTAGGGAAAAATGGATTTATGGCTTGAAATTCAAATCATTGACAGGTGAATAGATAAATAATACACAATTATATATCTTAAATAACATAAATGATGCCCAACCATATATAACATGTCAAATTAATGAGTTTAAAAAAAGTAATCCAACGAAGAATGATATGTGGATTTTGAATGAGCATAATAAAACTTATTACCATTGTTTAAAGAGATCATGGAACCAGATGCATAAGTAACATTGAAGTGGTTAGTGGGTGGTCCAAGTTTAAATTTGAGGTCATGGTATGGGTATGACATTAATTTCTATACTTTTCATACGAAAGATCAGGACAATAGAATTGTGGTGCACAATAGTATTGTGTCAGTGTCATAGAATCAATGCATTTTTTAAGTTCCAAAGACAAAAACCAAATCTACACATCAACCACATATTATAGAGTCATTGACGAAATATGGGAGATTTATTACATTAAATTTCAAGTTCCAGTTTTTATGACACTAATAGAAATTTAGGCTATAGACACGGTCTCAAATCATGGCTATAAGCCCAAAAATTGTGGCTATAAGCCCAAAAATCATGGATATAGGTTATATCCATGGTTCAATGAACTGTGGCTAGTATTGGCATGGGTATAGGTTATTTCCTATAACCACAGTTTGAAATTGTGGCTATAGGGCTTTAACCATGGTTGGAACCATGGCTATAGGCCTATAACCATAGTTTGAACCGTGGCTAAATCCCTATATCCAATGTTTGGTATCGTGGAAGAAGTTCAATCCATACAAGGCCGATAGATAAAGTTAAAAAATGTGGTTATAGGGATATACCCATGGTTCAAATGGTTGATATAGGCCAATATCCATAGTTAATACCGTGGATACTACTTCAATTTACATGAAAAAAACAATCTTTATAGCCACGGTTAGAAACAGTGGCTATAGATTAAAATTCAATAAAAAAAATAGTTGACCTAAAAGTCTGCCTTCCACCCCTATTAGTTCCCCTACCTTCCACCTACCTACTAGTCCCCTTTCCATACCCCACCCTGCCTATCTCTCCCCTATTTTGCATCCGGCGCTGCCCCCTACCAGTTTCCCTACCTGTTTTCCCCCGGTTCCCCACCCATGCCAGCCCCCCTGTCTTCCACCCCCTATACACACATCACCCCCTAGATAGACCCCCCCTGGACAGACCCCGCTGGACAGATACCCTTGGACACCCCCAAGATAGACATCCTTGGACACCCCATGGACAGACACCCCCTAGACCTACACCACCCTTGGAAAGACACCCATCGACACCCCCAGGGACACTCCCCTGGACAGACACCCTTGGACACCCCCATCCACTGGAAAAACACCCCTCCCCTGGACAAACACCCCCTGGACACTGCCACTCCCTCCATGACATGCCCTCCCCCGGACAGACACCCACCAGACAGTCCCCCTCCCCCTCTCTCCTAGATACCCCCATGGTAACCCTTCCCCTAGTCAGACACCACCTTGGAATTCTAATACAATTAGCCATGCAATTTGAAATCAAATAAAAAAACTAAAACATAACACATTGCAATCTTCCCTCAAAACACCTGACCCAACATTAGTTAATAAAATAGTAAAAAAATGTTTGTCTATAAACAATCATACATAGGCCTTGAGTTGTCCATAGAACTTCATGTTGAAACACATAATTGAAGCCGAAATAGTATGTAGATTGAAGTAACATCCTCAATGATGGAAGTTATACACAGAGAATACATGAAATAATTGGAAAAACAATTGGAGACTCATGGATGGTATGAAAAAATATAATGGAAAAAATCTAGCTACATATAATTAATATAAATGTTTACCTCTAAACATGCATAAACAAAATTCTTATAGAAAACCATAATGTGCAATTTCATCTGATACCCACCCTACACCGGAACCCCCTGCTGGACACCCCACCCTCTACAACACCCCCCGTCCATAACCCTAGACACCCACCCCTCATGAACACCCCTTCCTCTTCAAAGCCCCCCTCCGCCCCCACTCTCCCCCACAGACCCTCCTAGACACCCTCCCTCCTAGACACCCCCTCCCTGGATAGACCCCCCCTGATGAACCCCTTGCACCCTCCCCCTAAAGACCCTCCTAGACACCCCCTCCGCATACTCATCCCCAACCCCACCTTTCACCCCACCCCCTTCAACCCCCATGTAGACCCTTCTGGACAGCCATCCCCCTGCCAGCCCTCGCCCCCACTTGCTAGCCCCCCTGATAGCACCCCTCCCCCTACATACCCTCCTAGACACCCCTCCCCCTACTAGTCCCTTGCTTGTCCACCTACTAGCCCCCACCCCTTCCACCCCCCTCCAGACCCTCCGGGACAACCCCTCCCCCTTCCACTCCCCCACCCCCACCTGCATGCCCCCCATGCCAGCAACCCCGCCCCATGCAGAGCCTCCTGGATCCCCCCTACCCCCACCTGCTAGTCCCCCTTCCAGCTCCCCACCCTCTGTATACCCTCATGGACACCCCTCCCCCTTCCCCCACCTACCAGCCCCCACCCCTGTCATCCCCCCTATAGACCCTCCTGGACACCCCTCCCCTACCTATCCCTACTGTGTAAGGTCTTTTCTATTGGTTGTTTAAATGTGGAGCCGTGGATTCAAGATCATCTCTATCCATTTTTCTGGGATGTATTATTTGTTTCTACTCATAGTGGTTGACCAGTGTATGGATAACCCTCTACTACATGATCTCCATAAGGGAAAGCGAATGAGGGAGATAACAGTCATTTCAATAGAATAGGGGTACGGAATTTCCATGTTTTGGTGATCATGGGTTTTAGTAGAATCATGGGAACTTATTCTACCCCTACAACTATTAGAAATGGTTGGGGAACCTCACCTATGTAATCTATTTCATGGAATTTCATAAGATAATTTGAATCAAAAATTGAGTATTTGTTTATGACTATGATGACTAATATGCCATGTGATACTAATTATATCAATTTTAAGGATACAAGAATCTTAACGGGTTCACCAATCCCTGATGTTAATGTACAATGACAATTATCCTCTATATGTTAAAGGAGAATGAATTCATCTCAATTTCATCAATTTTTTTCTTAAACATTACATCATGGCCATTTTGTTAGACTACACTAGAATGGTCATGATCCTTATCTCATATACCTAATTTTTTAAGGTAATTATCATGTAACCATAAGAGTGATGATGATGAAACCTTTAATTGAAATGGGTGGATGGGTGTTTAAAACACATCTTTATGGTTTTCATTTCCCATTCCACACATCTCTTATATAATTAACACATGCCCATGAATCTTGTTCTTGATTCCATCTCAATGTGGACATCAGTTAATAATGTAACTTTCTTCCTTACCATGGTGAAAACCTAATGATCAATGTTTACTAGAATTTAGATTACATTTTATATTTAGAAAATCCCATAATTATATTTCTCATTTATTGAATTTAGGGAATCTTATGATTTCCACATATAAGTAAAGGATGGATCTTCAGTTATGATCCAGGTAGGAAGGTTGTCATATCTTCTTCTATCAAGCCATATAGACATCATATGATCATTATCTATGGAATACTATTATAATCACCTATATAATCCTAGCTTCATCATCAAAGTCATCATAGGCTAGTCACCTAAGGTATTTTAGGCTCATCACACAATGAACTCTAGGCTCATCACCTGTGGAATTCCATTCTCATCACACGAGGAAGGATGATATTATGACGCATTATGAAAGGTGATTTGTATTATTCTTATCACATAATAAATCTTATACTTTTAATATATGGAAAGGTAGGGTCCTCTTATTCTCATCACTGAATTTTAGTCATTATTCTAGGTATAGTGGTGACTAGTCCCCTTATGCTCATCCCATAAGTCTGGTCATGATTTAAATTCCATTGGGGAATAATCCGCTTATACTCATCACATAATACAAGTCATGGTTTAATGACTACTGGAGACTAGTATGAGGTTTAGAATACTCTTGGAAGATGGTTAGGAATCAGATATATTTCCTCAAAAGTTGTTGATATGACGGTGATGATATTGATATACTATGAATGAACCTTGAAGAGTTGTACTATGTATCCTTTTTGAACAAGAATCTAAACCATCATAGTCCAATTTACATAATTTTTGTTCACATGATAGGATCATCGATATTGTTTAACATCATGTGGTAGAGATGATTTTGTTGTGAAATAAGTTACATTATGTGATGTATTATTGCTACGCATTAGTGTTTCCAAGTTTGGTTCAATGTGGTATTCCAGTCAGGTGTAAGAAGATTGTGGGGTGTAAACCTAGTATTTGGGTCATGTACATTGAGTTGTCTTTCCCTTATTTAATACAAAGGAATCAAATGTGGGATACAATAATTTTGGTCATGTGTGTAGAGTTTTCATGAGTAGTCTAAAATTAGGTATATATGGGTCACATGGTCCATAAAACCTCATGAAAATTGGTCTCGTAGAGGATACAATACCCTAAATCTATAATATATGAAATAACCTTGTAATCTATGGATTATAAATCTTCATTTATTTAATTAGGACCTCTTCATATGGGAATAAATTAAACTATGAGTATATCCTTATAGCCTTGATCATTTGTACTTATTTCATTAGAAGATGTTGGATCCTAGAAAAATAAATCAAATATAAAATATAAGCCTACATCGAGGAATCATGAAAGGATTTTTAGAATTTTTATGTATTAAAATGCATGTATACCCATGCCTACAACACCTATAATAGATCAAAGATATGGAAGTAGAATTTTTCTTGTACATGTGCTTTAGACACCAATATATCTTGCGATGTATTAACACCCTTAGATAGATTGTTTTTAACTCCTCCGGTAATGTCATCACCACAAAATTGAATTATGTATCCTTACAGATTCATTCCCTATAGTTTGATATGTTCACACTATTACTTAAGTAATATTTTAAGAGGAATATTATGGGTGAGTTCCATGATACCAGAGAAGATGTAAGGATTCTTTGTATTAGAAGTAATAGATCATTAAATTAATTAGTGGACTTTTATGATGAATTTAATGTGAAGTTGAATGGGATCATGAATGTCTCTAAGGATGATCAATGTGTGGTTTTTAGATCTCTTGTTCTAGTATCTAGAAACTACTAGCATTTTTTAACCTCTTTGGAAAAGGTTTATAAATAAGTTCAAGGGATATATTCATATTCTTCCTTGAAAAAGAGAGTGGTTATTAAAAACCCCTCTTTTAAAACAATAAAGAAATTATGGAAACAATTTTTTAATACAATACTTCAATTATAGAATTCAAATTAAAGGTTTAGGTTGAGGTAACCCACCTCAACCTCAAGAAGCGCTGCTTTTAACAACAACAAATCGAATCTTCTTTTTTTCCCCGATTGCACGAATATGCAACTACACACATATATATATAAGGACATCAAGCCCTTATGTACATATTTTAATAGAACCATATGCACAAGGGGGTCCTTAGATATATGTTTATACTTTCATGTACCCCTTTACACTAACACACATATGCATTTTTCATATCCATATACAAGCACACCTAGCCCAAATATAAATCTTCATACTACCTTGAGTGAATATATATAAAGAGGGAACTTATATATGTATATAACTACCTATATATACACATGTAATCCTTCTTCAACAGCGACTCGAATCCACCTAAATGATATCCAAAACGCACAACAAAAATATAAAGAACCCAAAAATAAAAAAAACCCTATTAAAAATTGGACCAAATAATAAAAATGGTATAAACCTTACCCAAATCTGATTTCGAACTCACTTTCTTTGATGGTGGTCGATAGAACCAACTTCATCATAATAAACCACCTATAAGAAAATAGTGGGAAAAGAAATGAGATATAAGGACTTCTTATAGATATATATATATATGTGATCAGTGTGTCAACTGTACATGACAAATGATACATGAATCTATAACCAATAATGAAAAAATAATATTCAGATTGATATGTACATCCAAATACTAAATAACATGATCATTAATAAATCACTTTATGTTTCAAACAACACCTTCAACTTCCTATTCAAAAATCAAAAATCACCAAAATATGGGAATAGAGTAAACATCCATCAGTACTTAAATGCGAGAAATAGGGATTAGATATTGTTCATAACCAAAATAATATATTACTTGAATGTATAAAATGCCTAAAAAACTTCATTCCTATATCCTTCTTAATTTTCTAGGTTCAAACCTCGTTTTTAGCATGTTTTTATTATAGAATTAAATTTTATTTTTAGATTATATAGGTTTATCGATTTTATAAAGTAGATAATTTTCATTTTTTTATTCTTAATCAATACTCTTGGATTTTTTAAAACAGTTTGCTAATATGAATAGATAATATTTTGGTGCATGATATTCATTCTTCTTGATTGTATATTCCTTATTTGTATAAACTATTTCCGAACATGTGATAATAGGTTCTTTACTTTTATCTTTAAAAAATTATTATTTTTGTGGAATCTATGTCATAAATTCTAAAAAATTCGGACTACAAGGTTTCCCTTCCACACAGACGTTCAACATTTTTTAGATTACCCTTTTTAGGATCCCTTAAAAACTCCACACTATAATTTTCAAGCATTAGCCCACTATAATATAAAATATTGATACTTAACCCAACACATTGATTTGAATGACATCTTAGAAATAGATAAGCTCTAAATAGTCTATTTACCAATATAAACTCCTCATAATTAACTAAAAACATTGACTACACCAACCACTATAAGTAAATCATTAATTTTGGTGTGGTCTTATAACCAAATATGTTTCATCCAACATCCATCTCCAGACATTAAATTCATCCATTTTTTGTCTAAGTTCATACATTTCACAACCTTGATAATGATCACCATCCCTTGATATAGATTTCACTCAAAAAATATGAGTATGAATCTCCCCACTATATTATTATCGATATCATCATCAATCCTACACACACATGTCTAGTGCCTCATATCACATTATGATCACTAGAGAAGATAATATCCCAATAATCTCAACAAAATTTCTTCATTTAGAAACTATCATATTTGAAACACACATTATATCCAACAAAATTAATACATTAAAATATATTTATAGATAAATACAAATTACAGAAAAAATAAATTTAGGAATACCTCAAAAAGTATGGTACTAAAAGCCCCTTCACCTAGGACAGCTTATCCCAACAGAATAATCTCTATAGAAACCCACATCCTGAAACATAAATGAATCCAATTTTTTCCCATACCAATACTAAGGTAATGAAGACACATTCTTGATACATGAGAAATTGACCATGGTTTATTTATTATTATAATTTCGAGCTGAGATATTACTCATTCAATTTACTCTTTCACCCTCATATTAAGGATCACCAACCAACATTAATTCCTACCTAGTTTTCATCCTTTTCCATGCACCTTACTATGTAATCGATGTATCTTCATAGATAGCTCAGTATTTATTGAATATCTTGTAGTAGGTGTCCAGATAAAAGTAATCTACTCATACCCATAATGATTGCATAAGACCATTTACAAAATATATTTCTTATATGAATAAATTTCATTTGATGGATGCCATGAAATTAATAAACCTTTTAAATTTAGTGGAATACTCCATTACCGATTCCCATATCGATATAGCTCTATAGATTCAAAAAACATGCTCTTATTCTGTAAATTGACTATAGCCTCTCATAGAAGAGGGAATGAAACTCAATCCATAGAACCTACTCCTTCCTTCATTTATGATCAAATGAATTTATCCATTTGGACTCATCTCCATTGAATTTAGAAACTTCTAGTTTCACCCATATATCCTCGAGAGTTCCAATCCTTTCAAATAAGAACTAAAATTTCTTCACCATATTTTCAACATCCTATAATCCCATGTCACTACTAAATATTAGAAACCACTACTCCTGGAACTCATAGATAACTTAGAAAACAATTTCTTTTCCTTTTAGAAGGCCTTGGACAATGGATCAAATTATTTGTAACATAATATGAGGGAAAAAACCACTTGCCCATATTTACTATGAGAAAAAAATTCCATCCTAATTATATTCTTTGTTGACAAATTTTGACTCAACATCATCTTGTAATAACAACATACTAATTAGAACCCCGTCACACCACAATCAAAAGAATGCATTATTACCACAAAATCTTGAAACAACCTTTAATCCTTACTTGATAACAAAATATCATTTCCAAAATAGCAAAACCTAACGTTTATCATACTAATCTAAGGGTTACTCTCCTACTCACCAAGCATAACAACCAAACCACACACATTCAATCTTGATAATTAGAAACCATCCAACCCCTTAACTAATATAATAATAAACTTCCAAATAAAAATACACAATCAAATCAAAATGAAATCAACAAAATTTTCTGTATCAATAATTTAATATCAAAACATCAAGAAAAACTCCAAGAAGATCCACCAAATTAAGTTATTACCACCAACCCAAACTCCCAAAGACAAATCCAAACAATAAACAATACATATTCATCATAATCAAAACAAATAAGAATCTATTATCCTAAAAAACCAACTAATGGTTTTTATCAACCATATAAAAGTGACTAAGATATCATAAATCAAACAAAAATATGTGAAAACTACTATGTTAGATTCTATTAATTAATACACCATCAATAAGTTATTATAGAAAAAACCAACTCATATATTATTGATGTTTTAATTAACCAAACCACTTTCAAATTAATTTTCCAAAAACATGACCATAAATAATACTTTCTCAAACCCACTTTCTAAACAAACTTTCCTTTTTTAAAATAATTTTTCTTAGACAAGTAGTCCTGAAAATGTAGAAATATCCTTATATTTCAAATATGATTCATGAACTAAGATTCTATTTCCACCCCATGCAAAGATTAAAAGACATATCAGTCTCACCCCAAAAATAATACTTGAATAAATATCTCATTGATAACAGTTTAAATCTATAATAGAAAACTACACCCTTGGTGACTTGGGTTTCCACCGTACAAGTGTTCTTGGTGCATACAAATGGTGTACATCCTAATATGCAACCAATTTAAAATTTATATACTAAATCCTTAAAATATTAAAACAATCAAAAAATCTTTTGATAAAATTTTTCAATCCTTGGAATGGTCTCGTCCAAAGTATGATCATGTTGAAGATGATATAATACATATGGTGTACCTCCCCATATGGCAGAAGCTTTCAACTATTGGTGAGAGTACATAATAAGCATGGTGAGACTATAATCTTCGTATAATCACATATAATAATGTATAAATAACTAAATAAACATAAAACATTATAGTAAGTTCAAGGAATTACAATTACGTTAAACCAATAATTATCAAAATACATATTTAATTTAGAAAAAAATGGGCTCATATAAAAACATACAGCCATACATCAAGAGAACCAAAAACTAGGTTGATCTAGTACAAAATAGACAAAATAAAAAATAACTTCTGGAGATATGACCAAAAAAACCAAGTCCCTCTCTGGTCTAGTCTCCCAATACTCATCCATCACCTCCAACCAGGTCTCCTGTATGACTTGTTTCCCAAAATACAATAATAAACAATATATCCACACCAAGGTTTCTATATAGGGTATAAGATATACATATAAATATGGAACTTCCATTTAGGTTCCTTATATATATAATAATATTTTATATGATCATGCATGGAAAATAAAAAACAACACAAACCATATACAAGAAATCACATTTGGATGTGAAGTGATTACTATGCCACCCTATCACTCGAAGTCACCTGATTTGAATAACACAAATGTATCTAGTTTTTCATCCACCACTTTATATTTTAAACCACATAAAATTACATAAACATATAAACTCAAAACATTGGAGAAAAAAATGAGTTAAATTTGAGGGGTTAAAACCCTAAATACCTTCAGTGGGTAATCATGAGGTCTGACAGATGGAGGAGGAGGATGATCCCTTGGAGGTAGGATAGTCACGTCGGAGGTGTCCCAGAGGAGGAGGTGGGGTGGCTGTCTTGCGACAACATCGGAAGGGTGGCAGTGTTGGGTGGCCACATCGGGGTAGGATGCCGTGGTGAGGAGTCCATCGTGAAGAGTGTGAGAGAGGTTGATGGTTTATAGAGGAGGGTCATGGAAACAGAGGTCGATGACGGCATGAGAAAGGGTGTTTATTATAATATATTGGAGGAGGGCATGACAGTGAGAGCGGTAGATTGTTCAGAGAGGAGGTTTTTGGATCGGGGGAGGAGGAGAGCCTAACAGATATCAAAAAAAAAAAAGAAACACGGATATCACACTACAAATGTTTAATTAAATCATGGCTATAAACTCTTATAGTCACAGACCTATAAAACAGTGTCTATAGGTCCCTGGATATAGTTTAAATTTATAATAGTGAGTCTAAATGGGTTATCAAAAACAACAGTGTCTAAAAAATCTAATTTTTAATTTCCATAGTTAAAATAAATAAATTAGAATACACAAATGATCATTTTATCATGGAAACACATGAAAAAAAATTTATATGTTCTTGATCAATCTGATATACACTGGGATATTATTTTACAGTAAAACAAATAGTATGTTTGTGATGGTAAACTTGACATAGATACTGATTTATGTGAGATCCCTACATCCATGGAATGATTCACAAATAATATTTATGAACACATCAATGACATAATTTTTTCCACATGTAACGATCATGACGATGGAATTTGGGGAAAAAATCTTTTGTACATTCTTAATATTATCGGTACCACATGTTTAATTATGATTTAATTTTTTAAATTTCATAAGTTATATATTTTAATTTGATTTTATTTATAAAAACATGTATTATAACTAATAAGATAAATTTTTAGTTTATATTAATTTAGTTTTGCCTACTTTTCCTTGTTTAACATTATGTAAATTGTCTATTAATTTATTATTTGGAAACCAATTATTTTAAATTTAACATTTTAAATATAAATGAAATATATTGTATACGATTATATTATAAAATAATTCTTATTTTTGTTAAAAAGATTTATCAGGTTGTGAATTTTTACTATGTTGTTTCATCTCTCAATAATATTTTGTAGTTTTCATTCATTTATATCATTTCATATATCATTAATATTATTTTAATTTTAGTTAACAATAAAAAATATGAATAAAATTTGTAACATTTATTATACTTTTTTATACTTGTTAATTTTTTACACACATTTGAATATATTTATTGGATTTGTACATTTTTTTACAAATTTATGTTTTTATGATTTATAGGATAATGAAAGACCAATCATATTTTCCATCACATATTTATAGATATTATTATACTCATAATTCAATTTTGTAACTTACATATTCTATTTTTGACGAGCCTCCTCATCCTTCATTAAATGAAACATCTACTTCCATGGGGGAAAAGAGTTTGAGGGTTGGTAAACATGGCACAAAAAGATTACCAAAATTATCATTTGCCCATAACCAAGAATATATGATACCAATAGACTTTAATGATAATAATATTCTAATAGGTCCAAATTATAAACAATTCGAAACTTGTGTATCAGTATAGGCCAAAAGAAAAGTTAGTATTTTGATTGATGATTGAAAAAGTGTTGACAAAACTACATTATCACTAATATGGGAGATTCTTCTGGTAATCTGTTTTGTTATTATTTTACTTATTCTGAAATTTTAAGAGTAATATATTTTTTTCCATTATTATCATACGACATATGGTCTAAATGACACTAGAGGGGTCAGGAGGAAATGTTTATCATTGCCTTTTTGAAGATGGAGTGATTTTAAATCATCCCTCAGATCATAGTTCCTTTTTGGGAATAGACAACATGTAAATCCATGTGATATATATCCATTTATACATGAATATACATGGGAAATTGTTTTGAATGTAGACGATGATAATAGTTTTTAGTATGTGAAATGTTGCCTTTTTGAAAGTTTTTATATTAAAGACCATGTTATTGATTTATTTATTCTTTATTATTAATTATTAATTTATTGAAATCGATGATATCTCATCAGGATGTTCAAGATATAAATATTCACCCTAATATTTTATCTTGGGGAGGGTATACATTACTAGAAGAAATGATTATAGAAGAAAATAATGCAAGAAAAAATCTTTAAATGTTTAGATAAAAGTCATCAGGATCTATAGATCTTACCCATCCTCCCCTCACTAGACATGAAAAATAGAAGAGGTATCAATTGAGTAAAAAAGGATAATATCTTATGGAAGATTCAATTGTTGTTGTAGATAATATTGTAAGATGTTTATTTATTTACTGAAGTTAAATAAACTATTTATATATTCTAATTGATTACAATTTTTTTTTCAAAAATTCCATGTAGGATTCTCTTGAGGAGAAGAGCATAAAGGGGGTCTTTATTACTAAGGGTAGACATGATATTTTAGATGCATCATTGGGAATGCCAGAACACCTGGGTCTTGTATGAGGATACTCAGCAAGTGTATTGGTAAGAAAATTGTTTACTTCTTAGGAAGCTTCTTCAAAGTATAATCTTTATAAAAATTAAAATCTTTAGAATACAATGTTTAGAATATTCATGAAATGATGGATGAAAAGATCAGAGATTAAGTATATGCGATGTTTGTCGACATGCAAGGACAGTTTCAGCCTACTGATCTGACTCCTCTACCTCCATTAGTAGATCCCACTCCTCCTCCTCACTTGACTCACACATTTGTTTTTCTAGACTCCACTCCTTCTTATCCTACCCCAAAACCCCTCCTCCATAGATTCCAAGTTACTATGAGTTATATGTTGATGATCCTCATCACATTGTTGTATATGGGATGATATATTATATCAGAAATACCATTAATCATTTAAAGATTGAGATAGATCTTCATAGGGTCAATGTATGAGTCATTATAGATAGATCATTAAAAATACAATGTCCTACAGATGATTTGGGTATAATTGGACAAACTATTATTTATTTTTTAGTTTGGACATCTCGACTACTTCGACATATTACCATAGATGTATGTATATATGTTATATTTTATTTTAGTTTGTTTTTAAATTTTTTTTCTCATTTTAATATTTATATATTAATATATATTTTTTGTCGGAGTACAATAAAGATAATAAAATACATTATAGAAAACAAAAAATTCAAAGAACCATGACTTCAGATAAAGATTATAACTGTATAGATTGATTGTAAACATAATCTAATTTATTATTGTGAGTATATAACATTTCAATTGATGTTTCCATTTGTGGTTGTGTAATGAATGTGGGAATTTTGGAAAATGATATCATGAATCTTGTAGATAGAAATCAATTGAGCATCAACACAATATAATTTTTTTTCCTTGTAAGTCAATTACCATTTAATTTCTTTTCATTTATTTATTGAAATTTTATAATTATTTTTTCATTGTATTAGGTTTATATATAAAATTTATACATAACATATCAGGATTGATATATATGGATTCATGGACCCATAGATTATTTCTCCGATAACTTTGACAATGACCGATTATGAAAGAACATTTTTTATAGTTGAAATCTTTCTAAATAATGTTATCTTTCAATGTTAGATGTTTTCATATATTGAAAGGTATGAAATATTTTTCCTTAAAAAGTTTTATTCATTACATAACACATTAACAACTCATATTAAATTTTCATTTATATCAGTGGTCATTTGATGTTGGGTGTTTTTTTGTCCAAGAGAGAAGAAATTGTATTGGATGTGATTTATCCATAGTGAAGTGAGAGAAACATTTTAAGAATATATTGAACATGTATGTTTGATTATTTTATTAATTTTTTATATTATAAATCAAAAAAATTATAATATTTGTATTATCTTTATACAGTGCATGGGATTTCGTTAGAGAGATGATCAGAAATATGGGTTCCAAGATCAAATTTATAAAAGTTAAGGTTAATTTTCATTTACAATTACTAAATTTTGGATAAATTAATTAAAAATTTAATTTTTGATTACAATTTCATTGAAATGGTGTCATAAACAACAAGTTGGAACTGAATGTGGATACGATTTTTTAATATTCATGTATAAAATAATTACAACTGGGATAGTTATAATGTTTCATAAGGTTATATTTATTTATAAATCTTTCCATAATATTTAATATGTTTTTTTGAAAATTCCAGTCAAATGAATTCTATATTAATTTTTGAAGATTTTTAATGATGCACATAAATATAATTAATAGGAGTTGAGACATTTAAAAATTCAATGGGAAAATTATTTTATAGGTTTGATTGATTTTTATTATAATTGATAGTTCTTTTGTATGTGTCTTTTTCTAGTTTTTTGCTTCATTTTCTAATAATATCTGGATTCTACTGTGGTGGAGGATGAATCAATGTTCTTTTTTTAAAAAAAATTTTGTTTTCACATTGTTTATTGGAAAACTAATGCGAAAAAGAGTGCATATTTTTTTCATTTTGGTTATCTAATAACCGATGTGAAAAATAGTTTTTCATGTTGGTTATACAATAATAAACACAGAAAACCAATTGAAGATATTATTTTACAACATCAGTTTTAGTTAACCCACATGGAAAAGTTATTTACTATGTCCCCTATAATAATGTCTCTTAATAACAGACGTAAAAAGGCATAAAATCGATGTGAAGAAACCATTTATGAACTATTGGAAATAATGAAATGGGACTTATGTATCCCCTATAGAAGTGTGAACAATAAAGAATGCCTTGGATAATATCCGAGTCTCGAGAAATTATTATAAATTTAATCATGATTAACTATTTACTCATAAATATTCTTGCATAGGCTGAAGTAGGCAGCAGACGATGGGAATTCCATGGGAACCTGGACTTATGCGAGTTATTTATTTACTACATTTCATTTACATATTTTACTATTACCTTTACACTACTTATTATATACTCAATGACTTGATGCCATTTGAAACTATTGGCAATGACCTACTAAGTATATGTCACTCCCTGTTTGGGTCGTCATTGGGCACCTAAATATAATTCATGGATGTAGGTAGGGGTAAGGGAAACAAACCTTCTATGAATGCTTGATTATCATGATACGATGGTGCACAATGGGTGGGGGCATAGGTTCAAGCCAATGTTTGAGATTCTACTAGAGATAGCCTTGGGTATTTTGTACATTGTTGTTTCGAAATGCATGTTGAATAAGCATTTTTCAATGAGACTGATCACTGATAATGCGATTGTGGCCCATGAAGTGTTCCACTCTATAAAATCATGCTCCACAGCGAAAAGAGGAACCATGGCCTGGAAATTGGGTATGTCCAATGCCTACAATAGAGTTGAATGGAACTTCCTTAGAGCCATTATACAGAAGATGGGTTTTTGCGCTAAATGGACATATATGGTCATGAACTGTGTCTCGACTGTCTCGTTTAAAATCAAGGTCAATGGGGAGTTTACCAAAGATTTCACCCCTTCTCGAGGCCTTCGCCAGGGAGACCCTCTATCCCCCTTTCTCTTCATCCTGTTGGCTGATGTGTTTTCTAATCTTATTTCTAGGGCTGTTTCCTCTAAGTCTATTCATGGGGAAAAATTTTGTCGAGTTAGCCCTCTAGTGTCACATCTCTTCTTTGCTGACGACTGCCTCCTTTTTTCCAAAGCTGCAATTAATGAATAACTGGTGATATGTCTGGCGATCTGCCAGTACGAGAGGGATTTTGGCCAAACAATTAATCATGGTAAATCTAAAATTTCCTTCAGTGCAGGGGTGCCTCTCTCTAAGAGGGATGAAATTTGTGCATCAACTAGCATCCATATGGTTGTTAAACATCATAAGTATCTCGGGCTCCCCACAATGATTGGCTAGTCTAAAAAAGAAATCTTCTCATCCATCGTGGACAGGATTGAGGCTAAAATCCAAGACTGGACCCCTAAAAGAATTTTGAAAGCTGGAAAAGAGACACTCATCAAATCCGTCATCCAATCTATCCCCTGCTACTTTATGTCCCTTTCTGAGATCCCGATGGCCATCACCGATCAGATCCACACACTTACTGCCAATTTCTGGTGGGGGAATCACGATGGAAGGAATCGACCCCATTGGATGGCCTTAGAGAAACTCTACAAGCCCAAATCAGAGGGTGGGATGGGTTCCAGAATTTTCCTCTATTAAATGACGCGCTTTTGGCCAAGCAGGGATGGCACCTTATTGACCATCCATCATCTCTATGTGCGCGAGTTCTAAAAGCTAAGTACGTTCCCCACATGGACTTTCATGCTTCCTCTCTTGGTCCTCGTCCCAGCTTCCTCTGGAGAAGCATCTGGGGGGATAAAAAGCTCCTGTATAAAGGATTGGGTTGGAGGATTGGGAATGACTCATCTATCAAAATTTTTTCTGATCCCTGGCTTTTAGATAAGGATGTTTTATGGGCTACATCCTCCACCCAACCAGGTCTGGAAGACGCCACTGTCAGCTTCCTCCTTTCCGACCAGGAACAAGGGTGGTGTTTGGATAAGATCCTCGAATAGTTCAACGAAAGATATCAAAGAATTATCCTCAGAATCCTCTGGGTACCAGACGCAGGCCCTGACCGTCGCTTCTGGATCAATGAAATTTCGGGTGTTTACACGATGAGATCCGGCTACAGACTAGCTCTTGGAATCCACCCAGTTGGCAGGGATGAGTGTCATTGGAAATCGATCTGGCCGCTCAATGTCCCCCCAAAAATTCGTCATTTCTGGTGGTAGGTTTGTACTGGCAGTCTCCCAACAATGACCCTTCTCGTTTATTGACATATGGCCAGCACCGCCTTTTTCCCTTTCTACCCGAACACTCTTAAAACCCCTCTGCACACTATCATTCTCTGCCCGGGATCTAAGGAAATCTGGAATCAATGAGGCTCGGCTTCTACTGCATCGCTGGCATTGGCCTCTGACCTTCCCGATCTTCTGACACATTGGTGCTCCTCCCTCTCCACGGCTGATGTTGGTTCACTTTGCACTCTGGCCTGGATTATTTGGGTTTGGCGCAACGATGTTGTTTTTCATCATGCCCACAGACCCTCCAAATTCTAGATTGATCGAGCTACCTCTTGGATTGAAGGTTGGGAAGGCCACAACAGATGCTCTATGCCAAGTGTCTCCCCCTCTCCTCCTGTTCCCTAGAATCCCCCAATGGATGGGATTATCAAAATCAATGTGGACGCGTCGCTTCCAAAAGCTGGGCTTGCTGACCTCGGCGTCCTTGCTTGATATCATCTAGGGAAAATCCTTGTTGCTAAGTATGAACCACATCGGATATTCTGGGAACCGGTAGTCGTGGAAGCCAAGGCCATCCTTGCTGGTATGATGATCACTATTGAATGTGGATGGGGTGACATTATCATTGAGTCTGACTGCATTTCCGTTATTGACGCTATCAATCACAACGATGGAGGACTCCAGTCGTTTGGTACCATTTTCAGGAGAATTATCTCACTCTTCCAATGTTTCTCATTGTGCACCTCCTCATTCACGAAAAGGGAAGGAAACAACGTGGCCCATCAGCTGGAATCCTCAGACCCATTCAGCACTAACCACCTCTGGCTGGACAATTTCCCTTAATGTCTTCGTGAATGTACTTCTTCTGATCCTTGTCATTAATGTTATATGATTTTATCAAGAAAAAATGTGATTTACATGGTTATTTATATGATGGATGATTATTATTCCATTGTTTGGTTATATTTTATGCTTCCACTATTGATTAATATTAATATACCGCTATGATAAACCCTTATCAAGACGGCATAGTCTACCCATAGTTCCATAAAAGGCCCTCACTACTAGCCGGTTGCCTCTAGCATAAAATAGGGAACACTTGAGTCCATCTGGCCAACCGGGTTTAGTAGCTTATGATTCAACTTGGTCTGGGATGCCACAAAGTGGTATAAGAGGAGTTTATTTTATTTTATTTTCTATGAAATACTAATTGGTATGGTAGAAAAGAGAAATATGAAATGTTAGGATTTGTTTATGAAACTATGTATGGGAGTATCTAACCCACATATAGTGAAAATAGAATTTTATTAGGATGAGATATGTTTTTATGGTTTGTTCTTATTACAACCATCTTGACTTCACCATATAATGATGGAATTAATTTCTTATGTTTCTTATGATTATGCATTTTCACCCTTGGCTCAATATGGAAAGGTAGTATTGCTTCATGCATCATTATATGCACTTAGATAATTATATGTCATGCCATGTTTATATTATTTCATGCTTTTCCTTTTACATGTTTTGGTGACTTGATTTATATGTCCATGGAATTGTGATAACATTTCATGTAGAGATAGGATAACTAATTGGTTATAATTAAATGTACCCCAATTGAAATTTATAAACTTTGTGGGAATTTATAAATTTTGAATAACAACCCATTTAATCGGACCTTCATATATATATATATACATACGAATGTATTCTTATTAACTACTGAGTTTAAATAATTTATATATAAAGTTTTCCAGTAAATGGGGTTTTTAAGTGCAACTTAAGGATTTTTTTTCTCCCAAACATTCAATATTGAGACCTTTTTCACATAAAGAACCTGACCGTAACCTAACTATAGTAGTAGGAAGTATGTAGTATATCTTTTGTTTCTTTAGGATCCCAAAATCAACCAGACCTAGCTTTCGGAGTAGGTAGAGGGGCATGACTGTTATATTAGAAGGATTGTACTTTTCATATTCTTATAACTGCGTTTCTAGCAGTTATTAATTCCTGTATTGAGGTGTGTTCTTGGAATTTATAGAGAAATTACACCATGAAGGCCTCGAATTATATTATAGGATTGTGGTGATGAACATGTTTTGATGGTGGTGGGACCAGGTCCACTAGTAGAACTTCCAATAGTTCAACTTGTGGCACCACCAATTATACCTGATATGGGTGCTGATACCCAACTTCAAGAGGGTTTTGTAAAACTTTATAAAGACTATTCAAATCTATTTGTGACCTTCCCGAACTATATAAGAGTTCAAATGGAGTTTAAATAGTATCATACACTGAAATTTTTGTGGGATGGCAGTCCGTAGACTGCAAAATCATGGATAGAGTTCATGCTATAAATTTTTAGCATCTTCAGACACATTGTGAGAGGAGAGTGAAGCTATCTACTTATATTTTTTGGGATTAATCCAAGAGATGGTGTGAAATTATTAACCAGATAGATCATCATCAGGATATGTAATTGAGAGATTTTTAGATATCCATCTATGATTATTTCTTTCTCGAGACGTTGAGGGATGATAGACCCAGAGTGTTTTTGCACCAGAACTATGGTGCATTTTTAGTGATGAACTATTCTTCTTATTTTACTGATATTATGAACATTGAACCTATGATGTCAGGTGAAGAGTTATCCAGAGCTGGGTATTTGATTATGGTCTTAGGTATGACATCCAATTATGGGTGAGTGTCTTTACGATTTCTATGATATCTAAGAAAGTGAACCAGATGCTTATCATTAAGTGTAACTAGAGGAATTTTGGGGGTGAGAGACATGGTACTTTTTCACCAAGATACAGAGATACATCAATGAATAGTATAAAGTGTCATTTGAAGATTCCATTTGGTGATATTAGTTTCTAGGGTGCACACATTGGTATGTAGGTCTGGTTCCATCAGTGCGGTAGGCGAGGACATATTAAACACCAATGTACCAGGGAACCAGTCAAATATCGGTCTTGTAAAAATATGAGTCATATTATATGATTTTATAGAGATTTTCCTTTAGTATATTATCATAGAGGGTTTTAACCAACTCCAAATTCAAGAGTGGGGTCAACAGCTTCTCGTGAGGCAGGGAGCTAGAGTGTGATTGGACGATCACGTTTTGGTGGTGGTTGTGGTCGGGGTACCCAAACACCAGTCTTACAACGCCAACAGAGTAGGACGAATAAGTGTATCTAGTCTATATATCAGGTTTATAGATTAGCCTATATTTATTCAGTTCTTATGATAACTAAGGTGACGATTACCAAACTTTCTATGGCGAGAGGTATTATTCTAGTATCTTCTACTTTAGTATATTCTCTTTTCAATACAGGTGATTCCCATTCCTTTATATATGTTCATATTTTTTAGAGAATTGGGATCTATGTTTAGTTTTCCTCTGGTGTGATGAAACTTGATAATCCATTCAAGATTAGACCTGATATTGTATGCAAGTTTAGGGAGTCCCCTCTCGAGATAGGTGGGGGTTTAATTGTTTGGGACCTCTTTTTTATTCAAGGTTACATGGTTTGATGTCATTAATCAGATGGAATAGATGGTTCACTATCATTATTTTGTTAATTTATATTTTAAAAGTGTGACTTTCACATCATCAAATGGTGGAATGTTATTCACAAGTTTGAAATTAATGGTGATATAAGTCGAGCTAGACTCGAGCATCATGGGTTGGGTGAGATGATAACCCAGATTTCATGATTTTTTCTAGATAATTAGGTAACAAATTACGTGGATTTCTATGTAATGGTAGATCATTTATGAGATGTTTTAGTAGAATATTTTGAGGACTAAATTTTAAAATATAGGTACATTTTTCTATTGAGCTAGTCCCCAGAGCTGCACTGATATCCATTACTCACTATAGGATGTCTACTATAGAGTTGTAGAATCTCAAGAGTAACATATGGGATTTAAAAGCCAATGGTTTTATATGAGCCTATTATTCATCATGGGGTTCATTGGTCCCTTTCACCAATAATAAATATGGTACCGTTAGGCTTGGTGTGGATCATCATCGGTTAAAACATCTTATGGTTAAGAGCATATATCAATTTCCTCATATAGACAACCTCTTTGATCATATTCAAGGAAAAAGAGGTTTCTCTAAGATTGATATGAGTTCAGGTTATCATAAACATCATGTTATTCAATTAGAAATACCACATAAGAAATTCCATAATATATATATATATATATATATATTATGGGTATTTGGTTATTCCGTTCAGTCTCATAAACAAGACAACCATTTTTATGGAACTTATTAATCGGGTTTTCAACCAGTATCTAGATTTTTTTGGTAGTCTTCATGGATGATATATTGGTGTACCCTCTCACTCAACATGACCCTAGAATACATATTAAGATACTATTTAATACACTAATATAGAATCAGTTGTATGAGTTGATCATGAAGTGGCACTTTTGATTTATAAATTTCACTTAATAGGTCACATTATCTCAGAGACAAGAGTATTAATTGACCTTGAGAAGGTGAGGGCTATAGTTACCTAGTAGAATCCCAAGAAAATATTTGATATATAGAGTTTATTAAGGATAATATGTTATTAAAAGTGCATAATTCATGATTCATCACATCTTAAAGCGCCACTAATGGTCTTGACCAAGAAAAATGTCATGTTTATATGGTATGAAGCATGTAAGGAGGCCTTTTAGAAGATTAAGTGTAGATTGACTTTAACATAAATTTTCATCATACCCAATCTTGTCAGAGGATATATAGTTCCATATGATTCACTAAGAATTAGGTTAGGATCAATTTTGATGTGGTATGTCCAATTCATGATGTATGGTTCTCAGTAGTTGATGCCTCATGACTTGAACTACATGATGAACAATCTTGATTTATCTATTATTGTTCATGAATTGATCTATCAGAGGAATTACATATTGGGAGAGTGTTTTATGGTGTATTCTGACTACAAAAGACCCACATATATATTTACATAGTGTTATTTCAATATTAGAAAATGATTGTGGGTCAGATAACTTTATTTCTTCGACATTGATCTTACCTATATTCCTAGAAAGGGTAATGCAATTACCGATGCTCTGATCAAGAAGACTCAAACATGAGTAGTTCAGGTGGCTAGTAGTGAGGGGAAGATTATGAACCTTATTTATGATATGAATTTGGAGGTTCAAGAATATCATGGTAATTCTGTATTTTCTCCAATATTAATGTCCACTTCACTTTTAGAGAGAGTGAAGATGATAAATCTATCATATTTTGAGGGCTTGGTCTTATGGGATAGCGTTACAAGTGATGAATTACTTCCATGTTTATTTATTGTTGAGTATGAGAAATTTCACATTCATGGATTTGTCTAGGTTTTTACTTGTCCAAGAGGAGTTGATACAATAGTCTCGTACCTCTATATGGGAAGTACATCCCAGTATTACCAAAAGGTATGGTGACTTATTCCACTAATACTGGTGGCTAGGGAAAAAAGGAGATAGCTTGGTTTGTTACTCTGTGTTCCACTTATCAGTAGGTGAAGGAAGATAACTATTGACTAGTGAGACTTTTATAGGCCTTACATATTCTTGAGTAAAAGTGAGATGAAATCCCCATGGATTTAATGATGATATTTCCTATATCACCTTATGGTATCGATGCTGTGTGGGTGATTATAAACATATTTACAATGGTTTCCCACATCCTACCTATTTGGTAGGCCTTTTTAGAGTATGATATTGGGAGGATCTATGTTCATGAGATTATAAACTTCAATGGAATTTGGTTTTCTATCATATTAGATAGATATTCTTAATTGATGTCTCCATTTTGGGAATGGTTGTAGAAGGAAATGGGGCCACATGTATTACTAAGGAAAAACTATCACCAATAGGTGAATGGTAGTTCCAAGCATATGATATAGATTTTGGAGGACATTATCTGACCATACATAATTGATTTAAGATATTATTGGGAGAAACACATTCTTCTCGCTGAGTATTATTACAATAACAACTTCTAATAGACCATACAGATGGATCCTTATGAGGGGTTATATGATAGGTCATTCCCTTAACCCTTGTGCTGGTTATTAGAAAGAGGGGTTTCACCATAAGGTCTTTGTCTCTTTTAGGAGACTTCATAATAGGTTCATCTTATTTGGCAGAGGACGTTTACAGCTCAGTCTAAGAAGAATTAATATGCTGATTATCACCATTGACCAATAGATTTCAAGGTGGGGAGATAGATTTTCTTACACATTTTACATGGATTGGGGAATAAAAATATTTATAAATAATGGAATCTATCACATCATTATATCAAGACCTTCTTGGTATTGAAGAGATTCTGGATGTTAACCTATTAGTTTCAATTACCTCAGAGATACCAGGCCATGACTAATATCTTCAATGTATTTTAGATTCACTGATATCATTAATATTTTACTTATATTTTTCATTATAAGGAGGTTGAATTAGATGTTTATGAAACCTTTTCGGAGAACCCCATACATATTGTTCATCGGGGAAAAAATATTATATGAGTATTGTCAGTTCCTCTAATATGGGTGTTATGGAAGCACCACCATGTACAAGATGATTATTTGGTGTGGGAGGCTCGTGTATGTGGCCATTGGTCATATTTTTTCTAAAATGATACTTTAAAAACCTTGGAAGGTCGACTAAAGGATAATTTTCTTTAAGGGGGTATGACTATAAGAAATGTAATTTTCTATGTGGTATGAAACCATTTTATTTGTGTTTAAATTATTTATTTTGATCCTAATGGAAGTGAATAATGAGGTCATGGGGGGTAACATAGGGTTTTTAGAGATTATTTTGAACCTATATCCCTAAATTTTAGAAGTAAAAGGTGGGTTTCATAGATAGTATTAACTTTGTATCCCGGTCCTCATAGTTTATTTAAACCATGTGGCGGGGTCTAGTGCTTTTCCTAGGGCCGCATAGTTTTTCATTACTGTGACAGCTAGGCCACACAGTCATGTGAGAGCTATACACCTCAATAAATATGTGTTTTTATGGTCTTCAAATGGTTATTTAAACCATGTGTATATCCCATGTGGGGGATTTCATGGAGAAATTCTTAGTGCCTGGTTGGCACACAGTTTGGCCGACCATTCAGCCAAACCGTGTTTACATTTTTAAAGGGTGAAATTAAAATTTTCCCCTCCTTTATTATTAAAAAATTTCCTATTTTCATTTTTATTACACACACATTATGCCTCCCCCATTGAAGTTTATTCCTCCATTCCTAAAGCTTTCCATTGAGGTATCTCCTCCATTCATAATCTGATCAATCGACCATCTATCTCATTGGATGTGTACTGGTAAAATATTCATTCCTCTTGAACATTTTTCCATTTATATCACTATTGGAAATGTTATTTTGGTGTGATCTAATATTCCCTATTTTAGGGAATTTTCCTATTTACTATATTTCTTCCATTATAGCCCAGATTAGAGTCCAACAATTGATGAGGAGCCGACTAACATGATAAGGTGTGCAGTCACATTTATTTCCCTTAAAGTATTAGTGTTTATGTATTACATCATTTTTTCATATTCCATAATTTCTAGGTGAAGCTTATTAAATTAAATTTTTAATAAATTAATAGAATAATAAAGAACAATATAATCCACGAGACCCATTTATGTCTTATTGAAGGTTAAAGACCTTTAATTGAAAACCCCTTGGGTGTGTTTCTAAATGGAATAAAACCACCATGGGTGGCATATGAATTTGATTGAAATCTTATGGAGTTATCTTTTGACCCATTCATTTAGATGTAAAAAAAGTAGATTGAGATGTAATTTGAATTATATGAAAGTGGGAATAGAATAACATGTCCCTATGACCGGTCCATCATCCCTTATCACTTAGGATTAATATGTTCAAAATAACTAAAATAGCCAATTGAGGTATTTCTATATTTAAAGATTGTATGGTTAGACTGTTGGACCATGATCTTCAATTTATATCATGTGAAGGGTGATACATGTGTTCTAACTCAGAATTCTTTGAATAGAATCATTTGGATTATTGAACTAAATAATTTCTAATTGTATTATCTTTTTTAATGGGTGGAACGTGGGTTCTCATATGAACAACATGAATAGACTCCCTTGGAAGTTTTATTACATTAGAAAAAGGGTGGAACTTGGGCTCCCTTTAAGGAATTCCAAGGGTCGATTAGAGGGAATATCATTATATATATTTTAATAGTGATACTTGGGATCCTTACATGGAATTCCAATGATGAAATTATAGGGAAATGTTAGTATACCACACATAGAGCGATACCTGGGTTCTAATGAGGAATTCCATGGATGGTATTATAAGTTTATTTGTTCTAAGTTACACCTGGAGTGATACTTGGGATAAAAATGAGGAATTCTATCGACATTAAGATGTCTACAATCATAATAAATTTACTATATGAAATTTATTCCATGCCAAAGAAAAAATGTGTATTTGACTAGTGCTTTACTTTTTTGATAGCGTTATCTACCCACATTATGGAGAAGTGATGAAGTGGGACTCATGTATCCCTTATATGAGTGTGACCATTGAGGGACACCTTGGCTATGATTTGGGTCCAGAGACTTTATTATAAATTAAACCATGGATGACTTTTTTTGAGAGATATTTTGGAATAGGTTGAAGTGGGTAGTAAAGGATGGCTATTACATAAGAACCAAGACCTATGTTGGTTTTTTTTACAACATTTGATTTAACTCTTTTACTGTTACATTCTCACAACTTAGTATATTCCCACAAATTTGATTGAATTAGAAACCACTGGTGGCATCCTACTATGTAAATCTCACATCCTGTTCGGCTCGTCACTGGTTTCCTAGATAGAGTTCATGTATGATGGTAAGGAAAAGGGAAAGAAACCTACTATAAATGATTAATTTTCTTTTAAGGATGGTATGTGGGGGGGGGGGGAAGAGGACCGATACTATTCTCAAGATGATACTAGAGACATATTTTGGTATTTTTTATTGTTTTTTTGTATAGCATGTTGTATATGAATGATTCCCCAACCCCCTGTATTTCACTTGTTATATAGCATGCCATGATCATCATTTTTGTATATAGAATTGATGGATGTGATTTACTTGGTTATTTATATGAAGAATGACTAATCATCCACTATTTATTTATCTTTTATTCTCCCACTATTGATTGATATGGATATACCACTATTGTACACTCTCATCATGATGGTATAATCTCCATAAAGTTCCAAAAAAGACCCTCATTACTAGTTAGAAGCCTCTGGCATATGAGAAGGTGTTCATGATTCCATGTTTCCAACCGAGTTAATTTAATTATGGGTGAATCTTGTTTGGGATATCAAATTAATGGTTTTTGAAAAATAAAATTTTGATTCATGGTTTTAAACTTTTGTTTTGGTTTAACACATGTATGACGTTTGATTAAATTTTTTAGAATATTAATTTATTTTTATGAAATGGGTGGGTGTGAGACCTTTCCATATACTATAATTGTGTGAATGCATATTGCATTATAATATACTTTGTTTGTTCCATACAAGGGATCAATGCAAGATAAGGGAACCATAGATTCAAGACCAGGTGATGACTTGACTAGAAGGAAATGATTCTTCTCATGAGTTAGAAATAATCCTGGTTGTATGATCATGTGTGTGTGTATGTGTGGATGTGAAATGGGTATTCCAAGTTAATTGAATGGATAAAATATTTTTTAAGTTTAAAATTTAATTTATTTAGATTGTTAAACTTCTTTGAATATTCTATTGGTTGTTTAATTTATTTTTTAAGGTGATATAACGTGTTCTAATCCTATTTTAATGTGTTGGAATATTTTAGTATATTTTTTAATGGGTATGACTACTCATCCCCTGTATATGCACTTTAGTTCACATATAGATGCAGTTTTACATGATACAGGGAATGAGAAGATTTCATATTTCTCTAGTGGCACTTATTGATGTAGTTTTTTAGAGTTTTATCCTTAAAGATGGTGATGTCATCAGAATATAGACTGGTGCCACATTGGAATCCAATTCATTATTTAATTTGGAGTCTTATTCTTCATTTTCACCTTTTGTTATTGCTCTGGTATTTTTAGTAATTGGTATTTTTTTTGGGTTTTATTTTTTAAATTTCATGTATCATATTGTTTTGGTTTGGTTGTTTTAATATTTTCCATAAAAGATATATTTTTATAGGAAAAATCATCCACCAATGATTTAATAAACACACAAAATTTATTTTCAGAATTTGGTGTCTGTGGGATGTCACCTAAGGTTAGTGGTACCTTGGATATTTCCAAGCTGATGGTCAAACATGGGATGCTACAAATGGTATCCATTTGGATAGTTCATCATACTAGGATGGTAAAAAGGAAAAAATAAATTCCCAGTCATGAAATGTATATTGTATAATGATTTACGTAACCTATTCATACCAAACATAAAGTTACTAGGGTGGTTCGACTATATATGGCGGTTTCTAACCCGTATAAGAGTGTTGTTATCTCATTGTCATGTATTTAGCAGATGAGTGTATCATATCATGTATATGTTACGAGACATCCCACTTGGTCTGCATTGCTCAAATTATTCTTGATAATTATTAGAAGCTATTTATAATTAATATTTCATTTTATGACTTGGAATAACTTAATAATTCTTTTTATGAGTTACACGGTGACTAATTAGTGTTTTTTCTATGTAGAGAAAAACGGAATTGATTAGATGACTTGGAAACATGCCAGAAGAGGATACAATGAATGTTGGTGCAATTGAAAAATATGAGAAAAAATATATTATTCAATGCATTATCCATGAATTTCAAGATATTTATAAAGGAAATTAAAATTAAAACCATTATTTTTGATCATTCTATGTTGTTTTCGAAATAGATTCCACAAATATTTTTGGAGGAGGGACTCATAAGATGAAACGAGAGAAGTGTTTCTTAGTAGAATGAACCAAATTATTGATATCCTTAGAATCCATGTTGATATAAAGATGATGTTAGAAGTATACATACTAGTGGATCTTGAATGACAAGGATGGGATTTATCCGTTCAAGTCAAAGTTAACCAAGTCCATATACGGGAAGGATTTAAATAATTCTTCAATAAAAATATATACTAGGACATGTTAAAGATAATTATAATGATATATTTCTTCCATATTAAGTATGAAAATCTATCAGTGACAAATATGTACCTAAAATTATGAAATTATTTTATTTTTTTCAAGAAGTGACTACTATCACATCCTTGAAAGCAAAGATATTCGAGTTTGGACTCAACCATGAAATTATTTATAATATAGTTGTGGTCTATATTACTGATTATAAAAACATTAGTAATATAGAGATAGTGATATAAACATATATTACTCTGCATCATACAAGAGTAAGAATGTTTGTTTCTATAGTAATAGGTGGGAACTCTTTTGTGGTGAACATGAGGAAGAGGGATATCTACTTCTAGAAAAAAAATCCTAGAAACAACCAAATATATGGGTTAAAATTTATCCATACCCCAATATAAATATTGAATGTTTTAAATTTTCTTCATTAGAGAATAAGAATTGGGATTTTATGGAATCAACCATTGAATTCCACAACTATAATTATATAGAACATTTTAAATGTTATTTACATAATTCTACAAATTCAATTGCTGGGAAAACCTATCATGTGTCTCAAAAACCATATACTTCATCAAGGTGATTGCATTAGAATAGTTCTCATATTCAGAAGTGATCATTTTAGGTAAATTATGACACCCCACCCAGTTATAAAAAGTAAACCCAATAGGGAAATAATGAATAGTGATGAGTGAGTAAGTAGTTATATGGTGATGAGATTATGATCATGGAGGATCAATCAGGTCCTTCAATAGTGTGAGTTACTGTTATTTATAACTCGGATCTTCTGCAAGTGATGTTTGATACTGGTGAATCCCACTCATTTATTTCGTCATATATCATTAATCAAATAGGATTGCATATTGAGATGGTAGAACATGTAATGACTATCCATGAACCCCTTAGGGAATCAATAGATTCGGGGATTTAAATGTTCTTATTATTCTATAACCGTCGATGGAGTACAAAATGTTTGTGAAATTTGTATTCTTAAAATGGATGTATTTGACTTAATACTAGTAATTGATTAGTTAGTTTCTTTTAGGGATCATATCGATTGCTATGTGAAATATCTAATTTTTTTTATCTCTTAACAGGATGATACCAATCATTCAATGAAACTAGGGTTGTATGATTGAAGAGAATGAAATTTATCACATATGATTAGAACTATTTCTTATCAATTTTTATCATTCAATTTGATGAATAATGATATAATTGTGACTAGAATATTTCATACCATTTTGGATCGGTATCTTGATGTATTTTCTGAAAATTTCACCAGTTTTACCCATAGAAGTGAAGTGTAATTTTCAATTAATATCAATCTAGGAAAAATAATATTTCACTTACATTATATAGAATGGTACCAATATTATTAAGGGAAATAATGTCCCAGTTAATGGAATTAGTGAGAAAAGGTTTTATAAGACCAAGTACATCACCTAGGGCTGGTCTAGTTTTTTTGTAATAAAGGTAACTAAATTAGGGTTTTACAAATAATAGAGATCTTATTGCATGAATTGATGACCGGTTTGATAAATTGGAAGGATCCAAATGGTTCTCCAAGATTGATCCAGGATCTGGGTATCACTAACTCTGGGAAAAAGGATGTTCCAAATAAAAATTCCAGGAGATGCTACAATCATTATTAATATCAATATATTCCCTTTGGTCTTATCAATGCTCCTATAATATTCATGGAATTAAATAATAATGTATTCCAAATGTTCCTAGATTCTTTTTTGGGGTATTTTCGGCTGACATTCTATTGTATTATCAAAATTGAAAAGACCATTAAGAAGATTTAGATATTGTGTTGAGAACTTTGTGAGAGTATCTATTTTATGAAAAACTGTCTAAATATAATTTCTGGATACAAGAAGCTCACTTCTTGGGGCATGTGATTTATGATAATGGAATATTAATAGACTCTGAAAATATAGAAGTTTATGTCTCTTAGAAACTATATAAGAAAGTTATTGAGATATGTAGTAATATGGTCATAACAAGATACTATCATCACTTCGTTAATGACTTCTCACATATCAAATATCATATGAAAGTATTAATAATAAAGGGTACTCCATTCTACTGGATTGATTATTTTTATCAATTTATGTGGCATTTATTAATTACATTTTTTCACATCCTTTTTCAGATATTTATTATGTTTATGATGAATTTATGTTTTTTATTTGGATAATTATAAAGGTAGTAGAAAATTGTAGTTTAAATATTATATTTAATAATTTCTTATTCAAATTAGTCTTTTTATTTTTAAATGATTATTTTTTCCACTTTTTATTTTGTTTTGTTTAGCTTTGGATTTTCTCTTAAAGTATTATTTTCTATCAGTGTCTTATTTTTATGTTTTTTATTCAAATTATTTTCTTATTTTATTTTTGGTATTAATATAATAATTAATTTATTTTCATTTAAATATTAATATATTTTATTTATTATAATAATCTGTAACATTTAAATGTGATTTCAAATATTTTAGATTTTATCTTTTATTTTATATGTTAGTTAAACAGTTAGTTAATTAAATGTTAATTTAATTTTTCATCTGAGGAATTAAATAATATACTAATTTCTATATTTATCTAAAAATTCAATTCTTTAGTAAATTTTTATCTTTATTTTATTTAGTTAATTAATAAATCATTTTATTATTTTAGGTGAAATGTGTTTTATTCTTAATCTTTGTATTGTTTTAATATTTAATTAGTATTAATTTTTTATAATCTCCTATTAATTTATTTTTTATCATTTTTTTCTCATCAATTTTTCATTTTTTGTGCCGGTTGATGTAAAAAACTTAATACATAAACAAATTTTCTCTCACCAGTTTTGTAACCAAATCTAGATTTCACCACATAGAGAAATTACAAATCGGTAGTCACATACACAATTGGGGAAGACCCTCACGTAGCTGATTAGGGAAGACCTCACATATCTGTAACCAATGAGGGTGTTTTTATGAGTATTCAAAGTGAATTTTAATGAGAAAATGATAGAGGAAACTATCTATTCTATTGTAAATGATCCCCAACCCCGTGAGGAAGACCAGAACTCCAGTATGGACGAACAAATGGAGCCTGAGTCGTATCTTGGAAACTCATTAAGTTTAGATATGCCTAAGATTTCCATTGTAGATGAGGAAGAACACATGAGGATAGAAATAGTGGGGATCAAATCTTTTTTGTATATTAGAACCTGAGTTGTTTGAATCTGGATATATTGATTTAGAAGAATATTGGATGAAGTGTAGTTGAAGAAGGCGAGAACATGTCGAGCTCCTAAGAGCATGAATAGTACCACACAAGATTTCATTAAATATCTTCCATGACTAAGTTGGTGTTTTTGATCTTGTTCAATTGATTCAAACAACATCTGGCATGATTGAAGAACACTGACATCAATGATGGTGAAACCCCATAGAGAAGAAGCCAATCAAATTAGCCTTTATGATGTGTCTTCAACCGAGCCATTCAAAGCTGATCGATTGGGGCCAAAATCAATCCAAGAAAACTAGGGAAGATTGTTTATATCACTATTTATGTAATTTATGATACTGAGTGGTTGTTTTTAATTCATGGATGAAATAGAGGCTAACTCCCAATAAGACTTTCCACTTGAGATAATATTTGGAGAATACATTTTCCATATCTTTTTCTTCGACTTAGGATCACAACATTTATTAATCTATGAATGAGGATCGAAACTCGTTATATTTAATGAAATCGATCGAGTCATGATGATTTTGAAAAATCATTACCATGGTCAATTTAAGATTTTTTATACTTTGGGTTTTTAGATTTTCTTTGATGATGAACATAGTTCTATTCAAATTGTTCTCGAGAATATTAAAGATGATGAGCCGAACAATACGGTTGTAGGCATAATATACAAAGCATGAAGCAAGTATTACTAAATTATTCTTCGATTAATTATGAATTTCAAACTGGGTTTGTATTTTTTTTGGAATTGAAATTAACAAAGACCAAGTAATAGTTTTTTGAATGGACTAATTTTGTTAGTGGTGTTAGAATTTTCTCACTGAGATGGTTGAATTTAAGCTGTGGAAATGATTTTTTTGGTGATGAAAATTACCATTTTGGGTGGATAATCTCTATATATGTGTGTATTTTATGAAATTAAATGATTTTAAGACAAATATCTGAAATTTTTTATGTTTTTATTTAATGAAATGTTGTTAAATAGTTGTAGTTTGTTGAGAAACTAAGCTGCAACTACATGGGATTTGAAAAAAGGTAGAGAGTAAGTACTATCTACTACCTATGGGAGAATTAATTTTGTGTATTTGGATGTGAGTTTAAAAGAATATATAAAAAAGGCATTTTAGAATTCTGAAAAGGTGATATGGGAGTAGTGATGGAGAATGTTTTAGAGAGTAGTGGATGAACTGTTGAGGAGAACACTTACAACAAATCTGTTGAAGGACAAGATAGAGGGGAAATCATCTCCAATAGATAAGGCTTCTTCTATTTTTATTATTTCTTATACTGTAAAATTCATAAGAAGTTTTTATTTAATAAATGTTATGTTATTTCTGTGATCATGAGAGGTTAATTTTTTTAGGGTTATCAAATAGTAATTTATTAAAATCCTTCATCTTCTCAACTCTTATCATCAATTTTATTTAAGTGATTTTTTGTTTTCACTGATCTTGTCTTTATTCCAAATGAGTCTATTTTACACTACTATACATACCAATGAATGAATATATTGGATAATCTAAATATGTTCATCAACCAATGTACCACAAATTAGAAAAGGTTGATGATACTCTTCTCTATTAATTAAATAATCATATCGTCGATTTTGATTGAAACATATTTACCAAGTAGAGTTTGTTAGCATGTGATAAAAACATAATGATAGTTTAGATCCCAAAACACTTTCTTTATATCATGAGAATAGATGTGATAACTTATAGTTAGAGAAAAAAAATATAATTAATGAAGTGTTGTTCAATTCCCTTGATCATATCCTCCTCAATTGTTTTTCCCCTACTTTTTTACTATATCACCATCCACTTCTACTAATTTCATTTCACTTTCAAAGTTATCATCTATCATTCATTTTTTCTATTTTTAGTTTGTGTTTTTGTTTGTTCACACATATATTCTTTCCTTATTTGTGGTTCAATTATATTTCTTACAACTATACTAGATTTCAGAGGTTTTATAAATAATTACATTTTTACCATTATCATTGAATACATGATAAAACTTTGGTCTCGTTTTTGGAGATGGAGCATGCAACCAATATTAAAAAAAATTGCGAGAAAATAATCTATATCAAAAATAAAATATTTAAAATATATATTCCAATGAATACTCATTTACTACACCTCTTTGTGAAATTTTGGTACTATTTTAGCTTGAATTATTATACACACTAGAGGAAGGGATAAATATAAACTTGAACAATTTTTACCTAAAATAAATATAAACTATTCACCCCTTAAGAATTAGAAAATACCTAAAATAGAGAATTGAATTCAACATTAAAATTTGGATGTTCAGAGAGGTGATGGGGAAAATAAAAATCATATCACAAGTAAAAATAAGAATCCTATTTTTGAGTGGTAAAAACTTATATAATTTCAACTTCCTATAGTTTCAAGTAATTTTTCATGTATACGGTTATCCCAATGGTCTAGGAATTATTAAATGAAACAATCATACCACTCAATGTTTCCCTCCATTAATGGAAAATCTTTTCAGGATTGGTTAGTGTTCATTAGAGAATTTTATAGACCAAATCAAAAAATACCTTTTCATGTTATTTTTCAGGAGGATATTTTGTTAATAATCTTCCAATTCTATTAGTGGAGTATAACTAAGAGTTGGGTCCAGAATTTAGAAGAAGAAATATTTGATACTTTGGAAAAGTTATTCAAATTTTTTGGGGATTTTTTATTCATGGAATATAACCACTTATGTGAGGCACAAAATCATGGGATTCATCTAATATGATGATGTTATCTTTCAAATAACATCAGATATATTTATAGGCATTCTTAGGAAATTTACCAACCAACTTATTCTCCCCATATCTTAATGGAATGTTTTTATAATGTTCTCACTCCATACCACCAGAATGTAGTTGAAAAATTATATGGTGGTGGGTTTTCTGTTCAAACACCGATGGATTTAAACTACATCTTCAATAGAATGACAAAAAAATATCATTATAATATCACTACAAAACTAACCCTTCATAAGAGAGAGAAACCCTGTAATATCTCGGATTTTTCCATGTTTTTTTATAATATGTGGGAATTATTTAGAGACCAGTCTCTGAGACGGCGTGTAGCTCCGAGGCCTGGTGATCCCGGAACAAATGGATGAATTTAATTAAATAATTAAATTACACATGCATGTGGTTTTCCTGAAAAAGTGGATTAACTCCTAAATGGGTGCTCGGATCAGAAATCTAAGGGCGTTGTTGCATTCAGAGAATCGATTTTACCTTAGGCGAGGCCTAACATCGGCCGATGTAGGTCGGTGGTGAAATCTGGTTTTCGAACGTAACGGTAAAAAAATATTTAATTAAAATATTTAATTAAATCCTTGTTGCAGCAAAATATTTTTATTCTTTTAAATAGATATTTCGTAGGGGGGGTCAGGGTTAGAATTCCCATAACTCTGAATTTCTCTATAGAGCTCTGGAGAAAACCTCCTGACGCATCAACGATGTTCTTGACAAACTTTGCCAGCAACGACGATGCAGAAACCGGATCTTCACCATCGAACTCAGAAAAATCCAAGTAGGATATTTAATTTGTGATTTCTTCCCCGTTCTTGATTTCTACGACAAACACGAGCTAATCCACGAACAGATTAGTTCGTGGATTGATCGTTCTTATGGGATGGGATTTTGCGGGGATTTTGGGAGATTAGAACCATGTTGATCTATTGTTGTTGAATTTTATTCTCTGTTTAATCCTATTAACGGGAGAGGATCAACACTGTGATGAATGACGGCGGAGGTTTGTTCCTCAAATTTGTTTCATTGGATTTCCCCCCTTTCTCTCCTTCACGTTCTTCGCATTCTTCATGGGGCAATGAAAAATGGATCATTGGTCATCCGTTATGCAACACAATGATCCCACATTGTCGATCCGACCCCGGAGTGATGTCATGAAGGTGCGATGGCAGTTTCGGTGGACGATTCGGAGCAGATTGAGAGTTATGAGTTTTCTAGAATTTTTCTTCAGATGGATCGTTCAAGGTTTATGATCCGTTTTAAGGACTGAAAACACCCTTTACAGTGTTTGTACGAATAAGCAAACCAACCCCTGGAGTATTGGAACGAACGGACGAGAGATCACGAATCCAGAAGATCTTCCGAAGCGTGAGGAAGAAGATGACGTTGAGGAAAAATCCCGACTACACGGCATGTAGTATGGGCTACACGGCGTGTGTTCATCGGCGGACCACCTAGCGTGTACTCTAGGAGTACACAGACACAGGTTGGATACACGCCCAAGGACACGACATGTATACCCCTCCCCGGCCAAACCCATCCAGACACACGGGATACCCCGTGTGCTGGTACACGGGCAGGTGACACAGACAGAGACCGGGTACGAGCACATGGCCAGCGTACACGGAGCGAGCCCCAGGTGCTCGGACACGAAGTTTGATTCTTCTACATGCCGTGTAGTTACTTTCTATCTGATGAGCTAAATGACACGATCCATTTACACGGGTAGTACCCAAAGTCAAGGAACACAACGTGTGATTCTTCTACATTCTGTGTAGTTTAATTTTACACAACTTGAAAGGATGACATGAACCATTTACACGAGCAGTAACCGGGGTCATGGAACACGACGTGTAACCATAATACACACCGTGTAACCAATTCTTCATGGCTTGAGCCACTTTTATTCTATGACATGGACTAGTTTTCTTAGGGTTCATACCCTTGATCTTATCCCTGATGGTTCTGGAATCATTTCATATATATAAGAGTAAGATACCTTTAGCAGAACTTCCTGAATAGATTTGTTGGAATCCCCTCTGTGAGACTTAGAGCCGGATCCTCTATTCATTCATGGAACCCTAGGTAGAGTTCATGGTATCGACGTGAACAACTTTACCTGGGTACCGATCCTCTGCTTAGTAGATTAGCTCAGAATGAGTGTTCGGAATCACCCCATGGATTGATTGTGATCCTCATCTTAGCATCATGTTCTCAATGTACTTGTGGAGTGTGTTCTCCCAGAATTAGTACTTCGCATCTCTCTCTTCAGACCTAGGAGTGTGTTCTCCTGGTTTCATGCTTAGTGGAATCTTCGAGATGGATATTAGTGGTTGTTTTTCAATGGTCACTTGTGTATGAGTATATCTGGATATTCATGTTTTATGTTCCGTAAACATATACTGTGTAGATTTGACTGTACCTTTATTTTGTGGTATTTCCCTTGTTGTATTTCCATTGTGGTTTCGGGGTGTCCTACTGGGTATTGTTATACTCAACCCTACATGGGATTTTCACACACGTGTCATGTCTTGTGTAGACGAGCGAGCCTTTTACAGGATTCTAGGAGGAGCAGGACCAAACAGTACTCAGTGAGATCAGACAGGCCGAGGTGTGTTCCTACGGCTACATACTGCAGGCACATCACCTTTCATTATAGGTTGGACATTGTTATATACTCTCTTTTGGTGGGCTTGTACTTTTGGACCCGGTTTTTAATTTCTTGTACTTTACATTCCGGTCGAAATCTATTGGTTGGGTTTTAGTGTATGGATGCATCTTTTTCATTTTTGTAGTTTTTACTTTTCAGCTTTGTGGGTTTAGAGATGCGTTTGCATGTGTACAGGTTTATAGGAAATGCCTCCCATATTAGTAGCATTCCTACTCAGTGCTAGTCACCAGCCCCTGGACTATTGGAGGCAGGCTTGGAGAGTTGCGACTCAAGCCCCACTGAGATGGGTTGTGACAGAGTGGTATCAGAGGCTGGTCGGTTCTACCTTAGGACCAATAGTCTGTGAGTTGGTTTCGGGCAATAGTGTTAAGTATTTCGAGTTCGTATTTTAGGCCAGGGATCCCAGTGTTGGTTCGGTCGGCCGACGTATCCATACACCAGGACTCTGATAACTTGATTTTCGACTCGGAACATGAGAACACTAGTTGCGGTGGAAAACAATGGTACATGCATCATATATGAATGGGTTGTGGTTTCAATGTCCTTCTTTAGTCAGCTCTTCAGATATACTCACTGACATAGATACATCTTGTTTCGTTATAGGATGCCTCAGTGACATGCACCCACTAGGATCCAACAGCTCGATCACGAGGATGACCCCCTCAGTGAAGAAGCTTGGATACAGGGACCGGATACCCCAGTTTCACCATCGGGTGGTGTGCCAGTTATTCTGACACCTGTAGAGCAGTGTTTAGTGCTTGCTGTACCAGTGGAGGAGGAGTTCAGGCTGAGCACACTCCATGAGTTTCAGAGACAAATACCCCTCAGGTTTCGAGGAGAGCCTGACCCTCAGGTAGTATAGGACTGTCTTGAGGCAGTGGCCAGAGTCTTCTGTTTGGTCCGGACACCAGCAGACCAGATGGTGATCCTGAAAGCGAGCCTTCTGCAGGGATCAGCAGGACGATGGTGGAGTTTGGTTATCTAGACTCATGACGAGGCGACTCTTGTATGGTCGGAGTTTGAGCGTCTCTTCAGAGAGGAGTTTTCACCGGTTACCCAGAGAGCAGTACGCATATAGGAGCTTCTTCAGCTCCAGCAGGGAACCATGACGGTGGATGACTATTCATCTTGGTTTACTGACATCTCGCGGTACTCGATTGATATGATCAGAGATCAATATTTTAGATCTCAGACTTTTGAGAGGGGCTTGCGTAGAGAGATCTGAGCTAGCATCATCCCTATGAACATTACTACTTATGGTGGGGTTCTCGAGCGGGCTTTGGTGGTTGAGAGCTTATTGGAAGAGTAGATACAACTGGAAATTCTTAGTAGTGGGCGAGCTGGAGCAGAGACCTCAACAGCAGGGAGTCGATGCCAGGGACCCAAGCATGGGAGATGTTTTCAAAGGAGATCCCAGGATAGGGGATCTTCCGTACAAGGTTCACAGGGCACATCCAGCCATCCTCAAGAGAGGTGATGCTACTCGTGTCATGGAAGGGGACATCTCACTCGAGATTGTCCAACCCGTCATACTACTGACTCGGGAGCAGTGGATGGACAACCAAGGTAGAGGAAACATGTGGATCAGACAAATCCGCAGGGTGGTAGATGAAGTAGAGGAGCTGGGATAGCAGCTGGAGGTGGTCGGCGTTTTGACCCTTTACCACCACCACCACCAGGAGGTCCACCCCATGCTCGGGGAGCTGGTGGACAGAGGCATGGACAACTGTAGGTGGCATAGGATTATGACCCAAGTACTCCCGGAATGATTAGAGGTACAATCTGTGTCTTTTCTACTTTGGTTTCCGTACTGATAGACACAGGTGCTAGTCATTCCTTTCTGGATTCTTATCTTGTTCGAGATCACGATATTCCAGTTCAACCATTGACCCGACCCTTACGCTTAGAAACACTAATTAAAGAAGATTCAGAGATCACAATCCTCTATAGATAGTGTGACCTGACCCTTGGAGGTGAGAGTTTTAGTTGGAACCTCTTGGTGGTAGCGTTGAGGCCTTACGATGTCATTCATTGTATGTATTTTCTATCCATAGTTCTTGCCCATATCGACTATTTTAGGTGAAGGGTGCAGTGTGTCCGCAGTGATGGAATGAGGTTCTCTTTTTTCGGTGAAAGAGTAACCCAGACAGCGCAGGATGGACTTGTGCATAATAAGGCCCAACCGATTTCACATCAATTGGCTAGCCTAGCCCTTGGAACAATAGATGTTATGAGTTTCCAGTTTCCAACAATAGTGGCTATGTATGAGGACGTCTTTTCATAGGATTTCCCCGAGATACCTCCCCATCGGAAGATAGATTTATGCATTGAATTTCAACTTGGGATGACACCGATATTAGAATCAGCATATCGGATGGCTCCTATAGAGATTCGTGAGCTGAGGGTGCAGCTGGAAGACTTGCAGAAGAAGTGCTTTGTGAGACCCAACATTTCACCCTGGGCAGCCCCATTGCTATTTTCCAAAAAGGTAGGTAGGAGCTTGAGACTATGAGTGGATTACCGGAGCTTGAATCAGGTGACCGTGACGAAAATGTATCCACTACCGGGGATCGATGACCTCTTCGACCAGTTGAGAGGGGCACGATGGTTCTATAAGGTTGTCCAATGATCAGGCTATCATCAGTTGTGAGTACGTGATGAGGATGTACTGAAGACAACTTTCAGATGTCGCTACAGTCACTATGAGTACTTGATGATTCCCTTCTGCGTGACGAACGCCCCGACAGTGTTCATGAGACTCATGAACTGGATCTTTCAGCCCTATCAAGATCAGTTTCTAGGAGTCTTCATCTATGATATCCTTCTGTACTCTGCGTCCGAAGAGGAGCACACGAGACACCAAAGGATGGTTCTGGACACACTTCGAGAGCACCAGTTGTATGGGAAACTATCAAAGTTCCAGTTCTAGATACATGAGGTCCACTTTCTGGGACATATTATCTCAGCATATGGTGTAGCAATGGACATAGCCGAGGTTGAGGCGGTACTAGCATGGGAGCCACCACAGAGTGTGATGGAGGTGTAGAGTTTCCTTGGGTTGGTAGGCTACAATCGTAGATTCATTCTTGATTTCTCCTGGATTTCAGCACCCATGATAGCTTTGAACAGAAAGGGGTAGCCTTACTTGTGGACTGAGAGATGCCAGCAGGCTTTCCAGCAGTTGAGATAGAGTCTGATGAGCACCCCGATCTTGAGATTACCAGAGGAGGGTTTCAAGTACGTAGTGTTCTACCACACATAAGGAAACATGCTTGGTTGTGTCCTGATGCAGAGGAAAACAATGATTTCCTATGGCTCACGTAAGATGAGGCCACATGAGTAGAAATATGCGACCCATGATCTTGATTTGGCAGCCGTAGTCTTCATGTTGAAGATGTGGAGGCACTACCTAATGGGCGAGCAGTTTTTCATCTACTCTGATCACAAGAGTCTCAGATATATCTTTTCTCAAAAGGATCTAAATTTGAGACAGATGCGTTGGTTTGAGTTCCTCCAGGATTACGACATTGAGATCGTTTATACTCCGGGAAAGGGAAACGTTGTGGCAGATGCTCTCAGCAGAAAATCTAGTTCGTAGTTGCTAGATGAGGAGACGAGGCAGTTGGCCTCCTTACAGTTATCCTTTGTGGATAGAGATGAGGAAGATTACCTTCAATCTATGGTTGTTACCCTTCCACTCTTACAATGAGTTAGAGAATCACAGCGTGAGTATGCTAGCTATGAGACTCTACATGCTCATATATCCACAGGTGTTGCGGCTGATGGATATTCAGAAGGTGGGGAGTACATTGTTATTTTCAGAGGGCGTACTATAATACCAGTGATGTTGTGGGATGAGGTTCTAAGGGAGTTCCATACATCCCCTTTGGAAGTGCATCCAGGCATGGAAAAGATGTATCAGGACCTTCGACGTCAGTTCTGGTGGCCAGGAATGAAGAAGAGTGTGGCAGAGTTTTTTTCTCGGTGCCTTACTTGTCAGCAAGTAAAGGCTGAGCACCAGGTTACCATAGGTTTTACTCAGACCCTTGAGGTGCCCGAGTGGAAGTGGGACATGATATCCATGGACTTCATGACGGGTTTCCACATACGTCCAGGGGAAATGATGCCATCTGGGTGGTCATGGATCGACTCACCAAGTCGGCCCACTTCCTAGCCATACGGGAGCATAGTTCAGTAGAGAGGTTAGGACACCTCTACGTGTAGGAGATAGTCCGACTTCATGGAGTTCCATCCACGATGATCTCATATCGTGATGCTTGTTTCAAATCCCAGTTGTGGAAGGGATTGTAGGAAGCTTTTGGGACTCAGTTACACTTGATCACAACGTTTCATCCCTAGAATGATTGTCAGATAGAGCGGACCATCCAGGTTCTGGAGGATATGCTTCAAGATGGCATACATGACTTCAGTCGTAGCTAGGAATATCACCTACCACTGGTGGAGTTTTCTTACAACAACATTTATCATTCCACTATTGGTATAGAACCATTAGAGGCTCTATACGGGTGACCTTGCAGGTCACCACTTTGCTGGACTGACCAAAGAGAGTCAGCACTCATTGGGCTAGAGATGGTGAGAGCTACTACAAAGAAGGTGCATGTCATCCAGGAGCAGATGAAGACTATACAGATTCCAAAAAAGTCTTATGCTGACAAGAGGTGGAGGCCCTTGGAGTTTGAGGAGTGAGACCATGTGTTCTTTTGGGTCTCACCTCGACGAGGGATGCAATGATTTGGACGAGGCGGCAAGCTATCTCCGAGGTTCGTTGGCCCTTTTTAGATTTTTGGTAGATTTGGCGAGGTGGCATATCACTTGGCTCTACCTCATCAGATGAACTAGGTACACAACGTCTTCCATGTTTCGTAAATACAGAGGTACGCGTATGATCCATCGCACATCATCGACTAGGGAAGCTGGACATCGATTATGGAGCGACCTTTTTTGAGTACCCAGTGGAGATCGAGGATTGGCAGGAGAAGATCCTTCGTGGGTGAGTTATTCCCTTGGTGCGTGTCTGGTGGTAGCACATGAATCTTCAGGAGAGAATGTGGGAGCGGGAGGCTCAGATTCGTGTGCAGTACCCACAACATTTTGAGTAGCCTTTGTTTTGGCTTTTCGGGGACATAAAATCCCTAAGGTTAGTGTGATGTAATGTCTTGGATTTTTTTCCATGCTTTTTTCTATAATATGTGGGAATTATTTCGAGACCAGTCTCTAAGACGGTGTGTAGTTCCGAGGCCCGGCAAGCCCGGAACAAATGGTTGAATTTAATTAAATAATTAAATTACACACAAATGTGGTTTTCATGAAAAAGTGGAATAAATCATAAATGGGTGCTCAGATCAGAAATATGAGGGAGCCATTGCATTCAGAGCAGCGATTTTACCTTAGGCGAGGCCTAACATCGGTCAGCACAGGTCGATGGTGAAATCTGGTTTTTGGACGTAACTGTAATAAAATATTTAATTAAAATATTTTATTAAATCTTTATTGTAGTGAAATATTTTTATTCTTATAAATAGAGATTTCGTAGGGGGGTCAGGGTTACAATTCCCATAACTCTGAAATTCTCTGGAGAGCTCTGGAGAAAACCTCCTGACACATCAACAACATTCTTGATGAACTTCGCCGGCAACGACGACACGACAACTGGATCTTCTCCATCGAACGCCGAAAAATCCAGGTAGGATATTTAATTTGTGATTTATTCTTCGTTCTTTATTTCAACGACAAACGCGGGTTAATCCACAAACATATTAGTATGCGGATTGATCGTTCTTGCGGGATGCGATTTTGGGGGGATTTTGGGAGATTGAATACATGTTGATCTATTGTTTTTGATTTTTATCCTCCATTTAATCCAATTAACGAGAGCGGATCAACTCCGCGACGAACAAAGGCGGAGGTTCATTCCTCAAATTGGTTTCATTGGATTTCTCCCCTTTATCTCCTTCACATTCTTCGCGTTCTTCGCGGGGCGATGAAAAATGGATCGTTGTGCATCCGTTCTATGATGCAACGATCCCAAATTGTAGATCCAACCCCGGAGCAATGTCATGAAGGTGCGACGATGGTTTCGGCAGACGATTCAGAGCGGATTGAGAGTAATGAGTTTTCAGGCGTTTTTCTTAGGATGGATCGTTCGAGGTTTATGATCTGTTTTAAGGACCGAAAACAACCGTTACAGTGTTCGTATGATGAAACAAACCAACCCCTGGAGTATCAAGACAAATGGATGATAGATCACGGATCCGGAAGATCGGCCGAAGTGCGAGGAAGAAGACGACGTTCTGGAAGAATCCCGACTACACGGTGTGTGTTCATCGGCGGACCACCTGGAATGTACTCAGGGAGTACACAGAGATGGGTTGGGTACACGACCAAGGACACGACGTGTATACCCCTCCCCGGCCAGACCTGTCCAGACACATGGGATACCCTGTGTGCTGGTACACGGGTAGGCGACACAGGCAATGACCGTGTACGGGCACATGGCCAGCGTACACGGAGCAATCCTCAGGTGCTCCGACACAACGTGTGATTCTTTTACACGTCGTTTGGTTACTTTCTATCTGATGAGAAAAATTTCACAGGCCATTTACACGAGCAGTACCTGGAGTCAAGGAACACGGCTTGTGATTCTTCTACACGCTGTGTAGTTGAGTTTTACACAGTTTGAATGGATGACACAGGCCGTTTACATGGGCAATACCCAGAGACAAGGAACACAGCGGGAAACCATACTACACACTGTGTAACCAATTATTCATGGCTTGAGACACTTGCCTTCTGTTACTTGGATTAGTTTTCTTAGGGTTCATACCCTTTATCTTTTTACTGATGGTTCTGGCATCATTTCCTACATACAAGAGTATGATACCTTTAGCATAACTTCCTGAATAGAGTGGTTGGAATCCCCTCTGTGTGACTTATAGCCAAATCCTCTATTCATTCCTGGAACCCTAGGTAGTGTTCTTGGTATCGACGTGACCAACTTTACTCGGGCGCCAATCCTCTACATAGCGGATTAGATCAGTCTGAGTTGTCGGAATCATCCCATTACATGGTTGTGATCCTCATCTGAGTATCATGTTCTCAAAGTACTTTTGGAGTGCGTTCTCCTGGAATTAGTACTTCACATATCTCTCTTCAGACCTAGGAGTGTCTTTTCCCGGTTGCATGCTTAGTGGAATCTTCGAGTTGGATCTTAGTGGTGGTTTCGCAATGGTCACTTGTGTATGAGTATATCTGGATATTCATGTTATATGTTCTGTAAACATATACTGTGTAGAGCTGACTGTACCTTTCTTTTGTGGTATTTACCTTCTTTTATTTCCCTTGTGGTTTTGGGGTGTCCTACTGGGTATTGTTATACTCACCCCGACACTGGCTTTTCCCACACGTGTCGTGTCTTGTAAAGACAAGCGAGCCTTTGACAGGATTCTAGGCAGACCGGGACCGGATGGTACTCAGTGAGATTAGACATGCCAAGGTGGGTTCCTACGGCTACAGACTGTAGGCCCAACACCTTTCTTTACAGGTTGGACATTGTTAAGAAATCTATTTTGGTGGGATTCTACTTTTGGCCCAGGGGTTTACTTTCTTGTACTTTACTTTCCTATCATACTCTGTTTCTGGGGTTTTTGTGTATGCGTTCATCCTTTTACTTTTAGTTGTTTTTACTTTTTAGCTTTGTGGGCTTGGATATGTGTGTGCATGTGTACAGGTTTATAGGTAATGCCTCCCAATTTAGTAGCATGCCTACTCTGTGCTAGTCACTAGCCCCTGGCCTATTGGAGGTGAGCTTGGGGAGTTGCAGCTAGGGCCCCACTGGGACGAGTCATGACAAACCCTATCAATATGTTGTAGTTAATGCCAATAATCATAGAGAGAAATCCTACTGTATTGTATGTTTTTTCATGGAAGGAGGTATTATCCAAACATTGATTTACCCATTTTGTAGTATGATAGTGCTTAGTTTTTAGACTATAGAGGTATAAATTATTTAAACAATTATAATTTTTGAAATTATTTCAAACAAGGTTATAGGAATCACCCAAACTTATGCTGGAAAGTGAAATGAGTTTTCAGACCTACTATTGCCACTAGTTTCCATCCACAATATTTAACTTACTTACAATGTTATAATTAATAAATTTTTTCAAATTATAAAGGGTTATTAAATATAAGGCCCCAGCCTTAAACCTTACTTAATCTTGAGTTATTACAAGATTACACAATGGGGATCTTTTCAGGTTTAGAGTTTTAGATAATTAGATCATAAAACTTGCATTACATTCCACATTTAAACAAAGTGGTTACATAAAAGATAGTATTCATTTTTCCCATCAACGGAAACATATTTAAAATAAAACGTGGATTCTTTCTTGACATTTCCTTGACACTATCATCATATCATGTACCCTTCCCTTGACCTGTGAAAAACATTTCAAAAACTTGGGATGACCATAAAAATCTCAGTAAAGGATAAAAAAATATGGAAAGGAAACATGAGTACATTTATACACAAGAATCAATGAAATCATAATCTACTCAAAAAACATAATCTCTTTAACACACATCATTAAATCATGAACAAATCATAGAAATCATAAGACATAAAGGTAACTTGAGGCATTCATAACATTCTTACGTAGGGAGTAACCCTCTTGGTTACATTTGGAATACCCATCACAATATATTCCCTAAATATCTTCGGAGAAACCTTAACATTTAACTCGTTCGTGTTACCCAATGCATTGGAGAGAAATATCGGGCTCACCCGCCCTATGTTTATCACAGAACCACCTGTCTTCATAACAATTCCCAAGAACCATAACATAATTGTATCACATAAAACATGCATAAAGGAAACATAACATTTCCACTTTTCAATCACAAGATATCAATACAACACATTGACATAAAAACATTATGAAAACCATTTTCAATACCAAAATAAAAGAAAACTAAAACATGGTATTTATTTTTCATTCAAAAATGTAATATCTTGTAGAGGAAACCGAAACTCAAATAATGGTCATGGCGGCAGAGAAGTCGTTGTCGCCGCATACCTATGACAAAAACATTTCCTTTTGTTGTTTAGTAAAACGATTCATATAGAAAAAATATTTCTTTTGGATAAAAATATAAGTCAAAGGGGTTTATACACCGTATAAAAGAAGGTTGTGTATAAAACAAAATATGCCTCAATGAAAGGAGATTGAGACGAAGTCCCATACCTCGAGTCTGACTTGACTCGATCGTTCTTTAACCTCCTGAATAATAAACTTGAGTTAATTTATACTTTCTTAAGAACCTTTTTCATTTTCATTATTCCTTTTATATCACTTATTACCATGTCATTAACACTATGTAATTATCTAAGTTAGTAACGGTCATTTTATCGATCAGTGGTACTTGAGTCAAAAATAAACTCTTTATAATTACAAGTTGTTCATGTATCCATTATACCCAGAGTTATACTCATGATGTATATATAATATATATCATATATATTCAGTATATACATGCATTTATAATATTACATAACGTTTAGAGGTAAGAAATGAAATGCACCGTTCATGGAGACGGTAAGCCGTACGTACGCATGAACGCTACATTCATTTCTATTTCGTATTTTGTGGAATGGAATCATAATGATATAAATGTATATTATAATTCCATTATAATATCATATATAACATCATTAATTAAATCCTCTATACATCCCACATATGGAATTAACGAATCAAATCTCCTTAAGGGGAGGTTGTTCGCACTTCCTAAAATGAAGATATCGCGTTTACCCATAATGGAAACCATAAAGGTATGCCATAAATTAAAAATACATAAGCTTAAGTAAAACATAAACATATGATATACCATATATAAAAATAGTGACATCTTAATGGCCACCTTTGAAGGTGCTAAAAGAATATTGAACAATCATCGTTTTGTGAGGCAGAAATTCGCAATCCACGGAAACAGTATGTTCTTTAACAATTAGATATAGGTGTGTGTAAGTGTATCTAGAATCCTTCTTATATAAAAATCATAGTATATGGAAGATACTGGTTTTGTTACAAAATAAATGAATAAAAAGTATTTAGGGGGTTGGAGAAGCAAAATAAAACATAAGAACACAAGTGAAGACACTACCTTTAAATCGGGTAATTCTTTTTGATTCGAGCTCAAAGGCTTCCTTGGGAATACTTCTGCACAAAGTGAGGCTTCTAGGAGTAATAGAGGGATGTGGAGAGACAAAAATGGGCAGGGGTTGGCCGATCCAAAGGCTTGAGAGGTGTGGGTAAGGTGGTAGAGGTGGGGTCCTTTTATAAGAGCAGAGGAGGGGCACTCTTTGAAAGTTAAGAAAAGATACTTTGATATAAAATGATTTTTGTTTAAAAAAGGTCCCAAAATTATAAATTTCGATGAAAAGGTGATAAGGGTTTGAAATCCACCCATCCAATAGATTTTTTACAAGTTTAGGTCTTATATTTTACATTATATTTTCATTTTATTTAAATCATTAAATAATGTGGTAATCGCTTCATCATCATGATGTCATAAATACTTATTTTATTTAATGTCTAAAAATTATGGAAAAATACTATGATGTAGGAAATAATTTTAGCTTTCAAATGAATATTTATAGTCAAAATTATGACTTGTATAACCCCATTAAAGTTTTTTTAGTAAAACAACTCATGTTTGTGTCATTTTTATTTTAACATTAAATAAAAAGATATTAATGTCATTTTCCTTCCAAAGTGGATTCATGGGGTCCCCAAGTTGACCCATGGACTGTCGTGGTCGTCCATGACACATCCAATAAGGGTAGGACATGTTTAAAGTTCATTTCATATTATTAAAACATTATTCTTACCTTAAATTACCCTAATTACCTCTAATCGCAATTAAAAACTTAAAAGTTACTATTCACCAAAAAATTATTTTAGACCCATTGAACCACATTTTACTTCATAATGACAACCATGCATGTTATTTTTCTGAAATTCAAAACACAGAGGTGGTAAAGTTCCATTTAAATGAAAAATTAGTTTTTTAAGTACCACTTAGTGGTTTCACTATTAATCAAAACTTGATGTTTTTCAGAAAAATACAAAAACTTCACCCTAAGCTATATTTGATATTACGAATTCAAAAATGATGTCTATTTTAAAAAATTAGAAACATATAGGTTAAATTAATTAGTTTTATAATTAATTCCCGCTGTCTGAGCAAATAGAGTGTTTTTATGAAACAATAAGTATCAAAATATTGACACTAGTTTAAGTCCAATTTCAAAGTGAAATTAACTCCAAAAACCACTATTGGATTAAATGGTAATAATATATTCTAATTTAACATTAAAACCAATTCAAAATATAATTAAACCATATAATTAAATTATATGGAAAATCAGTTTTGATGTAAAATGTAGTATTTTTCACTATTCATTAAAAAAATGAACATTGTCAGAAAAATACCAAAAAATTATCCAATGTAAATTTCAATGTCCCAATCATAAAGAATAAGTTTATTTTGACAAATATAGCTTATAAAATTGTCAAAAGATAGATTTAAAAATGGGTTTCCATCAAAAGGTAGTAAAATAATCTTTTAAAAATATTAGTGTATTCCACGATTAAGATTGGATTTATTCTCATTTTAAGACTCTAAAACACTATCTAATTCATTAATAGACATAGATAAAAATATATATTATTCATTACTTACATGGGATGTTACATCCTCCCCCCTTTAGAAAATTGCGTCCCTACAATTTATTTACTTATCGAATAAGTGGGGGTATTTAGCTCTCATTGCATTTTGAGATTCCCATGTTGCCTCTTCAATCATGTGGGTTTTCCACAAAACCTTTACCTGATGAATCACCTTATTCCGTAACACTTGCTCCCTATGGTTAAGAATCTGGACCGGTTGTTCCTCATAAGAGAGATTCTCTTCCAGCTGAACTACCTCTGGACTGAAAACATGAGATGGATCTGGCATATACTTTCTCAACATCAAAACATGAAAAACATTGTGTACCTGAGATAAACAAGGAGGTAAATCCACTCGGTAAGCAACTGATCCAACTCTCTCCATAATTTCATATGGTCCATTGAACCTTGGACTTAGCTTTCCTTTCTTACCAAATCGCATCATACTTTTCCATGGTGAGACTTTGGGAAAAACATGATCACCTACCTCGAAAGATAGATCCTTCCTCCTGTTGTCTGCATAACTTTTCTATCTTCTCTGAGCTATTCTCATGTGTTTCTGTATCAGCTAAACTTTTTCTACCAACTCTTCTACCAATTCTGGTCCCATCAACTTCCTTTCACCCACTTCATCCCAAAAAGCTGGCGTTCGACACCGCTTCCCATATAACGCCTCAAATGGTGCCATCTATATAGTAGAATGAAAACTGTTATAATAAGAAAACTCAACCAATGAATGATGTTGGTCCCATCTTCCCTGATAATCCATCGAAAAAACACGTAGCATATCCGCCAATGTTTGAATTGTTCATTCTGACTGCCCATTTGATTGAGGATGAAAAGCTGTACTAAAATTTAATTTCAGTACCCAAAGACTTCTGAAGGCCTTTCCAAAAGTTATAAGTAAACCTGGGATCACGGTCAGATACAATGGAGAGAGGAACTCCATGTAACTTGACTATCTCTTTAAGATAAAAATGGGAAAGTTGATCTAGGGAAAAAGTATCTCGTATAGCAACGAAATGAGTAGATTTAGTCAAGGGATCAACAATAACCCATATTCCATTATTACCTCGAGATGTCTTTGGTAATCCCACAACGAAGTCCATGGATATATTCTCCCATTTCCACTCTGGAATGGGTAAAGTCTGAAGCATACCTTTAGGTAACTACCACTCTGCTTTAACTTGTTGATATGTCAAACACTTCACAGTAAAATCAGAAATATCTCTTTTCATTCCATCCCACCAGTAATACTCCCGCAGATCTGTGTACATCTTAGTACTGCCAGGATGAACTGAAAACGGAGAACTATGAACTCCACATAACAACTCTCTCTTCAACTGTGAATCACAAGGCACCCACAATCTCTTCCTAAATCTCAAAACACAATCATTATCAATGTTGAATTCAGGCAACTTACCTTTTTGAACCAGCTCTACCTTTTTCTGCAACTCACTGTCTAACTTCTGTGCTTGCTTGATTCTATCTGATAGAGAAGATTTCACTGATACCTGAAACAAAAAAGAAGAACATCCTGCACCAAAAACTTCTATGCCAAAGTTCATCAAATCCTTAACCAAAGGATCATGTTCCAAATGCAACATTTTTAATGAAGCATTATTTTTTTGACTCAAAGCATCGACCACTTTATTTGATTTTCTCGGATGGTAATGAATTGTACAATAAAAAATACTTGATCAAATCTAGACATCTCTTCTGTCTCATGTTCAATTCTTTCTGAGTGAATATATACTTTAAACTTTTGTGATCGGTATATAATTCACACTTTACTCCATACAAATGATGCCTCCAAAATTTTAAAGCGAAAACAACAACAGATAATTCTAAATCATGTGTAGGATAAATTACCTCATGAGTTTTCAATTGTCGTGAATCATAAGAAATTACATGATCATTCTACATAAAGACACAACCAAGTCCTTTCAATGTAACAACACTGTAGATAACAAACGCACCATTCTTGGAAGGTAGTTCCAAAATTGGAGCATTCACCAATCTTCTTTTCAATTCCTAAAAACAATCATCAAATTATTTTGTCCAGATAAACGTAACACCCTTCCGAGTTAGCTTAGTCATTGGACTAGATAACCGTGAAAATTTTTAACAAACCTTCGGTAATAGCCTACCAAACCAAGGAATCTACGAATCTCTGTTACATTTGTGGGTCTTGTCCATTCTTCAACAACCTTTGTTTTTGCAGGATCAATAATTATCCAATCTTTAGAAACAATGTGACCAAGGAAAGAAATTTGTTGCAAGCAAAACTCACACTTTTTGAATTTCCCATTAAATTTATTTTCTTTTAAGGTTTGAAATATACACCTTAATGGTCTTTCATGATCCTATTTACTTTTAGAAAAAACCAAAATATCATCAGTCTCATCACTATCCCTGATATTTTTCACCATCGACCACAGCTGATCAGCTTCACCTTCAAAACGGTAAACAACAAAGCTAACCTTTTGATTGTCTGAACACCCCATGACATCGAAAATCTTCTCCAGTTATTTAATCCACCCTTCAGCTAGCACATGGTCAGATGATCCTCTGAATGATGGGGGATGTTTCCTTATGAAATGTTCTACCACTGACATGTTCCTCTGCGGTTGATCTGGCTGATCTCGTGCATGGATACCGCCACCATTTATTGTTTGAGTCAACTGCACCATTACTGCAACAAACTGTTCAGTTCCAATTCTGACCATCTCATGTTGCTGATTTGGAAGGTTGTCTTCCTCCTGATGTCATCCCAACATAGCTTCCTTGTTTCCTCTACATAGAACCATTATGAACAAACATGTCTTAGATGAAGCAACATGGTAATCTTCAAATGCAATATCATTTCAATTTGACCATAAAAAAAATATTTTTGGATAACCATGTAATAAAATTCAAACTCCTAAAGTTATCTAAACCGACCTCTGATACCAACTATAAGGCCCCAACTTTAAACCTTACTTAATCTTTAGTTATTACAAGATTACACATTGAGGATCTTTTCAGGTTTATAGTTTTAGATAATTAGATCATAAAACTTGCATTACATTCCACATTTAAACAAAGTGGTTACATATAAGATAGTATTCATTTTTCCCATCAACGGAAACATATTTAAAATAAAACGTGGATTATTTCTTGACACTTCCTTGACACTATCATCATATCATGTACCCTTCCCTTGACCTTTGAAAAACATTTCAAAAACATGGTATGAGCATAAAAAGCTCAGTAAGGGATATAAAAATATGGAAAGGAAACATGAGTACATGTATACACAAGAATCAATGAAATCATACTCTAATCATAAAACATAAGAACTTTAACATACATCATCAAATAATGAACAGAAATTATAAGATATAAAGGTAACTTGAGGCATTCATAACATTATTACGTAGGGAGTAACCCTCTTGGTTAAATTTGGAATACCCATCATAGTATATTCCCTAAATCTCTTCGGAGAAACCTTAACATTTAACTCCTTCGCGTTACCCAATTCATTGGAGAGCTATATCGGGCTCACCTGCCCTTAGTTTATCATGGAACCACCCGTCTTCATATCAATTCCCAAGAACCATAACATAATCATATCACATAAAACATGCATAAAGGAAACATAACATTTCAACTTTTCAATCACAAGATATCAATACAACACATTGACATAAAAACATTATGAAAACCATTTTCAATACCAAAATAATAGAAAACTAAAACATGGTATTTATTTTTCATTCAAAAAAGTTATGGCTTGTAGAGGAAGCCGAAACTCAAATAATGGTCACGGCGGTGGAGAAGTCGTTGTCGCCACATACGTACGACAAAAAAATTCCCTTTTGTTGTTTAGTAAAACGCTTCGTATAAAAAAATATTCCTTTTGGATAAACGTAAAAGTCAAAGGGGTTTATACACCGTATAAAAGAAGGTTGTGTATAAAACAAAATATGCCTCAATGAAAGGAGGTTGAGACGAAGTCCCATACCTCGGGTCCGACAATACTCGATAGTTCTTTAACCTCCAAAATAATAAACTTGAGTTAATTTATACTTGATTAAGAACCTTTTTCAAGTTCATTATTCCTTTTATACAACTTATTACCATGTCATGAACACTATGTAATTATTTAAGTTAGTAACGCTCATTTTATCGATCATTGGTACTTGAGTAAAAAATAAACTCTTTATAATTACAAGTTTTTTCATGTATCCATTATATACAGAGTTATACTCATGATTTAGATATCATATATATCATATATATCTAGTATATACATGCATTTATAATATTACATAACGTTTAGAGGTAAGAAATGAAATGCACCGTTCATGGAGACGGTAAGCCGTACGTACGCATGAACGCTACTTTCATTTCTATTTCATATTTTATGGAATGGAATCATAATGATATAAAGGTATATTATAATTCCATTATAATATTATATATAACATCATAAATTAAATCATTTATACATCCCACATATGGCATTAACGAATCAAATCACTTTGAGGGGGTGGTTGTCCGCACTTCCTAAAATGAAGATATCGCATTTACCCATAATGGAAACCACAAAGGTATGCCATAAATGAAAAATACATAAGATTAAGTAAAACATAAACATATTATATACCATATATAAATATAGTGACATCTTAATAGAAACTTTTGAAGGTGTTAAAAGAATATTGAACAATCATCGTTTCGTGAGGCAGAAATTCGCCATGCACGGAAACAGTATGTTCTTTAACCATTAGATGTTGGTGTGTGTAAGTGTAGATAGAATCCTTCTTATAACAACATCCTAGTATATTTAAGATACTGGTGTTGTTACAAAAGAAATTAATAAAAATAGTTTAGGGGGTTGGAGAAGCAAAATAAAACATAAGAACACAAGAGAAGACACTACCTTTTAATCGGGTAACTCTTTTTTATTCGAGATCAAAGGATTCCTTGGGAAGACTTCTGCCCAAAGTGAGGCTTCTAAGAGTAAGAGAGGGACGTGGAGAGACAAAATGGGCAGGGGTTGGCCGAGCCAAAGGCTTGAGAGGTGTGGGTAAGGTGGAAGAGGTGGGGGCCTTTTATAAGAGGAGAGGAGGGGCACTCTTGGAAAGTTAAGAAAAGATACTTTGTAATAAAATGGTTTTCGGATAAAAAAGGTCCAAAATTATAAATTTCGAGGATAAGGTGATAAGGGTTCTAAATGAACCCATCAAATTGGTTTTGGACAAGTGTAGGTCTTATATTTTACATTATATTTTCATTTTATTTAAATCATTAAATAATGTGGTAATCGCTGCATCATGATGATGTCATAAATAATTTAATTTATTTAATGTATAAAAATTATGAAAAAAATACTATGATGTATGAAATATTTTTATATTTCCAATTAATATTTATAGTAAAAAATATGACTTGTATAACCCCATTTAAATTTTTTTTAGTAAAACAACTCATGTTTGTGTCATTTTTATTTTAACGTTAAATAAAAAGATATTAATGTCATTTTCCTTCCAAAGTGTCTCCATGGGGTCCCCAAGTTGACCCATGGATTTTACTGGTCGCCCATGACACATAAAATAAGGTTAGGACATGTGTCAAGTTCATTTCATATTATTAAAAGATTATTCTTACCTTAAATTACACTAATTACCTCTAATCGCGATAAAAAACTTAAAAGTTACTATTCACCAAAAAATTATTTTAAACCCATTGAACCAAATTTTACTTCATAATGACAACCATGTATTTCAGATTTTAGAAATTCAAAACACAGAGGTGGTAAAGTTTCATTTAAATGAAAAATTAGTTTTTTAAGTATCACTTAGTGGTTTCACTATTCATCAAAAATTGAAGTTTTTCAGAAAAATACCAAAACTTTACCATAAGCTATATTTGATATTATGAATTAAAAAATGATGTCTATTTTAAAAAATTCAAAACATATAAGTTACATTAATTAATTTAATAATTAATTCCCGTTATCTGGGCAAATAGCGTGTTTTTATGAAACAATAAGTTTCAAAAGATTGACACTAGTTTAAGTCCAATTTCAATGTGAAATTAATTCCAACGACCACTATTGGATTAAATGGTAAAAATATATTCTAATTTAACTTTAAAACAAATTCAAAATATAATCAATCCATATAATTAAATTATATGAAAAAGCAGTTTTGATGTAAAATGAACTATTTTTCACTATTCATTAAAAAATGAACATTGTCAGAAAAATACCAAATAAATATCCAATGTAGATTTAAATGTCCCAATAATAAATAATAAGTTTATTTTTACAAATATATCTTATAAAATTGTCAAAATATATATTTAAAAATGGTTTTCCATCAAAAGGCAGAAAAACAATCTTTAAAAAATATTAGTGTATTCCATGCTTAAGATTGGATTTATTCTCATTTTAAGCCTCTAAAAGACTATATAATTCCATAATAGACATAGATAAAAATATCTATTATTCATTAATTACTTGGTATGTTACATTAAAGGTATTAATTTAGAAAGTGTTAGGTGAAATTGTTTCCCAAAGAATGATATAGATTCAAAAAACAAATTTTGATTTTCAATTGGGCTAACTTGTGAAGAATTTAGGATTAAAAGTTAAAGGGAAGTTACCTAGAACTATTGAGTAAAATCATAGTGAGAATGTGATGGATGTCACTATAAGAATAGGTATGAATACTCAAGAAAAAGTCAGTGAACAACATAAGCAAGTTGAACAAGGAATTTATTATAAACCTGAAAGTGAAAATATAGAAACTCTAAATCTAAAAATATAGATAGAAATTTCCATCATAAAAAAATGGTGACCTCTCAACTAAAAACGTCCAATAAAAATGGAAAATGAAGTTGGTACTAGTCAAGGAACGTAATAATAAAGTGAGGTTGAAGGATTAGGTGAGAAATCAACCATTATAGAAAAAGTATACCCCTCCCATCAGTTTTCCAAAAATTATTAAAAAGAAAAATTAACTAGATTACCTAAAATTCATTTATATATTTGGGGGATTTAATATTAATATACCTTTCATGGAATCCCTAAATCTGAATCCATCATATGTGAAGTTTTTAACATGATTTTTGTGAAATAAAAGGGATTGTGGTGAAAGATCAAGAATAAATATTAATGATTGTAGTTCCATTATTCATAAAAATATCCCTCCCAAATAAAATACCATGATTCCTTTTTAATATATTTTATAATTTTAGGGAGTGGGGTTACTGGTTTCCTTTGTGACTTGGGGTGAGTATAAACATTATTAACTTCTACTTTCTTAAAATATTTTATCTTAAAGAGCAGAAACTGATACATGGTTCTTACAGGTGGATGATAGGTCACTTTCCTATCCTTATGGGAGGGAGGATGACCTATTAGTTGATGTTGTAAGATTATACTTTCCCATATACTTCCTTATACTTGAAATGAAATGTGATAAAAAAAGTTACAATCATTTTATATATAGAAATTTTATCTACAACTAGGGATATTAATGAAATTTTTTTGGTTAAGGATACCCTTTATGTAGGTGATGATCAAGAAGAATTTGAGGTTTTTGAAGAGTCACCTCTCTTGGTAAGTTGTAAGATGATTAATATTTTTATGGAAATTTTTAGATTTTAGTTTAGATAGGAAAATAAATATCCTTTTGACAATTTGATTACTGAGTCTATTAAATAACAATTTGAAGCTAATTTTGATGAAATTGAGTCTTCAATTGAGTCAGAAAGGCTAGGCACAATTGGGAACCAAATTAGGAAATAAATTTTTCAGGACTATGAAGTGGTCCTTGAACTACCAATCTGTTTGGCTGAATGTGTTTCAAAGGATGATATTAAATGTACACAACCCTCTATTCCAAACCCTATTTCTACTTCCCATCCATTGCAACCTGAGAAGTGTGAGCCTTTTAATGTTGTTTATTCTACTGAAAATGATAGTTATGAAGGAGAGCTTGGGTTCATAGTTAGTTCTTTTCATCTTGGGGTTGAATGTGAGGTTTATCAAACTGTTGAGAATGAGTTAGAATATTGTTTAGATGTTTTACTAGATATGGAAAACATGTTCATCCCTACTTCATTTCATTTATTAGAAGATGGTTTTTGTCTATGTTTTTGAGAAATTCATAGTTGAACTTGAGGAATACTCCCCAACTTCACACAAGAAGTTTTTATTAGTGAGTCAAGCTAATATTAATGTTTAGTAGGTTGAAACAATTACCACATGTAATTCTGAATTGTTGAATTAATCAAGTGTGGGAGAGAGTTAGAGGGAGGAATTAAGTAGCAAGGTTGGATGTTTTTTGAATAATTCTAAGATATATTATTATTTTCTTGAATATGAGATTAAATATTTGGTTATTGAATCTGTTGGTGGAGTAATGTTTGCTCCTTATGTTTTGGGAGTGTTTACGGAGAATTGTTTAGGCTGCTAAATGACATGAATTCTTAAGATAAATTTTTGAAATTTGTAAAAATTATACCAAGGATTCGTCTAGTAATAATTCATACCCATTAAAAGATCTAAGTTAGAAAAAATTAGGGGATAAATTCAAGCCAAAAACATTAATCCTAGCACTGCATTGGAGTACACCTAAGACTTTCCTGGTTTTCATTTTTCTATCATGTCTGAATAAATTTTTCCTTCCTAGTTGTTTGCTACTCTCAAATTTCACATCAAACTCACAATTTTTTTACATGGCCTATTTTTTTTTGACTTTTCAAGAATTAATTTAATTATTTGTCTTTCTTATCTTTTTAGTACTTCCATGGAATCTATCAAATGTGAAATAATGATCAAAGAGTTTATTTAAAAAAAATAGATAACACATTCTTAGGTCCACTATATAGTTTAATTTTGATTGAACTTTAAATTAAGGAAATTTATTTTTAACTATTTATATATTTAAGAGATACATTTTCAGCTACCAGATGACTTATTAAAACTTAAAAAATGGGTGGTTTATTTTTTTGAGATTCAAGTGTTAAATATCTATTCCATTGGAGTTAAAATTAATTTTCAGCATTTATTTTAATTATTATTTAATATCAAAAATTTTATACTACTTGGGGTTTTAAAATTAATTATAGATTTCATATTTATGTTCTTTTACATCCTGAATTCATTGTTAAAAACATGATAGTCATTTCTAATGTCCTAAATTATTTGAATGTTGAATCTATTCCTTTTATTCTCATCTTAGTTCCTTAATGATCACTTTTTGTAATTCATGTTTTCCATACAAATTCTATGAAACTTCCTATTAGTGTTATTTATTTTTTTTCCGTAACAAATAGGAATATTTTTTACATCGTTTTATTATTTATCTTGTGTATAAAAAATACATTTTGGACTTTTTTACGACCACTACATGAATTTTTACTACTAAATAGAAAATAATTTTAAACATTAATCATTATAAAATGTAATTCTCTTTTTAATTAAGAAATTTGAAATCATAGTTTTTTAAATGTGGGAGATTATTGTAATATAATTCATTGTGAAACAATCAAAACCCCAATTTTTTTTGTATTTTTGAGATTTTAAATGACCTTTAAGAATTTTAAATGGGTGAAAATTTTTCTTTAATTTGAGGGTTGTGATTCCGATTTGAGGATGTTAATCATTAATAACTTTTGGATTTAATTAGGTATAATATTTCAGTTTCCCTCTTAGAAGAATAGAATTTGGAAAAATGTTGGGACAATTTTATACAATTATTACTTACATTGATCCTTTTAATTTGAATTTAACTCATAATATTTTCATCCAAAAGGATTATGAAATTAAAATCGTAATATAGTTTAAACTCTTTCTTTCATTATGTCTATTATTTATTAATCAAATTTTTATATTATTTTCACTCCACCCCATCCAATGGTCAATCTATTTATTATGGATTATTATATTTTACGAGTATTTTATATTAGAGGAAAAGAGAAGATTGAAATTTTAGTTGTATGAAAATTGATATTTGTTAAATTATAATTAATATTTTTATTGAAATAAAAATTTTAAAATAGAAACCAATTTCTCACTAAATAAATTTAATACATGAGAGAATTCATAGTTTACAACTTGAGATAATACATGAAATAAAATCAATATGAAAATAAATTATTAGTATAATTCCAGCCTTTCCATTTGATATTTATTTCCTACCATTGAATGTGACTAAAGATTTCTTGAAGATAAACAATGTCTTAAGTATGGGAGAATTTGATGTGGTGTGTATTCATTTCATTTTTCCAAATCATTTTTTAGTGATTTATTATGTTTATAACTCTAATTTATGTTTTTATTTGGATAATTATAAGTGTTGTTACACATGGTTGTTTAAATGATACAATTTAAAAAATTATTGTTTAAATTAGTTTTTTATTGTTAAGTAATTATTTTTTTTATTTTTGGAGTTTGTTCTATTTAACTCATATGTTTATCTTTAAGTATTATTTTTATTAAGTGTATTTTTTTATTTATGTTTTGAATTTAAATATTTTTCTCCATTTTTGGTATTAATATATTAATTAATTTATTGGTTTTTAACATTTAATCTATTTTCTATAATTTATTATTTTTTGTCATTTAATTTTTATTTCAATTATTTTACTTTTTATCTTTTCTTTTTTATATCAGTTAAATAATTATTTAATTAGATATTACTTTAGTTTTTTATTTAATGAATTTAATAATATAATAATTTATAAATTAATTAACCATTCAATTCTTTAATAAATTATTATATTTACCTAACTTAGTTAACTAATTAATCAATTTGTTGTTTTAAGATATCTGTTTTTAATTTTTAATCGAATAGTGTTTTAATAATTTAATTAGTATGAATTTATTTTATTATACCATTAATTTATATTGTTTCATTTTAATGGAATTAAATTTTATATTGTCTATACTAGTTGACATACCCAATTAACTATATATACAAATTATCTCCAATTATCTATGTAGCTAATTATGGAGTCCACTATATAGTTTAATTACCAATCAGTAGTCACATACCTTATTTATTTTAGGCTATCATGTAGATGATTTTCACTACTAGTGCCATGTATTTGATTGGGGAAGGCCCTAACATATCCAAAACCGAAGATGGTGTTTTGATAAAGCCTATGAGTGAGGCTTTAAGACAAACTTATTGAAGTAGTCACTAATACTATTGTAGATGATTACCAAGATTATGAGGAAGATCGGAACCCAAGTGGCGAAGAAGATGAATGAATAATGAGATAAACCTTGGAGAATCTTTGGATATGGATCCTCCTAAGCTCATCATTGAATATGAGGAAGAACACTCGAGGCTGGTGATAATGGGGATCAAATATTATTTGATGATTGGAACATGAGGTAGCTGAAGCTGGATCTTTTGACTCAGATGAACAATGGACAATGCATTGTCAAAGAAGGTAAGCATGCGCCAAGCTCACAGGAGTGTGAAATGAAAAAACCAAAACACCATTGAAGATAATCCATAACCATGTAGGTATTTTGAAAGTTGTTTAAGTGTGTCAAACCACATCTTGATCGATTGAAGAACATCGACGTTGAAGATGATGAACCCCCAGAGAGAATAAGACGATCAAATTAGGATTGTTGATGTGTCTTATGATGAGTTGGTCAATGGAGATCGATTGGGGCCGAACTCTATCCAAGAAAAATAGTGAATATGGTTTAGTCACTATTGATGAGGTTTCCCAGACTAAATGAGTGTTATCAAAGCTTGTATGAACCAGAGTAAAACTTCAAAGAAGACCTACACTCGAGCTTATATTTTAAGAAGATGTTTTCAAGATGTTTTATTTCAATTTAGGATCACAATGATTCTAGATATGTTAATGGGGATCAAAACTGGTCAGATTTGAATAATATACCCGATTCATCTGGTTTTGAAGAATCATTACCATAGTTGATTTTGGATGTTTGGGATTTAGGGTTTGTATATTTCTTTGAAGAAGAAACTCATTTTGTTGAAGCCATGACCATGATTTTTTATGATGATGATCCAAATTATATGATTGTATAAATAATCTATGATGAATAAAGGGTGTTGAAATAAATTCATCATCAAGTATTTCTATCTTTTCAAATGAGTTTGTTTGATTTTAGGAATCCAAATAAACATATTCTTAGTTATAGTTTTATAAATGGATGAATTGTTCTTAGTGGTGTTATAATTTTTTGATATCCACATTTTAAGTTGTTGAGTTGGTTGAATTTAAATTCTAGAAGAGATTTTTTTTGGATATGATCTTGACTAGTTTGGGTGGGTGTAGTCCATATTCAGGTGGATTTTATAAATTAAAGGATTTAAATACAATGATAAGAAATTAATTAATATAACATTTATTGAAATGCTGGAATGTAAAAAGAAATGTTTTAGGAGCTATGTTTTAACTACATGGGCTTCAAAAGAAAAATAATGAATATATACTATCAGTTGTCTAAATAGAATTAAGTCAATTTATTTGGATGTGAGTATAAAATAAGATACCAATAAATATTATATGAAATATGAAAGGGTGATATGTTATTGGATATAGCCAATTTTCTAGATATCAGAGGCCTAAATGAAGAGAATAACCTTACTGATGAATCTACGGAATCTCATCATAGAGGAGAAATAATCTCCGATAGAGTGTATTTCTATTTATTTTTCATATTAATTTTTCTCTTAAATTATTTCAGTATATTTTTTGAATAAATATTTTGTTTTTTCCTTGATCATGAGAGACTAAACATTTTTATGGTTATCAGATTATGATGCATTAAAATTATTCCTTTTCTCATCTCTTGTCATCACTTTTATTTTAGTGATATTTTTTTCACTGATATCAACGTTTTCCTTAATTATTATCATTTTACACTACTATACACACAAATGGGTTTAATTAGTGGATAAATAACATCTTTTCATCAACTGAAGTATTGAAAATTACAAAATTTTGATGATACTCTTCTCCATTAAAGAACTAATAACATCCTCATTTTTATTGAAAAATATTTACAAAGGATAGTTTGATGGGTTGCGATAAATGCTTTATGATAGTTAAGTGCTCAACATAATTTCTTTATAGCACTGATGAAGATGTGCTACATAGTAGTTAGACCAAAAAATTTATATAATCAATGAAGTATAGTTTGATTCCCTTTTCCCATATTATGCTCAATATTTATTCTCTCCTATTTATGTATTCTCTTACTATTCAATTCCACTCTTTTTAGTTCACTTTTAAAATTCATCCCCTTTTTAATTTTTTCAATTTTTAGTTTTTTATTTGTTTTAGTTTGTTTTTTGGGTCACACATTTATCCATACCTTACTTGTTTTTATTAATTTTTCTTACTATTTTCACAAATTTATTTGAACATGAGATAAATAAAATGAATATAATATCTTCATATGTTTGATTTTCAGTTTATTTATACACTGAAAAATTGAAATTATATGGTTTATGCTCTAAACCAAAATTCCTATAATCAAATTTCTTGAGAATCTTGAGATAAATGGGAATTTATGAGTTTAGTTATTGATATTCATATATATTTAAATGAAAAAATGAACTCATGGTATTCTTTTTTGTAACTATTATACTGGATTTGGTTGAGAAAATTAGGGATAATCAAAGAACAAAACCTTATTTTCTTTCCATTTTATAAAAAATTAATGGTGGGGATATTTCTAGCAGATGGAAACAAGATACAAACTTGGTGTTTCAATTCTGATATCAAATAATCATTCAACCATATTTTCAATAATAAATCATTTATACTTATCACCATTATAAATGATGGATTAATTTAGGCATCAAAACGTACAAGGATGCAAGGACACGTTTTTAGTGGATAGGTATGAAAAATATGTTGTTGATTTGTTGACCAAATGGCTCACCTGTCAACAAGTCAATGATGATAATCAATGACCTACAAGAATGTTTCCATCTTTACCTATACCCATATGGAATTAAGAGATGGTCATTATTGAATTTATCACACCGAGAACAATTTAGAAGCATGATTTAATATAGGGGATTTTTAATCCATAAAAAATTCATCCCATTTCATTTTGAACTGTGAATCCAATAACATAGTAATTTTTCCAAATATCTATATTTAGTAAGTGTTATATTTTCAGGAAATACCCATTTCAATAAACTCCAAATGAGATCCTCAATTTACTTCTCAGTTTTGTGGATCTTTTCACCAAGATATTGCTACATAGTTGACCATGAGAACAATGTATCATCCTAAAATTTATGAGGAGTTATAATGAATTATGTAGACACTAGAAGACATGATCAGAGCTTGTTTCATGGAATTATATAGATTATGGGAAGATCATTTTTCCTTAGTGGAGTTTTTATATAAAAAAATTATTAGTAAATAATACAAATGGATATGTTTAGGGAATTTAATGACCATCCATCAATATTTCTACTTTTTTGTGTAGATACTAAAGAAATTTCACAATTGGTACCATGATTTCTCTATGAAATAAAAAATAAAATATAGATAATCAAGAAATTGAATGTTTTATCCCAAATACGTGAGAAACATTATATGATTCATCATCATCACCCTCTATCCTTTGTGGTGGGGGATCATGTATTCTTGAATATCTCTCGAAGGATGGGGCATCATTGATTTGGTAGGAAATGGAAGTTGTATCCTAGTTATGTTATACATTTTTAGATACATGAAAAAATGGGTACCATTTCTTATTAATTGGATTTACCACCATAGTTTAGTTTTGGTCAAAATTTCTATCATATATCTTATCCAAGGATGAACAAGGTCTATACTACTCATGCAATTTGACAAGATCATGTTTATCATGAGCCAAATTCGATATAATTTAATGAACCAATTCATATCTCGGAAAACCAAGATTAATTATAGCATTGAAAACATATTACCTTAGTTAAGGTTGTATGAAAACATGGAGAACATCAAGATGAGACCTGGGAGTGTGCGAAAGGGATTCTCAAGTAATGGCCTAAACTCTTCAAAGACATTATCAACCTCCAATTTCTTGATGATAGGAATGCCATTGGATGGGAAAATGTAACATCCCCAATTTGAGGTAATTTTCATTTTCTCCTATATTTTAAATATTATTAATGTTTTTTGGTTTGGTGACCATTAGTAATTTTTTAAGAGAGGCCATGAGTGTTGATGATTTTCTGGATACACCGTAGACATTAATATGCCACTGTGGTGGGTGTGGTGTGTTGAGAGTGTTCCAATGAAACACAGTCACACCAAAATGCCTGAGGGAGTTCGTGGTCACTAGGTGGCCTTATACATGGTGTATTGGGGTATGTTTTATGAAACATGGATAGAGGAGGCCTCCCCATGACATGGTATAGGGTGTAGTGGGTTTATAATGTCTTGGGTATTTGTGGCACAACATAGTGTCTCACTATGGTGGGTTCCAAGACTTGGAGGGATTGAAGGCACCATGGCCATGGAAAACACCACCAGGCTATGGTGACTGTCAAACCAGTTGTTTATAAATTTTTCTTTGAAAATAGATATTGGGGTAGGGGTTGGGGCTGAGTTATGGTTCTTGGATAGAAATTACATATGAGATTGTGGTAGTATTACATTTTATTTTCAATAAATTTTTACACTAGATCAAAATGTGTTCTATTTGTCCCTATATTGGATCTTGATTTAGGGTTCTTAGAAAGCAATTTTAGATAAGAATTTCCCCACTACTGAAAATCCTTGGTTGAGACCTTGTTGTACGGTCTATTTCCTTAAAGAGTCTTCATTCATGGATTTCACTAACAATCATATGAGATAAGTTTCTTTTCTATTTTATACACTTATTCTAGAATGAGAAGTACGAAATTTTATTAAATAATTTTATTGAATTGAATAAGGAAACATTGTATGATTTCATTTTTTTAAAACTATTTTCAATTAAATATTAAATGGTAGATTTTGAATGTTTTTTGGAAAAAATATTTTTTATTCACATTGTTATATTATGGATTTATTTTAAGACATATAATATGTTTGATTGAATATTTTAAAAAATTTAACCGAATTTTAATAAATGAAAAAGTTTGGGAAATTTGCATGCACGTGAATTTCATGAGTTCAAATTGTATTGGAGGATGCCCTATTGGGTGTAGACAAGGAGTCAGTGATGGATATGGGAACCTTGGATTCAAGGAAAATATAGGAATTGAGTGGTATGACATGATTTTTCTTATGAGTTTGGATTGATACTAGTTTTATGCATACACATTTATAAGTTTGTTAACATGAAATGGGAACACAGAATTAATTTAATGGATAAAATGTTTCTAATGTTTAAAATTTAATTTATTTAAACTAGTAAAATTATTTGAATTTTCTCCCAGTAGTCCAGTTTCTCTTTCTTATTGGTGTATCTTTTTACTGTATACCTTTTTCTGGTTTTATTTTATTTGATATTTGATATTTTTTGAGTTTTATTTTTTTTTTCATTTCATGCATCATATAGTTTTAGTTTTGTTGTTTTATTCATATATTGAAAGGTTGTATTGTCTAAAAAGAAAATCGTACTCTAAATATTTAGTAAGACATTGTAATTAATTGGAATTCTTTTTTATTCAAGGGATGTAACCTATGGTTAGTAGCACCTTGAATCTTTCTAATCCACTAGTGTGGGTTAGGATGTAACAATAAAGAATAATGAATGATACCTTTTTTTTTCAAATTTACAATTTTTTTTTGAAAGTTATACTTAGGAAAAGTCTCACATAAACAAGACAAATAAATATATCATCACAACACTACGTGTAATAGTTATAATATCATCATTGGTCAATTAATAGTGAATTTTGATCTACATAAGACACAATACATTTTTACTTATTATTTTCTTTTTTATTTTCATTACATTCCTATTTTTTTTATTTTTTAAGAGGTGTACACAATGAAATATAGATAAAATGATTATTAATAGACCACAATACCATTGAACAACTTAAATATTATCCTCAATGAAAAATTTATCCTTTTCTACTCTGGAAAACCTCTCGACAAACTTTTGACTCTGAATATAATTCATAATACAAAGAGTTGAGTAAGAAAGGATAAAGTAGGCCTGCAATTTGGATCCTCCCTATCAAAAGACGTTAAAATATTCTATGAGATGAAGTAGGATTAAATTTCAAGGTAGATCTCAAGGATAAATATATTATCATTAAACATGAATCATTCATATTAAATTTTAATTTTTTAAATTTGAGATCCGAAAGATACAAATACAGGTTCTTGTAGGAAACATGGTTGATGTTTCTCTCAAAAAAAGATGCATTAAAAGGATAGAAAAATAATTTTCTATAATTAAATTGAAAATGATTAAAATATGATATTAGATAAATACTTTTTTAATTGAAAATAATAATAAACTATTCCACATAACCAGAAGAAAATAAAAGCATGAGAAATGGTAGTGAAATTTCATCTACATTAATCAATTAGCCTCCCTAAATCACCATCATCAAATTGAATTACTTATGATAATCTCAAGTCATTAACCGTCGATATTCATCATCCAATTTCATTAACAAATAACTCTAACAGATGTAATAATGAGGTAACCAAGTAATTATTGTATCACGCCACCTCAATGCCATTGTGCCACATGATATGTAGACGCACAAACCCTATATATTCTATAAGGAACAAGATCTAGAAGGTGATTAATAGCAGGCACATTCACTAGAGCAGAAATATTAGATTTGAAAAAAATATTCGAGGTTATAAAAATTACCATCGGTACCAGGCTTGTGCATCTCGGCACATTAGAGTTAGCTGAACATCCATGCGATGTTGGAGAGATGATCACAATGAAAATGATGGGGATGCCTAGATTCATGTAGTCATAGTATGGGATGAATTCCTCAAGGACCATAGGGTCCTATAATATCACGAATCCTATAGTCCATGTAAGGGTTCCCCTTCAACCCTTAAAATGGGGATTGTATGAAATGAATAAAAATTGAAGGCCTTCTGTCCATTCAAGAAGGTATTTTTCCTTGAAAACCCAGAAACATAATTGAATGTGAATGTATGGAATTGAAAATTGATGTTAAATGTAAATATTACTACCAATTGAACATAAATACCATCTCTTTATCATTTACGTATCCCTTGGTTTTTATTAATTTCATTATCATAGACAAAAAAATCAACACAGACTAGTAAAAATAGAAGACCCTTTCTTATGTAATCTCTAAAGTATTAGTGGATTTTCACTAGTTCATAATCACTTCCTATATATATATAAACCAAAAAATTTGAACCTAAATTAGTATAAATGATAAGAAAACGTGGGTTTAATATTATAAGGTATATTATTGATATATTTTAGCATGACCTTACGTCTTTTTAGATAATTTATATCGAATTAGAAGAAATCTAACAAATCCATACCAATAAAAGGCTGAATCTCTGATTTGTGCATATAGATGGGTCCTTTTCCATTATCTAATATTAAATTCAATCTTCCTAAACTGAATAATATATTCACAAAATTTTTTCTAATAAAGTCATGTTTGATTAATCCTAAAAATTCAGATGTCAAATCATGGACCAGAAAAACTTATAATCCTTCTACAAACTACCCAGATTCATTAGTACTTTAATTTTACTTAATCATCTCCAACAATATTTTCTTATTTTTTCCCCTCTATTACACCTATTATTTCAATTCCATTAGTAACTGTATCCTACCTTTTCTTGAGGAAAATAACAACTTTAAATATCTAAATTTTTTACTCACATATATAATCCTCCTCTTCATCTAGATTTCTCACTGATCAATGTATGCTGAACATAACTTCCTCACCACCTACAATGAAACAAAACTCTCCGCATTGAAAATATATTAAGGAAATATCTATATCCAATAATGGTCTTCCCAATATTAGAATTATATTTTTTATTTATTTAAAACATAAAGAATTCAATTAGGAAGTTAAATTTCCCCCCTTTAACTATAACACATTAAAGAAACCCTTGTAGATGTCTCACCATTGTATCCCCTAGTTATAGGAAAAATCTTAGGGAAAACCTCTCATCCTGCCATATTTTTTAATTTTGATTATGAAATTATATTCATAGATTATCTTAGATAACAAACTGAATTTCCAAACTCATTTGAAACAATTTTAATAGAAACTCAAAAGCAACTTGTGTCTTATTTCTTCTTTAGTAAATTACTCAACACCATAGCTAAGAAATCTCCCATGAGTTGTATTATTACCAAGACCACTAGTTTAATATTATTCTACAAAAAATATTACATGAACTTAGAGAAGTTGGTCATGGTTTCTATATATTCAATAAAGGGAATATTAACATTTCTATTTTTAAAAATCTATAGAAACTTACCTCAATTTTAATTCAATTCCCCCCCTGTATCCTACCTGAAAAATATAGTGGTGACCTATAGGGTTGATGTAATGATTACCAAACCTCTTTCTCAAATTATTTTTCCCTTAATTTAATTTTCTCCTTATATTTAACCTCATTTTATACTTCTTCTTCTTATTGACTAACTGATAATTGAATCTGTTTATTCAAATAAGGAATGGTAGTATGAATATAATTATGGAGGTAAAATTCATTGAATACTTAATTAATCCCATAAAATAATATTAACAATGTATAATAAAATATGATATGATTTGTATAAATCACTAACCTTTCCACCTGATCACCCTTTGAATTAAAAAAATTCGCCTCAATATTTATCTCTTATTAGGTGTTAAAAATTCACACTTCTTGAATGAAAATGATAATATAGGGTCTGATGGAGTAGATAATAATACATGGACTAGTAGAGTTACCCAATAAGGTTGGATCAACATGGAAGGGTCAGACTCAACAAATTGAAGGATGGGATTGTTTTTATTATTGTGTCTCACACTAGTGAGAATATAATGTGATTAGAATTGAATATATCTATCATCCTTAAAGAATGCCACAAAATATAAGATTATAAAACCTCATGGGCCTTATAAAATTCCTCCTCTATGCACAATTATTTATAAATAAGAGCCATACATGTTGAGGCTTAGTCATTTATTAGGAATATTTGGGAAAACATAGTTTCTCCATGAGATACCATAATTGAAGGAGGAAGGAAGCTCATGTTCTATCTCTCTAAAAGATGAGAAAAAGTTGAATCCTTACAGAGTAAGATGAAAGAAGAAAAATTGTAAATGAATATGGATATAAGAAAGGGTGAATTTAACCTAAAACCTTGGAGGAATAATATATCTCATTCATTCTATAACACATAGTATCCTACAACAAATAAAATTAACCTCCCCTAAATATAAGTAATCATACAAGTATTTACAGCAAGGCTGACTTGTAATAATCCATCCATATAATTATTACTACAATTAATCCTCTAAATACCTCTAAGGGAATAATATATGTATCTTTACCAATCACACTCTATGAAAAGACTAATCACTTATTAAATCATATAAATTTCATAGAACCTATATTTTTAAGTAATATGTATAGACTTATTTTGGATGATCACATCCATTAGTAGGGCTTGGTTATGAATCTTCTTGACAAATAAATTTATTTTTGATGGAACCTATTTTCACTAATGTTTTCTTCCAAGATTACCTAATCTATGTGGTGTGTGAAGAATATTATAAAAGATCAAGAAATTGAAATTATCCCATGGGGATGTGAATACCCCTTATTCATGATTTTCCACCAATTGTATGGTTTGTTACATGGTATTCTAGAAATAATTGAGAATTCATTCATCAAAAAGTTATTGGGGGAGAGGCTTGAATATATTTGATGTTGTAGATAGAACACCTAAATTAAAATATAGTAGATCCCACATATTTGTTCTTCCATAAGGTGATGTACCCCCTACCTATGATCCATCATGAATCATTATAAATAAGACGAGTAAAGTCTTAAAGGCTATTACATAAGTGAGAGCCAATGGTGTCTTCCATTTAGTTATATAGTTAAATAAAACACATTCTTTTGATAAAATTGAACTAAATGTAATTTATCAAGATATATTCCCATTAAAAATATTCTTTTATACTTATCATTTCCACCTCAATGTTCCTTAGTCTAATATCCATTCTTCAATTGGTTTGGAAAGTATAGTCTATCAAGCCCAGTGATGGAAAAATTCACAGTGAGAATTCAATATGAATAATTTAACAAGTCCTTCTATATTAATAATTATATTATATGAGGTTATTCATGTAGAGATAATATTCATTAGAATGGAATACATGATATTATTGACTAAAGTGATCATAACTCTAAATGATTGAAAAAGACACTTCTAATTAAGGATCATTCTTATGATCCTATAGAAAGTACCATCCAATAGATGAATACAAATCCATACATTGGATAAGGGTGCAACCAGATACAATATAGGATAATTAACCCTTGTAATTACATGTCTCACATAGATAATATTGGATCTCTAGGTTGTAAAGTTTCTTGAGATATAACCACTTTCTTTATTAACATTAATTATTTTGTCAAATTCTGTTACTTCAGGTATTGAGGACCATATTAATGTTTGGAATAGAATTTATACTACCATTATTGATGAAGATAATATCATCAGAAAAAATAAATGGGAGATTCCATAGAAACAATACTGACCTGTAAATGGGCGATTTAAAACATTAAGAATGACCTTATTGAGATTTCTTCTTAAGAAAAATCAAGAAAGGAAAAACCTATATATCAATATATATAAGCTATAACTTTTATATAGGTCCTTTACAAACTTAAATAATATGAATAATTTTTCGAAAAATGATATAATGGGTAAAGGTAAATAGAAGTAAAGAAAAAGAGGTCAGAAACCCACTAAGCGAAAAAACTATTTTGAAGGAATTTGAGAATAAATATCCATTACATTTTATCATATGCCATTTTTGTATTTATTTGTATCATAATTTTAGATCTAATAACTATTCTATGAAGATTTGAGATCATATTATAGGATATAGAAACATCTCCTTGAATATTACACCATTTTAGAACCCATGTTTCCCCTCAGATACTTGAAGTGGAATGTTTCAAGAATCAATTTTTTTAGGTCCATGGATATCACTTTATATGATAATTTTTACATGTGTGTGGTCTAAAATTGAAAAACCCATTGGGTTGAAATTCCAAATAAATTAGGATACATATATTGGCAATTAACTCTCACATGATAATATTCTAAATATTAGAGTAAACTTGTTTCAACTTCATTCCAAAACCAGTAAGGCCTTGAGATAAAATCAGCGAAGTAATATTTCATAAGAGGAACTATAATAGTGACATCACTAGAATGGGATCCATATTCCAGTTGAATGTTGAGTTTCCTAGAAAAATTATTTTATCTAATTCAAGCATGAAATTAGTCCATATTATGGTCTCCTTACCTAATGTATTTCAAACTATATTTTATCTAGTTACTCTTTTTATTTCAATCATGTTATCATCCATTTTTGTCTCCTTGTGGATAAGATAAGGCCTTTGGGACTAAAACCTATTGTACAACTGATCTATTTCATTATATAGGGTATCTACCTTATATAATGGGTTGTTTTTATACTTCTTAAGTTAATGGATTTTACATTACCAAGTGTGGGGACCTCTGTGTCCCTCAACAGTACCCCTTTTGACTATCTTTGAGTTGATTATAAATCTGGACAAATTGGTATTCAAAATTTCACACGGAAATTATTTGACCATTTGAATCTTCCTTGTGTTCATTCATTACTTCCCTGGTGGTTTTAGTGAAATTATAAAAGTAACCCTTGAAATTATGGACATGACTTTTAATAGAGTTTCCTTTTTTGTTTTTGGAACCTCGATTCTCTTGGTTGGTGAAACCCCTAATATTATGGTAGCGGCCTCTACGTCAGAAAATTATTATTAGTATTATCATAAACATAATTATCATCTTTAATATAAATAACTTGGGGATTTATACAAGGAAATTATTGCATCCATTTTATTTGTTAAGGAATCTTTTTGTGCAACCATGCATCCATTTTTTTCCCACCATATGGGCATTGTAAATTTTACTTTTTCACCTTTTTATTGGAGGATATTATTTCTCATTTCATCTAGAAGCTCATAGCTTTCATGTGATGATTTCCTCATAAATGAACCACCAAAACACTATGAAATATCAAACAAATACTCTAATAAATACCATTATTGAACATTTGAATTAGTTTCCACTTCTCAATATCATCATGGGTATATTTCATAATCATGTCCTCGAACCTCCCTGATGCATTGTGAAGTGATTCATCATTATATTGGTTAAATTATGTTATTTTTACATGTAGATACATATAATTGAGGATAGGAAGTGACAATTCATGAATTTCCATACCAAATCATCCCATGTAGTGATAGAGTTTGGTTAAATACTTTAGATCGACACAGATGATTTTTTATTTAACAAGAATAAAAATATTTTAAGATTTATTTCATCAATTGAAGCATTATTTAATTGAAATATTCCACAAATATTTAGATAACATCCCAACATGGTATTGAAATCTTCGTGTAGAAGAACAACAAATTGAATTGAATGTTATATCATTTAAATGATCACTGTCTTGATCTTGAAGTCATTTTCAGTGACTAGAGGTATGAGAATACTGGGTTGGATCCCCATGCTTGAAGGTTTCCCATAATTTATTATAGTCCATAAATCCAAATATATCCCTTATACTTCTCTAGAAACTCATTTTACCACATGAACAACTCTATCCATGTTTTCTATTTCAATCTTATTTTACTCCATTAGTCTCTTCTCTATATTTGGAATCTTACAAAAATTATTAGTTTCTTTAACCCCGAGCAGAGTAGTTACTTATAAATGCTTGTCCTATAACCACAACATGATAATACGAAGTATAAAGAAGAGAATAACTAAAAAAATAATGAAAATAGTATCATATGTTCCTTGGAATCATAAGAAACCATTTCGTGAAAATGATGAAAAGGACTTTATAGGCCTGATATATATCATTAATTATACAAGGGAATCAATCTAGAATATTATAACTCAGAATACCTATAATCTATGTAATGGTCTTATACATGGAAGTTGAGGTTGATCTCTTATATAATAGTCTAATAATAACTTTAAAGAGTTATAAATGAGAATATAAATAAGGTATTTAGAAATATATTTTATTTGAATGAATAAAATCAAATTTAACAAGATTTATAAATCAAGGTTCATACACTAGTGAAGTTATAGATGTTGAATCAGACTATATTTTTTCATAATTAGATGTTAGTGATACCCTATTAGTATAAAAACTCTCTATACTAATGATGTTACTTTTCTCCACTTAGATACCCAAGTTAATCAATTAGATATATGACTAAGAACTATGTTTATACATAAATAACCAAATATAATTGGTAGTCACAATTTGGAAATAAGTAATTAGTTAACACGTCCAATGAATACCAACTCTAACATGAAATGTTCATCATATGAAAGTGAGGAATAATATTTTATAAATAATATAATGAATGTGATAAACCATCAAGAATTAAGGATAAAATATTAAATATAATAATTAAAATCACAAAATCAATACATTTCTTAGAACTAAAAGGATTACCCCTCAGGATTTTCATGAGAAGGAATAAGAATAAATGAAACTAAAAGAAAAAATATCCATCAATTTCAGTGATTCTACTGAATTAATCCTCTAGATATAGTAATTCTATAGAGTTTGAGACAAAAAAATGCCCCCAATATAGTTTAATCCTCACCTTATAGTGTAGAAGACTCCTATAAGGATTTACATCCAAGATATTCTACCACCCTTAATGAAGGACAACGATGAAACAACAACCATCATGGTGTAGAAACATAAATGTGGGAGATAACATACTTGAGTGTAAGACAGTGGGATTTTTGTAACTATGTATAGGGATCATGTGTTTCTAAATCCTACCTTGGAGGCATGATTCTCTAGAGTCTACTTAATATTTCAATTCATGGAATCCCAACACTGAACAAGATTAAATATTACTACCTCCCATGCCAACCTATATATGTGAGAAAATACACCCTCACCCACACATGTGTGTGCCTACCTCTTCCCATCCACGAATTTACATACTCATACATATACATATGAACTCCATATTGGGGTCTAGAAACACAGTTGTTGTTAATGATTTTCCACCCCAAATTGGATGGCCAGATCTCTTGGTTGGTCTGCTCTAGCTACAATTTCAGACCTTTAATTTTTTATCAAAATTAATATATGTATATATATATATATATAAACATGGCTTAAAATTTCATTACCCACAAAATTAATAAAATACTCATATTCTTTTGTAAAACACTTAAATATCAATAAAATTTATAAATTTAATTGTAAAAAGTGTACAAAAAAATTGGGTGGACTCCGCAAAACTAAGATCTTGTAATTGAATTTATACAAAACAGGCATACTAGTTACACTAAGACACAAAAAAGTGATTAATCATTAATGAATACTTGGTTAAGTCAACCAAAAAATCATGTAGGATAAAATTACTTAACAATTGAAATCACCCCAATGAAGGTTTGTCAAGAACATTGAATAATGGTTCAATTTCAACTCATGTTTGGGAAGACTTTTGTAAATTATTGTTTTATTTGATATTTTTCTATATTTATGAATAAATTACCAATTTTATATTATTATATTAAATTCAATATTATGTTTTTACTTAATTTATTAAACTTATATCAATTAAATTTACATATAAAGAATTGTTTTTATTTGTATCCTCACTATAAGAAAATGTAGCAATTGAAGACTTGGGAATGGGTGACCTCTATAGGTGGCCACAAATGGTGACTATTAATGACTGTTAATGGTGGTCACTTCTTCAAATTAAAAAAAAACCCTACCCTATTCCCCTAACCCTAACCCTCCTCGCCCTCCTTGTACTCCCGATCTCACCTGTCACTGCCACCCTCTCCCTTGCACACCCTCACCTCAGCATCAATGTTTCCCTCTCCCTAACCCAGCTCACCTCTCCTATCAGAACTATCATACAACTAAAATTTCCCATTTCCACCACCCTCTCCCTCACGCACCCTCAACTTGTCATCGCCAACTCCACGTTTCCACCTCTCTCTACCTCTCCCACCCCACCACTATCCCTCCACCATCACCACCCCCACTCCCCACTGCTTCTCTCTCCCTCACACACCCTCATAAATATTAAGTGTTCAATGAATTTTTAAATATATGTTTTTAAAGACTACTTGGAGAAACTAAGGATGTTGATATATGTATTTGTTTGTTTTATAATTGCTGACAAGTTTAAAAATATTATATCTAAATATAAAAGTATTATTGTTATGTTTTGAAAAATAAATGTGATTGGGGACTTTCATGTTGAGTAGTCACTCTTGTCATCTTTATATATTTTTTATGATAGACATTATTTGAAAAACATTTCTTAATTTTTATGTTGGTTAGTTAAATGTTGTTTTAAATTCAATTCTTTTGAGTAAAAATATAAATTTCACTATTATATTATTACAATGTATGATGAATGACCTTTCCTTCATCCATAAACATGAGAGGCTACACCGAAGTCATTTCCATCAATTTTTTTCACATGTATGTAAATTTCCAATTTTGTTTTTAGATGTGTTAGTTCATCCCATTTTTTTACTCCAATATATATTTGATAAAAAATTTTTTTACTTCAAGAAACATAGTGAGGAGATAATAATTTCTATAAAATACTATTATTGTATTTGGAGAGAAATTAGGAAACCCCCACATGATGATAATATCATGGATATTTAGTTGAATTTGTTATCCATTTGAGAATTTAATTATAATCTATGGTCGATGAAATTTAGTGTATCATATGAGAGTGACCTAATTAAATATCATATATGGTGCATAAAATTTCCACTCCTTGTGAAAAATAAAAGTTATATATACTGAATTATTTAAAATTTAATAAATATAACATGTATTTTTGATGTAGTGGTCAAGTAGAATACACCAATTCATTTGTGGTCTTTCCATGCAATTTGATTCTTTCTTCCATGTTTCATTTTTTTAATAAGATTACCTTATAAAAAATGTAACACACTCAGTGGGATGAATGCTTATTTTATAGAGAAAAACAATTAAAATAATATACTAAAATTAAAATGATTTCTTTTCCACACAAGGGTGATTGTTTTAAAGTTTTCATTCTGACTTCTTTGTCCATATGTTCATATATAGTACATGGGTAGTTAGAAATTCAATAGTGGGAACCCCAATTTCTCTTAAACAAGTTATTTTTTATACTAAATTTGTGTCAAAATCAGTCACATATTTTTTAGATTTTTCCTATAATATTACCTCAAATATTTATTTTTTCCACTTATTTTGTTTTCTTTCAACATCAATATCTTCTTTTGTGTAAGTTATTAAATTGAATTATATCTTCTTTCTCATTTGTTAACTAACTTTGTAATTTATTTTGATCTTATTACTATGTATCACTACTATAATATAAATATATATATATATATATTAATTTCAATAATTCAATATTTTTCTTAATTTATTAATAAGTATCATTACTTCTTTATTCCTCACACTATTTTATATGTTCATATAATCTACTTGGATTTCAACATCTGGGATACAAGAATGAGAATTTTTAAAAAAATGGTCCATCCATTTATCTATTCAAGAATATTCCCCTCAATTAAACTGGATGTCTGTTTTAGTTATGAAAATTCTTATAGTTATATATTTGACTTAAATAATTATTTAATTCTATATCGATTATAATTTACATATTCTAAAAATTCATGAAATATTATGTTTTGTTTAAATGTTACTTCTTGTTGTACAAATATTAATATGCATAAGAGTTGGATTGATCTTTCAAATAGAATTTATATAGAATATTTTGATGTCATTATACAGTTTATTAATTTCACTATATGATTTTAAAGTGACTATATTAGTTTTCCATATATACAATTTGCAATAAAATATCAATTTATATGATCTTCTATGAGGGATCACCTATTCTTGAATGGTTTTATAAATAATTATAAGAGTTTTACTTTTCATGGGGAAGAATATATATATTTTCATCACATAGAAGTAGTTTAGAAGGATGTTTACATGAGGAAGAGTGATCTGATGCATGAAATACTTATTGAAATCATATGTGTGTTGTCTCATGAAGGTATTAACATATAGAGTGTTAATACTTGTGAAATAAATCTATGCCCTATTGAAGATAATGATTTGTTGAGGTTTTATTATATACTTGATGATGAACCAACTGAATTATTTTCTTGTTTTAATACTTACTGTAAATTTTCATTTATCATGGAGTTGTTTCACTTGAGGCTTTGAATCATTGGCTAGATACATCATTTTACATTATGTTGGTGTTATTGTAAAAAGTAAATCCTTATAACACTAAGATTATTGAGTCATATTAAATTACTCTTAAGTATAAAAAGAATTTATGTTTCATATATGAGACCATAAATTCATGTAAAAAATATATTATACTCATAAATGAAACTATCAATTTGGATAATCTTACGGTCTGTGAATCATCCATGTGGAAAGATGATATGGGAAATATGACTCATTAAAGTCAGATGAAAAAGCAAGGGAAACTGATTACCATAAATAAAATCCGTTAAATTCCATTGAAGCCAAGGTTGAAAAGATTATTTATGTTATCTAAAGTTTTTAAATTAATGATATGTCATATGAAAAGAAATAATTAAAGTGATATTATAACCCATCCTATATAATATTTTGAGAGGAATAATTTTGATTAGAGATACCCAGACTATGGTAAAGATAATCATAATATCTAATTGGGGTTGGAAGAAGATGGTTTCGATCCATTTAGTTCAATGTTTAGTGAAACTCGTAGCACATGGACCATGATGTTGGTTCCATATAATCTTTCTCCATGGATTTGTATAAAAAATAATATCTATTACTTTCCACACTTTTTGATGGAACTAGAATTCCATAGGGTAAGATTGATGTTTACCTTCATCCATTGATTAATTAGATGAATGAATTTTGGGGTTATAGTGTGATGAAATATAAATGTGAAACAAATAAAATTTCAAATCATAGGTTACTTTATTGTGGATAATCAATGACTTCCCATCTTATGAAAATTTATCAGGTTAGAGTAAGAATGGGGAATTTTCTTCCACTTATTGTAAGAAAAGTAAAAATTATGCATGGATTAAACAATGTAAAAAATTTGTATAAATGGGACATATAAATTATCTTCCCCATAAGAATAGGTCAAAAAAGAACAAAGTTGAATGTTTTGGATCTTAAGAATTTAACCAGGCACCAAAGGTCATGCCAGGAGTAGAAATATTATCACATATTCAGGAAGAAAACATATACATGGTATATGATTTTATAGATTTTGTGGATCATTCATTATCTTATATTCATGGTGTGTGTAGATAACATAATCATAGTTGGAAGACGACATGTATTTTACCTGAAAACTAACATGCTAAGACATAATATGGATGTTATGTATATTGAAATTTTTTTTGTGATAATATATTGTGGGCAATTTTAGGTGTTAATGGGAAATCAAAGGACCATGTGAAAACATGAAGTGATTTAGAACAAATTGGTTTAAAGAAACAATTTCTTTTATAGTTTGGTTAAGGAAACAAAGAATAAATGCCTACTGAATAGTATAAGATGAATAAAAAATAGAAAGATATATTTCTTTCCATTTTTTTGATTCTCATCGTTTCTGATGGTTACTCTTCTAAAATTTCCATGTGAGTGAATGTGATAGGTATGCCATTTCATGGGTTGAAAAGTCAAGAAAATTACATAATAATTCTTCTATTGATTTAGGCCACAATTTTTGATTTTAATCTCCCAATTTTGTTCAACCATTTATTGAGATTATTAATTTTTTAAGGAATATTTTTTTAAGAATTCAATGAATAAATGATTTAAAAATTTTGTAGGATAGAATTTTTTATGCATTTTTTCACATGGAAAACTATTTCTGTAATTATTTTTCGTTGTTATGGTTCACTTGAGTGTGCACCTAATAGATGATGTAATGGATACTGGTCCAATACAATTTAGGTGGATTTATCCTATTGATATGTATATGAATAAATTGAAATGATTTGTGCGTAATAGATCTCGTTCAGAGGCATCATTAGATAATGGGTATTTGATTGATTAGTGTACTGATTTATGTGTAGACTATCTTATATATGTTGAAACAAAATTAGGTAATCCCTCTCAGAGTCATGATGGTTAATTTGGAAAGGGAACTATATTAGATAGGGAAAACATAGAGTGGGTAAAATATCATCAATATATCATGTTCAATACTCCATCAGTTTCACCATCGATATAGTATGTGTCTTCTCACTTTTATTATTTAAATTTTAAATGTTCTGTTTTCATATATAAGTTGATCATTTAAATATGGAGTTATCATTTATAGGAAACACATTATTGAGATAAAATATAAGATGTCTCATGGGAGTGATTACCAAATTGAAAAATATCATTATGCATTATTTAATGGTTAGATCAAGGATTATATATCTATAAATGGATATCAATTATAATTGAAGAAAAATACTAATTTATTTCTACATTACTTTTTATTTAATACTATGAAATATGTAGGTTCATAAACTGTTTCAGTTAGGTGACCCTGCACTAACTAAATAATTTAACCGACTAGCTAAGGTCCTATCAATAACGACTCATCCATACAATGATTTAGATACTAATGGATTTCATTTTGACATGAACGATGTCAATAAAAAATGATAAATATAAAAAATGGAATTGTTTGTCTATATTTCAATTTTGGTTATTTGTATGGTTAATTGAACAACATCATTGATTATTTATACACGCATTGTTTGAAATACATACTATCAAAGTGTAATTGGTTTGATACAATTTGTGGAAGTAAAGTTGATCAATATCATTTTACATTGGTTAATTTTAAAAGTATGTTATATAGAGAATAATTAGTTAGAAATGAACCATATATTTTATAATCACAAGGAGAAAAGGTTTTACTCATTACATAGACATCGAATCAGAATTGGAAAGTTATTGTGAAAATTTCAAGGAGAAGAGTGTTTTTAATTGAACAAGATGAACCCGATACTATTGCCTTTGTTGTGAAATAGCTAGATCAAAACACCATAGTTAAATGTGAAGAAGTTAATCATTTGGATAGAGAGACCGTTGAAGAATTAATGATCAATTTTCATGTTGAATGAAACATCTGATTATTTTCCCACTCTTCAGTTTAAAAACATTTTTCTAATTTTTTAACTTTTTATGAGCCTTTTAACAAATTTTTATGTATTTATTGCCAAAATATTTGATATATACATGCATGAAAAATTATTATAGAATTTCCATATTCTTGAACACATTGTGAAACATATGATTTATAAAGATAAATTTTTATGATATAATAAATCAAAAGAATGTATGTGACATATAGTACATAAAACACTATTATTTATAAGATAAAAAGTTACCAAGTCTCACTACCAATAGAAGCGAGGCTTGGTATTCATGGAAACTAAATGAATGAAAAACAAAATTTAAATATTATGAGTTTTTTATTCTCTAATTTTTAGATGTAGCGTTATAGAACATTTTCATCTCGAGCATGGATATTTTGGAATTTTGACATAATAACAAAATAAATTTTTAGTATTAAGTATTATGAATGTATATAATAGGGAAAGGATTATGATATATAACATATAATTGAAATTAATTTTAGTTTATCACATGTAGTGTTTGGAATAGGTAATATGATCATCATTTGTGTAGTTCTCAAGATGCATGATAAAATATATGAGTTTTTTCTAATTTTGTGGGAGAACTCTAAATTTATTTATTATCATATTTTATACATGGAATTTATGTATAGTTCATGGATAGTAAAAAATGGGGGGAAAGTTTTCAATACATTGTAGAGGATACCACAATGTTTTATTCAGATCTATTTTGTTATGATTATTTATTTTCTCATAGAGTTTATATTTTATTTTAATATAAATAAATTTAGTTTATTTTTATTTTTAATCTATTTTTAATTAAATTTTAAATATGATAATTCTATGTGATGTGGTCTCAAATTTTTTGATGCAAGAATAATGTTGGAATTAACTTTTTGTGAACACACATAACTTAAAATTAAAAAACTATAATATTTCCATATTTTTATATTATAAAAAAATTATTATAGTCTATCGTGAGAAATTGGAAAAAACCCACATGATGAGAAGAACATGGAGATTGGGTTAAATCTATTATCCATTGGAGTGTTTTATTATAAATAGATGTTTATGAAAAGTAATGTAACATATGAGAGTGACATAATTAAATTACTCTTGAAGTGCTTAAAATTTCAAATTATTGGGTTAAATACATGTATTATGTATTGAATTATTTAAAAATAAATAAATGTATTAGTAAAGAGATATATAATTGTTGGGAAGAATACACCAATTCTTTTGGGGTCTTTCCATGCGATATGTGTATCTCTTCCATGTTTCCTTTTTATCTTATGCAATTTGAAACTTAAATTTTCAATTTTACATATGAAATAGATATTTTTTTAAAAGAATGATTTCATCTCACTAGTTTATTTTCATTTATCCCATTTTAAATTTAACTAGAAGTTTATTTTTATATCACATCATCAATACAAGTTTCTAAATTCATTCTTCATTTTTCCTTTACTTTACACATAGTTCTCTTACTTAACTTCTCTTACCATAGAAGGTTATGACATTTCATAAATTTCACTATATCTTCTTTCTCATTCAATAAATAATTGTTTAAATTTTTTGGACCTTATTCCTCTATATCACTACTATTACATATAGTAAATTACATAATATACTATAATGGATTATATTTAGAAATAATTTTCATTCATCCTTTATCCCTCACGCTATTTTATATAGTCATCTTATATACATGGATTTAAAAGTCTAGGATACATGTATCGATATTTTGAGAATATTGGTAAATACATTTAATTATTCAAGGAAATTTTCCTTAAGTACACTGGATGTGGGGTTGAGTTGTTTTAATGAAGAATTATATTTTTTCGTCATTCCATGACAATTTATATTGAATTTAAAAAAATCTCCAAAAGCATTATAGTTTTTTTCTTCAATTAGAAGAATGGATGTTTACTTCACATGAATCCCATTTTATAATATGCTTCAATATCATTATTGGAATTTCCTTAAAATTAAAAAATTATAGCTTGATTAATGTTCCTGTAATACATCCATGATGAGTCATTATGATCACATATTTATAGATTTCAATTAACATGAAACAAATGGTTAATTAAATCTCATTTACCCCCCCATAAGAGTTATAATTCTATAACAATAAAAAAGTTATAAATATATAGTAAACATTTATTCTATATCATGTAGGCCAACCCCTTCTTCTTTTATAATCTAAAAGTCCAAAAAATAGATGGATTGATGATGTGGAATTAATTGAAAATGAAATCATAAATTATATTCATTATTCTCTTTATGGATATTGAAATCTTATTACTCTATTTATGAATGGACAATGAATGGAAAGTGACATCATATGTTATTTCCATCCCTCTATTTATACACAATGAAATCACATGTCTCTATTTATTCACCTCTTTATAAATGGAAAGTGAATGAATAATGAAATCATATGCCTCTGTTTATGAATAAACATCAAATTTTCTTGTGACATCATATTTTATTTCCATGACTATCTTTATGGAAAATAAAATAATATTCCTTATATTACCCTAAACATGTTTTTTATCTAACCACACCATTATATTTGATGAAATTTGTGTGTAATAAATAAAAAGTGAATGATTCCTTTATAGTTCACAAAATAAGGCACTTTAATAGGCAATGAATCATTTCCTTGCTAATTCCTCATATGGATGAAGACATGTTAGGGGAACAACCACCATATCCACATCATTATGAAGATACATCTGCGTCTAAAGGTCAAGGTATGTATGAACATAAATGTGTTTTTTTAATTAAGCGTTAAATATATATATGCACATATGTCTAATTATATATGATTTTTTTTCAATAGAATCAGACTCGACCACTTAATCCTCTAATAGGAGAGGCCATGGTCCTGATATTTCATCATAGAATAACAACACCACCCTTGACATATCATTTGACCAGACATACAGTAATATCCCATGTATTTAATAATTTTTATTAAATAAATTTTTTTTTTATAATAAAAAAAAATCTAAATTATATTTTAATATAAAATAGGATATTTTTTAGATTTTATTTAAAAATTTAGATAAAATAGTACAATTATTTTATTTTATTAATATATATGTATTTATATAAATATATTCATATTCTTTAAAAAATTATTTTATTAAAATGAGTATTAAATATATGATTCTCTACTTTTTCAAAACCTAATGTTTTAATACTGTATATTTTGAATACATTTTTACTTATCAAAAAAATTACATTATATATATATTTATTGTAATACCCCTTTGAACATCATATATAATTAATATAATTTATAAGTCATAGTGGTTGGTATTTTAAATATTCTTTATTTTTTATGTATCATATTTTGTTGAAAAAATCATTTCATTTTTATTTCCGTGTTATTTTTAATATCAAATATTAATTTGACTTTATTTAGTTATAATATTAATATTTTATTAATGATATATAATAATAAATACAAGTAATAAATAAAGGATTATTGGGTGAATTTTTTGTAATAATTAATCGATTTGAAATTATAATATATAATTTTGATGTAATTTACAAACGAAAATAATAATAAGATAAATAATTTTTGTTTATAAGGTAAACAATTCCCACTAACTAGGGGACCCCTAAACATATTAGTGGGGCCCAAGTGGGTTAAACACATAGAAAAATCAACCCTAGTAGATCAAGCACAGTGGCTGAGTAGATGTGTCACCTCACATGAGGAATTGGTTGGGGTAAGATAACCCACATGGCTTGGGTGAGACTTGGCCTGCATATATGTCATGGTCTCATGTTATTTCTTTTTGAATTTTAACATTAGTTTTTAGTTTATATGAAAGAAAGAGAACCTGAAATCATCTATGTGGGACTAATGTATCAGGTAACTATTCACACATTTTAAACCTTGTTTTCATATCTCACCTTTCCAATTGATAAGTTCTGAACTATCCATCTCCCACTTCATCTTCTTCCCTAAAATGATCCAACCGAATCCTGAAAGTTCAATAGAATTCCTTTTCATTCTAGCCCAAGACCACTATATCCATTTCCAGTTACCTTCTTCTTCACCACTATACAGTGTAAGAAAACCAGAGTGAAATTTACCTACACACGTCATTCTAATAATATCAAATTTATAATGATGAAAAATCAAACCTAAAATAGTTTCATACTATATCAACCAATAAGAAGACTCAAATACAACAAATAGACTTTCTTCTTCAAGAATATTTGTCAAAAAATCACACATAAATACATTTTCAGATACATTTAACATAATGAAATCAGGTTTTTCTCAAAATAAAATATTTTTTTTTTCAAAAACCATGTTTCATCTCATACATGAACCTGTTGTTTAATCCCTCGATTGAGGTTTATTTGAGATATAAGTTCATTTTAATGACTTCAATGATTTTTCCTCTATAATACTATCTATTCCTAGAATCTGAAACCATGCTATTTAGAATCTTCTCCCCACACACAGATATATATTTTCATATATTGGGAATGATACTCGATAAAAAAGCCCGAGTCAAGCCCTCTTCCTCCATTTTCCATATCTTTTCCCCTTGGTTCAATCACCTAACTCAAGAAGGCAGAAGGCCACTGCCTTTACTCAGTTTAATCACCCCAAACTGGATATAGTGTCATTCAGTTTTCTAGAAAACAGATAAGGGTATGTGTATATATATAAATCTATATATTATTTTCAAAAATATAAGATTTTATATTTTTTATTTTTGTAAATAAGTATTCTCAATCTTATAAGCGATATATATTATTAAGAAAGGGACAAGAGTATTTATACTTACTTTAAATTATATGATATTGTTATATATGTGTAAGGAGATATATATATACATATACAATATTTTATCATGATTTGAATGAGTAAGAAATTCAGGTATGTTTTTTTATATTCTAAATCGTGATCTTAGTCAAGTTGATATTTTCAAATTACACAAGGATGATTTTTTAAAATAAAATATTAATTTTTATAATTTTATATATAAAATATAATTTTACTTTTAAAACTTTACGTTATGGGTATAATAGTTTTTTCTAATAATTATTTTTCAAATAAAAATTATATATATGGTTTAAAGAGTTATTTTAGGTGAATACAATTTTTACAAATACTATTACATTATTTGAAGGATTCATAACATTACCATATTTTATTATGTATAAAATGATATTTCACAAAATTAAAATTAAAATTAAGTATGTGGATCCATAATGAGAATGCCATTTCATAACTAAAGATTGAATTTAAAATGATATTTTCTTATCATATTATATTCTTTTCAAGTGAAAATGGATTTAAAATAAGTCATTTTATGAAAAAGTTGTTTATTAAGAAACATGTATGTCATTCATGATCAAAGTTTATACATTCAAAAAATAATTTATTGAAAATTTAATATATATATATATATTTATTTATTTATATTCATCACCATGTTTTCAAAATCTAAAACCCAAGTGAATAATAAATTAAAAAGGACATGATAAAAATATTTTTATAAACATTGGAACTTAGAAATTGTAACCATGTAAAATATGTGGGGAGTAAACCCAACCCTCAATGATGGGTAGGCCCAAGTAGCCTTCAATTTTTCATATGGTCCCATGGTTTTGTTTTACAAAGAATACATAACATATTATAAAAAATAACTGGATTATATTATAAGGAAAATTATTTTCAAAGTGTGAGTATTTTAAGTGGAATTATAATACAAAGCATAAGTATTTTCAATGAAATTATATTTTGAAAAGTTATTTTTGAAATCATGTTTCTAAAGTGTTTTTAAAAGTATTATTGATGTTATTATATTTTGAAAAGGATTTTCTCAAATAATCTTTTCAAAATTATAGGTATTTTTAATAGATTTTTAAAAATATTTTTACAAAGATATATTTTAAAATGCCTAGATATTATAGTTTCTAAAATATATATATATGTATAATATTTATTTTAATATAATGAAAAAGGTTTTCAAATGACTTTTCAAAAATTATTTCCAAAAATGTTTTTAATGGTATTTAAAAAACCCCTAGTAAGAAATTATGCTGACCCTATGTTTCATAAACTATTTATTGGATCATTTAAATGTTTAGGGGAGTTTTTATCAATAATTTGACAGAGAGAGAAATGTTTGATAGATATCTATTTATTTATTATTTTAAACTATGATAATATGTAATATTTTTCCTTGTCATCACAAGCATATATTAGAAATGATCCTTGGACGTATAATGGACTGAACATTTTTAATTTTATTCTATAAAAAATATAAATTATTATTTTGTACTTGATCCGGAAGTGTGGGTCCCAGGTTGTTAAATTTGGTATGAGAGGAATGATTTAGAAAATTTTTAATATTATGATGTTTGGATAAAAATAGGTTAGGTTTTTAAGTAAATGCTTTTAAAAACTTTTTTATAACCTTTTAGAATGAAGAAAAATATAATATTTATAAATGTACTATTGAACTCCTAGGAAATTAGGTGACAATTAAGAATATAAAATTCTATAGATTCTAGTTTTCCAAAATCTAAAAATAGAAATTTAGAATTTATTTAAGTATACAAAATTAATTTCACTGACGAAATTCATGTTAATGGAAGAGGGTAGCATCATCAAAATAATTTAATCATTTTTATTAAATAATTTTTTTCTAATTTAAAAAACTAAAGAATAATTTAATATAATCATAGATATTTGTTTATATATTTGTTTATAAATTGAATTTAAATATTACATTTGTTTATTTTTTTTAATATTTATGTTTTTTAATATATGTATATTATTTAAAAAGTGTTTTTTTAAACGAAGTCTTAAATATATCCTTCTCTAAATAAAATTACTTTTTTAAACCCCATGTTTTAATATTTTATGTTTTTAATACATTTTTACTTTAAAAAAAATAAATTATATATATTGTAATACCCATTTTGAAAATATTCTATATTTTTAGAATTTATATGTAATAATGGTTAGTATTTTAATTTTCTTATCGTTGATATGTTAAAATAGTGTTTATGAAATCATTGCTTCTAAATTACAAGTTATTTTCAATTTAAAATATTTATTAACTTTGATTTAGTTCTAATACTATTATTTGAGTAAGGATATGTATTGATAATTAATTCTAATAAAAAATTATTCTTGGGTTCTTTTTTTGTTTAAAAGTAATAAATTTGAAGTTAGAAGATATAATTTAGATGAAATTTACAAAAGAAAATAATTATACGTTAAATATTTTTTCTTTATATGGTTAAAAAATTTCTGACTAACAAGTTGAAAACTCAAAACATTTTTGGAACCCAAGTGGGTCGCCTCACATGAAGAATTGGTTGGGTTAAGATAGACTATAGGGATTTGGGGAGCTATAACATGCATATAAGTTTTGGTCTCTGGTTATCACTTTTTGAATTCTAAATTTAGTGTTTAGTATGTATTGGAGAAAGTGAACTTGAAGTATTTCATTGTTAGACTAATTTCTTGGTTTACTATTCATAAATTTTAAAAACCAATTTTATATCTCATCCATCCAATTGAAAAGATCCATGCCATATATCTCCAACTTTGTCTTCTTCTCCAAGATGATCTAACCAAACCCCGACTGTTAATTCAGCTTCCTTTGCACAACAACCCAGTCCAGCTATCTCCATTCTTGATTTTCTTCTTCTCCAAATTCCAATGAAAGAAAACAATAAAAAAATTTACTTACACATTGTGTTCCTATAATGTCAATTTTCCAACTATGATAAAGCACACCTCAAATTATTTTTCTATTACTCAACCCATAGAAACTGAAAAATCAGTAAAGAGCCTTGCTTCATGAAGAATCCTAGACAGAAAGAACACATAAATACTTTTTCACAAACTTTTATAAAATTTACAATGGGTTCTACTTTTTAAAAGTAAAACCATTTTGATTTTCATTTCAAAACTCACGATTTATAGGGTACAAAAACCAGTTGTTTAAACCCATGATTGAGGTCTATTGGGGTTATATGTTTATTATTATTCCTTCAATGATTATCCCTCCATAATCCCATCTCTTCTTAAATATATAATTCATGCATTTTCAAACCTACCAATATATATATATATATTTTTATATATCATATTATTGTGAGAATTCCCCAAGAAGGAGAAGCCCTAATCAATCCCTCTTTCTCCATTTCCCTCTCTTCTCCCCCGGGTTCGATCACCCAACTTAAGAAGGTGGAAGGTTTCCTTCACTATGTCTGAGAACCACAAATATTTCACTTCCTCAATTTTTTCTAGTATGTATGTAAGGGTGTATATATATGTCAATATATTATTTTCAAACTTACCAGAATATTTATTCTCTTATAATGTAAGTAAGTTTTATCAATCTTATAAGGGATATATATTATTTTCAACCATACATGAGTATTTATACTTATTTTAAAAATTATTAATTATATATATATATGTATATATATATAATTATATATAAATATATTCATTCCACTATTTTTAAAATATTTTAATGAGTAAGCAATTCATGTATGATTTTTTTTAATTCTAAATCATAATCTTAAACAAGAAGATAGTTTAAAACGATGCAACGATCAAATGTCTAATTTAATTTTTTTTTTACTTTTTATAATTTTATATGTGAAACATAATTTTGTTTAAAAAAATATATGTTAAGGGTATAATTTCATTTTTTATATAATTGTTTTATGAATGAAAAATTATATATACTATGAAAAGTATTATCTTATTAGAATAATAATTTTATAATTACAATTATTTTATGTAGAGGATTCAAACCATTCAACCATTATTTTATATATTAAATGATATTTCAAAACATTAAATTTTATGTTTAGTAAGTGCATCCAAAATTAGTATGTAATTTCTATAATCAAGGTGGAATTGAAAATGGTAAAGTATATCATTTTATATTCCATTCATGTGAAAATGGACTTCAAAGATATCATTTTATGCAAAATCTATTTATTAATATAGAAAGATTTATTTCATGATTAAATTTTGGACATGTACAAAAGCTATTTCCAAACATTTAAAATATATATATATATATATATATATTCAGATAAATTTTTTCAGAAGATAAAAACAATAGTGAATATTATATATAAAAAGGAATTATCGAAATGTTTTTTTAGAATTTGGCACTTGGACTTTGTAAAAATGTTAGGGATGCAGAGAGTGAACCCAACCCTCTAGAATGGTTAGGACTAGACATCCTTCAAGGTTTAAAGTGACCCCATCATTTTTTTTTCAGATTCATGAATAATATTTTATGAAATATAAATTGATTTTTATTCAGATAAATATTTTCAAAGAATAATTATTTTCAAAGGTATTATAATATTTTCAAATAGTAAGTATTTTAAAAGGTAATATATTTTGAAATATTGTTCACAAAACCCTTTTTTCAATGGATTTTAAAAAGTATATTTATAGTCATTATATTTTGGAAAAAGTTTTTTCAAAATAATATCTTGAAAATTTTATGTATTTTTAAAAGTAATTTTTTTTAAATTTTTTCCAATGATATATTTTAAAAACCTTAGAAATTATAGTTTTTGAAATTTATATATATATAAAAATTATTTTGATATAAATAACAATGTTTTCAAAAGAGTTTTAAATTGTTTTAGAGAAATTTATTTAATTAGTTTTTAAAACCCCTTGTTGGGAAGTTATGTTCACCATATGTTTTTCCAAATCTTTTTCATGATCATTTAAATGTTTCGGAGAGTTTAGGCTTGATATGAAGCTTACACAAGAAAAGATTTATAACTGTATTATTATTTTTATATTTGTCTCTAATAGTCTATAATAGTATTCCTTTTACTCTAAATACTAGAATAGAAAATATCTGCAGATGTATAATGGACAATATATTTTCAGTTTTCGTTGACAAATAAATATACAACAATATTTTTTATCGAATCCAGAAGTATGGATCTCATGTTTTTACACATACCATTTTATGGAACTGGATGACCTAAAATTTATTCATCAGTTGGGTCGTATCATATGTGGCCCACACAAATTTTCATTGACTACACATGACTGGGCATCATTCCCCTAGGTTACTTTTTATTAGCTATGGAGGGAAGTTCAGGTAAAAGGATATTTTTAGTTTATTATCTACGTTTAAAAAATACAAAAAATTTTGATACTTTTTTTTAAATTGAATAATATAGGAGTTTAAACCAATGAGTTTTAGTTAGTGTGAATGTAAGAACGTTAATAAATGTGAAAATTTCATAAAGGAAGAGTCAATAGTGAGTAATGGGTACCAAATATTGATGACCCAAACATTTTAGCTAGAGTCATCAGAGGTTTTCTCTCATATCAGTGGAATTATATAGTATCATATTGGTCCACTGAGGATGGAATTGTGAGTATATTTATTTTGGTTTATATATTTTAACTAATTTTTATCATTTTACATGTTTTAAATTTAAATTCATTGAATATAGGAGATGACAGTGTGTCATTCTGAGAATCATGAGTTGCATTGAGCTCCTCATAGGCTTGGGACTCATAACATTTCCCAGATTCAATATGATCTATTTAATTATTAACATATTTATAATTATTATTTAATAATATTTTTTTTCTATATTTATATCTTATTGCTATACTATTATTAGAGCAAGGTGCACCGATTGATAAAATGTCGGTGTGGATGATGACTCGTGATTGAATTCATCTGGAGGATTCATCTCTTATAATAAGTTCTTATACTAATTATCATTACTTAAATACATACATACATACATACATATATACATATATATATATATATATATATTACACATGCTAAATTTGAGGTTGGGTTAGCATAACTGTCATAGGACTGACAGTAACGTTTTATACGGAGGGATGAAATATTTCATCGCATTATTAGGCATGATGGACATAGGTACAGATTGACATATGTATCAAAGATAACTCACTCTATAGTTTCAAATTATTAAGATGTGGATTCAATTAATACTGAGATAACATAGTAGGTGATATATTTGGAGGTACATATGTGTCATTATAAGGAGGTAAATGCACAAATGTTAGATGAGGTTAGAGCCCTATGAGTTCATATGCACCAAGGTGATGGTGTAGGGGTTCTACGATATAGGTTTATATAGAATTTATTTGTTAATTTTTCATTAAACTCCTTATTATTATATTAATAATTTTTATTTGTTGTAGACCCCTACCACACTAGTTGCAGGTAGCAGCCATGGTCCTACAAGACACATCAAATTCAAGAGGTGTGTTTGGTTTTATGTTCCTTGTTTCTCATTCTAATTGATTATATCATTTTGTTTTCTATTTTTATTAAAGTCACGAATAAAATTTACATTTTCATTAAAATGAAATTTGACTAATTAGGGATTCCTAACCAACTTAATACATTTATTCTGAAGGGAAAACATTGAAAAATATTCAATAAGGGATTTTTTATAATTAAATTTCAACCTTTAGTCACATGCGGAGCATATAAAATTTTTACAGTTAGATAACTTACATCACATGGTGAAATCATATACATAATCAAGAGAATATTCCTATACCAATAGTGTTTTTAAAATATTCTATAAAAGTTCCATAAATAGAATTCATTCCTTATTTAGCGGCATTATAAAAATCCAACCCAACATGAATATATATATATAAATCATCATGTTTCATTGTAATTTTCCACAATCTTATGAGGCTTGGAGTGTTTAGTGCCACTGGTTAATATGCATTAGTAACACCTTCAATATAATTTCACCTGACCATACATGAAACTAGGAGAATAATTTTCTACTATGGAAATACATAGGAAATATTTTGAACATTCAACAATAAGAGTCCTTTGTACATTCATTTTTATTTGTAAAACCTTTTTAAATAAATCTTCATATATCATGATTTTATTTACATTTTCCAGAATATATATATAAATATAGAGGATATCCCTGAGGACCCCCTTAAAAACCTAAGATACTATAAATAACCAAAACAGTATTCACTAGTTTTAAACACTGGAATTCCATCCACTACTAGGAAGGCCCAAAGTTGATACCCCCTTAAAAACTACTTATTTGGACAAACCACTACGACAGAAGATCCAATCTACCCAAAATTCGGGCCTACATGCTGATGATAACCTTGAAAACCCCCATGATTAGAGCATATTTAATATGAACTTGATTAACTACAGATTATCTCTAGATATGACCCACCTCAAGCCCTTTCCATTCATCACATTCTCTTGATCCATCCTAGACTCTTCTAGTTCATTTTTAGTCATTATACCACTCCTTGAAAAGTGATTTTCTGTAAGATTTTCATCTAGTTTTTCTGATATTGAGCACCCTTCATGGATATACACATTATTGTTCCTATAAGTATGTATTCCTCTATTTACAAAGTCTGTTATACTAATAATTCATTTTAATACTTATTCTAATAATTTACATTTGATTATTTAGAGTTATGTCTACCCCTTTTATAATTTTCAAATAATGACCCATCCGATTAAAGTGTAAAAAAAACATCTATTTTACAATTATACTATGAATGTTAAATTATACCACATATAGGAAAAAAGGATGAACTTTTTCAAATTAAATATTCAAACCATCCTCACCAGTTTGATAAACAAACTTTTTCAATCAATGTGGAAATGAGATCATTTTCTATAAAGAGTGTTAAAATGAATGAGGATGGGATTTGTTTCAAATGATTTTTTTTCTATGGAGTACTAAGGGGAACCCTTATCTACTATTATAACTCAATGTAATCACTTTTAACACTTATTAAGAAATATTTGATTATGCATTACCAATTAGACTAGTTGACTCTTATATTTTGGTTTATGATTGACCTTGGTTAACCATCTAATCACCACGATTCCTATGCATATACTTTTGGTCATAAATGCTTAAAATGGATTCCTCTAGAGAATTTAGAATAAAATTAGTGGAATAACTATAGAATATCATCAATAAGGAAAGTTTTATTGGGAAATAAAAGTTAACCTAGAGAAACCACCAGATGAAGGTGGTATCGTCATTCAATGTCTGTACAAAACCTTGCAAGACATGTAGGCCAATTTGGAATGGTCATTTATCTTGGCATAATAAAATAGATAATAATATGGGAAATGTAAAGATATTATGAGACACCTAAATTTATTGTCCTATCCTATTTAGAAGAATATTACAAATCATATTTTCAACCATATTGGGAACTTGTAGTAGATCATAGGTAAATTAGAAGTGTTGTTTTTCAATGATAATTGGTTGGGAATATTGTTATATTTACCATACTACCCACATCTAGATATGAAATTCCATGAGTACGTGGGGTTTCTCAACATTACCAAGGGATTTCTCAATGACAATTCAATGGACTTATTTAGTGGAATATTCTTAGTAGAAAATCCCAACCACTATGTTGTTACCCGATCTTTGTTAGGTAGTATCAACATGAAATATTATTTAAAAATCATTTATGTTAATTCTTAATAAGATAATTAAAAGTTGGGGGAAACCCATTAGAATAAGTATATACCTTTCACAAGTAGATACTTTAAGATAATGTTATCCATCATATGAAAGTCAAGTGTACACCTCATTTTAATTGATGTATATAACTGGAATGTTAGTCAGATGTTGTTATTTTCTTATATTATAACTGATCTTTGTCCATCAATAATTTCTTGTAGATATGTTAAAAATTACATAATCATTAATTCACTTGATCTATTTTTACTGCATGGTTTGATGAAAATGGTTTTTCTTCCAGCATTAGAAATTCAAAGAGTAATCCTTTTATTATAGGTTTTTGGAACAAATGGATGAGCTGTAATGACTCTAGAAACATGGATTTTAATCATAGATTAATAAGTATTAGAATAAATTTATATTAAATGATTATTGAAATGATTCAAATTTTACTAGGTTAAATTTTTTTATCTTTAATATATTCCTCTATTAGTAATCCCATTAGATTAATGACCATAACAGGATGTTTTTTCAACATGATCCATTTTATCCAAAATTCTGATGAAAGAAGTAATATTGAGAAACATTATGGTATTACATAGTACCATGTCCAAATATTGGATTTTAAACCAATAATATTGGTGGTACACCATTGTGATACAATTCATCCTAGTTTGGATATTAGTAAATTGTTTTGAAAACTAGTTTTAGATTTCATAATGTTTGAAGGTTGACTAATGTATTTTATTTTGAATCTCTCCAAGATGAACGAGATTTTGTTTTAGTTCTTATAATATATGCTACATGTGGATGCTATTTTTTAGTCTCATTGAGAATATTCTAGGGGTGAATATAATAAATATAAATTTATGACCACAAACCACCCTGACAAACAACCAATATAAATGATCGAGTGACTATAAAAATACCACAACATATATCATTATTATACCAAGGTCTTCAAGGATTTAGATCCTTTAATGTAATTCATCCCATCAAAAAATTACCCATTTCCTAAGAACATATGTGTCAAAACATCATCACACAATCAATAAAACATGGTTTTCCATTTCTTAACTAAAACACTGTATTCTCCCGGATTGACAGAAAACAACGAGTAATGTTGTCTAGTGTTTAAAATGACATATCTTCTATTATACGTAAAAAATAGAAAAGGACTTCTGGTTGAAATTCAACACTAATATAAAATTACTCAAATCATTAGTGATATATTTTAATGAACTATGTGTAAATGTGGTCTTTATATTGGTTGGTACAATTAAAATTAAATTTTTATATTCAATACATTCATCTTAATAATGGAAAATTGATGTGTGTAAAAATTGAAACCTACCAAACGAACTCTTATTGACATGAAATATTAGGGAAAAAATATAAGCCATTTAAAAATAGTATTAATACCCAACACATTGATCGAATAATATAATTTCTTTAGTATAATAAAAAATAAGTTTTCTCCCTCATATTTTGAGTTAATTGAAAAATCAATGAAAAAAGTTCAATATACCAAAAAACCAACTTTTATTGTTATTAAATCATGGGAGAATAATAAATGAGCCATTTTTGACCTATATGAATTAAAATTTCATCCATAAAATTGTAGTGTCATATGATATGATAGAAAATGAAAATAAATGCAATATTGTGTTATTAGAATTACATATCTCCTATCAGGGGGTGAAAAATGAGAAAACAAATTATTATTGATTTGTGAATCTATGAGAAAATTACTCCCATCATATATGATCAATTGGAATCAACTGCATGTCAATCCGACGTATATATTGGTCTGTACAAATTAAATTTTGTTTTCATATTTATTACACTATTTTAATAATGGTGAAATCAATTGTGTAGGGGTCAAAACCAACCAAATAAGATTTTTTGACGTGAAATATTATGAAAGGTACATTTATTTCATTTGAAACATGAATGAATCATTAGTATATGAATCATAAGTATATGAATCAGATACCTGAATTGTTTTGTATAATCCAAAATGGTATTTTCCCTTCAGATTTGGAGTGAAGTGACAAATCACATAAAAGAAGGTGATACTAGGAAAACACACATTGATAGACATAAAATATTTGTATAATGGTCACTGAGATGCCTTTAATTTATATGAATCAATGATGCATCTATTGGATTCTCGTGTCACTTGGTATAAAGGAAAAATATGGGTAACATTGTCTATTGTTATTAAAATGACATATCTTCCATAAAAGGTTCAAAAATGAGAAAATTAATTCTGATTAACATGAAAAAAATAGAAAATTTCTCAATTCATATGTGATCTATTGGAATCAACTATATGTCAAATTGATGTATGGATTAGTCGATACAATTACAAGTTCATTTTCACATTTAAAACTATTTCTAAAATAATGATAAAATCATATGTGTAGGGGTAAAAATAACCTAAATGAGTTATAATTGACATGAAATCATAGGTTAAAGATATTTATGTCATAAAAAATTGGTGAAAATCATAGATACAGAGATTAGATTCCTGAATTGATCAGTATGATCAAAAGTTCTATTTGTCTCTCATATTTGGAGTTAGTGAAAAATCATATAAAATGGGTTTATACCAATAAAACACACATTTATTCACATAAAATCATGATATAAAGACCATTAATAAATTTTGGATCTGTAGAAATAAGCACCTCATCCATTAGATCCTTATGTCGCCCAAAATGATGGAAAACAATGAGTAATGTTGTCGTGTGCTATTAAAATGTCATAACACTTATTAAAGAGTCAAAATGAGATAAATAATTTTGATTAACTTGTAAAGATTTGAGAAACTTCCACAAATCATATTGATCTAATGGAATTAACAATGTTTCAATCCAATGATCAAATTGATCGATATGTGGTAAATATGGTTTTTAATTTTAATAGTCATTTTTAACTGATAAATAGTGTGATCGGATATTTCATATTAGTTTTTCCTCATTTTTGTTTTATGATGATTTTTGAAATTAAGACTATAGATACTGTTTTGATTATATATATATATATATATATTAACTGGATAATTTTAAATAATGTTAAATATTTTTTTTAAATTTTATTTGTTTAGTTTTTGTGTGTGTATATTATCACATAGGTTTATGAAGAGAAAATATTGGACTGATGCATAGCTATATGGAACTCTAGTTTTTTTTCTCAATTTTTTTTATTTTTGTTGTTTTTGTTCATTGGTATTTTTTTAGTTCTATATCTTCTAGATATAAAAATATATATTTTTTTACGATTAAATTTTGTTGCCTAATGATATCCTTAGGAAGTCACAAATGCTTTTAATTTATGAAAGTACTAGGGATTATCTATAGAAGTATCTAATATGGTTATTATTTGAGATCACATATGGTGGTTTCTAATGCTATTAATTTCCAACAGCATTAGCGACCACGTATATTTGTCCCCAATCTTCTTCCTAGTAACCACCAATGTGGTCATCTCGTGGAACTCTATAGAAACCGCTAATGGTAGTTTCTATTTTCCTTTAGCAATGATACAATAACGATTGCCAATATATTTCTATTGGCAGTCAATAAAGGTTGAATTTTTATTAGAGATTACATGGTTGATAATTAATTTATTTAATAATTAATCATCCACAAATAATTAACCATGTACTAGAATAATAATAATAATAATAATATTAAATGATAATGATATTTTATAATGTTTGGTTTATCTAGAGAATAATAAACCAACCACTGACCCAAGGGAAATAACCCCTTGAATAATAACTAGTTTAAGTTATAATATTCCACCTATGCTCCTGTATACATCCTAGGTTGGTTTCACCTCAGCTCTAAACCATTAAAACCTCGATTTGTTTGGGATATATATTATTTATATATTATTTTAGTCACACATAGCCGAGGGGAACGAATTGAATAGTTTAAGGAGTTTATATAAAATATTCCATGGTCATACCAGTCATATATAATTAAAAACATGGGATAGAACATATGAAATACTTTTAATTTAGTAAAAATAACCTAAAAAAACTAGTCACAACTATAGGATTTTCAATGCTCATGATCATACACACATAAAATGAATACAAAAATGTAAAATGGCCCATATTGATTTCAATTTTTTCAGTGTTTTCAAAATAAATGTTCTTCAATTAATTAATTAATTAATTATTTTATCTTAATGAACATCTGAACATTCTTGGATATTCCCATCAACTTTGGAAACGTGATTATAAATTATCTTCATGAACATTTTAAGATAATTACATTAATTTAATTCGGTATGAATTAATATCGGCAACCTTTCCACATAGTAAGGACACTAGTTGTAACCAATATAATTTGGTTTAAATGATATAATTAATTATTTTAATGTAATTTAATTTTATAAATTACTTTATGACTATATTATGCGTAATAATGAGTTACATGGTGCGTTTTTCACATTCTATGTGTCGAAGATATACGTCTACGGACTAGGTGTGTATATCGGGTGAGATACAAGATGTAATATCCATAATTTTTTAAGATAATACAACCCCTCATAGATAATAATTTATGATTATTCTTATGTGAAAATCTAATTTTTCTATAAAAATCACTTAATAGATGATTTCAAGGGTTTACGTAAGGTTAAAATTTCATTTACCACTTTGGGATATTCTAAAAAAAAATTAGAGTTAGGCGCATAGATGCCATGGGATTCCAAGGCCAATAAATCCTCAACACTGGAAATATAAAAAAAAAAAAAAATATATTATCTATGTGATTATTTTCAAAAAATAAATTATTATCTCTCAAACAATGATTTTATGAGAAAAATTAAACCGTTGTTAGGTCTTGGATAATGGGTTTACCCTAGGCATGATATAACATTTGTGCACATTGAGAGTATGGTAGTATTGGATGTGAGGGTTAGTTATATAATATTTTTATTTATATATTTCTAAAAATAACTGAATAGATTCCAAATAGTGTATCGTATGAGATTTTTTTCCAACCTTTGAATTGATATGAGGGGTCTACCATAGGCGTGATATACATTTTGTGTGTGTCATATGTTTTGTAGAATTTCAAAAGAGGATACCTTTTTAAATATTTTTCTTATATATTTTTCCAAAAAATAATAGAGTATCTACCAAACAGTTCTTTGAATGAGAAATCTTAGACCACCCTTAGGTCTGGGATGCGAGGTTTATCATAGGCTCGACATAACATTAGTGAATTACATATGTTTGTTCAGATCACATGTAAAGTAAAAATTTAATATTTATTTATATTATTCATACAAAATTATTCAATTAATTTTGTTTTTATTTAATTTTTATTGGTTCATCTTCTACCTACACCTCCTTCACACAGATTCTATCAAAATCACCAAAATCAATAATTTTGACTAGTTTTAAGTTGGTAATGCATTTTTATGATAAAATTATTTATTCAACATTGAATTTTCGGTTAATAAATGGATTTATTCATTAGTTTAAATGATCGGTTATGGATTTATGGAAGGGTTGGATGGTGGGTATTTTTCTAAATCATCATATGTTACAGACAACATTATTGGTTAAATATGAGTGATCCTGATAACTCTTTATCATGTGTGGTGAGTCCTACATCATTTTCCCTCTTTCCTAGTCTATAAAACATGGACAATCTTCCTTCCCAGGTGTGCCTAACATTATGTTGAAGAAAGATGGGGTATTTTTCTTATAAATTATTTATTTTATTTTATTTTTTTGTACTCGTAATTTTTTTGAAAAATGATAACTTAAATAAATGATAAAAACTATATTTTCAGTGATAGTTTATAATTAATCAATGTAAAAAATTATGTGATTTTTATTTTTTTTAATATAAAAATGATGAATTATCGAATGATAATTTGATTGAATTATAAAGGGATGACCCACCAATATATTTTCAAATGATAATTCATAAAAACTATCAAGAAAATGAAATATATTTATAGAATGATAATTTCATAGATTTATATAAAGGTAATTATATAATTATAATCGCATCGAATGTTCAAAGGATAATTTACTAGAATTATCAAATGATAATTATAGAGATTATAAAAAGATATGTATATCGAATTATCAAAGAGTAACTCATTCCAAATTATCAAAATATAAAATTTAGAATTATAAAAGGATAATTTATAAATAAAATTATCATATGATATTACTAAAAGGATATTTTATAAATAATATCATAAAATTATTTTTAGTGGTTAATTTATAAAAAATTATCATAAGGTAATTATGAATGAATGATTTATTAAAAATAATTATAAATAATTATTAAGGAATAATTTCATTAAATTATCAAAGTAAAAATTATGGATCTAAACTATCATAAGATAATTGTTCAAGGATAATTATATGGATTTATTAAAGAATAATTATAATTCATAACACAAATGTACTTAAATTAATTTAGATATATAAATTATCGAATATTGTTTAATAATTATTCTTGATGAGAATATTGCGAGCACATTCATTGGCCTAAATCAATTATTTAGAAATTATCTCGGATATAGAGTATTATTGCATGTGAAATTTTACATGTTTTTTGAAATAAAATAGATGGTTTTGGTTATAGTAACCCTTGAATTACCTCAAGATTTTTTGTGTCAGTGATTACAATAATAAGGCTAGGAGGAGGTTTTCTTGACTATTTAGGTTTTCACTCCAAAAAACAAACCATAGAGGGTGGTTTATCCTTTCTTTGATGTTGATGATTATAACTTTCTGACCCAAGATCCACCTAACTCATGCCCTAATCCTATGGGTCCCATGGCCTCATGCACACAACACCCTGTATTCTAGAGGTTTTCGACTAATAGAGAGGGTGTGATAGTGGTAAAATGGGGAGACTATACCTTAATATCAGAGTAGAACAACATATGCATTAAATAATAACTAAACATCAAAAGAATAATATATGTAGATAAAATCAATTAAATTTGGATGCATAAACAGATAACTGAATAAATAAGTAGTGTAATATATAAACTAACTAAAAAACTAATAAATAATACAAAAGAATTTAATGAAGTGTTTGATACATGGATGCATGGAATGTTGTAGTAGAGAAATGAAACAAGAATATACAATCATAGAATATAGTAGTATGAAAGGGAAAAAGGAATAATTAGATATATTAGAATCTTGATCCTATGACTGATCCTCTTCTCTTAATCTCTATATAAAATTAAGGCATGCTAACAACATGTAGCATGGTACTCTACCTTAATCATACCAACATTAAAAAAATCATATCGGGTGCCAAGGGAAGACTGAGTAGGGTGTGAGATAAAAATCTCAGTAGGCCAACACCAATGGTGTCTATAAATAATTAGAGTAGTGATCATAACTAAGAACTATGATGTTATAATTAATTAATAATAAAACTGAATAAATAGAAAACAACTACCCGCTTAGGTTCTTAATAGACACCTGGTCGGTCTGCCTACTTCGGCTCATGGATGAGATAAAATATTGATCATTCCACTATATATATATAATGTAATAACTTATACATATAGTTTAGTTCTAAATTGCATCTACCTATATGAACCAAGTGTGTGAGGATGCATAATGTCCATACACCTAGAATACTTATGCTGGATTGGACTAGAGCATAACATAGACATCCTTAACTAGTTTAATGAGCCTAAAATCTCATGCAATTGGGTACATGACCTACATCTCAAGAATAGAGATATATTTCATGTAATAATGATAGATAAGGTGAGTGAGCCTCCATGAAAATAGTCTATCATGAATCATGGCGTGTAAATCCCACCACCCATATAGTTTCACTTGGGCGAGTCACCATGCTCAACACCTGATATATTATAGGGTGATTTCCATCCTATATCAACACCCCTTACCATCTTGCATAGCCTATGTATAATGTGAAATCATATTTATTTAAGCATCCATGAGGTAATACCTCTCATGCATTTCATTTACCAAGTGCATATAAAGGCATCGACATATCAAAATACTATCAATGAGGCAATACGTCGAATTATTTTCATTTATATTATCCCATAAAAAATAAAACAAGTATAATTATTCATAATAAAATACTTAAGGAATAACCTATTATGTGTTTCATCAGGAAAGTTAAATTACAATTAATGAATTTTCATTCTAAATGGGCATTTATATAAGTGATGTGTAAACATATTTAATATTTAATACATGATTCATTACTTCTCATGTTCCATGCTAGCCAAACCATTAAACAAAGATAAGGAATATTCATCTTTAAAACATAATAAATGAGGAAATACCTCTCATATATTCCTTTATTCAAGTTTATACTCATTTAAGGGAATGAAAATTCATGATATTAATCTATTAAATCATAAAAAAAGGATTGAAATTTAGTAGGATCATTTAGATACAACAAAACAAAAAAGGCATGAACATACCATCATTTGAATTCACACCATTTAATCAAATTGATTCATTTATGGTGAAGAATCGATCATGCATAATCAAACCCAAATTAGCAATTATATTAAACTCATTCAATTTACTAAAACATGAAAACAATCCATTCATGATTTTGAAGGATTTTTAAAGAGGTGATATGCTCAAATTATGCAATTTCCTACATTGGAAATTCAAATAATAGGATGAAAAAACTCAATGTAGGGACCCTTGGTTCAATAAAGAATTCATAATATAAGAAAAATTCAAGGTAAAGGATAAGCCAAATTATTAGGAGGAAAATCAGTCATATTCACATTTAAAAAAAAATGGGCATTTAACAAATCATGAAATTGATCATTTCATCTGACTGAAACTTCTTTTTTTTTATTTTCAAATAAGTCACTTTTTGGGTTAGTGAGAACCTACAGACATCAACCGATCACCCACAATCCAAACTCCAAAGTCCAAAATCCAAAATAACTGAATTAAAAAACACATATCACTTCAAACAGTCTTCACAGCCACCTGAATTCTCCTCTTCAGTTGCCATAACCATGCCACTGATTTCAGCCTTCAACAAGACATCACCACTGCTTTCAGCAACAACAAGACATCATCACTGTAAACACGAGTTCTTTCCAAAAGAAAATCGCAAGTTCGGAGGAGAAATTCCAACCATCGCGCAACAGAGATTCCTGAGATCCCAGAGCAGATTCATCCAAAACAATCCAACGCAAAAATGCAGAAATTGAAAAGAGCAGCAACCAGCAAATCCAAACCAAATCGACTTTCACCAAGTCAAAAGAAATCAAATGGTGCAACCTCCTTAAAAACCTTAAACAGATCCAGAACCTTCAAGCATTCCCGAACCACAAAGCTCCACCGCGAAGGCGAGAAACCAACAGGAAATAGAAAATATCCATCGACGTTGAACCAAACCAAATCCAAATCCAGCCAATTGCAAAAACCACGACATACCAAAATCCAAATCCAGCCAATTTCATCTCATTCAAGGAATAGAAACCAATGTTCTTAGACCAAATCAACTTCATCAATTAATTAATTTATGTAATTGTAAGACATCACACTAATATTATTTTTGAAATTTTTTACAGGTCATTTGAAATGGCCAAATGACCCCTTGTAAATAGTTTCTTTTCTATTATTATTTGCGATAGAATATTTAGTCTGTCGTAAATAATTGTTTATTGTAGTAGAATGAATAGTCAATCACAACTATTTTTGGCATGAATTCATACTACCCAACATGAAAAGTAATCATGATAGTCATTTGGGATGAATATTTTTATCCTTCAAAAATTCCCCTAGGTTCTGGATTATTTACGACAGAACATAGTGTTCTTCACAAATAATCTTCACGGAAAACTATTTGAGATGGCATTAATTTCATCGCAAATAAGATGTCACAAAAAACCCATCATTTTAACACCGTGTGTGACCTAATTTTTTTATTCGTCTCCTTTCTTCCTTCCTCTTCCCACTCCTACAGAAAACCCGAAGGCCAACCTTTTCCCTCGGCTCCGTCCAACTCCGTTCGTCCGATTTTTTTTTTGCAGATTTTAGCTCAGATCTTCATGGTACGGACTCCCCTTATATTTTTCTTCAATTTTTAACGTATTTGGGTTCAATGTTAAATATACTGGTTTAGTCCTTAGGTTTATAAATTTATCTTATTTTCATTCAATATTTGAAATTTAGGATAAAGGCAATTTTGTTAATTTCTATTTTGATTTTAATCTAGTTCGATTTTTGGGTATTTTGGGTTCAATGTCAAATATATTGGTATGGTTTAACAATATTTTTTTGAATTCTATATGATTTTCATGATTTATTTGATATTTAGGAGTGATATAATTATATTATTCTTTTTTTTCATTTTATCCAAGTCCGTATAATGTATTTTAATTTATTTTTAAGAATTCTCGTAAATATTTATTTTTGATATTTATATATGTTTTATATATATATATAAATATATGTTCGTGTATTATTTGAATTTAGATATACGATTGTTTATATATATATATATATATATTAAAATGTGTTTATATATATATAAATGATTTTAAATATATGTTTATAGTTTTTGATATATATATACATATAAGTATGTCTATGTGTATATTCGTATATATGAATATATAAATTTGTTTTATAGATCTGTTAAAAAATATTACCAAAAAATATTATATATATATATATATTAATTAATAATTATTTTTATATAAATTCATGTATTATGGTTGATGGAAATTAATTATAATTTTACCCATTCATTTTTTGTTATTATTTTTTGTTTAATTTTTCCTTTCATTTGTTTTCTGGTTCAAAATTATTTATTGCGCATGTGTGTATGTATGACTAAATATTTTTATGTCTGAATATTTTCTATATTAATTTTTTTTCACGTACAAAATAATAATATTTTCATGCGCATAATATTTTTTTTATAATTATATTTCCGTGCAAATAATATATTTTTAAATTAATATGTTTTATAATATTATTTGTATATAATAATTTTTTTGGAGCATGTGAATGTATGTATACATGTATAAATATTTGTACATCTAAATATAATTGATTGATTTTTAATAATTATGATAAAAATAATTAAAAGAATTTTTTTACTAAAACGTTATTTATAAGAATTTTTTTTTATAAAAAACTGTTAAAATATTGTATATTTGAAATACAAGGAAAATTTCAAATATTTAATATTTAGTAAAAACGTATTTAATAATAATTAGGATCATATTTTGTAATAGTTTGTTAAATAATATAATAAATATAAAGAATTATTATAAATTCGTAAAAATATTAATTATTCAAAATGTAGTATTAATTTAAATATTTATTAAAAATTAATAAATTATTTATAATATGTAAAAATTATTGAGTCATTATTATTAATAAATTGTATATATTATTTATAACTATAAAATTATAATAATTTATGAAAAAATTATAATAAAATATAAAAATGTTTATAAATTCATAATAATTCGTATAAAATGTGGTATTAATTAAAATAATTAGTATTAATATTTTTTATAAATGTTGTAAAAACTCATGACTTGCCCAACTATTATAATACAAATCTGGTAAAAATTATTAATTAATTTTTTTACTTCTTAATAATTATGAATTCTAAATAATTATGAATTAAAAATATTAAATCAATTTTTTTTATAAATTATTTATATAAATTATAAATTCGAGGTAATAACATTATATATATATATATATATATTTGATATTTGTATATTTTTTTTAAAATGATTTAGAATATATTTGATGTATTTATATAAATGAATAATTTCTGATATATGTATAGTAATTATTACGATTCTAATAATCATTTAAAAAAACTAATATTACTCATTATATAATTTATAATAATTTAGATAATTTATCAAACTATAATAATTATAATCATTTCAAAATAAGATTGTAAGAATAAAATTACAATAATAATTTAAGAATTTCTGATATATATATATATAATCATTACATAATTTATAATAATTTAAATAATGAAAAATAATCATTACATAGTAATAATTACATAATTTATAATAATTAATAATAAATAAATAATAATCATCACATAATTAATATTATTCATTACATAATTTATAATTAAAATTGATATATATAATAATTATTTATTAATTAATACTCATTTTATATAAATGTTTAAGAAATTAAAAAAAATCTATATTAATAATTTGAATTAATATTTTAAAATATATTTATATATAAGAATAAATAATTATATAAATAATGTTAATAAAAGATTAAAAATGATACCCCCACATGTGATGCAACGAAACAGTCAATGCTAACAAATGTTATATTCCGCCTAGGGTAATCCCCACATCCCTTACCCAATGGTGATCTTTGATTCGTCATACGATACCTAGTTTAGAAGATATATTGAATTTTTATATCAATTTATAGTAAAAATAATAAATTAATTACCCTCAGCTGCAATGTAACTACCCGATGCTCACAAATCTAATGTTGTGTCTAGGATAAACCCCACATCCTAGACCTAGTGGTAATCTCTAATTTTTCATATGCGATATCATTAAATTGATATTCAATTATTTTAAAAAATAGAATATGTATCATATAATATATATAATATTTTTATTTTTATCTACACTGATCTTCAATAGGCCCCGTATGGTAGTGTTAATTCAGTGGCTCACTCTACTCATATTTTATAGAATATTTCAAGATGGTAAAATATAATAATAATTTGAAACTCTTCAAAATGATCTGTAATAATTACTCCTATTCTAGTAGTTTATTAGATAACTATGGAGTTGTGAAGTATACAACAATATCTATTACATCATTGTGATTGGATAAATAATCGCAAAAATCCAAACAAATCTAGTTGAAATACTATCTATATTGAAGGTGGTGAAGCCTTTATATCATTTTCATCATCAAATTCATATTTTTTTTGAAGGAATAATTAAATGTTTGTGTTAGAGATGTGGTCTTAGGACATTTGAAACATTCAAAAATGTTGTACATCATCTATTGCATTATGGTTTTTGAAAATATTATATTTATTGGCATCAACATAGTTTAGTAGAAAATAAAAATTTGTTGGTTACAGATCCATCATTTTAAAATTTAGTACATGACGCAGCTGTTCCATCTCTTCCTCAAACAAAAACTCAGAATGACATTCCAAATCATGAATCTTAACCTTCTTAGTTTTATAATTTTTTGCAATCAACTAAGGTGGCCTTATATTCGGGAGTCTAGATGATAAATCATGAAGTTGTTACAAAATTTATGGCAATGAAATAAGATTTTGAAATATCTAATAATTGTTTTAATTGGATTTTATCTTTGGTTAAGTCGTTGTTGCCTGATGAAAATACATTACCTGCAAGTTTCTATGAAAGTAAAAGGTTGGTTAATAATTTTGGTCTAAGTAATCAGAAGATCTATGCATGTTCAAATGACTTCACCTTATATTATTGGGAATATGAGTCTTTGGTAAATTTTTCAACATGTGGATAATTGATGTATAAAGATGAAAAATAAGGAAACTCCAGAGTTCACGTGAAATAGTTGAGATATTTTACAATTACACCTCATTTACAGTGTTTATTTATATTTCGCAGCACAACTAGATTTATAACAAGATCTAAATAAAATATTTTCATCACAAAAAGCATAAATCATCCATGTGATGGTGACTCTTGGAAACATTTTTATAAGATAAATCCTTCTTTTGATGCACAACATCATAACACATAGATGGTCCTTTTTACTGATGGGTTTTGTCCATTTCGTGCTTACGACAGTCAATATTCTAGTTGGCTTATTCTCATTAATACTTACAAATTTTCAGTTTGGATGTTGATGAAAGAACCATATATATATATATATATATATTATGTTGTTAATTCCAGGCCACCCAAAGAATAATATAGATGTTTATTTGAAACAACTATTTGATGAGTTAATTTAATCAAAGAACAATGGAGTGACTACTTTTGATTTAACTACATATATGAATTTTATATTGAAGGTTTCATTAATATGGACGATCATTGAATTTCTGACATGTATGTTATCTATATAGAGCACACATGGTATAAAATCATTTCTGTACTATATGGATGAGAACAAAGTGTTTATGATTTGTAATGGGAGACAGGTAAGTTATTTTTATTGTCATTGGATATTTCTTCCTATGGATCTCCCTTTTCTAAGAAACAAAATTAATTTTAAAAAAGGATTAATTGAAACAGACACACAACCGGAAGTTCTCTCCGGTAATCAAGTAAAATATATTGTCTCTACATTACCTCACTTTAAATTTTGACAAACCATAAATGAGTAAAAGATAAATGAGTTTGGGAGATATCATAGTTGGATAAAGAGAAGTATTTTTGTGACCTTCCATATTTGTCTGATTTTTTGGTTCTTCACAAGTTATATTTAATGAATATTGAGAAGAATGTTTTTCATAACATGTTTTATATCATGTTAGACACACTTAATAAGAGTAAAGATAATGTATAGGGATGTTAAGATGTTCCACAGATTTGTAGATGTCCTGAAATCAAATTTTTTGAAGATGAAAGATCATACAATGTAATGAATCCCAAAGAAACATAATCTCTTAGTAAAGAAAAAATACTATCATTCTCTCCATGGATAAGATATTGGAGGTCACCAGATGGTTAGAATTCTTATTTTTCTCAGTGAATCTGAAATGAGCATATTACCTATTCATAAAGTCATGCTTGTCATGTCATAATTGAAATATTACTGCATGTTGGTCTTAGAAAACTGTTGTATTCTTCAATCAAGGATGCGTTGACTGAAAAATTATTTTTTTTTCAAGATACCTGTGCAAGAACATTGGATTATAATGAATTGAATTCCAGAAAAAAAGATGTTGTTTTAATTTTATGAAAATAGGATAAAATTTTCTGACCAAGATTCTATAATTCCATGGAAGATTTAATATTTCTTTTTAAATATAAAGATAAATGTGGCGGTCCGTACAATTCTATTAGATGTAACCATTTGACAGATGTATGTAAAAATTAATGATTAAACTACATAATAAAGCATCACTTGAAGAGTCTATTGCAGAAGCATACTTGTAGGAGGAAATTTCAAATTTCTACTCTTACTATTTTCATTCGGTATATACTTAAAAACATAATTATATGGGTTATAATGAGACAAATGTTGATTATATCACATATAATCATTTGTCAATTTTTAATCATCATGAGCTTGCTTTTTGTGGTTATTATGAGCTATGGCTTATAGATGAATAACTCTACAGAGATCATACATATGTTCTTCTAAATTGTAAAGAAAGGACATGATTTGTGCAGTAAGTACTACTTTTTAATTATTTTGTTAAATATTGATAAAAGAGTTATTTATTGACATTATCATTTTTTAGACTATATGATGACCACATAAAAAATCAATTTACACAAATTATATCTCTTTCTCTTGAGGAAGGTCAGCATCAAAATTCTTCATATTGGTTTCTAAGACTGATATTTAATTTTTTTTTTCAATGGAATAATAAATCAATTTTTAAAATATTTATATTATTAATAAATTTTATTGTTTACTGGAAACACAACATGAAAAAAAAATTGAAAGTCGATTATGTGTGCTCAAAAACCCTATATCTAAATTTGTAAAATATTGTAATGGGTATGTGGTTAATGTATTTAATTTCCATACAAACATATATGGTGAATCAAATAAATAAATTAATAGTGTCATTCGTTTGAAAGGATACCATCATAAGGAAAGTGAATTTGACTTTTATGGTATGCTGGATGATATAATTGAGTTATGGTATCTCTGAAAAAATTGTGTTACAATGTTTAAATGTCATTAGTTTGATACTGATCGGGGGTTGCGAGTTGATCCACGAGATGTAGTCATTGACATTAAATATAACAATATTCTTACATCAAATGATCCATTTATGTTATCACATGAAGCACATCAAGTTTTCTTTGAAAAGTAATGTGATGTTTCGAGATATTTGAGGGACTCATGGAGTGTGATAAAAATGAAATCACGAGACAATCAGTTTATTGAAAATGAAAATGGTTCTGTGGAAGTGCAACATATTGAAATTTTTAATGAAACAAACCAAAATATATCTCTTATCTGATGGGATATAATTATCGATGATGAAACCCCTCAGTTAAGGGACGATAATATTGATAATGTTTATGATGTAGTATGGTATGGTGAAACTGAAATTCAAATAGAAGTTGACAGTGATGAAGATGAGGATGAAGACATTTATGTCTATGAAAATGGATATGAAGATGAAGATTGATATATTATATTCATTTCATTAATCAATAAAAATGTATCTGATGATGATAATCATAATATTCTAATATTTATTAGTTTTTTAACTTTCATATATTTATTAACTATATATTATAGGCATCATTATTTTATTCTATAATTCATTAGTTTTTTATATTTCATATCTATTTTAACAATCACTTAGTGGTGAGAATATTTGTCTTAGATGGTGAGAGATGATCCTCGGGACGATTTATTACATTCTCTCACTAATTTTAGACTTCCTAATGATGAGCCCGATTTAGCTGCTCCTCCTTCGGCTGGTGCGCCAACTATAAGGGTGTGGGGTTTTCTCAATTACTTATTCCTGATCCAATTCCAAAGAGATGTCCTTCTATTGATTTTTATCTATGTTTATAGAGGTATGTTTAATTATTTAATAAGAAATTTATTTTATATTATGTAAGTTTATTTATTTTGTTAATAATTTAATGTTTATATTTTTATAATTTGAACATTTTTTTTGCATTTACCCATTGGCTAGCCTGGTGCGATTTTGAGAACTTATTTTTCCATGCCATGGGTGTCATGAGACCTCATACCCATCAACATACGTGACCAGATGCTTGACCATTAGATTGTATGTTTTTAAAAAATATATACTTTTTAAACATTTTCTAATTACAAACATATTTTTTAATTGTATTGCGGAATTTATTTTCTCTAAGTTCTGATAGTCAGAGAGGTCCTGCCCCAAAGGCATGAGATACTTGTATATGCGAGTGATTTCATCATTTTATACACAACATTAGAACTTAAGCTATGGATAAAACTTGTACTACGGTATTCGATTAGTCTTTTGTCTCCCATCGTCCTGACTATATATCAGCTCAAGTATGGGATGGGGTGTGCTTCTTCATGTTATGAGAGACTTTTAGGAGGATATCAATACCTAGACGTTAGAGATGGGGGAGGCAAGAGGTCAACCATAAGGCCGGGATTCGTACATTTCGAATAAATCAATGAAACATGGTAAGTGATATTATTTATTAATGTATATATTTTTAACTATAACATGTTTTTTATATTATACAGGCCACTATTGAACCATCTATTACATAGTTTGATATTTATAAGAAGATGTATTCTAGTCCCCATATAAGAGAAGTTATAGGAGAACGACAACACTGTATTGTGGTTAGTGATTTTTTTGAACAATTTCATTAATATTAATTTTATAGTTATTCTAATTTGTCATTATATATATAGGAAACATATGAGGCTTCAACTTCTCATTCAAAGGAGAGTAAATATGAGGTCAAACAAGATTTCATTACTAATTTGGGTTTTAATTAGGGGTCCTGGATACATGGGACTTCAAAGGGTGTCAAGAAAGGATGAGTGATTGGTATTGGATCCCAACTAACACCTAAGAGGTATTATGATACTTCTACGATGGCATTAGTGAGTGGGAAGGGAGCTCATGGAGAGTCATCGTCGACGCCTTCATTTGCTGCACATTATAAGGAGAGGTTGATATCTCTTGAAGAGAAGATAAATCTGATGTAGATGTAGAGGGGGGAGGAGATTGAGTAGCATCTTCTGAGTTATTAAGAGATGATGGAGTTTATGCAGCAAATTTTCCATGGCGTTGGTATGGAGATTCCTCCCCCTAGTCCATCAATTTGTCCTCCTCCACCTAATTCCAATTGATGATTTATAAATCATTTCATGACTATTTTGTAATTTGGTATGATATACAAATTATATTTGAAATGATGTATTAATTTTATGTGTGTTTTAATTTTTTGAAATCGTTTTTAATGTTTTTAAATGTTTTTAATTTTATTTATTTATAAATAATTTAATTAATTATTTTTTTAAAGGTTATTTGTGACGGATCCTCTCAAAAGGGTTATAAATTATATTTTGAGATTTTTTTGAGACGTACTATATATCCATCATAAGAAAGGTTTTCTATGGAAGAACTTCAGAGATAATTATATTTATAATGCCTTCTTCCATGATGGTATACTTTCAATAGACACCCATCATAAAAGGTCATTTTCGATGAGAATCTATCACAAATGCACCATCGTAATTATAAGAAATTCCTGTTATGTAATGAGATTACCTTTCCATTTATCACATTCAATTAAATTTCCATTTAATTAATTAATCCATGTAAATTCATGTTATAAGGCTTGTTGGACAATTAAAGGTTCCATTGTTAAATAAGGAAATTTCCTAAATGGGAAATTCCAAATATAAGTGGAAAAAATTCCTAAGAAGTGCTTTGTGTACCATTTAACACACATGTATGAAGGGATATTTCATTTAAAATCCAAGACTAAAAAAATAAGGGAGTTCAATAATTTTATGAAAATTAGCGAAAATGGCCATTTTCACTAGGCACACCCTTGGGGTGACCATATATAGTGTATAAAAATTATAATACACCAAAAAATGAATCATTTTGTATGTATTAAGACACATGGATTACATTTATATGATGAAAACACTAATTAGGGGTTGCTCAATAAAGGAAAAAAGACAACCCAATGACATAAAATACATAACATCTAAAATCAATAGAAAAATGACAAGACCAACTCCTATAAGGTGGTATATTACTCCTCGCTCAATATCAAACTCAGATTTGAAGCAGGTTAGAATAGATCTGAGAAATGGTCCAATGGCTTGAGAATATGGAAAATTAGAATGCACCTAAATAGCCTAATATATCTGAATAAAAAATTATTTTGATGTTAATATACTAGGGTAGATTACCACCACATACCTATTTCTTTGGATAGATCTAATATCGAACACCGAATGGAAGATCTAGTTCAAATCATAGCTTAAGTTGCTCTTGAGTTTAAAAGGGGAGAATAAGGTGTACTGGAATTCTAGATGAATAAGGAGAAAAGGAAAATGAATAAAAGGTCTAAGTGTGGAAACAAATTAATTTTCACCCAAAATTAGTGGGCGCATGGTTTTTCCAAACAGTTTTCCAAACCATGCATAAATAGTTCTACGACCACTACATATGGATTCCACCTCGCACGATTATTCCACACGGTTTTCCTAAATATCTTCCAAATGTGTTATGAGCAATGTTGATGCACATACTAAAAATATACTAACTGTACGGGCTAGGTGCATAGTATGGGTAAATAGTGTGAATTCTATATGGGGCACAACAAACCCCCTTATGCAACTGCATGGTTTGTTATTGAGGGATTCACAGTTTTAGATAGACTGTGCACCCTTTTTAGATATTTAAAACACTTTATTTTGAAATATGAATCTCCCAAAAATTAATGAAACACTAGAGGGACCCTTCAAGCCTTCAACTAAGTAGGAAAATAACATATTGAAGTGGTGTAACTCCCAAAATTATTTTCCAATTATAGGTTCATAAAACATATCATCTTGAAAAACAAAAAAAAAATCAAATTTATTTGGATTTTCTTCTAGATAAAAAACATGTGTCATTACAACCTACCAACCTTAGAACTTCTTTTCTTAGAAAAGCCTTTGAGAACAACAGAAACAACCCTTGACCTACAGGGGTTGTGAATTCCCATTTATTGGTCATTTTGCATTTCTGAATTCCCAACATACCTTTAAAAATTTCTTAAGAATAAGGAACTTAAGTCATCAAAACCCAAGCCAATACTCATTTTCCAACTGAAACACCAAAAAGGAGATTAACTATTCTCATTTATCTAGAGACATTGTCATATCATCGTCTCATTAAACATATGAAATATGGTGCTTCCTATCACATTCTATTGCATTAAATGGCCAATTCCATGTCATGAAACCTCCACCATTAGAATTTCCTACCAAGAATTCCTCTAAGAGTTATAGACACACTTCTCATGTCATTTCATTTAACAATGTGAACCAAAGATGTTTGGGCCCATAATAAGAACCTCACTAAGGAGAAATTATTGAACTCTAATCAATTAAATAGAAACTTTCCATGTATACATTTCTTGAAATACCAAGACAACCTTCTAAAACCAAACCCCCCATAACCTGATGAAATGATTAAAATGGACCCCCTTGATCTTAGACATTGAAAAAGAAAGAAAAATGTGTCGATCCTCCTTTGAATGACCATTTATAAGACACTCGACTTAGATGGTTGGAATACTACCAATATAAAAAAGTTGTATTCTTCCAACGGATATTTTATTTACCACGATTGCATTCACTGAAGTCCCTAACTGAATTCAGGAGATGTTCCTTGATCAAAACACCCTCTGAGTATTAAAACTATCATTCCTTGGCATGAAAAATGGTGAAATCCAGATCCAGATAACTGGGATCACCACCCTTTGATCATTACCTCTGAACCAGACTATAAGTCCCAGATAACTTTGGTTTCAACAAACTGAAGTCCATGGATCCTACCCATGGAAGTCCATACTCAAATTTTACAAATATACATTGGTACAAGACTAATAAATCCACATAATGTAGTTGAATGACCCCAGAGAAACATCCACATGGAAGTCAAGTCAAAGAAAAATGGGTGGTGTCCAAAATTTCATCCTTGGAGTTCCTACTTGAAACCCAAGCCTCACTCTCAACTAACCAATACTCAATAGAAAACATGTCTACATCATGTAACATCTATGAAAACTATCAAAATGAAAAAAAAAACATTTAAAAATTTAGCATGAAATAATATTAATGCTCTATTAGTGCCTCAAGGATGACAACAAGATAGAGGAAATGTTCATTTCTATGACTGAGTGAAAAAAGAGGATAATATGAAGACTTGAGACACTCCCTCTATATCAGAATAAAGTGGTCAGTATGGTTCTATTGTAAGATCGAAATAATGATGTAGATGCTCAATATACAAGAGGGGGAGGGTGAATTGTACACTTTAAAAATTTCCATAAACAGAGGATTGAGCTATGTTTAACAAAGTTAAACTAAGAAAATTCACAACACCTCTAACACCAAATGAAAAACCGGAATAAGGAATGAACTTATAAACTTCAAGTTTTATGTACTTGCTTAAAACTGCAAAGAGATTCCAAAAGTAGGTTCCGGAAATATTGATCCGGAAATTGAAACATAACTAAAGATTACAATATGAGATTCTCCCTTAAAGCGTATAGAATCTAAATTTTTCAAAGTACAAGTAAGGAAGGATAATAAAGTTATACATTCCTTACAATACAATATGCAGCGGAAACAAAAAAGTAGTAAAAATAAAAGTAACAAGATATAAGTCTTTTAACCCAAAGAGATGGGTATCCAACAACCTTGGATAAAGGTCACTTGATTTATACTTTCAAGAAAGTCTGTCTTACCCACACCAGGGTAAGCCCTCGATATGGAGATCGGAATCCCTATCTTACTATCCCCGCAAGACCTCAACTTCAAGGCAGTTGGAAACCTCTGTCTTCCTCAGCAAGGAAGTCCTCGAACTTTAAGGTAGTCGGCACCATTGTCTTCCTATCCTCAGAAGTCCTCGAATGTAATCACCAACATTCGGAGTCGCACAAAGCTTTGAGAGTTAATAAGAGCCTCTCTCTCTAGAAATCACTTCAAGCATGTAATCACATGAGTCGAAGATTAGTCTAAGATCAGTATTTAGCTCTTTCAAATGAGCTCCTATTTATAGGCTTAGTCGACCTCCTTTCCAACGGTCATATCTTCCTTAAAAATCAGAGGGACCTTTACACGTGTCACTTAACCAACGGTTAGTTTATAATGGAATAAACAACATCGTTTTATAAAAAAACAAGTGTAACAGAAAGTACGACATCGTTTTATGTCTAACACAAAAGTTTTGAGTGAAGGTTCGGAGTGTAAGGAAAAATATTAAAGAGTAGAAAAATTATAAAAGTGTAAGCAAAATGAAAGTTCAGAGTCTAACCAAAAATAATATTCAGAGTCTAAATAAATTCAGAGTGTATAAAGAAAAGATGATCAGATTCTGTTTAATAAGTGAATTCGGAATGAGAATTAGGAATTCCAATTCATCATCAGAGTTCATAATGAGAATCCGTAATCAGGATTTGTCATCAGAGTTCGGTGTCAAACTTCATGAGAGTTCGTATCCAGAATTCGGAGTAGAACTTTATTAGAGTTCGTATCCAGAATTCGGAGTGGAACTTCATTACAGTTCTCATCCAGAATTCGGAGCCTAAAACTGAATGCTTCATATCAATGTTTTAAACGATTCTGAAAATATAGAAATGAATCCGATTATTATACTTAAGAAAAATATGGATATAGATAATGAAAATTTGATAAGAATAATTTTCCTTATAAAAGCGATTTCCTTATAAAAGTGATTTTCCTTATAAAAGCAATTTTCCTTATAAAAGAGATTTTCCTTATAAAAGAGATTTTCCTTAAAGATAAGGTGTTTGTGATTTTCAAAACAAGAAGGAATGGAAAAGTCATAAGGAAAACCATATTGACTAAACAATCTCCCCCTTTCTGGAAGGCACAAACATCCTTACGAAAAATAATGACTAAGAAAAAAAATGAAAACATTAAGGCTTATCTCCCTTAGCTTATGGATGTTGATGAATACAACTAACTCCCCTTATGCTTTGAATCTCTAAGGATCATATTCTAGATTTCCGAAATGACATTTTATTAAGAATAACAATGTATTCTTTAATGAAAAACTCCCCCTTAGAAAACTCTATTCGAGTTCTTTTTCATTATCACCCTTTGTTAGGTTATTTTTCCTTTTTTCCCTTTGTTAGGGTTCTTTTTTCTTCTCCCCATGTATGATATTAAAAAATAATTCGAGTGAATGGAAAATATAACAGTGTACCTAAAAAATTAGTTACAACAACAAAATAGACAAGCAACCAAGATTTTCATTAAGTTTGAAAGTTCAAAAACAAGAAAGCTAATATACAACAAAAGATCAGATTTGTTTATTTTGGATCTTTTTTCCTTCGACATGAGACCCTTGATAATAGTCATTATCTTCTTCAAGTCTTTATGGTATTCCTCCGCTTGCTTCACTAACACAACTATTCTTTTACTTTGAGCTTCAATCTTTTCTTCCTGGGCTACAAGCTTTTCTTCCGGAGATTTCAAAACTTGTTCTTGCTTTAACAAATTCTCTTCAATCTCAATCTGATGGTCCTTTTCATTCCTCCAGTTTTGAGCAACAGAATTCAACTTCCCATTCAGATCTCTGTCTTCTTGAATCCGGGAATTCTTATCAGCTGTCAACTTTTCTTCAAAGGAAGAAGTAAGATCATCTAACTTCCTGTCTTCTGTCTCAAATGCATCTTTAACATTATCTTTGAAATCATCAGAGAGCCTCATCTCTTCTATAGTTTTCCTCGACCAAGTAGTCATTATCTTAGAAGACCTTTTCTGGGCTTCATAGACGACAAAAAAAGTTTTGAACTGAGCCTCCATCTCAACACATTTGTCCATAACCATGGATACGAAGTCTGTTTTCTGATTCAAAGTATGATGAAGCATCTAAAATCTTGAATCAATACTTGAGAAGGTTGGAATAGAACCCACCAACTTCTTTAATGACGGAACAACAAGGTCATGTCCCAACGAAGATGGCTCCGAATACGAGAATTTTCTTGGACAAATTTCTTCTTCAAATTTCTTATCCTTCTTCTTAGAAGAATCACCAAATTCCCTTCTCTTTACAGCCACTGAGCTTGGGGTATCGACAACATGTTGCTTTCCCTTGTCCTTTTTCAGAATGGATTGATGTTCTGGAGTTTTCTGATCACTACCATACACTTGAACAATAGTTTCTTCATCATCAATAACTTTTTGAGCACCATCCTCTACATTCTGCATTTGAGAAATATCATGTAGAAGTTGTTCTTCCTCTGCATGTTAAGCTACTTCTTGTTCTCCTTTCTCCTCATCCTTTCTTGGAGTGACTAACATAGATGAATCAGCTTCTGAATTTCAAAGCGACAAATGTTCTGAAGGTGTCCCCTTATAATCATCTACTTGCTTCAATAGATCTATGGTCTCACCACTACCTTCAGAAACTTTTTCTTCCTCTTTCACTTACTCAAACTGCTCAACTTCCTCAACAGGCTTAGCAACTGCCTCTTTCGGAGTGACATAGTTTCTTCCTAGAGTCTCAGGTAGAGATTCCAAAGAAAAAGATCTCGGAACTGGAATATTTGCGGATACCATCTCATTAAATTTGAACAAAGTCTGAGCTACCTTAGCTTCAGACATCTTCTACTTATGCTTCTTTTGTTTCACTTGTTTTCCTAATTCATCCGTTGTTTTTTCCTTCAAGGCCTTAGCCTCTGCAGGATCCAAGCCAAACTGAGGCTCCCCTTGCACTCTTTTCTCTTTGATTTCCCTCCACATAGAAACTAACTCATTAGGATAATCTTTATTCTTCTTCTTCGGTTTTGGAGGTGCGGAATGGAATTCCTTAGATTTGGGATTCCCTGCTTTAACTTCAACTTCTTTCAACATTCTCTTCTTCACTGGTTTAGAAGATTCAGGTTCAACAACTTTCGGAACTGCTTTTTCTTGAACTGGTAAATCAAAGAACTCACTAGTCTTCTTGTCGAAGGCAACATTCATCCTTTTGAGGGTAACATCACTCAACAAAATAATTTTTCAAACTCTTGGCTTGGACTTGCAAGCCTCCTTGAATGACTCAAGGCACAAAACTATTAACGTCGAGATGATTGCTGGATACATTATGATCTAATCTCTCAGATTCCCTTTCTTAATATTCTCAATGGTAATAAGAATGTGTTTCATCAGATTAAACTTCCTTAGATTTATCAAAAAATCTATGATAAAGACCTCACTCTTCTTCAAACTGTCTTTATCACCCTTTCTCAGCACGATAAAGCATTGTAACCATAAATCTAGAATCCAAAAATTCATAGACAGACTAGCAATATTTAGAGCCCTGTCATCTGACAGTCCGAGAGTCTCCAATGACATTTCCTTGTTGAAACTTACTTTTGAATCCGGAAAAACAGGAGTGATGAACTCGGCTTCTCATTCATTGTTCGGCCCTACCAAGAAGGATTCCTTGGAATAAGAAAGCTTATAAGTCTTTCCATAAGACTTAAACAACAATTTATCCCTACCATATTCCTTAAATAAGGAAACTGTCTCATAGAACTCTAAAAGAGACTCCGAATATACTTTATCTTGATTCATAGGCTTAGACACAACAACATCTTCCCATCTGTTATGATTTATGTTCTTGGATATAAGAGAATCATATTTGTTGAAGAAATCAGGATGAACCAACCTTTCTCTATATACGAACCACTTGGAAATCGGCTTAGAGGAAGACATGTCTTGAGACGATACTTCTATAGACATTCGAGTCTGAAGACATCTGAGATGTTCGGAATGGAGATTGTTGAAGATCGTAACGGCCTTAAAATGGAGAGGCAGAGATTCGGGATGCTGGAGCTTGAAAAACCGATGTGGGACGAACATTTGGGGTCCCATTTAAATAGGCAAAGATATGAAAATTCATCTTCCTCGGTTGATCGAACGGTTGTAAAAAGATGAGATCAGATCTGATTGTTGAAAACCCATTCTCAAGAAAACTTGAATCCGATATTTTGAGGATTTTATTAAAACGAGGATTTAAGAAAAACTAAAATTTGAAAACAAAATATAAGAAAATACCAGCAGGTGAATTATGATTACGAAAACATGAGTAAGGAGATCATACCTTTCGGATTGGCTTATGAGGATTATTCATAATGGGTAATATTTTTCTTGAAGTAAAAATTGACTACAAATAATCATTACTAAGAAAAGACATAGTTTTCAAAACTCACTACAAAAAAATCAAAAATGAATACAATAAAACATTATAAAATTTTCAGCATGAAAATTTCATTACAAAAGTTTGAATATGAAAAGCTCATTATGAAAGTCACGGTACAAAAATATCGTTACGGAAACACCAGTATGAAATTTTCCATTCCGAAAGTTTTCAATATGAAAATTTCCATTCCAGAATATTTCTATATGAAAATTACCATTCTAGAAAATATAAGTTCTATAAATTCCTATTCCGGAGATTTAGTTCTGAAAAGTTTTAAAAAATAACTTTGAAAAATCTAGTTACTCTAACAATAAAATGTACCCCCCCTATGAAAAAGAGTTTATTACTGTAAGGAGAATTTTTTCAACATAATGTTAATTAAGAATGATTACCTTACGGTTATCATTCCTAACATCTGTTTAATGTATTCAAATCTATCAGAAGGCAATGATTTTTTGAAAATATCAGCATGTTGATCTTGCGTTCCGATAAACTGAAGAATAATATATTCTTTTAGTGTGTGATCCCTAAGAAAGTGATGCCAAATATTTATGTGTTTTTCATGTGAGTGATGTGTAGGGTTCTTACTTAGGGAAATGGAACTTGTCTTATCACAAAAAATTTGAGTTTTAGTAAAACTCAAGCCATAGTCTGTGAGTGTGTGTTGCATCCACAACACTTGAGCACAGCAACTTCCAGCTGCTAAATTTTCATCTTCAGCAGTGGAAAGTGCTACAAAATGTTGCTTCATGAAGGACCAAGAAACTAATGAATCTCCTAAGATATGACAAGTTCTGGATGTACTCTTTCTATCCATTCTACATCCACCAAAGTTAGCATCAGAAAATCTTTTTAGAACAAAATCATTTCCAGAAGTATAAAATAATCCTAGATCCATGGTTCCATTAAGGTAGCGAAAAATTATTTTTACTGCCTTTAAGTGGGATTCCTTAGGATTGGATTGATATCTTGCACATAATCATACTGAGAACATTAAGTCTGGTCGACTTTCTTTTAAGTTCAATAAACATCCTATCATACCTCTAAAATATGTTTGATCTACTGGTTTCCCAGCTTCATCAAGATCTAAAGAGTTTGAGGTACCAATGGGAGTACTTATACTCTTAGTATTTTCAAAACCATACTTTTTGAGAAGATCTTTAATATACTTTTGTTGAGATATATAGATTCCTTCTGGTTTTTGAGAAATTTGAAAACCAAGGAAAAAAGTTAACTCACCCATCATACTCATTTCAAACTCAGATTTCATTAGACTTGCAAAAGAGTCGGTTAAAGATTGCTGAGTTGAACCAAATATGATGTCATCAATATAAATTTGAACAATCAAAATTTTTTTCTTATCATTATTTATAAAAAGGGTTGGATCTTCATTTCCATTAACATAGTTATTTTGAAGCAAAAATCCAGTTAGTCTATCATACCAGGCTCGTGGGGCTTGTTTAAGACCACACAATGCTTTGGTAAGTCTAAAAACATGATCAGGATGTTTGGTATCTTCAAATCTAGGAGGTTTTTCAACAAAAACTTCCTCTTGTACAAAACCATTCAGAAAATCACATTTCACATCCATTTGAAAAAGTTTAAAATTAAAGAATGTTGCAAAGGCAAGTAGAATGCGAATAGAATCAAGTCTAGCTATTGGAGCATAGGCTTCTTCATAGTCTATTCCCTCTTGCTGATTATAGCCTTTAGCAATGAGTCTAGATTTATTTCTTACTATGACTCCATTTTCACCACATTTGTTCCTGAAGACCCACTTTACTCCAATAACAGAAGTTTCCTTAGGTCTTTCAACCAAGATCCAGACTTTGTTCCTTTCAAATTCATTTAGTTCAACTTGCATAGCTTTGATCCAATCATCAGCACCCAAAGCTTCATCAGTGATTTTTAGTTCTAATTGGGAAAGAAATGCGCGATGTTCTATTTCATTTCTTAAGAAACTTCTAGTTCTTACAGGTTGATTTACATCACCAATGATGCTATCACTGGGATGATTCTTAAGAAACACCTGATTTGGGTTTTGTAAATCTTGTTCATCAACATAGGGTAGAAATTCTTCTGGGGTAAATGTTTTAGAAGTATCTTCTTGAACATTTTCTTTATCAGAATGATCTTCTATCAAAGGTTGACAATCAGTTTTTGAAAACACATCCGAGGTTGTAGGTTGGGATTGTTTAAAAACAAAAGGATCAGACTCATAAAATTTTACATGCACTGTTTCTTCAACAGTAAAAGTATTTTTATTAAAAACTCTATTAGCCTTATAAGTTGTTGAGTAGCCTAAGAAAATTCATTCATCAGATTTTGGTGCAAATTTATGTAGATTATATTTAGTATTCAAAATAAATACTTTGCAACCAAAAACCTTGATGTAGGAAAGTCTTGGTTTTCTACCACTCCATAACTCATAAGGAGTTTTTTTATGAAAAGTTCTAATCAAAAATCAATTTATAGTATAGCAAGTAGTACTTACAGCTTCATCCCAGAAATTTATATCTATAGAATATTCACTCAACATGGTTCTAGTTATCTCTTGAAGAATTCTATTTCTTCTTTCAACTACACCATTCTGTTGAGGAGTTCTAGGTGCTGAAAAGTTGTGAGTAATACCTTTTCTACTACAAAAAGTTTCAAAATCAGAATTTTGAAATTCTCCTCCATGATCACTATGAATTGTTTTCAATGGAATGTTTTTTCTCATTTTTAACTTGAGCTCTAAAACTTCTGAAATAAGAAAAATCTTCAGACTTCTATTCTAGAAAATATACCCATGTAAATCTAGTGTAATCATTAACTAGAACAAACACATAGTATTTTCCTCCAATTCTTCCAGTTTGTGTTGGACCAAAATGATCTATGTGCACTAACTGTAATGCATCAGCTGTTGAGACTTCACCGATTGATTTAAAACTAGATTTATGTTTCTTTCCATATTGACAAGGATCAAAAACTTTAGAAGAATCAAATTTATGCTCCGGTAGATCCTTAACTAGCTTCTTCTTAGAGAGTTTGCATAAGTTTCTAAGTTTACAGTGACCCAGTCTTCTATGCCATAACCAAGAATGATCTTCCATTGCACTTAGGAAAGGTAAATCTTGGCTCCTGAGGCCTTCTAAATTTAAGGTGTAAACATTCTCTTGCCTATTGGCTGAGAGAATAAATTCTTCCTCTGAATTGAGAACTAAGAACTTATCATTCCTAAAATTCACAAGGTATCCTTCATCACATAACTGACTTATTCTAATGAGGTTGTGCTTAAGACCTTTAACAAAAAGAACATTTGAAATCAAAGTTTTACCTAGAAGAACAATATTACAAATACGACCAATCTCTCCCTTAGCATTATCTCTGAAATTTACCTTTCCCCCTTTTGTTTTGATAATCTTTTCAAAATAGCTTTTGTTACCAATCATGTGCCGGGAACGTCCACTATCCATGTACCATGTGTTGCTGTTGGTACTCTCTTTATTTTTCTGAAATCAAGAATAGAATTAGACTTTCAGAATCCAAACTTTTTTGGATCTGAGATTTCTAGATAACAAAATTTTAGGTACCCACATCTTCTTAGAGAAATAAGATTTGTGAAATCTTAGAGATTGGGTTTTGTTTATGGAACAATTATTTGCCCAGTGACCACCACATTGACACTTGGTACAAAATGGGGCACTTTCAGAAACAAAATAATTGTTACTAAAAATTGGTTTTGCATGTGTATAACCAAATCCAGATTTATTTCTTAAAGGTCGTATTTGGGAATACATTTGATCAAAATTTTCTTTACCATGGGTAAAGTTTGATAAACACTTCTTTAAGGAAAAAATTTTGGACTTGAGTTTTATAACCACGTTTTTATCCTCAAAATCATTATTTTTAGAACTAGAGCTAGGCTCGAAAATATTTTCCTTAAAATTAATTTTCTAACTCTTTAGTAAGTGTGTTCTTATCAGAACATACTTCCTCAAGATTTTTTGAAATACTTTCAAATTAATCATTTTTTCTATCAAGATCTTTAGAAAGATTTGATATTTCTTTCGTAAGAATATATTTCTTAGAGTTTTCCTTATGATGTTTCTTATTGAGTTTGGAATTCTCAATTTCAAGAAGTTCAGAAAACCTAAAAACTTCTTCATAAGTAGGTAAAGTATTTTCTTCATTAGAAGAGGAATCTTCATTAGAAGAGTTATAATACTTACTATCATTAGAATTTAAGGATACATTAGTCAATGATTCAGTATTTCATACCTTATCCATAAAACAATGATTTTCAATAGGTAGTCTGGCTATAAGACCAAGATTCTTCTTTCCTGATGATTCATAATCAGAAGATTCATCTGAAGAGTCACCACCACTGGCACTCCAGGTGTCATTAGATTTCAGAAGTTTCTTATCTTTGTCTTTATAACACTTCTTTCTGTTCCTATCTGAATGCCTTTCTTTCCTTTCCTTCACTTTGAACAAAGGGAAATTTGGTCTAATATGTCCAGCTCTCTTGCATTCAAAACACATGACTTCTCCATCTTTCTTATCTTTCCTTTCATTTTATTATACTTTGATTGGAAAATTATTTGGCCAGCTATCTTGTTCATCCTTCGAGAAATATTTTCTAACTCATTTTTAGAGACTACACTCTCACTAGATTCGAATTGGAAAATAACTTTCTTAGACTTGGATCTAGTTACTCTCTCAGGAGTCTTAGATTTCATTTGATTTGATGTTGTTGTAAAAGCAACAATACCACTTCCATTTTTCTTCTTGATGTTGTCAGAATATCTCTTCATTCTGGTTTCATATTGGAGAAGAGTTCCGAATAACTCATCAAGGGAAATTTGTGTGACCTTCCTATTCTCATCTGTAACAGTTATTTTGGATTCCCACTCATTGGGCATAATATCAATTATCTTATCCACAAGTGCTTCATCATCTAACCCTTTCTCTCCCATAGACTGTAAACTATTGACTATAGTCATGAATCTCTATTGAACTTTACAAATTGGTTCACCATACGGAAAATTGAAGCAATGATATTCAGCTCTAAGCATAGCTCTCCTAGTCTCAATCACATTAGAAGTTCCAAAGTGTGTAACTTCTAACTTCTTCCAGATAAAATTAGCTACTTCACAAGAAGAAATTCAGCTATATATATTTCTAGTCATTGTACAATGTAAGGTATTGTGTACCTTATAATTGAGTTGATACTCCTGATTTTCCTGGTTAGTGAAAGTTCTAACTTCGTTATCAGGGATTTTATAATCTCCAGTAAGCATAACAAAGTTGTCCACTCCAGTTTTGATAACAAAAGTCTTCATTCGATCTCTCCAATTCTCATAGTCATTACCATCAAAGATTGGTGGTCTTGTAGGATTTAGATTATCAATGGAGCAAACATTGACTCCTGTCATACTTAAAATAACCTTCGTCACACAAACTTGTTAGTAGAAAAAGTTCGTAATCACAAAGTTCGGAATGAAAAAGTTCAGAAAAAAAACTTTCTAAGGATGTATGAAGAATAAAGGAAAATGAACAAGAAAAACTTAAACGTGAGTATAATTATTTCAGAGACCTCATCTCATACCAATTGTAAGATTGAAATAATGATATAGATGCTCAATATAGAAGGGGGGGGGGGTTAATTGTACACTTTAAAAATTTCCTTAATCAAAGGAAAGAGCTATGTTTAACAAAGTTAAAATAAGTAAATTCACAACATCTCTAACACCAAATGAAAAACCGGAATAAGGAATGAAGTTATAAACATCATGTTCTATGTACTTTCTTAAAACTGGGAAGAGATTCCGAAAGTTGGTTCCAGAAATATGGATCCGGAAATTGAAACTTCACTAAAGATTACAATATGAGATTTTACCTTAAAGCATATAGAATCTAAATTTATCAAAGTACAAGTAAGGAAGTATAAGAAAGTTTTACTTTCCTTACAATAAAATATGCAGCCGAAACAAACAAGTAGTAAAACTACAAGTAACAAGATATAAGTCTTTTAACCCAAAGAGAAGGGTATCCAATAAACTTGGATAAAGGTCCCTTGATTTATACTTTCAAGAAAGTCTGTCTTACCCACACTAGGGTAATCCCTCGATACGAAGATCGGAGTCTCTGTCTTGCTATCCCCGCAAGCCCTCAACTTCAAGGTAGTTGGCATCCTTTATCTTCCTCATCAAGGAATCCCTTGAACTTTAAGGTAGTCAGAACCTCTATCTTCCTATCCTTGGAAGTCCTCGAATGTAATCACCAACATTCGGAGTCGCACGAAGCTTTGATAGTTAATAATAACCTCTCTCTCTAGAAATCACTTCAAGCATGTAATCACATGAGTCGAAGATCAGTCTAAGATCAGCATTGATCTCTTTCAAATGAGCTCATATTTATAGGATCAGTCGTCCTCCTTTCCAATGGTCATATCTTCCTTAAAAATCAGAGGGACCCGTACACGTGTCACTTAACCAACGGTTAGTTTATAACTGAATATACGACATCATTTTATAACAAAACAAGTGTAACAGAAAGTACGACATCGTTTTAAGTCTAACACAAAAGCTTGGAGTGAAGTTTCGGAGTGTAAGAAAAAATATTAAAGAGTAGACAAATTATAAAAGTGTAAGCAAAATCAAAGTTCAGAGTCTAACCAAAAATAATATTTGGAGTCTAAATTAATTCAAAGTGTATAAAGCAAAGATGATAAGATTCTGTTTAATAGGTGAATTCGGAATGAGAATTTGGAATGAAAATTCGTCATCAGAGTTCGTAATGAGAATCCATAATCAGGATTTGTAATCATATTTTGGTGTCGAACTTCATGAGTGTTCGTATCCAGAATTCGGAGTAGAACTTTATTAGAGTTCATATCCAGAATTCGGAGTGGAACTTCATTACAGTTCTCATCCAGAATTCGGAGCCTAAAACAGAATGCTTCATATCAAAGTTTTATACGATTCCGAGAATATAGAAATGAATCCGATTCATATACTTAAGAAAAATATTGATATATATAATGAAAATATGATAAGAATAATTTTCCTTATAAAAGCGATTTTCTTTATAAAAGTGATTTTCCTTATAAAAGTGATTTTCCTTATAGAAGATATTTTCTTTAATGATAATATGTTTGTGATTTTCAAAAAAAGAAGGAATGGAAAAGTCATAAGGAAAACCTTATTAACTCAACATCTATACCAACTATACCCAACCATCAAAAGGGAAAATTTTCAATACACTACCAATCGACTTTTAGATGGATGATTAGAATCACTTTCCAATGCATCACCTTTAACCAATCATAGGCCTTCACCACCCAATGTATTTCGTGATTGTTACAGATTAACCACCAAATTACATCAGAGACCAATGAAATTTCTCAAAGGTTTCACAAACAACAAACCAAATCAACGTTGTGCTATCAAGGAATCACTGACAAGATTAAAAAATTACAAGCCCCAAAGTAATTTATTAAATATTGACCATTTCAAATGGTCATAATTGGTTATGTTCCATATACTAGGTAAGACACACATTAGAAAGAATCTATTAAAAAATCCCTACCTTAGGATTTTCATAGTCATTGAAAAAATGATATTCTAGCTGCTTATAAGCGAACTAGACCAGATCCATCTTAAACACACCTGTGACACTCCTCCAAGTGACACTCGTAAGCCAAATCATTTTATATAAGAAAAAAACAACCTAATTGGTTTTTCAAAACCTATGAGTCTCCAGAAAGTCCTCCCAATCATTGGGATGAACTCAATCCTCTTAATTCAAAGTTCACTATACTATGAAGATTCCCCAAGAATTTTCAAAAAAACTCAAATATCACAAGTTCATTGAACTCAACCAATTTTATATATAATTTAGAAAATTGATAGGTAATACATATATCAAGGCATACTATCCTAAGAATGCATGAAAAACTGGCACATCCTAAACACTATACATAGGATATCCAACCTATTCATTCAATTATCGAATGGTTCACAAAGAGAACTATCATGAGTCGCATTGTCCCATGCGAATATAAAAGAGAAGGATGACCTCCTTAGTTTACCATGCAAAGAAACATAGGGTCACAAGACCTACTAAGAGGCCGAACATGCCCTTAGAATATCCAACATACTAAAAAAGAAGCATTACTCAATGTTCATTCCCATAGCAAAGGCCAAAGATACCATGATAACCTATCTAGTCAATGGTGTCTTTAGAAAGTCTAAGAGTCCTACAGGGGACAACGAAACCCAAATGACATCAAGAATCATAAAATAAAATAATTTAGAAAGGCATTAAATATCTAATGGTCATACCTACCTCGGTCTATCCCCTTATCAAAATCATAAGCATCAAACCCATCACATGGTTATGTAAAAACGAAAATTCACTAGGCTCAAGACCCCACAATTTAAGCCATTATGATAAAGGAAAACGGCCTATGGAAAATTCTCTCATCTCTATTCCAAGGAAACTCAAGGAGGAATGATTAAAACCTACCTTACATGAGGGTTCAAATGAAAGAAACAACCAACGGTTCCAATTTAATGTCATTAAAATGATAGAAAATCAATATTTAAGCATTTAAGAGATCTAACACTAAGCATCCAACCAAATGATAATACAAAATAACATGTTTAATTTTTAAATATTTAAACAACCGATAGAAGGTTATCTCATAGGGAACATGCCCCAATAGACCTACATAGGTCCAGTTGTGAATTTATTAAAATAAACACAATCCATTATGGAAACAAACAACACATTTTAACTCAAAATTAAATATTTATTACCTTTAAATAATTTTAAACGCAACATGGTCATATATATATAGCCGAAAGTATGGTTCAAATACTTGGGCTACATTGTCTCATTTATAAGGCTACCATACTACTTACTACTGAGAACAAGTTCACATTTACTCGCTTCTTGTTATTCCTTCTCCAATAAAAAATTAGATATTTTGATCACAACTATCATATAATCATAATAAGTAAACAAACAAGGCATTCTATTAAGCTTAAAAGCAAAATACAAAGACAAAACATGCTAAGTAACACTAATACAAAAACAGGCATTTAATAGCACTGGTAGTTATTGGATCAAGAAAAAGCACAAATAAATGGTATCTTTACCAGCACTAAAGAATGCACTGGTAAATTTAACCTTTTGTCAATGCTTTTTTAACACTAATAAAATGTCCCTTTACCAATGAATTATTAATAGGATGATAAAGGGCACGATTTATCAGCAATTTATTTTTAGCACTCATGAAGGAATCCTTTATCAGCACTTTTGTAGTATTGATAAATGGCCGAATAAATAAAATGAAGTAACTAATAAATAGGAAATAAAAAATCAATTTATTAATAAAATATTACAAATTTAATTAGTTAAATAATTAATGATAAAAATTATTATGTTTATTATAATATATAAAACTTATGAATACTAATAAATAGAATGTATTAAATATGTAGATAAATGAAAAATTAAAATCAATCAAATTAAAATTAAAAATAATTAAATTGAGAAAAATATTAAACATTTTATTAATTAGATGATTATTGATTATATTAATAAATAGTATATATTAAATATACATATAGATATTAATGTATATAAATATGATTTTTGTATTAAAAAAGGTTATTTATGCTTTATATAGAATAATATTATATTTAATGAATAATGCTTTATAATTAAAATTTAATATGAATTAAAAATATTGACAAATTGGATCGAGTAATGGGCATAATTGAATTTCGTTTTATTTTTAAATTTATATCATAGATCAAACATATTATACTGATTTCAAATATATGTAATTAATCCATTTTTATACACACACACACACACACAATTATTTTGTTTGTAATTTAATCAATTTATATTATTTATTATATATATATATTTATTATGTTTTAAAATTTTTAATATTTATTCATCTTTATTTCAATATATATCCATTTTTTGATGATCTATATTAACCAAACAAATCCAAATTTTCAATATTGTACTCAATTTGAATTTATCAAATTCACTCATTTTAACATGCATTAACTTAAGATAAATTATTCCTTAATAATGTTAAAAATAAATTTGTAAAACTCTTTTTGAAAATAATGATATTTATAAATGTATATTTAGTATTTTTGTACATTTATAATTATATGTAAATAAATATTTTTTTAAATAGTATTTATATAATTGTAAATAAATATTTATAAAATTATAATAAATTTATTTAAATAATGAATATATTTAATATGTTTATATATATATATATAATTATACATATATATATATAATGATATAAATATATTTTTTTCAAAAAATTATTTATTTAACTAGAAAAAAAATTATATATTCAATGAATTATAAATTAATTATTTTATAAAAATTATTATTATAAGAATTATAATTATATATAATAATTATTCTTTTTAAAATTATTATTATTATTTTTTAAAATTATTGTAATAATTTATCAGTGCATTTTTAGATTTTATAAATATAGAGATTTATTAGCACAAAAAAGGCACTGAAAAGATAAATCTCTATGAGTGATAAAAAATATCAAAGATAAAGATTCATTTTATCATCACTTATTAACTTATTACTGATGAAAGGTAAATTTATTAGTGGTTTTTTGAAGAAATGATAAAAGTGTCACGATATATTTTAAGAACATAAACCATCACGAACTAGTTAATGATATCTGAAGCTCTCTACGAAAGAGACATACTTTCTACCCTCCTCTTTTTTTAATCCAAGATCAAATCTCAACTAGAATCACGTCTATAATTATTTCAAGGATCGAATTCAAGTCTCAAGTGATTCAAGGGTTTAACGCAACCACGACTCAATCAAAATCTAGGTTTTTTGACATCTCTAATTTCCTTCGGTTCTCCACTAAACCTTCTCATCCTACATATGTGTATCCTAAAAGTCTGGTTGTAATATCCTTTAATAAAAAACACAAAATTCATTGTTTTTTAGATTTTTTGAGGTAGTTTATTCCCCGATATCATGTGGGTATCCCTAGGATAACATTAGTAATGTGAAACTTGAAATATATCAAACCCAGGGTTCGATCAGGTTGTTGTGAGGTATAATAGGCTCCCAATACCTATATTCCATGACATCTACCTCTTTAAAATCATAAATTTTTTAAAAATTCATCCATATAATAGTCAGCATTGTCATTGGTTTGGAATATTACATTGTAAATGACTTGGATGATGAAATATATGACATCATTGTGGCCTTATATTATGTCATGAAACCATTGGCACTTAGATGGATGGGTACAGAGGAACTAAAAAATAGGGTTTTCTCTTATATTTGAAAGGTAATTATAGAATTTGTTTCCAAAAAATGGATGATGAAATATCTCACACTTGGGAACAACTATATGATGATTTTTTCATGAAATTCATTCTAAGGATAATGAGCACAGAAATATGGTGTAAAATTAATGGATTTATTTAGGATGACATTCAACTATTTCATGAGTCTTAGGAGAGATTTAGGGGTAACTTATGAATTCTAACAATCAAATGATTATGAGGAATTTGTAAAATTAGATGAAAAAAACCATTATATATTTTTTATTTTTTGTCTTATTTATTTAACTACATCTTGAAAAAATATAATGTTTTCAGTTTTTTTTAAATATTTCAATTTGAATTTAAATTATAATATAAAAAAATTCATAGAGGTTTAAGGTTCTATAATCCATTGACTGTATTATACAGGAAAACTGATTTTGCGATAAAATGTAATTGGTATATTGATTTTGGTTCTTGAAATATAGGAAGAAACTGAACAATTCGAATGAGTAATTTTCTATGACAAACCTCAGTATCATGGTGTTTTAAGAAACGAAATATTATTTCATTATGTGGTGTAGAATAAGACTACATTGTTGATAGAATTTATTATTCTCAATCCTTTAGGTTATATCAATATTTTTTCAAAATTTGATATTTTCTTTTAATAGTAACTTATTTAATGAGAGAAGTATTCTATTATTTAAAATTTAAATAATATTTTAAATCATTCAAGACTAATTATTATATCACTATATTTAACTAATTTTGATAAAATAAAATATTGATATTGATAGATGTAAATTTAATAAATATTTTTTAATAAAATCAATTTTTATTGAAATAAAAATATTTTTTCATGGATAAAATCATTACACCTTTAGAAAACCACTTGAAGTAAAATTTTATTTTAATAATTTAATTACATACTACTTCTGTTGTATTTTATTAATTATGTTGAATTTTATGGTTTACTAACATAAACTTAAGTACATTTTTATGTCCTTCTATTGGTAATATGATTCCCTACATATGTGACCATCTCAATTACATGATATAAATATTGTTTCACTACAATAAATTACCATGAACTCTTATATTAATATTTTTACAGGATTAGAAAAAAAAAATTATCTAAAAAACTCATGTATTTTTAATATAATGGGAATTTTTTTGGAACAATATATGAAACAATTTGATCCATAAGAATCCTTTATTGTTTTTATTCAGATAAAGCACTTATGTCACATTATTCTTATTTGGATCAATCTCTTCATGCATATATTTGATCCAATTATCATCCTTGTTAGTCTCTCTAGATTATTTAAGCAGTACTTAGAAAAAATAAGTTTTTTTGTAGAGACTTACTCCTCTTAGTTTTAGAAAAAAAATTTCAATAACCACTAACATTTTATTCATTGATTTCATTCTTGATTGTATTTCTTGTAATTGATAAAAATATATCAATCTTTGAAATGATAATCCACTAATTAATACTTATTATTATTTTTCATTTGTTTCATCTAAAATCTAATAAAAAATATGTATGTTTTACTTTAATCCTTCTAAAAATAGACCATTAATTAAACTTTTCATTTGGTTTCTCCCTTAATAATCTATCATTACCATTCACATAATTTTCAAAAATGGAAGACATTAACCATTGATAATAAATATATTATGTTAATTTATTTATTTATTATACAAAATGAATAATTTATGAACCCAAGAGGATATATTTACTTTCTCTAGGATAATTCAATGCTTCAATCCAATGTATATTATTTTATCCTCCTCCACCTCACTCATTTATTGATTGTTTGGAAAGGTCTATTTGTGTTTTTTTATCATAATTCTTTCATTACCATCTATATATCCCAATAGTCAAAAAAAATTTCATAATAAAATCAATTTACATAGAATTATTGTATTGTTTCATATTTAATTTTATTTTTTTTATTTTCAGTATTACTCATATAATAATTGTTTTCTAGTTAAAGTGGATCCTTTTGTTCAAGTTGGGGTCCTTTGTTTCAAGATGCCCATTCTCGTGAGTAATTAAACATTGAGCCCACAATTAAGAAAATAACAATAAGGAAATGCATCAAGAATGCATACAACCATCATTAAATGTAAATTATTACAACTTATTTAAATAATATCTTCCAAATTTCATATACGATTTGTAATTTAATTTCCCTATCATTTTTATCTAATATTTGTTTAGTTTGTTCATATATCTTTTGGGAATTCTTATTTTTCTTTCAACTATCAAAAACAAGGTACAAAAGGGATAAAATTATTCTTATTTCCAATGTAAACACTTATTCCATATTTATTTCCTTTATTTGTTTAACATCTAACTCTACATATTTATTTGATGTTATTTTCTGAAAAACCCATTCTCTTTATTAAAAGCCTCTACACTTCTGAATTTAAACAATGAGATTGGTTTTTTGGCTATGAACATCGATTAAAAATACATTAGTGGAATTTATACATATAATTACAATGAAATCATGGTAAAATTGGTATTTAGTATTGTTTTGAGACTTTGTGACATGTAGGAACCAACCACATCTTAGTCTAACACACAATGTGACTGATATGACTCCAAGTGATTCTTGTTATTTTAAAATGACATTATTTTTAGTAAAAAGGACAACTGACATACTCAAAAACAATTATTTTTTTTCGCTATTTTGATACTTTAGGGAAGTGATCCATAAGTCATTTTATATGTGTAAGAATCATCCTCACATCAATTTGACAAATGATGTGGCCACTATAACACAATGTGTCTAATATCAGTTTAAAATTGATAGCTTAGATAAAAAATATCACTCACTTAAAACATTAAGAACACACTGATATTTCACTAATAATTGAGGATGTTGATTCATAAGTCATTTTTGATGGGTAAGAATTGTCCTCATGTCAAACTGATACATGATGTGATCAGTATAGGTCAAAGTATGTGTTATCAATTTAAAATAACATTTTAGTAAAAAACAACTGACAAACTCAAAACCAATTAAAAACATTTATATTGTTTTTATACTTTAGTAAAATGATCCATAATTTACTTAAGATTTGTAAGAATCAGTCATTCCTTAATCTGACACCTGGTTTGACCAATTTGACTCCATGTGAGTATTTTTATTTAAAAATTACATCAATTTTAATAAAAAGGACATGTGACATACTCAAAACTGAGAAAACACATTCATATTGTTTTAATACTTTAGTAAAACAATCCATATGTCATTTGAGGTGTTTAGGAATCATCCTTACCTCAATATGATTCATGGGGTGACCAGTATGAATCCAAGTGCATCTTTTTATTTAAAAATGAAATCAATTTTAATAAAAAGGAAAATATACCTACTCATTCCAAACAATCACATTCAGATTATTTTGATATGTTAAGAAAATAATCCATATTCCATTTTTGATGTTTAGGAATCTTCTTTACATCAATATAATACACAATTTGACTGATTTGACACAATATATCTATTATCAAGTTAAAATCAACAATTTAGTTCAAAAAATGAAACTCACTAAAAACTGAGAAAATGCTCCGAGATTTTATTTATAATTTATTAAATGGATTCATAAGTCATTTTTGACGTGTAGGAATTGGTCTCACATGAAATCGATACACGATGTGACAGGTATGAGTTAAAGTGATTGTTTCTACTTTAAAATGGAATTTTAGTAAAAAAGACAAGTGACACACTCAAAACTGAGTAAACACATTCACATTGTTTTGATACATTAGGAAAATGATCCATAAATAATTTTATACTTTTAGGAATTATTTTCACCTCAATTCGACCCACAGTGTGACCGATATGATCCAAGTGCATCTTCTTATATAAAATTAACATCAATTTTAGTAAAAAGGACACCTCACCTACTCAAAACTGATAAAAAACGTTCAGATTGTTTTTATACTTAAGGAAAATGATTCATAATAAATTTTTTACATGTAAGAATTATCTACACCTCAATCTGATACACATCGTGTCCAGTGGGACTCAATGTGTCTGTTATTAGTTTAAAATCTACATTTTTGTTCAAATAGTGTCACTCACTAAAAATAGAAAAAACTTGCTTGGATTTTCTTTATAAATTAGGAAATGATTAAAATTTCATTTGTGACCTGTAGTAATCAGTATCACTTCAAAATGACACACGATTTGACTAGTATGAGTCAAAGTGTGTGTTTTTAGTTTAAAATGACATTTTAGTTAAAAAGACAAGCGATGTACTGAAAACCAAACAAACACACTCACATTGTTTTGATACTCTAGAAAAAATGATCCATATTTAATTTGAGATGTGTAAAAAGTATCCACTCCTCAATCTAGGACATGCTATGATCGATATGACTCCACATGTTTTTTTCAATATATAAGTATAATTTTAGTTTAAAACACACATTACATCGCCCAAACTGAGAAAATGAGCCTAGATTCTTTTCTCTTCATTTAAATTTTTTATTACAATATTATTTTTTAGATTTCGTGGTGTTTCTGGTGCTATTGTGTGTTGTTATAGCACAATACGGTATTCCCCTCTATCAACACTTTCACAAGAACTAATAAATTCTCCTTTATTAGTGCATTTTTAACACAGATAAAAGAATTAGGCTTTTAGTCTCACTCCAAAAAGACATCACTTCTCTAGCATCGATAAAGGCCATTTTTATCACACTTAAAGTTTTATTTTTTAGTAGTGTAAGTGGGAAACATATTGAAAAGATAATTTAAATTTGAATAGTTGAATCATATGGTTTACAATTTTATGATCCAAAAGGACCTGTACTCTTTATGAACCAAAACCTGAAATTCACTTGACCAACACTATAACATGTTCCATTCCATGAGACTCATGGTATATTTCTCAATGTTCCACAATTGAATGTTTAAGGTGTTTTATTTAACCTATTCTAGAAAAAACTGTTAGGTTAAGGCATGCACCTTATGTATTAGTCATGTTTTCCAATACTTTCAAGATATGTCATCACAATTCCTTTAATATTCAAGGCACAACCAATTTGAACATGCAATACACACTAAAAATTAAACATTGCATGATAAGATACAAGTCCTGTTAATCATACTATACCTATGATGATGCATGTTATAATGAAAATACATCATCTCATTAGGTCTATTTAAAGAAATATCATCTCAATAGTCATCAATATTAAAAACATCAAAAAACAAGTGAATTTCCCAGTGATGAAATCATATCTAAAATAAATTTCATAATCAATTAATGAAATTTCCAATACTAGTTAATTTGGGATTACCCTATACATGGGATAACTATTTCCAAGAATATGGTCAATTCTAAATTCCTTTAACTCATAGTCTCAAGTATAATACCAATGAATTATGAAAAAGTAAAAAAAGGCAATGATTCCATTTTGTAACAGCCCGACTCAGTATCAATTTAACCCATGGCCTGAGTCAAAGGGTCAGATGGCCTCAAGTGCGCCTCCCCATATTCTAGAGTCTACCGACTAGTAGTGAGGGTGTTAAGGTGGTACAATGGGGAGACTATACCCTCATGTTAGAGTAGCACAACAGATACATTAAATAATAACTAAATAGTGGAATCATATTATAAAAATATAGAATAAATAAATAAAAGAAGATACAAACTAACTAAACAACTGATAAATAATACAAAATTCTCTTAGGAAGTGTCTGATACATGGATACAAGGAATAAACTAATACAGAAATGAAATATGTAGATAGAAGAATTCTCTATAGTATTATGAAATGAAAAAATTCAATAGAATCTCTATATGATTCCCGATCATATGCTTGGTCCTTTTCTCTTATACTCTATCTAAAAAAATGGAATTTCTATAAATATTGCTGGGTCCTTGATTTTAATCATATATGAAGTCAAAAAATCTTCTCGAGTTCCAAAGGTGGCCTGAGTAGGGTGTGAGAAAAAAATCACTTTAGGTCACCTATAATGGTGTCTATGAGTAATCAGTGTAGTGCTCATAACTAATACGTTTTTATGTATAATGAATTAACAACTTATCTAAATAAATAACAAATAACTGTCTGCTCTGGTTCTTAATGGAAATCAGGCGTGTCTTCCTACGTTGGCTGATGGACAAGAGAACATTTTGATCACACCGATATATATAAAATTTAATACATATATTGTAATGGACCAGACCTCTCTGGTACATTCCGTTGTGAAAATCATGTGTACGAGGTGTTTTGGGAGGTCACGGTGACTCATCCCCAACACTTTTCCAAATTTCCATTTCTGTGAACAGTTCTATCGGTGAACAGTTCAAATGATAGACCATTGTGAACTGTGAATTGGTAACTTTCTGTGTACAGATCCATCAGTGAACAGTTCCAACAGTAGACCGTTGTGAATAGTGCATTAGTAACCTTCTTTGAACATTGTCAATGGTGACCTTATGTGAATAGTGAAACAGTGACCTTATGTGAAAAGTGACATCGGTAACCTTATGTGAACAGTATCATCAGTGACCTTCTTGTGAATAGTGTCATCGGTGACCTTGTGTGAAAAGTGTAATGGTGACCTTATGGGAATAGTGAAATTGGTGACCTTATGTTAACAGTGATATTGGTGACCTTATGTAAAGAGTTTCATCAGTGACCTTCTATGAATAGTGTCATCGGTGACCATCTATGAACAGTGCAATGGTGACCTTATGTGAAGAGTGACATCAGTGAGGTTCATGAAAAGTGTTTCTAAAATGGTGAGGTTCCTACGGTAAGGTTCCTCAACAGTGTTTTTCCTTTTCCAAATTTCGAGTTCATGAACAGATTTTCCAACTTCGTACAGTTTCACCCCTTTAACATTTCCTTTGATGTAAAATGCATTTAAAGCCTTTTATTAAAGACTCTAAGGTTGATTCAATGGCCGTAAATCCTATATTAATTTCTCCTAAGGCTCGGGATATTTTTACCTGGTCAAACCACATGGTTTAATGTGATCCCCTTTTAATGGAAAACCCAGTGTATCTTAAACCACTACTCCGTTAAATATTCTAATGGGACGATATATATTCCTCCCTAGTTCTTCCTCCTTGTTCTCGGGTGTGAAATGCTCGAACATCCCATTCCTTCTCATGGGAGTTGTGCAATCAAACTTTCCATCTATGATTTTTTTATGCTTTGTTTTGATACAACCTAGAAATATCGACCAGTCTTTGATATAATGTATGACCTATATTCATTATTTTGGGTTCATCTCCTTCTTTCTCCTTTCCCTTTTTATGGATTTTTACCCCATGTTTCTAATGGTATTTTCTTGGATATTGGCCGAAGTGGTGGTGTATTTGCATCCTCAAGTGGATATAGTTGTCATAGGAGAGGCGATCGTAACCTATTGTGAGGCTCATTCTCATATAATGAACGTCAAGAACTGTTTGAGGTAAGGGATTCATTGCTTCTCTTTTATTTTGTGTGCAACGATATTGCTATCATGTTTTATCCCACTAGATAGCAATGGAATTGGAATAATAAATATTTGAATTGGATAAATAATTTTATATCGATCGTATGTTATTTCATCTTGTTTTTCTAGATAGTCTGATATCTATGCTTTCTTTCTTAGATTTTCCATTCTTGATGGAAATTGGTAAAGCACGTAAATCCTAAATTAGTCGATAATTGTTTGGATAAAGATAAAGAGGAATGAAAATGAATTTGGCTCTTCTTGTTGTAATTTGATGTTAATCAAATTGGTGTAGTAAGCATGTTTAATTTTTTGTGATATGTTAGAATTTAGGTTTCCTAAAGACAGAGCCTACGAATAATGAATCGGTTAATCTAAGATGGATTAAATAACTTGTTGTTTGATATAAGATAATTCATTGTAGGGTTCTGAGTTACCCTCTTGAGTGTTTGAAGGCCAAGAGCACAATTGAAATGATGGTTGGTTTCCTACTGCTTGTGTTGTGATGTGAGCATGAAAGGCTGTTGCGATATGTGGGGGTAGGGAGGCCGATTGGTTGTGGCATCAGTTGATGGCTAGAGTGGCAAGATGCATTAGTTTATGCATGTGGGTGTCGGGGAGGACATCGTTGATGATGGAATGGGTTGTTTATGAATGTTTGGATTCTAGATGATTCTTATTAGTTTTTTATCTACGTTACTTTCCCCACTGCTCAAGGGAGCTGGTCTTTCTTACCCTTCTTCCTAAAGCGGTGAAGATGCGTAGGGTATGCCACATGCTTTATGTGTCTAGCTTCTAAAAGGAGGATGGTTCTACGTTCTTGCTATCGGCGGAAAATAATCGACGAGTAGTTATCTACTCACTGTGTTGATCCCCTTGTGTTTAGTATCATATAATGTTTTTCTAGAAAGCCTGGGAATATGGGAACATAATGCTCTAAATAAAATATTGAATAAATGATGTTAACCAATGGGGTTAGAGCTTACTGGGACGAAATGTTGAGGTTAATATTTTAAAGGGACAGTGGACTTTGGGTGTGATGCTAATGAAATTTAATGTGGAATTTTTAATGGTTAATTAATGTTTAAAAAATTAATTAACGTAATGTGGATCAAATAAAAAGGGAATGAATTAAGGCCACAAATCTCTTTAAATGGTTGTTTTCTTATATGATACCTAGTCTTAGAAGTGACAGCGAGGAGTCCGAGACACGTTAGCTACAGTTGAGTCTAAGACTGGGTTATACCTACAATGTGGTTGTGAGCTATAGTATATTATGTGCGTTTTGTTTTACTATATGCTACTCCACCCTGTTAGTAAGGACAACTGACACCTCAGGAATTCTGAGCCCTAGGGGGTTTTTCCCCCAACATTCCGGTGGGAGGATGGATGAATGACTACCCCCTTTGGCCCCACTTTCTTCTCTTGGTAGTTACTTGTGCTGGTAGGCACAATGGTTTGTTTTACCCATATATGTGTGTAGAGGGATGCAATGTCTTGTGGTTATTCACACACATATATTCTGGA